>CM077810.1:37470352-38900640 GCA_039764185.1 Tamarix austromongolica
CTATAACTTTAGTATTATTATTTTAACATCCTTATTGTTATTATTAATAGTATTACTATTATCATTATTATCATGGTTATTATTATTATTTTCATTTTAGTTCCTTATCACTATTAGTAATATTTCATATATCCCTAACCTCACTATCGCTACTACTATCACCGTTATTAGTAACATTAAACTACTACCATTAATAATAAATATTATTAAGATTTCTTTTAAAATATTGTAGCTATTAAGACCTACTTTTATTAGTAGTAGCCGGATTGGCTACCTTAAGAATAATGACCATGCCTTTACTTATAAAAGTAATATTTTATTTTTAGCCCTAAAGGTAAGTTAAAGATAAGAGTAAGGTAGAAGAATAGTGTTTGGTTAGAGGAAAATTAACCTCTAGTGTTCCCCTCTTATAGGCGAATCAAGTCGACATCCGGAGGAGGCGTAGGAACGTGCTCCAAGACCGGTGTCGTGTTAGGTAAGGACGAAGATATGGCCTTGTGCTATGTGTGATATAATGTGTGGGTGAATGATGAGCATGCCATGTCGATGTGTGTTATGCATGTGTTATGAATAACCTGTTTTGTGTAGTGCAGCGTGGATAATGAGGTATGTTGTGTGTGCCTTGTACTATACGTGTATGACATGTTCCATGTTGATGTTGATGTTGATGATGTGGCTTGTTATGGCCCTCTTGAACATGCATGCTAGGGTTTTGGGGTAGCATGGAACGATATAAAAGAACAACAGGAAAGTGGACGTTTGGGAAGTTTGCATGGGGGGACTAGACCTTCCATGGGCATGATCCTTACGTGTGAAAAGTTGATTTGGGTTGTAAGTAAGAGCTTGGGAGAGTCTTGGAGTGATTGGGAACTCGGTATGAAAAATAGTACGTGAGTTGGTGCATAAGCGACCTTATTAGGGTTTTGGGTGTAATTGGGGGTTCGAGAGTCTGCATGGAGTGTTTAAATTATGCATGGGAATGAATCTTACATGAGGAAAGTTTATTTAAGAAGTAAATAAGATAATGTCAAAGTTACGGGTCCATTGGAGACTTGGGTGCAAAATTTCATGTGGGTCGATGTAAGGGTGTCTAAGGGACCCAATTAGGATTTTGGGAGAAAATGAGGAAGTTAAAGGGTAAAAGGGTGAAAATGATCAAGGAAGGATGGAATATGGGGTGGAGAGTGAGAACTCACTTATATAAAGGATGAGTATGGGTTTTCTAAAGGAGAGAAGAGAATTTGGGGTGAAAGAGGGAGGTTACTTGGGGAGGAAGTAAAGTGCTAGGGTTTGGTGTGGCCAACTAGGGTTTGGCGGTCATATGCGGAGTTGGGGAATAAAGGGATATATTTTGGGAATTTCTTAGTAGAGACGGGATGCGAAACAAGGAACAAAGTAAAGTTAGGATGAGTAAGAAAGAGTTGGGCCATATAGGCCCAAATTAGGGTTTTCCAAGGAGGAGCCCTAGAGGGGTGACGACATGTGGGACCGATATCGTTGTGTTAGGGTTAGCCCACATTCTTGGGAGAGTGTACCCTTACTACGTTTCCTTATGTATAAGAGTAAGAGGGGATGGACATCAGGCGTGAGAAGGGGAGAATAGTATCAAGATATGGGACGGGCCTCCTCGAAGGGAAGAAGTAGAGAGTAGTAGACATGCATGTCAAGGGTGGAACCTTATTTAATAATACATGAATAATACATTAACTACTTAAAGAGTAAGATTGTTGAGCTGGGCCCAGACCGATCCACTGGCATAATAGTGGCCAGGTGGCGGGGTGCCCTGGAGACCGATCCACCGGCATATAATAGTGGTTAGGTGCGTTCTGCCCTATAAGTGACCGATCCACCGGCTATAATAGTGGGGGATCCCGAGCTCAACAAACCAAACAGTATGTTGTAATTAAATCATGGGAAAGATACTATATACTTACAGTGGAACACCATGAGAGTCGAGGCCAGACCGATCCACCAGCATAATAGTGGCCAGGAGCGTTGCGCCCTGGAGACCGATCCACCAGCATATAATAGTGGTTAGGTGTGTTCTGCCCTATAAGTGACCGATCCACCGGCTATAATAGTGGGGTTCCCGTACTCTCATGGATTCATAACGATTATTATGTGAATCGACTAATTATCAGAGTTATGAAAAGAAGAAGTTGGACTGGACCATAACCGACCTACATCATCCATAATATGACATGTTGCTTATGTGTTTGTGTTGGGTGTGTTATGTTGTATGATGGTATGCTTGGCCTTAGCGCACTTGCGCCCTTACTTAGTATTGGACCCATACTGATACTACCTTGATTGAATGGGTCCTGTGATGATCCACCAATGGTGGGGAGCAAACTTCCTGTGCAGGTTTATGATCGGGTACTATCTTGGGGTGGAAGGCTTGACTTGAGTGAGTAGGCGATCCGGATATTGATTCTTTTTGGGATTCGTTTTGTTAGCTATATTTTGTATTACGTTTCCCCGTTTTAAAGAAAAAAAATGTATTATGGGATTGAAATCATAAATCGTATTCTAACTTCTGTTTGATTTATATCTTATTAATGATTTATGCTAAATGTCGTCTTGCGTTTATGATACTTCGTACTACTTGATGATCGGATTTAGCCTTAGCACTTAGTACCGGAACGGTAGGAATAAACCGGTCTGGTACTAAGTGTGGCGGTAATACCCCCAAGTTTACGGGTTTAATTCTTTCGCTTCCGCTAAACCTTTTGATTTAAACGAAATTTTTCAGTAGTAAATTTGGGGGTGTTACACTTAGTCCCACCCAATGCTGGTGTAAAATTCACAATATGCAACATCTCCTACCTACACAAACTAAGGAGAGGCCACTACTCATGGGAATGAGCAACAGCCATGAAAGGGGTGATCAATACGCTACGTATTAAGTAAGGTAACCATATGGTTAAGACCATGCACGTACAAATAGGAAAAAGATACAAATAGAACTTCATTCAGGTTCACCATCATTATTAAGACATAATCCATTATTTCATCTTGATGCATCTCCCGAATTATATCAACATGAGTATAGGGACCCCACTGTTATAGATGGTGGACTTGTAATGATGCATGATGGAAAAACACACTTGATAACTATTATGGCTGGTTAACCGGAATACACTCAAGGGAAAAACACACAAGACTACTATTATAGATGGTGGACTGAAAATTATCCCAACCTGGGTCCGACTCATGTTGTGTTCAACTATATGTAGTTAGTATCTTTTCAATAATTTATTATAATACAAGGTTTGGTTTATTGAGTTTGGAGCCTCCCACTATTATAGCCGGTGGACAGGAAATGGTAATCTAAGGCAAAATACATCTAGCAGCTATTATAGCCAGTGGACTAGAATACACTTAAAGGCAACAAGGCTCTTGGCTACTATTATAGCCGGTGGACCACAAAATGCTCTAACCTGGGCCTGGCTCGATAATATTTCACTTTAAGTAATTAGTGCTTTACTTGTGTCTCAATCCAAATGCAATCCTAACTAGATAAGTATGACTCAAACGACTTCACATTCTCACCCCTTAACCCTAACTCACCTAAAAAACCCAATCCCATATCTTACAACCTCTATGCACCCTAGGACTCAAAGACTCCTTCCCCACCTTTCCCTTACTCACCATGAAAAATCCAAACACCAACGTACCTACATTAAGGCCCACTTTCCCATATCTCCACTCTACCTAACCATCGCCCTTTAGGGTTTCCCGTAGATATCCTAATCTGGCCTATATGGCCTAACCACTCCCCATCATTTCTAGCCCATACTCCCTTCTTTTTCTAACCCATCACACAACCAAACCCAACATCATACTCCTACTTTCTATCTTTCATCGGTGATAGTGAAACCCTAGTTGGCCACCCCAAACCCTAGTACTTCTCATTTGCTTTTTGTCATCCCCTCATCTCACACACTCCACCCAACTTTCCACTTGACACATTTCCCCCTTGCTAAGACACGCCCTAACCTCAACCCACACTCCAACCACTTACCATAAAATCACCCTTCCACACACTTCCCATAATTAATGTTTTTTTTCCAAAAACCCTAGTTAAGTCCCCCATGCACACTTCTGCCAACCATGTACTATTTTCCATTCATGGACAGCAATCATCGAAAATACTTTTCCCTTACCTTGCTTAGCCTTTAAACCACCTTTTTCCATGTATATGTTACTCCCATGCAAAGACTAACCTGCCCATGCAAGCCTTACACTTTCCATACAAGATTTACTCCAACCTTTGATAGTATTCCTATTATCCTTTTATTTATCTACCCATAAGTCATAATATACTTAGGCTTTTCTTAGTTCTGTCTAATCCCTCCACTTTCTTTATTTATTTTAGCTCCCCACAACCTAATCATAATACTTAAGGACTGTTACCATGTATTTTATATTAGGCAAATAACACATAAGGGTATAATATAAAATACAAGCCATATCAAAATATAATGCATGTCACAACACATGCAAATTACCTTGACTCCATGATTAGTAAGCTACACTATAAGCATTTACTCTATACCCACATATGATAAAAGCAATTGACCAAGCTTATATGAACATATAACACACAACTCGACCTTAACCACATCCTTACCTAGACTGACTAGGCTTAAAGTATGATTCATATGCCTCTTTAGGGGATGGGTTATGTTCACCTATAAGAGTGGAATACTAATGATAAATTCCCTCTTATTTCTGTTCTTAGCCACTAACTAAGTGTTAGTAAAAGACTAATAATCATAATGATAATAGTAATAGTCTTAATAATAATAAGATTATTATTATTATTAAGGATACTAACAATAATAATTGTAGTAATTATACCCATAATAAGATTAAGAGTAATAATGACGATAACAATAATAATAATGGAAAAAATAGTAATAATAATAATAATGATGATGATGATGATGATGATGATGATTATAATAATAAAGATAATAATAATAATGATGATCATGATGATGATAATAAGACTAATAATAACAATTTTACAAACTAAATTATACTTAAATAGAAACAAAGGTTAGGGTACAACTAGGAGTGGAGGTAGGCAGCATCAAAAACATAAGGTAGTGGAGGTGGTGGTGATCTAAAAACTCTAAACTTTGGGTTTGGAAAAGGGGAAGGGAGGTGGGCATTGTGAGGTGGTAGGTTTCCTAGACTAGGAGGGCTATGGTGCTCGTCGTGGCATGTCAAGGAGGCATTGTAGGTGGGGATGGCAGTAGAGGTTAATGGTGGAGGAGAAGAAAGGAAGAGGATGGAGGGGACATAGAGGGAAGGATGGTATGGTGAGGTAGGAACATTTTCTAGGAAGAGAGGGATGCAACGGGGTTGGTTGTTAGGAGGAGGAGGTGGCAGAAGGTAGCGAATGGGATAGCAACAAGGTGCAAAGGGCAGCACGGGCTACCCACTTTACATGAGTATGGAGAGCAATGTAGGTGGAAGTTTTGACAGCGGTAAGGCATGATGGTGGTTAAGGTTGTGTCTAATGGGGTTGTATAGAAGGCTTTGTATTTTTCTAGGCAAAGCAAAAAAAAAGAAGAAGAAGAAGTGTGAGGGATAAGGTTTTATAGTAGTGGGGAGGAGATGAAAACAAGGGAGGATGAGGTTAAGGAAGTGGGAGGGGTAGGTAGCTATCAGGTGGTGGTGGTCGGGTGGTACAGGCCTACAAATGCATAGGTGTGTAGGGGACAGGGGATTTTTGAAGGGCAGTAGGGAGGTTCGGTAAGGATATTGTGGTTATAGAATAAAGGGACTAGTGTAGGTTAGTTCTAGCTACATGCCCTGTAGGTTAGGTTAAGGGGTACGTGAGGGGAGAAGAAGAGCCATAGTAGCAAAGCTGGCATGCCGACTAGAGGTTTATGAGGGGGTGAGGTAGGAGACAAGGGGAGAAAGGGAAAAGTGGAAAAAGGTAGGGAGAAAGGGGAGAACTAGGTGGTGTTGGGACATGTAAATGGAAGAAAGAAAAACAAGTGGTGGGCTAGCCTACGTAGGGGAAAGAAGGAGATGAGGGAGGCGGAGAGGGTTAGGTAGCAGTTGGCGAGGCCTAAGCCTGCAAAAAGGAGAAAGAAAATATGAGGTGCTTAGGATATTTGAAATTTTTTTAAATAATAAAACTAGTAAAAATAAATAGTTTAAATTTTCTTCTTATATTAATTTAAAATTTATGGAAAATTTTTCTTAAATCACATTTTAGTTAGCAAATTGTGCTAATCTCCGCGAACTTAATTCCTACATTATTTTCCTTTTTTTTTATCTTAACTACTTCCATTCTAATAACATTATATTATTAAAAATGTTGTGTTTAATAGATATCACTTATTAATACATATTTTATTATTAATTTCTAAATTAAGGTGTTGGGGTATTACATTACTACCCCCTAAAAGAAAGACTTTGTCCTTGAAGTTACTAGCTTAATTTATGGGAGTAGGGAATAGGGAAAATAGTTCTAAGCTAATTAAAAAATAGAATTATGAATCGTAATACTACTATCCACTTAAAGAAAAAGGGGTTTATTATTCGGTGAAGAGTTTTAGATATGCCTCTTGCATGTCCTTCTCAGCTTCCCAGGTAGCTTCTGCAATTCCATGGTAGCTCCAAAGAATCTTCTCAAGGGACACTACACTCATGCGGGTCTTTCAGAGCTTTATGTCAAGGATCTGCATAGATCGCTTCTTGTAAGTTAGAGAATCAACAAGTTTCACCTAATCAAGTTGGATCACATAGGAAGCATGAGCAACATATTTTCGCAACTACAATATGTGGAACACAATGTGAACATGAGCTAACTCTAGTTGAAGTCTCAAACGGTATGTAAACTCTTCGACTTGCTCCAAGATCCCGTAGGGTCCAATGTACCTTAGGCTCAGCTTGCGCTTTCTGCCAAATCTCTACACACCCTTGGTGGGAGAAACCCTTAACAACACTTTTTCCCCAATCTCAAAGTCACTACTCCTACGCTTTTGATCAGCATAACTCTTTTGTCTACTCTGAGCCACTATCATCTGATCTTGAATCGGGCCGATCTACTTGGTCATCGCCCAATCATCTCAACTTCCAACACCACAATCTCACTAATCTCACTCCAACACAAGGGGGTCCTACACTTTTGTCCATATAATGTTTCGAAGGGAGCCATCCCTATGCTAGTAGGGTAGCTGTTGTTTTACGAATGTTGTTCCTCCCAATAACCCTTAAAATCTAATATATAGGCCCTCACCATATCCTCTAAGGTTTTTATAGTCCTCTTTGTTTGTCTATCTGTACGGGGTGGAAGGTTGTACTCATCTTTCTTTTTGTCCCTAGGACTTCCTACAGGTTTTCCCAAAAGAGAGAGAGCATCCTTAAACCCCCCCATCTAATACAATATCCTCTGGAACCCTGTGTCGACTAACCAAATAGTTCAAGTTGGCACTAGCTAGATGATCCATGCTCTAAGTGAAATTTACTAGAATAGACATAGGTGACTTGACCAATATGTCCCTAATGGCCCAAATAGTGTCACGACCGCTCTGAGTCCTTGGAAACCCACTAAGAAAGTTCATGGAGATTGAATCCCACTTCTACCTTGGCACTTCTAAGGGCTGAAGTAGCCCTACAGGTTTACGATGCTCATTCTTGACCTTTTGATAAGTGAGATACTAGGACATAAACTCATCCACTTTCCACTTCATATGACACTACTAGTACACCTTCTTGAGGTCCTTATAAATCTTGTCCCTTCTTAGGTGGACTGAGTAAGAATTCCAGTATCCCTATTCTATGATACTGCACTTCAACTCTAAATATCCTATGGTATGCACTAGTAGTCCTTGTAATGAAGGTTATCATCCTCGTATACTCAAAACCCTTCTCCCTATCCTTCCTAAAACTTTCAACGGATCCTCTAGAGCTTAGCATCTATGACAAGGTCCGCTCAGATCTTCTAAAAAAATTTCAGAGTAATTGTTAAGGCGCTCACGTAGTCTTTAAGGTCGCCTTCTTGAATCAGCTAATTATCTATGATGGATATTTCCATCATCATTTGGTCAACAACTATATAGAAATTCACAGAGTGTGCAGTCTTTCTTCTTAGGGAATCTACGACCAAGTTAGCCTTACCCTTCTAGTAGGTCAACTATATATGGTAATCATTTACTAGCTCTAGCCACCTTCTTTGCCTCATGTTCAGATCACTCTAGGTGAATATGTATTTGAGGCTTTTGTGATCTATGAAGAACATACACTTGGCATCGTACAACTAGTGCCTCCGAATCGTTAAGGCAAAAACCACTATGGTTAACTTTAGGTCATGTGTCAAATAGTTCTACTAATGCCGCTTCAACTGTATGGTGGCATACGCAACTACATTACCATTCTGCAGCAGCACACAACCATTTCCATGTTTTGATGCATCAATATAGACCTCAAACCTATCTAAACAATCTCGTAGATTCAGGATAGGTGTTTTGGTCAACAACCTCTTTAACTCCTAGAAGGCTCTATTAAGATAGCTAGGTCCTCATCACAGGGTATCGCAGTGAGTGATGTCTTATACCACTCTAAAGTGAGTCCCCTTTGATACCCTCCTATGGGTAATTTAAAGGTTGTGATAACAACTTAGGATGAGGTAGCAATGGACATCAGACAACTCGATGAATGCCTCTAATGTATTCTTTAAAGAACCAATACAACAATAAGAGCTATGTTATATTAGTTGTAAGACATGAAAAACTTTAAGAGAAAGATTATTATCTTTCTAACACAAAATAGAAACAATAACATTCTAAGGCCATCTAGGATACCTATTCTTTATTCCTGAAAAGTTAGTATGAGATTTGAAATAGTATAGTTTCTCTAAAAATGTGAAATAGACTAATAGAATCAAATAGAGGTCGCTTGTAAACTGAATTTTTAAAAACAAAATGTGGATATCAAAATAAAAACTTTGATATAGTAACCCCTTAAACTTTATTACTAAAATTTTTTATTTTACAATGGAATCTTAAAACGAAAATATCATGTGGCACCACGGTAATTGACATATGTCTAGCTTACTATACCATCCAAACATCAAATGGCTAAAATATAGTAAAATAGTTTATAAATATGTATATAACATTAGATATTAACGTAGAATATAATATCAAAATATAGACAAAAAAGATATGATGGACCTAAGAATCCTAAAAAGTATGCGGATGAAACTATCCACCATATAAATGACTCAACACCCAAGGCCATGATACAAAAAATCACTCTACCACATACAAATAATCATAAGTGGCAAAATCATCTTATGAGTCTTCATCAACCTGCACATAGTCAATAGGATTATTTGCTCATGGGAAGGAGCATCACTCATAAAAATGATGGTCGGTAAGATACGTACTAGGTAAGGTGAAAATATTTATACGTAAGGGATACAGATAAAGATGAATTTATAGTAGAGAATTAACACATACGACAAAATTAGATATCACAAGGTAGGTACTAATCAAATGCTCTTGATTAGATATACAAATTTTCATTCATTTATTTATGTTAAGTTTAAGAAGCCCCCATATTCTTAAATTAGTGAAATAGTCTATGGTATCTCTCAAGGAAAATACATGAGCCAATATTATCCTCTATTTGAATGGACCCCACTCCTTTTAAAAAAAAAACATTCCTTAGCCATTATTCTTAAATTAATTGAATAGTCTAAAGAACCTCTCAAGGATAACACACCCAAGCCACTATTATCACCCGGTGGAACTAATGAAACAAATTAGTCCTGAATCATGTACTCATCAACTTGAATGTATTAATATCTTATATATATGGTTAATTATTTCAAATCATATTATCATTCTCATTGATTTTAGGACCCTACTATTCTTAATCGAGTGGATCAGACTGATGCACCTCTAAGAGAAAAATGTTCCTAACTTGCTATTATATTCTAGTGGTATAGACCCATAAAATACCTCTTAGGGTAACACAGTCATGAGCCACTATTCTTAAAGTAGTGGAATGGCCAAAAACTTATCTCAAGGACAACACACCGAGTCACTATTATCATCTAGTGAAACAAACCCATAAAACACTTTAGCCCGACCCATGTGATCTTCCACTTTAAATGAATAATGTCTTTTTAGGAATGATTTTATAGGTATAAAAAAATATTTAACGTAGGTCAAGCACATCACATTGATCATAAGTTCATTTCCTAGGGTTAATACATTTATATTACCTAGAAACCCTAAATTTACATTTCAGTCACAACTCCTCTTCTATTACTCTTTTATACACCAAACATTATACGTCTTCCTCAAATATTGTTAAAATAATATGCGCAAAATTCATGGCTAACTTTAAGGTCTTTCAAATGAGAAAATAATCCTATGTCAAGAGAAACTCTTCTTGAAACTTATGAAAACTAATTTTATAAGTACGTCATACCTTTTCCTTTGGGGATCATACAATTACGTTATTCAATAAAAATTCCCAGAGTACCAATATTAATAACATATATAATATTTTTAGGTTAACTCTACCATTTCCAACATGTGATAATAACCATCCTTTTTTAGGGTTACTATTCCCAAATCAAACCATTTTCATTATTTATTAAACTAATTCCATTCAGAACGACTCTAAACTCTTCTTGTAAATTCCATAGAATATTTTAGATAATATAACACATTAAAATGTGATTATTCTCTTATTGAACTCATGTCGATAAAAATGCTCTTACTGATGACAACACCCTTATTTAATGTAATATTTTATATATTGAACTCCATATATCTTATCAAAATAATTTCCCACTAATTATAACTTAATAACTTATAATGAAACAATGATCAAACCAAGGGTTTCAACCAAGAATATTATTATAATCATATCACAAATTTATTAACTTTTTTTCCATTATATAATATTTAATCTCATATTATAGCACTAACAATCATACATTTTATAACATAATAACAATAACATTGTATTACATAAAATCATACCTAACACTTAGTAAAAAAAATCCTAAACTATGAAAAGTATCTTTATAAAGAATGACTTCCATATCAAAGCACACTTATCCTATCTTGCATTCTCCGAAATATATAGTAAATAACCAAGGATCAAAGGAAGCCTTGGCTAAATTTGTGAAATAAGGAGGGGTTTTGGTTGAGGTTCTTGGAAGAAGGAAGGATAGTGATGGTACAACCTACCATTACTAAGGGTGACACAATGGCAATGGATGCAAAATCAAGGGAGGTAGGTAAAGTGTGGTGCTTATAGGTGTTCAAGGATTAACCTAGACAAAATTTTTAGATTAGATAGGTAAGTTATTTTGGTATACGGTCCAAGATCAAACTAGACTTATGGCCTCGAGCCCAAGTTTCGGTCCTAAAATAAAAGAAAATTTTCCTTGACAGGTTATATTCCTCTCTTGTTTGGTCCTAACTAGTTCGGTCATTCTATCCAACTTAGAATCTTATTAATAGTTTTCTTAAAAAATAAAAACATTTAATATAAAAAAATATATAATTTATATATTATGGTCCTAAACAGTCCTAGATTGGAAATTCTTGTCAAGTCCTAATCATGTCCTTAGTTCTAGCTTCAAAAACCTTATGATCCTTAATTGGGTTTTACTCTTGTTATTGTTCTAGTCAATTTGGTCTGGTTCAGCTTTTGACTGATGCACACCCCTATATTTTCCTAATAGGGGTGTTTGTGGTGGCTTTTTCTAAATGGAAGAGGTAGGCAACATATGGGTTTGTTGTATTAAAGGTGATAGTTTTAGTTATTGCTATAAAAAAGGGAAAAAAGATAGGGGGAGTTGTGGTGCTTTGTTTATGAAAGGTGGGTGTGAGTTTGGATTATTTTTTTAATTCATGGAGGTATGTTGGGGTGAGCATGGCTACTATAGAGGTGAGGATCGAAAAATGTTATTGATGGTTGTAGATGTGCTTTATTTGGGCTCATGTGGTATTTTTTTGTGAGTTTTGCAACAGCCACAGGGAAGGGAAGGATGTTAGGGAGAGTTGTGTTAGTGGCAGTGTTTTGGTAGACCGATGGAGGGAGAGGGATGGTATCTCAGAGCATTAAAAATTAACTGTGGAGGTATACACACACATGTTATCTACACCCAAATAGGGGGAAGGAAAGGTGATACGATCAAGTAGGATTTTTACTCAACGTATCATATAGAAAAGGGGAGTTGATGGGTGATGGTGAGGGTGGAATGTAATTCATTTAATGGAAGCATAGAAGAAGGATTTCTTGGGGATAGGGAAGCTATCAAATGTAAGAAGAAAATGAAGAAGGAGAAGGAAAAAGAAGTGACTGGGAAATAAAAGAGGATGGGGAAGAAACAAATAATAAAAATAAGGAAGAGAAAAATATAAGTTTAGGTTTAGAATTAATGTTAGGTTAAAATAGTTTAAGCTTAGGGTATGGGTATAATTTATTTCACAACATTTTGTGGATAGGATTCATGTAAATAATTAAAAATCTAAAATATAAATTAGGATAAGGAAAAATATAAATTTATCAAGATTAGAATTGGGTAATGATATTAATTACTTTTAATTAGGATTAGCTAAAATTTGGTATGTTACAATCATAGCATAATGTGCAGATCATACTAAACATATATGATTATAATACCATATGATTAGATATATATGCTCTATCATGGTTATATAATGCATCAATACTTCATGCTATACATGAATTAGACAATTCAAAACTCATCATGTATCTCAATGAAATATGGACATCATGGGTATCAACATACAATTTTGTAACAAGCTTATCTAGCAAGTTTTTAATGATTAATAACTTCTTAGAAAATACGCACACTTTGGCAAAAGAATGCGCCTACACTCGTGGTTATGGTGAAGAAGAAGAGTCCTCAGCAACCACCATAGTCTTCACTCCAGTACATGTCTCATCGGATATGATCTCCGAATTGTCTACCTTGCCTGATATATAGATTCTATTGAGGATAAGCAGCCTAAATCTTTTCCTCGATCACTATCTTCACCATGAAACCCTAGTGACATGATTTTGGAGAATTTTGAATAATTAGCCTGCACCCTTAATCAGAATACTTCTGATGATTTATCTAAAGATATACACGAATCAAAAAATTCTAGTGTTTCATGGAGTAAGATTGTACGCACCAATCAAAATCCTAATCAATTACGTACTCTGACCTATCAACCTACTAATGTTCATGAAGGAGTATTGACCGCTGAATCTATGCAATTGAAGCATACCCTAGTGGGTATGGTTTGTGGCCACCATCTACATTCACTCGCATGGAAGATTTTGTTTGGAATACATGGAACCATGTAACACATCCTCGTATTCACCTTCATGATGAAGGATAATTTCTATTTACCTCTGCTTTGGAAGTGAATTGTAATGCTATCTTTGATGCAGGTGCTTGGACTTATGTGAATCAGCCCTTACTTCTCAAAAAATGGCACCCAGATTTTTGCATTCACTAAGGTAGAATTCCAATTTCTCTCCCTTTGGGTTAAGCTATCTTGCTTGCCTCACCCATTCTGGTCAAATGAAAGCATTAGTTGAATAAGTAGTTGTGTTGGCAGACCAATTGGTATGGACATTGTTACCGCTTGAAGGGCAGAATATCCTATGCAAGAGTCTTGATTGAGGTTGACAGCCATCTACCTTTGTTTGAATATGTGCATATCAAAAAAATAGATGGTTCTTTAATTAAGTAGAGAGTTGAATATGAATGGAAATCTCACTTCTTCTCCCTATGTCACCAACCAGACCATATAGCTAATCATTGTCCTAAATACTTAAAGAATATTAGCCATAAGAGGAGGTGGATTGTGCTCAATGATAGGAGAACTACAAAATCATAAGAACAACCTCCTGACACTAATCATGCAACATCTTGTCATTTGCCTTCAACTCGTACCAAAAATAACCAAGATTATCATCCTATATCTGTCATCATATCTAAGCCTACACAACAACATGCAAAAATAGTTAATAATATAGTAGATTCTCCCATTATAACCAGATCAAGAAGTGATGTAATCATGCCACCTGCAGCACCAATTGCTCTAGCCATTGATCCTTGTAATCCCTTATCAGTTGACGCTTAGAATGATTTTCAATGGAAACTTGTGACTGGTCGAATAGGAGTAGGAGTGATGCACCCTTTACCTAATTTTAATATTCATCTCTCATGATAGTAGGATGCTAGAATATAAGAAGTCTAAATGACCCTAAAAATAAAAGGTAGTGAGAGACTAGTGTAAAGGAAATAAATTAACCCTAGTAGGCTTGATTGAAACTAGGGTTAAAGAAATCAATGTTAGTAAAGTTACCAAAGTACTTATGGCACATTGAAGTTTGATTCATAATTATGCTTCTCATTATAATGGCCATGTGTGGTTAGGTTGGGATCCACAAGCTTGGCATGTTTTACATCTAGCCACCCATGATCAGGGTATCTACTACAAAATTATGAACTCTGCGGGTGAATTCCATTTTTATATTACCATAGTTTATGCTTCAAATACTTCATAATCAAGAATGGAGTTATGGAATTGCTTCAATTCCATCACCCTAATAATTATCCTTGGTTACTGTGTGTAGATTTTAATGCGGTGTTAAATAGAAGTGAAAAAAGTCAAGGAGAACTACACATACAAGATATGTAGCACTTTAGAAAAATTTTAGCCTAGTTACACCTCATTGATCTGAGATATACAGGGGAAAATTTTACCTCGTCTAACAGACAGTTAGGAGATGATAGAATTTGGTGTAAACTTGATAGGGCCATTTGTAACCATGATTAGCTCACCAATTTTGAGGTTTCCTATGCTCATTTCCTTACCCCTTCATTTCTGAACATTCTGCTATGACAATTTCCATTAATAAGAATTCTCATTAAGGCACCCGTTCTTTCTACTTCTATGATATGTGGACAACATACAAGGACTTCCCACCTCTTGTAAGTTCTCACTAGTACTCAACACACTCTGCTAATAAGCTTATGAATATTATGATCAAGCTCAAATAGTTGAAGCACCCCTTGAGGCAATTCATTAAGTGCTGATTTGGTGGCATTAGTAAAAGAGTGAAACAAGCTAAGCAGGATTTATAGATAGTTCAACTTAAATTGAATCAAAACTTATCAAACTATGATCTTCACCATCAAGAACAACAGTTACTCCATAAATACAAACACTTAGCCAAGTGTGAGGAAATGTTCTATAAGCAGAAAGCACGAATTCAATGGCTAACTTTAGGAGATGATAATAATAATTTTTTTAATGTCATTGTGAAAGGAAAGAAAATGAAGAACCAGATCCATTCCTTAATTGACTCAGAAAGTGCTACGCACTCTAAACAAAAGAAATATTTTTAATCTTCCAAGACTTCTACCACCACCTCCTGGGCTCCACTTCCTCATAATCTTACCCTCTTGATACTGATATTATCTATAGAGGAGTCACAATAACAATCACACAAATACATTCACAACTAGCTCCTATTACTTATAAGGAAGTGAAGAATGCAGTATTCTCCTTAGCAAATGGCAAAGCCCTAGGCCCTGATGGTTATAATTCACACTTTTTCAAGGTCACATGGGATATTATTGGTACAGATCTATATGTGGCAATCTCAGCCTTCTTTACCATAGGTATTATGCCTAGAGGTTTGAATGTTACTACTCTTAACTTGATTTCCAAAATTCCAAATGCTTCTTCACCAGGTGATTATTGTCCTATTGCAAGCTGCAATACCCTCTACAAAATTATAGCCACAATTATTACCCTCAGGCTCCAACCTGCTATTATGTAATTTTTGATAGAGAAGCTCAATCAGCTTTTATCAAAGGCAGGTGTATTACAGATAATATCCTCCTTGCTACATAACTCATCAAGGGCTATAATCAACAGCATTTATCACCTAGAATCATGGTAAAATTAGATATGAAGAAAGCATATGAATTTGTTAAATGGGATTACCTTGAAAAGATTCTTTTCGCCCTGCATTTCCCACCCCATTTTTTTAGGATCTTCATGGCTTATGTATCCACTATAAGCTACTCCATGAAATTTAATGGTGTCTTGCATCCTCCTTTCCAACCCAAAAGAGGTTTGAGACAAGGAGACCCTCTCTCTCCCTATATTTTTATCCTAGTAATGGAATACCTCAATCGTTCTTTCCAAACCTTATGGTCCAATCCTTCCTTTTCTCCTCACCCTAGATGCAAAAAGCTAAAGATCATTAATCTTATGTTTACAAATGACCTCCATTTATTTTGTAGTGGTAAGCATGATTCCATCTTAACAGTTATCAAAACTTTCATCCATTTTTCCCATATATCTGGTCTTAGCATAAATGCAGCAAAAAGTAATGTGTATTATAGAGGAGGGTGTACTTAGCCGCTAAAGGATAAGATCATTGATTTTTTTCACAAACCTGAAGCGGTTTTTCCTTTCAAGTACCTATGAGTACCCCTTGATGGTAGATACATTACAAAGTAGCACTACCATGCTCTCATTGATAAATTGACTTCTAGAATGAGATCTTGGCATACTACCTTACTCAGCTATGTAAGAAGACTGTAACTAATTTGATCTATTCTATTTAGCCTACAGACCTATTGGAGAATGGTTTTCCCTCTACCAATACATATTCTCATAGAAGTTAATGCTCTTTTCGTTCCTTCCTATGGTCAGGGTGTTCTAAGTTCCATAAGCATGCTCTTATATCCTGGGATGCCATGTGTGTGCCTAAAAAAGAAGGGGGCTTAGGCCTTGTCAACCTCCTGTAGTGGAATAGGAATGCAATGTGTAAATTAATTTGGCTTCCAACTATAAAGAAATATTTAATGTGGGTGAAGTGGATTCATGCATACTATCTCAAAGGGATGGGTATTTTGGATGTTAGGGTGAAACCTTCTACATCTTAGATCCTCAAGAAATTGATGGGACTTAGAGATATTGCTCATGTCACTCTCCAGCAACCCAACTTGTCACGTATTATTCAATATGGAAAATTTTCTATTTCAACAGCTTATGATATAATTAGACCCTGCCATGACAGAGTTCCCTGGTCCTTCTTTGTGTGGAATAAATAGTCCCCCAAAATACATTCCTTTATCTTATGGCTTACTATATTAGGTCATCTCCAAACTCAAGATAAAATTCAAGACTATGACATGCAGATTGAAGTCACTTGTGTGCTTTGCAATGATGTAGCTGAAAGTCTGTCTCGTCTATTCTTTGATTACACATTTGCTAGATCTATTTGGTTACCCCTTTTACTCAAGCTAGGATGTCACTAAAATATTTTTTATAGGCAAGGCATTGTTCATTGGGCACCTATAGGTGGCAGGGGTCCAAAAGTAAGAAAATAATTTATTCGTCCCTTAGTTACTATTGCCACTTATCGCATTTGGAAGGAGAGAAACATAAGATTTTTCATAAATGCATCACAAACTCCTAACTCCATCCAGAAAAAAACTCATAGCAGAGTTGGCAGGAAGGATGAACATATTCAAACATTGCAGATTCTTTACTCACTTGATGGAATGTATAGATAATCTAAACTAGGAGTTTTCTACCTTATTTAGCTATTTTGTTTCTATATTTCTTCTTGTTTTTGTCTTTGAGACCTGGTTCTATATTCCTATCTTCTATTTATTAATAAATTTACATTTTACCTAAAAAAAATTATTAAGGATTATACCATCCATTAATATATTTTCCTATTATATCTATTATCTAATCCTACATAATCCATTAAGTCATTTATTTATAAGCCATTATTTCATGTTCCCTTTCATTGTTCGCCTTTTGTTTATCCACATCTTTATCCTCATTCTTATTCTTAATCTTACTCTTATCCTTATCCTTATTCTTATCAAGAATGAAATGTGTATCACCCCTTTTTCTCACATGCTATGAATGCTTATGAAAACAAGAGGACATAAAACAATTGAAGCTAAGGAGCCACCAATGGACATATAGTACAATCATGGCCAAGTAACTCACCTAGTTTACTAGGAACTTTAGTATTAATGCTCCTTAACTCACCTAGTGTCTAATGGAAGGTAGGTGGAGCTTCTTGGATTCTCCTTGAAGGAACAAGTAAATGCATGAAGGCAGCCTAACTACTTGTACCTGATCAAGGATTTGGTAACCCAAAACCATATGCAAATCGATTATTTTCCCCTTTATGTTATTGTTGTGTTATTTTCTAATGTTATATTATCATACAAGGCCCATGCAACATTCAAGTAACACATATACATACTGATTCCATCTTAACCATTTTTACTCTCCAACTGTAAGGTGGAATTTCTATTATCCTTTAGCCAATTTCAAATCAATCGATTAAGGTATTCTATTTATTCCAAAATCTAGATTATCTAATTGAAAAGTAACATCATAGCATCCTTATTCTAATTTACTCATCAAAGTCTTCCAATGGCACTAAATAAATATCTTGAATTATAATCCATGTAATACATCAAATAGGTTATTTAATTTATGTTAAGATGTGTATTCTCATCATTAAAATATTATATTATAGTATTATGCAAAATCTCAAAGCATAGAAAGTCCAAAAAGAATTAAAAAGCACAATCTATCGAAATTCTTTAATTGGTTTTGGCTAACTATTTGACTAATTTGATTCTCCTAAACCCTATAGTTCCTTCAATTTAGTTTATCTATTTTGGTAGAGGAACTGATTGATCTATTAAAAGTCAATTGGTTCAAACACAATGGTTAATGGGTTTTAGCAGAGATTAATGAAAGTCACCAATGATAAATGAGTACATCAGTTTGGGCTAGTAAGTTGATTATTCTAAAGACCATTCAATTAATTTTACATAACTAATGGATTGCTTTGCTTCAAAATAACAAATATTGGACATTTTATGTGTTATTCACACTCTAAAATCTTACCACATCAAAACTATAACATGTAATAGCAAATAACCAAGATTTAACAACCTGTTAAACTGAATCATGATTCTCTCTCAAGCAAATTGAAACTATTTCCTCTAAAATAAAGTCTATTTTTCAAAAGTGTTAATTAATTCCACATGCAACAAATATGCAAGAATATAATATTATCATTTTATTGAGTGCATCACGTCACATGCTTATTCATACAACATTTAAAATCTAATAATGACTTAGTTGATGAATAGCAAAGTTTCCACTAAAAGGAAAACTCAAACTGAAGATTTCAATTTCTAAACCCAATAAAATTGAAAAATTAGAACAATAAAATCATTAAATAAATTTCACAAATTAGTAAATCAAAATGTAGAAGAAAATGGAATTACTACTTCTATAAGAAAAAATAGAGAAAGATTTAGGTGAAAGTGACTCAACTTCCTCTTAACTCTTGCTCTTTCTTGTTTAATAATAAAATAGGAGGGATCTAGAGAAAGGATCAAAAGAGGGAATGAAATTCAAATTTAAATATAAAGTGGGGAGGATTTAACACAAGTGCTTGAGGATGTGGATATTTCGAAGGTGGAAAGAAAAGTGAGAAGAAAAATTGGAGATTAGGTCATTTATAGCCACTAAATCAATTAAAATAAATCAAAAGCTCTAATTTAATCATTCAAATATCAATGAAATGAGAAGATTTCAAAACTATTGGATAACTTACATTTCATAACTCAAAAGGTGATTTTCTGAAGAATGTAGTTTAAGCTTATCTTGAGAATGTTAAATAGAAGATCAACATGGGAAGAGAAACTCCCAGCCATCCAAGGATAATCTAGAAAGCAAAGTATACTTCTAGAGATATAGAGAAGAGACAGGACGAAGAAGAGAAGGCTAAGGTCATCTTTTCCCTCAAATATTAAAATTGAGCCCTTGATTCTATTTAAGGAAGTAACCAAAGCCGAATTAGTAATCAAAATGGTTAAGTAAAACTAAAGAAAATCTTGGAATTATATTATCAAAGTGTCATTTTGAAGTAAGAAATTTACAAAAAAAAATCTAGATTAAATTTTTTTTTTGGCTCCACAAACTTGTTGAACATTTTTCCAGATGAGTCAACTATTCTATAGATAAGCCAATCAAATATCCCAAATAAGTTGATCTATTTTGTTAAACAAAACCTTAGTTGCAACAATGAAATATTTGATAAATGTATAGAACTAGTAGATCTATCTAAAAAAATTGTTTTTAGTTATTTTTACAAACTTTTCTCAAATTCCTTATTATCTCAAACCCTAATTCTAGTTCTGAATTAAGATCAAATATTATAATAATTTTTTAAGCACAATAATTTTATAACTTAAAAATCATAAAAAAAATATGAGGTATTACATGAACCAACTGGGGTACTTTATAGGAATATCCTCCTTAGTCTCTCATATGTACCCATTAGCACAACATCTTTAATAGTGGAACGACCTTTGTATGCATCTTCTTCATATTCATGTCTAAAATGTTTGCTAGTCAATATTTGCAAGTTAGAGAAAAATTTAGCTCTAACATCTTTAGTTGGATGATGCACGAAAGATAGCCTATGTACTTCCTCAAGTATGAAATGTGAAAGATGATGTGCACTCAAAACAATTCCACTTGTAGCACTAATCATTAGGCAGCCTCAATAACTCGTTTTAAGATCTCATAAGATCCTAATGCATATGAGATACCATTTAGTCAAGCTAAGATGAAGGTTTCATATGGGTTCTTAGAACCTAACAGATAATAAAATGAAAGAAAGGTTACCACCTAAAGTATTTAACAGTTACATTTAATTATGATGGGTAGGGTGAGCTCAAAAAAATGAACATATAGTAGTTAAATATGAGTTGTAGCATTTATAGCACCTAGTTGAGGATATTTTTATTACCACTTAACTACTTATAACATGAAGATTAAATAATATAATTTTTAATATCAACTATAATTAAAATGAAACAAAAACTAAGCCTCCCAAGCCCTTCATATGCTCCCACATTGGGATCAAGTTTCTAATACATAAATTAGATTAAAGTACATAAAAATAAGCTAAAATAAGATCCTAATAACTCATACAAAAAGGGAAAAAGACAAGCTATTCTTTTAGATTATAAGATACTTAACAGTGTAAAGAATATTTTCATATGAGGATTTTCAACAAAGTAGCTCTAGATGGCAGCATATTAAGCTTGAAATGAAAATTTGAAAGCTTGAAAATTAACTCTACATTACTAAGTCTTATACTCCTAGTTCAATGCACCATAAAGAAAAAAATGGCTATAGAGTCAACTTATTTTTACATATTAATTTTGAGTTGAGTTGCCTAAAAGACGCCTTTGAACTCCTAAATGTTTTTTATCCCCCAACAGGGCTTGTTCCAAGCCACTTTGAGAAATTTTAGAAGATGGAAAAATAAAATGGTTGACTTGCTTGGCCTAGGTTAGCTAATTAATTTAACCCAAGTAATGAGAGTTAAGGATGGAAATAACACAACCCCTAAGGACAAACAAAACCTATAGTCATCAAATGGGAGAAGGATGACCTTAAACGTTGCAAGACAACAACATGGTATTTTTAAGAGAACTCCCTTTAAAATATCTTTCTCTAGAAATGTTATGGATTCAAATCCCTTTAAACCTTCTCCACTATAAGAGGACTTTATGACTGCACATGATGATAATGTTTTTATATAGACTAAAGTCATAAGGTGTAGGAAATTAAGTGATGAGGCTTAACTTCCTCAATTTTATTTCCCATGTAATGATTCTCAGTTACTAGAATATAAGGGTGCTTAATGAACCTCTAAAGGAGTATGAAATTAGAAAATTGATAAAAGAGAATAATTTAACTATAGTATGGATTTCAAAGAAAAGAATAAAGGATCATCATGTAGATAGTATATAAAAGTCACTTCTCTCATATTGGACTTGAATTATTAATTATCTATACCATCCTAATGGTCACATATGGGTTGTTAGGTTAACTAATAATTAGTGAGTAACTACTATTGCAAAGAGTGAGATATCAATAATTTTTAAGGTGGCAGATGCTAATGGCTCTCACTTCTTTTATGTCTGCATTGTTTATACTCATAATTTGGAAGCTCTATATTGGGATCATTGGAACTTGTTGCTCGTATATTAAATTCAAATTAAGCCATGAATCCACCTTTGTCTTTTCATTAATGTTGTTAATGATGATGAGAAGATACTAAGATCATGGCATGATCATGATGTTATAGAGTTCCGTCATTCAACCTAAAAAATACTAGTGGTGGACATGATGTACACTACTATGAAGTACACATAGACAAAACAAAAAGACTCTGAACATTGAATTACCAATAAACTTGATAGGGTTATATAAATCAAAGATGGACTAAGAAATATGGAAGCTCAACGGATCACTTTTATAGTCCTATTACATTTTATCATGCCTGCATGGTTGTTATTGTGAAAAATATTGACTTATTCAGGGTATAAAACTTTTTTTTTGTTTAATATGCGGGTGTGTAACACAAGCTTTATGAAGATAGTTGAAGATCGTTCGTAGAATATTGCACAAGGATCGAAATTATATGAAATCTTGTGTAAATTAAAACATTTTAAAATGCTAATGAAAAATTTTAATAATCATAAAGTGGGAAGTATCTCCAAACAAGTTCAAACTATTAGAAAAACCCTTAATAAAGTATAGTTGAAGCATGATTCTTCTCCCCTTAATGTAGAGTTTATCCTTCAAGAGTAATAGTGTAGACTTAAACACTAATTAACCATTAAATATGAAGAAAGCCATTATGATTGGACATTTATGGCTAATTAGCTAATAATAGGGGATAGTAAATCTAATTATTTTCATTCCATAACAAAAAAAGGCACAATTCTTACATAATTTGCTCCATTACAGTCTGAATGGCCAAATTCATATAACTTATTGAGACATTTTCCAAACATTTCAAGATATTTTTCTTAATCACCAGGAAAAACGCATTGTAACTTTAAGTTGTTTCTTCCTTGAGATAATAAACATTACTTGGTTTTTCTAGAGATGCTAGTTTGGAAAACCTTTTGTGTGCAGTAAGGGAATAGATCGAGCTTTATTCTCTCTGGGAAATAAAACAACCCATTGCCCAAAAGGTTATAATGCATTTTTCATCTAAAATAGTTGGATTATTATACATTAGGATGTGTGAAATTCTATTTGAGAGTTATTTGTTAATAGAGAGATGCCTACTTACCTTAATATTATTACTTTTCATATTATCCCTAACTTTCAAAATGTTGATAATCCTAGGGACTATAGGTCAATAGCTTGTTGTAACACTCTTTATATGTTTATTTCCAAATTTATTGCATAAAGAATGAAACCTTAGCAAGCAAGAATAGGGGGAGAAGCCCAATCACTATTTATTATGAGGAGACACATAGGTAATAACATCCATATGGCTTTTGATCTTGTGATTGGTTATAACAATACACATCTTTCTTCTTGATGTATGATGAAGTAAGGTATGAAGAAGGTGTATAAATTTATAATCTTTGAGTTCTTACAAATGACCCTTCTTTCCCTAAACATTCCAATTCATTTTGTTAAGTTAGCCATGGTTGATACTACAACAATGATATAATCCTTGATTTTCAATGGTACCTTATATTATAAATTTAAAGCATTAAAGAACTAAGGTAGGGTCACCCCATTTCAACACATTTATTTGTCATAAAGGTGGGGTATCTCAATAATTTAATTAAAACTTTTTGGAGTTATTAGAATTTTCTTCCACACCCTAAGCATAAGTAGATCAATTGATTTCCCTTCTTTTCATTGATGATATTATATTATTTTGTAGATGTGATGTTCATTTTGCTCTTGTATGAGATTGTTCACAAATTCTCTAAATTCTTTTTATTATATATTGATATAAGTAAAATCTCCATATATAATTTGGTTTATTTTATGAAATGAATAAGCATAACCTATTTCACCAACTTCATCTACAAAAAGTATCAATACAAGTTAGTTGTCTTATAATTCCCCTTATTGGTATCACTTTAAAGGAAATGGAGTGTAAGGAACTATTGGATAAATTCACTACCACATTGTATACTCGGTTCCTCATCTATGAAGGGTGATTGAAACTAGTGAAATTACTTATTTATGTATGCCAACTAACTATAGTCTTATCTATTTCTTACAAAATAAGGTTATAGATGTTGTTCATGCAAAATTTAGAGCCTTTTTGTTATTTGAGATGAATCTAAGTTCAAAAAATATCATGTCACCTAGTATATTATATGCAAACATAGGAAGGGGCTTGCATTTATTTAACCTAAAATGGTAGATCATTGCAACTTTTGGGTAATGGTTTTGGAACTCGCATATACGAAAGGAACATTGTGAGTAAACTAGATCTAGAAATATCTCCTGAAGGGTAGAGATATATGACAAGTGAAAATATTGATGTCAATATCTTGGTTCTTTAGGAGATTACATAAGTTAAGGGATATGCTGCTGCCTATTCATAATTTAAAATACATGGCCAAGTGAGAATGTAAGGTAAATATAATATTTCACAAATTTATGACATTTTGAGACCTCATGGAGAATTTTTGGATTGGTATATGATTAATTAGAACCCTATCACAATTGGTTTTCGGTCTAGAAAAGATTTTATACCATTGATAGATTAAAAATAATGGGGGTCAAAGTAGATGAAACTTTTATTGTTTGTGAATATGATAAGGATATAGTCAAGCACTAGTATTTTTGTTTTCCTTTCCCCAATAATAGTTGGCTAGGTCTTATCAGGAACATGAGATGCACTCATGATACAACCTCTTTCAATATTGTGATGCATTAGATGGTAAGAGGTGGCTATGGTCCTACTTGTAGCCATATAGTGATTTTATTCTTAGTTGCATTACCTTGTACCACCTTTAACATAAAATAAACCAATGGAACTTCAATAAATAAATAAAAGTGTCAACAACACCTTATTTTATAATCTATTGTCAATAAGTTAGATACTCAAATAACTAGTATTTCCCATTATAAAGCATATAGAATATCAGTAATCCCTAATGATATCATGATATAGGTTTTAGGTTTGGTAGTATCTTTTTCTAGTTTTACATATATTTTGGAAACTTGGAAGTAATAAAAAGTTACTTACCAAAAAAATTAAGACAAACAAAGTTTAAATCCTTTGAAAATAAACCAATACATGATATTTCAATTAGTCTTACACTTGATAGTCTCACTCTCCCTAGTCAAGCCAACATCTACCATAAGAAAGGTCATGTAAAAATTACTTATCCTACTTACAATAAGTCCTATGATTGTGGGATTGAGTAGCTTACCGAACAAACTAGCATCTAAGTAGACTATATATTGAATAAACAAGGTTGTACTAGGTTGCAATTTATGTAATATTAGAATATGCATCAATACAAGTCAAATAAAAACATTAATGGCAAGGTATATTTAGAGGCTTCTAGTAACAATTATGTACACATACCATGTAGCAACTACCAACTCCATGAAAAAACCTAAACGGTGTATCTTACTAATGTTATGCATGCTATAAAATTTTAGTTGTTATCCAAAATATCTTTAATGACTTACGCATAATGGGAAGCATAAAAAGAGTATGAGATTGCCTAAGGCATCATAAGGGTTTCTAGTTATCATCTTTACCAAAGAAGATCATGCAATCCATAGTATTTTTAAGAAAACAAATTATATTGTAACATCCTCCACCATGAACCAAGTCACAGTACGGGCATTGGAAATAGAGTCCCAAAAAATATTAATATGGAATTGAAGTCATAGCAAATCCATCATACCACTTTGTATCCTAACCATTACATGTTAACACCCATAAGAACATTGTTAGTGTAACTTAAAGTAAGAGAGAATCCACATGTGGGTTCACACATTATTATTCAGTCTAACCTCAAGTTAGCTGCTCCAAAGTAACATCACCATTTACACTACTAAAAATTTCATATAAAAATATTGTGAAAGTAGAAAAAATACCAAACATTCTGGGAAAAAATAAGGTCTTACTACTACATATAACATAATATAGACAAATTAATCCCATCCAATGTTAGATACATGGCTAAGAAAAAAAATAAGAAAATATATACGAGTAGAGTTCCCCAAATATATGATATTCAAATACTAATGGAAAATGTTTACGAACAAGATATCAATATGTCCCTATAATATTCAAATATAAAAGAGAGTGTAAATGGAAAGTACAAAAGATAAAATCATTATAAAACAACAATAGGGCAAAACCCCAAACCTTGGTCCATTAAAGAAATCCCAATTGTCTATGGATTTCAACATTTTTAGGCTCTAAGCCTAAAATGAGGTAGGCCCGCTATAGGCCATCCTCAAAAACTGCACAAGATGTTCTAGTAATGGGATTGAGTAGGTAACTAATAAAATAGGACATTAAAACACAACGTACTGAGTAAGACAAGTTAACTCCTCAATGGAATTTACAAGCATACAAGGCTATGGAAACAATATAAGCCATACTCAAACACAATATCATACCCACATATTATACATAAAGGTACATGTATTATCATAATCATGTCATGCATCAGGATTCCATGCCATGCAACACCTTAGATAATTTATATCTCATCATGCTAAGCAATAAAACATAGGTATAATGGATAGGAATGTATAATTAGTGACAAGGTACTCCACATCTTACTAGGATCTTCTAGTGTCCATCAACAAGAGCATTCCATTAGTTGTTTTCTAAATGTATCTGATCCCAAAGATTAATTATTAACAAGATATTATATCAATTTTCTTTTCCATTTCTTATCAAGAAATATATTGATGGTCTTATATATAATGAAAGCCTTGGAAGACCAAAGGACATGATATTCGGCTAAAGCCAAAATACCACCAATAAAGATAAAGTCTAATAGAAGCCAAGTAACCACTAATAGACATAAAGTTCATTTGAAACCAATAAAAATCTTAGGTGACATGAACATTTAGTATCAATACCCCCTAGCACATCATCATTTTCTAGAGTAGGTAAGGTACAAGGATATACTAGGATCCCACTAGAAGGTAAGAACCAAAGGCACCAAGAAACACCTAAAAGTTAAGTAACCCCTAATATCTAATTTAGGATCCAATAATCTAGAACCATACATAAATTGATCATCTTTCACCTTATTTTATTAATGTGTTATTATCAAAGTTCATATTATCACATAATGCCCATATAAAATAAAACAATACATCAACATACTCATTCCATCTTAAATCATGTTACCCTCTAAATCATGTGGTGGGATTTCCGTTAGTGTGTAGCCAAATTTCAATCCACCCATTATGATAATCCATAATGGATAAGAATCTTGATTACCTATGCATTTGTAGCATCACAACATACAAGGTGGAGTTTTTCATTAAAACCTTATAAAGTCACTTATTGAGAAAATAAAAAATTATGAACCATTTAATCCATCAAATATATTAGTTAATTCATACCAAATTGTGTGGTATCATAACTAAAGAATCCTATTATAGTCTAATATCAATTCTCAACTCGTATTATTTCCAAAAGGGACAAAAATAACACTCTTTCGCAGAACTGATTGATTATTTTAGGCTAATGGGTATATTGTTTAGCTTAGCCAAACCCTAGAGTTTCCTCAAATAAGTTGATCATTTTAGTTTGAGTACTCAGTTATTCTAATACAATTCATTTGGCTTTGATAAACCAGTTGATGGGTTGAAATACATTTACTAGGAAAAGCAAATCCATAGATACAGAAGAAAGAAACAAGAAAGAATATATTGTCTCCTACTTCAAACATACTCAACTCAAAATATGATCTTATTTTTTAGATTTGTCATGTGATTATATCATGCTCTTAGAGCACATTATTATTATATCCGTGTAATGCACGAAATGCAAATCTTAATGGTAAAATGTAAAAGAAATAGCAGGAAAACTTACAAATATATGACTCACATGTTAGAAATGGATGTAAAGTACCATTAGAGAATATATGATTTTACCTAAATAAAAAAATGGAAAAAAATGAGTTATAACGTGACTAATGTAGCAAGATCCCAACCTTAACTTAACTTTACCTTAGTGGGAGAAGTGTACCATTTTGAAATGTTATAGCATAGAAACTCAAAACAAGAGATAAAATTATTAATTGAGATCAAAGATGAGAAGCGTATCAATTGTCATATATATTAGAGATAGAAAAAGTTTATAAAAATAGTTTAAAAAAAAACCAATGATACATTATTTATAATACCTTTTATTAAAAAAACACTAATAACTCATTGATGAAAAAATCTTATAGGCAAAGCAACTACTAATTAATAGAAAACTAATGATCTTATATAGGGTTTAACCACTCTAATACATAGTTAGCTATTCTATATTATAACATATTCAATTACACCTGAAACCTACGTGTGAGAATATATATATATGTTACACCTGAAGTTTACTTTATGATAATAACCAAACACTAGTTAAATATTTTTTGTTTGATAAATTAGTAATTGTATTAAAGTAGGGAAAGATTTGTCCTTTTCACCACAAAAAAATTCCACCACATTCTTAAAATATTTTTGAAATCATGGTTAATCATTTATCTATGAAAATCACTATAAAACTTTCATCCACCTTTGTTTTTACCTTATGTTCCCCACTATGCTTGCTATGCTGCCATCTTAAAGCTTTGCAAAGTTTACATTTCTCTAGATGAATATCTTCTTTCCCAAAAAAAGGGCATAAACATAACAATTAGAAAACAAATTCCAAGTAGATAAAACATGATCAGTGTCATTTTGAAAAATACATGACAAGGATTACAAAGATATAACATCAAACATCATTAATAAAGTATTAATTAATGAAATAGAAAGTATGAAAGCACACCAATTCCATCATATTTTATTTCTTTTTAAAAAAGTAATGTCAATGGTGATCATCATTATATTCTACAATAATAGAGAGAAATGAAGAAAACCTCGAGCACTATTATCCGTCAAAACCCCTTCCTAATTTTTTTACGTTCAAGATAACATATATTGTTACTCAATTATTGATTAAAATAATAAAGGAAAGACCCAATTTAATATAATTACGGTTTTTGAGCTTTGAGTACAAATCCGGTTAAATCTTGCTAAAATATTTAAATTAAAGGATCAGAAATGAAACTAAACATAATCTAATTCAAATTATATAATCAATTAAATAAAATATCTCAATTACACAATCTAATTTATATCTGCAAGAATTTTGACCTAAGTATCGAATTCCAATTAGTTTCGCAAAATTTTTCAAATTGATAATTCTAACATGAAATTAGATATATTTTAAAGCATATTGTAAATTCAATTTAGCAAAAATAGTATAATCGAATAAAATTGAGAAATATGGATATAACCGAGTCACAAATTTAATTTTCATAAATCAACAACAACCAATATATTTAACAATTCTAAATAACTCATACAACATATATATAATTAAATAAATAATTTATCTTATCATAAGATACTTAATTTAGAATTAATAAAAAAAAGCTAGGGTTTGGACATTTATGCCAAATGAATTATTGTGAAATTGGAGGGTATAAGGCTTGTTGAAGCTTCACGGTGGTCAAGGACCATTCGCCGGTGCCGAGCAGCGCTGGAGGTAGACGAGTAGTGGTGGGATGCTACTATCTTCGTGAGTTGCTGGCGGCTATTGCTGTTGCTTGCTACTCCTGCACTGAAGGATGACAGCGATGAGAGGAGGGGTAGTGGTGTGATCAAGCGGTAGTGGTTGGTTTAGTGGTGTCTCCTGGGTTAAAGGAGCAAAGGAGGAAGAGGCAAGGGTCAGGGTTGGGGGTAAGGGTTGGCCCATTGGTCGACGTTTGGGGAAAAATGGAAAGGCAAAAGGAAAAGGAAATAGAAGGGCTGGGTGCGCAGACGGGAATTTTTTTTTTAAATTTAAAGGAGTTGAGAGGTTGAAGTGTTTTTTTCATTATAATTTTTTTTATTTTAGAGATTTGAAAAAAAAAATCATTATAAAACATATATATATGTGACTTAAAAAATTTTAGCGACCAATGAATTAATGATTATTGATAAAACATTATATGATTCATAATAGATATACCAATAACAATGAGTCTAGAGGTAGGAACAATGAGGCTGAGGTAGGAACAATGAGGCTAAGGTAGGAACTAAGATTGAAAAGGATAGAAATGTAACAACTAATCCTGCTGGTGGTCCAAACAGAACTAGGGATATTAAATGTTTTAAGTGTGGAGGATTGGGACATATAGCTTATGAGTGTCCAAACAAGAGGAATATGTTAATTAGAGAGTCTGGAGACATAGAATCTGAATCTGAGGAGGAAGACTTGGAGACTAGTTTGGTTAGGGAGGATACTAGTGAATCAGAAGAAGAAATAGAACTGCCAATAAGTAGAGATCTTTTTGTAGTACGTAGGGCTTTAAACAGTAACAAATTACCTGATTCTAATGCAATACAAAGAGAAAATATATTTCATACTAGATGCTTGATTGATGATAAATGTTTTAATATGGCTATAGATAGTGGTAGTTGTATCAATGCTGCTAGTACTTTATTAGTGTCTAAGTTAGAATTACCAACCACTAAACACCCAAAACCATGTAGACTACAGTGGCTTAATGAGTTAGGAGATGTAAAGGTTAGTCAACAAGTTTTAGTAAATTTAAATTAGGAAAATATGAGGATTCTATTTTGTATGATATAGTTTCAATGCATGTTGCTCATTTATTATTAGGTAGACCTTGGCAATATGAAAGGAGAGTGACACATGATGGTTATAAGAACAAATATACTTTACATAAGGATGATAGGAAGAATGTTTTAGCACCTATGACTCCAAAGGAGATTTTTGATGATCAAATAAAAATTAAGTCTGACTATAAGGAACTATCTAAGCAGAATTTAGAGACTGAGGTTAGTTCAAAAAAAATTAAGGGAACATCTAGATTTTATTCTAAGAGTAAAGATGTAGGTAAGGCTATTAAGAGATAGGCAAATGTGTACTTGATGGTTTATAAAGAGTGTTATAAATGTCAATTAGGATTAAGTGAGGAAGTACCTATTGCTGTGAGCCAATTATTGCAAGAGTATAGTAAGTTGTTTCCTAAGGACATACCTAGTGGATTACCTCCATTAAAGGGAATAGAACATCAAATAGATTTTGTTCCGGGAGTTGTTATACCAAACAAACCTACTTATAGGGCTAATCCTGAAGAGGTTAAGGAATTAAAAAGGCAGGTTTATGAATTATTAAGTAAAGGATACATTAAGGAATCAATGAGTCCATGTGCAGTTCCAGTATTACTAGTGCCTAAGAAGGATGGTAGTTGGAGAATGTGTATAGATAGTAGAGCAGTAAATAAAATAATTATTAATTATATATATCCTATACCTAGGCTTGATGAGATGTTAAATCTTCTATATGGTGCTGTCATTTTTTCGAAAATAGATTTAAAAAGTAGATATCATCAAATTAGGATGAAACCAGGAGATGAATGGAAAACAGCTTTTAAAACTAACTTTGAGTTATATGAATGGTTAGTAATGCCTTTTGGATTATCCAATGCACCCAATACCTTTATAAGACTCATGAACCATGTCCTGAGAAATTTTATTGGAAAATTTGTGGTTGTTTATTTTGATGACATACTTATATATAGTAGATATTTAGAAGAACACTTGAAACACTTAAGGATTATTTTGGATGTGTTTAAGATAGAACAATTATTGCTAACTTAACTAAATCTAGGTTTTTTCTGGAAAATATGATATTCTTAGGATTTGTGGTAGGTAAAGATGGCATATCTGTAGGTAAAGACAAAATTAAAGCTATTCAAGAGTGGCTTGTACGTAAGAGTGTAACTGAAGTAAGAAGTTTCCATGGTTTGTGTTCTTTATATAGGAGATTTGTTAGGAATTTTAGTACTATAGCTGCTCCTTTGACTGCCATAACAAAAAAGGAAAATGGATTTAAGTGGGGTTTAGAACAGCAAAAATCTTTTGAAACACTTAAAAATAAATTAACCCAGGCACCTGTGTTAAGCCTTCCTAACTTTGAAAAGATGTTTGAATTAGATTGTGATGCTTCAGGGTTAGGAATAGGGGCTGTGATTTCCCAAGAGGGCAAACAAATAGCATATTCTAGTGATAAATTAAATGGTAGTACTTTATATTACTCTACTTATGAAAAAGAATTGTTTGCTTTAGTAAGAGCTTTAGAAGTTTGGCAACATTACCTATGGCCTAGAGAATTTGTGATAAATACTAATCTAGAGGCTATTAAATATTTAAAGAGTCAATTAAAATTAAATAGGAGATAGGGTAGATGGAATGAGTTTATTGAAAGCTTTCCTTACATAATTAAGTATAAAAAAGGAGGTGATAATGTAGTTGCAGATGCTTTATCTAGGAGACATGCTTTATTAAATGCTGCAGATACTACTTTGCTGGGTTTTTCTTGTATTAAGCTTTTATATCTGGAAGATCTTGATTTTAAGGAAATTTATAAGAAGTGTGAAATTGCTACATAGGGAAAATATTATATATCTGAAGGTCATTTGTTTAGAGAAAATAGGTTATGTATTCCTGAGTATTCATATAGAGGATTATTAATTCAAGAAGCTCATAATGGTGGACTAATGGCACATTTAGGATTTCAAAAGACCTTAGACATATTAACTGATCATTTTTATTGGCCTCACATGAAAAAGGATGTGTTGAAATATTGTGTTAATTGTGTGGCTTGTAGACAGGCTAAATCTACTTCAAAACCTTTTGGGTTATATACTCCATTGCCTATACCTAATCAACCTTGGACTGATGTTTCTTTATATTTTATTTTAAGCTTACCTATAACTAATAGGGCTAAGGATTCAATAATGGTTGTAGTAGATAGGTTTAGTAAAATGGCTCATTTTATACCTTGTAATAAGACCAATGATGCTGTGACTATGGCTGAATTATTTTTTTCTCATATAGTTAAATTACATGGCATACCTAAGACCATGGTTTCAGACAGAGATGTTAAATTCTTGAGTCATTTTTGGAAGGTTTTATGGGGAAAATTAGGGACTATATTGTTATTTTCCACAACTTGTCACCCTCAAACAGATGGACAAACAGAGGTAGTAAATAGAACCTTAGGTAATATGTTAAGAGCTATCCTTGGAAAGAATCTTAAACAGTGGGAATATGTTTTACCTCAAGTGAAATTTGCTTATAATAGAACTTTTCACTCTACAACTAAAAAGACTCCATTTGAAATTGTGTATGGTTTTAATCCTTTGACTCCTTTAGATCTCCGTCCTTTACCTAATGCTGAATTGAAAAATTTTGATGCTAAATCTCGTGCTAATAATATAAAGAAGTTGCATGAATCTGTAAGTCAACAAATTACTAAAAAGGTGCAACAAATGGCTAAGAATGCTAATAAAAGGAGAATAAAAATGGTTTTTAAACCTGGGGATTTAGTTTGGGTACATCTTAGGAAGGAAAGATTTCCAAACCTTAGAAAATCAAAATTAGACCCTAGGAGAGATGGACCTTTTACTGTATTAGAGAAAATTAATGATAATGCTTATAAAATTGATTTACCTGCTAAGTTTGAAAATGTTAGTGATTCTTTTAATGTTGCTGATCTTAGTCCATTTATTGGTATTACTCAGGTTTCAGAGGCGAAACATTTCCAAGAAGAGGGGAATGATATGAATCTCCAAAATTTATATTTAATTAATTATGCTAATTGTTATAAATCATTTTGTGCTTATAATTGTTTTTCTTATTGTGTGCTTGATTAGGGGAATTAATGCAGCACATGGAGAATGGAATTAAAGTTGCTGTATCTGCTGAGGCTTTTGTTACAGAAATTTATTTTAAGTTAGGAAATCCCATGTGATGCATTCGCCGGCAAAATTGGCTAATGGGGATTAAGTTGGCTCTATGACCCGCCACTCGACTCATGATTAAATGGGTTAGTTGGACTGTGGGTTAATCATCCCTTAGTAACCATAATTAGCTAAATTATTTTTAGCTGATGGGAATTGATTGTATTATTCTTTCTTTGTATAATTTTGGGGCATGTAAGATTGTAATTCTTGGGCTATTTTGTTTGATCCGGTCGTCGAGCCCTTTTGTTTTAATTTGGCTGATTGTTTAGGTCGATTGTCAGGCTGAGTGTGTATGGCCTGCGATGTGTATTTGTACGATCCTTGCTGTATTTGTACGCCATATAAATATGGCCTCATACGGTGCTCACCGACACTTTTGGTCGATTGAAAAGTTGATCTGGAAATTTCTTCCACTCTGTTCTCTCTCGCTCTCTCTTGCGAGCTTCTCGCTCGCATTCTTCTGCTTCTTCTCTTCGATCTGCTCTTGATCATTCTCACTTCTCAAATTCAGTAGCCGTTTTAATACTACACTCTGAGTTCTTGGATCTTTCTTTGGAAAATTCCTTAGGTTGATCTCAGCGAATCGAACCCCACGCTCGATTATACTTCGATCCAAAATTTTTTTTGAGAAACCCTAACAGGTTTCCATCAATAAGCCTCCATCTATTATGTGGAAGAAGATTTTATATCCTTTGATCTTCCTTATTAGGAATCGTTATATGTAAGACATGTCGTTGATGTGATGCATATCGAGAAAAATATGTGTGATAGCCTTGTTGGTCATTACTTAATGTTCTAGGAAAGACTAAAGAGGGCATCAATGCTTGAATGGATATAGAGGAAATGGATATTAGAATAGAATTATCACCGCGGCATAATGATGGAAGAACTTATTTACCACCAACTTACCATATGCTATCTAGAAAAGAGAAAATTAAATTTCGTGAATTCTTTATGATGGTTTTGGAAGGGCATTCTTCAAATGTTAAAACGCTCATGTTGGTGAAAGAGTTGAAACTAATGAACATTATGTCTCATGATTTTTGTATTTTCATACAGCACTTGTTGTTGATAGTGATACATGGAATTTTGTTGAATCATTTTTGAATTACTATCATGAGGATTTGTTGGTTCCTCAGCATAGCCTACTCTTAACTCGTGCATCTTGATAGTTTGATTCCTTGCAAAGAGGGATTGTGATTACTTTGTGGCAATCTAACATGTATTTTTCACCCTTTTTCTTTGACATTGTGGTACATTTAACTGCTCATTTATTTTATGAGATAAAAATGTTAGGATTTATTCATGGGTATTTGATATACTCTTTTGAGCCGTTTATAGAGTTGATAAAAGTTTACATGAAGAATTGATGTCGGCTAGAAGGATGCTTTGTTCAGAGCTACCTTGTAGAAGAGGCTATTAAATTTTTCATGATTTACTCATCAAATGTTGAAGCTCTTAGTATTCCTAAGTCTCAACATGTAGGAAAATTTAGGGGGAAAATAGTTTGATAGTGTAGACCCTAGCATGTTCCATAAATCACATGTATATGCATTACATAATAATGATGATGTTCAGCTATATATTGAAGAACATATTAATTCATTATGGATAATCAATAAACATCATCTTTCCTTCATTGATTGCTAAGAGCTTGCATCATTCCACTAATCGAACATTCCCCAACTTCAATTTCCAAAACCCTGTATTAGTTGCCTCAAAAACCTCATTGTGAAGTTTCCTCATATACCAGTTATGCCATCAATAGATAGTTACACTTTTTATACGAAATAATAAGATGAGAACAGTATAATGTAGTATAGTGGGGTAAATTTAGTAGCTTAGGTAATGCATGTTTCTAGTACAAAGGATAAGAATCCAACCTATGAATATATGAATTATTATGGTGTGATTGAATATATATGGGAGTTAGATTGCATTGTACTAAGAGGCCCTATTTTTAGCTACAGATGGGTTGATAACAACTTTGGGGTTATATATGAAGATTGATTCACCTTAGTAGATCTCAATAAGGTAGAGCATAAACAAGACCTATTCATCTCGGCATCATAAGAAACACAAGTATTCTTTATCATTGATACTGCTGATATAAGATGATATGTGGTACCATCAATGAAGAAAATAAATGTGATAATAAAAATGATGCCAATTTGGATAGAGTGTGTCTCATCTGTACAAGCAACTCAATCATTGAACGATGATAACAATAACATTAATAAGGAGGAAATATATATAAGGGGTGATCATTGTGTAATAATATATATATATATATATATATATATATATATATCTATATATGATATCCTAAAACTAACCCAAAGACTAAAAGGAAAAAAAAGGAAAAGAAAGCAATAAGGATAATAATATCGTAACATATGATATGTTTGCTTGTTATTTTAAATTAATATTTTATATATATTCATTAAATATGTATTTTGTCAAACCATAATTTATTTCATGAGGGTAATTACATGGCATTCTAAAATAAATTATTTAATGATATTTCATAGAGTTATGGTGAATAAAAAGTTAATAGGGATAGTAGTGGTGAAAAAGGGAAAAGAGGAACAACTATTATAGGAATCATCATCGAATTGAGAAATAGAGGACAAAAAGGGGAGTTGGAATGGAGTACTTATAATATTCCTATTAGCTTGTATGGAGACATTTTTTTGGCATACATTTTACTTGTCACTTGTAATCATGTTCCTATTTCATTTATTAATTGGAAGTAGGTTTTGATGGGTTATAAGAAGCATATTTGGCAAGATGTCATGGCAAATAAGCTATTTTGTTTAATAATTATTATATTTTGAATGTTTAATCCATACATTAACATTAGTATACATATATATGTCATATTTTGCATAGAGTGTTTTAATTCCTAGATATGAGCAAGAAATGACTTCTTAGACATTGCAGTGAGTGTTTAAGAACAATAAGGGTGTACATGGCAAATAGAAGAATTTATAGAAAGAGGGATCGCACTCTACACCCAAACCCTCCTAAATAATATGGTTTCATTAATCAAGATAGTAGGAGCGAGTTTATTGCATATCATCTTTCAAATGAGTTTAGGGTATTTTTTGGGTAACAATTAAACTTATTGATTAATAATATTCCATTGATATTTAAATAACCATGAGTGAATATTTTCACTTGTAACATAGGAGAAAAGTACCAAAAATAAAGATATTGCTAAAAAAAATAAGTATTGGGATAATATGCCTGACAAAGACTATGTGGGCCTTAAAAAAGAGTCAGTATGAGATTTTGACTTATCTAGTTAGATGTTCAAGTTTAATGTTATAATAATATTCTTACTATAAGATTTATTTATAATTTGTAGCTCATATCCCAAGACTTAGATCCATTTACTTCATCTATCAATATTTGTACATTGTGGAAGAAGGCTAGAGTAACAAAGATAGATATATTAATGAAGATGTAGAAGGTGCTATAAAAAATATTGTAAGTTTGAAGATGTCCCTAAGCCTAGTTAGTTTCCTTTGGAAAAAGCTTATATTATGTTTATTTCTATATTCTATATTCTAAGATATTATATACATTAAACAAGAGGATCAATATAACATCGTGTAACAAGCTACGAGAATTGTAAAACACACCGGAAGACACAAAGGTCTTAGATTAGTGGTTTCTAGAACGAGCTTGTGTAGTCAATTTTATGGTTCTCATAACACCAATGAGCAAGTGGTTATCCTCACCCTAAAATTAAACATAGCATTTAAAAGGATGGCAAAAATGGTGTAAGAGTTTTTATTTATTAAATCTCAAGGGTATAGGCCATCTAATTTAGATTAACATGATCAACTTTATGTTTCTAATGTAAATAGCATTAGAGACAGTTGTGATGCCAATGCATGTCTTTCTTCTCTTCCCGTGGTAAGCATTATAAACTATAAATTATTATTAAATGCATTAGGTTTCATAATTAATTAACAATATATAATATTTTATTTTAGTATTTGTATAAATGTGACTTATTAGTGATTGACTTTTCAACATTTTTAGCTAAAAGAAGGGTATGCATTAATCATAGTACTCAATTGCAAATAGTCTATAAGTATAAACTGGCCCTAAATACAATGCCCATAAGTATTAACACTCCAATCTTTGGATATTTGTCTTTACCTTGTTATAAAGAAGGCGATGAGGTAGCCATAGTGTTGGATGCTCATGGAAGCTTTGTAATTTGGCTCACAGATCAGATACATCTCACTACTTAAGAGATAATGACATTCCCCATCATTATCATACCTTATTTGTTACTTAAGTTGTTTATACCTTATTAATATGCTCATTATACTTTTTTATTATGAATTAAGGAATTTGAAAAGAAGAATGCTCCTAGGAGTAATGGAAAGAGACATACTACCAGAATGAGCAACACAAAAGAGGGCATTAATAAAGGAAAGAGATCTTAATTAGAAAAATCTATTGCCCCACAAAAGATTCCATATTTAGAGAAGAATCAACCATCACACGCTTTGGCTTTATTGTATTTCTATGCCCAAAACTACCTTTGTGAAAATTAAATTTCAATTAATAGTCATCTTAAGTATGTTCCCTAAAGCAATGCTACTTATATAGTATCGGTCGATGATATAAGTGACATTTATGATCAAGAATCGATGTCAACCACGAGTGTTGTCGTATATGTTTTATAAATATTATTTCATATGATATATTTGAGCACCTTTTTTTGCTTTGAAATTTCTATGACCTCTTATATGATTTATTAGTTATTAATAAATATACATTATTATTGTCATCCATAGGTTTGTAGCTTGTTGTGTTATGGTAGAGGACATGTTGTGCTCTCTTATGTCCATGTGTCCATACAACATAGTTGATGGTACTACAATAAGAGAGGGTAGGCACAAAAGCTATCAAGCAAATAACATTTAAAATGAGGGATACAACAAGCTTTATCCCATTTCTCATCTCATAATTGAACATTGGGTTTTGTACTCCGTTTGACCTAATCAGAGTTAATGCCTTTTGTAGAAGTTCATCTTGTAGGGAAAGAATTTTTTGACATGTTAGTATACATTTTACTTCTTACTTCATTAGTTTATTTATTTATATATTCTAATTTAATTATTTAAGGTATATATAGTTATAATATTATCTATCAACTTTATTTATTAGGGCATTACAAACAACGTATCAGAGGATGGGTGGAAATAGTATCCTAGACACAAGGAGTCTTTAATATGAGCTGGTAATGGTAAGTAGGAAGAAAAATCTTTAACTTTTTGTTTCAACATCAATTAATATCTAATACTTAGAGAGCTAAATGAATTCATTTGACAGTGTCTGCAATTATAGAATGGTGATGATTGTGGTTACTATGTTTGTAGAGTAATGGATCTGATACTCCAAAAGAGATAAGTGAACATAGATCCAACCCATATATGTAATACTCCAAATCTATATTTTGGGATTGAGGAATAAAATAAGGAATTATTGAACATGATTAAATTATATTTATAATTTTGAATAAAATATTATAAATAATAATCAAGGTAATAAAGAAAGAAAAATAATGTAAGGACATAGTTAGTGGAGAATAAATTCGTTGCCTATATAATCCCCCAAAATTTTAAAAGCTTATATTTTAATAAATAAATTTTATTTGGAATAAATTAGCCTTTAAATTTATTTAATTTAATTATTTTATGAATTTTTGAGTAAATAAAATTGGGTATAAATATTTAATAAATTAAAATAAATATTTTTTATTTTATTATACTCTTATTATTTAAATAAAAATTTAAACCCTTACTTTACAAAAACTATCCTTTTTAACCCTTACATTTTAATTATCTTAAATTAAAATACTAAATAAATTTATTACCCAAAATTATTCCATTTTATTATTTTATCAATTAAATTATTTTATTCTTTTTTTTTCCTTTTCTTTTTCCTTTTTCCCCTTTTCTTTCTCCTTTTCTTCTTTTTCTCTTTTCTCTCTTTTCCTTTCTTTGGGTCGCCGCTGGCCTGCTTCTCTCCCTCACCCCTACACGATTGGGCCTAGCCCATCTTCTTCCTCCTGCGCGTGAGCCCGGCTGCCCCTCCTCCTTTTCTTTTCTTTCTTCCTCGACCGGCCTGCTCCTTTTTTTATCTTTCCTTCGGCCGGTCTGCCTGTCTTGCACGCCCAGCACCCCAGCCCCCAACCCTTCTTTCTTCTTCCCTTCTTCCTCTTCCTCTTTCCCTGGTGATAATCCTAGCCATCCTCCACCATTTTCACCGCCCAACCTGCAGCTCCCTCTCCCCCGTTGACCTCCCCTATCTCCCTCCCTCTCCTTCTCAACGTTTTCCTGCTATACCGGTGCCACCACCCCTGTCTCCCTCTCCCTCTCCCTATCATCACCTTCCTCTCCCTCTCCCTGCAACTCCCATCCCCCTACCGCCTACCGCCACCCTCAAGCCCATATCCCTTCCCTTCTCTTCCTCTCCTATTTATTCCTCCTTCCATGCTCACTCTGCATTTTTTTGAGCCTTATGCCTTACCCGAGCCTTTCCTTTTCTCCCTCTCTTCTCCTCCCCTCTCTCCCCTGTTTTTGTTTCGCCACCCATCTCCGCCACTGCCACTACCTCAACCACCACCAGCACCACCTCCTGCCACCCTCTATCTCACCCTTGAGTCATCACAGCCCCCATCAAGCCACCCCGCATACCCCTTCTTCCTCCTCTCCTTTTTTTCTCTTCTCATCCCTATCTTCTCGGCATCCACCCTCCATCGTCACCTTCCCGCCTCTTCTGCCGCCACATAAGCCACTGAATTACTCCCTGCAACCCCCTCTACCACCCCCAATCCTCATTTGGCTGAAACCATCCTCCACGGGCCTTTGTTTTCCCTCACCATTTTCCTTCCTCACCAGCCTCCATCTCGACCTCCCTCCTCAACCGCCACCTTCGCAGCCTTGTTGTCGCCGCCTCCGCCACCCTTAGCCACCTTCAACCCATCCCCGACCACCACCTACACCCCCTCTACACTTCTGCACCATTACCTTGCCCCAAATCCTTCCCCACCATTCATTGATCAATTTGTTGTGGTCTTCATAGAGAACATTTTGGTATACTCTTAGAGTAGAGAGGAGAATGACTAAAACCTTTTATATATATTTACACCCCTTAGATATCACAGGTTGTATTCTAAACTCTTTAAGTGTGTATTTTTGCTTTACATGTTTGTATTTTTAGGTTGGTATTCCCCTAATGGAAGGTACTCACTAGTGTTTCCAAGGTATGTAGTTTCTTGGGATTGGCCATGTATTATAGCCATTTTGTTTAGGAATTCTCAAGGATAGCATGTCCCTTAAGAAATCTTAAAAAGAAGGATACTAGTGGGATGATGCATATGAGGGATTATTTCAAGAGTTAAAGAAGAATCTAACTACAATATCTATTTTAACTCTACCATCTTGACCATATCAATTATAGGTTTATAATTTTGTGTCAAAGCACAAATTGAGTTGTGTGTTGATGAATCATGGTATGACAGTAGCTTATGCTTCTCCTCAGTTGAAGTAGCCTAAGTATAAATATATGATACATGATTTAGAGTTGGCAGCAGTTGTCTTCATGCTAAAGATTTGGAGGCACTGTCTTTGTAGGATAGTCTAAATTCTTCACTGACCATAACAGGTTCAAGTATATATTCACTCAAAGGACTTAAATATAAGGTAGAGGAGATGAGTAGAGTTTGTTAAGGACTATAATATCAAGTTGACGTATCATAAGGATAATGTCAACATCATTGTAGATGCCTTGAATATGCATCACACTCTTTTAGCTCTTATGTGAAGTTTAATTTGTTTCTATAGGATCTCGGTTAGATGGGGATAGATTATATCTATCATGGTGATTTAGAGGTTTTGATTAGTGCTATGATTATTATGCCAACTATGTTTGATGAGATGTGAGTAAGACAACCTAGAGATGTTAAGCTCAAGAAGATTTTGTAGAAGATACATGGCGATCAAGCTGAGGGTTTCTATATTTATAAGGATAGTAGCATTCGCTATAGGGGTCATTGTACTTCATATTCCATCCATCATTGAGGAGATAAGTAGTATACAGATCTCTGGCCCTCTAGTCTCCTCTTCCCTAGGATAGATGCCTAATCCTAGATAAGAGTGGTTGCAATACAGGCACACTCGTATAGGATGGCCAAGACGGTGAAGTCCAGCCCCTACTCGAGCTAGAGCACCACCGTGGACTCATTGGTGGTGATATCTAGGGAAAACTAGAGTAGCTCGGTGAAGCAAGCATAGTACAGGTTGACCGTCATATTGCTCTAGGTGAGCTACATGAATTCATTGAGCTTGTCCCTTATCAAGCTCTCTGGATATAATCTGGAATGTAAGGCGGCCTTGAACGCCTTCCAAGTTATTGAGGGACCATCTCACAAATGATGATCTACCCACTAAGCATCTGCTACACCTCTTAGAAAGAATGATGCTATGCTAGGTTGTCGAGCCGGATAGCAGTCTACAGCCTCAAAGGTGTGATCCATGTTTCGGATCCACCCTTCAATAATCACTAGGTCCTCCTCACTAGTGTATAGTAGAAGGTGATGCCCGGTGACCCTTTGGAGTCAATCCTCCCCAGCTCTCTTAGAGTAATATAGGTGCGGGGGCAACACTAGGGGCTGGCACCGAATGAACTCTATGACAACCTGTAATGCCTCCTCCAATCATCATACTCTTCCATTCATCATGAAGCTTAGCTACAAGAGAGAAGATATATTAGGAGAGAACCTACTAGTTTGATACAATTATCACACATTATTTCCCTTTTAGGAAATTCCTAGTCTACCCTTTCATTTCCTCATTGATGATACCAAACTTAGGGTTTTTTTAACAGAAAGACAGTTTTAGGGCACAAAACAATTTCACAATATGTGGAAAACCTATTAATCTAAAAATTTATTGAAAATAAAGTGTGGTTACCAAAACAATTGCTCTAATACCAACTTATAACCCAAAATTCATAGTTGAAAATTTTCATTTATGCAGTAAACCATACACTAAAAACAAGGGGTGCTACCGCCATGATCGGCACAAGATTAACCCCCAACTAATCACATACCAACTACAAGGATAGAAAATTTAAAGGTATTAATATGAATAATAAATCAAACCATAATATTTTCAACATTTTATAAATAAAAGAGAATACACAAATGTCAAAGTTGATGCAAAAATGAAAAGCGAATACAATAACACCCCCTATAGAGCAAATAAAACGGTAAATAAAATAACTAGAAACACAGATAAATGTAAGTCTAAACAACACCCTCTCGAACTCCATGACAAGTACATCAGGCCATCACTCAGTCCTGCCTAAGGCATTATAAGCATCAAAGCCATCACATGCATCGTCGTCTACCTGCACGAACTCAGAAGAGGCTATTACTCATGGGAATAAGTAGCACCAATAAAATGGGTGATTAGTATACTACGTACTGAGTAAGTTAACCATATGGCTAAGACCTTGCAAACATAAAAGGTAGATGATGAAGGCAGTGAGTCTATCTGGTTAATATTAATCATTAGAATTCAAGCCATTAATTCTATTTTCACACAACTCTCAATTTAGGTCAATGCAAGTATGAGAACCACACTATTATAGCTGATGGATCAGAAACACCCAAGGTAGGATGCTCCTGACCACTATTATTTGCTAATGGATAGGTCTCTAAGGTAAATTGCTCCTAGCCACTATTATCGCCATGGGATCACTCTATCTACGACTCTCATGAAGTTCCACTATAAGTGTTTATTATTTTCCCATGACTTATTATCATTTAAGGTTTGGTTTACTAATCTCAGGATCCCTTACTATTATAACTAGTGGATTGGAAACACCTAGGACAAAATGCACCTAGCCACTTTTATTTGCCGGTGGATCGGTCTAGGATAGGCTCAATAATATTTCACTTTAAATGGTTAGTGCCTTATTCATGTCTTATTCAACAAGTACCTTCTTACTAGACATATATGCCCCACTGGACTTTCTATTCTCATCCTCTCACTCCAACTCCCTTGAACAGCCCCATCTCATATCTTGGGACTACTACACATCCTAGGACTCTAAGACTTATTCCTCACCTTTCCCTTGATCACCATGAAAACCCAAACTCCCACACACATGGATCAAGGCTCACTTTCCTATATCTCCACTTTAACTCACCATCACCCTCTCAGGTTTCCCCTCAGAAACCCCTATATGGACCTAATCTCTCATTATCATATATGGCCCATGCACCTTTTTTTGCTAACACCATCACTCCACTCAATCCGCACTCAAACATCACAACCTTTCTTCCTATCCTTCATATGTGATCATAAAAAACCCTAGTTAGCCACCCTGAACCCTAGTACTTCTACTTTCTTTTACACCATCCTTCGATCCACCCACACTCCACCCTCCTTTCCACTTGACTCATCCTCTTCAAAAAACGCCATCCTAGCCTCAACCTATACTCCAATTCACTCACCATCAACTCTCTCCACACACTTCCCCCATTTAGGTTTTTTTCCACAAACCCTAGTTAAGTTTTCCATGCACACTTCTACCAACCCACATACTATTTTGCACCCATGGACTCTAATCACCCAAAATACTCTTCCATCACCATGCTTAACCCTTAAATCACCTTTTTCATGTAAACTTTTCCCCCAATAAAAGGCTAACCACTCCATGTAAGCATTATAGTCCCTATGTAAGATTTATTCCTATCCTTCATCTTATTATTATTATTATCACTTTACTTTGTCACCCATGAATCATAGGATACTTAAGCCTTTTCTTACTTCTTCCTAATTACTCCACCCTCTTTGTTTCTTTTATCTCCCCACAACCTCATCATACCACCTAAGGCCTCATAGCATGCATGTCATACTATAGCAACTGCACATTAGAGCATATTATAAAATACAAGTCATATCACACATATCAAAATGCATACACAACTTACCTTAGCTCCATGCATAGCAAGCTACACTACAAGTATTTTAGTCTATACTCACATATAATACAAACACATATCCAAAACATCCATGAACAAATAAAACATGTAATTTAGCCTTAATCACATCCTTAACTAATAAGACATCAGGCTTTGAGCATGAATCCTATGCCTCCTTAAGGGAAGGGTTTGGTTCACCTATAAAAATGGAACACTAGTATTAACTCCCCACTTACTCCTTTTTCTTTTCTTATCCTCTAACTAAATATTAGTAAAAATAATGATGATGATGATGATGATGATGATGATGATGATGATGAGGATGACGACGATGACGATGACGACGATGATGATGATGATGAGGATGATGATGATGAGGATGACGACGATGACGATGACGACGATGATGATGATGATGAGGATGATGATGATGAGGATGACGACGATGACGATGACAACGATGATGATGATGATGAGGATGATGATGATGATGATGATGATATGATTGATCATAATAATAACAATAAGATTAATAATAATGATGATGATAATGATAGTAGTAGTAATAGTAATGATAATAATAATAATATTATTATTATTATTATTATTATTAAGATTAATAATAGTAAATATATAAAATAAATTACACTTGAATAAAAATAAGGGTTAGAGCACAACAAAGGGTGGATGTGACAGCTAAGGTGGCAGCTGCAGTGCAAGGGTGGTGGAGATGGTGGTGATTAGGAAGGCAAGATTTTAGGGTTGGAGAAAGGGAAGGGAAGTGGTGGTTGTGAGGTGGTAGGGTTCTTGGGTCAAAGGGGATTATAATGGTAGTGGTGGCGTGCCACGACAGCGACGGTGGTGGTGGCCAAATGTCGAGGAGAGGAAAGGAGGAGGAAGGATAGGGAGAAAAAAGGAAAAGGAGGGTATGGGGAGGTAGGGGAGGATTTTTGGGAAGATAAGGAGGTAATCGGGGTGGTGGTTATGGTGGAGGAGCCGACGTAGGGAGGCAAAAGAGGTAGCAAAAGGGTACAAAGGACAACTCGAGCTACCCACTTTACACGAGTAGGGACACTAGAGGAGGAAGAGTTAGAGTTATAGAGGGGTCTCGTTTGGCAGAGGGTAGTGTAGGGAAGAGGGTGGGTGGAGGTTTGGATAGCGGTGATGCGCGGCGATGGCTATGGCTGCATCTAAAGGGGCGGGAGGAGTGGATTTTAGGAATTGTTGAATAGAGGAAGAAGGATGAGGGGGAGGGATTTTATAGGTGATGTGTGGAGAAGAAGACAAGGGGATGAGGACAAAGGAGTGGGAGGGGCAAGCAACTACCGGCTGGTAGTGGCAAGGGAAAAAATGGGAGGAAGAAGCGGGCATGTGAGGGGGCTTTACAGGGGTAGGGTTTGTCCAAAAATGGAACAAAATGGGACACGGAAGAAAGGGAGAGAGCAAACTAGACGGTGCAGATGTAGAGGGATGGAATTTGCAAGCACAAAGTCAATGAGGAGAGTGATGGAAGAAGAAGAGAAGGGGAACAGGCCGATCGGGCGGGGGAGAAAAGAAGAGGGGGATTGGTCGGCCCGCGTGCGAGGGAGAAGGAGAAGGGAAGGGGGTGATTGGGCTAGCCAACTGGATAGGGAAAAGGAAAGAAATTAAAGGAGGGAGGTGGGTTGGATGGGGAAGAAAGGGAGGGAAGGAAGAGGAAAACTGGGATGGCAACCAAAAGGAGGAAGTAAAGAGGGAAAAGGGAAAAGGAAAAAGAGAAGGAAAAGAAAGGGAAAAGGAGAATTAAAAAGGAAAAGGGGGAAATAAAATAAAATAATTTCTAGAAATAGGAATTTAATTATTTAGATGGATAAATTATTTAACCTGCTAACATACTTAATGATTAGGATTCATGATTCACATAAAATTTTTGGAGGAAATTATAGGAGGCTATAGGCACAAAGTTGAGGATGAATATTATCTTCCACCCAGTTATAGATGGGCAGACTAGGAGGATAATTTTTACTATCGAAGAACTATTAAGAACTTGTGTTTTTTACTTCTAGTGTAGTTAGGAGGATTTTCTACATTTAGATGAGTTATGATACAATAGTAATTATAATGCTAGCATCGAGATGGCACCCTTTGAGGCACTATATGGATGCAAGTGCAGGACACCCTAATGTTGGAGTGATGACATCAATAAGACTAATGTACCTGAACCAAAGATGAAATTTGTGCCCTCTCCCTCTTCGTCATTGCACGCAATTTGTGCATATATATACACACCATTCCATGCAAGCTTATTAAATACCCCACCACCTCCAATTCCTCCTCTATTTCTATCATCGAGTACCAACAACCAAGTAGAAATTTTATATTCTTCCCTTCCTCCTTTTCATAGTCACCACAAATGCCACCATATTAGCCTTTCCTTCACCTTCCGCCTCCACGTCTGTTCTTCCCTCTTGTGTAAAGGTTGTTACTATCGTTCCTATACTCCCAAAAATGGAACTAATTGTTTTTGCTGCCCTCTTTGATCTTACCATTATCACCAAAAACACTCTCCACCTAACAACCCTCACCACCAAACCATCTCCATTTACTTTAACATCCCTCATAGAAACCAACCCCAACCATTCGGCCATCATCACCAATGTCACACCCTCACCTTTGGTCATTTTCATTTAATCCCTCTCATCCCCTTCAACCCTACTTTATGTTCTCCTACTAATAGTAATGGAATCTAGTTCTATTATTCTTCTCATTACTTTCACATTAGTTACCGTTCTACCTCCCTTTGTTGCACAAATTTCCATCGATACATCTTCAAGCCTTGTGATTTGGTTTTTCTACCTTATTTTTCTCTTTATTACCTTATCCTTCCCTTATTTATCACCCTAATTTTTCATTTTATATTTTCATTTTTTTATTAAGTGATTTTTTAAAGGTCTCAAAGGATGCAGGATTAAACTGGTGTCCTTTTTAGTAAGGATACAAGTCATAGTTAAGATTTTCATTCTAAATGTTATGAATGATTATGTGTATTAATATTATGTTATTAAATGAATTCTTTTTATTGTTACAATATTATAATGTGGATCATATGACAAAAAGCATGTGAGAATGAGAAAACATGTTCTTGGACGATATCATTACGATAACTCTCATATCATAAGCCCCAAGTGAAACATTTTGATATGTGATATTGTAATGTGGGTTTTTTAAAGAGTGATAATTAAGATCTATGCTAAGATAATAAATTAAGGATTTGAAAATAATGACATTGAATACATAATGTTTTTATGAAATAATGGCGTTGAGCAATCTTTGGGGGCATTTTGGTTAATATGGGTCAAATATGGATACTATGGTTTTTAAATATTTTAAATGGTTTAAAACATTCTATGGATATCATGTGAAATATAGGTTTAATTATGATTGGCCTAAGTCCAAATAAAATAAGAAAATAAATTAAATTGAAAATAGTAGCCCTAAAAGTGAACTCAATATTGTTTGTGTAAAATATTAGAGTTAGTCCATTATTTTTAGATATTTTTTTATTATTAGAATTTATTAATATATTTAATTATGTGATTATATGAATCTTATGGTAGAATTTATACATAACTTGTGAAATTAGGGATTCATAGGGGTTATAAATAGTAGATCTTGTGATAGGGTCGTTATCCCATGCGTAAGACTTTGGTGTTAGACCTTAATGTCTAGGTATTTTTATAATAATAATAATAATAATAATAATAATAATAATAATAATAATAATAATAATAATAATAATAATAGTAATGATAATGATTGAGTTTCAATTGCTAAAATTGGTGGATAAATGATCATTTATGGAAGAAGTTATGCTTATAATGTGAAATTAGTGTTTATAAGGGAGAATATGAACCTATTTCTTGATGATAGTCCTAATAACTATGTGGTTGTACTTTAAATGTTTCAATCATGTTTTTTACATATCCTTATGAGTCCCTTATGATGTTATAATCAATTATGAATAATAAGTCAGGCCAAGGTGTTTTATGTGTTCATTCCACCAGATAATAACAATAGCCAGAAGCATCTTGCCTTATGAAATATTTTATTCCATTCTACTAGGTTAAGAATAGCAGGGCTTATTCTCAGGATGAAGAAGAATATGATAGTGATATAAGTAACAAATGTCTAAGATATTAATCACTTAAAGTAAAAGATTATGTGAGTCAAGACCGAGATATATGTGTTTGTTCTTTAGACAGTTCCAATGGTTTATGAATAGTGGCCATGAGATTTTTTCCCTAAGAGGTGTAGAGTATGTTTCACTGGCTTAATAATAGTGGCCAATCATATTTTTCCTTAAGGGTTGTTCCAGTCTGTTCCATTGGCTTAAGATTAGTGGGCTCCCTAAACTCAATATAAATAAAAGTATAGATTATGTTATATCTAATAATGAGATCTTGAATTAATATTTAGCATTCATTATTTTATGTTAACATAACGTATGGGTATTCTCTGATATAAAATTATGTAATTCTTTGTACCCTTTCTCAAGTTTATTATATTCTTACTTAGTACATAGCATACTAATCATCTTTTTCATGGGTATTCCTCATTCCCACAAGCAGATGACGTATATATTTTTTGTGCTAGTTAATAATCACCATTTGGATGATTTTGTTCTATATGATGCCTTATCTGTTAAGATGTTACCCTATGTATTAGGCTTGGGCGTAGAGTGTTAATCGTCAGTTATCTTTTGCTCGGATAAATTTTTGGACTCTTTGTTCCATGGAATACCTGTTATATAAATTTAGATATTGTACTTATACTTAATCTCCAAACTCATTGTTAATTTTATGATATTTCTCTCATTTTCTATTTATTGAGTTTTAAATTCTAAAATTTTTTCCCTTGTGATTAGCGTAAGAATGGTATGTTAAGCTATAATTATGTCAATTACAATGGTTAAATCCATTTGTTTTTGTATTATGCTTCACCTAAAAACAAATTTTTTTCACTTGTAAAATTTTGGACGTTACATATACTATATACACATATATCATGATTGATATGGTAGATTATGAGTTCAAATATATGGTTGAATGATATAACATTCAAGGAAATTAAAAATTGGTTACATGATGCACTTAGAACCAACCAGTTACTATCCTTATATAAATAGATCATAGATAACGTTCTTTCTTGATATAACTTTACATACAATAATCTAAAGATCATACTACACAAGAAGAAGATATTAAAATTTTTAATGTGCCTAAGGTGGCCACAAATCTAAATCATACCGATGAGCTTAAGACACACAGGATTTCAAGTCAAGCTTTTCTACCCATTTTCTCATTTACTCTACCTTAAATTCTCAAACAAATTTCATCTCTAATTCTTAATGTTTCACAATAACACAAAACATACATTTCACAAACTTAGAACATTTTTCCATAAAATAATAGTGACAAATGTTTTGCCACAAGAAAGTTAGCAAAACCCACTAAAAGAGAGAAAATTCTTCTTAATTTGAAAGTCCAAAACCAAAAATCTTTAACACCATAAAAGATATGATTAAAAATTATTAAAGTACTTAAAAACCTTATAATAACTAAAAGAAACTTGAGATTACAAAGAAAAGTTAGAGAAGTCAACCTTTTAAAGAAAATAGAGAAAACATGAAGAAAAGAGACAACCCCTCACTCTTTTTCTAGATCTAACCTATCTTATTTAAAAACAAAATGAGAAACACTTAGAGGGAAGATTAGAATAGGGGATAAAGGTCAACAATGGAGAACAAAGAAAAATAATATGAGAGAAGCATTTATAGAGAGAAAAATAGAAGCTATGAGGTTTGGGATTAAAGGATAAAAGAGGTCTTTGGCTTGCAATTGATCATGGTTCCTTATGGGAAATGAAGGGTAAGTAGGTTTATAACTCAAAATCCCAAACCCTACTCCAAATCTAGCCATCTACATGCATATTTTAGAGATTCGAGGTAACCTTTTTCTCATAAGCTCAACTGATTTTAGTGGAAAAGTTTTAATATTCTGCACCACAAATTTTTGGAAGCATGAGAAGGAAAATAGGTTAAAAAGGAGGGGAAAAGATCAAATTATTTGTGGAGATTATAGACAAAGAATCGTCACAACCAATATGCACAAAAGAGAGTTAAATGTAGAAAATTAGACAAAAAGGGTAGTATCTTAAAATTGACTTTTTAAAATTCACCATCACAAATCCATTGCAAACAAGTAAAATGGGATAGGAAAGGTCCAATGAGTTGTAAAAAAACATTAAAAATAGCTCACAAAAATCACAAAGCTGTAAAATTAATGAGAGAAAATTTGTAGTAAAAAATGTGCCTGAAGAACAAATAGCTCAATTCAAATAGTTAAATTGTACCTTAAACTAGTCAATTAATTAGCCTTATTTCAAAACTATATCTTACGGAGTAAACCATGAAATCTGTACCTTAAACTAGGTGATTGGATGTGCTAAAAATCATTTATCCTCAAAAATTAAAACCAAACCCAACTAAAAATATGAATAAAAAAAATTCAATATGCTTCTAAAAAATAATTAAACACACGTAGATCAGAATCCAACACATAGATTAACGAACATTAAAGACCACAAAAGTGGGGTATTATAAGGCACCACCAAAATACAACAATTTATAAAATCCTACATTGTTGAAGATTTTCTTGGTTTGAAAAGAAAAATACTCTATTCTATAAACCTTTTTATATATCTTGAAAGATTAAAAACTCTAGTAGTATTTTTTAAATTTTTGTTAATGTTTTCTTGCATCTTCTTGCGATTTTAGCTCTCATGAGACTTGCAAACAACTTTTCACCATCAATTTTTTCAAGGTCTTCTATAATGTGTATTTTTTAATTCATATGTCTTTTTTGTTATCCTTGGATCTATAAAAATGCAAAAACAAGTAGTGGATAAAATTTGACTATTCATCATAGCAATCTACCTTAAACGTGTTTCAAGCATTTTCACTTACTTTAGGCATTTAAGTTACATGAAACTTTAGATATTTTTACATTTTCATGTTATATATTTTAAAATGGTTTTAAAGTAGTGTATATATATTTTTTAATATTTTTTTAGGATTTATTAGATATTATTGGACATTTTTATGTTGTCAAATTTCATTTCTCCTCTTCCACTTACTTTAACTTTTTCTAGATTAAACTTCCACCAATTATTCTTGATAAGGATGAATATTGTCCACTCATCTTCTCCTCCTTCATGCTTGAGCCACTTACTTCCACTTATTTGAATGATGTGGATATACTAAAGGGATAATGAATTTCAAAGGGTTATGGTTTTGTGTTTTGTTTGGTGGTGTAAAGGTTCAAAAGGTGTGAATCTTCAAGCAAGATTCAAGCGAAACTCCACTACAAGAGTATAATTTAAATTATTCTCCATGAACACATTCAAAGGTAATGAAAATAGGAATTACTCTAAGGAAATAATTAACAAGAACATTAACCTCACAAAAGAGAACAATTAGCTAAATAGCTTGAATTTTTATTACTCAAAGTCATAATCTCTTGTTTTAAAATGTTATTTATGACGATATATAAGATTCATAAATATTTTGTTGCAGCAATTGTTAGCTAACTAACACTCACTACCTACCACCCCAACTAAAATTAATATTGGAATAACAACAATAATGTGCATATCAGTTATTTCTAACAAACCTGAGTCAGTTGTAACTAATTCATTTTAATATTTCCAAATTTTAGAACTAAAAAAAAATTTAAGATTTAATAGTGGAAGCTAAAACAAAAAAAAATGTAGGGGTGTCATGCCGCATCCAACATACAGGAGGCACTCCCCTGCCTAATTTATATTAGATGTAAAGTAGAAATAACCTCATACTTAAGAATTAAGTGTGGGCAACATTTGATTCCACCATGATAAAAGATACAAAATATAGAGGAGGAAATGTATAATGAAAATAAAGTACTAAGAGTACTTAGAAAAATAGAGATATCTAGATAACTATACCACATACTAATCCAATTAGCACTCACCATAGGAACACATATAGAATAGTAATCAACAATCACCTACAAAACAAGGCAAATTTTCTTTCAAAAATGAGCAAGACCCAAAAAAAGGATGATCGGTACAATGCATACTAAGTATGGTGAAAATACAATTGTAGTAGGATCATACACATAATAAAAGTATAATCAGGAATAAACATATATATAGATTAACATATGGTGGTAGCAACATATTTATCAAGTTCAGGTATCATATTGAAGATGCCATAATTAAGGCCCAAAGTATTATTTTTGTTTAGTTTAGGAACCCCACTATTCTCAGTTGGTGGAATCGTATCAATAACATACAACCACAGGGCACAACTCTCGTGGCCACTAATCTCTATCTGTGGAATGGCATTAGTAATATATAACCCTAAGAAAAAAATGCTTATAGCCGCTATTCTCTATTGATGGAATATTATTGATAATATAAAACCCTAGGGAAAACACTCCTTACTGCTAGTATTGTCCAATGAAATGGATAGGTACAACCACTCCTATAGTATATCGTTTTAAGTGATTAATATTTTATTGACGTTTAGTTACAATCACTCTAATGATTTATTTCAAATTGAGTTTAGAGACTCCAATATTCTCAAATTGAAAAAAAATTTCAATAATATAAAAATGCTAGGGCAAAGCACTTCTGGTCACTATTCTCTACCAATATAATTCTATCAATAATATACAACCCCATAGGAAAAATCATCTTACCACTATTATTATCTAGTGGAACGGATAGGCACAATCGGTCCTGACTCATTATCTTTCACTTTAATTTATTAATATATTATTCATAAATTGTTTGATATACACAACACATAATTGAAACATGTAAAGCACAACCATATAGTTATCAAAGTCATTCTCAAAGAAAAGGTCAATAAACTTCCAAAGAAAATCTAATTTATTACAAGCATAACTTTCTCCATATTGATCATTTATCTACTAAATTTATCACATCTTACCCAAATATTATTATTTTCAACATACACAAAAATCAACTTCTAACTTTAATGTCTTATGTATGCAATAATAGCCCTATCTCAAGAGTAATTATTCACAATGCCAACAAAACCCTGATTTCACTAATCAATCATAACCTTCCCCACAAGGATCATGTAATAACCAAATTCAATTTACATTCCTAAAATTTCAATATAAAAAATATATTTGAAAATTGTGGTCAAACTTTAATGTTTTAAATATGCTATAGTAACCTCGCTCATATGTTTACTATTTGCAAACTAAGTCATTTTCTCATTTTATTTGGACTTAGGACATTCATCATTATTCTAGACATTTCATATGATAAAATTATCATGTTATAAATCAATTAACACATTAAAATACCCAAATTATCATATTAAACATATATTGAACAAAATACCCTTAAGGATAGCTAAATGCTCTCATTTCACAAAAACCATATATGTTTAATGTCATTGTTTCCAAATCCACAAATCATTATATCACTATGCATCTTAAATATACTCATTTTTCACTTACCATAATTTATTAAACCCATATTACAATACCATATACCATGATAACTAACTAAGGGTTTACAAGATAAGAAATATCGCGACAATCTTGTATAAGCACATGCTTTCTCATTGTCATAAACTTTTCACCATATGATTCACACTATCATATCACAATGTAAATGACATGAATTTAAAACTATAATCTTCATAATATGATAATACACACAACCATTCATAACATTTAGCAAAAAAAACTCTAACTATAACTTCTATCCTTACCCAAAAGGACACCGATATCTAAGCATGTATATCCTATCCCATATTTCTGAAACCTCTAAAAATCAGCTAGGAAATAGTAATAAAATACATTTAAAACTTAGGAATATGATAAAGAAAAGGATAAAGTAACAGAGAGTGAAAGAATGGTGCAAAAATTGAATGGCCAAGGATCAAAGTTGTCTTAGTAAAACCTTATGCAATAAAGTGAGGGGGAATGGTTTAAGGTGTCGATGGTTGGGGAAAACAACAGAAGTTTGTGCCATTTTAAGGTTTCTACAATGTCAAGAAAGGCTAAGGGATTGGGATATAAATCATAGAGAAGGTCGTAGGGGTTGAGGTAGTAATGATGGTTTTGGATAAAGGGAAATGTGGTATTTTGGTGGTTTTCACAAAATCTAGGGGTGGTTTGGTGGCTTTCACTAGTACATAAGAGGTGGTTTGGTGGATTTGGGTTGTAACACCCTTATTTTGCTAGCTGAAATTTTTCATTTTTACCAAAGAATTAATTACTAAATTATCAGGAGTTACCACACTTAGCATAAGTTCAGCTCCTTGCCTTTCTTATGCTATATGGCCAGGCTAAAATAATGAACAACATGTGGACGTGCAACAATTGACATATTACCATGCATACAGCTTAATTTTCAATAATCATACATATCATCCTTTCAGCCTATTATCATTTTATATTGTGTGCTAAAACACTTAAAAAGCATAAACCTTAGCATTAATATAGGTCTAAAATTTGGTACCATGCTCGCATATAATTTCCTATCATCCTCTAACTAATTGAATTTTCCTAAATCCAACCTTACACATAAATATAAAAGAGCACCTTCTCAAGATCCTCAAAGATTACCTAAGAAGTTAGCACCCAATAACACATATTAGCATTTAATATATCACAAAAATAACCTATAACTAATTATACCAACTCAAAGTAACTAACCAACAAAACAATGAACAACAACACCACAATAGAACTCACAAACCTAATGAAGGAAGAAATAGTGGAAGTTGCCAAATGAGGGAAAGGAGAAATTACGTAAATGAAGTAAGGGTGTAGCAAGGTGGGTGGTTTCAGTAGTTTTTACCAAAGCAAGGTGAGGGTTTATAGTGATTTTTTTTTTAAAGTCGAGCGGTAATTTTTTGTGGGTTTTGTTGTAGGTTGAAGGGGGCTTTGTTAGCTTTTGTTGCAGCTAGGTAAGGGTATTGGCAGTGGAGGGTGCAACAAGGAGGTGATGTTCAAAGGAAGCTACAGAAGTTATTAAAAATGGTGAAAAACAAAGCATAAAAATCACCAAAACATGGGGAAGGACAGAGCTTCTTTTTGGTTGAGAGGGATTGATGAATGTAAGGGAGTGTGGGTTTCTTGAGGGGTTAACATACATTGCCAAAAAAATGAGATGGAGAAGGGTTTTAAATGGACAGTGGTGTGAAGGAGAAGGTGGAGCAAAACATGATGAGGAAATCAAGCATGACAAAGGGAGGCATGTGGTTTATGGGCGGCCTGAAGGATGGTTGTGATGGGGTAGAGGGAGTAGGGTGAGGTGAGCAAATCTAGCGTAGGGTAGGGGTAAACAATTTAGGAAAAGAATTGGGATGAAATATTTAGGTAAAATTTAAGGTTACTAGACTAAGTTTATTTGACCAAATGGATACCGGTTATGACACTACAAAAGTTTAAAAATTACAACGCACTTTCTACTATATTTTAACCTAATTAAAATTTATGATTAAATAGTTGTAATAATATTACACACGTTAACGAACATATTTATTATCAAATATCCTAAAATAGTTATTACAACTAATGCACATAATTACTGGTTATAATTAGAGTTTTAGGAAATAGGGTATTACATTAGTACCCCCTTAAAAGAAATTTTTTTTCCCGAAGTCTACAAAACAAAAATTACTCGCTACAACCTCGAATGGTCCTCAAACAACAGTTTGACAAGTAGGGAGTAATTTCCCCCTTAAAAGAGACTAATCCCTAATCAAGACACATAGCTAACAAATAATCATGCAGAACAATCATGAATCAATCAAACATATGCATGCACAAAGAATGATGAAGTATAAACACTCAAAAAGCATAAAGGTATGCCGATAGTGGTGTCCACAAATCCATGAGCTTGAGCCTCACCAATCACATTCAGACTGTTGCCTATCAGATGTCCTCAAATACCTCCAATACCCAAATTCTTACCTACACTATTTTGTGGGTAGGGCTGAGAAGAAGGTCCTTTACCCTTAGCACTCATGTAGGGGATGCTACTAGCAAAAACCTAAGTCAAAGAGGAATATTGTTGCTAATAGGTGGGTCCGCTACATATTATATCTATTGATGCTGAGCTCAAGTTCTAGAAGAGTAGCATTCAAATCCTCTATGGCTCATTTTTCCACTTTTCCACCAATCAATCATTCTACCATAGCAAAATTTAACCAGGTGTTTCCATCTACACACCTTGTAATGATAATGCCTCGAAGGTCGGTTATTCCTAAACTATGCTTCAAAAGACTATGAAGACTAACCACCACTAGTTAGACTCTAGTGAACAGTCTATTAAAACCTCTTATCATCTCTATAACTCTGAGAATTCTCCGATGGCCTCTTTGTCCCATTAAGGTCCCCCTTAGCTTCATGTATCCTTCTTAGGAAACATGCCCTCTTGTACATCGTAAGAACATCAGTCATAATCTCTCCTCCCAAAATCTCCTAGGTGTGTTGGTCAAACCCTTATTGAAAGTGAGGAGCAACCATCTCCTCACTTGTAGCTATCTCTGAAGCAAAAGCAAAAAGATCAAAGAACTTACTAAATTAATCCTCAACCGATATGCTTCCTTGTTGCAAGGTAAAAAAACCTCGACTTGCTTCGCACAATGCACATGCAAAGGGTAGTAGCATGCTCTCAAAACTATCAAAAATCTTTCTTAAGAATCAACCAGCTCGATCGCTCGAAGCTGGTATCCTCTCCACCATTCATCTGCTTTATCTCGTAGGTAAAAATGTGTTAACATCCACTTTCTTCGCATCCAGGCAATCACAAGCCATAAAGATTTTCTCTAACTCCCTTATCCACCTTTCCAAATTTGTTAGATCCTCAACTACCTCAAATGCAAGAGGGTGATGAAACCTAACCTCCCTAAGGTAATTCTTAGCCTAAACAATGCTAGATGTGGTGGTTGTGGTTGTAGCTACAGTTGTGGATTTGCTACTCTATCTACTGCTACAATGAGTAACTCTTCCATACGAGCTAGATTCAAGTTATGAGCCATAATACTAAAAGAAGATAGGATAATAGGGTTACAACCCTAACAAACATCAACAAAGGATGCCTATAGGAAGGTTAAGCACTCCATGTCATTAAAAGGCTGACAATAATATTAACATGATTCACAAGGGTTGCACAACATTGTACAATACGTTAAAAGAAGTACTGACATTCATACTAGATGGTCAAAAAACATTCATTCTTATAACACAACAATGATAATAGTTAGAACATCACAACCAAAGGAAATATAAATCTACTAGGGTTACTCATACAACAAAGATAGATCACTACTCTACTAAACACTCACCCAACATCATCCTTAAGCATAGAATACCTTAAAAAACCTCGAGACCCATCACAATAAACCATCACTATCGAAACCCTAGATGCTCAAATCTATAGCAGCATCAAATGCCTAATTATCTTGAATCTCTCTCTTGAACCACTCCTTGGAGGCTTTGAGCCAACAAAATTAATGGACTAGAATCAAATCGAGGGCTAAAATAAACCCAAGAACACATGCTAGATTAAGACCAAACTTGCTAGTCACCCAAACTACGTTACCAATTGAATCAATTTCAATTTAAAGATGAGGATGATTTAATCCACATCTAGATCCAGTTTATGATTACTCCAATTGCTAGGTTTCAAACTTGTTTAATCAAGCAAGTTTAAAATGTGGCACATCTCCACCGGTATCCACACACTACAAATTTGGATCGCTACAGATGCATGCTAGCGGTGATGAGATCACTCTCAATTTTGTAAAGAACTATGATATTATGGCTAAATAATTTGCTCATCTGAAGGGGAAAGAGAGCAAGAGGGTTCTTTATAATAAAACCATAGTTTGGGTATTTATATCAAAATCCTAGCCCACCACAATTGTTTTGGACTTAGGTTTTATCACATTAAAACCACTTGGTATTTAAAGAGATATTAATAATATTAAATTGTAACACGCCCAAAATTTACTACTAAAAATTTTTGTTTTAGTAAAAAGGTTTAACAGAAGTGAAATAACAAAACTGTAAATTTTGGGGGTATTACCGCCACACTTAGTACCAGACCAATTCGCTCCTACCGTTCCAGTACAAAGTGCTAAGGCTAAACAAGGTTAAAATCAAATGCAAGTCATTAATAAAACCATGAGAGCCCATGAGAGGACTCCCTCATAGTTATACGGAAATCCGAGTGCAATTTAAGAATTATAACCCAAAGAGTAAGCAGCTAGAGTTCTTCAAAAACATAAAGTATCATATGACATGACATAACTAAAATAAAATGATACATGGTCAAGTCAAAAGAAAAACAGAGTCTGACTGAGTCACTCTCGATCCCTAGGTCAGGTCTAGGCTCAACGCTCAGCCCCCACCTGCACTAACTCGGACAGGTCTTCTGCTTATGAGAATGAGTAGCACCCATAAAACGGGTGATCAGTACACTACGTACTGAGTAAGGTAACCATGTGCTAAGGCCAAACATATAAAAACATACAACATAGCATACATGGCATGATCACATAAGCAGCATGTAGTAATACAAATGATGAAGGTCGGTTATGGTCCGGGTAGACTTATTCTTTAGATCTCTGGTAAATATAATCAATTCACATCATAGTCTTTATCAATTCAAGTGAGTGCAGGAACTCCACTATTATAGCCGGTGGACCGGTCATAAAGGGAAAAATGCTCCTGGCCACTATTATTCACCGGTGGACCAGTTTGGGCCTGACTCAATAATCTTTCTCTTTAAATAGATAGCATCTTATTCGTATCTTATTCGATAAGCATTTACCCTTGACATGCATGCCTCCAACATCCTACCTTTATCCTCTCAAGGGGGCCCGTCCCATTTCTTGAGACTCTTGCATTCCTTATCATGCCCTGACATCTATTCCGCCTTACACTTACACATAATGAAACCAACTCCTAAAGGTGTGGGTTAAGGCCCAACACCTCATGACATCAAACTCCACCTACTATCACCCTCTAGGGTTTTCCCTTGAAAACCCTAATTCTACCTATGTGGCCCAACTTTCTCTCATTTACACTACCATTACTTCATTTATCGCCACATACCTTATCTTATTTAGATCTAATCCCAAATCATATTGCTTTACCCCCTTGATTCCACATGTGACTGAAAACCCCTAGTTGGCCACTTCAACCCTAGTACCTTTCTTCTCCCACAATTAACCTCTCTCTTTTCACCCAAAATATCTTCTCTCCCATGGAACCCATACTCACCCCTTATATAATAAATTCTCACTCTTAACTCGTACTCCACTCTCCCTTAATTGTTTTTACTTCAGCATTTTTTTTCAGATTAGTGCTTCCTCTAAAAAACCCTAATCGGGTCCCTTATACACCCTTACACCAACCTAAATACTATTTTTCGTCCCAAGTCTCCAATCACTCCACAACTCTCATCTTTGCTTATTTACTTTACACCCTAAAACAACTTTTCTCATGTCGAGATCATCCTCATGCAAATTTCATCCACCCCATGCAACTCTCGAAGTCCCCATGCAAACCCTAGAATTCCCATACATGATTCCCATCTCTTTTTCATTTTGGTCATCTCTTTCTCTTTATTTTCCTCTCATGGATCATGAGGTATTTTGGTCAACCTCATATCCCCTTTAGTAAACTCACTTCCCATTTTCTTTCTTTTTATCCTTTCATTCCCATATCATATTATTAACAATCCTAACATGCATTTCCTAGAAGGTCATATCATATCACATCATAATCACCATATATACATATCATAATCATGCCATAAGGAACACATAAACATACCTCAACTCTAAGCCATGCTACACACAAGACAAGTTAATGACAATCATACGATACACGACATAGCATGATACATAACAGTCAAGGCATACAAGTCACACAACACACATGGGCCTTAGCTACATCCTTACCTAAAACGACATCGGGCTTGGAGCACGCTCCTATGCCTCCTTAGGGTTTTGGCTTGATTCACCTATTAAGAGGGAAAAACTAAGGATTAGTTTTCCTCCTACCAAAAATACTATTATTTCTTATTTTAGTCTAAGATTAGGGTTACTATTATTAAAGGGTGCTTTACAAGTGAAAACTAGGGTTTTTATCCTCAAGTTAGCCTACTAGATATTACTAGTATGTTTATGTTAATATTTATAGCTATATTTATATTATTAACCTAATGGCTTTATTTCTTCTAATAATAGTACTAATACTAGTTATAGAAAAATAGTGATAATAATAATAATAGTAATACTAATTCCCCTAGTAATAGAAACCTTAGTATCTTTAAGGCTAAGGCTAATAATGGCTTTAGAGATAAAATAATAATATAATATTAGTCATACTAACCAAGTACTAATATTACTAAAGGTAATAGTTATAATAGTCATATTTGAAATAATGATAATATAAGGGTTCGAATATTTTTACCACAATAATAGTAGCAAAGTAATAGCAGTGATAACTTTAATAAATCATAATAATATTATAGTAATAGTGTTGGTAATAAAGGCATTAGGAGTAATATTAGCAATATTCTAATATTAGGTAATAATAATATTAAGGCTTAAGTATTCTTCTTCTATAATAACAAAATAATAATATGCCAACTTCGGTTTCAATAACATTACTAATAATAATAATAATAAGTATTCTTCTTCTATAATAACAAAATAATAATATGCCAACTTCGGTTTCAATAACATTACTATTAATAATAATAATAATAATAATTAATGATGATGATGATGATGATGATGATGATGATGATGATGATGATGATGATGATGATGATGATGATGATGATGATGATGATGATGATGGTAACCGAAATGATGATGATAATAATATAAGTGTCCAAATATTTATATTAATAATAAAAGTGATAATGGATAAAGTTAGTATTAAAAATATTAGCAAGAAAATAATAAAAATGATAATGGTAATAATAATAATAATAATAATAACAACAACAACAAGGGTTATCGTGATAATACTAAAATTGTAGATCTCCATTAATAGTAGCATTAGTTATAAATATTTCCAAGGTTAGGTTAGGTAATAATAATAATAATGGCATTAATAATAATATTATTATTATTATTATTACTACTAATAATGATAATAATAATAATAATAATAATATAGATAATACCATTAATATTATTAAATAACTAATACTTGTATAAAATGGGTTTAAGGGTTGGGAAGGTTAGAGAACCACCTAAGCGCAGTGGTGGCACCAGCGGCGGCGCACGGCGACAGCGGCAGCGGATGTGGGAATTAGAGGTGGTGGAAGGAGGAGAAAGGAGGGAGGAGGAGAGGGAGGCAAGGAAAAAGGGAGGTGTGGGGAGGTAGAGGAGGATCCCCTGGTTGTTTTGGAGGGTAGAGGTGGCGTTAGTAGCGGTGGAATTGGCGGCGGGTGATGGTGAGAAGGGTGGCAAGGGTTGCAGAGGGGGTGATTGGGAGGGAAAATTTGCACGGCTAGGGTGGCTCATGCATAAAAAATTAAGGGACGAGTAGGGTTTAGTTAGGTATAGGGTGGTGAAGGGGTAGTTCCGAGGGTGGTTTGGGCGGCGACGGTGGCGAGAAGGGGTAAATTTCTAGGTTACGAAATCAAAAATCAAATTAAGGCATCTTATGGGGTATTTATAGGTTGATTGGGTGGGCAATGACAAGGGGAAGAAGAGAAGGGAGGCGCAGATGCCAGGCATGCCGCCCAGTGGTGGCAGTTGAGGCAGTTCTGCCATGGTAGGGGCGGCAAGGTCGAGTGAAGAGGGAAAGGGAAAAGGGCGGGGTGCTCAGGAGAAGGGCAGGAGTTGGTTGGGGTCAAAAAAATGAAAGAAAGCGATAGGAGAGGGAGGGAAGGACAGTAGGCAGCAGTGGTGGCCAGCGGAGGGTGGGGTTGCAGCTCCTCGGTCACCGCCTATGCCTCTGGGAAGAAGAATGATTGGGACTGACGGTCTAGGGAGGAAGAAAGAAGAAAAGAAAAAAAAAAGAAACTAGACCGGCGGGGAAAGAAAGAAAAAAAGGAGAAGGTGTGTGGCGCGGGCCTAGGCCGCGCAGGGAGGGAGGAAGCTGGGTCGGACGGGTGGGCTGGCCTAGGTCAGGGGAGAAGGAAAAAAGGAAAAGGAAAGAGAGGAAGAAAAGAAAAGGGGAAAAGGAGGGAGAAAAGGGAAAAATAGGTGGGTTGGGTATTTTGGTATTTTGAGGTTATTTAAATAATAATAGTTAGAAAATAGTAATTAATCCCTTCTTAGATTAATTTTGGGCTATTTTTGAATAATAATTATTTTTTTAAATCCCATTTTAATTAGAAACACTCCCTAATTTTTTTCCTAATTAAAATATTTATCATTTTCCTCATTATTGTCCCTAAATAACTCCCCTATATTTTAATAAAATAATTTATTTAATTAATTTTCCAAATAAAACCTTATTTAGCCATAATTTTCAGAATTAAAATTTTTGAGTATTTCATAAATTCTCAACCCAATTGGGCTTACAGAGAAATTAATCATATTAAGATCTTATATGACCCAATTTATAGTCCATTTATGATCTAGTTCATTTGGTGTGCGACCTTGTAGGTTCACGTAATGTTGGTAGTGGACCAAAACTCCTTTAGGCCCACAAATCATAAGAGGTATCTAGTAAGATGTTATGGCTACCCAAATTACACGAATATATTATGCTTGACACAATCTATTTATAACCCGTGTATTTGCTCTTTTGTCACATGATATTTATATTGAACACAAGGCATTCATCGTGTAATCCTTACTATGTTTAATCACACACTTTTTCGATCACCAAGTAAGACTAACCTTAAACAAACGATACCTTATTTACACATAACCATGCTAACATCAACCATACTTGTCAAGGAACCCAAAGATATCTCTCTCATATCACAAGAGAAACAAATCCCATCTTGATTAACTATACACCTCTATATTATTCACACCATGTTTGAACATTAGTTTTATGATCACCCCTAAAATATGTAACATTTAGTAATGTCAAGACATGATGATAAGCATACTTTCATATGCATAGATCTTAGGTCAAGGGACTATATACTATTTTTAGAAAACTAATGACACTTTTACACAATATTCAATGTAGTGTCCTTCTACTTAGTTGGTTCAATACCATGTTCCATAACATGTATCTATATCATTAGTTTAATATCTCATATCAATGATTAGTGGAACATGATCATCAACTAATCAATATACTAGCCTTATGATCACTAATATCCCTTAATAAGATGATGTTATACAAGAGACAATTCTTGAATAATAATATTTGTATCATTTAGGAGAGTTCCACAATCTAGTCACATACTTGATTATCTACATAAAGAATAATTACTCAAAGGGATAACACCAATTGAATAAATAACATCAAACAAATTTTTTATTAATAAGCACAATCACTAAATATGGAAATACAAATCATCAAGTATGATTGGAACTAGGGCATATCTCCATCGGTCTTCCATTTGCACTAGGACCAATCATGCATCATGCCTTGTGAACTAGTATGACACTCATACTTAGGTTGTGGAAGAGTCTTAGTCAATGGATCAACAATATATGCATATGTATGAACTTTGTGTAAATTCACATCACCCCTATGGACAATCTCTTAAATGATTTTATATTTCCTTACTATGTGCTTGGTCTTCTGACGAGACCTTAGATCCTTAGCATGTGTAATAGCACTATTGCTGTCAAAGTATAAATAGACTAGACTAGGAATGCTTGAAACTAATTCCAATTCAGTGAAGAATTTCCTAATCTACACTACTTCATTTGATGCTTCTAAAGTAGCAGTATGCTTAGCTTCAATTTCATAATCGACAACTATGTCTTGTTTTAAACTCTTCTAACTCATACCATTGCCATTAAGATGAAACACATAACCTGACTATGATCAGAAATCAACCCTATCTGTTTAGAAAATCACAGCTATATAACCATTTACTACTATAACTTGTTCTCCTCCATATACCAAGAAAATTTCCTTTTTTTTCTTAAGTACTTGAGAATATTCTTAACTATAGTCCAATGACTCTCACTAGGGTTAGAATGGAATTTGCTCGCCATGCTAATGGCATATAAGACATCCAAGTGAGTGCACAACATGGCATACATGATAGAACCAATTACTGAAGCGTGTGGAATTCTACTCATGTTATCTCGCTCATTGTGTGTTTGAGGAAATTGAGTCTTGCTAAGAGTTAGACCATATTGCATAGGAAAGAAACTTCTCTTAGAGTCTTGTATATTGTATGGAGGATCTTATCGGTATAAGCACTCTTACTTAATATAATCAACTTTGTTGATCCATATCTACAATCTTAATCCCCAAAACATAGGTTGTTTTGGATTGTTCACTGAAAATGATTTTCCTAGCTATGTCCTCACAAACTATAGCACAGGAATATCATTTCCAATAAGCAGTATGTCATCCACATAAAGAACACAGAAAACAATTACATTCCTACTAACCTTATTACAAATGCAAAATGCTTCTTCACACCTAATGAAGTCAAACTCTTTGACACTTGCTTAAGACCATAAATGGATCTCTTAAGCTTAAATACCTTTCCAGCAATATTAGGATGTCCAAAACCTTTAGGCCATGTTATATACACATCCTCTTTTAAATAAACATTTAGGAATGTTGTTTTGACATCCATTTGTCATATCTCATAATCATGAAATGTAGCAATTGCTAGAAGGATCTTAAGGGGTTTATGCATAGCAATAGGGTACTAGGGTTCATCATAGTTGGTACCATGAATTTGTTTGTAACCTTTACCCATTAAACGTGCCTTAAATACATCCACATTGTCATCCTTATCAAGTTTCTTCTTGAAAATCCATATGAACCAAATGGTTCTACAACAATAAGGCAGATTAACCAAATTCCATACTTGGTTTTTATTCGTGGAGTCCATCTCTGATTGCATGGTGTCTAGCCATTTATCAAAGTAGAGCTCATCACACCTTCTTCTTATGTTAAAGGGTTCATCATTATCTAACAATATCACATCACAATGATCATTCATGGAAAACATGTATCTCTTTGTCTCGCGATGCACCCTTGTAGACCCTTGTGGATCATTTTTCACTTCTACAAGTCCTATAATAGATAATATAGGCTTCTCATGCTCTACTATATTAGTGTTGTTATTTTGTGTGTCTTGAACTTCTTCAAGTTATACCTTACTCCCACTAGTTCCTCTAGAAAGAAATTCACTTCCAAGAAAAACACCAAGCCAAGAAGCAAACACTTTGTTCTCGATGTAGTTGTAAAAGTAATATCGTTTAGTCTCTTTAGGATATCCCACAAAGAACTAGTTGTCTGATTTGGGTTCAAGCTTTCTTGAGGTCAAACATTTTACATCTGCCTCACAACCCTAAATATTGAGAAATGACAAACTTGGAACCTTTTCGGTCTATATCTCATATGGATTCTTTTCTACTACTTTTGATGTAGCTCAATTTAGTGTGAAAGATCCAGTTTCAAGAGCATATCCCTAGAAAGAGATTGTAAGATCTGCGTGACTCATTATAGATTGAACCATATCTAATGAAACTATTCCACTATAGAGTACCTAGTGTAGTGAGTTGTGAATATATTCCTCATCTTTTGAGATGGCCATCAAAAGCTTAGCTTAAGTATTCACCTCCTTGATCTGATCGAAGAGCCTTAATAGTTTTACTAGGCTGGTTCTATACTTCATTATAAAATTCTTTAAACTTTACAAAGGATTTATGGTTATTTTTCATAAGATAAACATAAACATATCTACTAAAGTCATCAGTAAACATCATAAAGTACTAAAACACTCCTTTAGGAGTTGAACTTATGGTTCACAAACATCAGTATATACGAGATGTAACAATTCATTAGCCCTTTGACTATCTCAAGAAAAATACGAACTTTGTCATTTTCCCAAATAAACAAAACTCACACATTTTAAATGATTCAAAATCAAATGAGTGTAGAAGTCCATCTTTATGGAGCTTTATAAAGTGGTTCTCAATTATATGTCCTACATGACAATGCTAGAGGTAAGTAGGATTTGAATCATTGGATTTAAATCTCTTTGTATTTATTTTATAAATAGGTATATCAAGATTTAGAACATAAAGCCCATTATTTATTTGAGCACAACAATAAAACACTTCATTCAAATAAAAGGAACAACTATTATTCTTAATAATGAAGTTAAAACCTTCATTTTTCAAACAAGAAACAAAAATGATGTTCCTTCTTATAGCAGGTACATAATAGCAATTATTGAGTTCTAGAATCATTTCTGATAGTAAAGCTAAATTAAACATTCCTATAGCTTGAGCAGCAACTCTTGCTCCATTCCCAACACGTTGGTCCAATTCTCTCTTTTCCATTCTTCTACTCTCCTTTAGGCCTACACATCTGCACAACTGTGAGATCAACACCTGATATCTAATACCATTAAGAAGTAGAAGTAGTAACATTTATTCTATAACACAAATACCTAAAGCTATAGCTTCAATTAAACCATTATTCTTATCTTCAATTATTTCTTACAATTTCTCTTCCAATGCCCAGACTTCTTGCAATAGAAGCAATGTTGGTTAACAATTGGTCCAGGCTTGGGGTTGCTCTTGTTGTGTTTGTTCTAGTTCTTAATTTGAGCTTTACCCTTGTCTTTAGGATCAGCATTTCCCTTTTTTTAACCAACTCTCTTGAACAAAGCAATAACGCTAAACACAACACAAGACATACAACCTACTACTTAGATGCTTAAAGGTGACACCAAACATAACTACCGAAGGCACCATAATATTATCGTCATGATCCATATTAAATTTAAGTTAGGCCTAATTGAAATCATAATTAAAATATTGTAATTACATAAAATTATTAATATGGAAGTTCCAAATAAAGACTATTAAGTATCAAGAAAACATAGAGAAATACAAATGAACCAATTGATCGGTCCCAGAGACCAATCGACTGATCTAGTCATACTATACATGAGAAAACAATACACAAGGAAAAAAATCAATTGGTTAGTCCAACCAATTAATTTTTCATAAAAATTGATCGATGGCTTTGGCTAAATAGGTTGATGGGTCTGGCAAACTGCTTGACGAGTTTAAGTAGAGACCATACCACTTTGGTCACAAGGTAATCAATCGATGGGTTTGGTCTGCTTACTCTGCTAGCATCACATTCTACTTCAAACGATTTCTGAAAATCAAGAAAATATAAGATGGGTGCTTCTCCTAGATTGGTCTTCATCACTTCGAAAGCTAGCCCTTGTCCACTTGAACTCTCCTTTCTTCATATATTCGATGATGGGAGTTAAGAGGGTATTGAACCCCTTGATGAATATTCGATAGAAGGAAGCAAGTCCGTGGAAGGAATTTACTTATGTTAAGCTGCTCGAGGCTTTCCAGGTCTTGATGGCTTCAATCTTGGTCTTCTCTATGTCTATCCCATCTTTAAATACAACAAAGCTTACAAAAGTAACTCTAGTTACAAATAACTCACATCCTCCCTTCCTCCTTATGTGGTTGCTAAGATTCTCTAACCAAAGAGAGCCGTGGCCTTTGAGTTTTAATTTGGCTACTTTAAAACTATTATCATCCTTGTATCTTTTTGCGTCAAAGAGCCTTAAGCACAGCAATTCCCATTCTAAAAATTCTTTCGGGTTATGTTGACCTTCGAACTCCAAAATTTTGATTTTGACATCCCTAAAGTCTCTTCTTTTTTCTCTTCCCCTTATTCTTGTTTCATGAGATCACTCACTTATCAAAGAGTTATCTTCACTTAAGAGATTTTCCACACCATAGGGTTCTTCTAATTTAAGGGGCGGCTCAATTTGGGTGTGTGTTTGGGGGTTAAGATTTGGAATGAGTTGTTGTAAAAGAGTTTGAATGTGGCCCATTTTTTTCTTGTAATGCCACTAAGTTTGATTTATTCATTGAGTATCTCATTGTAATGACTTAGTGGTACGATCTGTCCTTTCATTATGTTCCTCAATAAGATTTATGCCCTAGGTATTGGATGACCATCCATAGTGGCTGGATAATTTTTTTTTTACATGAAATGGTTTCAAAAATAGGGGTGGATGGTTTAAAATTTTATTTTGTTTAGTGTTTAGCTTAGACAAAGCATAAGATAAAAGAAGAAACAAAAGAGGTAACCCAATTTAGAGAAACCTAAGATTTGATTCCAATTTGATGCATGGTGGATACAAATTTGATTAAACTTAGGAAATCAAGAAGGTGGTTGCAAATGACCACTAAAAATAAAGATGGAAGAGGGAAGATGAGGATAGGAATATATGATCTAAGTAACCCTTAGAACATACACTTGAATCTAACACTTAAGGTAAAAGAAACAAGAATTTTTAATACAATTCAACAAAGGCATGTACTAGCTAAGGAGATGATGCTCACTCAAAAAAGAGGAGATATGGGCAGACCAAAAGCTTATTCATTCAACCATTTCTTGCACTTATGTAAGTGTACAAAGCTTTAGTTACAAAATAACTACGCCCAATTAAATATACAAGCTAGTTAGGACTTAAACTATTTAGTTACCTATTAATGCAACTATCCTAGTTTAATTCTAACTAACCATTGCATGATTTTCCCCATCCTTGGTCATGCGCCCACTATCTAGCCCATCCTCATGGCTAACTTGGGGAAAGAGTGCAAGCAATCTACTCTTAAGTACTAGCTACGGCATGATTAAAGGTAATACAATTTAACTAAGTAAACACAACTTACAACATGGGTTATCAAAAGCATAAAAAAGTGAGGGATTAAACCTCAAAATTCTCCCATAATCCTACATGTGCAGGCCTGCCCTTTTCCAACCTTTTCTTCCCTTCTTTATCTTTGCAGGTTGACACTAGTGTAGCCCCACTTGAAGATGCCTGCAAGTGGTTATGGTGGCAGAGAGGGTTGCAAGTGTTGGCTCAAAAGGTAAGCCATGAAATAGGTTTGGCTTGGGGTTGGTTGTAGCTGCTTGGTTGGCTGCATGGTTAGCTCATATTTGAGGTACAAAAAGGAAAGTGGCTAGGAGGTAAGTTTTATGGCTTGCATGGCTTCCTTGGACTTGAAAATGAAGATGCATAGCTTAGTGCAATCCTTTCCAACTTAGAAAAATTTTTTGGTCTTCTAATTAGGGGAAAAGGAGTAGTTAATGAAGAGTATTGTGAAAAGGGATGGTCCTACATTAGCAGGTCAAAATACTTTTAGGAGATTTTTAGCTAAACAAAATCATAGAATAATCTAGATAATGTGAAACTAATCTCAAAGCATCAAAATATATCAATTAGCATAAAGAGACTCTCATTAGAAGGTTTCACAAATATTGGAAAGAGAATCAAAGTAGAACTTAAAAGGATTTCGGAAATGAAAGTGATGGTTGTTAGATATACAATTCGATTGGCTCCAGCAACCAACTAGTATCACTTAAAAGTCCACATTTTCACTCAATTCCAAGTCCTTTCCAAAACTAAACTACTTTATTTTATATTAACATAATTTTAATAATATTTTTCAAGAATTTTAGGTGCACTTCTTGTGAAAACCAAAAATTATGGGATCCGCAAGTATTTAGGGGCCAAATTACTTTTCCTTAACAAAAGTGTGCCCCTCAACCTTATAAAGGGATCAATGCTAAAGCCTCTTTGATCTACAACCCTATCTTTCAATATATCTAAAGGATATTGGTGGGGACTCTTTTTGGCAAAGGAAAGAGCCAGAGTAATTTATAAAAATGTGAGTTATTTGCTCCAAATAGAGTACCAAGGAATGATGCCCTTGATAATGGTTTCCTCCTAGCCGAGCATCTAAGCAATGTCAAAAACCATTTAATTGGTGACGTTGTAGGGGAAATTATCAAATTTATAGTCCATTGTCTAGGATATAGCCAATACCATATCCTAACTAATATACCGAGGGAATTCCTAGGGTTAAAAAATTGGGTTAACATGAAAAAGATTGTTTGCAAAGGCATGCACTTTAAACTGGTGTACAATTAAGAGGTGTGGTATCCAGTCTCTAATAGAGCTTTTACTACTATCATTGATAATAGATGCACAAATTGGATTCCGTCCACTACCACATCTCACCTTCATCAACCAAACACTCAGCCTGCAAATGCCCCTCCATACTCTACTATTGAACCACATGGTTCACCTATGCTTGCTCCTCAAATCCCATCATCCTATTGAAAAGAATAGGGCCCTTCCTCTTCCAATTAATCTTGGGATGCCCATTTTGATCGGATAGATGCACAATTCGATACACTTAAGATCCAGGTCACTAGTCTTCAGAACTTTGTTGCTCCCATTGACCAAATGAGTATAATGATACATCAAATGTATTAATGGCATTTTGAACATAAATACCCACCACCGCCACCACAATAAGTGCATTTATCTCCCTTTTCATTTGTTACCACAATAAAGACAATGTGTTGTTCAAGCATCGAGGATTTACTTGTCACTACCACTATCATTTTTAGACGCTCACTACCACTCTTGACATCAAATTCCAACATTTATCTATGAGATCTATCCTTTATCTTTATTTTATTATTTAATATGTTTAATGTTATTTATATTCCTACATTTTATTTCTTGCATTGTATTACAATTATGAATGAGTAGATTTATTTTTTCTATGATTGGATAAATTATTTTAATTTCCATTCTGATTTTTTTAATTTGTGCATTCAATTGTTAATTCTTTATTTGTGATTGAATTGTTTGGTCACCAATTAGACTAGATATAGGTAGTTAAGCGAAGAACTAAAAGGTAAATATTAATAATCAAAAATCTAACAATTGAACAAGGAAATCTAACAATGAAAGTAAGCTAGAGTCTCTCAGATATTTTAATTATTGAGCACTATATGTAATGGACTTAATTTGATATAATACCATAAAAAATAGGTTATTAAATTGGGTATTACTTTTAGGTCTTAAAAGAGTCTATTTGTTAATTTAGGCTATTTTATCTTTAGTTTTATATAATTATTAGGTGATTAGACTAATTATTCATTAATTACTAACTTATGACGACAAAACAATCCTAAGCTCTTAATTAGATTTTTATTAATGTTGGCATTACCAATTGATTTTATTTTATTAGTCATTTTTTAATCTCTAGATTTAATTTATCTAGATAGTTAAAAAGTAAAAATTTAATACTCCACCATGATGTCCGTATCAGATATGACCTTGACATATTATAACAAGTCATTACGCTTGAAGATTTAGCGCAATGTATAAGTATTTTTATCCTATAATCTCTCTCTCTCTCTCTCTTTTGTATCCTAGAATGTTTATTCATATATTGAAAGATAAATATTTTTATTCTTACAAATACATACATACATATATATATATATATATATTTATCTTTTAAAATATGTTTTCATGTTTTATATTTGAAAGATGCATACTTATATTTTGAAAAATGAGTAATTCATTTGGAAATGTCTATTTTTATAATATGTATGTATTTACTTTTATAAATAAAAGATATGTATTAATATTCTAGAAAATAATATTTATATCTTAGAATATACATACATACATATATATATATATATATATATAGGTTCTTAGATCATTATCGCTCACAAGGAACTACCATCCTAATCCAAAGGCCTCTTGAGTTTGCTTCCAAATTTGCAAATAGGATTCTAGACAATAAAAAAAATAATTAAAAAGATTCCTAAACAGTCTTAATTATGTCTTAAATTTCGGTCCTAATGTCAATCGTTTAGTGAAACCTCTCCATGATAGGTAATATCAAAATCATGTGCCTTGGACCCATGAACATATAGAAATTGTCAAACACATCAAAACTCAATGTCCGAAGCATCTCTTGTCTCTATCTCGCTAATCCAAAACTTCCTAAAGTGATTGAAACAGATACTTCTAACATTAGCTATGATGGTATCTGCAAACAAGTTCAAAACCTACAAGAACAAATAGTCCAGTTCACTTAAGTACACTAGAATGCTACCTAGAAAAACTACTCTATTATAAAAAAAATAAAAAATAAATAAAAAATCCTCTCCATCGTACTTTGCATCCAAAATTTCCTACTCAAAATATATTACAAATCAACAAAAGAAGCACTACAAAACGACGTCCAAAACATTGCCTCCAAATAAATATTTAATAGATGGTAGGTCACCGTCTCAGTCTTTGACTATGATATAAAATTTATCAAAGGTGATTCAAATTCTATCCTTAATTTCCTAAATAGATAATTTTTTTCATGTAAAACATTCAAATGGCTCCCTAAAAAAAAAGACACATAACCTGCCTCTAAAATCCTCACATAAAACCTCATCAAATAATGGTATAAGGCCACAGTTAAAGACAAAGAAAATGTCTCTTCATCACAAATGCCTCCTCCAGACAAACACCGAGATATGAAAAAATGGGTTGGTGCTACCCTTATAGAATCTCCTAAATCCCTCATGGCACTATAACAAATCATGCAAAGCATGCCTCTTCCGTCAACGGGTATAATTTCTTTCCCAAATTTAAAATAGAGGAGGCATATTTGTCTCAAAAACCTCCTCAAATTTTGGTTTCAAAATATTCCTCTTCAAATCTTGTGATTTTACTAACTCCATCTTCAAAATAAATTGTTCCAAAAAAATGATTTTCTTATTTTCAAAAACCTCACTTCAAAGTGATTACAAAATGTGATGACGGTTTTTTCTATCCATACCCTTTTTTATCTTTACAAAAACTCTTTTCTGATTGGTTATACAAACCATGAAACTTACATAGACCTCAACCATATTATATGACAATCCTTGAATTTACCAATTCTGCATCCTTCAAACACTTCTCATATAATGATTCTCCAAATGAAATTGCTTACTTTACTTGGAAAATCCCCTATCCTTCTTATGAGGGTAGAAGCCTTGAAATTCTAAATGGCTTCCTGACTCCTAAAAAAACTCATTAAATTTCTCCTTTTCCTTTAATTATTAAAATTACCAATAAGCCTAACATAGCACCTTCTTCTCATAAAATACCTAAAAAAGCCACACCTGGTTTCTCTTCTTCATAAACTTTACCACAATCAATCTTCCTATCTGGTTCATAAAATGGCAGAAAGACTTTGGATCATTAATAAAAATCTTCCCTCCATAGGTAAGGAATGCCCTTGATTCATTCAAAATCCTCTTCTATCCTAGTCTAAAACACAAAAAAAAAAAAAAAAAAAAAAAAAAAAAAACTTACTCCCCTTTTTCATTTCTATTCAAAGTTCTTCTACCCTTGGATTTTCTCTTGAAAATTAAAACATAAAACTGTTGATAATATTTTGACTATCATTACACGATTTAAAGTCAAATAGTAGAATAAGTTCCAAGCCTTTGACATAATTTTAAAACAATATATTTAGGCATGGGAAAAATTGCAAAGTCAAATCAAAAAAATTTCCAAATTCCTGTAGACCCTTCTCAAACTCATTTCCTTGCACAAAAATCTCATACAACTGCAATCATGATGAATATCTCTCCATCCTTAGCCAAACACTATCACAAAATAAAACCACTTCATCTTCATCAACATCATCTAAACCACTCATCGACTATGGCCATGAAAATGAAGATAACTATTACGAGATACTCCTTTGAATACAAATAGATTATGAAAGAAGGAAAAACAACGGCTCAAAAGGGATTCCCACAAGATGCACCAGTCAAAAAAGCATAAAGCGGTATTGTTGCAATAGTCAAGGTAATAGATAAAAATAAAAGTATGAATCATCTTTCTATACTATTGTACAAAGCAAGTATCCTACCAAATATTTCTTGTGGATAGAAGACCTTTCGATAGATTTTTTCAGATTTAATTTCTACAACAGCCACTATATCCTACCAAATATATATATTCTTTTAGATAATGTGTGTTCCTCCAAGGTCGTGCTTAGGATCCTAATAAGAAAGGTGGAATAAATACTTGAGTGTTTAAGTCCCCTCTTAAACCCATTTGGAGCAATAAAAATTCATTTCTAGGAAAATTGGTCTCTACCATTGAGCTATAATACATCCCCCCCCCCCCTCCTCTCTCTCTCTCTCCTTGAGTATATTTTTACAATGAAATAAAATAAAAATTAGACAACCAATAACTTCTAACTTTCTCTTAAACCCCATTGCACTTTGTAATACATTCCAAACACGAATGGAAGGAAAAACCTTTACCCTTATCAATATCTAGCCATATATTTCATCCCTTTTGTCTTTCGTCTCTCTCATACCAATTATGCCCTAAGATGTATTTTATGAAAATGCATATCCTTCTATTAAAATATACATATTATTATTATAGGAATTGTGCATTTAGCATTAAAAGATATGCGTTTATATCATATACTATTCAATTTATAATCTTGTCTTGTAAATTTATAATTATATTCTACGAGATACGCCATTTTATAAATATTTTGTTGATAAATATATGTACTCTTTTAAAATGTGTGTCCTTTTTAGTGCAAATTTTCCCCCAAAAAAATCTCAAAAATTAAGAAATTTTTGGTAAATATTTTATTTATTCTAATTATCCAAATGAAATATATTTTATTTAAAAAACACAGAGAGAGAGAGAGAGAGAGATACTACTAGCTAATTCATGATAATCAACTCTAAACCATTGTTTTAAAAAACTAAATCAAATCAATTAGTTAAATCACCTACTAGATTCTATATATCAGTGCTTAAAAATTTTAAATCGATCAAATTAGTCAAAAACTAATTGGACCAATAAAAACCAATGAACCAATTAAAAAAAATCAGATATGAGTCTATCAGATTCATATAATGTTTAACCTTTTTATATATTTTATATTTTTTGACCGATTTGATTAATCCAAACCAGATGTCAAATGAATAATCCAATAAATCAGTTATAATACCAATTTAATGACCGGTTCAATTTTTAAAGCTATGACGTTAACCATATTCATGATACAAATTGCCCACCCAGATGCACGTCATAATTTGCAAATCCTCTTAAAGCCCAAAAACATAACATGAATCATAGCAAAATTACTTGTTTCGAAGGATAGAATACGCAGTACGGCCAAAATCCGACAGAATTAGATACCGACTATCCTGAAGACAACCAACAAAAAGACTTCAGTTCAGTATCATCAGCTAAATATTGTGTACAGGACATAGACTCCCAACACTGCAGCGTAGAATTACATCAATCTCATCCATAATAGCTTATGAACGCTTCATTTTTGGGCCAACTTCACGAAGGCACAGTTGCAAATCTACATGTTTAATCTCCACAAGAACTTACCTGATGACAGCAGGTCTATTTGCATGCATTTTAGATCTGGTCACAATAGCTTTCTTCGGCACACCTACTGTCAATGCATACATTTTTACAGCAAAGAGATCTTTCGGCATTCCTCGTTGGTCCTAAATATACGAGCCAAAAAAGATCTATGTCAAAAGAAAACAGAACTTAATTAAGCCAAAATGAATATGCTACCCTATTTTTATTTTTATTTCAATTTATCGTCATGTGTGTGTGTGTGTGTGTGTATTATTTAATGCTATTGACTCAATCATAATTACTATAAAAAATTACTTACAAGAATTAACAAGAACCATGGCAGGTCCGCATAAAAAGCAATTCATTTTCAAGATGAGAATAGCCCAGCTAACACTCCAGGGGAGTGAGGGAAAAAAAAAAAAAGGAGCTACCAACAAACTTGCCAGCTACAATTCTAGTGTATTACCATCGAACACGTGCCAAATATCTTGCGTTCTACAATTTTACTGGAACGTGAATTGCTTTTGGATACAATTATAGAAACTATAGATAGGAATGATAATGTAACGAGATGGGGATGAGGATGCAATCTCAATCCCCTAACCCAACGCTGTGTGAGCATGAACCCATACTCAAAACAGCCTCGATTTTTACCATTTGGAATAACATACCGAATGAAAATTCTCTAATATAAAACAAATGCAAACAGAAACTAAAATTCCTACTATTGGAGTAACTGCAATAAAACATCTTGTCGTTAAGTAACTGCAATAACACGTCTTTCTCCATTCATTATTTATAATAGACAGTGATTATATCTTCTCCATTCATTATTCATTGATTACAGACAACAATTTCATCTTCTTGGTCTAATTATATTTCCATTGTTGGTTCAATATTTTAAACACAAGGAAAATCAAGAACATTCACCACCTCCTCCTATGCCTTCGACTTTCCTAGACAATTGTATATAGTAAATTCCAAGCCTTCAACTACATGTGTAAATGTTTGAGTGCTAGTTGTGTTAACCTTGGAGAGCAAGTGATACTTATGATTGCACTGAGGTCATGCTTGCTTTGAAGGTAGTGATTTATCCATAACAAAACTCTTTAAGTATTTGAATTCTTATTGATAGTACTTTACCATAACTTCTCCAAAATTTTGAAAGCAATTTTTTTTGTCGTAGAGAACTAACAAATTGCATCTTTCAGGGACTTTAATTGCTCAACCATTTTCAGCAAAGTGGGTATGATAGAGGTTAATAAATTGATCTCAATTGCCGGGGAGTTCCACCATCATAAAGACTCGGCGTTGGAGACTTCAGTCATTGTTGGCAATTCCAAACTATTGTTCAGTTGATGCTTATGTCTTCGCCATCCTCACCTATTTAATATTGTGCAATGTCCGAGCAGATATTTTGATTACTACTTTCATCTACCAATTTGATAACTTCTCTATAGATCTTTGTTTTAACATTGGCAAAAAGTTTTTGAAAGTAGAAAATTCATCTAATCTGAGAACTTTGACTTGCTAACTCAGACAGTATTGCAATTTATCAATGGTTTTGAATGTCATCTTCATTTGACAAGATTCAATCTATTTGAGAAATTGGGTAAAAATCTTTGGTTTGATTGAATGTTAAGAATTTTATTAACTGAAAATTTTAACAATGGGTTTTACTATTGCTAAAGGAGTAACAGATTATTTACTATCATATTGAGTTTCATATTATTAATTGTCTTGCTACTGAACAGCTTCTATTGAATGATGATCTAGTGCGTTTAATGTATTAATTTCAATGGATGATTTTATATTGATAATATATTTGATAGTTGGGGCATCTATTTGCCTATGGTAAATGCCCATGTGATATTTGAACAAATTCCCATATTTTTGTGAAAATGATCAATTACTTATGTGGTGAAGATTATAAAATAAGGTCTAAGAGAAATTTAGAAGATCCATTGACAAAAACGCTTAACAAGAAACTAACTTACGAAACTTCTTATGAAATGGAATTCTGTCCACGTGTAAAAGTTTATGATGGATAGTCAATCTAGTCAGATTTAATGGATTCAAACCCAATACGGTAGAATAGATTCAATAGGTCGGATGAAATTATATGCTCCCTACTATGCCGATACTTGGTTAAACATTTCAAACATGTTGTATTTCCTACCAGTTATCCTACTGTTGTCGAGGTTGGATGTGACATGCTTAATGACTTACATATCCCAAGCTCGGGTGATGTGAACAATATAAACTTCATGTACTCACCTATTTGACTGTGGCTCTCCTATGGGAACTATAGTAAATGTACTCTCTAAAATAGTCATAAAACCAAGGTTGAATGGGTTAAAATTGTTTCCACAAGGTATCATCCCCCCCGCCCTACATTTTTTCTCACCTACATTTTCCATAAAGTGTTTTTTTTTCTTTTTTTATGTTTAGATCAAGGGGGGAATGTTGGATTTTGGGAGAGTTGCTCTAGACTTGGAACCTACTTAGTTAACTTGATAGATTTTGAAATGTTTAACACTTGGGCCATTGGTGCGAGTTTACAGCATTATTTGTTATTGGCATTATGTATCGTTCAATTCTTCAATAGTTAGCTCATAATGATGCTTGTTGCCTTCATTATCTGTTGCGTTCCTTATTTTCATTATTCTCCTTTATTGCAATAAACGTTTTGATTTCAAAACCATTTGGTATAGCACCATTTATTTTGAGCATGGAAACTTGGCATAACATGCATATAAATACAAAATCCTCCTGTTTATCTTCTTGTGTGCATATGTAGCATTTTTGGTGTGACTGTCTATTTCAGTTTCTTTATATTGTGACTTACAGGGAGCCATTGAAATCACTAAAATTGGTGTGTACATTTGGAATATAAACCATATCCTCATTAACATAGTGTGGTAACCTAGGTGTTGATAAATGGAGTTATCTTCTTAGATTATGTGGAGATCAAAGAGGTACTTAGCAAATCCTCTTATGAAAGGCTTTTCAAGGAGAGTGGTGGTCCTTGAATTTTTTTTTTCTCAAGGATAGTGGTCTTTGAATCTTTTGTCAAGGAAAGTGGTCCTTGGGAAGTATGGGTCTTAAGCCCCGAGTTGAGGAAAATACAGTAGATACCCATTTGAGGTTAAACGAAGCTGTATAATTACTCTTTTGCATTACATTTCAGTCCTTGTGACATGCATTATTGAGTTGCTTGGGCACTAATGTATAACCAGTTTAGGTGATGCCATTGAGATGCACTTGATGGATTTTCTGTTGCGGTAGTGCTGAGTTAGAACTTTATGCAGAAATAGAACACATAAATAGCTTTGGCAGTCCTTTTGAGACGCACTAAATGGATTCTATTGATCATTTGAGGTTGAGCTTATGCTCATAATGAGTCCATGGCTGCATGTGGTAGCGTTAACAATATGCACTTGATAGACTCGGTTGGTTATGAAGGTGAACCGTTTTCTATAAGAGCTAAATTCTCTCTCTAAAGCACTCAAAAGTACTCAAGGTGTGCATATGGCCATTAAAAGTGCTTCGTCATATTGTATTGTGGAGTTTGCAAAAATTAATAGTAAATGTATTGTGGGGGCTCAATCTAAGTCTATGTTGTTCAAGAATAATACACTTCTTAAAATAAGATTGCCTCAATTTACTATGTCTCAATTAAATTGAAAAACATTGTTACTAATGTATATTATTCCTCCTTCGCCCAGGATATTTTGTTTTCTTTTTTTTTGGGTAGTTGGTGGGAAATTATTGGAATAACCCCAATAAAATATCCTTCCTTTATAAGCAGCTACGGGAAAACATCTCCCTTCATTATTCATTATGGATAGTGGTTATAACTTCAATCACTATTCATTATGGATAGCAGTTATATCTTCATTCATTATTCATTATGTACAACGGTTACATCTTATATTCATTAATTACTACTTGATTTATTTATAATCCATTGTTGACTTAGCTTTGAACACAAAGATCATGCTTTCAACTTTCTTAGGAACTTGTATTCTATAAACTCCAAGCCTTCAACCACAAGTGCACGTATTTAAGGGCTAGTTACGCAAACCTTAGGGGGCAAATGATGGTTACGATTGCACCGAGGTCGTACCGAAATTAGCTTTCAAGAGAGTGGTTCATCCACGATACAACTTTGAGATAAGTGTTTGATTTTCAACACCTCATCCCTAATTAACAAAAGAATATATATATTCCAACTTTGAGATATGTGTGTGTAGTGGAGTTTCTAATAAAAACCCTTGAATAAATGAGAAGCAAGGATCTCAGCCCTTAGATTAATAGGGCTACGAGGGTAGGGTGTAGAGAATACTCTATCATGAATGGTGTCTCTACATGTGAGCAAGGTTGAAGAGCAGCACAAATACATTAATCAATCAGAGAAGTGTAAATTCCATGCTATATATATATATATATGATGCCTCTGAACTTTAGATTGGAATTGGGAAAAAGACGTGGGAACAAGGAAAAAGTTTCACATAACAAAGTTGGAAATGTAGATTCCACATATCCACGAAGCAAAAAACAGCAGCATTGCACATTAATTCGAGCAAATTTTCAAACTTGTGCCCAAAACAAAAATTTAGCCTTCTTGAAAGATGAAGAGGGTAGGGGTAACAGGCTGGAATCGATTTGGGGGAAAAAAAATGGGTCGGAGCCGCAAATTGTACTTTAGAGGGTTTGATGACTCAAAAGTTGAACTACATTTTCAAATGTTAAAATATTATTATTTTTATTTAACTAATACCTACCGAATATAAAGAAAATTGACACCACTCCCGCCCCCACCAAAAAAAAAACTTTGATGAGCCAATGTCGTCCCTGAAGATAAATCATATGAAAATTAATATAAATTGCATTAATAATTCAAGGACCCCGCATGAGGAAACCATGAGAAGTCCTATAAATGAATATTTAGTAGTATGTATCTTGCATGAGTACCAAGACGGACAGAGGATTTCATCTTGTAACCAACATTTGGAGCCAATAGCAAAGTACCTTTAACCTGTGAAGGTGAAGTCCCGACTTCTGGAATAACTCCTTGTAGTATAAATCTGACCTGGTAATACTTCGATCTTCTTCATCCAGCACAAATCCTACAAAATATATATATAAACATTAGCACAGAATTACCATCTGGTAGGCAATAATTCCCGCTGCACTATGAACAGAAAAGCTAAATAAAAAGGCTTATTTGACAGGTTTTAACCAGCTCCAGGTTGCTATTCAGCCACAAGGTACACCACTATAGCCAGATTCAGTGGGACAAGTTTAATCAGGTACACCATCATCTGAACCATTAAAGAAAACTTATAAGGATAATGGACAAGATCATCTGATGCAGGCGGAATTAGCATTATAGATTATGGAGTCAGTTATCTTAGACGTTTTTCAAAATATTTCTACTATTAATTCTAATGACACTCTAAGATGTTCATGCATGTATGTCACATATTTGTAAAAGGAAGATACTTAAGATGACAAGCCATTTAAGCCATGTTCATGTACTAGACAAACAAACATTCACAACTATAGCATACATGGAGGACAAGACAACAAGCATGCAAAGACCTCATTAGTTATAGCACTTATTGTAAACTCTAGGATATCATGTATAATTTAGGGCTTCGTAGCTTGTTATTTCATGTATGTATTAGACGGTTTAGATGTTTGCAATGTTGTAGTTAATATCCTTTAACTAGGTGTTTAATTAAGTTTGTTAGAGTATTAGAGCTAATTCTAATTAATTACACAACTAAACCAGCCATGAGTTGAGTTGGTTATATAACTCAAGCCTCACGGTTGTGGAAGTTGTTACCAACATATAAAAAGGGGGTAATAACTAGGTTGGTTGTTAAATAATTAGTAACAAATTGTAATTACTTCCTATGAGTAGTATATATATTCATTAGGGTCTTTGTACACGAGAGACTAATGCTGAATTGAATCGTAATTTTCGAGCACTTGGCTTGTTAAATTCTCTCTTTTATGAGATAATTTACTTCTTAGGAATTACTTGGAGTAAATCCTACTTAGAACCCTTAGGGTTGAATCTTGGTGGAAGATTCACACACATCTTCAATCCTACCTCCCATTCAAATCAAAGAATCAACCTCTACATCTTCAAACTTGATTGAAGATCTTCATGAAACCAACTCAAAACATGGGTATCAATAGAGAATCGTATCGTTTAAGTATCAAAGCATAGGGTTTTTCCAACCTTTTCTCATTAGTTACCCATGCAAGCACATTCTTTTAATGCACATACATACATAACACCCTCAGCCATGTTGATCTTCAACCCCAAGAGCCAATCCTGATTGTATCTTAGTAATATATCTTCAACCAAGATTCACTCTTGATAGAGTCTTGTTAGTATACCTTCAATCATCTTCTAGTACATCTTCATCCTCCCTTAGAATCTTCAATTCAAAGTTTGAAGATCTTCTATTCTTCAACCAAGACCCTCGAATACCATACCTTAATATTCGACCAAATTCCTCCTTTCCTTCAAGAACCTATCTTTCTCCATTGTTTTCAAGCCATCTTTGAATATCAACTATCATATTCGAAACATTACTCCATTCCTCTATTAAATTTCTATTATCTCCAAGCAAGATTCTATTAATTTCTCTATCTACCATTCGAATATTAACTTACATATTTGAACCACCTATTCATCTCACATCTTCTATCATTCAATTCACATTATAGTCAACCTATTATCACCATCATATCTTCAACCCCCTTGAAGACACCCCATCATCACATGTTCGAATTCTTCCTCTTTCATTGCAACATATTTCCTTTACATCTTATCCAAGAACAAACTTCTCCCAACTCTAAATTCCACTAACCATTATCGGTTAGCACCATGCCTCATTTCTTAGTAAGCTTTCATCCATGAACTTACCAAGAACCCCAAAAACCCTATCAAGAAACCAACTACACATCTCATTTGTTGGGCCAAGATTTTTTTTTAAGAGGTATTTACATATCATGTGACACAAATACTGCGTTAAGGTGGAGAATTATGAGTTTTGACCAAATATTTAAGCACAATATAACATTGTATTAGTTCGTGCAGATGTTGGAAAAGTTCGGTGTAGTATGGAGATTTATGTGAGAAGCACATGGGTACTGCGTTAATAAATACGGTCCATGTTGTTGAGAGAAATCTTTGATGTGTTTTGGACAAAAGTCGAGAGTAAGAAATAAACCCATGTTTCCTAAACACGGACCGTATTTTTTCTTTATTTCCGAAACATGTTTTGTTTTTTAGGGTTTTTTCTTCCATAAAAAGAAATATGATAAAAGCCTAACCGTCGAGAGTCATCCAACCCAACTACTTCTCCATAGAATTCTCCATTTAAAGAGAATTATAGATTTCTATAATTGATTGATTGATTAGTTTAATCATCCAGTAATTAAACAAATGCACAAATAAAGATCTCTATTTTTTCCTCAATTGTTCGGTCTTGTGATTGAATCATCAATTATTCATAATTTTGTTAATTCCGATTTTGATTTAGATCTATTTCAATCCATGCTATTCCACAATATGTTATTTTCATCAATTTGGCTGGTTGAATTTGTTATGTGTGTTGAATTACTTATGACACATAAGGGTTGATTAAGTTAGTTACAACTAATTCAAGTAGTTAGATATAGTTAAGCCCACCGATTAGATTAGTTACAAGTAGCTAGATTACTTGTAACAACTTATGTTTAGTTGCCCACATAAGGCCTATTTTCGACCCTTTATCACAATCAATTCAGATTTGGCAATTAATACAAGTAACCATTTGGGTTATATTAATACATGTTCTTAGGAATGAGTTATACCCTTTGTAGCTTGATGGATCAAGGCCAAAACCGTTGACACCATCTACTTTATTTTCTCTTATTTCGCTGAATTTCATTTTATTAGTATCTTAAGCTATTAGGAATAATATCTAGTCGTATATTTATTAAAAATCTTGTTAATTGATTTCTTAAATACTTAGTTGATAAATATTTCCTTTTAAGTCATAAGAAATATTTATCTTATTTTCAGTTGGGCCTTAGTCCATAGGCCATAATCAAATATGAATAACGGGTTCAGGACAAATTGGGAAAAGTAGTCCGGAAGTAGTTTCCTAGCTCATTCCTACCCAACAGCCCTCCTGATGTAAATCTCAAAACACCCTCTTAGATCACGAAGTTAATTTTGGTCTCAAGAACAAATACTCAAATTTGGACAGAAAGTAATTAGCAATAAAATAATGAAAATGAACCAAAACTCAAGAACACACTCAAAGTTCTGGGATCTTAGGCAAGAACTCAAGACAAACTCAAAGCTCACCCTAATCTTATACCTCAAGACAAACTCAAAGATACAAGGAAATAATCTTTAACTTGAGACAAACTCAAAGCAAAGAGAAAACCATAAGGTATATTGTGAATAATCAGGAATTATTATTCCTATCTTCAAACTTGTATTTATAGGCAATATCATACAGCAAAAGAAAGCCAACGGTTTGGCTGATTAATAGCCCTAAAACCGTTCAACTATAATAGCTAAGAATTAAAGAGATGCCCCCCTTTTACCTCCCCTTATTAAGGCATTTAATGCTCCTTAATGAATAGAAATGAAACAACAGCAATTCCTTAATCTGGCGCACCTTTTGCCTCTCTTCTTAATGGGATTAAATACCCATTTGAAAGAGCTAATAACACTCCCCTTAAACTACTCCTTTCAACGGTTTTAAGCAGCCCACACACACACTAGCTGCTACATTATTTATTACAATAAAAAAAACACAAAAATAAAACTAAACAAGACCAAAATAACCACGGTTCTCCTTGGGCTTCTACTTGCTTGGTCTTTGCTGAATAAGACTTTAATCACACGCCCAAGTAAGGCATGTAACAGATTCTGACTTGTGAGCAAATGGGGAAAAACCAAGGGCTTTCAAAACAAGTGCCACGGGTTCATGGGCCAAGGTTGACTTTAGATCATTCCCCCTTCTTCAAAAGAGTTTGCCCTCAAACTCGAATCATCGAAATAAGGAGATAAATCACCCACATTGAAAGTGGCACTAACTCCCATCAAATCATCTGGTAGTTCAATCTTATATGCACTATCATTGATCCTCTCAAGGACTTTGTAAGGGCCATAAGAACGAAGCATAAGTTTGTTTTTGCGGAGCTTAGGAAACCTCTCCTTCCTCAAATGCAACCATACCAAGTCCCTCGGTTGAAAAATAGGTTGTTTGCGGTTTTTATTGGCTCGCTCTTGGTATTTCTTATTCATCTCCTGAATTCTTTTCTTCGCTTGCTCACAGGTTTTTTGAAAGGTTTCAACCCTCTTTTTAGCATCCGTTTCCACCATTTCCCCCTTAGCCAAAGGAATGAGATCAATAGGAATAAAAGGATTCACTCCATAAACTACTTCAAAAGGAGAGCGAGAAGTAGTCAATGAATGAGCCCTATTGTAAGCAAATTCCGCATGGGCTAATTTCATGTCCCAATCCTTTTGCGTTTTGCTTACAAGTCCACGCAACAAAGTACCCAAAGTCTTATTAGTAACCTCGGTTTGCCCATCAGTTTGGAGATGATGAGAGGTACTAAATAGCAACTTGGTACCCACAAGCTTCCATAGGATCCTCCAAAAGTGACTAAGGAATTTGGAGTCCCTATCAGATACTATACTTCGAGGAATGCCATGGAGTTTGACAATTTCCTTGAAGTATAGTTCGCCCACTTTCAAGGCATCATTAGTTTTATTACAAGCGACAAAGTGTGCCATTTTAGAGAATCTATCTACTACTACCATGATGCTATCCTTTCCCCTTTGCGTCTTTGGCAAACCCACAATGAAATCCTTACTAACACTTTCCCATGGAGCATCCGGAACTGGCAATGGAGTGTAGAGACACTTAGTGAAGTGTCCCTTAGCCTTTTGACAAATAGCACCTCTCTCAACAACAGGAGTAACATCCTTGATCATTCTAGGCCAATAGAAGTGCTCGCCTAAAATATCAAGGGTCTTTTGGATCCCAAAATGTCCGGACAATCCCCCACTATGGACTTCTCTCACCAACAACTCCCTTACTCCACTCTTCGAAACACACAACTTGTTACCCTTAAAGAGGTAACCATCTTGCCATACAAACTCCTTAGTAGGACTTCTCATCTCACTAGCAAAGTCGGGATCATCTTTGTAACACTCCTTAAGTGTTTCAAAACCCAAGATCTTAGCATCCACCATGGAAAGCAAGTAGTTTCGACGAGACAATGCATCGGCCACAACATTACTCTTGCCATCTTTGTACTTGGAACTGAAAGTAAATGATTAGAGAAACTCCACCCATTTAGCATGCCTCTTGTTGAGCTTTTGCTGCCCATGTATGAATTTTAGAGCCTCATGATCAGAATGAAAAACGAATGGTTTTGGTCTAAGGTAGTGAGACCAATGATCAAGCGCTCTAACTATGGCATAAAACTCACGATCATAAGTGGAATAGCTCATCTTTGCCCCATTCAACTTCTCACTAAAGTAACTCACGGCTTTTTTTCTTGTATCAAAACAGCACCTATCCCTATCCCACTCGCATAACACTCCACCTCAAACACTTTGTTGAAATCTGGGAGCACAAGTATAGGAGCATTGCAAAGAAGAGATTTGACCTTCTCAAAGGCCTTTTGTGCCGCTTTAGTCCACTCAAAACTACCTTCCTTCATCAATTCTATGATTGGAGCCATGATGGTTGAGAAGTTCTTCATGAACCGCCTATAGAAGGGAGGCTAGTCCATGAAAACTTCTAACTTCGTGCACATTGGTTGGAGCCAACCAAGATTGAACCGCCTTCACCTTTTCTGGATCTACATGAACCCCCTCTCCTGTTACAATGTATGCTAAAAATACAACACTAGGAGTCATGAATACACATTTCTCAAGCCAACCATACAACTTCACCTCCCTCAATTTTTCAAACAACCTCCTTAAGTGAATTACATGATCTTCATTGTTTTTACTATACACAAGAATGTCATCTAAGTAAAAAACAATAAAATCGTTCAAAACAAGACGGAGGACTTCATTCATCAATCTCATGAAGGAGCTTGGTGCATTGCAAAGCCCAAATGGCATCACCAACCACTCATACAACCCTTACTTTGTCTTGAAAGCCGTTTTCCACTCATCCCCCTCTCGAATTCTCATTTGATGGTAGCCACTCCTTAAGTCTATTTTGGAAAAGACTAAGGCACCACTCAACTCATCTAACATATCTTGCAAACGAGGCATAGGGAAACAATATTTGACCGTTATATTGTTAATGGAACGACTATCAACACACATCCTCCAAGTACCATCTTTCTTAGGTACTAAGAGTGCAGGAACGACGCAAGGACTAAGGCTCTCCCTCACATAGCCTCTTTTGATCAACTCATTCACTTGCCTCTCAAGTTCCTTACTCTCTTCCGGGTTACACCTATAGGCAGCCTTATTGGGCAAAGGTGCTCCTGGAATTAAGTCAATGGCGTGCTCAATGCCTCTAATTGGAGGTAGGCCTTTGGGCAAGTCATTGGGGAACACATCCTTGTACTCTTCTAATAACTCATTTAGTAGGGATGAGTTATTACAAGTAGTACTATTATCATCTTTGGTTCTCACAACCAAAGCATACCCTCCCCCATTTTCTTCCATTATTCTTTTAAACTCATTACAAGTTACAAGACAGTTGCTTTTCTCTTTTTCTTCCTTAGCAACTTTGGGAGGTAAAGACAATAATCTAACTCTTCTACCTTCTTTAGTTGTTACAATATAAACATTAGATCTACCTTTAAGCTCCGAGTCATGATCAAATTGCCATGGTCTTCCAAGCAGCAAGTGACACGCATCTATAGGCAGTACGTCACACCACCTTTCATCTTCAAACACTCCAATGGAATAAGAAACCAAAGCTTGCTTCTTCACTCTTACTCCCACACCATCATTCAACCAATTCAGCTTGTAAGGCTCATCGTGATCCCTAGTAGTAAGTTTCACCTTACTCACGACTTCATTAGAGATCACATCAGTTTGTGCTCCACCATCAACAATCACATTGCAAGTTTTCTCACCAATCTTGCACCTAGTATGGAACAGATTGTTTCTTTGCCTTTCATCATTTTCTGGTTCACTAAACAAAATTTTGCGAACTACCATCATATTAAGCTCGCTTTCTAGTGGGATCTCATCAAGCTCTTCTTCTTCGTTATCTTCTTCTAGAGTAATGAAATTATAAAGCTTTTCTTCCTCATCAAACATGGCATATTGAGCGGCTGTCATCAGATTTTTACTAGGACACTCTGACGCCATATGTCCTCTACCATGACATTCAAAACACTTTCTCCTAGTAGCAAGTTCACTAGGTGAAATTACAACCTTGTCCTTCCCTTTATCAAATTTTGAACTAGAAGAGAAAAAATTGTTTTGAAAAGTACCTCCTGACTTGTTTTGAAACGTACCCCCCTTAGAGTAAGATGGAGTAAATTTCATGGGACTTTTGAAAGAAGTATTTTTGGGCTTCTCCTCTTTCAATTGAGACTCATATCTAATAGCCAGTTTACAAACATCACTAAAAGTGGTGTAGTGAGTTACCTCCACCTTTTGGTTAATCCCCTTAGAAAAACCCTTAACGAAACGAGCAATTTTGAAGGTCTCTTTTTCTTGCAAATCACAAACCAAACACAACTTCTCAAACTCTTTAATGTAATCTTCCACGCTCATGTTTTCTTGGAAAAGATGGGTCAATTTTAGGTATTGCTCCTGTTCATACTCCTTATTCACCCATTTATCCCTCATCTTTTTTTTCAACTTATCCCATGAGTTTATTATTTCTTTCCCCTCTCTCCTCCTATTCGCCTTGAGGTTTTCATACCATAGGGCAGCGAGTTTAGTGAGTTTGAGGACAGCCAATTTGAACCTCTTCCTGTCATCAAACCCCTTATACTCAAAGAGAGTTTCTATTTGTCTTACCCAATCTAGAAAAGCCTCACTATCATGCCCCCCATCAAATTCAGGTAGGTCAATCTTTAATCCCCTATCCTCATCAAATTGTCTAAGATTGCTACTGCTACTTTCTTCCTCATTCTCCAACTCGTTCAATTTCCTAGTGGCTTTCAAAACCATTTCGGCTATTGCATCCATCCTAATATTTTGGCTCGCCTTATCCTCCTCTGATTTTTCCTCCATTTTCTCTAATTTTTGAGTGATAACCTATAACATCTTAGCATACTCCTCACCACCAGCCACGACTTTTCACTATTTTTCTAGGTTATTACAAGTACAATAGATATTCAGCCGAAACTGAACGAAAATGAAAATGGCCTTGAGACTCTCAAAGGCTTACAGATTGTCAAAATTCAGGAAAATTTAAGCAATTTCAAAAAAAGAAACTCCTCAAAAGCTGTCCGGATAAAGGAGAAATCTTCAATTGAAATCTGATGCGCTAGATTTGCTTCGTGTTTGCGCAGTTCACGGAAACCTGCCCAGTTTAATAGCACAAAGTTTCCAAAAATTCTGAAATTAAATATGAGTATTCTACACAGAAAAATACCCAGATTCAAAAAAAGAATCGCTTGATTTGGATTTTTGAGGGCTGAGATATCGCTCTTCAAAGTTCAACTGAAAATAAGAATTAAAGCAGCGCTTTTAATTTGCTCTGTATTTCCATTTTTATTATCATTATATTCTTTGTTTGGGTGGAAAGGAGGGCCGGGACAGGATCAACCCATATAGTTTATGCAATATTAGAATATCTCATCACTTTATCACAATCAAAATGGCTTTTTATTGATTCATCTCCACATGAATCACACTATTCTAACACCACACATCTTTGAATATTCTAGCTTATTATGTGAGCTCTAAACTAAACAATTTGATCACAATCTCGTTGAACTATCTACACCAACGGTCTAGCACCTGCATGAAATACTAAATTTGTTAAAGTAAACAAATTTTAGCACAATAACCTTTGGCATAGTAATATATCTTATTGACGAGCTGCTTATTAACATTAAATATTGATCAATAAGAGCAAACTACCCCAATTTAAAATTAAGTACCAATCTCTTTTCACTTCTCTCCTTCTTTACCTCTGATCTCACTACAATATTCAACATAGAAACAATATCTAGCAAAAAATATCAACCATCAACAAAACCTAATTCACTCTCTTTTAATCCTTTCAAGCACAAACAACGTTCTTACGTGTATTTGCCATCAACTGATATTCTCTTTTTCCATCCTAACACTCGATGTTTTTCCTTTATTCTTTCAGTCAAATAATATTTTTGGTCAGTTAGTTATTTTTCCCTAATTTAACCAGTTTTAACCAATACCATTACTTAACTAGTCAGACACTATAACTGGACCAACCAGCTCATTAGTTGACTAGTTGAGTGGTCAGACCAGGCCTACCAGTCTGGGTTTTAATACTATGCATTGCAGTACATTACGATAAAAAATAGAATTTGTAGTGGCTTGGCTGCCATGCACAATGCATATTAATTGGAGATAGGAGAAAATCAGTTTAAGAAAGAGAAATAAGCAGACAAATCACAACAAATTCTGAACTTTGGTAAGTCTAAGTGAAGCCAAAAACAAAAGGAATTTTGGTTGCCATGTTTGGCTAAGTTCCAATTTTGGATCACATATGTGAACCTTCCTTCTCGTGAAGTTTAACAACAAAGAGATAATGGTAAGATTATTCAAAATTTTGGGCCCTATTATCATGCTAGTATGTGACCTGACTTCAACCATTATAGTTATTAGTTCTGAATGTTGCATCCTTCTCGCATTTTTCATTTTTAAGAGCTACTTTTAGCTCACAAGGAGCATCCTTCACATTTTGTTAACACAGACATCAGTAATCCTCCATCTTACCCTTCCAAGGATAACTGGCTCTAATATGTGAATCTCTTTGCTTCTTGAAGATGAGCTCCGATATAAAGCCCTTGTTTAAGACCACTTTTAAAAAGTAATTACACAATATAATTATTTTTTTGTAAAATTTTACCCTAAAAAGTTTCCAAAAAAAATTATTGTTTAAGATTATCACTTATTTTAAAGCCCCTTGTCAATCTGCTTTCCCCACATGATGAAGGCATCAATGGAGAATCAGCAAAGAGAACTTATACCACCAGATATGTTGAAACATAATTAATTCTTTTTTCGTAAGGATATTCTTACTGAGGAGTGTCGGTGAGGAGGAAGGTAGCATGAAGGGGGATAGAGTCTATCAATAGCCATGAAAGATCAACAATAGCCTAACAATTTGGAATGATAAAAGAGCAACAAATGAAACTTGTAAGAGTAATTACCAGTGCTAGCAATGTTCTCCTTCAGGATAAAGAAGCCACCAGGTTTAAGGCCATCCTACACATGCATGAATAATTGTTTACAAAATGTATATCAGAAAAATACATGTTTTACAGTGTTAAAAACTAATGGTACTGCACAACGTTCCCAACAGAATTCAGCTTCACAAAGGGATGCCTCAAAGCTCACGTTTTCAAAATGTATGCCCATTAGTCGCAGCTATGACTGTTCATTCATATAATCCTACTACTGCAAAAATTATTGTTAGGAGCCGATGGATCAAGGCCAAAAATTCTAATACCATCTAGCTTATTTTCTTTTATTTTGCTGAATTTTATTATTTGGGAAACTGCTAAATTTGTTTTATGATTTCCTCTATCTCAAGAAGGAAGTCATTTTCACAATTCGAACACTTTTATAGAAATTTGTATATATATAATCTTAAAATTCTACTTACACTTTCATTAAAAAATAACAAAGCATTTAATGTATAAATAATGAAAGTAAAAATGACAGTATGAATAGAAAGCATGTTTTAACTTTTCTAAAGTGACTTTCTATTTTCTACAAAAAAGTTGGTGCTAGAATGATTTATTTTTTGATACAAAGAGAATAGTATCTTAAGATATTAGGATTGATATCAAGCTATATCTTTATTAAAAATCTTATTAGCTGATATAGTGAATATTTAATTGACAAATATCCCCTCTTAGGTTGAGGGAAATATTTAGCTTAATTCTTGGAAGGGGCTAAGGGGCCAAGTAGGGAAAATAAGACAACTAATCCCTTGAATCCATCCCACCCAACAACCTTACTCTCCATCCCTCCTTGTCGCCCATCAACCCACCCTCGCATCCTCATCTACTCATTCTTCAATCCTAAATTCACCAAGTTAGCCATTAATTAATTTATCTAATCGTCTAAGGCTCAATTTAAAATGGAGTTCAAAAGAACCAATGGAACGGCTTCTGGAAATAATAAGAGACCTAAGACCAGATACTTGTTAGCTAGATCCCAGCAAAGGATCTCAATAAATTAACGCCAAAGCAAGGTGTTAAGGTGTCACAATTATAAAGGCTCTCAAAGCAAGTAATGCAACCATGAATAACTTTTGGATCAAGTGCTCATTAACAAGAAATTTGGGAAAAGCAAGGCTCTCAAACCAGGTACCTTTTAAGGACAAGAGGATCCTAAGTCCCAACATCAGGTCATTGGGCATAAGAAAATGGAAACCCAAACTTAACCGAACAAAATAAAATGGCCAAGCCACTTAGTGAAAAAAATCAAGGTGTGATACACCAAAAATTAAAGTACAAAGAACATCAAATTTCAGGTATGTATTGGCCAAAACATAAAGAAAAGAATGACAGATTATGACCCTGATCAACCACAACTAGTTATTCAGCCAAATGCTCATTAACAAGAAATTTGGGAACAGCAACTAGGATGGAGAATCAGATACTGAGGCAAGTTTCCACTAATGGAGACTTGGCAACATATTACTCTTGATGGCTTTCCAGGTAGGGTAAATCATTCTACAATGCCTTTTATATGCAAATATTATGTTTGGCAAGTAGAGAACCTTTACTGGTGAGTTATGAATTGCACAAAATGCTGAATATTTTTAATGGCAGTGCCACTAAATATTGGTGAGTATACAATTCTGAAAAATACTGGGATGACTTATGATTTGGTGCATGTAAAGTCAAGGTAATATAACAAATTCAAAAACACCTGCTTTACAAAATTTAGGGGGAGGGAGAATTGCGGCCAATCTGGTTCTCAACAAACAATAGAGTTTTCAAAGATAAGACTGGATGCTATGAGAGCTATAGCTATCAACTATAGTGTGATTAATGAATTTAGGAGATTGATCTGTAATAAAGAAGGATCTAGGTGCATCCAGGACTATCACATTGGATATGAATAATGCAGTAGACTGGCAAAGTTGTGTGTGTCATCGTGTTAAATGCAAGAGGGAGCAGCAATAAAAACCACTACATATATTGGTAGGGCTGTGAGGATTAGTATTTGATGCAGCGTAGGTGTCACCACATGGTGGCCGAAACTCATAAGACTGGATCCACATGGATACACCTCCTTCCATAGCATCAAGTGATGCAGGAGCATCCCAAACAAGTAACACTAATTTGATCATTCATTTTTCTGAATTAAAAGGCACCAAAAAACCCTTCTAGTTTGTACTAGTTTAATGAACTAATTAGTATAGCCATGAAGGCCATGCATAGCTGGGTACCAAGCCATCACCTTTTGGCAGCTTAAATGGCTTAAAATGGGCTTTCCAAATCAGCTAGACTCCGACCAGAGAAGCAGCAGCAGCATCTGACAGGTCAGCATGCCAGGTCAGCAGGTGGGAACACTTTTTGGGCACTGATGGGAGCAGAAAACAAGACAGCAGCAGCCAGCTTTTGGAAGAGTGATTTTTATGACATTTCAGCATCATTAATCTCCTTTAGAGTCAGACCTGTTTAAAGGCTATTAAAGTAGCTTTTTAATTTTGTACGTTAATCATGACTACTTACTAGTTAGCTTGTTCCCTAGTAGAATTAATTAAATCATTTTGTAAAGCATGGGAGGGAGGCTACATACTCGAGTTTGACAGGCCAAAAGACAGGTTGAGCAAAGCTCCTGGATAGAGTAGACAACCTTTCGTTTGGCCCTAATCAAGCCTGCTTTTATTTTTGCTGATTTGTAACTGAGATCCACACTTATTATAAGTGTAATACCCCTAAATTAGTGGTAGATAATGGAGGCTAAAAAGATTAATAAGACTACCTATATAAATAAGTTATAACTTCTTTTTGGGAAATTGAACTCTACGATTAAGCATGGTTGACTCGGATCAATTTAAGGATGGGTGACCTCCTAGACTTGGAAGATTTTACCCACGATCTGACGAATTTTATCGGATGAATTTTATTACTCTAACGGATATGAATAAATGGATATGGATACGAATATAAAAGATGGGAAAAAATACCCATCAGATTCGGGTATAGGTAAGGGGTATCCATACCCATGCACGTACCCATATATGTACATGTTTACCCATTATATAATTACCCTTGATTTAGTAGATTGTATGGTTTGATGGGTGTGTGTAGTTGTAACTTCTCTATTTCGTAAGTATTAAAATTCTCATTTATCAAAAAAAATAATAATAAATAAACATAGTATAGCATTAAGGTTAAAATTATTATTTCATTTAATCCTAAATGGGTTTATCCGTAGTATAATGGATTTACCCGTTGAATAATATCCATTAACAGGTAAACGAATTATCCGTTAGGTAACAAATATCTAACCGATACGGATATAGATGCATTAGTTAATATCCATTCGAGTACGAATACATAAACGAATATGGGGGTACCCGCCCTGTTTATATCCATAGATCCCAAAAGCAATCCAAAGTAACTACCTATAGCCTAGAGAAGTCAAGGTGTTACAATAAGTGTTAGAATGTATCAGAATAGGAACATAACTTTTGGCTACTAATTAAGTCTCATTCTTGAGCCTTCTACCTTCAAACTTAAGAGTTCGATTGATTATCCTCACAAATCTTACCCTCTTTATACCAAGTGTCGAAACCTTGGTTAGTCGGTGATTGTACTCATAAGAGGTGCCTATTGATCATATCTCTCCATTTCTATTTTCTCCTTTAGTGGAACTTAGCCCAAGTCCACCATTAATCTAGCTTGACCCAATTTATATTTCTTATGCATCACCAAAAGTATTATTTAGAATCTTAATTAATTTAGTATGACTCTATTTTATTTAGACCCTATTTCATTCTTTTATACAATGTTTTGGTAAAATATTAGCATATATATATGGCCTTAGGTTGTAGTATTGAAGTCAAAGTCTAACTAAATCAGAATTGAAAAGAGGTTTTGTGCAAAATTGAGGATAAGTTTAGTTTGGTATTAGAGCGATCGAGCCTTCAATTTTGAAGTACCAATATACTCCCTCCTATATCCACCGAGAGAGAGAGAGAGAAAGAGAGAGAGAGAGAGAGTAAAAGAAGAAATCATCCAATCCCTAGCCCTATCCTCCACCACCATCTGCCACAATCATCACTAAGCCATCACTGAAACCCTAAATTGCTTAGGCCACCATTACCTAGCGGCTAACACCTGGACCACCACTAATCCACAATAATTGAAGGAGATTCGTGCTCCATCTTTTAAGTACCATCATTGTTGCTTCTCATAAACAAACCAGACCCAACAACACTCTAGCTCCTTCACCATCATCCAAAACATCCTTTGTTGTCATCATTGTCTTTGCAGCCATATGCACCAATGGCACCAATGCCTTTGTTGCCTTTACTCGCAACCAATGGAGCACTAGTTCATGGTTACTGGTCTAGGCAAGCCTCACCAGTCACCAGCCCATGCTAAAAAAAATAATTAAAAAGAATATTCTACTCAACATCTCACCAACTCTTCCTTGCACCCCATACGCTACCAACGAGCTAACACCTCACCCTTGGTTCCTCACATGGGTATACCTCACCACTAGCTTATCTTAATATTTTGTCAAATAAGTACAAAAATAGCTCTCAACACACAAAGGAAGATAAAAAAGACTACTATCTAGGTAGCTATAGCCTATAGGGCAGTTGGTATCCCTTAACTACTTTTTTTCCTGCATGCTTATTATGTATATAACAATGATAATCTCAACTTGAAACATCTACCTCCCCCCAGCCCACACACAAAAAAAAATCAAAAACATAAAGACGTGAAATATATATAAATATATATTATTTTTTTAAAAGGATTGCAACAATAGATGTAGGCTTTAAGGGAAATTCTTATCAACTTAAAATCAAGATCTAGTCCTGAAAATTTCGACAAGGGTAAAATATGGACAATTGACCATATAAATTGAAACTTACATGCCATCCACATCCATAATTATTAAAATTCCAATTCGATACTACAACTCTACAATCTACAATGCAAAAATCATAAAACAATCCATGATTCTAGATAGAGTCCTAAAGTAATTGAATTGTTATAAAATCTTACAATCCTACAGTATATTCCTATGATACTATAGCATATTCTTATGAATCTACAATAGAATCTTACGATCCTACATAATAATTATAATTTTTATCAATTATCTCCAAATATATCTCCCCTCTTATTCCACATATATTTCTTTCTTAATTTTATGATTCTAAACCTTATATTATTTTGCAACATATATTGAAAATAAGCTAAAGCAAAGAAAATTTAAATAAGATACAACTAAGACAATGAAGTTGACGATTGATGTAAAATGCTCACAAAAAAATATAATCTTTATCTAAATGGTAAAATGAATACATTAAATTTTACAATATTACTAATTATTAAGTTCTATGAAATTTAAAATTAATATTTTTTTATGGTCATGTTAGCTTTATAAAACAGACAAGCTTTATTTTGTACTTTACACATACTTTATATAATAGCTTAACATATGCGCATATAGCCAAAATTTCTTTTTTTTTATTTTTTATTTGATCTTAATTATCAAAATTTCAACAACCGCTATAAAAATTTTTTGGGTCTTACTATCTTAAATGATAGAAAATAATGACCTCTCATTGTTGGCTGCATTATCATTATCTTTTTTTCTCTTTATGTGTTTTGCTTAAGGCATAAAATATTGTATATTTTTAATACAATGAATTATATGTTACCTCTACCCATAATCTCATTATATTTTTTACATTTTATTTGAAATTTATTTTAGATATTATTTACTTTATATATTTTCCAATTTATTGATTTACTAACAATTTATCCTGATTTATTGGTGATATTTTCCGATTTATTAATGACTTACCGATAATTTATCAGCTGATAAAATTAAAATTTGAAAACGATAGCATATTGGTAATTTCACATTGTGACCAACCCAAAAACCGTTAAATAGCAACCGCTATGCTATAGCGGTACCACTATTTAATTGTATGTGAACAACGATTTCAATAATTTATGCTACGTGTAAGTTGCTACAACTCAATCAATTGCTATATGAGAACTTAAGAGTATAATTCTTTGTGTTTTTTCCTTAAAATATGTTATTTTATAACATATAAATATATAAGTTTCATATTTTTATATTTTTATAGGATCGTATGATCCTATAATCCAATCATGAGTCTCCAAATCATTCCTAGGTAGAATCTTTGATGTAATTAAACAGGATTTTTATAGGAATAAGTATAAACGTAGGAATAAAAAATAGATTCCTATCTTATTTTCTTACCTTAGTAATTATTTTATTTACCTTAGTAATTTATGATGATATTATCTTAGCTAGTAATTAGTGATTTTTACTATCGTTATTTTTATGGCCCTTACTCTATATAAAGGGGTCTTAGGGTTGTTATTTGAGGACAATTGGATGAATATTAATTAATCCTAAGTGATTTTCTGTTTTCCTTCTCGCTTTCTCCTTCTTCCCTCTCACCCTTGCATCAGTTTGGTATCAGAGCCCAAACCCTACCTCCACCACCCAACCGCCACCGCCACCATCGACTGCCACCACCCCACCGCCGCCTCGCCGACCACAGCCAACCCCACTGTTAGCCATCGTTGACCCTCACCCAACCCCCAAAATTATTCAATTCGAATCGAACCTCAGACCACAATTCGTGTCTGCAGAACCCCAAAAATTAGTCCGAATCGAAGCAAAAATCCTTCAATTCGAGCCTTATTCATGCAAAAACGACTCCAATCATAAACCAAATCGATCGATTCCCTCCCCAATCGACCGAATTCGTGGAACCCTAACCCTAGATTCATTAAATACAAAAATCGACAGAATCGGAGGAAATTGAGGGTGCAATAACATCACTTACAGTTGCCAACAAGTGTGAGAGAGTGATTTGAGTGATTGTGAGGGAGTTAAACACAATAGATTAGGAAAAAAAAAATTTCCGCCGGAAATCCGCGCGCCACAACGCCTGTCTTTCGCCGGTACCAGCATCCGCCAACTTCCGGGTCGCAGCCACCGCGCGTCGCCGCCGCCGCCGAAGTCGCCGTCCCCCGCCGACATTCGCCGCCTGGTTTCGTGGCTAGTAAGCCGAACGTACCCGTTCGACCAGCATCGGGGCTATGTCTCGTTCGGTTGCCTAAGAACCGAACTGGGCATCTTTAGGGAACCGAACCGGGTCAATTAAAAAAAAAACAGAAAGAAAGCAGCGTGCTTCATTGAAAAAAAAAAAAAAAAAAGTTAGCAGCTTGTTCAGCAGCGTGTTCCCTTGAAAAAAAAAAAAAAAAAAAGGGGTTGTAGCGTGTTTCGAATCTTCCAACAGTCAACAACGTCTCCTTCCGCCGTACAGTTCAACTCGGGGTTTGACCGCAACTTGTCCGTTCCTGAAAGGTTAAATTTCTCACTTGAACCTCGGCTCTTATTTAAATTATTTGGTTTATTTAGTATATTTGCTTAGGTCCTTAATTTTTATTTTCAAAAAAAAAAATAATAAATCAGGACACTTTTACCTAGCTTAGTCCCTTTTATTAACATTCTTATCCTTGTGACGTTCATAGGGCAGGTTTATCATCATTATTACTTAGCCTAATTTAGCGTTTATCCTATCTTTTATATTATCTGCTAGTATCTATTTTATTATTAATTATCTTGTCATATCGTCCAAAAAAAAAATGCCTTCATCTTCTAAGAGTCAGGGGTCTGATGATCGATCCGACCCTTCCCGTATGGACCAACTAGAACAATTGGTTTTCAAGCTAGCTAACAGTATAGAAAGGATGATGGAAAAGCGCCCCATTGATGAGCCTGACCCTCAATCCGTTAGACAACCCATCTTACCTCCCTCCAATTTAGTTGGCTCAAACCGTAGTATTCTCGGGTCCTACAAACAAACCCCTGGTTACGTCCCCCCACACCATAGACACCTTAGGTCTCAAGGCCCCGTAGATCCGCCTAATCTCAATTATTCAGAGGATGACACATCGGAAGAAGACGTAGCACATCTTCGCCATAGGAATCGTAGACATTCAAACCATCATGATAGACCACCTTATCATAGATATGAGGACGACATTACTCGAAAAGTCAAAGTCGATGTGAACTCCTATGATGGAACTCTTGACCCAAACCTTTTTACTGATTGGTTAGAAGAAATGGAGGATTACTTCAAATTTTATAACATGAGTGATATCGAGCGAGTCCGTTTTACTAAGATGAAACTCTCTGGGGCTGCAAAACGGTACTGGAAAATGGTCCAAACCCAGATGGACCGTTTAGGAGAACCACCTATTCGTCAATGGGCCGTTATGAAAGAAAAGCTAAAAGAAAAATATCTTCCTACTTTTCATAGAAATCAGCTCCTAGAGCAAATGTACAACCTTAAACAATCTTCCTCCAGTGTCTCTGAGTATACTCAAAAGTTTGAGGATTATTCAGTAAGGTATGACTACCCTGAACCTACCGACCTACCGATATTACCCTCTTTAGGTACATTAATGGCCTTAGGGAGTCCATCAGGGAAGACGTTAAGCTCCATGGGCCTACATGTGTCGAAGATGCTTTCAAATTGGCTCTTGAATTTGAAAGACGCTTCAAACACTCGTCCACTCGATATTCATCTCCTTATTCCAGCGATTCACGTCAGGCCAAGTCCTTCACGCCTACATCCTCCAAGTCTAACCCCAAGGGTGCTTCCCAATCCAACACCTATAACTCTACTCCTAGTAACCGATCTAACGCCGTTCAATCGACTGCTAACTCTATCCAATGTCATAACTGTCATGAGCGAGGGCATATTGCATCTCGTTGTCCCCACCGTACCATGATACTAGAACAAGAGGGTGATGAGCCACCTATTGAGGATCTTATAGTTGACCCCTGTGAATATTCAGGTGATGATGAGGAACTCGAAGAGGAGGACACTCCACATTGTAGCCTTGTTCGGACTATCAGCCCTCAACAAGAAAAACATTCTAATGTGGCTAGATGTGTTCTCTCGCAAGGCACCCATCTCGATGAGTGGAAACGAACTTCCATTTTTTGCACTTTCTTTAGGTGTAATGGAAAATCTGCCAAGTTGGTCATAGATGGTGGTAGTACCCTTAATGTCGTATCTCGATCCGCCATAAAAAGACTAAACCTTAAGTCTGAACCTCATCCTAATCCTTTTACGGTAGCTTGGGTAAATAAGACCACTCTCCCCATTGACCAAAGATGCCTCGTTCCCCTCCACCTAGGCCCACATTATAAAGAAGATCTATATTTTGATGTCCTTCCCATGGATGTCGCCCACATTCTCTTAGGTAGACCTTGGCTTTATGATCATTCAGTTAAGATTGATTGCCGACCAAATACTCACTATTTCTTCTTTAAAGGAAAGCGTATCATTCTTAATCCTGCAAAACCATCTAATCCCTCACCCCCTCAACCCCTTTCTACGCCTAAGGAAGCTTCTATAAATAGGGTTCAAATCATCACACCTCACGCCTTTCATCAGGAGAGTAGGAAAACCAATTTCATGTTAGCCATAGTCGCTCAAGAGATCTCCCCAAACTCCACTTCACCCATTCCCACTGAGGTTCAGAAGTTATTGGGTGACTTTTCGGATGTAATTCCCGAAGAGTTACCTAAAGAGTTGCCACCCATGAGAGACATTCAACATGCCATCGATCTTATTCCTGGGTCTCGGTTACCTAATCTTCCCCATTATAGGATGAACCCTAATGAGCGGGCTGAATTAAATAAACAAGTTGAGGAGCTCCTTCGTAAGGGATTTGTGAAGCATAGCATGAGTCCTTGTGCAGTACCCGCCTTACTCACTCCCAAGAAGGACGGATCTTGAAGAATGTGTGTGGATAGTAGAGCCATTAATAAAATCACGGTTAAGTATAGATTTCCTATCCCTAGACTAGAGGACATGTTAGACACTCTAGCTGGCTCTAGTTACTACTCTAAAATCGACTTACGTAGCGGGTACCACCAAATTCGTATTCGGCCAGGGGATGAATGGAAAACAGCCTTTAAGACGCAGGATGGACTTTTTGAGTGGTTAGTTATGCCTTTTGGGTTATCAAATGCCCCTAGCACATTCATGAGGTTTATGACCCATATCCTCCAACCATTTATGGGAAAATTCCTCGTGGTCTATTTCGATGACATCCTGATTTATAGCAAGTCTCAAAGGGATCACCTGTCCCACCTTAGACAAGTTTTTACTACTTTATGGGAAGCCAAGCTTTATGCTAATCTCAAGAAATGTTCCTTCCTTCAGTCTCAGGTTCTCTTTCTAGGCTTTATTGTTTCTTCTCAGGGCATTTCTACTGACCCTGAGAAAGTCCGAGTTATTAAGGAATGGCCTGAACCAAAATCTGTTACGGAAGCACGTAGCTTCCATGGCCTAGTTTCCTTCTATCGTCGGTTCATCCGCAATTTTAGCTCTATTATGGTCCCCATCACTGATTGTCTAAAGAAGGGCTCATTTCAGTGGACTTCTAAAGCTTCTAGAGCCTTTCAGGAAATTAAGGAGTGTATGACTAAGGCCCCTGTCCTTAGGCATCCCGATTTTAGTAAAGTCTTCGAGGTTCATTGTGATGCTTGCGAAACAGGCATAGGCGGAGTGTTAGGTTAGGAAGGACATCCCATAGCATTTTTCAGTGAGAAACTCAACGCGTCTAAACAAAAGTACACCATCCATCTTAAGGAGTTATATGCTGTGGTCAGGTCCCTCCATTATTGGCGGTATTACCTTTTACCCCAAGACTTTGTAGTCTATTCTGACCACCTAGCACTAGAGTATTTGCATTCAAAGCGAGAATTGTCAAAGAAGTATGCTAAATGGCTGGAATTCTTAGGCGAATATACTTTCGTCCTAAAACATCGTTCAGGAACCGAGAATCGAGTAGCTGATGCTCTTAGCAGGATAGGTGCTATCCTTCAACAATGGAATATTAGGGCTACTAACTTTGATAAAATGAAGGATGATTACTCTTCTTGTCCCGATTTCGGTCACATCTACCTAGAAGTTTCTCATGGTAACCGTCAGGACTTCGTTGATTATGTCATCCATAATGGATATCTTTTTAGAGCCTCTAGATTATGCATTCCCCAATCCTCATATAGAGACTTTCTTGTTTGGGAATTGCACGCAGGTGGCCTTGCAGGTCACTTCGGTATGGATCGTACCATCACCTTGGTACGTGATCGTTTTTATTGGCCTTCTTGGCAACAAGACGTTAAGAGAGTCATATCCCAGTGTCGTACTTGTCAGTTAGCTAAAACCAAAAAACAAAACACGGGCTTATATACTCCTTTACCTGTTCCTCATGAGCCATGGAAGGATCTTAGCATGGACTTTATTCTAGGTATCCCCAAAACATCCAGAGGCCATGACTCGATCCTTGTAGTAGTAGATAGATTCTCCAAGATGGCCCATTTCATACCCTGTAGCAAGACTTCCGATGTTGTTCACGTTGCTAGATTGATTTTTCGTGAGGTAGTCAGACTTCATGGTCTTCCTTCTTCCATAGTATCTGATAGAGATTCTAGGTTCATCTGTTGGTTCTGGAAGACACTCTGGACTATGAGCAAAACCCAGTTAAAGTTTTCTACCGCCCATCATCCCCAGACCGATGGTCAGACTGAGGTAGTAAATCGAGGTTTAGGTGACCTTCTTCGTTGTCTTGTCGGAGATCGACCTCGTACTTGGGATTTAGTGTTACCCACAGCTGAGTTCGCTTATAACCATGCGTCTAATCGGTCCACGGGAAAGAGTCCTTTTGAAATTGTTTATGGTTATGCTCCTCGTGCTCCTGTTGACTTTGGCCCCCTATCCCCACATGCACGTGTGTCTGCGTCTGCTGAGTTCTTTGCTGATCATATACATTCTTTGCATGATGAGATTAGGCGTAAGATTATGTTGAGTAATGTGGACTATAAACTTGTTGTTGATGTGCATCGTAGAGATAAGGGTTTTAATGAAGGTGACTTTGTCATGGTACGTTTGTGTCCAGAACATTTTCCAAAAGGATGTTTTAAAAAGTTACATGCGCGCGCCATGGGCCCGTATGAGATTTTGAAAAAACAAGGACCGAATGTTTATGTGCTAGATCTACCCAATGATTTAGGTATTAGTCCCGTTTTAAACGTGAGTGATTTGTCACCTTACAGAGGCAACTTTGAGCCTCCTGCCTTGCCTTCTAGTGTGCCTGTAGGTCTGCAGGAGCCGACAGTACCACCTGTTCAGCTACCCAAGGATGAGATTGCTTCTATTGATGATGTGGAGTATGTTTCCTCTTCTCAAGGAGGGTTTCGCCGATTTTGGATCACGTGGAAGAACCGTCCAGATTGTGATGCTACTTGGGTTACTGAGGATGATCTTCGAGATTTGGCTCCAGAATTGCTTAATGACTTTCTTCAATCTCACTCGCCGGAGTTGAGTTATTTTCCGATGGGAGAGAATGATGTAATTAAACAGGATTTTTATAGGAATAAGTATAAACGTAGGAATAAAAAATAGATTCCTATCTTATTTTCTTACCTTAGTAATTATTTTATTTACCTTAGTAATTTATGATGATCTTATCTTAGCTAGTAATTAGTGATTTTTACTATCGTTATTTTTATGGCCCTTACTCTATATAAAGGGGTCTTAGGCTTGTTATTTGAGGACGATTGGATGAATATTAATTAATCCTAAGTGATTTTCTGTTTTCCCTCTCGCTTTCTCCTTCTTCCCTCTCACCCTTGCATCAATCTTCATTCTAACCCTAGTCACATCCCTCTTAAATTCACTCCTATATGTGACTTGGCTGAAACAAATTGAGCTAAGATTTTCTAATTTTGACTACCAAGGATAGTATGAATGTTGAAAGCACTTACCTTTGCTCTCTTAAAGAACGATATGAAGTCCTCATCAGTAAGATGTCCAATGCACCATTGAATCCATATAACATCATATCTACCAATTTCAGGAGTAAAATCCTAAAAAAACAGAAATTAGGTTGCTGAATAACCAATCAGCAATTATTTAAAGCAATCATATCTTAATAATCTAATTGGCAATTGGGAATAAAAAATTTATTCTCAAGTTATTCCAAAGTTATTCCCACTACATACCAAACAAGGGATAACACCATTCAGTTATCAAAGACTGAACTATTCATGCTACCTACCATACATGTCTATTTTTTCATTAAAAAAGTACGCACTCTCTCCCTTATGCACATCTTTTTGCATATGCTACTTTGCAAGTTTATGGAGGTTAACGTACAAAGTAAAATCTGACAAAATACTGTTTTTTGATTAAATAAACAAAAGGATGCATTGATTAAGAAATTTACATAATATTTTTCCTTGCCCAATATGCACAAATAAATATGCGATAGCCAGATGTCACCAAGTAGCCTCCTTGAACACATGCAGGGAAAGTGCTAGCAGGCACTTATGGCTTACAATAATGAGTAGTGTATGTATGTCTATATTACCTGCAGTGGGACACAAAAGAAATTGCTGGTTCTATGCCTTTCTGGATCTACATGACTTTTGGTAACCATGTTTTCACGTGCTGCCTCTAGAAAATGAGAAACCGGCTCAAGAAGATCAACCTAAATCAGAAGGCAAGGATCAAATGAGAGATGAAGCAATTAAAAGGAAGAAGTTATGTCAATGAACAGCTGCACAAAGCATGGTGCACAAGTCTAGCATCATGATTTCTTGTGATATCTATACCAGTCCACAAGACAATTGTAACTGGCTTCTTTACATTAATAATTTCAGTTGATATAAGCAATAAGAAGATCGTTAAAGTATTTATGGACAGCATGAGTGCTCCAAGAATACGAACACCACCATTATACCTTCGCATTGCAAATGAAAACACAAAAGACTCACAAGAAAGCAGGAAAAAAGACTGGATACATTAATTTCTGCATATCTCACTCAATGCTGATAAAACAAACTATCTTCTTCCTCCAAGAAGTTCAATCCAAAAACAGAGCCTCGCCATTCTTTATCATAATTATTATTCTCATTAAATTGAAAAATAAATCCTCTGTTACTCATATCCATCATCGTAAATCCTTTTTTTTTATTTAGGTTCCCATGCATGATACTTTTAACAACTGATAACCTCAAGTATGTGCATCCAAATAATCCTTTGTTACATTGAATAAATGTGAATCAAATCAAAAAATAAACCAAGCCCAACCTACCAGGAAGGTTAGTCTACATGAAGACCAATTAGTCAATGATCCCTATGATCTAATTTAGAGCCCATATATAAAGCAGGATATACAACAATAAATAGAAACTTCAGTGAGATTTTGACTTCCACCAAAATATGATGAACTCTGCATTTATGCCAGAGAGCCATGGTTGGTATCAATTCAAATAAAGAATACAAAGAAAAAGACATTTTTTCTAACTTTCTTAGCTTGCTTTCTTCACTACTTTTCCAGTGTACCAAAGCACTAGGTTATTTTCTCTGAGATTTTTTAATATTAATTCCTTCATTTCCAACCTCATGAATTGATTCTCATCATTAGCCCATCCTCTCTTCAGCTTCTACTGCACCTATAGTCGGGAGGATGAAGATGAAGAGTTGGGACATAGTTGCTTTATCTTGGTTAATTTAATGGTAACACAAAAAGCTTTTGTGAATATGTCTAAATCTTTATCAATAATATTTTCATGTTAAAGAGGTTAGGGACCAAAAATAAAGGTCAAAGAAGATAACACAACGAACTCCAAACTTTGATCGAGGAAGAGTCTATGAAAGATGATCCATCGCAACAAAGTAAGGCTCACAAAGAAGCCTCTCTTTGATTTCAATGATGTTAGTGGTTAATATATAGAGGTCGGTGGTAATTGCAAGGGATAGAGGTGTTAATAAATGATTGTGGTGAGCATTAAGTTATGCTCATGGCCAAGGGCCAACTTTGAGATGGTGTTTGTGGCGGTTACTGTTTCAATGAGGGGGCTACTCTTTGATTTCAATGATGTTAGTGGTTAAAATACGGTGGTCAATGATAATTGCGAGGGATAAAGGTGTTGTTAGATGATTGTGGTGAGAATTTAGTTGTGCTCATGCTCAAGAGACGGCATAGAGGTGGCATTTGTGGTGGTTACTATTTCAAAGGCACATGTAGCAACTAAGTGGTGGTTTGCAGTTCTTTTTTATTTTATTTTCATTTTTCTTTTTTATGTCAAATGATAGTGATTGGGGTTGCCAAAATTTAATAGAATCATTTGACTCTGATATCAAATTGGTGTATGATTAACTCTTAGCCTCATGTTTTATCACAAAACCTCATAACACTATGATTTGATTAAATTCAAATATACACACCAATAGCTATGAGACGAAGTAAAACCAGAATCTAACATAAATAAAAAAAATAAAATAGTAATAAAATAATCAAAAAAGAAGTAAAATCGTAATAATATTGATTAAGATTGTAGCTAACAATTCTAAATCTTCTAGGTCTACGGGACATACGAAAAGTGGTATCAAATTGAATCTTTTGTCAATTGTATTGAACCGAGACTAAAGGCACATAGATTGCAACTTGCATATGTGCTTACCAAAGGCCTAAGCAATACAAGATTTTTAAACAATTGTTAGCAAGCAAAGAATTCAAAATTATGCTCACTTTTTATCAGAATTTACAATGAAGTATTTTCAAATGAATAAAAGATATTAATGTACACACCCAAAAATTAATATACATCAACTCTTTCCATATTTTATGCCAATTATTTACCCCGGGCCCTGATTCGGTAAACTAAGGGGTTTAATTAGGACTTCATCAGGATATTACTTTGTTCAAATCCTGATACCAAGGGAATACTTTAGTGTTCTGATACCAAGGGATTCTTCCTTATATTGTATGTAAGCATAAGTTTATATAAGCAACCTACATGCATGAAGCAATATAAGAAAGAATACATATTTTTCGTAACCTTCTTAACCAGCTCTACTCTCTATTTTTAAAAGAAAACTGATGCAAAAAGCAATGTGATTAGAAGCACCAACAAGTAAGGTAATGCTATCTTGGTATCTGTCAAACCAGAACCTCAAGAAAAGAGCAACATGTAAAATACATTAAGTAATGGAGCAGCAGCAAAAATGGCACTCACTGTTAGGGGAGCTATTGAGATTGATTAAATAAGTATGCGTAAAGCCTAGCCCAAAATCCAATTCTGAATCTAGTTAACAATATGCTTCAAGTACAATGCTTATGATCCTTAACAATGGGTAATATTTTCACTAAGGTAATGCTTTCTAATAGGTTAAACTAAATTTTGATTAATACTTTTCTTCATTGTGCGACATCACATTTGACAACTAGTATCATTTCAAGCTTGAATTACTAAAAGACTTCTTCTAGACATTCTTAAATATAAAAGGCAATAATCAGTTAATAAACTATCTGGTTCTCAATTACCCAAACATGAGAAGAAATGAAATAAGTGTTCCACTGTTTAAATTGTAGCATTACCTCACTGAAGTATCTTAAGAGAAGATTCTCGGTAACTCTACCAACACCAGCGCCACAGTCTGAAAAGTTGAAAACATTACAATATCACGCATCAAGTTCGGTCTACTTTTCTTTAAAAATCCCACATAGCTCTAATTACTAATTTACAACAGAATTTGCCAGCAAGATACAGGAAAGAGCTTAGTATACATTTCTTACTCTCAGCTTCTTTTCATGGTATGAATCTGAGAAACTTCAGACTAGACAGGGATAAGAAACCTATTTCCTTCATTCATTTTTCTCTCTCAAATTATAACACTGAAAACCAATTCACTTCCTATCCTTTGGGCTGAATCTTAAATAGCCCTGAAACAACCCTATTTCCTCCCATCAAAAGCCCCCCTCCATCAATATGGATGCATAGGGTCTATAGGGGTCCATATTACTTTCATGATGTAAACTTACTTCAATCTCTAGGTGTTAGTATGTAATCTATATTTATAACATGCATGGGACGATATCTCTACAATTTTCTTTAGTTACAAAAGAAAATGTATTCTTAGGTTCAATCCCCACATGGAAGCGAATCTTGATTGTTATTGTCATTGTTGTCTTGATCGTTGATGAAGCTTGTGCACCTTAGTCGTTGGCATAGACTCAAATTTTTGATATTAGTACAACGTGATAACTTTAAGCTTTGATTGCCACTTGAGAGCTTGAGTCTTGATGTGCTTGAGAGTTTCGATGTTGAGGACTTGACAGCTTGGGACCTTCCTATGTCTAAGCCTTTGGTGTATGTTGAAACGAAATGGGAGCCCTCTATTTATAGAGGAAAAGACCTCCTTGGCTTTTGGCTTGTAGACTAGAAAGTTAGGCTTTGTTTGGCTTAACTGTAGACTCAGGGTCTATCGTAAAATTTAGACTTTATTTAATTAAACTAGGCTAAATTTATTTAGTTTGACCTAGGTCAGTCAAATATGAATTAAAAATATTTAACTTAATTTGTATATCTTAAATAATTTTAGGAAAATAGTTGAGTTGACTACAAATTTAGTTAACCATCTACAAGGTTATAGTTTTTTTTCTTTTTTCTTTTTTTTTATGTCAACAAATGCCTCTACTATGAGTCTTTCACTTGGTGGCTTTTCATAACATAAGGCTATTACTTGTAGTATTTGTTTCCTTTTAGCTAAAAATTTTAACATGGACAATTTTATTTCAAATTACCTTGAATAATTTATTTAAGGCAACTGATAGACCCTTAATTCGATACACATATGTGAGGAAGGGCAAAAGAGGAACTGGAGAATAAAGAAGTGTACTGATTAGCTAATTGCTGAGGTGTCTAATTGCTGAGGTGTCCAGTGTATTGATGTCTTACTTTTGCTATTTTATTTTATGCGTCGAGGGATGATCTGTTAGCTAGGCGTGAGTCACCTTTTTTCTGTTATTCGGTTAGCTGCTAGCTCGGGTATTAAGGGGAGGAGAGGAGAGAAGGGAAGGGCGGGAATTAAGTAAGTTGTGGGAGGTGCCAGGACCTCGAATCCCTGGCTGTAACTTCTTGTTCTCTCAGTATCGATAGTGCACATTTTATTTCTCTCGTTTTTATCTATTGAGCTCCCTTTAGCTGTAATTCTGTTTCAACTATCTCTTGGTATTACTGTTGCTGATATTGAGGGTAGGATCCTATCAAATTGGTATCAAAGCAGTTCGACGGGCAACAATGGCACAGAAGAAGGTGGATGCTCTGGAGGAAAAACTAGCAGTGGTGCAGGAAGAGTGGCAGAAGGAGATTGAATCGGTGAGGGATGACACGAAACGGATTCCTGCTCTAGAGAAAACAATGAGCGAGGTGCTCAGCAAGTTGGACCAGATGATGGGCGTTTCTTCATCCCCTGCCCCAAGGGAACTCAGGACCGATGAATTTATGGGGATGGCGCCACCTGCTCATCCGGAGTTCCGTGCAAATACGGAGTCCGAAGGCAGGCGACCGGAAAATAGACCAACAAGACAGCTGGAGTTTCCCATCTTCAATGGGGTCGACCCCGATGGGTGGCTTTTTCGTGCAGAGCGATACTTTACCTGGAACCAAATGGGCGAAGAAGAGAGACTTGAAACTGTAGCTGTAGCTATGGAGGGGAAGGCATTAGCCTGGTTCCAGTACATGGAAGAAGGGAGGAAGTTTGCATCCTGGCGTGGGTTTAAGGAGACTTTTCTCCTTCGATTTCGCCCAAGGCATGAAGGGAGCCTCTGCGAGAAATTCCTTGCGATCAAGCAGACGAACACGGTAGAGGAATTTCTGGAGAATTTTGAGCTCCTAGCTGCGCCACTGCAAGGGCGCATTTCGGAAGAAGTCCTCGAAGGTACGTTCCTCAACGGCCTGAAACCCGCCATCCGAGCCGAGGTGAGGATGATGAGACCGCGTGGACTGGCAGAGATCATGGTGGCAGCTCGATTGGTAGAGGATAAAAACAGGGTGATCCAAGTCGGTCGGGGAGGATGGGGTGGGTCTGGGCCCAAAATAGACCAGTTGGCTCAAGGCCCGTCGAGCCCAAAAGGGGGAAATTCTGGATCCATTTCTACGATGCCTGTGAGAACGCAATTCGCAGTAGCAAAGTCAGGGTCACCACCGACGACTGCACTGAACCCCGTGGGAGAACCTGCGATCGCCCGACGAACAACAGGGCACCGGAGGTTAACCGACGCTGAGCTTCTGCGCCGCCGAGAGCTGGGCCTTTGTTTTAGGTGCGAAGAGAAATTCGGCCCGGGGCATGTTTGTAAGAATCGAGCGCTCCAGCTGCTGTTGGTAGATGACTCGCAAGAAACTGACGAAGAGGAAGAAAGGCTGGAAGCACTGGCGGAGGGGGCGAAAGGAGGAGTAGAAGGGCGGGTCGAATTGTCCCTTAATTCAGTTGTGGGGTTCACAACTCCCAGAACGATGAAGCTGCGAGGGAAGGTTCAAGGGGAATCAGTGGTGGTGTTGGTAGACTGTGGTGCTACCCACAACTTCGTAGCTTGGGAATTAGTCCACCGACTGAAACTACCCCTGTCATCGACGGCTTCTTATGGAGTCCTAATGGGCACCGGGAGTTCAGTGCAAACAGAAGGCATTTGTCGGGGAATTTCACTTACCCTCCCAAATATAGAGGTAAATGAGGATTTCCTTCCACTGGACTTAGGAAGTGCAGACATGATTCTGGGTATGCAGTGGCTCGAGAAGCTGGGGACGATGCAGATTAATTGGAAATTACTGTTGATGACATTTCATATGGGGGAAAAGCAAGTGACCTTGAGGGGGGAGGCTGACCTGTGTAAAACGCAGGTGTCCCTGAAATCCTTAGTGCGAACTCTGTGCAAGGAAGGAAATGGGATGCTATTGGAGTGCTGCTTCTTACAAACGGAGGAGATATCCCCTCATGCTGAGATACCCCAATCAATTTCAAGGGTTCTGGATCAGTTCCCGGAGGTGCGGAAGACAGCAGACAGTTTGCCGCCTCCCAGGAACTTTGACCACCGTATTCCATTGCTACCAGGGGCTGCTCCAGTAAATGTACGACCTTATCGTTACCCCCAGATACAGAAGGATGAGATAGAAAGATTGGTGGGAGAAATGTTAGCCGCGGGATTAATCCGACCCAGTCACAGCCCTTTCTCAAGCCCTGTTTTACTGGTTAAAAAAAAAGATGGGAGTTGGAGATTCTGTGTAGACTATAGGGCTCTCAACAAGGTGACGGTTCCGGATAAGTTCCCCATTCCAGTCATTGACGAGCTGTTGGATGAGTTGAATGGGGCAGCCATATTCACCAAGCTCGACTTGAAATCGGGGTACCACCAAATCCGGGTTCACCAAGAGGATATTCCAAAAACCGCATTCCGTACACATGAGGGACATTACGAGTTCCTAGTAATGCCATTCGGTTTAACGAATGCTCCGGCTACTTTTCAAGGCCTGATGAATGAGGTTTTCCGACCCTTCCTTCGTAAGTTTGTTCTGGTATTTTTTGACGATATCTTAATTTATAGCAGAAACATGGAAGATCATATCAGGCATTTGGGGAAGGTACTTAAGGTGCTGAGTGAGAATGCGCTGACTATTAATATGAAGAAGTGCGTGTTTGCCCAGCTGGAAATAGAATATTTGGGCCACATTATCTCCGCCAACGGGGTAGCCACAGATCCAGCTAAGCTGAAATGCATGAATGAATGGCCAGTACCCAGAAACCTACGACAATTAAGAGGATTCCTGGGGCTAACAGGATACTATCGCAAGTTTGTGCGACATTATGGACAATTGGCAGCGCCTCTCACTGCCCAGTTAAAAAAAGATTGTTTCGGGTGGAATGAAGAAGCCCAAAAGGCATTTGATCTGCTCAAGGACGCCATGCTTGGGGTGCCAGTTCTGGGGTTACCTGACTTTAAATCACCTTTTGAGATAGAAACAGATGCATCCGGGATCGGAATAGGAGCCGTGTTAATGCAAGGGGGACGTCCTATTGCTTTTTTTAGCCAAGCCTTAGGACAGCGGGCACAACTAAAATCAGTGTATGAGCGGGAACTAATGGCAATAGTGTTGGCGGTACAGCGGTGGCGACATTATCTAATGGGGCGAAAATTTACGATTAGAACAGATCAGAAAAGCCTAAAGTTTATGCTAGAGCAGCGGGTTTTACCGGAAGAACACCTTAAATGGCTCTCGAAACTCTGGAGCTTTAATTTCAGTATTGAATATAAGCCCGGGAAGGAGAATAGAGCTGCTGATGCTCTTTCTCGATTGGGGGAGTTGACTACTCTTTCTGCTAATTCAGCAGCAAGGATAGACAATTGGAGCGACCTTCAATCCGAAATTGATAATGATCCCAAGCTGAGAGCGATAAAGATAAAGCTGCAGCTAGGAACAGAAATGGAGGAGGGCTACCAGCTCAGGAATGGCAATCTTTTTTTTCGAAATAGGCTGGTCCTACCCGCAAATTCACCTCTGAAATCACGTCTACTAGCTGAATTCCATAGCAGTGGAATAGGGGGACATTCTGGAGTGTTGAAGACTTACCAAAGGCTGTCCAGGGAGGTGTACTGGGCTGGAATGCGCAAAGACGTCCAGAACTATGTGGCATCATGTGGTACTTGTCAGCAACACAAGTATTCCACCCTCAGCCCTGCGGGGTTACTTCAGCCACTGCCCATACCACAGCAGGTTTGGGAAGATATATCCCTAGACTTCATCGAGGGGTTGCCTACCACGGACGGTTTCAATTGTGTCCTGGTGGTTGTGGATCGCCTTACCAAATATGCTCATTTTATTCCACTAAGACACCCATTTACAGCCCGATCAGTTGCGGCTGTCTTTGTGAAGGAGGTTATACGTCTGCATGGGGTCCCTAACTCAATCGTGTCCGATCGTGACAAAATTTTTATGAGTAATTTCTGGAAGGAACTGTTCAAGATACAGGGAACTACTCTTCGTTTCAGCACAGCCTATCATCCGCAAACAGACGGACAAACGGAGGTAGTCAATCGGAGTTTAGAAACATACCTGCGCTGTTTTGTAAGTGACAAGCCCAAACAGTGGGTGAAATGGATACCGTGGGCTGAATTTTGGTACAACACATCCTTCCACACAGCCACTCGCACCACTCCCTTTACTGCCCTCTATGGACGAGACCCACCCAAGCTACTACGGTACATAGCAGAAGGTTCCCCAGTGGCCGAGGTTGATTTTGAACTGAAACACAGGGACGCTGTCCTAGACGAACTGAAGCAGCACTTATTACGAGCACAGGGCAGAATGAAAGTACAAGCTGACCAGAGGAGGAGAGATTTAGAGATTGAGATAGGAAGCTGGGTTTATGTCAAACTCAAGCCCTATCGGCACCGCTCTCTCGCTCGCCGCTTAAACGAGAAGCTCTCCCCGAGGTATTTTGGACCATATCAGGTGGAGGATAAGATTGGGTCAGTGGCCTATCGTCTCAAGCTTCCGGAATCAGTTCCCATCCACCCGGTATTCCATGTATCAATGCTAAAGCCAGCCATAGGAGCAGAGCATCAAGGGCAGCCCTTTACACCTGTCCTTACTGCGGATTTAGAGTGGAAGGTTGAACCGGAAGCACTGCTGAATGTGAAGTATAATACCAAGGGAAGACTGGAAGTACTAATCAAATGGAAGAACCTCCCAGAATTTGAGGCCTCCTGGGAAGATTTTGAACTCATGAATGGACAATTTCCTGAATTCCACCTTGAGGACAAGGTGAAAGTCCGAGAAGGGGGTAATGATAGACCCTTAATTCGATACACATATGTGAGGAAGGGCAAAAGAGGAACTGGAGAATAAAGAAGTGTACTGATTAGCTAATTGCTGAGGTGTCTAATTGCTGAGGTGTCCAGTGTATTGATGTCTTACTTTTGCTATTTTATTTTATGCGTCGAGGGATGATCTGTTAGCTAGGCGTGAGTCACCTTTTTTCTGTTATTCGGTTAGCTGCTAGCTCGGGTATTAAGGGGAGGAGAGGAGAGAAGGGAAGGGCGGGAATTAAGTAAGTTGTGGGAGGTGCCAGGACCTCGAATCCCTGGCTGTAACTTCTTGTTCTCTCAGTATCGATAGTGCACATTTTATTTCTCTCGTTTTTATCTACTGAGCTCCCTTTAGCTGTAATTCTGTTTCAACTATCTCTTGGTATTACTGTTGCTGATATTGAGGGTAGGATCCTATCAGCAACCTTCTTTAGAAAAAGAGAAAAATAATTCTACTCCCTAACTAATTGGTACAGTAAAAAAATATTCCCCATTAGATTTTGATGTTTCGAATAATAATATGTAGCAATATCCAACTTCCTCAAACTCGCAATAACTATGCAAAAATTGGACCAAGAGAATATTTGGTTTCATTCTTTACTTCATTTGCCTGTTTTATGTAATTTTGCTTTGTGTTTAGAAAATCCTCACAGCCATATCAGGTTATGAACAGCTTCAAAATTCTTTGGCAGTCAATCTTAGCATGACTTCAAAATTGGGCGCTTGCTATATTAACCAGCTGTTTTCCAAATTATCCAATTTTCTAGAAAATTAGAAAACTTATTCATAATTGTTGTTATCCATTTATCTAATTAGAAAACGAGAAAATACGATTTCTAACTTTGTGAAGCCTGGAAAAAAACTTGTGCTTAATGAGTTTTGTTTAAAAATATAAGTCATTGTATTTCCCATGTTTGTATAATTATCATCACAACAACCACTACTATTACTACTAAAATTATTATTACTACTACTACAACTACTATTAGCAGTATTATTATAATTATTACAAGTATATCATTACTACTACTACTATTATTTTTACATGTATTATTATTACTATAGTTATAGTATCCATCTAACATCCATGAACATATTCTACAATTGTTTATATTGAAAATCAGTTTCATAATATAAATGAATCACTACATTTCCTCAATTTTCTACAGGCAATTGTTTTTTTCATTTTCTAAAGATGAATAATGGATTGCAAAAAAGTAAACACATTCTAATATTCTCTGGTCTTAGTTATACTCAAAGATTGTTGTCTATCTCTGATTCCATATTATCCAAACAAGTCAAAATTAGTTATCATCTGAACAAAAATAAGCACATCACTGTCAATGTCAGGAGACGATTGCAAAAGAATCGACACCATACCAAGAGCTATAAGATGCATATTTCGACCACCATCAGGAACAAGCTCAGATAAGAGAGATCTTAGGAAAGCTTCACTGCTCTTGATGTCGACATCATTCACGTGACCAAATCCACCTAAAACCCCATTTACCGAAGCTTCTATTCCCTAGTTCACATAATTGACGATCCACAAACAAGAAACAACAAGAAAATCAATAGTAGAGATCAAAACAAATATCAAGCTTTCCACCAGGAACAATGGAATAAAATTTAGACAATCAGTAATAAGAAGAGAGTTTGTGCAGGTAAGTCGAATAGCAAGAAAGAACACACTGACTTCCCAGTAACTGATGCCATGACGGTACCAATCAATCCGCTTGTGCGAGTCGGATTTCTCCCCCACTTGTTCTCTCCACATTTCTGCTGCGTTAGTGAATGGGCGTCCCTTGTCGTCTACACCAGCAGATTCCATTCTGCCTCAATTAATAACTTCCGCTCAATGGCTACTCCCTAAAACTTAAATCTTTATTGGGAGAATCTCACATGTATCGTTTTTGAGGGAGATGCTCCCAGCCAGGTGTCTCCTCCACGGTGAGGTGAGCTTTTTAGCCGCTTGGCAAGTGGCTACTGCCAACGAAAAGTAAACTCTAATTAGGTTATAGGATGGAGACAGGCATGGAGAATTGGAGATGGGCTACCGACCCGAAGCAAACCCTCTAGATTCAAACTATTTATTTCATATGAGTATACGAGTTACTTACATTTTATGGATAAGTGGATATATATTAAATAGGTTGGTGGCTAGGTTTGCACTTACCTGTACATTCATAAAGATTTTTAACTTCTAATTTATATTTTAAAAAATTTAACTATTTAATTTATTAAATCTCCTTATACAATTATTTTACTAAACAGGCTTTCACATATATCTAAATTTATTCACCTTTCTAATTTCATCCTTCTTAATTTTCTATTTCTTCGATCTCTCTATTCGATTTTCTCTTTGTTTTTTCTTATTCATCATCTCAACTCCTTATACAATCACTTAATTCTTCTTAAATCTTCCATCATTTAAGAAATCAGATTTTAATAAACATTTCAATACATTCTACATCCAAATGTATATAAGATCTTATCTTCTTCTTTTTTTGTTAATTTTTGTAATTTTTTTAAGTAGGAAAAAAAAGTAAGATTTAATTATTACATTTTTCTCATTTTAGTTGTTATTTCATTAAAAGTAATGTTTGTATGCATAGATTAAACTTACAATAGTAAACGTATAGTAATTTTTGATTAAAATATGAGCTTCGAACAATATCAATAGAAGTTAAGGACAAAATAATGGCGGCAACAGGTGACTTACCTGGTAGTTAGCACTACTAATGGGTAGCTCACTCTTTAGCCTGACCTCCCCCTTCCCTTCCCCCTTTGACAAATGAGTAAATTACTCGTCAAAATGATCTACAAGCAAGCTACCAATCACAAACCTCTTCTGGTAGTTAGGTAGTTCACCTGCCAGCCTACTCTAATCCTTATTAGTTCACCCATCACTCTTTGCTCCAAACAAGTGGCACACCCATGGAATTCTTGAACCCCGAAACCCTATAACCCTAAACCCCACACCCCAAACACAAAACCCTAATCCCTAACCCCTAATCCCTAAACCCCAAACCCTATCCCCTAAGTCCCAAACCCTAAACCATTAACCCCAAACCCTAAAGCTTAAACCGTAAACAATTGATGAGCTAATGCATATTGATTATTAATGATCTTTTTATTATAATTGGCATATGGATAGCAGAGGATGTAGAAGAAAGGACCTAAGGCAAGTTACTTCTACTACCACTAGAGAGGCAAAGAGGACAGTCACAACCAATGCTAAAGCACGAGCTACAATGGAGTGTGGGAAAACTCCCCGTACTATAAGCACACAACACGTGCCATTTAAGGAGAATTATAATAATCCCAATGATGGATTTTTTTTCTAGAACTATCACTTATGCCCATGTAGTAAGATTATTTTATCATCGCCATCAAATGACATTTAGAGATTGACTGGACCTACTGGTAAGGGTTCACTCATTTCAGATCTTCTCACTAGTTTTAAGGGTCTTGTGACATATACTATATGGAATAATACTAAGATAATTTCTATTATTATATAGATTGTTTCTATTTTTGTACCCTATAATTAATTATTCTAATATTCTTTTTTTTTGTAGGGAACTATGCCTTGTGTTGAGGGTTTAGTAAAGAACAAAAACTTGGGGAGTCTATCGGTTGATGATGTTAGAATGAGTATTACCTATGTGATGTAAGAGCATCCCCTAGAATTTCTCGTACACTCATAAATATTCCTAAGTTTGATGAATTCAAAACTCTTCTAACTTGAACTAAATTAATAAGTTAAATTTTTTAAGTCATGCAATCCATGTGGAAATCATGCAAGTTGTCAACCTTGTCCTTAGATGGCTCCAATATGTCTTGAAAATGTTGTTGTCATGAGCCACATGTGGTGCACAATTTTAGAGTTGATTTGGGGGTTTATCATCAGCTATTATTTCAAGCAAATAAAGGTTAAAATCAAGTTAAGAAGACAAGAGTTACTTATGTCAAGTCATGAAAGCCGCTAACCTTCTTCTTCTTCTCCTTCTTCTTATCCTTCTTCTTCTTCTTCTTCTTCTTCTTCTTCTTCTTCTCCTTATTCTCCTTCTCCTTTTGCTCCTTCTTCTACTTCTTCTCCTTTCTACTCCTTATGCTTCTTCTTCTTCTTCTTCTCCTTATTCTCCTTCTCCTTTTGCTCCTTCTTCTACTTCTTCTCCTTTCTACTCCTTATGCTTCTTCTTCTTCTTCTTCTCCTTCTCCTTCTCCTTCTCCTCCTTCTCATGCTTTGCCTTCTCCTCCTTCTCATTGATCTTCTTATTATTATTATTATTATGGATTTTTAAAAGGATTTTTAATGGTTTTGATTCTTATTCTCTTAGGAATTGAAGTCTTGGTAGACGATCATCAAGTAGGAGATTTGTGCTAGAAGAATTTCTTCAAGGTAAGGCAGTCTTATCATTAATATAAATAAGGTTTATGTTTCTTATTGTGCTTCCATGTTCTTGGTGTGCTTTTGTGTTAAGCCTTTAATTATCTTCTAGAATTCGAGCATATGGAAAAGTTTCCTTTTGAAATTTAAGCATTGTTGTTTTCTTTGATTTTATGCATGATTTGGTAGTTTAAGTATGATTTCGTTTAAATGTCTATATTAATATATATTCATGTGATTCTATGTGTGTATCATATCTCTTTATGTGTTTTATGACATAGTAATATGCTAGGATTAATATGGTTAAGTTTGGTAAATTATGGTGTATGTACCGCAAGTCTAGGTGTTGTTTTACCCAAACCGGTTGATTGATTTGTTGAATCCTTCGACTGGTTGTGTGAATAGTCTAGGTGTGGTATCTTATTGTGATTTGATGATTCCATGACTTTTGTTCATGGTGGAGAACTATATGTGGTCAAATGAAGTATCTTAATAACTTGAAATTATGTGATCACTAAAGGAAGATTTATAATAAGGTTTACATTGTGTGGATTGTGATCTGTTTACCGTAATACTATTTTTCCATGATTTCCATTCAAACATGTCTTATTGTATTACTACCATAAGTCTAAGTGTTAATTTATATTGGAATGTTTATCACCCTATTACTATGTGACTTCAATGTAATACATGAGCCTTACCATATTTTAGGTAGTCTGTTTTGCTAGTACTTCGCTATAATGATACTACACTTGTGTTGTTACTATAAAGATCTGACTTATGGTCAAGAGAGTAGAGGAAGATTTGTAAGGGTACAATTGTAACACCCCCATTTTTTAGTACTAAAAAATTTCATTTTGAAAAACTTATGGAAGCAAAACTACTAAATACTTAGGAAAAATCGTATGTTACCACTACACCTAACATACGATAAGCGGCAACTACCCGTCCCATGTTAGATATAAGGCCAAGAACCAAACCAACCAAAATCAAAGTAGAGTGTGCCAAAAACACATTATATAAATATCAAAAGAAAGGCTTTCAAGTAAAGGACCTCGATAGTCCATATATATTCAAATACATGAGGGAAGGTGAAGCCAAAGTATAAGATTTCAAATTACAGAAACAAAAGTAGGGTGTAGCCCTAAACTTTGGTATATGAAGACCATGCTCTCATAACCCACAACCAACATGGTAATGTCCTACTACTAACCACCCTTAAAACCTACACAGGGCCCTCTACTCGGGAGAATGAGTAGTTAACGGAGAAAATAGGCATATTAGTACACTTCTTATTGAGTAAGACAAGTTACTTCCTTCATGGGAGTCACAAGAACACAAGTTCCTATCATAATTTGGAGATAATACTAACATAGTTCATCAGGTTCATAGCATGCATAGGAAACTCATACCATACATGACTCACCATGCTTAACAATATAACACAACTTCATAGATAACAACATGCAATCTATTAATTTGAATTGCCATCTATTATTAAGGCTTCATTTATCTACACACATAGTTCCACAATAGGCCAATTTTTCCACTTACCTAATCCATTAGGTCATTTATTTATAAGCCATTATTTCTTTTATTATTTTTTTCCTTTTAATTTTATTTTTCTCTTTAGCCACCTTCTTATTCCAATATTCAAATTCTCAGTGCTTTCAACATGATTATTAGGAAGTAGTGTACATCCTAAGTGATTAGAGTCCAACACTTAAAGCAAGGGAGTTGCCTTGAAGAATTCAAGACCAGTCGTGTTCAAAGATCAAAAGTGGTAATTAGTTGCCAATTTATGATTGTCTAGGGGTCATGCTATATCACACATATCATTTTGTTTATTTATTTTTATTTATTGCATAGCTATCATTCGTGAATGTTTTAATTACGTTGGTGTCCCTTATAATATAAGTTTTTAAATGCCTTCCCAATACCTAAGGCTATCCTCACTAATGGAAACCTGTTAGGGTTTCACGAAAGGATCGAGAAATTAATCGAGCACAAGGTTCGATTCGCCGGATTCAGCCTAAGGAAAACTCCCAAAGGAAGATCCAAAGATTCAGAGGCACAGTTTTACAATGGCAACTGAAATCGAAGAAAGAATGATTAAGATCGATCAAAGTAAGAGAGAGTAGACACAGAGAAGAAGAGCGAATGAGAGGTTCACCAAGAGAGAGACAAGTCGCGAGAGAGATCGAGAGAAAAAATCAAGAATTGTATTCTGTTCCAAATTATCTACGTATTACAACGTTATATGACCTATTTATACCAGCTTACAGACCGTATAATAGATCGTATAAAAATACACATGTACAGCCCAGACGAGACACGGCCCAGCGACACGGGAAGGGTCGACAATCTTGGGCCGCAGATATAGGTTCGACCAGCTCAAGAACGCAACAATAGAAATTCCCCAAATACAAGGTAAGTTTGAGACATAATTCCCATCATCTATTTAACTTTAGCTAATCATGGATATTAAGGATTGATTAATCCACAATCTAACTAGTCCATAATTAAGGACCGGGTGGCGGATTATACAACTGACCTAATTTCCATTAGCCAATTAGACCGGCGAATGCATCATATGGGATTACAATTAATTAACAAAAAAAAATACATAATCTACACACTCCAGATACATAATCTGCACACTCCAGCAGCTGCAACCAACGATCCACAGAATCCATATGCTGCATCAAACTCCTATTTATCCATCAAATAAGATAAACAATTGTAAGTAAATAATTCACAGCAATTATCAAAATCAATTAAGTATAAATTTTTAAGGTTCATATCATTCCCCTCTTCTTGAAAAGGTTTCGCATCTGAAACCTGAATAAGTCCCAAAAATGGACTAAGATCAGCCACATTAAAAGAATTGCTCACATTCCCAAATTTAGCAGGTAAATCAATCTTATAAGCATTATCATTAATTTTCTCTAACACAGTAAATGGTCCATCCCCTCTAGAATCTAATTTTGACTTTCTAAAATTTGGAAATCTCTCCTTCCTAAGGTGTACCCAAACTAAGTCCCCAGGTTTAAAAATCATTCTTCTCCTTCTTTTATTAGCATGTTCAGCCATCTGCTGCACTCTTTTGTTGATTTGTTGTCTTACAGACTCATGTAACTTTTTCATATTATCAGCTCTAGATTCAGCATCAAAATTTTGCGATTCAGCATCAAAATTCAGCATGAGGTAAAGGACTTAAGTCTAAAGGATTTAAAGGATTAAAATCATACACAATTTCAAATGGAGTTTTATTAGTTGTAGAATGCAAAGTCCTATTATAAGCAAACTCTACCTGAGGTAAGACATATTCCCATTGTTTAAGATTCTTTCCAAGGACGACCCTTAACATGTTTCCTAATGTTCTATTTACTACCTCAGTTTGTCCATCAGTTTGAGGGTGACAAGTTGTAGAAAACAATAACTTAGTCCCTAATTTCCCCCACAAAACTTTTCAGAAATGACTTAAAAACTTAACATCTCTATCTGAACCTAGTCTTAGGAATGCCATGTAATTTAACTATATTAGAAAAAAATAATTCAGCCACAGCATCATTTGTTTTATTACAAGGTATAAAATGAGGTACGCATACTTATATAGTGTATGATTAATATTATAGCAGGCTGACATGGCATCGGTGACTAGTTTATATTGGTGTGGTATTCCTATACAAGCCTTATAGCTCTTTATATGTCCATAGATTAGGCGATTGTGGTATTCCATTAAGGTTATCCCTCATGACAGATACACTCAAATTATGATGGGTGTGGGATCCCTTTAGAAGGCTCTCTTGATGTATTTTGACCATATGTGGTAAGTGTAGTATCCGAACTATGTGTGTATACTGCCATGACTTATATTTATGGTGGAAAATTGGGTGTGATCGTTCTAATATATCAATAATTGGAAAGTATGTGATCACTTATTAGGATGATACTAATAATGCTAACCTTATATGAGGTTAATGAGTTGGTGTTATTATCCTTTCGTCGTGATTTGTATGCACGTATGTTTTGTATTCTATTTCATGTCACCTCAATACAACATGAGATATTACCATATTTTAGGTAGTTTATTTTACCAATAATTTACCATATTCATACTAAATATATATGGTTATTGTGATGATCCAACTCTTGTTATGGTGAGAAAAGAGCAATTTATAGGGATATAACTCAATTAGAGTATATCGTGGTTGATGATGTGGGCCTCTATGTGGCCATTGTTGGGGATTAAGATTTATATTTTATTTAGTTGAGAGTTAGGCTAACTAATATAAATAGAATTTTCCCACTACATTAGGTTATTTTGTTTACTTTCGGTTATTTTAACTATTAGTTTTGACTCATGTATTTGGATTGTATATCTCTCACATTTTTGTCATATCATATCATATTATTATTTTTGATAGATTGTTAGTGCATTTGTTTTGTTGGTTCATTTCGATTTACCTTTCATTGAATATGTGTTAGATAATGATCACACCTATTTTATGTTAGATGTGGCAATTGTATCCTCAATTTTGTTTTCAGTCACTTCTACATTATTTTCAAAATGAAATTTTTTAGTCCTAAAATTTAAGGGTGTTACTATTTATTTAAAGAAAGGGTAAAATAGAAAACATATTGAAATGCCCCGAAAATTTCTAATTTTATAAACTACATTTAAAGGATATTTATTATAAGAATTATTTAAATAAATTATTTTTAAATTGAATTAATTAGGGCAAATCAAGAAGAAATTTATAAGTATTTTTATTAGAAGAGAATTTGGGTAATTTAGCTAATTAAGCATTTTATTTTGAAAATTAATTAAATAAATTATTTTATTTAAAATAAGAAGGAGAAAATAGTTTCAAATTAATATTAATTTTATAAATAATTTAATTAGAGAAAATTAGGATGTTTTGCTAATTAAAAAGGAATTTATGGAAAATCTTTTAAAAGTCCTAATTTAGCCTAAAAAGGGATTTAAATAATATTTTATTTAAATATTATCATTTTTAAATATTCCAAATATTCTAATTAATTTAATTGAGCCAACCCACTATTTTTATTTTTCCTTTTTCCTTTTCTTTTTCTTTTTCTTCTTCTTTTCTTTCTCTTTTCCTTCTTCTCCCCGAATTGGGCCAGCCCGGCGGCCCAGTCTTCCTCTTCTTCTCCTTCGGCCCAACCCGCGCGACGGGCGTCCTTCCTCCCCTCCTCTTCCGCGCTGCGTTTTAGTGTGATCTTCCATCGAAGCGCGTCACTTCATTTAAGTCACCCTCGCCTCGCGCCGACCGGCCCGTTCTGCCCCGTTTTTCTTTCTTTTCTTTCTTCCCTGAGCCGCCCGGCTTTCCCCTTTCTTCTTCCTCCTTCGAGCCTGCCAGCTCCGACACCGCCCTACACCTGCAACTCCCAGCCCGAAAATGGCGGCGCCGGCCACGACGAATTTGACCGACCGATTCACCCTTCTTTTTCTTCCTCTTGACTCGCACATTGACTTGGAACGATCAATTACCCTTAACTCTCACTCATTCTCTCTCTCTGGCTTCGCGAACCTTCGACCCAACCCAAGTAATCGCCGGCCGATTTCTCACGCCGGCCACCCAAACCCTATAACCCAAACCCATCCTGCCGACCTCCAAAACCCTAATAACCCATCTAAAGTCTATAAATAACCCAGTCGTGGATGATTTTGAAGCTTTTTCTTTCCCGAAACCCTAAGTAAGAAACCCAGCCACCGCCCATTTAGACGCCCCGTACGCCGTCAATAGTCAACCTCAGCGTCACCTCTACATTCCAAACTCTTCCCTGAAACTCCATCTAGCTAACTAAACCATTATCAACCTTCGATTCTTCTTGCACGGGCCTCCATAACCGTGCAAAGTTTGCTATCCATTTAGCCAGAATTTTTACCCCGAAACCTTAAGCCACCATCTGCCGCCACATTCGCCACTTCTACCACCCTTTAAACCACCCAATATCTCCTTATAAGTCTCCTCCACCAAACCATAAGCTTATTTTATTTTTTCTCCTTTCCCCTTCCCTCTTTTTCTTCATTTTCACCCCTCTTAGACCGCTTTTCCGGCCACCTCCGGGAACTACCGCCGGTGCCACCAATACCCTCCAACTCAAGGTGAAACCCTGGAACTTTTAAATACTTACTTTCGATTTATTGATAATTATTATGCTTTTATTCTAATTTTTAATGCTAATTCGAGTTTAATTATTATTATTATAATTATTATTGTTGTTGTTATCAACTGTATTTTAATTCCTAAATTTGGTTGACAGGTCTGGGAGTATTATTGAGTAAGATAAATTATTATTCTCGAATTTTGCCTATTTAATGTAATTATTACATGTTTAATAATATTATTAATAATATAATTAATATTATTATTGTTAGTATAATTAGTTATTTGATACTGCAATTATTTCAGGAGAATTAGAAACCTAAAATTTTAATTAAGTCTCGTAGCTTTGCCTTTTATTATTATTTTTAGCATTTTTAACATTATTACTAATTATCTTATTATTATTAACCATATTAACTTTATATAATAAGTATATGTATAATATTAATATCTTTTTACATTTCAAATAGTATTATCATTAAATGGGGAGGTTTCGAAATCCACTTTGTAAATTTAAGGCTTAGATTATTATTATTATTAAGTTTTCTATTAATATTACTACTATTAGTAATAATCTGTTATTATTAAAATTATTATTATAATAAATATTATTATTATTATTACCTTTACTAACTTTATTTCGGTAAAGGGTAGAAACCCTTATATCACCTTTTTACTTTAAATTATAATAGTATGTATTAATGTTTTAGTGGTTTTGGGCATAATTAATTAAGAATCAAGACTTAAGATAAATTAGAAACTAATAGTAGTATAGGAAGGAAGCTAATCCTAGTATTTCTTCCCCATAATAGGTGAGCCCAATCAAATCCCTCAAGTGGAATAGGAGCGTGCTCCAAGACCGGTGTCGTTTTAGGTAAGGAGTGCTAAGGTCTTTTATGTGCTTATGTGTATTATGTGTTTCGCATGTTATGTATCTAGTGTTTATTATTATTGAATATTTTATATGTGGTATGACTCGGAGTTGAAGTATGTTGTGCATGGTATGTGTATTAATTATGTATGATGATATGTATTGTGCATGAGAGGATGTCGATGTGGTTGTGTGAGAGAAAAGATGAAAAAGGAGGATGGGGAAAGAAGTTGACTAAGGGAAGTGAGTTGACCTAAATTTTATGGTTTTATAAGGAATAATCTAGTTTATGATGTTATGTGGGAGAATGTAATTTATAATATTATATGGGAGAATTTAAGTTATGATTTGATTGGGAGAGTTAATTTATAATTTGTTTGGGAGAATTTAGTTTATGATGTTATGTGGGAGAATGTAATTTATAATATTATATGGGAGAATTTAAGTTATGATTTGATTGGGAGAGTTAATTTATAATTTGTTTGGGAGAATTTAGTTTATGATGTTATTTGGGAGAATTTAAGTTATGATTTGATTGGGAGAGTTAATTTATAATTTGTTTGGGAGAATCTAATTCATGATGTTATTTGGAAAAATGTAATTTATGATATTATATGGGGGAATTCAATTTATGATTTGCTTGGGGGAATTCAATTTATAGTTTTCCTTGGGAGATTCTAATTTATGATTTTATGTGGAAGAATCTTTATGGCTTGAATTTAGGGTTTGGTATGGAAGAATCTTTATGGTTTGAATTTAGGGTTTGGTATGGGTGAATCTTTGGTTTTGGTTGGATTGAATTTATGGTTTTGTATGACGGAATCTAGGGTTTACCTGGTGGTATTAATGGATGTATGTTGGTATTAAGGTTTGTATGATGATATTAAGGTTTGTATGGTGGTAATTATAGTTGTATGGTGGTATTAGGGTTTGCATGGTTGAATTTAAGGCTTCACGTGGAATTTTAGGGTTCACATGAAAAAGGTTCGAAAGTTTGCATGGAAAGATTAGTGTTTGCATGGAAGTGAAATTTACGTGTGAAAAGTTGATTTGGGATGTAAGGGAGGAAGTAGAAGAGTTATTTGGGTGTTTGAATGATTTGGGTGAAAAATAATACGTAAGACATTATAAGGGTATGGAGGTGACTGAATTAGGATTTGGAGTGATTGACTATGGTTGTGGGGGTCAATTAGGGTATGTGGTGTTTGATTAGGGTCTTTGTGTTACCATGTGTATGTGGTGATAAAGTGTAATTATGATGTGTGAAGATTTATGCATGTCTAGGGTAAAAGTCTTTGAATAAGATACTTAAGATATTAATCACGTAAAGTGAAAGATGTTGAGCCCGGCCCAGACCGATCCACCGGCATAATAGTGGCCAGGTACTGCGGTAACCTGGAGATCGATCCACCGGCTTAATAGTGGTAGGGTATGTTACCCTAGTGACCGATCCACCGGCTAAAATAGTGGGGGATCCCGAGCTCAACGAACCAAACTATACATGTTGATAATAAGTGGGAAGACATTTTTTACTTACAGTGGAACACCGTGCGAGAAGGGGCCAGACCGATCCACCGGCATATAATAGTGGCAGGGTATGTTACCCTCGCGACCGATCCACCGGCTAAAATAGTGGCAGGGTACGTTACCCTTGCGACCGATCCACCGACTAAAATAGTGGGGTTCCCGTACTCGTATGGACTTGATAAAAAGTATGGTGTGAAATAAATTCTGATCAGAGATTAGTTTAAAAATTAATCCAGTCTACAATCGGGCCTTGTACTCTTACTTGGATGGTCGTAAGCACCTTATGTCATTGTGTTGGTAATTATGCTCTTTTACGTCCTGCATGATTTATGTATTTATGTGTTGGCCTTAGTGATCAAGTCACCTTACTCAGTACTGGACCCGTACTGATACTACCTTGGTTGATGGGCCCTGTGATGATCCACTGATGATGGGGAGCAGACCTCTTGTGCAGGTTTAAGATCAGAGACTGTTTTAAGGTGGCAGGCCTGACTTGAGTGAGTAGGCAATCCGGAATTTGACCCATCGGGTTTTATCTTGTTTAAATGTATTTCTATTTGGAAGTTATAAGTGTTAATAAACGTTTATGCGTACTCTGATTTTGTTGTATGATCTTTCAAATTCTTTTATGAATTGTTAATTTGAATTTAACATAAATCTTTTCTTTAGCCTTAGCACTTGGTACTGGAACGGTCGGAGAGAACCGGTCTGGTACTAAGTGTGGCGGTAACATTCCCAGAATTCACAGGTTTTAAGTGTTTCTATCTTAATTGCTTCCGTTTTAAAAAAAAATAGTGAATTTTTGGGATGTTACACATATACTCTCCCCTTTTGTGCTAAACATTTCTCTCCCTTCCCATAATCCCACGATCTCTACTTTATTTCTTTATTCTTTTCCCTTGTATATCTTGTCCATGGAAGCCTATCAAGGGAAAAAATGGTTAAAGGCTCAAAATCACATACACAATTGCCTCTAATTTTTGCGTATATTTCTTAAGTTAAAAAAAATTGATTGAAGATTTATTTTATTAGTTAATCATTAATAGAATAAGCTTATTTTAAATTTCTAATATGAGAATACCATGTTTTCACTTGAGAATTTAACACAAAGCATGCCGATGAGCACCAAAATACTAGTGGATTGACGACAAGTGCAAGAGTACATGAATATTAAACTTCAATCAATCCTTTCTTGAAAAAGTGAACATGCCCTAAAAGACCTGAAGAAGAAGGAGAAGGTTGAATTAGATTGCTTACCAAAGACAGAGACTACACCCAAAGAACTTTAATTTATCTCATTAGGTATGGAGACAAAATTAAAACATACCCCTAGTGAATTTAGAAATAATTTTTAATTATGAAGGGCATACATGGAAGTCCACATGAATTGTCAAAACAAAACTAGCCCATGAAATGCTCGACTGATTCTCAATTTTCTAGAAAGAAAATTGGTCAATCGTATTCCGCCAGTCCCATGATATATCTCAACCAATTAAAATATTGGTTCAACGATTTAATTGATAAGTCTTATTTGTTTTTATTAGAGCACACCAAAGCTAATCCAATCTGTCCAACTCAATCTATTTTTAGCAGAAACACACCCCATTAAAACTCAAGAAATTTATTGACTCCACCAAAACCCATTCCATCTTTAACCCGATTGAATGTTGACCTAATAATAATTGATCTGACTCAAATCCAACCTGTGATTCAAGATAAACATAAACTCAATGTGACTACAACACAACCCGACATTTATCCAATATCAACCCGAATTGGTACTAACTCAATCCGATAGCAATGTAGCCCAATAACTGCTCAACCTAATATTAAGCTGGACAAACAAGACCAAAAATAATGTATTAAAAATAATATTATTTTATAAATCTTACTTATATTTTATTATTTTAATTATAAGTATCCAACCTTAAATTTAATTGATGACATTACTTTCACTAGCTATATCCTAAATATCCAACCCTGTTTATGACATTAAATTAACTTGATTGGACCTAATCTTATACCCAATTTATCAAATTACCACAAAAATAATTCGCACAAACTCAACCCAAATTCATTCCAACTTGATAAATTAATCCAAAACGACTTAAACTTGATCTAACGTTGCAAATTAAACCTATATAATTCAAGACATAACCTAACTCAACCCAAGTAATAAAATAACTTGAGATAACCCAAAATAACACAGCCTAACTAACAAGCTAAACCAACTTATAAAAAAATTAACTCACAAGGAACCTAACATTAAAATAAACCCCATTAAAAATTAAGAAATTTATACTCTGCCAAAGCCCTTTCCATCATTAATTCGATTGGATGTTAACCTAATAATAAGTGATCTGATCGAAATCCAACCTGTAATCTAAAATAAACCAAAACTCGACATAAACTCAATGTGATTACAACCCAACCAAACATTAATTCAATATAAAGCCGACCTAATACTAACTCGATCCAATATCAACCTAGCCCAATAAATAACTCGACCTAAGCCAACCAAGTAAAACCAAAAATAATGTATTAAAGATATATTATTTCATAAATTTTAGTTATATTTTATTATTTTTATCATAAGTATTCTCTTTCACCACCATACACTAAATATCCAACTTATCTCATGACATTAAATTAACTTGATCTGAACCATCTTGAACCCAATCTATCGAATTAACTTAAAATAATACAAATTAACTCAACTCAAACTCATCCTAAGTTGACAAATTACTCCAAAATAACTCAAATCTATTTTAATTTTGCAAATTAATCCTATATAATCTGAGATAGAACCTAACTCAACTCATACAATAAATTAATTTGAGATAACCTAAAATAACTTAATCTAAGCAACAAGCTGAACCAACCCACAAAACCAAAAATTACCCACAAAACCCAATTGTCATCTCTAATTTTTAACATACTTGTGTTGCGGGCCAGGTCTTCACAAGTACTTTTGTTGAATGCATAATATGCTTTTCTTTAATTGGGGCAAAGCAACTGTAATGGTACTCATCGTCTTGACATCCCTACATTTACATATCAATTGCCCCAAAAGAATTATCATAATGACAACCAAACACACTGTGATTTAACACCTCCAAACTAAGTCACAGAATACAACTACCAATCTCCAATTCCAAGCATCATACTCTCAATTAAAAGACGGGTTGACGAACAGACCACTAATCATTAGTTACATTGTAGAAGGTTTTGAAAACAACAGATAAGGGAATGTTGACAATGTGGCCCTGATCTCCAAAGAGCCCTATCCTACCAAAACTTGCCGCTGTGCTATTCATAGTAGCATTTAACGATACGGTCAAGACCTGCTTTTCCCCTGTTGCTATAAAGAAGTGCCTGGGATCCACCTTCAAAGAGACACCATAGGGTGCACTCCAACCAACATTGAATGTTTCATTACCAGCAATATTAGTAACAGTTCTCTGAACAACCCTAGTTTGGTTTAGAATAGCTATAGTGACGGAAGGCAGGTTCAAGTCACTGCCGCTCATTGAAGAAGCCCCACAATTCTGAGTGGTGTAGTTCCAAACAACTGGAGCTGAACCATTGATGCCGCAGAGGAATGAAATATAGTCAGCATAGCCTGCAGCGGCAAAGTTGAGGACTAAGATCAGTTTCATGAACTCCCGGACAACAAAGGAAAAATTCTCAATTGTCATCTATAAGAATGACAATCCATTGGCCAATAACCTCAGTTCTGTCACTAGACAAAACTGACATTGCGTTGAGGGTAGCATCTATTTAGAAAAAATTGAAAAATAAAAACATATGGGCAGAAAAGATTAAACTATCATTCTTTAATAATCAACTTATCATTTAATTGACATCCTCAAACACAAGGCACAGTTATGTCCACTCAGCCAACAGAGCAACGGTTTATGGACATATCATATATGAATTCTTGGACAAGTTTTTAAGATGACAAAACATGGTGATAAATAAAGTGATTTAACTGAATGCTCCACTGGCAAAGGTCATCATTTTCAAAGCACCAGTCAAATCTAAACACTAAAATTTCATGCGTTGACAGCAACAACCAACAAGTTAATGAACCAGTCAGCAGGGTGATGGCACATCATTAAAATGTTTAGAATCTCTATCCACACCACCACCACATAGAACAATTTTGGTAACTCCTCTTAAAGATTATATTTACCTCTTAAAGATTATATTTAAGGGGGCGTTTGCTAGGGGGTAATGAGAGTACCCTCATACTTTGTCTCTTATACGAGATATTTGGAATGTAGCAGGATCTTTTAGGGACAATACCCATTTTAGATCTTTACCCAGACTGAAATGGGTATTCACTGAAAAAGTTTGCTCTGTTCCAACTAAATTATACAAATAATATTAGAGGGTATCTTTTCCACCCTCATAAGCCCAGTACCAAATGCCCCATAAGATTTTTTAGGTCAATCTCATGATGTTAGTCGCCTAGTCAAATATCGCATTGGATTAAGATTCAAGAGAGCAACTGTGTGATTTAGCAATCAAAAGGAAAAAGGTGAAGTGTGAATTATTATTAGGAAAATAATACAACGCAAAGGAATTCCATTGCAATGAATTTGACATTTCTCATGTGAAAAATACCACTTCAGCATTTTAAATTAGAGTGACAAACATTCAGGCATCGAGGGCTTAAATAAATGAACATCAACATTTTTGATATCTAGATCAAGTTAATTAGTTATACTAAAGGATATCTACATTTGCTCCAATGAATGACAGTAATAGCCTCTTAAGAAAATGGTAATATGGTCTGTCCATGTTGCAGTTATTACTGCTGCTTAATCAAATAGAGACATTAGAGAAGGAACTAGGTAAACAAGACAAATAAAGAATTAGGCCATAACACTTTGATCCAAATGAAAATAGTCCAAAAGCACTAGCACAAATCTAAACATAGAAGCATCAAGATGAGTATCTAAACATATCTAACATTGCATCAAAACAACAAAAGGAATGCTGATGAAACAATCACTCAACATTAGCAAAGAGGCTTACCTAAATCAAAAATGAGGCCTGGATCTAGGGCTGCTGTAGCATTTACAAACCCACTGCCCATGTCAAAAGGCGTTGCTGGAGATTGATTAATGTCAGGGTTGGCATAAGCTCGCTGGGCCATTATGGAACCACCATTCTTGTCATGAAGAGAGCAAGTAGTAGAAAGTGCAGATCCAATAGCTGCAGGGGTGAAACTGGGAAACTTCTGCTTGATTAATGCTGCTATTCCAGCAACATGTGGAGCAGCCATGCTTGTCCCAGACATTATTGCAAATTCCTCACCTATAGAAGTTCAGATACAAATCAGGATACCTACATTGACAAATTTTTGGTTGAAAATGCGATTTTCAGACTGGACATTAAGGCTGTTGACAAACCAAGCCAATTCGCCTCAGCTCATTAAGGGGTCGGTTTGACTTTTTTGTTTAGGAAAATGAATCAAACCCGAGTCTTATTTTTCAGCTCATTTGTTGGTAAACTGGCTCAAATTTGGCTTAAGCTCGGTTTGACTCGCTCAGATTGTATAGAATTTACTTAATAAACAAGCTTAATAGTTGAATGAGCCTTTAAATAAGCCAAATAATTAAATGAGCTGATTTGGTTTGAGCCGAATAGTGAAACGAGTCGGGTGATAAACAAGCCGGGCTAGTTTGGCATGTTTTGAGCTCGAGCTAGGGGGTATTCAGCTCATCAACAGCCCTAGCAGACATTATGCATTTTATATTATTGTAGCACAAGAAAAGCTGTACCTTGAAATTCAACAGAGTCAGTACCAAGTGAGCTCCAAGCAGCCCAAATAGAATTTCCTGGAGCAACCAAGTTTGGTTTCATAACATCTGCATCATCAAGAACACTGTCTTCCGGATCTGGCCCTCTAGCAGAGTAATACATAACTTTGGGAGCAGATATGCTGTAGTTTGGCTGTAGTCCACCTGAAATGCTAGCAGTGGCCCCAAATTTTATAATGTTCTTAGTGAAGGCATCCCTCCCCAATGAAGAATTATAATACTCGAGTAAAATCTGCACAGCCAAACACAATGTTCATTATTAACATCAGTCCAATAAGGCAAAGCATAGCCTAAACTACGTCCAGAACTTGCACTACACAGCTGTGTCCAAAACTTGCACAACTTTAATATGTTTGCACATAGCCTTAACTTTGTAGCTCACAAGAGTCTCATGTGGTCTGCCAATATCCAACATCACAACAAAATACCCAGAGTAACCAAAACAAAAAAATACAGTAGATATAGTCCAACAATTGAGTAGATGGCATTTTCCAAGCCTTTGATGTAAAGCTGACCAAATTATATTTTTATGCAAGAATATGCTGAAGGGATAGGATGTATTCATAAGGTCAATTATCATGGAGATTTAGGTTTGAACAGGCAACAGAATATCATAATCCTCTAGTATGAAGCCAAAGTCCCAAAGGCTTAACTCTTTATGAGGATATACCCCTAAATATTCAGACAGTAAGAAGAAAATTTGACTTAACTGACTTTGATAAACATTACAGTTACTATGATATTTTCTTATATGTTCTAACGCTTTCTTAACACTGCATCTGAGTGACATGGCATTTTATTCATTTCTTTTCTACATAAAACTATATGATATAAGTCGCATGGCCTAACTAGAATCCCTTTACAACCACCACCTTGTGGAGGATTATACACGTGCAGAAACATAACCAATCTTTATTAGTAATGAATATCCAATTTGAGACCGACGAGGTATTCGTCTAATCAAAGAATGGGGTTTAGGTAGGTGAGGCCTCAAATTCAAACTTGCCCACATGCAGTATGAATACTGGCTTGTCAACAGTTGGACTATGTCTTATTGTACTCGACTTCAAAGATTCCCTACATAAATAAATAAGAATATTATATTTGATGCTGGATCATCTCATATATGCACCTTGGAATCATTTGCAGATGGAATTATGATGCTGGGCAAATCCATGGGAGTTGGATTCAGCTGAAATCCAATCACAAAAGGATCCATGTAGAACACAGCACCAGCTGCACTGAGATTTTTTGCTGTTTGAAGGGCCTGCTTGATGGTGGAGACTCCAAGCACAAAACGTACAGAGTAGCCACACATTAAAAGATTTCCTTCAACAAGGTCTTTACTAAAAATACTTGCATCCTGGCATTCGCCCACATAAATATCATCCTTCGCTATCGTAGCATTACTCAATGCATCTCTAGCAGATATGAGTGTGTAATATTTATCGGTTTCAGCTGTGAAAAAGGAAACACAAAATATATATATATATACCGAAGTGAATGACAAGTCAAAGTTTTTGATGTCACAAAGTGAATGCACAAAACCTGATGTTAATGCACAAGCCATGAAATATTTGAGATCATGACAACTTCACATTAGCACCAAGGAAAACTTATGAGTTGAATGAAATAAGGCAAATTAGTCAATTAAACACGCATTATTTGACTCAAAGAAAGTTTCACAATTCAAACTTGCTCTAATGTCAGGACCTAAGGCCCATCCAGTGCCATTCATCCTTGATTAGCAGCTATCTTAAATAATGCTACCAACCTCAACGGCTGCAGTGAAACTTCCTATTCTGAATCCGTTCATACTTCAGTACCAAAATACTCACCAGTCTAATATATGTTGGCCTCATTCAATAAAATGTCGCTCCCAATATTGCACATCAGCCCATATTTTGCAGTTTTCGTATCAGCCGATATGCGACACAGGTGAAACGTGACGGTTTAAAAAGTAACATATTTATAATGGCAATATAATATGTTTCAGCCAACATATACTGATATTTACCAATTTTTACCGATATTTAGCACTATTTGTTGTGAATAATAATATTATTATTTAAAAAAAAATCGCAACCACCACGACATATGCAATATTCTCTGCAACACCGCAATACTGTAATGCCACAGCCGTTGTTCTATTACCTGGTTGGCCTATAGCTATTTAGCTTTTTAAAAAGTAACATGTCCCTGCTTTTAACCATACATTTTTAACAATAATTCTATTTCTTGCAATGGAGTTACACTCCAGTGCTTGTTATCCTTCATTTTGGACACTATAACTTTAATTAAAGCTTTGATCCCTCAACAACTTTCTCCATTTTGTTTTGATTCCTATTGCTCTGCTGAAAGGATAAATCCTGCATCTATGAGCAGCTGGCAGTTGGCATACATGTCATGCCTTTCGTTGACTAACATCTTTGAGTTTCATCATTATGAATCTTGCCCATGAAATCAAGATGACACTTCACTTGGCTAATCCAAAATCAAGTAAGCAGTTTAATGTCATCAAATCCAACTGACACCTGAAATAGAAAATGAAAAAGAGGAGGCAACACAAGAAAATAAAGACAAAGTTTCTAGTCCTCACGTGCAAGTCCAACACCAGAGATGGTCACATTGTTACCCAGGCATAAAGAGTTGCTGTATACTCTATCATGAGCAGCAGCACCCACTGTAAAAATCCATGGGCTGAAGGAAGAAATGCTCCTCGGACCAGGTCCGGTATTTCCAGCGGCTTGAACAGCAAATACACCGGTCTTCATGGCTGACAACAAGGCCATATCTATGGGATTAAAATATGTGGCTATTCCTGGAGGACGTCTATTGGGCGTGATGGACAAGCTAATAATGTCAACTCCATCCTGAGCGGCCTACAAAAATGTTATGAAGTACATACAATGTCACACATCAAACAACAATGCCATGAAATAATTGAAGAGTTATCAAAAATACAAACAAACAAGTATCCTATCATTATCAGCCAAAACATGATACAAGGTTCCCAATCCACGAAAGGTTAAAAAATTAAAAAATAAAAATAAAAAAAACCTTGAACTTCCAATAAAAAAAAACAAGTAGGGCATCCTACCTGGTCTATAGCTGCAACCACATCTGCAGCAAAACCTCCAAAGCTCTTGTATAATGCCTTGTAGATAGCAATACTGTAACAAAATGGTTATATACTTGTTACAAAATTCCATATGGTATTTTTCTTTTTGGCCAAAAGGCATGGGGGAAAATATTCAAAGTTAAATATGACATTATATTCCCAGGAAAGCAACAATGAGATCAAGATAAAGTCATTTGTATTACTGTGAACGAGGAGCCATTCCACTCGCATTCCCAAACTGATGTCCTGCTACAACAACTGGAATCCCATGGTTGCCAGACACAATAGAAGCAGTATGACTGTGTTCCAGAACCAAGAGTGAGATCTAGTGATAGTGATTTGAAAGAAAGCACACATAATGAAGATCGAAGAGGCAATAAATATTACTTTACCAGATGCTAAAGCATTATTAAATCATTATACTATATAGACCATGCATATTCTTCAATATTAATGATTTTTACAAAGGTAACCAAAAAGTAGCCATCCCATAAATTTGAAATCAAACTGCAATAGCTTCTCATGTTATCATTGTGTAATGGACCGAAACAATATAAATCAAAAATAATATACTCCAACAGAAATGTGACGAACTAGAATTCATATTTTATAAAAATTAATACATAAACAGTCTCATCGCCTTCATTGGTAACACAAAAACAGCAGAAGAACAAGGAAATGGGAAAGTGATTGCAGTACATATGGTTGGCACTCTACCAAACTTGACCTGTTCCAAACATATAAAGTTTGATAAGTTTTCAAGAGCAGTTCACTAATAAAAAGTGGGCCAGCACATACGGTTAGCACTTGACTACAACAAAAACATGAACACCCTGTTGCATAGAGATAAAAATAAAATGTTCACTGAATTTGTCAGAGCAGTTCACTAATAAAAAGGTTTTCCAGCACTTATGATTAGCACTCTACTAAAACACAAACATGATCAGCCCATTCCTAGGAGCCGAAATCGCTCATGAGCCCACTCGGCTTGTTAAAAATTTGGCTTGACTCCTTAGTTTAATCAATTAGTCAAGTCTAAGTCTTACTTTTACCCGATTCTGGAAATGTTTGGTTTAGTTTTAGACTCGTGAGCTCAACTCGGCTTAACTTGTTTATTTAATTATATGAGACGAGACTGAAACCTTATTTTAAACTCATTTATGAAATGAGTTGAGCCCAAGGCCGAAGGAGTTCAGCTCGCCTTAGCTTATTTAAAGCCCTACCTGTTCCACACACACAAAAAATAAAATAAGTTTGCTACGTTTCCTAGAGTAGTTTACTAATAATAAGAAAAATCTACAATGATTTGTTTGGTTATTTATATAGTATACAGAAGCAAATCAGTCAAATCTCATGCAGACACACATCTCAAAGCAAGGCCTTGGGAAAAGGGAATGGCACAAAACACCAAAGACCTTAAAACCTCTTTTCGTATGTATATTGTGACTTGCTAAGGGAATTATGTGACTTAGGATATTATATATTTCTGTTTGGTTTATGAAAGAGAGTAGGAGAGAAAGTTATAATATATTTTTCTTTTTCTTTCATTTGAAGAGAATATTAATTTGGGATAGAAAGTGCAACTTATAAAGTACTACAGAAAGTAGTTCCTTCATAGAAATATTTATGTCAAAAATTTATTTCTACTTTTATACCAAACAACTTTCAAGTAACACTCCCTGAGAAGTCCAACTTCCTCATCCTATCTTCATCATACCAAACGAGCACTAATTATGCACTAAAGGGAAAAAGCACACAACAAAAGTGTAGAAGTTCCTTTCTCATATTGAAATACCAATAAGAAGATGGAAAAATGTGTGCACCATTTTTGTTTCAGTATACTATTTATTTTTTCCCTTATCTAAGTAATCTTTCTTGCCGCATTAACTCACTAGCAGGCTCCTTGTTTTCTACTAAAGAGCCTGAAAAGACATGTGATCATATGAAATAAATGTATATTCGAACCATAAGGTGTGAACAACAAAGGTGCCACCAAAGTATGTCAATGTTGAATCCTCTTGGAACTCCCTTTTCCACAAACTCAACAATAAATGCATAGGTATTTCATTTTGCTAACTCAATTAACCCATTCCCCCCTCTTTGCCCAGTCTTCCACTAGTAATCAACTCAAAAATTTTGCCTTCCCTTTTCCGAACATGCTGAAGGGAGTTCATAAAATGAAAATAGTTCTCAAAAGTTTGGCGGCATCTCGCTTAATTCTCCTAGCTCAATGCATACGGTCCCTTTATATTGGAAATTGAAAGCATAAGGTTGCTTTAAGAGTACCTCCTAGTATGATAACCCAAAAAAGTAATAACTAATCGGTAATAGCTAATGAGATATATCTTAAGATCGCCTCTATCCTAAATAGGTAACTACTAATTCTTACCAAGGATCTGTTTGGTAATCATATTCTAATCATAATGAACATCTCTCAAATAATGTGACCGATCACTTTTCATGAAAGTCCAAAAATCCTTACTTTTTATCCTAATTTTTTGTAAAGTGTTCTAAAAAAAATATTGAAATGCATACCAAAAAATGTGAATAAGCATTAATTGATGTGCTAGTCATTTATTTTTATATAATTATAATTAACTAATAGGTATAATATTATGATAAAAATATGTCTAGGTATTATTAGCTACCTATCTAACCTCACTCAACAAGGCCAGTTACTTATTTTCATGTAATTATAATTAACTAACATGTACGATATTTTTACTATGGTCCTTTACTTCAGTCCATAAGTGCTCTTGGCATCTGCAACAAATCTTTAATTTTAGACATCAGTAACATGATTTCTTCTCTAATTCTTAGTTTTTGACTAAAATCACAAAGAATGATGGATCCTCATGTATAAAAGGAATGTATGATCTTATTAGGCACCATGGTGAAAAAGTTTGGTGGTGGTATAATCCTTCGTGTGGCTTAGCTGCTCCCAAGCACCAATTCATTACCGGGTTGGCTATTCAAAACAAGTTGATGACCAAGGTAAGGTTGAAGTAGCTGAATCTTCTTGAGGATATTGAGTGCATCTTGTGCATGACTAGACAAGAGGAGGATATCAACCACCTCATGTTTGATTGCCCTAATAGTCAGGAAATTTGGATGAAGATTAGGAAATCTTTTCACAGGAGGGATCATATCCACTCATGGGAGACAGAACTAAAGATCTTGGTCAAAAACACAAAGCAACCCAAGAGAAAAAAGGACATACTCAGAGCCTCAGAGTATTTTCAGAAGAGAAAATGGGGACCTTTCAAGTATTTTACACAACTTGAGATAGTTCTCCGAGGAAGGAACTTTGAGTATCTGAAGATTCCAAGATATTACACAACTTGAGATAGTTCTCTGAGGAAGGAACTTTGAGTATTACTATTCACAAATATTTCAGAGTATTTTCAGAAGAGAAAATGGGGACCTTTCAAGTATTTTTCTATTGCAAGTCTTTCTATAATTGGACTTTTAGTTTTCTAAAGGAAAGATAATTCCCACTTTTTCAGTTCCTTTTATGAGTTTTAAGTCAAATCATATGATTTGGAAATTGTGGGTTAATCTTCCACAAAAATATATTAAAAAAGAAAACCTTCCTTTAATAAACTATTTAGGCATATAAGTCTACTTGAGAGATGAAAATGACGTTATCATTGAGCCACAGGGAGAACACAAGCACAAGAGCAAGAAGATCCACCTGCATTCAAGCAATAGCATAGGAATTTTCAGAGAAAATAATTTTGGTAACCAAGTGAGAAGAAAAAACTAGCTTTGAGAGCAATTACAGAGTTATAATTGGGGTAGCTCAACTAGAATTAGTTTAGGGGACTTAAGTCTAGAGTTAACCTTATAAAACTTGACAGCAAAGTCGGTACATAGTGTAGCTACACCAGAGTTGGTCGAACCATGTAAATGGTGTGTGTTTCATCTTTACATTTTCACACATCATCAAGCACATCCCCCAATCTTGCAATCTTGTATTACATACAAGATCGTGTGCTGAATCAAATATCCAATTTTGAAAGGGCTTTACAAATTCATTATTCCACAAAAGATTTTGAATTGTGTGCACACTTACTTCACCCCCTCTACGGATAACCTATGGAGCTAAGACAAGTGTATATAAAATACACCAAGAGTCATAGCACCTTTGGTTTAGTGGAATCATGAACAACCTTCCCTACACTCGAATATGAGCAGACAATTATGATTTGGGCAAATGGGGCAGATTAGTAGAGACCACCCCCTAGGGGGATGGGATAATGGTGTGGGTCAGTCCCTAGGTCTCCTTGTAATCATTAGTGAAAAAATTAGCATCTCCCAAGTAGAGGACAAACATTTGTTGCATGGTTTTAGAAACCCTAATAACAATGTGAATTTAGGGAAAATTCTACTATATAAATGCCCTAACAGTAGCATGGAGCTTCAGGCTTGTTTGGAAGCCTTTTATATCATGTTATCTATTTATACATACACATAATTTTTACTTGCCTATACCAATTCATGCACCATACATAGTGAAAATTTTGCTTATGTCTTCTGTTACATGTTGCGAAGTTTACTACATCAAAAGGGAGAAATTCACTTCAACATTTTCATTATTTTTCCTTCATTTCCCTTCCTCATCTACATTTAAGAGCTAGAACAGTAGTTATCACCAAAGTGAGCATTCTGTAGAGGGAAAGGATATATTCAATTCAACTTGAAGACAACACATTGAGTGTATATGCGGGGAGAACTTTGTGAAGAAATTCCTGTTCTGCATGACATACTAGACATAGATAAAGAGAGTATTTAAAAGGTTTATTCTTTTTGTTTTCTCTCTCTGTGACATCCCTCTCCATGCCAGAATTACAAGGGCGCATAACTGAAATTTTTCATGAGAGCATGTTACTAATCTATTTTAGAAGGAATTGTTTCCCTTCAACAATAGATGAGTCACATCTCCTACAGGAGAACTTAACTTTAAAAAGGTAGGAGAACCAGTGAGTTGTACCCATGCAAAGTCTCAACCAACTCCCCGGATATGTTTTTCAGCTGCATAGCCTTCTTTTCCCAAAAACGAGTATAGAATACAAATGATAAAAAATTCCCCGAAATCAGAATACCCTATACTTCATTTTAGTATTCTGACATTCTGAACTTTTCTGCTTCTTGAGAATCAGAAATTTTTTCTTCTGCATAAATGCTGGCAATAACATTTGAGAATAAAGGAAATGGTTCCACTAACTACCAAGAACACAGAATATGGAACAAGGTTCAACAGCTTGACACCAAACACAGAAATATCTTACAAATATTTTAATCTTCTTGCACATTATAGAAGGATTGCTGTTTGGAACTCAGACATTTTCTATTATACATAAAAGCTGATGTAATCAAAGCGATGGTGCATTTGGGCTTGAAGGAATTGTTGCAGCAAATTACCAAGATGTTAGAAAGTGCAGAGGCACAGAAATAGAACACTCACGTCCCATGTCCATCACCATCAAATGGTGAAGCATAGTCCTTGGTTGCATTAAAAATGCCTCTGGTTATAGCAGAAGACGCAAAATGTCGAGCCCCAACAAGCTTACTGTTGCATGACCCTGAGGGAAAGTCCATAGTGACCTCACAGATGCCCGAGAAGTGTCGTGGCACCGAATATGGATTGTCTGGTGAACCATCAGAGAAGCTGGGATGTGTAGGATCTATTCCGGTGTCAATAAGCCCAATAACCACTCCTTCTCCAGCAGAATTGAAGCCACCTGTCTGAGCCCATGCACCTTGTGGGAGACCCAAAAACTGAGGAGTATACGTAGTTGCAGTTCTAACAGAAAAATCCAGCACCACATTTGCTACTTCTCTTCTTTTAGAAAGCACATCTGCCTAATAAAAGCACAGAAAATACAATTTCCATAACAAAGTACTCGAACAAAAACAAAAAGGGATAAAAAAAAGAGAGAGAGCAAAAAGAAGAGAATTGCCAATTCTAAGTTCCTAGAAATCCTAGGAGCAAAGCTTTTCTTCCTAAAAAGTGACAAGAAACAACCAACTATAATAGATGGCACTATCAGCTCTCAGAATGCTATAACACCAAGGAGCTTCATCATATTTACGGAAAAAATAAAGGACTTGGCAATTAAAAATAAGAGTACCTGCCGAGGAGTAACAAGCACCGCAAAGCCGTTGATTAAATAGTGGTAGCTGTACAGCTTGAGATATCTCTCTCCTCTCAGTGTTTTCCTTAATAATGAATCATGGACCCGTGAAACATAAGAAGCATAATGGCGATCTGATCTAGAAATATTCCTGAATCCAAACAAATTATAGCACTTGGGTGTGAATTATTCTAATTTAATTTCAACCAAATATACATGGAAAAGGGGCAAGGATGGATTAGCAAGAACAGGAAACAGCCTGAGGAATCTTCCAACTGAATTAGCCACCAATACGAAGACAAAGAATATATAGTGATATCAGGCAGCCAAAAGACAAAGCTTATGAGAGAGGGAGAAGGGGGTAGAGGGCAAAACCACATTGAGCTCAGCAAAGATGGAATCTTTGCAAGTGGAGGAAGAAGAAAATCAATTTTACCGTTAGATTTAAAACCTAAACTACATGCCATGGAACAGAAATTCTCACTTAGACATCAACAAGGTTAGCAGCAGGTCAAGATTTGAATCAAAACCGAATTCAACCCAAACATCAGTAAATCAGTAACAATGGAACAATTCTACAAATTATTTACCATAATAGTTACAAAGCCGAAGAATAAGAGGAATCGGTACCTCGGCATCCTCTTACGTCTGCTTAGTTTTCCACGAGGGCCATTGAGCGTGAAGTCGTGATTTATTCCGCTATCTAGCTGCAGCTGCTGCTGCTCCGTGTAATAGTGAACAATAGGGGCTTGCTTGAGAGTAACAATATAAATATCAGAATCGTCATCTTCATCTTGACATAATGTTGCTCTCATAACCACACTCACACTCAATAGCACAATCAGCACCAAATTCCTCCAATTCAAGTACTTCCTCCCCATTTTCTGCTGTCCCATATAATAATGTGAAGAAAATTAAAATGTCCCGATAATCGTATTCCCAGTAAACTAATGACACAAAAGCACTGATTTCTACCAGTTATGCTGAACAGCAACTTCTCTCAGGAAAAAGTAAACCCCTAACTTCACTTTAAGCTCATAAAGCTTCTGCCCTCCACCTCGAGTGCTCTTCACTGTAGCACATGGCCGTGGTCATCGTCACTGACGAAGGAAGAAATTAAAGAGACTCAGAAATAACTAAACATAGATGTATACTGGATTTGCAAGTTTGGCTTTCTATGCGAATGTTGAAGGAGATTCTCTGGAGAGAAAGAAACCGCAAGTGTTGAAGTAAAAAATAGTGTGATCTAACTCTCACCACTTCAGAGGGAGGAAGGAGTAGAATGGAGGAACATCCATAGGGTGAAGCGGAAAAGGTAGTGTGAAGTTGATTAAATGAGCTGGAGGTATTTCCACTTTCCATGCTTTTCTCGTCCGTTGTGTAACGTCTTAATTCATTTATAAAGGACAAAAGAACTTTGATTTTATTGAGTCATGATAAATATCATACATCGCCGGTTTGGGTTACTCTGAGAATCATATTCATATATATATATATATACGTAGATAACTACTACTTTTATTATAATTTCTTCTATTGGTTTTATTGTAAATGCCTCTATTTCGTGACGGCTAAAATACATCCAAGGTGGTGACACTTCGGCACACAAGAGTATTTTTTTTAGAATATTTAAAATTAGTCTTTATTTTAGGCTATTAAAAATATAATTAGACATAATTATATTAATAATAATATAATTAATATAAGTATTTTCCAAACTAATACTATTATGTCTAAAGAATACTAGCCCAAAAAACGAAAATCAATCTAAAAACCCTTTAAACAAGTTTATCTTCCTGGATTATACTTAATTTTAAGCCAGACCGGCATAGTATGTAACAAAGGAATAGTTGGATGTCTTTAATGGCACAATATTTTCCCTTCTCCTCCTCTCTCATTTGTTTGGACGACCTAAAATTCACAACACAACTCTTGTCCCCTCTAAATTCTCCCCCCGACACCCTTTAGTCACTTAACACCCCCCACTGTAATTCCCTAAAAATTCCTCAGTTCACAAATCATCAACAAAAACAGACACTATCTAGAAGACCTAATAAAAAAAAAGTTGTGTCTCCCATTCAGCATTTTAATCGATACAACTCGAGTACTAGTGACCCTTCTAGGGAGTAGAATTTAGTTACTATCTTTCAATTAGAAACTATTAATGCTGAGCTCCATACGTTCATTCAAGAAATGGTCCTAGGACAAGCTAGCCCTTCTAGCACAAACCCTCGCCTAGTTACCATACCTCATTTACCAACATTGTTATGATAGATCTCAGTAACCCACTACACAAAAAACCCTAGTAGTGGCTCTAGACCTTCCACAGAAGGAGCCAAGGACCAGGCCGCATAGCGTCATTGTTCAAGAAGAGGAAATAAAGTTAATGAAAGACTCCCATGCAAAAAGGACTAGGAGTGTTAGACAACAAGAGTCTATAATCCCTAATAACTAGAATGCAAAGAAAGACATTTGAGTATAAAAAAATGCATAATAAATGCTAGGCTAGAAGAGTTAGAGAAGAAAATAGAAGCCATGGTTTACGTCGAACAATTAGGGATAAAGCAGAAAATCAAGAACATGATGGTTATCGCACTAATAAATAAGAGGAAGATTATATTAGTAGAATGATACATTAAAGTGTATAGGAAGCTTTAGAAGCTTTGAAAGAGAAGAAGGGTGACAATGATGTTTATAGTTGGCAAACATCCTACACAAAAACATCTCTAAAATGCTAACATAGAGAATTAGAATTCTAACTTTTGAATCATTTAATGGTTTTATAAATCAAGATGACCATCTAAATGTGTTCAGTAATACAATGTTGCTAGTCAAGGCACAAGAAGAGACTTTATGCAAAGCATTCCTGAGAACCTTGAAAGGATTAGTATTGAGGTGGTTTGAAAGATCAAACCTAAGTTAATAAGGTTTTTTTTTCAGCTTGGAATGCCTTTTGTTGAGCAATTTGATCTATACCGGTAACCTAAAAAAATTCTTCATCTTGAATAGGATTGTCCCAAAGGTGATAGAACATGTTTAGCCATTTTTTTAATAGATTCAATAAAGAGGTCCAATGGATTGATGAATTAGATAATAGCGTTACCAAATCTTTCTTACTTAGAGGCCTAGGCGATAAAGAGCTAGATGAGAATTTATATTTGTAATACCTTGTTTATATAAATCCTAATTTAAATACTCAAACTTAAATTTTAATTAATATGTGTAATGAATTATTCTATCATTTTATCCCCAAACGTAACTAAAATTAAAAAAAAAATCCCCAGCCTCCTTATTCAAAACCCAGCCAACCCAAACCAACAACTCCATTAATTTTTCTTCTTCCCCCATGTTGTAACCCCTACCAAACATGACTTAACTCTACACCCTCTACCAACCTGACTTCTCACTAAACATGCCCTAGCCAGTTCTTTCTTCCCTGCCCTCACCCCTCTATACTTGCCTATTCCATCACCACCAGCCTTATTGTATGGTTCTTTCTCCCCTACACTAGCCTCATCACATGTAACCCAACCTACCAACTTGTTTTTTCTTTCTTTCTTCCCCTCGCTCTTCTAGAATTTTCGATAGCATGATGGCAACCCCATTAGAACCCTATGAAACTAGTTTTCTTCTACATCTACCATCCTCCTTCTTTTCTTTCTTCTTCTTCTTCTTTTTGCTTATTTCTCCTCCTATGCCACCTGCCCAACCCAGCCTTGACCAACTTTCCCTATTTTTTCTTCATTCTTATCTCTTTGACTCATTCCAACACCTTTCATTCTTTTCTCTCCTTATCTTCTAGCCATGGTCTTAGCATCTTCCTCCTCTATTCTTCTTTCCTTTTGGTATCAGCTTGATCTTGTTTCATTCTCACCATCACAACATCATTCCTCCTTTTAAGTCAACCTTCAAGCCATCACCATCCTCCACCTTCGTGTGTCACAGGCACCACCAACCTTTAAGCATCCCAACAAGCCAACACCCTAATCACCACCACCACCTTTTTTGGCCTCACCAATTGCCCTAGCTCATTTATCCATGCTCCCCTGCATCAAAAACCACCATCACCACCATTAATCTTCCCCTTTGAGCCTTCCTACTCAAACTCCAATAGCACCCCCAACCTACAACACTTTGCATGGTTGAGTTATGTTGGCATCTTCCCTTTTTCCCTCCAAACCACCCCAACTGAGCTCCTCCATTTAGCACCATTCCATGCACGTAACACCATTAACTCCTCATTTTTCTTACCTCTCAACTATCCCCTTCAATCCTCCTAGCCTTGTGTGCTAGCACCATTATGCGAAACAAGCTCTCAACAACCCACCCTTGCTTGTGCTGTAAGGAAGCATCATTGGTTTTTTCTTATGCAAGTGTGATGCATGGTTATGCCATATATTGACCCTTAGTTTTAAATTACCAAATCTAGTTTAGCCTTAGTTCTTATTAATTGTTGTCAAATTATTTTATATTAGTATAGACACTAATATATGTATATTTTGTGTGGGTTGTGTTGTTGGTTTTAGGTAATTCTAATCTTACTTGAGGTGGCCTTGGAATAGATATTCTTGTGGTACCATTTGTGTATCATGGATGTAAATACAACTACTCCACATACAATATAAATTTGGATGTAAATATGATAAGTTTGTTTTCTAGAGTAAAAATCATTTTACATTGATGTTATCAAAAATTTTGCATTTTTATACAGAAATTAAAGCATTCAATATTACATATTTGTGTAAAATTTGTAATGTATGAAATAATGTATGTTTCCATATTAACAATTAATAATTCATGCATGCACTGGTAGTATTTTAAAAATGATAATATATGCATGTGTCAATATATAAACTATAGTTAGAAATAATACACATTTATAGGGTTAGGGTTTATTTGGAATTTTGTCTTACCTTATATTAGGCATACCGATGAGTCTAACATATTCTTTGTATATTTTAGATATATGTGGGCATATGAAATGTTAGTTTTAGAGCATAAATAGGATTAAATTAAAATTATTTTGTATCCCATGTTGTAGGGTAAAAATGTAAATTTTTACATACAACAATTTGTCTCTAAAGTTATTACATGAAATTAGTGTGAATATTATGCTATGTTAAAATTGCATGCTAGGGCTCTATATGTCTATTATGTTATGTCCATACCTAGGACAATATTATCTTTTGTTATAATATTAATTTTCATTATATGATAAATTATTTTTAATTATTATATTTTATCTTTTTCATAACAAACATCCTATAAAAATAAATCTGGTAATAAAGTGGATAAAAATGAGGTTAATAGGATTTGGTGGGTATTATGGTCATTATGAGAAAACTATGTCTTAAGGTGAATAAATGGACTAGGTTGGCATTAGTATATTTTTATGTTTGACCTTAGTGTTGACTTTGTCTTGGCTTAATCTATCAACCTTAGGATCAATTTAAATAATTAGAAATAAAGGAAAAATGGTATGGAAATGGAAATTTTGTGCACTATGTATCATTTGTGATCGCCTCATAAAATAGTAATATTTAAAGTGGAAGATCTCATGTCTAGAGTTGGTGGCTCCTTAGGAATAACAACCCTAAGGAGAAATTTATCCCTTGGTATGCTTGTTTTTGTTGGTGTATCTTAGTGTCCTAGCCAAGCTATATATATACTCTAATTAGTTTTATGGACTTCTTAGGGGTATTAATACTTAAGGATTATGTGATGTAGAAGGAATAAGGGTATTGTGTTGCATTGTCAAGCCAATATGACTGGGTATATGTTAATGTCCCTGGGTTCTTTAGCATAAGGGTATTATGTTGCCTATGTGCAACAATATAACTGAGTGTACGTTAGTGCCCCTAGGTTGAAATTATCTCCCCTCTAGTAAATTAAATAATAAAGAAATAATTTTTGTAACACCCCAAAATTCACTATTTTTTTTCTTAAAAGCGGAAGCAATTATAATAGAAATACTTAAAACCCGTGAATTTTGGAAATGTTACCGCCACACTTAGTACTAGACCAGTTCTCTCCGACCGTTCCAGTACCAAGTGTTAAGGCTAAAGAAAAGATTTACATTAAATTCAAATCAACAGTTCATAAAAGAACTCGAAAGATCATACCTTAAAATCAGAGTGCGAAATCAAAGAGGATAAATAATCCAATACAAAGAAAAAATAGTAGGAAATAAAATTACATAAAGGCTGAAATACGGCCACGACACTCTCGAACTTGAGCCAAACACGCTCAACACTCAGCCCCAACTGATATCTCGCCCACCTGCACAAATCAGAAGGGCATACTACTCGTGGGAATGAGCAGCACCCATGAAAATGGTGATCAGTACGCTACATACTGAGTAAGGTAACCGAGCACTAAGGCCAACACATAAGCACATAAAATCATGCATAATAATAAAAGGACATAAAGACCATCATCATGTCATAATATTGACCAATCATTTGGGTACATACATAAAGGCCCAATCATAGTCCAGATTAATTATTTAATTAATCTTTTATCGAAATTCGATACACATCATGTCTTTTTATCAAATCCATGCGAAAACGAAAGCCCCCACTATTATAGCCGGTGGATCGGAGGCGCATAGGGTATCATACCCTAACCACTATTATAGCCGGTGGATCGGATACACATAGGACTACGCGTCCTAACCACTATTCCTAACCGGTGGATCGGTTGGCTCCGGTTCGCATGGTGTTCCACTGTAAGTAATTAGTATCTTTTAGGAATTTTAGCAAAATTTTGGTTTGCGGTTGTTGAGCTCGGAAACCCCCACTATTATAACCGGTGGATCGGTTACGCATAGGACATCATGCCCTAACCACTATTATAGCCGGTGGATCGGTCACACATAGGGTAAGAACCTTAACCACTATTCTGAACTGGTGGATCGGTTGGTCTTGTCTCAACGATCTTCCACTTTAAATAATTAGTGTCTTAAGTATCTTATTCAACGGCTTTCACCCTAGACATGCATGAATCACTCCTTTAACACTTCACACATTGTAACTCATAAATTCCATCCTCATGACTCCACTTTAATCACCAAAAAACACTTGATACCACAAAAACCCTAAGCAGTTGCACCAAACCCTAATTATCCACACGAACCCTAGCTCGGTTTCCTACGTACCCATATAATGCTCCACACACTATTTTCCCTTCAAATGTTCAATCACCCAAACAACACTTACATTACTTTCCTCAAATCCCAAATCAGCGTTCCATACGTAAACTTTACTCTCATACAAACTTTACACATCCCATGCAATTATTAACTTCCATGCAAACCCTAATACCACCATACAACCATTAACCATTATGCAAAACCCAAAATCTCATCATACAAAACCCTAAATTCATTCCACATAACCCAAAGATTCATTCATACCAAACCCTAGATTCAAACCATATAAAACCCAATGATTCATCCATACCAAACTAAGTATCCATCCTTACCAAACCCTAAGTTCAAACCATATACAACCCAAAGATTCATTCACAAAATTCAATCCATACCAACACAAAGGTTCAAATCATATAAAACCCAAAGATTTTTCCACATAATACAATTGATTAGATTCTCCCCTTTCATAACCACAAATTAGATTCTCCCATACAAGACCATAAGTTAGATTCTTCCCCATAAAATCATAAATTAGAATCTCCCAAGCAAAACCATAAATTATATTCTCCCAAACAAATCATAAATTATATTCTCCCAATCAAATCATAAACTAGATTCTCCCATATGACATCATAAATTACATTCTTCCAAACAAAACCATGCATTAGATTATTCCTTATAAATTCATAAAATTAGGTCAACTCACTTCCCTTAGTCAACTTCTTTCCCCATCCTCCTTTTTCATCTTTTCTCCCACATAAAATCATATCAACATCCTCACATGCATGCCTTACAGGTTCATACACAAATAATACACATGCCATACGAAAACATACTTCAACTCCATGTCATATCATATACGGTATAATTAATAATCATAAACATAGAATGCATAGCATACGAATCACACAATGCACATTAGCACATAAAAGGCCTTAGCACCCCTTACCTAAAACGACACCGGTCTTGGAGCACGCTCCTACGCCTCCTTAGGGCTTTGACCAAATAATAACATATTAATAAAATAAGTTTAACAAAATTCTAACTTTACTAAAGACATAAAAATAATAGAGATATTATAAACCTTGATAATATAGGGTTAAATATTTTACCCTAATGATAATAATGATACTAATATAATAATATCAAGGATAATAAAACTAATATCAATGAGAATATAAATAATAATAACAATAATAATAATAATGATAATAATAACAATAACAAATAAGTTTTAAAATAACTAAAGACTTACCATTTATTTAATATTAATAATAGAATTAATAACCTATATAATAATATTAAAATAATAAAGATAATAATAATAATATTATTAATGGTTATAATAACAGTAGAAATAATAATACTAAAATAAATAAGTGCAAATGTTAATACAAAATTAGGGCCTAAGATTTTCCAGAATAATTAATAAAATGATAATAATAATTATTCTAATAATTATAATAATAATAATAATAATAATAATAATAATAATAATAATAATAATAAGAATGATAATAATCCCATAATAATTCAATTAATAACTTAAAATTCGAAACTAACAATAATATTGTTTTATTACCACTCTCCACCTTTAAGCTGGTGGGGATAGGTGGCACCGGCGGTGGTTCACGGCGGCGGCGGTGGCCGGAAAATAGAAGAACAAAGAGAAAGATGGACGTTGGGAAAAAGATAGGGAGAATTGAGGTGATATAAGAGGTGTTTATTATTACCCAGGAGGAGAGGGACAAAATGATGGTGGTGGTGCAGCCAAAGGTGGCGGCGCACGGCGGTGGAAGGCGGTTTAAGGCTTCGGGGTCAAAATTCCGGCGAGAACGAGCAGCCAACTTGGCTCGGCTATGGAGGCCCATGAAAGAAGAATCGAGAGGTGAAAATGGTTTAGTTAGCTAGATAAAATTTCAGGGAAGAAAATGAAATGTTTCGGTGGCGCTGAGGTTGGCTGACGGTGGCGGAAGAAGCGTCTGAAGTTGGGGTGGCCGGCACTCGGGCTTAGGGTCTCGGGGAAGAACAAACTCCAAAATCTCATACAATCCAGCTATTTATAGATTGTAGATGGTATAATAGGGTTTTGGGGGTCGGCAGGAAGTTATGGGGTGCGAGAATTTGTGTAGCCGGCGGCGGAAAAGGGTCGGCCAACGTTTGGGTTGATTCGACAGTTCGCGAGGTTGGGGAGAGGAAACGAGCGAGATTTAACGTCGAATAATTATTCCAATTTATTCCTGGAGTTAAGAGGAAGGCTATGAGACAAGAAACGGATGGTATTAATCACCGTAGCCGGAGAAGCCATTGACGGGGGAGGGAGTTGCAGCGACGTCGACGGAGGAGAAAGGAGGAAGAAGGAAGAAGAAGAGGAGGGGGACCGGTCGGCCGGGAAAAGAAAGAAAAGGGGAAGAACCGGGCCGGTTCGCACGCGGTCGAGGGTTTTAAATGAAACGGTGCGTCCCAAGTAAAAGAGAGACGGAACGCCGCGCATAGAGGGGCGGAAGAAGGGTACGAATTTGCTTAAATGAAACGACGAGCTTCGGCGTAATATGGAACGAAACGCAGCGTTCCACGGGCGGAGGAAGGATACGCGACACGGGCTGGGCTGCGCCAAAGGAAAGGAAAGAAAAAGGGAAGTGGGCCGCGGCTGGCCCATTCGGGGAAAAGAAGAGGAAAAAGAAAAAGAAGAAAAAGAAGAAAAAGAAAGAAAAAGAAAAGGAAAAAGGAAGAAAGAAAAAGAAAAAGAGAAAAAAGGAAAGGAGAAAAATAATTAGATTAGGGCCAATTAAATTAATCTGAAAATTTAGGATATTTAAAAATGATAATATTTAAATAAAATAATATTTAAATCCCTTTTTAGGCTAAATTAGGATATTTAAAATATTTTCCATAAATTCCATTTTAATGATCAAAATACCCTAAATTCCTCCAATTAAATTATTTATAAAATTATTATTAAATTAAAACTATTTTCTCATTCTTATTTTAAATAAAATAATTTATTTAATTAATTCCCAAATTAAAATCTTTAATTAGCTCAAATACTCAAATTCCTCCTAATTAAAAAACTTATAAATTTATTCTTGATCTGCCCTAATTAATTTTTCTTTTATTTTAATTAAAATAATTTATTTAATTAATCTTTATGACAAAACCTCATTTAAATATAATATTTAGAATTAGGAATTTTCGGGGCATTTCAATTTTATTTGATGACCTTGGTATGTATTATAATGTTGGTTTAATAGCTACCTCTATACCTTCCCATTGGTTTTAAAGTTGATTTAGTATGTTAGTTAGTAGAGTTCTAGTGCACTACAATACTAGATATGGGTTATGGTAGGAATATTTTGTATTTTGAGATGGATGTGAAATAGTTGAGTATGTTGATGTTGAGCATGAGACTTGTTGCCACATATGTTATCACATAATATTTGTATCTTGTTACCACATGTGTCCTTGTATGCTAATTATGTCTTTCTGGTTATTATTGTTACGTGCAATGTGGCTATGTTGCCTCTTTGAAGGCATTGATATTTACTAAGTATAAGGAAGTCATACTGATGCTATTACTTTTTAGAGGAGTATGTGTGTTGCATGTAGTGGCTAAAGGAGTTGACGGAGGGTCATCTAGACATATAGGTAGACTAAGGGAGTGAATGTCCCTACTCCCTTATTTGTAATATTTTGTGGTAGGGAAGAGTGTAAGGACAAACTGGTATCATATCGTTGCATGCTATTTTGTGATGGGTTTTTCTTTGTACTCTTATATCCTTGATATATTTTAGCTATTATTGTTGTATAGAGGTTATATTACCTACAAACCTTTATTTATATAGTATATTTTCCTTATGCTATTTGTTTTTGTAATACCCCATAACCTTAATTTAGGAATTAATAATAAAATATGAATTTATATGTGAGATCAATTAAATATAACATTTTTAATAAAATAATGTTAATATAATAGAAGTAATTAAGACAAAAAAGAGGTAAATAACATAGAGATTAAATTAGTGGAGATTAGGGTAATCTGTTAACAAAATGAAATTTAGGAAGATTTAACCAAAATTTCTAAATTAATATAAAAAGGAAATGCAATTATTTATTTTTACTAATTTTATTATTTTCAAAAATTTAGAAAAACAAAAAAAACCCAAATACCCCTGACCACCTCATTTTCCTTTTTTCCTTTTCCCCCTCTTTTCTTCCTTTTTCTTTTTCCTTCTTCCTTTTCTTTTTTTTCCTTTCTCCTCTCCTCCCACCGTCCTAAGCCTTACCTACGCAGCCTAGCTCCTCCCCTTTTCTCCTTCTTCCCCCTCTCCGGTCTTTTTTTCTCTCCCTCTTGCATGGTCCAGTGCCCAGCCATCCTTCCCTTTTTCTCCTTGCCCTTTTTCCCTTTTTCCCCTTCTACCCTCGTCTCCTACTTCGCCCCCCTCAGTCACTGGTGCGCATGGCTGCTTCATAGCCATGGCTACCCTTTCTCCTTCACTCTCCCCTCGACCTAACCTACAAGGCATGCATCTGGCACTACCTTACACTATTCCTCTCTACCCTCTACAACCCTTGACTCCCTCACCAACTCCCCCTACAACCTGCCAAAATTGCCCCTTGCCCCCTACAACCCTATACCCTTATAGGCTTATACTGGCTTGTCACCGCCGGTTGGCTACCCTCTATCCCTCCTAATCCCGTGTCCTCATCCTCCATTATCTTCTTCTCCTCCCCACGCCTATAAATACCCCATCCCTTGCCCTTCTTCCTCTCCTTTTGCTCAACCCAAAAAATTCCTAAAATTCCCTCCGCTGCACCATTAGATGCCGCCTCAGCCGCCACGGTGCATCATTGTCGTCCAAACCACCACCCAACCTCTTCCCTGCATTACCCTCCACTAAAACAGACCACTCCTTGCCCCTAACTCTCCCTACATAGCTCGCCCTACCTATGCAAAGTGGGTAGCTCGAGCTGCCCTTTGCATCCCATCGCCGCCCCTTTTGTCGCCCTACGTCGCTTCCTCTACCACAACCACCATCCCCACTACCTCCCTCTTAACCCAGCAGACCTTCCCCTACCTCCCCATACCCTTCATTTCCCCTCTCTCTCCCTCCTTCCTCTTCCTTCCTTTTCCTCTACCTTCGACCACCTACGCCACTACCACCTACGCCACCCCCTGCCACGTCACCACCACCATTGCAACCCTCTTGGTCTAGGAAACCTCCTACCTTACAACCACCACCTTCCTTTCTCTCTTCCAACCCCAAAGCTTAACTTTTTCAAATCACCATCACTCCTACCACCATTACCACCGTTGTCATCATCTTGTGCCGCCTTTGCCGCCACCCTAGCTCCCACCTCCACTTTTGGTTGTACACTAACCCTTGCTATCACTTAAGAATAAATTATTTTGTATAATTATTATTTTTAGCCTTATTATCATCATTATTGTTATTATTATTATTATTATTATTATTATTATTATTATTATTATTATTATTATTATTATTATTATTATTATTATTATTATTATTATTATTATTATTATTATTATTTTATTCTACTATCATCATCATCATCATCATCATTACTACTATTAATCTTATTATGGTTAATACTACCACCAATATTATTATTGGCCTCTTTAATAATACTAAACTTATTAAGACTATTATTATTATTATTATTATTATTATTATTATTATCATTACTATTATTAGTTTCTTCCTAATAATCAATTAGGGGATAATGAAAGGAATAAGAGAGAAGTTAATGCTTGTGTTCCACTCTTATAAGTGAACCAAACTCATCCCCTAAAGAGATATAGGAGTCGTGCTCCAAGCTTGGTGTCGATCTACGTAAGGATGTGGTTAAGGCCAAATTGTGTGTTATGTGTTTATGTGTGTTTAGTTATATGTGTTGTATCTTATGCGGTTATGGATAATATTCTTGTAGCTCAGCTTGCTAGGCGTGGAGCTAAGGTAAGTTGTATATGTGTTATGGCATATGTAGTATGGTGATGTGACTTATATTTTTGTTGTTCCTGATGTATTATTACCCTGTATGACATGCGTGCTTGGAGTCCCTAAGTAGTATGATGAGGTTGTAGGAAGATAAAAGAAGTAAAGAAAGTGGAGTGGTAAGAGGGAAGTGAGAAAGGCCTAAGTACCTTATAACTTATGCATGGACAAATGAAAGGATAATATAAATAAAATAGGAGGATGAAATAAATCTTGCATAGGAAGTGTAAATCTTGTATGGGGTGGTTAGTCTTTGTATGTGGGTAACTTTTACATGGGAAAAGGTGACTTGAGGGAAGAGGAGTTTGGGTGACTAGAGTCCATGAGTGAAAAATAGTATATAGGTTGGTATAAGGGTACATGGGGGTCTTGACTAGGGTTGGTGAGAAGGGCCTTAAGTAGGGGAAGCGTGGTTAGTAGGAAGTGATTGGAGAGTGTGGGTTAAGAGTGGAAGGGTGTCACATCAAGGGGGAAGTGAGTCAAGTGGGAAAGGGAAATGGTATGTGTGGGTGATGAGGGGGTGACATACAAGAAAGAAGAGGTGCTAGGGTTTGGGGTAGCCAACTAGGGTTTTCATGGTCACGTGTGCAAGATGGGAAGTAAGGTTGTGATGATGAGTGTGGATTGTGTGGAGAGATAAGTTAGAAGAAAAGGGAGCATGGGTTGAGTATGATAGGGAGAGGTTAGGCCACATGGGCCAGATTAGGGTTTCTAAGGGAAAAACCCTAGAGATATGGGAAGGTGGGCCTTGACCCACATGCATAGGAGTTTGGGTTTTCATGGTGAGTAAGGAAAAAGGGGGAAATATGTCTTGGAGTTCTAGGATGTATAGAAGCCCCAATATATGGTATGGGGCTTTTTATGGGAGCAAGTGTGAAAGGGGTGAGAATAGGAAGTATAGTAGGCATGCGTTTCTAGTATGAAAACACCTATTGAATAAGACATGAATAAGACACTAACCATTTAAAGTGAATGATTATTGAGTTGGGCTCACACCAATCCATCAGTAATAATAGTGGCTAGGTGTAGCGTGCCTTAAAGAATGATTCACTGGAAAATAATAGTAGCCAGGTGTGTGTTATCTTAGATGTTTCCAATCCACCGGCTATAATAGCCGAGGATCTCGAGTTCAATAAACCAAACCTTAATTGATAATAATTCATGGAAAAGATACTAATTATTTATAGTGGAACACCATGAGAGTCGAGGCTAGATATATCTACCTTCATATTAGTGACCAGGAGCATTTTGCTCTAGAGATCGATCCTTTAGCAAATTATAGTAGCTAAGAGTGTTCTATCCTAGATGTTTCTAATCCACTAGCTATAATAGTGGGGTTCCCGTACTCGCATGGAATTAAATTGAGAATTGCGTGAAAATAGAAATAATGGCTAGAGATCTAATGATTATGCTTAAACGGATTGATTCACTATTTGTATTCTCTATCTTTTATATATGGCCTTAGCTGCATGGTTAACTTCCTTAGTATGTAGCATAATAATCACCCGTTTCATGAGTGCTACTTATTCCCACGAGGAGTGACCCCTTCTGAGTTGGTGAAGGTAGGAGATGCTGCATTTCATGACTTTGATGCATTCGATGTGTTGGATTGGGCTGAGTGACGACTTGTTAGACCTTATATGGGCCCAAGAGAGTGTTACCCTAACTCACCTAATTTTTTTTATCATCATTTTTTTATCATACTATCTTTCCTATAGGGGCTTTGACACTGTACTAGCTTTTTGTTTATGTAATAACTCTTATATTGCACACTCTGCTTTTTTATTATGAATTATTATAATCCTTGTGGTTTTATGTCCTATTTGAAGTAATGTCTTTTGAGTTGTCTTGCCTTGTGGTCGGTATGAGGCTGGCTAAGGGTTAGACTTGTGCCGATCACTGCGATAACACCCCTTGTCTTAGTGTATGGTTTTTGTGTAAATAAAAATTTTTAACTTTGAAATTCGGGGGTGTTACAGTTTTGATTTGACTTATTTTAAGCCTTATCACTTGGCATAAGGAAGGTAAGAAAATTAAAATTATTCTAAGTGAAGTGGTAACACCCATTATTTTGTAATTATCACTTTCACAAAATAAAAATTTTATGTATTAAATTTTGAGGTGTTACAATATTTGGCTAAGCACAAATCCTACACTTATTTTAGAAATGATGTACAAAAGAGAATAGATGTCAAGGAGATGACTAAGACAAAGTGGATGGGGACAAGAAAATTAGATAGACCCTTAATACTGAAATAGAGGTGGGACATGGAAATATATAGGCCAAATGAGGTATATAGACTAGAGAGAGACCAAATGGGCTTGAGTCCACCAACATAATTAGTTACCCAATGACCTCCCATTTTTAGATTGAACAAATATACACCCTTAGTGGATAGCCTTGAACATATATACAATGTGGTGAATGGTCAATAGACTACTCCAAGGCCACTCCCCATTCAAGTTGGCATAAAGCACATAACACATGAATAAGAGGTGTACATATCATGAGAAGTATGGTCACACCACTAATGAATGTTTGTTATTAAGGGATGTGTGGAAGATATGGTTTGTAAAGGTCATTCGAATCATCATGCATAGAAATACCCTAGCCAAAAAAGAGACAGAGAAAACAAAATAATATCCCCTACCACCTCAAATGAGGGGACCTTATAAAATTATACACACTATTATGGGAGGAGATTCCTTGACAGGAGCAAGCAATACAACCCTAAAAGCATATATCAAATAAGTTGATTCTTGTGAGACACACAAAAGAGCAAGAATGTGTTAGTGGGAATTTAGTTTCATGGCTAAATATGAAGGAGTAAATATGATTTAACACCATGATGAATCCCTTGCAGTAGAAGTGTACATAGTAAATCGCACAATCAAGAGGGTCTTAGTAAACACAATTAGTTCTAGTAATGTCATTTTTAAAAAGCTTACAAAATATTATAGTTTCTTGGAAAATGTTTGATAAATAATATTGCACAATTAATGGGATTTACGGGTAACATCATAAAATCAAAAGGAATGATATAACTCACTCTGATAGTCAATCGGTTGGAGGCCTTAAAGAGCATCAAAATGGATTTTGTGGTAGTCCTCTGCCTATTGGCTTATAATATGATATTAGAAAAGTCCTCCCTAAAAAAGCTTTAGGATAGAATTTTTATGGTTGAACTCTTAATGATATTTCTGACTAAATGGCGAATGGGAAGAATTATAGGGTGATCAAAGGATGACGTGCCGCATCTATGTAATTGAAGTATGAGGCACCCCTGGACAATCGAACACTAAAAAACCACTAGAAAGCCTAGTTATGGAAGATATACATGTGTCTAGGGATGTCATCAAAGTTGCTACATAAGTTGAAGAAAAGGAATTGGGTGATGCAAAACACAAGGTAATGATAGTTCAAGACATTGCCTTTTCTCACAAGCAACAATGATGTCATTACTTGGAATATGGTTTATCTATAGTGATTCCGTTGTGATATCATTAAAAATTGATTTAATATAAAAGAAGGAATCAAACATATAAACATAAAAGAATAGATACCTTGAATATTAAAAGCATAAATTGATTCAAGAGGAGGTGGAGAAGTTGCTCAGTTCAGACTTCATTTGGGAGGTAAAATATGTTAACTAGATAGGTAATCTAGTTATGGTAAAGAAACCTAATGAAAACCAGTGAACACAAACATGAATAAAGCTTAACCTAAATATAGATACCCATTTCCTCCAATTGCATAACTAATCAACTCTATGACCAAGCAATAAAGGTTAGGTTTTGTGGATGTCATCTCTAGACATCATTAAATCAAACTTGTTGAGGCTGATCATGATAAGAACACCTTCATTATAGACATTGAGATTTATTGTTATAATGCAATGCCATTCAAACTAAAGAATGGGGTGGATTTCTAAAGGTTGGTAAATACAATCTTTTAGGGGCACATTAGAAAGTAAGTAGAGGTTTATGTGGATGAAATGATTATATAAATCAAGAAGAAGGAAAGCCACATATAGGAGTTTTGGTGCATTGTTGATACTTTGAAAATGTTATAAATGAAATTAAATCCCACCAAATGTGTGTTTGGAGTTAACACCAACAAAATTTTGGGGTTCATGGTACCCAATAAGGTCATTGACATAAATATTAAAAATTTCATTAGAGTACTAGATATGTAGCTTCTAAAGCGAAAGAAGGATATTCACCAATTAATCAAAAAATTAGCTTCACTATATAGGTTCTTATCTAGAGGAGCATACAAGATTTTTCCTTTCCTTAAGATTCTATGAGTAAAGGAGAATTTTTAATGGACTAAAGACTCTTCAAAAGAGTTTGATGATCTAAAGGCCCATTTGTCTAAGTTGCTAACCTTGACTGCCCTAGTAGGAGGAGAGGAGTTGTTTTTATACATTGCAACATCGACATCAGCCATCTTCCCTATTCTTATTAGTGAGGATACTAAATCAGGTCATAAAGGCCTATCTATCATACTACTATGGTGCCCACTAATGTTGAGTGCTAATATTTTGATATGGCAAGGAAGTTAAAACCTTATTTGATTTTCACTCTGTTTTAACTAATATTCCTCTCATAACTATCGTGAATACGCTTGAGAATTATGTGAGAATGATGGTATGGGTCACATAATTGAGTAGATATGACATTAAACATAGGCTAATACCTACTATTAAGAGCTAATATCTAGATGATTTCATTCTTGAATGTTCATGTAACACCCCTATTTTTTATTACTACAAAATTGATTTTTAAACATTTTCAAAAGCAAAAGTCCAAAGATAAACCTATGTAAAATAGGGTTTTACTATCGTGTCTAACACAAGATAGACATCTCCTCGCCTACCTCACATTATAAACAAGGATAAATATCCAACCAACTACAACATAGAGAAAACTATAGTGCAGACAAAAAATCTTAAAGATAGGATATTCAAGGTTTACAAAACAAGGCTATGTAAGTCGAACAATAGCACAAAAATAGACCTAAAAACTTTTAACTACAGGAAATTAATTATGAAGGAAGTTGCATGGGTCACTCAAGGATCAAAAAAAGAATATCTTCAAAAATTCCTACACTCAAATAACCCGACTATACTAGAAGACATATTAGGCCACTCACTAGTTGTACTCAAAAGCCTACACAAGAACTCCTACTTGTGGGATTCAGTAGAGGATTGAAACAAAAACCCTATTAGTATGCATAAATATTGAGAAAAATTGATGCATAAGCATTCAATGACTTTAAATATTAAATTATGAACAACACAAGAAAGAAGAAATGGTTAAAATTTAAAGACAATTATTCTATAACATCCTAAAATTTACTACTAAATACATCATTTTTAGTGGAAGCATAATACTAAAATTACTTTGTGTTATTATCATAATTAACATAAGTCTAACTTTTCATACCATCTTTATATCAATCTTAAGGCAAAACAATTAGAATGTAAAATATGATAAATAGAAAAGGAGAGAACCTTCATAAAAATAAATATAAGTTAGTGTCTAAGTGTAATACCCCAAAGTTCTGCTTAGCTTAATCTCATATCATTAACACCCTAATTTGATTTTAATCTCGAGAAAATTGTATTATTATCCTTAACCAAAATTTAAATCCCAAAACCTTAACCAAATCTAAAAACTTTGATCTAGATAAACTATATTCAGTAACCCGGTCTCAAATCTACTTAATATACCACTAATCCTATCTATTTTGGCTAATCTAAAATCATATAAACTAATCCCCAACCTTTTCTCTTTTTATTTTTCTTTCTCCTTTTCTTTTATTCCTTTTTCCTTTCTCTTTTATCCCATCAACTTAGCCGTAACATTTGGCTTGGTTTTTGCAACTTGTAACTGCCTTAACCATCACCCATAACCTCTGTAGGCCCCTTCATCCCTCATCCATCATCCCTCACCCTTTTTCTTCTCTTCTCTTTCCTGGCCTAAACATGCACACCATCACCTTCCCTTCCTTCTTTTTTTGTTTCCTTCTTCATGCAACATACACTCACACTCACCATCACCATCACCTACCTACACCCCGTTCCATCTTCCCAACACTTAACCATCATCTCTCTACCATCCCTCTTGCTCACACGTCTTTCTTTCCCTATTTTACTTTTCCCAGCTCACACTGCATACAAACACAACATAGAGAGATACACACAAACACACACTTCATTCTCCTTCTTTCCTCTTTATTTTGCCTCCATTCTACTCATTTTTGTATCAAGAATCCATTGCACAAAGCCCTTTTCATTTCTTATTCTTCCCTTCTCCTTTTCTTCTTCCCGTGTGGTCATGCCTTATTTTACCCAACTAATCCACCTCCATCACCTCCATGTGCCACCATACACTACCTAAATCTAGTGGACCAACCACTCAAGTTTGCCTTATCCTTCCCTGTCTCCACCGCCAGCCACCACCCCTTTTTCCCTCTTCTTCCTCACGTCTATCTTATTTTTACAAAACACACGACCTATGCACTACCTCAAGAATGGTCGTGCAACACTAAAACTTCTTATCACAACCCATGTCCAATCTTATGGCATACACATGGCCCTATCACACAATCGTGTGCATTTGTTCAACTTACACTTGTTTACCCAACAATTAAGCATGATCATGCCAATTTGAACCGCCTGATCGTGCATGATTTTAACTCTTGATCTAGGTGTGTATTACTTGTAGCATACCTGTGCAACCACCAATTTTGGAGGTGCACCCCCATTTTCACCCCCAAACCTTATTGAAACACCACCAAATTTTCACCATAGCTCCATCAAACATTCTAATCTGCATCCACGCGTCTCAAGCTTCCATTTAATTATGGTTATTTTTATTTTTATCCTCCTTACCTTAATTTATCCTTCAATTATACTCTTCAGCCCTAACTATGTATTATGTTATTTTTTGTAGGTGATATTTCGGTGATCTTGAAGAAGGAGGTCTAAGATTTATGTGCTTAGAACCCGGTATCCTAGTTGTTAAGGATACTAATCAATGTTTTAGGGTTTTTGTGTTAATTACTTGTATAGATATGTGTATTTTTTATGATATTGTTGCTATATGATTTAATGTATGTTGATCATGATATGTTGTGATAATATGGATTATACGTTTGAAAGAAAGTGAGAATGGGTAAGAGGTATGGATATGATATTGTTATGCTAATGACATATTTGTGGAAAATATATTGTATAGAATGAAATATAGGGAAATAATCCATGATAAGTGGAAAATTTATATTTAAGAATTATGATGATAAATGTTGAATTTGGAAAAATTAATGATTATGGAAGATACAAGATTTTATAAAATAAAGACTTTTGGTTATTTTTAAGGGTATTTTGGTTAATATAGGTTAATACAAAATTTTGATATTTTATGTGTTAGGTGGATTAGAAAATGATAATGATATCGGGAGAAGTGTTTGGAAGTATTATTAATTGTCTTGGGTTCTTCAAAATGAAGTAATAGTCTTATTAGGGCATAGTAACCTAAAATGATAATGTTATTATTCCATGTGTAAAACCCTAGAGTTAATCCAAAATTCTTAATAGATTGCTAATAGTTGGCATTATGGGAAATACACATTGAATGTGGTGATCATATGACTCTTATGGGAAGAATTATAACCACTTATGAAATTAGGTTATTGGTATTTCTATAAATATTACATTGGATAAGATTATTAATATATGTAGACGACAAAGGAGTTAGACCATGATTTACGGGTATGATAATAATGATGATAGTCGAGAATGATATATTATGAGGTGTGGTTGAATAATCAATATGGGAGAATGAATGCTAAGAGTTTGTAATTAGGGTTTTGAAGAGATTAAAGACTATAACCTATGTTATGTGTTTAAGTGCTTCAATGTGTTCGATGCCTGTGAATCAATCATAAATAAGATACTAATCATTTAAAGTGAAAGTACATGTGAGTAGGCCTAAGGTGATATTTTTATATGTTCCATTCCACTAGAGAGAATAGTGGCCTGGGAGCATTCTATCATAAGAAAATGATGTTTCTAAATATTTGTTCCATCAGAGAGAATAGTGGCTCAAGACTATTTTACCTTGAGGAGATGTTTCAGTCCATTCCACTAAATTAAGAATAGTTGTGCCTCTACTTATCATGAAATGAAAATATAATAGTATAACCTATGAAAAGGATACTAATGATTTAAAATGGAAGACTACGTGATTAAGGACTAAGGTATTGTTTTTATGCATGTTCCATAAGGGAAAATAGTGGCTCAGGAGCATTATGTTTTTAGATCTACTCCACCAGATGATAATAGTGGCTTAGGTGTGTTGTCCTTGAGAAGGTGCTTCAGACATTTTTACTGATTTAAGAATAGTGGGGTTCATACACTTAATGTATATAAAAGAATGAAAATGGTTATATCTAATAAAGAGGCCTGGATCATTATTTGTCTTATGAGATGTTTCACTTATTTGACTATATACTATCACATGTTGTGAATGCATGCGCTATTTGTATATCTAATTCTATAGTATTGTTCCCTTACTTAGTACATTACGTATTGAAAACCCCTTTTATGGGTGCTACTCATTCCCACATGTAAGAGACCCCAATTCTCATTTATAGGTCTCAAAAGAACCTCTATATAACTATGCTACCTATGATGTATTATATGGGGATGAGTGATCTTATATGTATTGGGTGTTTGGCTGAAGAGTAATATTATTTGTTATATGTATTTACTTGGATACCTTTTTGGACTCTGGATCCATAGTATCTCTACTTTGTATTTTGTTTTTAGAGTTAAACTCCAAACTCATATTGTATTATAAATGTTTCTTTTGTTTCTATTTCTTATGTTACTATAAATGATTTTAGCCTTATAATTAAGTAAGAATGTTTGCATAAACCAAACTTATGTCAATTATAATGATAACCCCTAATATTTTACTTATGTACTTCTACTATAAAATAAATTTTTTTCAATAGTAAAAATTGGGTGTTACATTTACCCTAGTTATAATATCCAAAAATATAAAAAGGGATACCATAGAGCTAAGAGTCTAAAAAGGTATCCAAATAAACTAACATCTAGATAACATGACTCTATGCCTAGACCCCAACACATAAGATCACTACTTCACACATATAACATCATAATCATCAAAATCATCTATAAGGTCCTTGTTGACCTACATAAAAGCATCAGGGTCATTTTTTCATGGGAATGAGTAGCACTTATGAATAGAATAACCGGTATGCTATGTACTTAAGGTAAAAATACAACCAAATAAAATATACAAATAATTATATGAGTACTTATTAGATAATAAGTATATATGCTTGATACATAAAATAATAAAAGGTAATTACTGATTCTTGATCTCATTGTTAGATATAAAATATTCCATTCTTTTATTTATGTTGATTTTAGCGACCCCATTCTTAATTTGGTGAAACAAACTAAAGAACCTCTTAGAGACAACACACTTGAGCCACAATTATCATTCGATGGAATGAACCGAACATATACTAGAGCAACACAGTCCTAACCACTTTTCTTAAACCAATAGTGAAATACCCCAAAAATTCTAATTTAGGAATTATGGCAAATGATAATTTATTAGAGAAAGATTAAGAAAATAGGTGAATTTATTAAATAAAGAGGAAACTTATTAAGGAAAAATAAGGAGAAAATAATAAATAAGTTATTAGAAAATTTTGGACATTTTACTAATTAAAATGGAAGTTAAGGACAATTTATCCAAAATAACCTAACTAATTTAAAAATGGATTTAATTATTATAATTAAAATAATAATTATTAAAATTAAATATATAAATTAATTATATAAATAAATAAATACCCAAATATCCCCAACCATTTTATCATTTTCCATTTTCCATTTTCCTTTTTCTCCTTTCTTTTCTTTTTCTTTCTTCCTCCTTTATTTTTTTTCTTCTTCTTCCCCCGGTTTGGGCCAGCCGTCGGCCCAAATCTTCTTTCTCCCCCCGTCTCGTGCGCCAGGCCTGCCAGCCTGCGTCGCCCGTTGCGCAGCCCAGACCCCCCTTCCCGCCTCTCCTTCCTTCTTCTCGCCCGCGGCCCAGCGAGCCAGCCGCCCGTGAAACCAAACGCTGCGTTTCGTCTCTATAGTCGTCGAAACGCTGCGTCACAATAAGGAAAAAAGGTGACCGTTGCCAGACCGACGAGGACGTTGCGTTTTGCCCAAAACTTTCTGCAAAACGCTGCGTTTCATTAATAGGGGAAATAACCGCCACCAAACCGGCTGGTTCCCCCTCCCTTTTCCTTTCCCCTGGACCGCCGGTCCACCCCCTTTTCTTCCCCCTTCTTCTTCCCCGTGCAGACGGCAGCAGCGACGCATGCCTGCATTGCCGGCGCTGCCCCGACACTACGAGCCTGCCTCTCTCTCTCTCTCTCTCTCCTGTCGTTTTCTTTCCCCGTTTTGGCCCCAACCAGCATTGTCCTCCCTCCTGAGCAGCCTGCAACCCTTCCTTTTTTTCTCTCCTGCAACCGCCTGCCGCCTGCCGCCTACCATGGCAGCTGCCGCCTGCCGGCCAGCCTAGCGCCCGCACCCCCTTGTCTTCTTCCCCTTGGCCTTGCCCCACCACCCTGCCTATAAATACCCCCATTGATCACCTGTATTCGGGATTTGGAACCCCAAAACCCTAGGTTTGCTCCCTCTCGCCGCCGCCCCATCAGACGCGTCGACCGCCGCCCTCCCCCAACGCCACCGGTCGAGCGCCGCCCAGAAACCCACCTTGCACCACCCTCCACCTAACCAAGCCCTCCTCAGCCCTCGATTCGCCTTGCACGAGCCACCCCAGGCCGTGCAAAATCGCCACCCCGAGCAGCTCCTTCCAGCCCGTCGCCGCCTTGTGCCACCTTCTGCCGCCTCCTCCGCCGCTACCAGCCACCCTGCCACCTCCCAAAATCACCGGCAGGTCCTCCCCTACCTGCCCATACCATCCTTACCCCTACCTCCTTCTCCACCAGCCTCCACCATCTCCCACCACCTTCTTCCACCTTCGGCCGCCGCGTCCACCACCGCGCGCCGCCTCCTTTCTCACGCCACCACCCTCACTCCACTCCCCTTCACCTGCTGCTTCTCCCCCCACCTCAAACTTCTCTTTTCCTCCTGCCATCCAACCCCCACCTTGATCTTTTCCCTTCCCTTCCTCCTCCACCGCCGCCGTCGTCGCCGCCACGCGCCGCCGCCGGACCACCACCAACCCTAGGTGGTTCTCCACCCATCCAAACCCTAACCCCCTTTTTATATAGCTGCTACTATTTTCTACTAATATTAATACTAATATACTTATTATTATTATTATTATTATTATTATTATTATTATTATTACTTTTATTATTGTTATTATTATTATCATTATTACCATTATTATTGTCTTTATTATTAATGTTCTTATTATCATTATTACCCTTTTAAACCCTAACCTATATTATACTTAACTTTGGTCTTATTTTTATAATTATTAGTATTAACATTTTTATTATTATTATTTCTATTATCCTTACTATGGTTATTATTATTATTGCTTAACCTTACTTGATTGTACTATTGTTATTATTATTATTATTATTATTATTTTTACTATTATTAGTATTATTATTATTACTATTATTATTATTGTTATTGTTATTATTATTATACTTAACACATTGTCACCATTGTTAATAATAATACTACCTTGTCTTACCCATGTTACTTAACTCAAGCTAGTCAATATCATTTGGTTGTTAACTAAGAAGAGTACTTGAACCTTATTACCATACCATTTAACATTAACCCTAACCTCATTACTATGACACTATTATTAACTATTACTATTATTACTACTATCACTACCTTATTGTTGTAATCAAAAGCATTTGAACCCTTTTATTATTCAAGAATATACAACTATTATCATTATCACCCTTAGGAATAGTTACTTGTAATATTGTGACCTTATAATAATATTATTTCGAATATGACACCATTAGTAGACTTAGCCTTAAAAATGCTAGGGTTTCTCTCACTATAAAAATTAGTGTCACTAGTATTAGTTTTATTATTATTATTATTATTATTATTATTATTATTATTATCACTATTTTTCTATAGTTAGCATGAACATTATTATTATAAGAATAGGGCTAACGGGTCTAATAATATAAGTGTAACAATAGGTATTAAAAATAAACATATTTTGACTACTAATATTTAGTATACTAATTCTAAGGTAAAAACCCTAGTTTTGTATAAAATCCTTTTTAGTAATAAAAACCCTAACCTTAAACTAGAATGAGGATTGATTATAAGGGAAACTAATACTTAGCATTTTCCCCTTTTATAGGTAATCCTGACCAAAGCCCTAAGGAGTTAGAGGAGCGTGCTCCAAGCCCGGCGTCGCCTTAGGTAAGGACGAAGCTATGGCCTTTGTGTGATGTGTGACCTGTATGTTTTGAATGTTGTATATGCCATGCTATGTCGCGTATTATATGATTGTGGGCAACTTGTCTTATGTAGCGCAGCTTGGAAATTGAGGTATGTTTGTATGTGTTTCCTATGGCATGAGCATGATGTATATGTATGATGTTTATGAGGTGATATGATTTAACCCTCTAGGACATGCATGCTAGGGTGATTGTTATGATGATATGGGAATGAAAGGATAAAAAGGAAATAAATGGGAAGTGAGTTCACTAAGGGGGATATGAGGTTGACCTAAGTACCTCATGATCTATGAGAAAGGATTTAATAAGGGAGGAATGACCTAAACAAATGAGAGTTGGGGAAACCACGCATGATGACTTGGGGTGTTTGCATGAGGTGACTAACTCTTGCATGGGGGTGTGTCTTACGTGAGAAAAGTTGAATTTGGGTGTAAGTAAGAGAATGGGAGAGTCTTGGAATTATTGGAGACTTGGTATGAAAAATAATACGTAAGTTGGCGCATAAGAGGCCTTATTAGGGTTTTGTGTGTAAGCAGGTGTTGGAGTGTTTTAATTAAGCATGGGAATGAATCTTACTTGAGGAAAGTTGATTTAGGGCGTAAATGAGATAATGTCAAAGTTATGGGTCCATTGGAGACTTTGATGTAAAATAGTACGTAGGCGGATGTAAGGGTGTATAAGGAATCCGATTAGGGTTTTTGGGAGAAAAATGGAAATTTGGGAAGTACAAAAGCAGGAATGATTAAGGAAGGGTGGAGTATGGGTTAGAGTGAGATTTCATTTATATAAAAGTGAGTATGGGTTCCCATGTGGAAGAAGAGATTTTGGGATGAAAAGAGAGAGGTTACTTGTGGGAGAAGAAAGGTACTAAGGTTGAGGTGATCAACTAGGGTTTCATGGTTATGTGCTGAATCGAAAGGTAAAGTGATATGTTTTGGGAGAGGATCTAATTGAGGTAAGATGTGGGGCGTTGAATGAGGTAAAGGTAGCGTAAGTAGGAGAAGGTTGGGCCACATCGGCCCAATTAGGGTTTTCAAGGGAAAACCCTAGGGGGTGATGGGAGGTGGAGTTGATGTCATGAGAGTAGGGCCTAACCCACACCCGTAGGGGTTGACTCTTTCATCTAAGGGTAAGAGTAAAGGAAACGGATGTCGGGGTGTGAGAAGGGGAGAACAGTCTCAAGATATGGGACGGGCCTCCTCGGAGGATAGAATAGAGAGTAGTAGACATGTATGTCAAGGGTGGAACCTTATTTAATAATACATGAATAAGACATTAACTACTTAAAGAGTAAGATTGTTGAGCCGGGCTCAGACCGATCCACCGGCATAATAGTGGCCAGGTGCCGGGGTGCCCTGGAGACCGATCCACCGGCATAAAATAGTGGTTAGGTGCGTTCTGCCCTATACGTGACCGATCCACCGGCTATAATAGTGGGGGATCCCGAGCTCAACAAACCAAACAATATGTTGTAATTAAATCATGGAAAAGATACTATATACTTACTGTGGAACACCATGAGAGTTGGGGCCAGACTGATCCACCGGCATAATAGTGGCTAGGAGCGTTGTGCCCTGGAGACCGATCCACCGGTGTATAATAGTGGTTAGGTGCATTCTGCCCTATAAGTGACCGATCCACCGGCTATAATAGTGGGGTTCCCGTACTCGCATGGATTAACAAAGATTATGGTGTGAAATGACTTGCAAATAAATCATGGAAAGATACGTTATAATCACAGTAAAACACTATGAGAGTCGGGGCCAGACCGATCCACCGGCATAATAGTGGCCAGGAGCGTTCTGCCCTATAAGTGACCGATCCACCGGCTATAATAGTGGGGTTCCCGCACTCTCATGGACTCATAACGATCATGATGTGAATCAACTATAATTATCAGAGTTATGAAAAGAATTGGACTGGACCATAACCGATCCTCATCATCCATAGTATTACATGTTGCTTATGTGTTTGTGTTGTGCATGTTATGTTGTATGATGGTATGCTTGGCCTTAGCGCACCTGCGCCCTTACTCAGTATTGGACCCATACTGATACTACCTTGATTGAATGGGTCCTGTGATGATCCACCGATGGTGGGGAGCAGACTTCCTGTGCAGGTTTATGATCGGTTACTAATTCGGGGTGGAAGGCTTTACTTGAGTGAGTAGGCGATCCAGATTCTGATCCTTTTTGGGGATTGTTTTGTTAGCTATATTTTGTATTACGTTTCCCGTTTTTAAAGAAAAAGCATTATGGGGTTGTAATCCTAAATTGTATTCAAACTTTTGTTTGACTTATATCTTATTAACGATTTATGCTAAATGTCATCTTGCGTTTTATGATAATTCATACTTATTGATGATCGGATTTAGCCTTAGCACTTAGTACTGGAACGGTAGGAATGAACCGGTCTGGTACTAAGTGTGGCGGTAATACCCCCAAGTTTACGGTTTTAATTCTCTCGCTTCCGCTAAACCTTTTGATTTAAACGAAATTTTTCAGTAGTAAATTTGGGGGTGTTACAAATAGAATACTTTAAAGCATCTCTCAAGGAAGAAGACACTTAAGCCAATATTATCGTCTGGTGGAATAGACACTACCTGAAATACCACAAAACCTAATTTTAAGAAAAATAGCTAATTAAGAATTTATTTAGAAATTAATTAAATAAATTATTATTATTAAAATAAAAAGGTAATTAATTAGGGATATTCAAAAAGAAAATAATAAATATTTTTATTAGAAAATTTTAGTATTTTAGCTAATTAAGGATTTTATTTTGAAAATAAATTAAATAATTTATTTTATTTAAAATAAGAAGGAGAAAGTAGGTCTAAATTAATAGGAATGTTATAAATAATTTAATTGGAGAAAATTAGGGTGATTTGCTAATTAAAATAGAAATTATGAAAAATCTTTCAAAATCTTAATTTAGCCCAAAAAGGTATTTAAATATTATTATTTTCTTTAAATATCCTAAATATCCTAATTAATTTAATTAACCCAACCCTCATATTTTTTATTTTTCCCTTTTCCTTTTTTCCTTTTTCTTCCTTCCTTTTCTTTCATTTTTCTTTCTTCTTCTTCTTTTCTTTTTCGTTCTCCTTCCCGATTGGGCCTGTCGGCGACCCAATTCCCTTCTTCCTTTTTCCTTCTTCCGTGGCCTACCTCCTTCTCTTTCTCTTTTCTCCTTCGATAGCCCAGCGGCCCAAACTCCTTTTCTTTCTTTTCTCCTTCCTTCAGCAACCAGAACACCACGTTCTTCTTGTTTTCTGCCCTAAATGTCGCGTTTTGTTTAATTTTACTCCCTTCCCACCCAACCGGCCTGTTCCCCTCTTTTTATTTTCTTTCTTTTCTTCCCCAGATTGCTGGTCCAGCCTTTCTTCTTCTTCTTCCTTCTTTCCCTGCCGTTAACCTGCGCTGTCGCCCAACGTCCCTAGTTTTTTGTAGCCGGTTATGCCCCTTTGATCGGCTGTTTTAATCCCTTTCTCTTCCCTCCGATTTGGTGACCACTTAAACCCGACCCACCTCCCTTCCTTTTTGCACACGACCTTCCCTTTTTCTACGCATACCCCTGCCCCGATTTGAATTTCGCCGGCTTTTGTTGCCGCCGGCGACCCTAGCCCTACCTTCATTACTCCCTCACCAACCCACAGAACCCTACCCTCTCTTCTAAAATCTATAAATAACCCCATAATGAGCCTTGCATCGAACTTTTGATCCTTAGGCAGAAAAACCCTCGCGTGCGCCACTGCCACTTTAGATGCTTCATTCACCGCCGTTGGCCAACTTCGCCTCCCACTCTTCCTACCTGAGTCTTCCCTGCTTCACCCTCTAACTAATTGAACCACCCATCTCCCTCGATTTTTCCTACACAAGCCACCCTGGCTGTGTAAAGTTTACTTCCCAATCAACCCTCTCTTCCACCTCCGCTGCCCTTTGAACCATCATTAGCCACCTCTCTTGCCGTAGCCACCGCCCCTACACCTCCCAATCTGTTCTGCAGACCCTCCTCCATCTTCCCCTACCTTTATTTTCCTCTTTATCCCTCTCCTCCTCTCTTTCTCTTCTTCTTCCCCATTCAGCCACCACCACCGCTGCCATGCGCCGCCACCTTTGGTTGTGCTACCACCCTTATTCTGTTCTTCTCCTTCTGGGTAACCATAATCACCCTTATTTCCACCCTCATTCTCCCTATTTTGTTCTCAGCCTTCAATTTTTCCTCTTTTCTTCTCTTTTTTCGACCACCACCGCCACCGCCGCCGCCGCCGTGAACCATCACCGGTGCCGCCTGTCACCACCAGTCTAAGGTTGAACCCTAAACCCTCTTAACCCTTTTTCCCTATTTAATTAAGCTTATTTTATTTTATTTTAATTTTTAACCTATTATTCGAATATTATTATTATTATGTATTATGTATTATTATTATTATTATTAAGTTTAATATTATTAGTATTATTATTAAGTTTAATATTATTAATATTATTAGGATTACTACGAATTTTTATTTTATTATTATTATTATTATTATTATTATTATTATTATTATTACTACTACTACTACTACTACTACTATTTCAAAATTTTTATTATTATTTCATTATCATTATTACAACTATTTTACTATTAGTGTTGCTATTATTACTATAATTGTTATGCAATTATTATTAGTATTATCATCATCATCATCATCATCATTATTATTATTGTTGTTGTTGTTGTTATTGTTATTCTATGTAGGGCTGAAATACTATTATACCTATTTTGAATTGTAGCAGTAGTATTATAAATATGAAGTCTTATTATAATTAATAATTTTATTTTAGCATTTATTATTCTTATTAGTGTTATTATTATTATTATTTAATAAGTTTATTATTATTCAATATAGCATTGAAACCCTATTTCATTTTATTTTCAATTATTATCATTACTATTATTACCATTATTATTATTATTATTATTATTATTATTATTATTATTATTATTGCAATATTATTATGGTTTTCATCATCATTATTATTGCTATTTCATTATTATTGTTATTACTAAATTTTGTTATTTATTTTACTAATGTTATTATTAGTATTATTTTGGTAAAGGGGCTAAAGCCTTTATTTCACTATGTTTTTGAGTAATACCCTTTTTATTATTATTGTTACTATTATTATTATTATTATTATTATTATTATTATTATTATTATTATTATTATTATTATTCTTGTTAATATTAACATTGATATTATTTTTAGTATCTTTACTATTATTCTTTTGGTATTATTATTATTATTATTATTATTATTATTATTATTATTATTATTATTATTATTATTATTATTATTATTATTATTATTATTCGGGTAAAGTATTCAACCTTATATTATCAACTTTTATCATATTACTATTAGTTCTTATATTTTTAGACAAATTTAGTAATTAGTTAACGGTTATTATTATTATTATTATTATTATTATTATTATTATTATTATTTTATTTTATTTTATTTTATCAAAAGCCTAGTCTTAGAATAAGTTAGTAATTAATATTATTTTTGGTAGGAGGGAATCTAATTTTAGCTTTTCCCTCATATAGGTTAGACTAGTCAAAGCCCTAAGGAGGCGTAGGAGCATGCTCCAAGACCGGTATCGTTTTAGGTAAGGGTGTAACTAAGGCTTTATGTGTGTTGATGTGCATTATATGCTTTGTATGCTATGTATTCTATGTTTATCATTATAATTAATTCGTATGTGGTATGACATGGAGTTGAAGTATGTTTTTATGTCATTATATGACATGTGTACTTTGCGTATGTGATGAAATATTATGGTATATGAGGATATGTGTTGTGACCCTGTAAGACATGCATGTGAGGATGTTAATGTGGTATTGTGTGAGGGAAAGGATGAAAAAGAAAAATGGGAAAGAAGTTGACTAAAAGGGAAAGAGGTTGATCAAGGGGAGTAAGTTGACCAACGGATATGAGTTGACCTAAGTATTTTAATGATCCATGAGTGGAAGAATAAAATGGGAAATTTTAGGGTTTCATGTGGGAGAATCTAATCTATGGTTTTGTGTGGGAGAATCTAATCTATGGTTTTGTATGGGAGAATCTAATCTATGGTTTTACATGGGAGAATCTAATATAGGGTTTATATGGATTGAATCTAGAGTTGGTATGGATGAATCTTGAATTTTGTATGGAAGGATCTAGGGTTTTATATGAAGGAATCTTGGGTTTTTTTATGGAGGGATCTAGGGTGTTGGTATGGATAGACTTAAGGTTTTGCATGGACGATTTTATGGTGCTGCATGGGGGAATCTAATCTAGGGGTTTTTATAGATTTGATCTAGGGTTTTGTATGGCGGAATCTAGGGTTTTGCATGGATGGATCTAAGGTTTGCATGGTTGAATCTAGGGTTTCACGTGGGAGTTTTAGGGCTTGCATGAAAAAGTTTGAAGGTTTACATGGGGAGGTTAGCGTCTACATTAGAGTAAAGTTTACGTATAAAAAGTTGACTTGGGATGTAAGGAAGGTAATAAAAGAGTTATTAGATGTTTGGAAGTTTTGGGTAAAAAATAGTACGTAGGACATTATAAGGGTATGGAGGAGACTAAGTTAGGGTTTGGAGTGATTAACTATGAGTTGTTGTGATTAACTAGGGTTTGGAGTGGCTGATTATGGTTTGTTGTGACTAATTAGGGTTTGGAGTGGCTGATTATGGTTTGTTGTGATTAATTCGGGTTTGGAGTGGTTGATTATGGTTTGTTGTGATTAATTAGGGTTTGGAGTGGCTGATTATGGTTTGTTGTGATTAACTAGGGTTTGGAGTGGTTAACTAGGGTTTGTTGTCGTTAACTAGGGATTTGATATGGCTAACTAGGGTTCGGTGGTAACATGTGTGTACTTGGGGAATAAAGTATGATGATGAATATGGGATTGATGGGTTGTGAAAAATGGGGTGTTAAAATGATTTAGTTTGTGTGAGGTGGAGTAGGATGGGCCACTTAGGCCTAAATTAGGGTTTCTAGGAAAAACCCTAGAGTAAGGAAATAAGTGGACTTGGAGGTGTGTAGTAGTGGGCCTTGACCCACATATTTTGGTGTTAGAGTTATGGTGTGAGTTGGAGTACAGGGAAAAGGTTGTTAGATAAGTTAGAAGGTGTAGGGTTCTCATGATATGATACAAATCAGTTGGAGGATAAGTTTAAAGGGAGTGATTTATGTATGTCTGGTGAAAGCTTCTGAATAAGATACTTAAGATTAATCATTTAAAGTAAAAGATTATTGAGTCGAGTCCAGCCGATCCACGGGTTAGGAATAGTGGTTTGGGTTCTTATCCTATAAGTGATTGATTCACCGATAAATAATAGTGATGAGGATGTGATATCCCATAAGTGACCGGCCCGCCAGCCATAATAGTAGGGGATCCCGAGCTCAATAAACACAAACCAGAGTTTTGCTAAGGCACTTACAAGATACTAATTACTTATAGTGGAACACTATGCGAGCAGGAACCTAGCTGATTCACCGGTAAGGAATAATGGTTAGGGTTTTACCCTATAAGTGACTGATCCATCGACTATAATAATGGCTAGGGCATGATGCCCTATAAGTGACTAGCCCACAACCTAAAATATTGGGAGGTTCCCGTACTTGCATGGATTTGATAAAAATGCATGGTGTGAATTGATTTTCTATAAGAGATTAATTAAATAATTAATACAGACTATAATTAGGCCTTATGTATCTACCATAATGTTTGTACAATATTATGTTATCATGATTATACTTTTTTATTCTTTTGCATGGTTTATGTGATTTTATGTGTTGGCCTTAGTGCATCTGTTACCTTACTCAGTACGTAGCTTACTGATCACCATTTTCATGGGTGCTGCTCATTTCCATAAGTAGTAGGCCTTTCTGACTTTGTGTAGGTGGGCGAGACATCATGCAGGGCTGAGTGTTGAGCTTGTGGTTAGCTCAAAGTTTGAGAGTGTCGTGGCCATATTTACTCATTATGCGATTTGTTCCTTTTGTATTTCTTTTGTATCGTATTTACCCTTTCATGATTTTTTACCTTGTATTGAGTATTTAAATTAAATCTTTTATCGATTGTAAAATTATTCCCTTCAAGAAATTTTGATTTTGCACTCTGATTTCTATCTTATTATTGATTATAAACTCTTATGCATACTCTGATTTCTATGTTATGATCTTTTTAATTCATTTTATGAACTCTCGGTTTAAGTTTAAAAATAATATTTTTAGCCTTAGCACTTGGTACTGGAATGGTCGGAGTGAACGAGTCTGATATTAAGTGTGGCAGTAACATCTCCAGAATTCATGGGTTTTAATTTAAGTGCTTCCGTGTTTTTTTTAAAAAAAATAGTGAATTTGGGGTGTTACACTACCCCTCGATCTTGAATCATAGTATAATATCCCATCCTAAAATCCTTAAAAATATGTTTAAAATTATGTTCATATAAAATAAATTAGTTTTTTATTTGAAAAGGGCTTGAAATTCTAATAAAAATGTGAATTTATGGCATACTAATTAGCTGGTTATCCTGTGATTTCATATCCTTTATTATTATTTTGATTTGATTATCATTCTAATGTTTATGAAAACCTCTAATTAGAATCTATTTGCCCACACTCATTAGTTTCCTACACTCAACCATACTAGTCTTATATATATGTATCATATGGATTTCGACTATCCCTCACCTCTATACCCTCCATTCTTGATCCATTTTTATTTCTTACCTATTTTTCATCCTTTCTCTTCTTCTTTTTCTTTGTGGAAAATTTCCTAATTGTTGAGTACTCCTTCATTCTTTCCCCTTTTCTTCCCTATTGAGAATAAACATAGGCTTACCCTTATTTTCTTCCCTTCTTGGTCAAATTCTTATCCTTTCTTTCTTATTCTAATTATGTCTTTGGTTCTCCCTTATTTCTCTTATGCAATGAAAGATTAAGGTTTGAGAAAGGTTGAATATTCTAGCTTCATTTTGCTCAAAACTCTATTTTCGAGAAATGGTTGGGTTATATTTTCTTCTTCTTCTTCTTCTTCTTCTTCTTCTTCTTCTTCTTCTTCTTCTTCTTCTTCTTCTTCTTCTTCTTCTTCTTCTTCTTCTTCTTCTTCTTCTTCTTCTTCTTCTTCTTCTTCTTCTTCTTCTTCTTCTTCTTCTTCTTCCTCCTCCTCCTCCTCCTCCTCCTCCTCCTTCTCCTCGTCTTCTTCTTTTTATTCTTTTGATTTCTTTATTTTAATGGAGTTTTAATTATTTTAACTTTTGACTCTCTTAGGAACCGAGGTCCTATAAGAGATCCAAGGTCCTACAAGAGAGACATTAAGTAGGAGTTTTATGGTAGAAGAATTAATATAAGGTATGTCATTCTTATCGTTTATATGAATGAGGTTTTTATTGCTTATTGTGGTTTCATGTTCTTGATGTAATTTGTGTGAAGCGTGGGCTAATTGAATTCTAAAATTCAAGCATGTGGTAGAGTTTCTTTCTAAAACTTAAACATTATTTGCTTCTCCAATTTTATGCATGATTTAGCAATTTAAGCATGATTTTATTTACATGCTTATGTTTCCATGTGATTATATGTTTGTAACATGTATTTTATGCATTTTATGATATAGAAGTATGATAGGATTAATATGGTATATTTTTATAACTTTTGGTGTGCGTATTGCAACTATAGGTATTATTTTACCTAGAATAGTCAATCGGTTCATTGAACCTATTGACTGATTGTGTGAACAGTCACAAGGTTTGGGAGGAAAAGGAGGGGTTGCAAGGCTAGTTTTCGGCCAAGGGAGGTAAGGGGGTGGTAGGGGAGGTTGCAAGGAGTACGTTGTGGCTTGGGAGGCAGTGGAAGTGGCGATGGAGGGTGGTGGTGCAGGGGGAAGAAAAAGAAAAGGAAGAGGGGTGGCTATAGGGGGCTTGAGGGGTGGCCTAGTGGTGTAGGGTGGTATTAGGGGTGGCAGGAGGTGGTGTAGGTTGTTTGTAGGGCTGTGGAAGTGGTGGTCAAAGGTGGTGGAGCAAAAACAAGGGAAGGAAAGGAGAGGAGAAGACAAAGGAGAGAGAGAGAGAGAGAGAGGAAGAGAGAGAGAGAGAGAGGATGCAGGTATTGCTGGTTTGGTGGTGGCAAGGGGAGGTGTGTAGCTTGATGGTATAGGGTAACAGTTGCAAGGAGAAGGAAGGGAAGAAAAAGGGTAGGAAGGGAAGTCATGTGGTACAAGGGCTTGTATGGCCAAAAAATGGAAGGAAAGGGATAAGGGGAGAGAGAGGGAGAGAGAGTAGGCTGTAGGGGGCAGATGGTAGCAGGCGGCGGTGTAGGAGGTTGCTATGGCACAGGTCGATGATCAGGGAAGGAGAAGAGAAAAAAGAAGAAGAAGAAAAGGAAAGGAAGGACAGGCTAATTGAGCGAGGGAGAAAGAAAAGGGAGTGGGCCAGCCCACACAGGAGGGAGAGGGTGGAAAAGAAGGGAAAATGGGCTGACCCTGTTAGGGGGGGGAGAAAGGAAAAGAAAAAGAAGGGGGAGGATGGGTTGGCAATGGCACGGGGAGAAAGAAGGAAAGGGAGTGGGCCGATGGCCTAGCACGAGGGAAGGGGAAAGCTGAGCAGGCCAGATGGCCCGGAGAAGAGAAAAAGAAGAAAAGGAAAAAGAAAGGAAAAGAAGAAAAAGGTGAAAAAGAAGAAAGAAAAAGGAAAAAGGAAAATAGGGAGAAAATAAAATAACATAAATTTTAAAATAATGGAATTTAATATTTTTGATAGATAAATTAATTTAATAATTTAATTTATTATAATTTAATATATTGGTTTAAAAAGGAAATTTTATTAAAATATTAGTTTAGGAAATTATTTAAATAAAATGAGTATGATAAAATGAAAAAATATTTATTTTAATTTATTAAATATTCATATCCCTTTTTACATACTCAAAAATCCACAAAATAATTAAATTAAATAAATTTAAAAGTCAATTTATCCCAAATAAAGGTAATTTATAAAATTATATGTTTTTAAAATTTTAGAGTATTATATGTTGAGAGTACAATAATGGTTAATAATAGTATGTATTTAATTAAGTTTGATAAATGTTCTTTTGGTTTTTTCTACTTCTAATTGGTATTATTTTTAGATATTGATTTTGCTAATCAAAACTTAAGCCTTTAATCGGGGTACTAGTATGGTTTGATTTTGCGGAAAATGAGGTAACTGTTAAACCTTACTAAAATGTATGGATATATGTATACTAGCTCATTAGGGCTTTTAATATGTTTATGTGTATAATTTATGTTGTTAAGTATAATGTATTTAGTTACATGTGTTGATTGATAAAAAAAGGAAAGCATATTAATTTATGTGTCATGGGTATAAATAATGTGTAAGGAAGGAAGCATCATTGTTAATAATTATATTAAGTGCATACGTGTGATATGAAATGCTAATGTGGCCATTTGGTACTTAAGTAATGTCAATATAAGGCCTAGAGGCATTTTGGTAAATTTATTTATGCTAAAGTTGTGGCCTAAGTAAGTGGGTTTGGTAGGTGCTAATAAGAATTATGATAAATAATAATAGTTGGGGGGGGGGGTTAAATGATGGGTATGGAGCATGAATATTAATATTTTATATAGTGAGGATATTTTAGTAAAAGTGGCATAATAAGGGCAAATGGCAAATTATAAGAGAAAAGGGGGTTAAATGGTAAATTGGTGTAAAGGAAGGGTATTTTGGTAATTTAATAAAGTAGAAGGGTAAAATAGTAATTTGGTGAATTTGGTAATTTAATAAAGTAGAAGGTAATTTGATAAAGTAGAAGGGTAAAATGGTAATTTGGTATAGAGGAAGGGTATTTGGTAATTTAATAGAGTAGAAGGGTAAAATGGTAATTTGGTACAAAGGAAGGAATTTTGATAATTATGTAACATAAAAGGGTAATTTAATAAAGTAGAATGGTAAAATGGTAATTTGATGTAAAGGAAGGGTAAAATGGTAATTTAATAAAGTAGAAGGGTAAAATGGTAATTTGGTATAAAGGAAGGGTATTTTGGTAATTATATTAATGAAGAAGGGTAATCTGGTATAATAATGAAGAAGGGCAATCTGGTAATTATAATAATGAAGAAGAGTAATTTAGTAAATTAACCAACTAAAGGGGCAAAATGGTAATTATAGTGATGAAGAAGGACAATTTGGTAATTTGACCAACTAAAAGGGTAATTTGGTAATTATACTAATAAATAAGGGCAATTTGGTAATTATAATAACGAAGAAGGGCATCTTGGTAATTTAACTAACGAAAAGGGAAATTGGGTAATTATAATGATGAAGAATGGTGATTTGGTAATCTAGCTAACCAAATGGAAAATCTGATAAGTGTAGTAAGTATGAAGGGTGATTTGCTAACTTAATAAGTCTAAGGGGCAATTTGGTAATTTAGATAAGTATAAAGGGTAATATGAGAATTTAACCCACTAAAAGGATAAATTGGTAACTTAACAAGTATGAGGAGTAAAGTTAGTGATTTAATAAGTATAGAGGATAGTTTGGTAATCTAACACAAGTAACGGGTAATTTGGTAATTATGCAACATGGAGGGTAAAATGGTAATTTGGCAAATAAAAAGGGGATGACTTGGTAATTTTGTAGACAAGGGGTGTTTCAGTAATTTTGTAAAGATGATAAGGAGAAATTGGTAACTTCTGTTTAATATGTTAATGGATTGAATGAGTTTCATAATAAGATATAAGTATCATCGGATAATAAGATAAGGGTATTTGATAAGTTAGTGAGTATCACAAGAACGTGGAATGACTTAGTGTAATATCCCAAAATCCTAATTTCCGAAATTATGGCCAAATAAGGAATTATTAGGAAAATTGATTATTAAAATTTATTTACTTAAAATGTAGAGAGTTAATTGAGATAGATTAAGAGGAAAATAATAAAGAATTTAATTGGAAGAAAATTTGGGTATTTCTCTAATTAGCATGGAGGTTAAGGAAATTTATCCAAAATAGCCTAACTAATTTAAAAATGGATTTAATTATTATAATTAAGATAATTATTATTAAAATTATATATATAAATTAATTATATAAATAAATAGATACCCAAATACCTCCAACCCAACCATTTTATCATTTCTCCATTTTTCCCATTTTCCTTTTTCTCCTTTCTCTTTCTTCCTCCTTTATTTTTTTTCTTTCTTCTCCTTCCCCTGGTTTGGGCCGGCCGTCAGCCCAAATCTCCTTTCTCCCCCCCGTCTCGCGCGCCCGGCATGCGCAGCCCAGGCCCCCCGCCTCTCCTTCCTTCTTCTCGCCCGCGGCCCAGCGCCGTGCGACGCCGACCCCCGTGCGCCCGTGCGCTGCATTTTGCCCTCAGTACCATCGAAACGCCGCGTCACGCTAAACAACCTTATGACCGTTGCCAGCCTTCGACGCGACGCGACGTTTTCCTCCCACAATCCTCAAAACGCCGCGTGTTGTCTTAAAACTTTATAACGCCGGCCGAACCGCCCCCTCTCTCCTTTCTTTCTTTTCCCTGGATCGACCGGTCCACCCCGCCCTGTCTTCTTCCCCGACCTGCACGCCGACCTGCAGCCCGAAACTTGCCGGCAGCCACCAGCTCAGCACTGACCGTCCTTCCCTGCCTCTCTTCCGTCATTTTCTTTCTCTTTTCGACCCCGACCAAGTCCCTCTCTCCCTTTCCCGCGTGCCCTTCTCTTTCCCTTTCTTCTCCCCCTTCCCCGACCCAGCCTGCCATGGCAGAACCTGCACCACCTGCCACCGGCCAGCCACCTGCACACCTGCCTCGCACGCCTCCTTCTCCCCTTGTCGTCTTCCCCTTCCAATTGCCTATAAATACCCCCCATTGGCAGCCCCGATCAGCTCCTTTTTCGTTTTTTTGCCCCGAAACCCTACCTCTCCGCCGCCTCAAACAGACGGGCTTTTCGCCGTCACCAGAGACAGCCGCCGCCACCTCTGACCACCGTTACCATCCCTGCACCTCCCTCGACAAAACCGAGCCACCACCACCCTCCGCCTTGCCCTGCACGTGCCGCCTTCGTCGTGCAAAGTTCCTATCCCGAAAACCACCACTTCCAGCCCGTCGCCGCCTTGCGCCGCCTTCTGCCGCCTCCTCCGCCGCTACCAGCCACCCTTCCACCCTCCAAAATGCCCAGCAGACCTCCCTCTACCTTTCCCTGCCTTCAACTTTCCGTGCCTCCCTCTCCTCCTTCCTCCCTCATCTCCCACCTCTCTCCACCACCCTCGGCCGCCGCCGTCGCCGCCGCACGCCGCCGCACGCCGCCGCCCTTGCTCCACTCCCCTTCACCTGCTCCTTCTTTCCCCACCTCAAACTCCTCCTTTCCCCTCCCATCTAACCGCCACCTCCATCTTTCCCCCTCTTCTCCTCCTCCACCGCCGCCGCCGTCGCCGCCACGCGCCGCCGCCGGACCACCACCGACCCTAGGTGGTTCTCCACCCATCCAAACCCTAACCCCCTTTTTATATAGCTGCTACTATTTTCTACTAATATTAATACTAATATACTTATTATTATTATTATCATCATTATTATTATTACTTTTATTATTGTTATTACTATTATTATTATTGTTATTATTATTATTATTATTATTATTATTATGATTATTTCTTTCATTACTATTACTATTATTATTATTATTATTATTATTATTATCATTATTATCATTATTATTGTCTCTATTATTAATGTCTTATTTTCTTACTAATACTAACATCCCTTTTGAACCCTAACTTTTATTATACTTAACTTTAATCTTAATTCTTATAATTGTTAGTATTAACATTATTAATAATATTACTATTATTACTTCTATTATCCTTACTATGGTTATTATTATTATTGCTTAACCTTACTTGGTTGTACTATTGTTGTTGTTGTTGTTGTTGTTGTTGTTATTATTATTATTATTATTATTATTATTATTATTATTATTATTATTATTATTATTATTATTATTATTATTATTATTATTATTATTATTATTATTATTATACTTAACACATTTATCACTATTGTTAATAATAATACTATCTTGTCTTACCCATGTTACTTAACTCAAGCTAGTAAATATCATTTGGTTGTTAACTAAGAAGAGTACTTGAACCTTATTACCATACCATTTAACATTAACCCTAACCTCATTACTATGACACTATTATTAACCATTACTATTATTACTACTATCACTACCTTATCATTGTAATCAAAAGCATTTGAACCCTTTTTTTATTCAAGAATATACAACTATTATTGTTATCACCTTTAGGAATAGTTACTTGTAATATTGTGACCTTATAATAATATTATTTCGAATATGACACCATTAGTAGACTTAGCCTTAAAAATGCTAGGGTTTCTCTCACTATAAACACTAGTGTCACTAGTATTAGTTTTATTATTATTATTATCACTATTTTTCTATAGTTAGCATGAACATTATTATGATAAGAATAGGGCTAACGGGTCTAATAATATAAGTGTAACAATAGGTATTAAAAATAAACATATTTTGACTACTAATTCTAAAGTAAAAACCCTAGTTTTTGTATAAAACCCTTTTTAGTAATAAAAACCCTAACCTTAAACTAGAATGAGGATTGATAGTAATTATAAGGGAAACTAATACTTAGCATTTTCCCCTTTTATAGGTAACCCCGACCAAATCCCTAAGGAGTTAGAGGAGCGTGCTCCAAGCCCGGCGTCGCCTTAGGTAAGGACGAAGCTAATGGCCTGGTGCTAGGTGTGACATGGATGTGTTGAATGTTATGTATGTCATGCTATGCCATGTATTATATGATTTGTGTATAACTTGTCTTATGTGTAGCGCAGCTTGGAAATTGAGGTATGTTGTATGTGCTTTCGTGGCATGAGCATGACATTTATATGTATGATGTTTATGATGTATATGTTGTGGTCCACTAGGACATGCATGTTAGGATAAATGGTAATATGAGTTGGGAACCATCATGGGAGTCTTGAAGTTTGTATGATGGGAGTAGGGATTGTATGGTGGCATAATTGTTCGTATGGTGGTACTAATGATTTCATAGTGGTATTAATGGCTTATGGCGGTATTCGGGTTCGTATGGTGGTATTGTGATTTTATGGAAGTATTAATGTTGTATGGTGGTATTTGTGATATTATGGAGGTATTTATGTTGTATGGTGTTATTTGTGATTTTATGGAGGTATTAATGTTGTATGGTGGTATTAGGGTTTGTATGGTGGTATTAGTGATCTTATGGAGGTATTAATCTAGTATGGTGGTACTAGGGTTTGTATGGTGGTATTTGTGATTTTATGGGGGCATTAATGTTGTATGGTGGTATTAGGGTTTGTAAGGTGGTATTAGTGATTTTATGGTGGTATTAATGTTCGTATGGTGGTATTTATGATCGTATAGTGGTATTAATGACTTATGGTGGCATTAGGGTTTACATGGTGGTGTTATGGGTGGTATGGTGGTATTAATGTTGGTATGACGGTATTAGGGTTTTACATGGGAGTTAATGATCGTATGGAATCAGGGCTTGGAGTGATTAACTCTGGGGCATTGTGATTAAGTAGGGATGGAGTAACCAATTGTGACTGTTGAGGATAATTAAGGTTTGGGATGGCTAAGTACGGTGGTTATGGTAAAATAGGGATGAGAGAGGTTAACCACGGGTTGGTGTGGACAATTAGGGTTGGTTATGACTGCTTAGAGTTGTTTGGCGTTATCATGTGTATTATCGATTAAAGGGTAGTTATGAATGCGGAATTTTATTGGTTGCGATGTGTAAAGCATAGAGAGAATTATTTATGCATATCCTTGGTGAAAACCTTTTGAATAAGATATGTTAAGACATTAACTACTTACAGAGAAAGATGTTGAGCCGGACCCAGACCGGTCCACCGGCAAATAATAGTGGCAGGGTATGTTACCCTCGTGACCGGTCCACCGGCTATAATAGTGGCAGGGCATGGCCCTCGTGACCGTTCCACCGGCTATAATAGTGGGGGATTCCGTGCTCAACAAACCAATCAGAATGATGATAAGACCTGGGAAAGATACGAATATTTACAGTGGAACACCTTGTGAGTCGGGGCCAGACCGGTCCACCGGCAAATAATAGTGGCAGGGTATGTTACCCTTGTGACCGGTCCACCGGCTATAATAGTGGCAGGGCATGGCCCTCGTGACCGTTCCACCGGCTATAATAGTGGGGTTCCCGCACTCACACGGACTATTAGAGAATATGTGTGGAATGAACGTATTATTATTAATGAGAAATAAGAATAAGCCACCGGAAAGTATTCGGACCTTATCTTGCTGGTTATCGCATGTTGTCTATATGATTGTGCTACGTACGTTATGTTGTATGATTGTATGCTTGGCCTTAGCGCACCAACGCCCTTACTCAGTATTGGACCCGTACTGATACTACCTTGATTGAATGGGTCCTGTGATGATCCACCGATGGTGGGGAGCAGACCTCCTATGCAGGTTGATTGATTACTAATTTGGGGTGGAAGGCTTGACTTGAGTGAGTAGGCGGTCCGGATATTGGTCCATTGGGATCTGTTTAGTTAGCTATATTTTGTACTACGCTTCTTGTGTTGAGACCGCACTTTTAAGCTGTAATCTCAAACGATATTTTAACTGTTGTTGACTCGTGATTTTCGTGAATGATCTATGTTAACTATGTACCTATGTTTTGATGATTCTTACTTAATGATTGTTTAGTTTAGCCTTAGCACTTAGTATCGGAACAGTAGGAGTGAACCGGTCTGGTACTAAGTGTGGCGGTAATACCCCCAAGTTTACGATTTTAATTCTTTCGCTTCCGCTAAACTTTTCGATTTTTAACGAAATTTTTCAGGAGTGAAATTTGGGGGTGTTACACTTAGGGTTGGATGGATAACTAAGGGAGTGACATGGTGTCTATATCATAATCATGTAAGGTATGTTTGGTTAGTAAGTGTGACTAGAAATGTGTGTTAGATATATTTAAAATACGTGTTAGGGTTTTTGTGTTGCCATGATCCTTGATATGGAATTCTTGATTCTACTGCCGGTATATCTTTGTGTCTCTAGATTTGTGACCTTTCCCCTTCCCTCAAATTGAACAAATGGACCTTTGATTAAGACACGAATGAAGTACTAATTATGTAAAGGGAAAGAGTATTAACCCGTTCCTAGACTGGTCAACCGGTGAATAAGAGTGGCCAGGTTCAAGATGCCCTAGAGATGGGTCCATCGATGAATAATAGTGGCCAGGTGTGTTATGCCCTATATGTTTTTGGTCCACTAACTATGATAGTAGGGGATCTCAAGCTCAATAAACCAAATATTGGATATTAATAAATTATAGGAAGACACTAATCACTCATAATGGAACATTATGTGAGCCGAAGCTAGACTGGTCCACCAGTGAATAATAGTGGCCAAGTATAGGAAGCCCTGGAGACTGATCCACCAGCGGATAATAGTGGTTAGGAGCATGTTGCCTTGTATGTTTTCAATCCACTGGCTATAATAGTTGGGTTCTCGCTCTCAATTTAAATAATAGTTTAAGAACAAAAGTACATATTTCATATTATGATCTATTGATATGACATGAGTTTGGCTTCAATGCTTGTTCTTTCTTGGGTATGTGATGTATTTTTTAAATATGTGGATGTTGTGTTATGTATTTCTTGTCATATGTGTGGTGTTGAATTATGTATTAGTTCATATGTTATCCTTTTATACTATTTATGTATCATGTGTTGCATGCAGGCCCGCCTTTTAGTTTAGTTTAAAAGGGTTACTTAGTACTATAGTACTACGAGGTTCCATTTATGGACTCCTGCTTATTCAATGGGCAGTGTCCCTTACAGGTTATTTTAGATACTATTCAAGTGGGCAACCAGAAAGAACATAAGGATTATCTAGAAACGTTTAGGGTTTCACTCTTTCACCTTTTATTTCCTTGTTTAAATGAAGTCCTTATTGCTGCAACCACCATTAGTAGGTTTTTAATATTTGTAACACCTTTAATACACCACTCTAATTTAAATGAAAATAAATTTGTGTGAATCATATAGTGGTTCCTTTTTAGCCTTAGCACTTGCTATAGGAACGGTAGGAGGAAACCATTTTGGTACTAAATGTGGCGATAATATCTCCGAAATTCACGGTTTTTGAATTTTTTTTCTGCTAAATAAAATAAATTTTTTTAGTAGTAAATTTTGGGGGGTGTTATAGATATGAACATTTTTTTTAGTAAAATCTATCATTATGGTGTAGTTGAAATTAAAAGTGATAAAACATGCCAAGTGTGGAAAATTAATGAAAATATTCTTAGAGCATACTATGAAAGCCATTGAGTGGAGGTTCTTGAAGTTATAGAGGTAATAACTGTAATTTATGAGGGATGAGTGATAGCTACATATTATTATTAATTGTTTGACATATTGTGACCAAAAATTCTATATTTGTTATGATAATTTAACCATTTTCCATGAGGTTTCTCTATTGCCTAGTTTTACAAAAGAAAAAAGAAAATAGAAAAATTATAGTGAGTTAGGTTGATAACTAAGGAAAAAAAAGGTACGATGCAAGAATAAACCTTAGAGTCAAGGAAAATTAGATATACCATCAGACAAGACCGTAAAAGATAATTCATGTGAAGAAAAATTAAGTTAAGAAAATCAATAAATACAAAATACGAGTACCTCATATTTATGTAATTACTGCCCCTATTACCTTGGTTCTCTTCCCAAGTGCTCCATTAACTGCAACCACGTGTATAGTGTTAGTTCAAAAATACAGGTGCCCTATATTTATGCATACATACCTATTTTGCATATTATTCATATGACAATCTATCTATAAATACAACCTATATTAGGTCAAATAGGGTATAGAAGAGCACCACTGTTAGATGTTCAACTTTATTTTCATTATTTCTAAACCATAAGGATTCTCTTAGATTTACCTAGTTAATTAATTTAATTGAAGGATTGAAGATAACACGGTGTTTGTGGTTCTACATCTCCCAAGTTCTTTCTTTCCTTTGTTTCATTTATTCATTTTGTACTTATCTTTATGTTTAATACAAATCCCATTATTCGTTTATCCAATTAAGTTTGTGATTTTTTGTTGTTTAATCTAATACTTGTTATTTTTTTTTCTATATTTTTATGAAACTTATGATTTTTATGTATTTATATTATGTGTTTCTTAGTTTTATTAATATACTAGGCCATATTAGTATGGCATAGGGAGATAGTTGAAGGTTATAGTATAAGTAATCGTGAGATGTGAATTAAACTTAATTATTATGTGCATTTTTTAGTTAGATTAATAAACCAAGTTTCATGATCACCGATCTAAGATTAGGAATTTATGATCTAGATTAGCCACCTATTTAATTTGAGTTTTAATAAAATCCTAAGATAGTATAGTTAATCTATAATTGCTAACATATACCTATGTAAGTAGCAAATAGGTTATGGTTTTAATCTATGTTTATTAATCTATAGAATTACATAGTTTGAGTAGACTATAATTATGGTTCTAGTTAGCTGCTCCCTAATTGCTAATACTACTAAAATTAAATCTAGAGATCTTATCATAGATTCTTACTTGGTTAGACAATAAATCATAAGCAAACTGTATTTTATTTGCATAAGGGGATGCAAGAAAGCTAACATATATGAGCTTCTATAGGTTAACATTAGAAATACTATATAAACATTTTATTCGATGATTGGTTGTTATCCTTGTGTTGAATATGCCCTATAACTCCTATTATTCCTTTATTGTTATCCAGTTATTTTCTTCATTGTTATTTTATTCTTTCCATTATTAGTAATTGGTTTTTAATCAATTAACAAAATAGGGAATTTATATGATAATAGAAATTTATTAATTGAATTATGGTCCTTATAGGATCAACTCCTACTCACTACTTTCTACTTTCTTGTCTTTTTAGGGGTTTATTTGGAGTGTCTATGTAATACCTCAAAATTTACTACCAAAATTTTTTATTGTATTTAAAAATTAAGGGAAGCAAAAACCATAAATTTTGAGGATGTTACCACCATACTTAGTACTAGACCTATTTTCTCTTACCGTTCTAGTACCAAGAGCTAAGACTAAAAAGAACAAAATACCATTCACACACTTTTCTTTAAATCAGAGTAGCATGGTAAATATATTATAAAAGATAAAAACCCACTATTGGCGGTTAAAAGGGTAAAATATTTAAACAAGGAATTAGTAAGATTTAAAGAGAAACCCTAAAAAGTTTCCTAGACAATCCCCATGTTCATACCTAATACTAGCTTGAGTAGCACTTGTAACTAACGTGTAAGGGCACTATCCATTAAATAGGTAGGGGCCCATAAACGAAACCTTTACTATGGTACTGATTAATCATTATACCCTACTAAAATGTGTGGATATACGTATGCTAATACTTTAGGGTTTTTAATATGTTTATGTGCATGATATATGATGTTAAGTATAATGTAATATGTGGCGTATGTTGGTTGTTGAAATAAAAATATTGTTAACTTATGTGTCATGTGTAGAAATGATCATTAAGGAAGGAGAATGATCATTAAGGATAATGTTAAATGCTTATATATGACCTGATAAGTTAATGTGGCCATGGATAATGTTAATATAAGCCCTAGGGGCATTTTAGTAATTTTTATTGTGCAAAAGCGTGTGGCCTATGTGAGTGTATATATATGGTCGGTGTTAATGAGTATTAAAAATAAATAATAATAGTTGGTGGTATTAGATGGGGTATATGAACCATGATTGTTGATGTTTTATGTGGTAAGGGTATTTTAGTAAATTTGGCATAATATGGGCAAATTGGTAACTTATATGAATAACAGGTGTAATATGATGATTTAATAAATAAGGAGGACGTTTAAGTAATTTTACATGGAAAAGGGGATAACTTGGTAATTTTGTGAGTAAAAGGGATAAAATAGCGATTTAATAAAGAAAAAACATATTTTGATAATTTGACATAAAAGAAGGACAACTTGGTAACTTATATGAATAAAAGGGGTAATATGATGATTCAATAAGTAAGGAGGGTATTTTAGTAATTTCACATGGAAAAGGGATAACTTATGAATTTTGTAAGTAAAAGGGGTAAATGGTGATTTAATAAAGAAGAAGGGTATTTTGGTAATTTGGCATATAAAGGAAGGGTATTTTGATAATTTAACCAACCAAAAGGGCAATTTGGTAATTTTAATATGCAAGAAGGGCAATTTGGTAATTTAAGCAACTAAAAGAGCAATTTGGTAATTTAACGAGCCAAAAGGTAATTTGATAGTTTTAATAAGTAAGAGGGGCAAATTAGTAATTTAACCAACCAAAATGGTAATTTGGTAATTTTAATAATTGTGAAGGGTAATTTGGTAAATTATCTGACAAAAGGTGAATTTGGTAATTTAATAAACCTAGGGGGAAATTTGGTAATTTTAACAAGTATAGAGGGTAGCTTGGTAATTTAACCAATTGGAAGTGTAATTTGGTAACTTAACAAGTTGGAAGAGTAAAGTTAGTAATTTAATATGTATGGAGGGTAAATTGGTAATTTACCAAATACAAGGGGTATTTTGGTAATTATACATTCATAAAGGATAATATGGTAATTTAGCAAGCAAAAAACGAGTAGCTTAGTAACTTTACAAACAAGGGGTATCTCAGTAACTTCGTAAGGATGGATGGGTGAATTGGTAAATTACTTATGACATGACAATAGATTAAATAAGCTTCCATAATAAGACATAAAGGATGTTAAATAAAAGAATAAGGGTTTATGGCCTTAGGAATACTTATTTAAGTATGCCCACGTACATTGTAAGAATAAGGGTATTTTGGTAAATCAGTACATATAGTCAGGATAAGGCATGGTATTGGGTTGAATAGGTGATTACAGGTATGATATGTTGTTATTTCATGATCATGCAAAAGGTGCTTGATTTGTAAGCATGCATGGTAATGTGTGTTGGATATGTTAGAAGTACATGTTAGCGTTTTATTTTTGCCATGATCCTTGATATAGAATACTTGATTTTATAGCCGATATATCTTCGTGTCTCTAGATTCGTGACCCCCCTTGAATTAATTAAATGGACCTATTGAATAAGACATGAATGAAGTAAAAATTACATAAGGTGAAAGATTGTTGAGCCGAGCCAAGACTAGTCCACTGGAGAATAATAGTGGCTAGGTGCAAGATACCTTGGAGACCAATCCACCGGAAATAATAGTTGTCAGGTGCATTCTATCCTAAAGTATTTATGATCCATTGACTATAATAGTAGGGTATTCTAAGCTCAATAAACCAAACTTTAGATGTTAATAAATTATTGGAGGAGACTAATCACTTATAGTGGAATACCATGTAAGTCGAGGCTAGATCAATCCACTTGGGAGAATAGTAGCCAAGTGTGGGGTGCCCTAGAGACTGATCCACTGCAAAAAATAGTGGCTAGGAACATTCTGCCCTGAGTGTTTTCGATACACAAGCTATAATTATGGGGTTTTCACACTCTATAATTCGAAAGATGATGGTAAATAATGTTTAATTAATGACTTAAGACCAAAAGTATTGATTTCACATCATGATCCATTGATATGGAAGTTTTTCTTTAATGCCTATCCCTATTTTGGTATGAGATGGTGTTCTAAGTGCATGGACTTTGTGTTATGAATTTCCTATTATAGATGATGTTCCATTATATGATAGTTTTATGTCGATTGTGATTTTTCCTAAGCTCACATATGTTATCATTTTTACATCATTTACGTATGATGTGTCGCATACGAACCCTACCTTTATATTTGGCATAAAAGGTTACTCAGTACTATAGTATGAAAGGATTTTGTTTGTGGGACCTTCCTTATTCAATGGCCATTGCCCTTACGGGTTGGTTACAAGTGCTTTTCGAGATGGTATCGGGTATGAGTGTGAGGATTATCTGAAAAATGTTTTAGGGTTTCTCATTAAATCTTACTAATTACTTGTTTAAAGATTTTATCCTTGTAACCACCAACAATGGGTTCTTATCTTTTGTAACATCTTTACCGTGCTACTTTAATTTAAAGGAAAGTAAATTTGTGTGAATGGTATTTTGTTCAATTTAGCCTTAGTACTTGGGACTAGAGCAGTTAGAGGAAACCAGTCTGGAACTAAGTGTGGTGGTAACATCTTCAAATTTTATGGTTTTTGCTTCTGCTAATTTTTAAATAAAACAAATTTTTAGTAGTAAATTTTAGGATGTTATAGTCTACGATACCACAACAAATTTTGTGATGTGTGTGGGAATATGGAATTATCCATCATATAAAACTAATGTTCAATTATGTTGTAATTACAAATTAGATGATTCAAAAGTGGTGAATTAAGTATGATGATGTTCAAATAAGGTAGAATAATGATGTTGATTCGAATATGGTGATGACGATGAATTAATGATAAAGATGAACGAATTATATGAGATGATGATGATGATGATTCAGTAATTTGGGTTTAATGATAGGAGTTGTCATGGATTAGGGTTAGTGTTTGGTTTACTTTTGAAAATTAAGGTTAGGGTTTGGGCTTAGTTTGAAACTTAGGGTTAGGGTTTTGAAGTTGGGATGTGCTTGGATGATGGATATGGAAAGAAGGGTGTGGGTTATGGAGTTTAGAAAGGATAGTAATTAATCTCTAATTCACAAATACAAAGAGATTAATATTTTCAAGATTATTTATTTGCATAGATTTGATTAAAATTGAGATGAACTCATAGAGAATTCAATATTTGCAATTTGCATTCAACTTCAATTAGATCTTGATATTTTTCCAATTGTGGGTTCTATGGCTTTATATAGCCAAGCTACCAATTACAACATACTTGAAAAAAACATAATTCTTTAAAAGATACCTAGCTAAAGGATACTAGAATATAGAATGTTCTTAAAAAAGGTAGATTTATGCTACTTTTTATGTATCTAATTTCTAACTCTACTAATTAATTATTTAATTAATTAACTAACTCAACTAATATGCATGTCCAATCTGTTTATTACTTCCCCCATGCATGTAGCAATGGACTCCATGCATGCCATGCACATGCACATATACGCCTAGTAGCTTGTATGGTATGTTTTACATATTACTAGCAACATAACCATCCTTTTGTCTTCAATTTTTTGGGAGATCCTTTCTAAATATAGAAAATTTGGTTATATAATTATGAATGCCAATTCTTGACCTTTTTGTCTTCAATATTGTGGAAGATCCGTTCTAAATGTAAAACAATTATTCCCATAAATATGAATGTCAATTCTTGAGTGTTTGCTCCTACATTATTTTGGCATTGTTGCCGGGGACTAGTAACATGAATTATTATTTCTATTATCATTTTTATTTACTTATTAACCTCTTATTCTTATTAAAAATCACTTTATATTCTTTTTCATATCCATCAGAAATCAAAGTTTGAAAGCATATTCTTGCAGAAACAAAAACCAACTCATTTAATATGTGGATCCTAAATCTTCTTCTCAAATAGCGACTGAACTCAAAGGCAATTAGAATACGTTTTAACTATTCCTTGACCTCTAATTCATAGTTTATCATCATCTAAAGAGAGTATCAAAGATAATTTGGAGGACATCTTTGAAGAGCCAATGATGAATCAAACTTTAAAAGAGGTTGTAGCTCCTACTTTTAATCTTAATCTCCTTTGCATTAATGATCATGATGAAAATGGTGAGTGCGAGATTATACCTACATTGATACTTGCACTTCCTATTTTTAGAGTTTTTTGAGATATTAGCTCCTCTAGATCATGTTGTGTTAATGATCTAAATAAATTTCTCAATGAATTTCATATAGCATGTTATGGTATGAAACCAGTAAGAGTAGGTGTAGATCAACTAATATTAAAATATTTTCCTTCTGCTTTTATTTATGCTGCTAAGAAATGGTTATATGATTTTCTTGTAAGAAAAGTTAATAATTGGGTTGATATGCAAAAATTAATTGTAGTAAAGTACATTCCATCATCTAGGTCTATGAATATTTGAAAAAAAATATATGGTATTAGGTAGGTGGAGGGAGAGTCTTTACATGAATATTATGAGATATTTAAGAACTAATTTGGTAGTTGTGATAACCATAGAATTTGTGAAAAATTATTAATATATTGTTGTTATGAAGGAATAATACCTATGGATTGCAATATGATAGATGTTTCTAGTAGATGCTCATTAGTAGATATGACCCCACTAAGGCTAGGAGGCTAATATCTAATACGACATTTAATTCCCAATATTTTTGTCTAGAAATAATACCTCTTCATTTCACCATGTTAAGGAGATAAAAATTATGGAACTTAATAAAAAATTAAATTATTTGACTTTATTAGATGAAAAGGTAGAAAAAAGAGTGTCATATCAAATATGTGGACTTTTTTATTATATGCATGTCATGCTACTGGTGCATGTCCCACTTTGAAAGAAATGCAACAAATTAATGTAATAGGTGCACCCCAAGGAAACCTAAAGTATGATTCCTATGCTCCAACTTATATTCCATGATATAAAGATCATCCAAACCTAAGGTATGTGAATAATCAAAGATCACCATCGCGCTAAAATCAACTAGGATATAACCAAACCCCTAGATTCCATCCTATTCCCTAGAACCAACAAAACTTATCATTTATGCAACCTCTTCAATAATCAGTACAAAAAAAAATCTAAAGGAATGTCATTAGTGGATATAGTTAAATCTTTATCCATTAACACTCTTCAATTTTAATAATAAACAAGAAATGGGCTTAAGAACGCAGAAAGTCAAGTGAGTTAGTTACCTAATTTTGTAGGTATATTGCCAGCATAGAGATCTTCAAAGTTACCTAGCTAAAAAGAAAGAAATCTAAGAGAAAATGTGAGTGCAATCACTACTAAGAATGGAATATAATTAGATGGTCTAAAGAAATTTAAGGATAAATAAGGTACAAAGTAATAAGATGAAGAATCAACTAATGTAGAAGAAGAGATCAAAGGAAAACCTCCTAAGGTAACTAAAATAAGTTCTCATAACCCTTCTAAAATTGTAGCTAGTTTTCCTAGCCATTTATCTAAGGGTAAGAAGCAAGATGATGAAAAGGAGACACTAGAATCTTTAAATAAAGTGGAGGTAAACATAAATAAAGCAAGTGCCTAGGTATGTAAGGTTTTGAAAATATGCACCAACAAGAAAAAATTGAGAGGGGATGAAAAATTATGCATGGGAGAGAGTGTGTCTACAATTTTACAAAGTAAACTCTAACCTAAGTGCAAGGATCCTAGTTTTTTTACCATTCCTTGTAATATTGGAATAATGAGGTATGAAAAATGCATGCTAGACTTAGGAGCCTCTAAAACTTTCACATCTTTATCTATTTTTAATGTCCTATGTCTAGGAATCCTCAAAGAGACCCATGTTTTGATACAATTAGCTATCTTCGAGATATCCTAATGGGGTTGTAGAGGGTGTTCTTATTGTAGTAAATGAACTTGTTTTTTCTACTAATTTGTATATTCTAGACATGGAAGATGATGAATCTGCTAACCCTTCTCAAATTCTATTAGAAAGACCATTTCTAAAAACCTTTTGAACTAAAATTGATGTGTATAATGGGGTTCTTACTATTGAGTTTGATGGGGAAATAATTTGTTTTAATATTGATGACTTATTAAGATATCCTATTGATTGTAAATATTTTTCTAATGTGGATGTAATTGACACTTTTCTGAGCAAGTTGTTAAATTAAAGTGATAATCCAATAGAAGCTTTCCTGACAAAGCAAATACAAATAAAATCTTATTAAGATTTAACAATAACATTTGAATTGGATAATGAAATAAGGAATGTGCTTTTACATTTAGATCCGAACCTACTAACATAGGCGAGCATGTTGAATTGCCTAATATGAAAGACAAACCCTTACCCTATATAGAAAAGGCTCTACAAGTTGAGATGAAACCCATAGCTAGTAATCTAAAATATGATTTCCCAGGGGATAATAAAACCCTTCCTATCATTATTGCTAGTGACCTTACATCTTTACAAGAATAGAAGCTTATTAGAATTCTAAAAGAATATAAAATGGCACTACACCATTATATTATTATCTCAAAAAAGTTAAGGTACGTCAAAAGTATAAAATCAATGGGCATCAACTCAAAGCATTTTATGAATAACACCAAGTTGAGGATTTTGATGTAAAATGTTAAATTTGACCCATGTGGTGCCCCTCATCCTCATTCTTACTTAGCCCCATCCTTCCTCTGCTATGTCTTTCTATGGTCCAGTCATTAAGGATAATGCCTACTCTAATTATAGGGGACATACTATTTTTTTTAACTTTTATTGATTTTTATCACTTTATTCTTCTTTATTGTGTTATTTTGTTGTATTTATTATTAAGTGTGCTTTGTAGTTTGTTATTTTTTTAGTGAGATTGTTTTATTTAAAAAAGATTAAGAAATTGAAAATTTTAGAGATGATACCTTGAGAATAGATAATGAGAGAAATCTCTAATTGATAGCCTTTATATATATAAGTATTTGAGACTAAATTCTTTTTGTAACATGCTTCTAGAAAAGAAAAAAAAATTAATGTTTGAGTTGCAACACACTACTTAAGAACTTAAACATGAAAATTTGATAGTTATCATGGATATGAAAATGATATTAGGACTTGTAGAAAAACAATTGGTGAGCCTTTCAGCCGTAGTGATGGATATAATTTTTATTCCTATGCATTATTTTCCGATGGTGTGTGAAACAAGAACTTATCATTATTCTCTTCAAGGCAGCATTAAATTGTTGTATACAGTAAGATGATAGAAGCAAACTTTTATTCTTGTTAACTACTTAGCCAAATAGCCTACCTATTACAAATTTTTCTTTGTATAATCCTATTGATGTTTCAAGCCTATTTTCATGATATTTAACTTAACTACATAGCTAATTATCCTTATTATATCTCACCCCTTAGTTTATGACTAGTAGAGCACAATTTGGTAACGAGTTACTGATGTAATTGAAATTCTAAGCTTGGAGGTGTGTTAGTGTTGTTTGGTGAGAAGTGAATTAAAAATTATTTTAAAAACAAAATATAATAAAAATAATTGAGGTATCAATGTGGTTAGAAAAAGGGTGGATTTTCAACCACTAAATCCTTTTGTTGGTTTTGATGTAGAGTAACACACTTATTAGGTACAACATGGTTCAAGTTTAGAAATAAGTAAATAAACAAAATTTAGCATGCAAGTAGATGTTGTTAGTATACGAGGAGATAATTGGAGAGTGAAAATTCATTAAAGAAAAGGTGAAATTGAAAATCATAATGAGTTGAAATTGTGAAAGTTGTGTGCTCTACTAGTGATAGACATTGCACTATAATCCTATAATTTATCCTACCTTGTACCCTTGCCCCATTACAACTAAATAAAAGATCTCTTGATTTTTACATGAATCATTTTATAAGAAATGACTAATAGAGAAAAGTGAAATACACATGGTCAATCATTACCATTGGTAGAATTTTTTAGAGTAAATACAGAATCAAGACACATGAAAGTAGAGTCTTTCCATATGACTAAAGTGAAAATCTATTGTAATAATTCTCCATATATGGTCATGATGATGGATTAAAAATTAGATTAGGATGGTGACTTAGTTGTGGTGTATTTAGCCTCAAATTAGTTTGAAATTTTTTTTGGACGTTTACCTTTCATTGTGTTTGAGTCTCGATGAAACATTTACTTCTATATGTCAATTATTGATATCTCTTGCTAACTGCTAGTGCAATCCCCCAAAAATTTCAAAAAAACCTATATTTTAATAAATGACTTTATTTGAAATAAAATTAGCTTGTAAAATTATTTATTTTAATTATTTTATGGATTTTAGAGTATATAAATTTGGATAATATTATTTAATAAATTAAAAATAAATATTTTGCTAATTATCATATTATTTTTATTTAAATAAATTCCCAAACTAATATTTTACCAACTTTATCCTTTTTAAACTAATATATTAGATTATAATGAATTAAATTATTAAATGAAATAATTTATCAAGAATATTACATTTTATGATTTTATAAATTAATTTAGTTTATTTCCCCTATTTTCTCATTTCCCTTTTTCTTTTCCTTCTTCTTTTTCTCCTTTTTCTTCTTTCTTCTCTTTTCCTTTTTTTCTCCTCCTTGGGCCGCCCGCACCGGCCTGCTTCCTTCCCCGCTGTGCGATTTGGGCCTCTGGCCCGCTCTTGCCCTCCTTTCCTTCCCCCACGCCTGACGCACACCCAACTCGACCTCCTTATTTTTTCCCCCTGGACCGGTCGGCTTGCCTTATTTTCTTTTCCTGCGCCGGTCCACCCGCCATCCCTTTCTTCTTCTCCTCTCTTCTTCTTCCACGCCCGACCAGCGCCCCCATGTCTGCCACCATTGAGCTGCCCTGCAACTGCCGCCACCTACCTCCTTCTCCCTCTCTTTCTTTCCCCCGTCATTTTCTTTCCTTTTTCGAGCCAAACTGGCCCCTGGACCACAGCTCACATGCCTCTCTCCCTTTCCTTCTTCTTCCCTCTTTTTCCCCTGCCAACCGACAGCCCTGCCACCACTACAGCACCGATCGGCCAGCCGCTGCCCCCTTTCTTCTCCCTCTTATTTTTCCTCATCTCCCCAGCCATTCATTCCCCATAAATTCGAACCCACACCCCCTTCCCCGAGCTTCTTCTCTCTTTTCTCCTCCTCCCATTCGTTCCCCGTTTTTTATCACTGCCGCCGCCACCGCTCGAACCACCAAGCCCAACCCCTGCGCCGCCTTCTGCCACCACCTACTACCACCCTGCACCACCACGCCGCCCCTCGAGCCCTACACTTCCTCCCTTCTCCACCCCTTTCCTTTTTCTTCCCAGTTTTTCCCCTTACCACCGAGCCACCTGCAACCGCCGCTTCCGCCGCCTTCAGGCCACCTATTCCGCCACCCAACCCACCATTCGACACCCTGCAACCCCCTCTACAGCCGCCGTGCATTATTTAGCCGAAAATAGCCCTTGAACCCCTCCATTTTCCCTCTCCTTTTCCTTCCTTCACAACCCCTCCACCTCGACCCTTCTCGGCAGCTAACTTCGCCGCCTTGCCGCCGCCATCTACTCTGCCCTATACCGCCGTGAAACTACCCTTAGCCTCCACCTACACCCCCTCTTTACTTTTGCACCATTCCCTTGCCCTAGAACCTCCCCTAACTACTTTCTTTTCTAGCCCAAAGACCCCAACCCGAAAATGGCTTATTTTTCTCCCTTCACCCTCTTTGAGCCCTTTTCTCCCCCTCATTTTGCATGAGACTCACGCTGCTCATGCAGTGTGAGCTACCCTTGTTTTGGAATTTGTTTGGAATTTTTTTGAGGTATATTGATAATTAATTTAAAGTGTTTTATTATTAAATAATTTTTTTATAAAGTCTTATCCTTTTAATTTCTTATTTCTAACACAATAATTGATGGATATTATTTTTAGGTGTTGAGTTGCTAATTATGCTTGGTAAGATTTGATATTTTACAGGATTAAGGTAACCGTTAATCCTCCCTTAAATACATGGAAAAACGTATGCTAGCACATTAGGGATTTAGTATGATTTTATGCATGTTTTGTGTGCCTAGCATGATATATATAAATGGTTGTTTATATTGATTGAAAGAAAAAGGAAAAGCATGATAGCCTTTGTGCTATGTGTTGGTATGATAATTAAGGAAGAGGTTGATTATTGATGGAAATATTAAATGCTTGTTTATGATGTATTATGTTGCTAATGCATGAGTAATATTATTGTCTAAGGGTATTTTAGTAATTATGCTTATGAGGTATGTGACCTAATGTATGTAGTTGCTAATGAGTATTATGTTGAATAATGACAAGTTGGTGGACTTAGATGATAGGAATGAAGTACTAATATCATTATTTTATGTAGTGATGGTAAATTCATAAAAATGGTGAATAAAGGGGTTGAGTGGAAATTTTATAAGTGAAAAAGGGTATTTTGCTAATTTTGTAAACAAAAGGGTATTATGGTAATTTTTGAGGTAAAAGAATAATATGGTAATTTTATGATTAAATGGCAAAGTGGTAATTTTATAAGTAAAAGGGTATTTTGGTAATTTCAAAAGAAAGGGGTGGAATGATAATTTTATAAGTAAATGGATAAAATTGTAAGTTGTGAGAAAGGAGGGTATTATGGTAATTTTGAAGGAAAAGGGCAATATAGTAATTTTATAAGTAAGTGGTAAGAATGGTAATTTTGGAAGTAGGGGTAAGATGGTAATTTTGGATGAAGGAGGGCATTATGGCACTTTTTTAAGTAAAGGGGCATTATGGTAATTTTTGGAAGTAGAGGGGGCAAAGTAGTAATTTCATAAATAAATGGTAACATGGTAATTTTATAAGTGAATGGCGAAAGGGTAATTTTATAAGTAAGGGGTATTATGGTAATTTTGGGAGTAAAGGGGAAATATGGTAATTTTGGGAAAGGGGCAAAATGGTAATTTTGTAAGGAAAGATAAAAGTGGTAATTTTGGGTGTAAAAGGGTAAAATGGTAATTTGTAAAGAAAAATGAGTGTTATGGTAATTTTATAAGTAAAAGGATATTATGATAATTTGGATGTAAGGGGTAAAATGGTAATTTTTTAAATAAAAGGATGTTTATGGCAAATTTGGAAGTAAGGGGTAACTTGGTAATAATGACAATGACAAGAGATAAATTGGTAATTAAATTATGATTAAAAAAAGGGGTAATTGGATAATTATGATACTAGAGAAGGGTAATTTGGTAAATTAACCAATTAAAGGGCATTATGGTAATTTTAATAATGGAGAAGGGAAATTTAGTAATTTATCCAACTAAAGGGGCAATTTGGTAATTTAGCCGACCAAAGGGTAAATTAGCAAATATTTAACCAACTAAAGGGGTAAAATGGTGACTATGATAATGAAGGAGGGTAATTCGGTAATTTATCCTACTCAAGGGCAATTTAGTAATTATAACAAAGGAGAAGGGCAATTTGGTAATTTAACCAACTAAAAAAGGAAAATGTGTTAAGGTTAATAATTATGAAGTGTGAATGGTGAACTAAAAGTGTAGGAGATAACTTGGTAACCTAAATTGGATAAGGGATAATTTGGTAATTATGTAACCCAAAGGGTAATATGGTAATTTGGCGAGGAAGGAATAGATACTTAACAATTATATAGGTAACGGGCAAATGAGTAGTTTGTACCTAACATGCCTTTGAGATTGTGGAACATTATAATATGATTTAAAGAATGCTGATTAGCCAAGTAAGAGTATTTGATAATTAATATGGCCTTAATGGTTTCTCTGTGATATCCTGGATAATCATCTAAATAAGAAACGATTAATGATATCGGAACGATTGAAAGTGAATAAGTATCCAATTGTTGTGCTTTTCATGATCACTTTAATTAAGACACTATTACTTAAAGTGAAAGACCTCGAGATCGGGAATGGTGACTCCTTAGGGGTCGCTACCTTAAGGACGTGGTTTAGTCCACGATTATTCTGGTATTTGCTGGTGTGCCTTTGTGCCCCAGCCAGACCCTATATCTTACTCTTTCTAGCTCTACGGACCTAGTTAGGGGGTATGCATATTTATGGATTAGGTGTCCTTGTCGGTAGGGTACTGAGTTAGCTTTATGCACCAGTACGACCAGGGTACCTTTGTGTCCTTGGGTTCGTGGTTGAAGGGTACCGAGTAGCTTTTATGCGCCGGTACGACCGGTGTACCTTTGTGTCCCGGGTTATTGATCTCCCATCTGAGGCAAATAAATATGATTGATGTGCTGATTAAAGAAAGGAAAGATACTATTATTGAAAGTGAAATATTAATGAGTCGGGCCCAGATGATTATGATATTGAGTACCGGTCAACCGATTATAATAGTGGCCAGGAGCGTTGTGCCCTGGATGATGATTCTTTATATATCCCGGTCCACCAGTTATAATAGTGGCCAGGAGCGTTGTGCCCTGGATGATGATTTTATATACATCCCGATCCACCGACAATAATAGTGGGGGTCCCGAGCTCAATAAAATTAGTTATGTATGTGAATAAATTATGGAAAAATACTAATCACTTATAGTGGAACACCATGTGAGTCGGGGCCAGACCGGCCCACCGGCAAATAATAGTGGTCAGGTGTGTTCTGCCCTGTGTGTTTACCTTCCGGTCCACCGGCAATAATAGTGGTCAGAGGCGTTCTGCCCTGTGTGTTTACTTCCGGTCCACCGGCTATAATAGTGGGGTTCTCGTACTCACATGGATATAAAATATGAGATTGATGGAATGATGACGGAATAATGGCTTAAGGCCCGAATGTATTGATCTTACACTATGACATGGCTTAAGGCCCAAAAGTATCGATCGTGACTTATAAATTATTATGCATGTTATTGTTATGTATGCACCTCTCATTATTTATGTGTGTAGCTTGCATTATGTGCCGTATGGACCCCTCTCATTATTTATGTGTGTAGCTTGCATTATGTGCCGTATGCGGGCCTGTCTTTAAGTGTGGTATTAAAGGGTTACTTAGTACCGTAGTACTGAAGGGATTCCCTTTATGGGGCTGCTGCCTATTCAATGGGCAGTGCCCTTGCAGGTCTTTTCAGGTGCTACTCAAGTGGGCTACGGGAAAGAGAGTGAGGAGTTATCCAATATCGTTAGGGTTTTCCTCCTTCTTCATTTAATTTTCTGGTTTTTGATGTTATGTTGTTACTTTAACCACCATTGGTGGATTTTATTCCTGTAAACGATTTGATGCGCTACTCTAATTTAAGTATGTTGAATTTCTGTAATTTACTCTGATTTATGCATGTTGAATGCCTTTCAAATTGTATTTCATTTTTCTTAGCCTTAGCACTTGGTACTAGAACGGTATGAGTGAACCGGTCTGGTACTAAGTGTGGTGGTAATACTCCCAAAGTTCACGTTTTACTTAATTTGCTTCTGCTAATTTTTTTTAATTAACGAAATTTTTCAGTAGTGAATTTTGGGGGTGTTACAGCTAGAAGGGGGAACATATGTGACTTTATGTTTGGGACCTATCATACTTTTGATGGTTGTGTTGCTTGGGGACAAGCAATGGTTCAAGCATAGGGGTATTTGATAGGTGCATATTACATGGAATTATTTGACATATTTTGATGAAATTTATTTATTTGTTATGATAATTAAGCCATTTTTCTCAAGTTTTCTCTATTAGCCTTCTTTTGCAAAAAAAGAAAAGATAAAATCAAGGTAATTTGGACCGATAACTAATGAAAAGAAGAATGATATAAGAAGTAAGCCTGTAGTCATGGAAAATTGGATGTGTCATCATAAAAGATCCTAAAAGAAAAGTCATGTGAAGAAAAATCAAGTTAAGACAATCAATAGATAGGAAATATTGGTGCCCCATATTTATGTTAATATGACCCATATTTCTTTGGCTCTCCTCTTATGTGCTCCATTAATGACAACCATGTGCACATTTTTAGTAGAAAATTACAACTACCCCATATTTATGAACATGGATCATACTTTTGACATATTTTATATCTAATTTATACGAACTTATATCTATATATAAATTTTATATTAGGTCGAATAAGATACAAGTTAAAAGCAAAGGTTATGGAATCCACTAACTAGTTTACTTGTTTTGTATCACTCGTCGACTGGTAGAAGCTAGTTGATTGGTTAACAGATGAATGGCTAACCAATTGAAGGATTAAAGACTACAACACTGGAAATTGTAACTAACTAACGGACTAGTTGTTTAGAATAGGTGAATTTATTCCATAAGGGTTGGCACAAACAACATTCACAAAACATACAACTTGACCTAACTTAAAATCAAACATACCCAAACTGTTTTCACCCTTTTAAAGATTTAATAAACTCATTCTTATGACAATGAACACATGATACATGTATAAACACTTAATTAAAGACATTAATTGATTCTCATACTTGAAACCTCATAAATGATGAAAAAACTCAATCATGCTCATAAATATATATCATGCTTGCATATTCTTGATTACAAGACACTAGAACATTATTAGCATGTTTGCACATCTTAGACTCAAATTTAGAGACATTCATACTCAAACATGAATGAAAATATGCACAACACATATGAAAACAAAGACCTAGCCATTAGGTAAACTCATCTTACCTTAGTTATCAAGTCATCATGAAAAGATTAACAAAATTCCTTCTAGATTTGCAGCACCACTAGTAAATCTCTTGATTACATTTGATGAGAAAGGAAATAAAGCCAAAAAAACTAAAGTAAAATAACTTTTAAGACCATAAAATTGATGATGAGAAGAAACATTCTCACATTAACAAAAATGGAAATCAAAGAGGAAAGCCATAAAATCGTGAGATGTGAATCGACTTAATTGTTATATGTATTTTTGGTCGGATTAAAAAACCAATTTTAATAACCACTGATATACGATTTAGACTTTATTATATATATTGGCCACGTGGGTAATTTTAGTGTTAATTGGATGCTACGATAATATAGTTAATTCATAAATTTTAACATATGCATCAACTAGTGGCAAATTAAATATTAACTTAATCTATGTTTATTAATTTATAGAATTACATAGTTCAAGTTGACAGTAATTATGGTTCTAGTTAGTAGCACTCTAATTATTAATGCTTCTATAATCAAATCTAGAGATCTTTTCCTAGGTTATTACTTTGTTAGAGAATAAATTATAATAAAAAATTACTTCATTTGCATAATGAGATCTTAGAAAGTGGACATGTGTGAGCTTCTTTTGGTTTCCTTTAGAAATGAAATGCTGTATAACATTTTTATCCGATGATTTGTTGTTATCTATGTGATAAATATGTCCTTTGACCCTTATTATCCTATTATTGTTATTCATTTATTTTCTTAGTTGTTACTTTATTCTTTTCATCATAGTAATTAGTTTTTAATTAATTAACAAATGTAGGAAATTCACGAATTGAATTATACTCATCATGGGATTGAGCCCTACTCACTACTTACTACTTGTTTTTGTATTCAGGGTTTAACTTTTAGTTTCTATGGAAACACAAAAATGAGCATGAAGATGCTTAAGCTAATAACCTTTAAAAGAGTCTTGCTTAGGAGGCAACCCAATTTAATATTCTTATATTTATTATATGTATTATTATTTTATTTTCTTTCTTATTTTTTTATTTCTTTTTTATTTCATTTTGTTATTATAAAAAAATATAGGGACCTCGTATGTATATAATTATTGTATGTATTTTTGATAAAATCTAGGCTAACTTACCTAAGCCTCGTATTTCTACCCTACTAACCTAAAACATACTTTGGAACTTTGATGTTGTAAAGATGAACACCAAACACACAAAAATTTCATCCTTTCCTATAAATCTTGAAATCCTTTCTTCTAATATGTGATACTATCAATTGATACCGTATCCCACTTCTCCATTCCATTGACATTTTGAGTATAATTACAAACCAAACAACCACGTTAACCTAAAAGGATTAAAAACCCTAAGTCTTCAATTTGATCCTTACACCTTAAGGAATCATAAATTAATTTAGGGATTTTACTTCTAATATGATTTCTAATCTATTTCAATATTATTTCTTTCTTAATTTTTTAGATTGGTGACCACTTAAGGTAATCACACATCCATGAATATTTCAAAATTGCTTATATTCTTATATATTATAATTCATGAGTACCTTATTATAATTATCACACTAGTGTAGTGATTGTGTGATCTCAAATTTATCTTGTGCATTATTATGAAGAACATTTGAATCAACCATATGTAGGGGCTAAAAGATCAACTTCCATGAATAATTTTGACTAAATTAAAGCTATGATTTACTTTTATGAAATTTGAGGTTTTGAGTTATGTTGAGAGTTATATATGTATAAACTTTGTCATAATAACACACTCTAACTTAAGGACTCATGGAATCAAGGAAGAGATAAACTACAAGAGAGGAGTCCTCATAACAACCTACTAAGGGACATAACACACTTACTGGAATTAGGGATGGCAACAGGGCGGGTCGGGGACGGGGACCCCATCCTCATCCCCGAACCCGAGCCGATCCCCGTTTATTTCTTAACGGGGAATCCCCAACCCAATCCCCGCTGGGATGCAATCCCCATACCCGCCCCGATCCCCGACCCTCCATCCCCGATCCCCGATACCCGATACCCGATCCCCGATAAGATCCCCGATCCCTGATCCCCTATAAACTCCCAAATCCTTGATCCCCGATACCCGATCCCCGATCCCTGATAAGATCCCCGATCCCCTATAAACTCCCAAATCCCCGATACCCGTTACCAGGTCCCCGATCCCCGATAAGATCCCCAATCCCCTATAAACCCCCAAATCTCCGATACTCGTTACCAGATCCCCGATCCACAATAACCGCCCCAATCCTCGATACCTGTTTTCCAATCTCCGATACCTGCGTCCTGTAACTGTAAGCTGAAGAAAAAATAACTTAGAAAATGAGGAATAATTTTAAACCATTCATAGCTTGATCCGCAAACAACCATGAATACCTGTAACCTCAACGACTCAACCTGTGCAATTTGCAGAGTTCCTAAAAAAAATAATGTCCGCAATGATAATTTTGTAATTCTTATGCTGAGAAAAACAATCCTAATTCTAAAACATAAATTAATCAACCTGATTAATAATTAAAAATAAAAAATAACACAATAACTTTAGCTTATATAATGCATATTCTATAGACTATTCTAGAATAAAATAATAAAACCATAATGTATCCGTAGAAATTACAATGGATAACTCGCAAATTACAAATAAATAAACATACAAGTAACAAGTTTTGCATGATAATTGATAAATGACAACACTTCAAGCAATGCTAAAAATAAATTAGGTGGAGACGACGATAGACATCTTCATTCTTCCATCACAAATATTTTGCACTGCATCCGCAATTCCGCATCCTGTATTCCTGTATAAATAGTATGCTATGCTCACAATCATTAAAGGACTAAAAAAATATCTAGGATTGTACATTTTCAGCAATATAATTAGTTTACAATTTAATAGACTTACATATTCATAATGGATTTAGAAATCCAAAAATCACGTCAAATCGCTCCCTGCAGTGTTGCTCTTATCAGTATACACCTCTGTTGCCTACAATTTGTATTGGAGGTTAAGGTTATACACACACACACACATATATATATAATAGACATACATATATATAATAGACATGATGGATGTTAAATACTGCTATAAATAAAGCAAATCCTTCATAGAGGCTGTGGGAGTGTATTTGGAGAGCTATATCCGAACACCTCAACCTCCACTGGTGACTGTAACTATACCATCTCTAGAGGACTGGCTTATGAGGGTTAGGCATCATCACTGACCCATCTTCAAAGCCTAGGCGGACCCTAACATTATAGAACGGTGGGTCCAAGATATGGAGAAGACTTTCATAGCCTATGGTTTCTTGGGAGGTAGAAGGGTAGACGTGGTTGTTTATTACCTCAAAGGAAGCGCAAACACTTAGTAGTAGAGGATCTAGTGTTGGGGTGGGGAACTTATGGGTTAGGGGCTATTTTTGGAAGCGCTACAAGCTATATTTTACCCGACTCACCTACGTATGAAGAAGTAAAACGAGTTAATGGCTTTTTGGTAGGGGGCATATCCATTGAGGAGTACTACACTTGATTTATGAACCTAGTTTAGTTTTCCTTAGAAGTGGAAACTAAGGAGGTGATGCAAGTTTAGTGCTTTAAGATTGGATTAGGAATTTGATGCTAGGAGTTATTGGTGGGAGTCACTCAACCAGACATGGTCAGGATGAATGAGTAAGCTCTAAAGGAGTCTCAAGACATCTAGGGTTAGTGCTCAATCGAGGACTAAGAGAAGGTTTGACAATCAGCAACATTTCAGTGGCCGAAAGAAGCCTTTCTTTGATTGTAGATTATCGCTGAGGCCTTGTTGGAGCTTAGGTTTAGCACCCCAATTAAGAGGTTTTTATAGGGGTTATGTTGAGGAAAGGCATTACCACTATAGGATATATGGTCAGATATCCCAAGTTTAGACTATAGAGGTAACAAGGTGACGTGCCATATGTTTAATATGGTGGGACATTGAGTGTTTGAACATTGGGTTAGTAGTGATAGTGTCAAGAGGATCCAGACTAGAGCTTAGAGCATGGGACCTATTCGGTTGCTAGAGCCTTAGATACCAAGAGTTCCTCCATTGCCAATCGGTGCTTCTAGTCAAGCGAGTCAGCCTAAAGTTCTGAGTCCTCACCCTTTTAAACAAGGCTAAGGATCATCTAGCACCCTAGGAGTTCCAACATAAGGATACTCGAACATGATGAGTTAGACAGAGGTAGAATGTCAAGTTGGTAGGGTGACCAGTACATTCACTATCTATACTCTTTCTTCCAGCATATTGTTTAACTCTGATGCTTCACATTCTTTTGTAACATCTGCTTTCGTGACTAAAGTTACATTATCTCTTACTAATAGTATCCTCACTTCTATTATTTTACCTTCAGGTGTTAGGATTGCATGTTCTAGGTGGTATCAAGGGGTTGTGATGGTAGTAGGAGGGAATAAGTTTCTATTGGGCCCCATACATTTTGAATTGTGGGATTTCAACATAATTGTCAAAATGGATATGCTGGAAAAATATAGAGCATTGATCGATAATGTGTAAGAACATGTTGCTCTATGAGGACCAAAGGCTACTAGGGTTTCATACCCGAAATGTGAACCTAATCCCTTAGCAAATATTATGTCAAAAATTATGTTGAGTAACCTAGTATACAAGGGGTTTCCACTCTATCTATGCAGTGTCAGGGACACCAAAGTAGTAGAAACCCTGTTGGAGCAGATGGCGGTAGTTCCTGAGTTTCTTAACATTTTCCCAAAGGAAACCCTAAGAATGCTGCTAGTTTGAAAAGTTGAGTTCACTATCGATGTTTTACCAAACATAGAGCTAGTATCTAAGGCTCCGTACTAGATAGCACCTTTAGAGATAAAAGAGCTCAAGGCTCAATTGGAAGGGTTATTAGAGAAAGGCTACATTTGTCAAAGCATATGACCACGGGGTGTGCTAGTGTTGTTCGTGAAGAAGAAGGATGACATCTTGAGATTGTGCATTGACTATCAAGGATTAAACTAAGTGATAATGAAAAATAATTATCCTCTTCCATGGATTGTCAATTTTGTTCAACTAACTCAAAGGAGCTAAGGTGTTCTCTACGATCAATCTTTGATGATATCATCAGCTGAGGATAGCAGAGTAAGACATTCCTAGGAATTCTTTTCGGACAAGGTATGACCAATGTGAGTTCATAGTTTGGACTCACTAATGCACCTCCACCTTTCATGTCCTTGATGAATTAGACCTTTTGTCCCTTCTTAGACCTATTTGTCATGGTGTTCATTGACAACATTCTCATCTACTCCAGTGATTGAGAGATGCATGAGCAACACCTAAGGTAAACTTTGACCTTCCTCAGATCACATAAACTGTATGCCATGTTCTCGAAGTGTGAGTTCTGGTTAGATTAAGTGACCTTCTTTAGTTATGTGATTTCTAAAGATGGTCTGGCAGTAGATCCTACCAAGATTCAATTTCTTTCTTAGTGGATAGTGTCCACATCTGTGAAGGAGGTGCTTAGTTTCCTATGGTTGGCCAATTATTAAAGTCAGTTTATAGTAGAATTTCCTAGGATTGCTTGAACATTAACAAACTTTTGAAGAAGGCTATCCGATTGCAGTGGGATGATAAGTGTGGTGAAGCTTTCGAGGAGTTGAAGAGGTATTTGACTTCAGTCCTAGTCCTTACATTTCCAAGTGGGATTGATGGATTTAAAGCACACAGTGATGCTTGTATGCATGGGCTAGGTTGCATGTTAATGCAACGTGGAATATTGGTGGCTTAAGCATCACGATAACTAAAGCTGCATGAACAAAACTATACGACACATGACCTGAAATTGGCTATACTAGTGTTTTCTCTCAAGATTTGGAGGCACTGTCTCTATGGAGTTCGGTAAAAGTTCAACACTAACCCTAAGAGCCTTAAGTACATTTTCTTTTAATATGAGTTAAACCTAAGACAACACCGATGGTTGGAATCAGTTAAAGACTATGTTATAGAATTAACTTACCATGAGGATAAAGCTAATGTGGTGGCATACGTAAAAGACATCACATTCTTTGGGGGAAATTATTTTGTTAGATCAACTATATCAAGTGATCAGGAATATAGGGATTGAACTAATCACAGTTGGAAGCCTAGAGATAAGAATGAGCATACTTACCATAATACCTTCAATCTTTGAGGTGATCTAAGCTTACTAAGTGGGTGATATTAATATTAAGAGAATTCACATAGGTATTGTAGAAGGTAGATTCGAAGGATTCTAGATTCCTGAGGATGGAAGTATCAGATATAGCGACAAATACAATGTACCATATGGTTGTGTGGAGGTTAAGAAGAAGATCCTTGAGGAAGGACATTTCACTCCTTATTTTTTTCACCCTACAGGGGAAAAGTTGTACAAGAATATGTAGAGGGTATATTGGTGGCCCCGCATGATACAAGAAGTAGCAAAATTTGTTGCTCTTTATCTAACCTATGAGAAGTTTAAGATTGAACATAAGAGATAGTAGGGTTAAGAAAATAGTTAGAAGTTCTTGAGTGGAAGTAGAATAGCATATCAATAGATGTTTTAGTTGGACTTCTAAGGACCCATATTGGGTTTGATTTCATCTTGGTCATTATGGAGAGTTTGAATAAGTTAACCATGCTTATCTCGATGAAGACGACATGGATCATGGAATAATTAGCCAATGCCTAGAGAATGAATGTGGTGAGAATTCATGGAGTAACTAAGGAAATAGGTTCTCACTTGTGCGATGCATATATGAATTTATATGTAGATATAAATTAATATTGTAATTTGAGGATTTTAGTATGTAAAAATTTTCAATAAAAATTAATTTAATGTACATTTGCTAAAATGATATGTAGATATATTATTGATACAATTACATGACCTAATTTTTTGAAAGACTTCCTTAAACAAAACATTTTTTTTTGAATCACATTGATCATTATTGTCATCACATGTGAGGATTTTCAAACCTCAACTATTTGTGACTCTTGAAACACCAACATGTAATTGACCATGGATAAATATTGGATTTGTCTAAAAAAAGGTCAATACTAGTAAGAGATTGACCATAACATTTGTTGATTGTCATTGCATATGAAATAATCAATGGGAATTATCTTTTATTGAATTAGAAAGGTAATCTTGGATCAGACAATGTCAGTGACATTCTTGGTAACAAAGCTATAGGGCCAACATTGCTTCCACCTAAGATTTTTGTTTCTAAGACATGAGATCCCATCTCTATAATGACTATCCTAGTTCTATTACATAGACCAAGGGAATTATCTATATTCCTTTTGTAATACCCCAAAATTTCTGAAAACCTATATTTTAATAAATTACTTTTATTTGGAATAAAATTGCTTTAAGATTATTTATTTTAATTATTTTATAGATTTTAGAGTATGTAAATTTGGATAAAAGTATTTAATAAATTAAAAATAAATATTTTGCTATTTATCATATTATTTTATTTAAATAATTTTCCAAACTAACATTTTACCCACTTCATCCTTTTTAAATTAATACTTTAGATTATAATGAATTAAATTATTAAATTAAATAATTTATCAAGAATATTACGTTTTTATGATTTTATAAATTAATTTAACTTATTTCCCCTATTTTCCAATTTTCCCTTTTTCTTTTCCTTCTCCTTTTCTCCTTTTCTTCTTTATTCTCTTTTCCTTTTTCTCCCCCTTGGGCCGTCCGCCCGCCCAGCCTACTCTCCCTTCTCCCTGCCCATTGGGCCTTCGGCCCGTCTCTCCCGCCTCCTTCCTCTTCTCCTTCGCGCACGCCCGACCTCCAGCCCAAACGCCCCTTTATTTTCTTCTCCCTGGACCGGCCGGCTCCCTTCTTTTTCTGCGCCGGTCCAGCCACCCCGTCCCTTTCTTCTTCTCCTTTCTTCCTCCTCCCACGCCCGACTCTTCTGCCATTGTCGAGCCGACTGCCACCCTACACTTGCCACCACCACCTGCTCCCTCTCCCTCTCTCTCTTCCCCCATCATTTTCCTTCCCATTTCGAGCCAAACCGGCCCTTGGACCACACCCCGAGTGCCCCGAGTCTTCCCTTCTTCTTCCCTCTTTTCCCCTGCCACCCGACCAGCCCTGCCACCATCTGTAGCACCGATCGCCGACCCCTGCCCCTCTCTTCTCCCCCCTTCCTTTTCTTCACCACCCCAGCTCCCTTCTGCCCCACTTTCGAGCCTTTTCCCCTTCCCCGAGCTCTCTCCTCTCTCCTTCCTTCTTCCCCATTTTTCTTCCCCGTTATTGATCACCGCCGCCGCTCGAACCACCAAGCCCAACCCCTGCGCCACCTTCTTCCACCGTCTACTACCACCCTGCACCACCACGCCGCCCCTCGAGCCCTACACTTCCTCCCTTCTCCTCCTTTTCCTTTTTCTTCCCAGCTTTTCCTCCTTACCGCCGAGCCACCTGCAACCGCCGCCGTCCGGCCACCTTTGCCGCCACCCAACCCACCGTTCGACACCCTGCAACCCCCTCTACAACCGCCATCCATTAGTTGGCCGAAAACAGCCCTTGAACCCCTCCATTTTTCCCTCTCCTTTTCCTTCCTTCACAACCCCTTTCCCTCGACCCTCCTCGGTAGCCAACTTCGCCGCCTTGCCGCCGCCGTCTCCGCCGCCCTATGCCGCCGTGAAACCACCCTTAGCCTCCACCTACACTCCCTCTTCACTTCTGTACCATTCCCTTGCCTTAGAACCTCCCCCAACCACCTTCTTTTCTAACCTAAATACCCTAACCCGAAAATAATAGATTTTGCTTCCTTCACCCCCCTTTGAACCCTTCCACCCCTTATTTTTGCATGAGACTCACGCTACTCATGCAGCGTGAGCTCCCCCTTGATTTTGGAAATCATTTAGCTAATTTTTAAGGTATAATAGTATTTTATGTTAAGTGTTTTACTAATTAAATTTTATAAAGTTTTATCCTTTTTAACTTCTTATTTCTAAGAATAATGATGGATATTATTTTTAGGTGTTGAGTTTCTAATTATGCTTGGTAAGATTTGATATTTTGTGGGATTAAGGTAACCGTTAATCCTCCCTTAAATATATGGAAAAACGCATGCTAGCACATTTAGGGTTTAGTATGATTTTATGCATGTTTTGTATGCTTAGCATGATATGTTTATGGTTTCTTATATTGTTTGTTAAAAAGAAGGAGCATGATAACTTTTGTGCCATATGTAGGTACGTTAATTAAGGAAGGAGTTTGATTATGGATGGAAATGTTAAATACTTGTTTATGATGTATCATGTTGCTAGTGCATGAATGATGTTATTGTTTAAGGGTATTTTAGTAATTATGCTTATGAGGTATATAAATCAATGTGTGTAGTTGCTAATAAGTATTATGTTGAAAAATGACAATTTGGTGGACTTAGATGATAAAAATGAAGTATTATTATCATTATTTTATGTAGTGTTAGCAAATTCATAAAAATGGTGAATAAAGGGGTTGAGTGGAAATTTTATAAGTGAAAAGGGTATTTCGGTAAATTTTGAGATAAAAGAATAATATGGAAATTTTATGATTAAATGGTTAAATGATAATTTACAAGTAAAGGATAAAATTGTAGGTTGTGAGAAAGAAGGGTAAAATGGTAATTTTGGAAGTAGGGGTAAAATAGTAATTTCGGATGAAGGAGGGCATTATGGTAATTTTGGAGGTAGAGGGGCAAAATCGTAATTTCATAAGTAAAGGGTAATATTGTAAATTTTACAAGTGAATGGTGAAGTGGTAATTTATAAGTAAAGGGGTAATATGGTAATTTGGAAAGAAGGGCAAAATGGTAATTATGTAAGGAAAGATAAAGATGGTAATCTTGGATGTGAAAGGGTAAAATAGTAATTTGTAAAGTAAAAGATGTATGGTGGTAATTTTCATAAATAAAAGGATATTATGGTAAAATTGGATGTAAGGGGTAAAATGGTAATTTTGTGAATAAAAGGATATTATGGTAAACTTGGGAGTAAGGGGTAACTTGGTAATTATGATAACGACAAAAGATAATTTATCAATTAAATTATGATTGTAGAAGGGCAATTGGATGAGTATGATGCTATAGAAGAGTAATTTGGTAAATTAACCAATTAAAGGGCATTATGATAATTTTAATAATGAAGGAGGGTAATTTAGTAATTTATCCAACTCAAGGGCAATTTAGTAATTATAGCAAAGGAGAAGGGCGATTTGGTAATATAACTAACAAAATGAGAAATATGATAAGTGTAGCAGCTATGAGGGGTGAATGGTGATCTAAAAAGCGTAGGGGATAATTTAGTAATCTAAATTAGACAAGGGGTAATCTGGTAATTATGTAACCTAAAGGGTAATATGGTAATTTGGCAAGTAAGGAGTGGATACTTAACAATTATATAAGTAAAGGGCAAATGAGTAATTTGTACCTAACATGTCTTTGAGATTGTGGAACATTATAATATGATTAAATAATGCTGATTAGCCAAGTAAGAGTATTTGATAATTAGTACGGCCTTAATGGTTTCTCTGTGATATCCTGGATAATCATCTGAATAAGAAACGATTAATGATATCGGAACGATCGAAAGTGAATAAGTATCTGATTATCGTGCTTCTCGTGACCACCTTAATTAAGACACTATTACTTAAAGTGAAAGACCTTGAGATGGGGAATGGTGACTCCTTAGGGGTCGCTACCCTAAGGACGTGGTTTAGTCCACGATTATTCTGGTATTTGCTGGTGTGCCTTTGTGCCCTAGCCAGGCCCTATATCTTACTCTTCCTAGCTCTACGGACCTAGTTAGGGGGTATGCATACTTATGGATTAGGTGTCCTTGTCGGTAGGGTACTGAGTTAGCTTTATGCACCAGTACGACCAGGGTACCTTTGCGTCCTTGGGTTCATGGTTGAAGGGTACTGAGTAGCTGGTATGCACCGGTACGACCGGTGTACCTTTGTGTCCTAGGTTATCGATCTCCCATTCGAGGCAAATAAATATGATTGATATGCTGATTCAAGAAAAGGAAAGATACTATTATTGAAAGTGGAATATTAATGAGCCGGGCCCAGATGATTATGATATTGAGTACCGGTCCACCGGTTATAATAGTGGTCCAGGAGCGTGTTGCCCTGGTATGAGATATTGAGTACCGGTCCACCGGTTATAATAGTGGTCCAGGAGCTTGTTGCCCTGGTATGATATATTGAGTACCGGTCCACCGGATATAATAGTGGTCCAGGAGCGTGTTGCTCTGGTATGTGATTATGAGTACCAGTCCACCGGTTATAATAGTGGCCAGGGGCGTTGTGCCCTGGATGATGATTTTATATATATTCCGGTCCACCGGCTAAAATAGTGGGGGTCCCGAGCTCAATAAAATTAGTTCTGTATGTGAATAAGATTATGGAAAAATACTAATCACTTATAGTGGAACACCATGTGAGTCGGGTCCAGACCGGTCCACCGGCAAATAATAGTGGTCAGGTGCGTTCTGCCCTGTGTGCTTACCTTCTGGTCCACCGGCAATAATAGTGGTCAGAGGCATTCTGCCCTGTGTGTTGACTTCCGGTCCACCGGCTATAATTGTGGGGTTCTCGCACTCACATGGATATAAAATATGATATTGATTGAATGATAATGGAATAATGGTTTAAGGCCCAAAGTATCGATCGTCACTTATAAAGTATTATGTTTGTTATTGTATGTATGCATCTCTCATTATTTATATGTGTGTGGCTTGCATTGTGTGCCGTATGCGGGCCTATCTTTAAGCATGGTATTAAAGGGTTACTCAGTACTGTAGTACTGAAGGGATTCCCTTTATGGCGCCCCTGCCTATTCAATGGGCAGTGCCCTTGCAGGTATTTTCAGGTGCTACTCAAGTGGGTTACGGGAAGGAGAGTAAGGAATTTTCTGGTATCGTAGCTTTTTCTCTTTCTCATTTAAATTCTTGGTTTTAAATGTTAACGTTGTTAAAGTAACCACCATTGGTGGATTTTATTCCTGTAAAAGATTTGATGCGCTACTCTGATTTATGTGTGTTGAATTTCTTTCAAAATGTATTTTACTTTTCATTGCCTTAGCACTTGGTACTGGAACGGTATGAGTGAACCGGTCTGGTACTAAGTGTGGCGGTAATACTTCCCAAAATTCACATTTTATTAATCTGCTTCTGCGATTATCTTTTAATAAAACGAAATTTTTTAGTAGTGAATTTTGGGGGTGTTACACCTTACTAACATGATAGGCGTGTCGATCCTTAAGGTCAACACATGATTGGGAAGATTAGAACACTTAATTTAATTTAAGAAATCTAGAGTGTGTAGATCATGTAACAAATCATTATTTGAATATTATATGCATGTCGTATATGAACTCAAATAGGTATTCCATTTTGTTGAGTTAATTGACAATGTGTACTCATTTATTGATTCAAAAATGTCAAGAGTAGGTGCTAATATTGATCTCCATTGAAAAAAGGTATCATTAGTAATGTGGTCCTTGAATCCTAGATAGGCACTTTCCACAATAGCTTCAAATGGATCATATCAATATTTCAATAAGATATCATTTGGAATTTTGATTGTTGCATGACCATCATTAGGACCATTGATCACTCCATCTCTAATGCTCGTAATCCAATATGGAAAATAATTTGAAGCCTTATGTTTTTTGGTTAGTCATAAGACGTTATAGTCCCTTTATATGTATGAAGAGTTAATATTCATGAATAATGTCCTGTTGACTTCCCTTTGGAATGACTAATAATCATTACCTAAAATGTCCACAAGAATAATTGGTTTTCCTCTAAATGGATTATTAGAGCTCAATTCATTAGTGAATCATAAAATAACCCTCATCGTCTTCCCCAAAGGATCAAAACAATATATGAGTATCATTGGAGCTTCATCCTAAATTATGAGCTTACACCTTATAATCAACATTGCTAGTGGACTACCTTATTTGATATTCATGTTGAATCTTCAGTGATATTTATAGGAATATTGAATAGAGAATGAGCCATTATTCCTCCTAGCAATAAAAGAGAAGCTATTCCACTTGATGATACATTTAACATTATGTCCATTGCTTCTCAGAGCTATTGATAGTGTCTTCCCACTACCATCATAACAATATGCAAAGAACACGCCCCTTGAATTTGATTGAAATTCATCAATTATGGTGTCATATACATTACATTGCTCATCAATAAGATTGGATATATATATATATATATATATATATATATATATATATATATATATATATTTATGTTCTTTACATAACATAATATGATCGTAACACATTTCTTCATGGTTAATGTATTCTGACCACTAGAAAAATATTATGACGGTAGGAACAACATTGACTCAAACTCTCATAAGCTCTTACAACAAGTTTGTAAAATTTTTGAACCTCTACCAAACCATAATTTTTGATCTCATTATCATCCAAATGAAGTTCTAAAAATAGATCCATTGTAAGTTTAAATGATCATCATATAAGCTACTATTCTTATTATATATAAATGAAAAATACATATTAAAGATATGCAGAAATTACCTTTGTAATGTAAGGTTGTATATTATCCATATAATATATCAATAGTCACGTAATTTCAAGACACATCCCAACATATTGTAGCTCTAGTAAGCAAATCTAATGATAATAATGTTACAAATAATGATCTAATCAAATAAGAATTTTCCCAATGAGTTTCCCTAATAATTCCATCAATATATTCTTCATCGTAGTCTAACAATCCCAAAACATAGCAAGCATCATGGTATGATGTATACTGGGCCCTGTTAATACATTTTATATCATCATAGCTTTTAACCCCATGAATGATGTTAAGAAGACATCTAAAATAATAGAGTTCACCACTACCATGAGGAACACAAAAAATGTATCCAATAGAAATCCCCTACTACCATAAACCCCACACTCATTTACATGAATCCCAAACAAATTTCATAGGGAACTCTGCATAAGTTAAGTTCCATACATCTTCATATTTATGATTTATCTTCATCCAAGCTTAAAGCATATTTTCCTTAACTGATAAGCGATCAACAACAACATCATTGATCAAATCATCATTAGAAAAAATAACACTTTGATGAAAGCCCAACCTCTCAACTAGTGGATTCTTATATTGAATTCCATTTTTTAAATAATCTCCATGTTACCTCATATGATCAAATATATCTATAATCATAATACATTTAAATTTCATCAGCTTTTTTACTATCTCATCACCAACCGTGCTTCTATAAAAAGATGTAGTAACACTATCATGCCCTTTATTCACATAAATAAATACTTGATGAAGTATGACTGATTTTACCACTCAACATTCATATGGGCACCATACTTAAGTAACAAATAATGATTATGGGGCAGCACAAACCTATTATCTATAGTAACCTCATTCTTCTCCAATGTTATTCCATTATCATGTCTTTTGTACAGTGGATATCCATCATTATCAACTGTTATAGATTCAACAAAGTTTCCCATAAAAAGAATCATACAATGAGCATCAAGCATGCATGGAGAGTTCTTTTCCTAATTTCCACATGGTTTGTGTATCATGCAATATTAAGCGGTTGTATAATATGTAGGATCACTATTATGATCAGTATTTTTAGCTAAAATTATTCTATCAATGTCGTTTTTGGTTGGATACTTGTCAACATCATAATAAAAAATAAAATAAAGTTATAAAAATTAAAGTTTTCAATAATCTATAACTAAAATTATTATGTAGGTGTGGAATATTACCCAATTTAATATTTCCAAATATCTTGTTATTCCAAAGATCTATTATGAAATAATCAAGATTTATTTTAAAAACATGACAGATAATATATAGATGATCATTATCTTTAAGACCTATGCTCTAAACAAAGTGAACAATCTTTGGCCATTTTGAATTGCAATTAAATATGATAAAAATGTCATGATGACCATTCAATATACATATAGCCATAACATCTTGATAATTTTGGACCATATATCAAGCACCACTGATGAATGGATATGACAATATAACTCTTTTTCCTTGCATAGCTGGATCTGTCTTGCCTCTTAAAATAACATCTATCAATCCATTATATACTTCACAACATAATTTTTTTTATGTAATAGAATGTATGTCAATCTTGCAGATTCGATCATTATATATGCATCAATAATAAATTATTGCAAAATTCTCATGGATGATAGTATAACCTGTGAATTTCAATTTCTTTCATGTAGTCGATAAGAAAAGGACTGATATTTTTTACCACATTGTTGAATTCCTTTATTACACATAAATGGAATGTCTTTTCTGTACCCATTTCACCATGTGGAAATAATAAAGGATATTATAGCCCTATATAAGAAGCATGTAATTCACTTCTCTAGTTTAGCAATCCTATTTTTGTTTCAACTAGGATATCCCTATCACTGAGAGATGCATTAATGTCCCTAAAAATTAATCTAGTAGCTTCTAAAGTTGTCTGTAGGTTATACCATCTTCCATCTCCATTCCTTCTACCATTCAACATTATCTTAACATTAGAGTAACCCTCCATGTTCATTTATACCTTCATCATTCGAAATGATTTGACCAAGACATTATTCTCATCAAGCACTATATTCAAATTAGAAGTAATGGACGTATTAAGGTTGTTAAAACTTTCATTTTATCGATTACAAAAAATGTTATAACAATTCATTAAAACTATTCAAGGTAACTTATTTTTGATGAAACAATATATAATAAACAATACTAGTAATAAAATTTACCTAATACAATGGTCTTTATTTTCACGTTCATTTTTTGTGTTATAAATGTATAGTTATACAAATTTTGAGGCTGAATCTTCCGTTGGTATTAAACTTATAAGATAATAATTTTGACCATATAGTCTAAACATTAACGAAGAATTACCACTATTCAAACTTCTATCACTTTGTCCACCCATGGATGTGCAAGAAAACTTACTATTATATGATTGAATATTTTAGAGAAAGTAATCACTCTTATTATTTTATGAATAGAACGAGTCATGCAACAATTGTGGAGGATTTCTCATTAGTAGGAGATGGATTTTTCTTTATATAAAACACAATTAGTATTTTAGTTTTCGATAATTCCGACTTTTACATAATCTTTTTTCATACTAGAAAAAAGAGTCACAAAATGTACATGTGTATATATGATCACCAATATCCCAATTTTTTTTATAGATATAAAGAAAAAAATGTATTCAAATAATATAAAAAAATGCATTAAAATTTATGAATAAATAATAGTTTTCAAATATAAATTAATTAATATATATGTATATGAATATATGTAAATAAACATATATGTGCAATTATGTTAGAGCATACCATGCAATAAAATTTCATTGCTATCTTCTATTTCAGTACTTGCTATAAATAAAGTTTCCTAAATAAGGATATGTAAGTTGTAAATTTCATTTAAGAATAATTAATTAATATTTATTAATTAATACAATCTTAACACTAAAAATATATTCTAAATTGATTACCACATCTTAAATCATGAAAAGTAAAGCACTCAAATTTCCTCTTGCTCGTCGATGGTCGTTTTCCATCTATTCTGGTCGTCATCGTCTTTTTTCTATATTTATTGCCATGGTTCACACGTCACATCTACCTAACCTCTCATAGGCCTTCAAACCATTTTTCCACCCTACCTAGATCCTACATCTCTTCCATAGTGCTTTCCCACCATTCATGCCTCTTACAATCGCAATAAGCATCGTTAACCTTTCATCTTAGCTACCTTCCTAAGAACTTTGCTTGATATAATTTTTTTCTTTTTCTTTCTTTCTTTATCTATATATATATAAGTATATATTCATGCATACATATTAACTATTTAGTAGGTATTACATGTAATATTATCTTTATGATATATGTTTGTTGCTATTTGTTGTAATGTTGTTATAGGTTTTGGTTTGCCTCTCTATATATTCATGGATGTATGAAAATATTCATATGTTTGATATTAATGAAAAAAAAATAGTTTTGCTAGAGTTAGAGACCCATAATTTATAATTTAAAAAATTAGGCAACAATCATAATAATATGATTTAGTGGTTTTTCTCTGTTATATGTAGTGGACTAGTGAGATGGTACATTTTCCTGTCATGTACATTCCTTCAACATATTTATGCATGAAACTTGATTTAAATTTCCAGAGTCATGCCACATGGTGATATGAGGATCTTCAGCGGTTGTTCTTGAGTAAGTCATACTATAATCCATTCCATTTTAGATCTTATCATTAGCTTTTAACATTACATCAGATTGAGTCATGGTTAGGGGAATTAGCTAGTTATTTTGATCTATTTATCAACCTAATTGATGCACCACACTCGTAATTTTTTAGGGTGAGGTTTTTGCAAGGTATTATGATTAGATTGCTAGAAAGCTAATGGTCATAGATGACGAGTGAATGTTTTGTCAAAGCTTAATCCTAAGTATCTACCTTGGTTACCTTAGAGTATATATTAGTGAATTCTCCATTGATGATGCTAGGGAGTAGATGACATATCAAGATGAGTGGATACTAAAAGTGACAAGTTCTAGTTGGCGTAGGCTAGGTTATTGATGGATTGCATAAGATTGTTATGGGGTGTTGTTAGTTAGCTATTTTGGTTGTAGCAACCTTTTGATGTATGTATTGTTTCTGGTGTCTTAGGTTTTTTATTAGTTTTTGGTTATTGCTTTAAATGTGCAGTATGAGTTTACTATACAATTGAGAACCCTTGTATAAATATTTGATATGTATATACATATGAAATCTTTCTAAGTAATAATAATTTGTGTATTCGTGTATTTTTTATGCCCTTGTTTATGTATATAACTTCAAAATAGAATGATATATATTATATAAATATGCATTCCTTCATAGCATTAGCAATATATGAATTAGTTTGTAGAAATGAATTGATTTGTAATAATATTTTTCATGGGATTCATATAGATTAGAAAACTATGGATGAAAAATGGATGTCTGTAAATCATTTGTCTAGAAAATATGATAAAGGAAATGAATTTTTCATCAAGTTTGCAATAGAAAATGCTCGAGATACTAGTAGAATAGTCTTTCCTTATTTGAATTGTACTTATATTTAACGCGTCAGTGCTAATTATTTGAGAAATCATTGTTTTTTATTCTAAATTTATATAAATTGTAAGGATTGGAAATGGGCTATAGTTGGTTATGTGATTGGGTTTCGACCCTCTTTGCCCCAAATGGTAGGATATGTAAAGCAAAACTGGTCCTGTGTGAAGGAACCCAAGGTGTTGTTGCATGATCAGGGGTTTGTTGTCTTTAAATTTCACTCTAAAGAGGATAGATATTGGGTGCTCACCAAGCCTTATTGGTCCTTCTTTAACAGGCCTTTCATCCTCAAAGAGTGGCATAGGCGGTTTCAGTTTTCTAAAGAAAAATTCCAATTTATGCCATTATGGGTGAAGCTTATGAATCTTCCTTTAGATTAGTGGGATGTTGATTCTTTGAGTAGAATTGGGTGTGTAATAGGGATACCACTTTTTTTGGATGGTATAACCTCATAAAGTGAGAGAATTTCTTATGCTCGTATGTTAGTTGAAGTTGATGTGTCTAAAAAGCTTATGGAATCTGTGGAGCTTGTTGATCCTAATGGGGATGTCTTGACACAAAAGATTATTTTTGAATGGAGGCCTGCATTCTGTAACCTTTGTCATAAAGCTGATCGTTCTGAGAAATGTAGGAAGCTGGCCAAACCATCTGTGTAGACTACAGGGCCATCTTTAGGGAATGTTCTCAATTCTAAGGGGCATATAAAAGATGGCCAAGGAGTTCAACTTTGGAGGAAGGTGTCTCAGGGACAGTCAGAGCCTCAGAGAAGTGAGATGAGAATTGAAAAGGAGGTGGACATGCCAAGGCTTGAGCATAACCTTTTTCTAGAGGCAAGTGGGGGGGGGGCTCAAAGAGTTGCCAATTTTTGAGGAGAGGCTAGTCCTATTATTCCTGGAGGAGGTTCAAGGCAGTAGAGGGTTTCTTCAAAGGGTAAGGAGAAATTGGACATTACTGACTCATGTAATAGATATGCATGCTTGAGTTCCATGGCTGATGATCCCATCCTGCTGGATGATAGTATGGAGGATCAGGGTCTTGATCCTAGCTAGCCTCATTTTCCCAAGCATGGTTCTCATGTTAGGGGCTTGGAATATTAGGGGACTGAATAAGTCCTACAAACAAAAGGAATTAAAGCGCTGGTTATCAATGTATACAATTTCTTTTGTAGGATTATTGGATACTAGAGTTAAAAGTGCTAAAGCTAATGGTATTTGTGTAAAGCTTGGTAATCAATGGTGCAGACTAGATAATTATGTTTCTCACTCTAATGGGAGAATTTGGTGTCTTTGGGATCGAGGGATTTGGGATGTTCAGCTAATTTCATGCAGTGAGCAAGTTTTGCATGTTTTTGTCTCTATTGTTCATTCCAGTGAGTCTTTCTTTGCTTCCATTGTTTATGGTTTTAATACTGGGGGTTAATAGAAAGGATCTCTAGCATAATTTGCAGGACTATAAGGTTGAGAATGATCCTTGGATTATGATAGGTGATTTTAATGTAGTATTTCAACCTGCAGAGAAATTTCAAGGCAATGCCACTAACATCTCTAATGTCACTGAAGCTTTAGAGTGTTGTAACTCTTTATTGCTTCATGATCTTGCTTTCATAGTGCTGAAGTTTACTTGGTCTAATAGAAGCTTGGGGGAGAATCTAATTATGGCTAAGCTAGATAGGGTTATGGTTAATTTACCCTAGTCTTCTAAGTTTCCATTGTCATATGCTCAGTTTAAGGAGACTTTATTCTCAAATCATAATCCTTCACTATTTTCCTTGACTGAAAATAGACCCTATTTTAGGGGCCATTTTAAATTTTATGATATGTGGACCCTTGATCCAGGTTTTCTTCCTTTGGTGGCTGGTATTTGGAAGATTCCTTCTAAAGCCAATATATATAAAAATTTTCAGGTTAACTTAAAGGAGGTTAAGGTTAAGCTGAAGTCCTTTAATAAAGAAAAGTTTGGAGGAATATCTACCAAAGTTCAAATGGCCAGAGATCAATTGAAAAGAAGCCAGGAAGCTTTGGCACAGTATCCATCCAGTCTCTCTTTGCAGCAAGATGAGAAAACAAGTCTGCAGCAATATGAACTTTATGCAAGTTGTGAAGAAAATTTTTTAAAGTATAAATTAGGTATCATATGGTTGCAGTTGGGGGATTCTAATTCCCATTTCTTTTTCTCTGTTATGAAAGCTCGACGGGAACAAAATATTATAAGGAAGATTAAGCTTAGTAATGGTGTAACCTGTTCTGACAGTGAAGAAATTGCTAATACTTTTGTGACTTTCTACAGTAACTTACTGGGTAAAAGGGGTTTGGCTTCAAGCAATGTATATGAAGATGTTATGAAGTTGGGTCTAGGGTTACCTCTTCATCATCAGCATGAATTATTAAGACCCATTTCTGTGGGTGAAGTAAATGATGCATTATTGTCCATTGGAAATTACAAAGCCCCTGGGCCTAATAGGTTCACTATAGGTTTCTACAAGGCTGCTTGGAATGCTGTGGGGGAAGATCTTTGGCTGGTGGAAAGAAGAGTTTTTCAGTCTGCTATTGTTCCTTCCTTCACGGGGCATTCCAAGATTGTGCTTATCCCTAAATTTGAGAATGCAATTGAGCTGGCTGATTAGACCCATTGCTTGCAGCAATATGGTTTATAAGGTGTTGGCAAAGGTTTTAGCTGGAAGGCTACAAATTATCCTGCCTTCCATTATTCACCCATCTCAATCAGGTTTTGTGAAAGGAAGAAGGATTGGGGATAATGTTCTATTGGCTCATGAATTGCTGCATATATACAACAGGAAGCACATTTCCCCAAGATGTTTGATCAAGGTAGATATGAGGAAAGTTTATGATTCTGTTAACTGGATCTTCTTGGAGAAAGTCATGTTGAGGCTGCACTTTCCTATGCATTTTTTCAAGGTGATCATGGCTTGTATTTCTTCTGTATCTTATTCTTTGTCTTTAAAAAATATTATGCAACCTCCTTTTAAAGGGAAAAAAGGGCATAGGCATGGAGATCCTCTATCTTCATTTTTGTTTGTTATTGTGATGGAGTATCTCGGCAGACAGTTCCAATCTTTATGGGGCAGGGAAGATTTTCAAGGACATCCCAAATGCAGGAAATTAAGGATTATCAACCTTAGTTTTGTTGATGACCTCTTGGTGTTTTGCAAGGCTTCTATGTCTTCTGTCAAGGTTGTTAAGGATGTTTTAGCTGATTTCTCAACTTGCTCTGGTCTTCATGTTAGCCCTGGTAAAAGTAAGGTGTTTTTAGGTGGTGTAGGTCAGGAGTTAAAGCATTCTATTTTGTCCCTCCTTCATTTTCAAGAGGGGACTTTTCCCTTTAAATACTTAGGGGTCCCTCTGGATGCATCCAAGCTCAAAGCAGCTGATATGATGGAGTTGATTCAGAAAATCACAGGCAGGCTGCATCATTGGGCAAATAAACTCCTATCTTATGCTAGAAGATTACAATTGTTAAAATCTGTCATTTTTGGCATAACTAACTATTGGAGTTAGATATTCCTTCTTCCTAAGAAGATTATCCATAAGGTAGTGGCTTTATGCAGGTCTTTTCTTTGGTCAGGGGAAGCCTATCCTTCTAAGAGAGCTTTAGTAGCATGGAAAGTTATTTTTCTTCCTAAGAAAGAAGGGGGATTAGGACTATTGAACCTCTTTTCCTCGAATGAGGCTGCTATGGGGAAGTTATTATGGCATATCTCCTAGTAAAAGGATGCTCTTTGGATTAAATGGGTCCATGCTTATTACATTAAAAGGCAAGATGTGGCATCTTGCAGCATGCCTTGCACTGCTTTAGGGCTTTTGCATAGAATTTTTTCTATAAGGCCTAGACTTTTACCTATGTTTCAGCAGTGGCAGAGGGATAAAATTTATCATATTGCAAAGGTGTATGATGTATTTTGATTCTCAGCTCCTCAGGTAGCCAGGTGGATAGCTGTTTGGTCAAGCATTACATCTCCTAAACATAAGTTTATCTTCTGGTTGGCTGCACATTCCAAGCATCCTACTAAGGATAAGTGAAGCAACCTTCTTCCTTCTATCAATCTGCAATGTTGTTTCTACACTCAAGATGAAACTCTTGCTTATTTATTATGTAGCTATGCTGAACTAAAGAAGGTGTGGTCTGCTATTATTTAAGTTTGTGGAATTAGGAGGAGACACAACTCTTATAAGGGTATCTTTAATTCCTTTTCCAGAGGTAGAAGTAGAAGGGCTATTAAAACTCAATTCTATTCTAGTTTTTATGCTGTAGCTTTCTATGAAATTTGGAAAGCTAGGAATGGATTTATTTTTTTGAATAAACCTCGGGATTTGAAAGGGGTAGCTCATAGGATTGATTTGAATATGTCTTCTATTTGTATCCATTCTAGTAGGAGGGATAAGTTTGGTAGTATGATTGGGAGGGTGGATAAATTCTACAACTTCATTTGTAATTCTGATTGATGATATACATTTTATTATTTTAAAAAAACTTTATACAAATTACACGCTTTAGATATGCATGGTGAGATAGAATCTCAATTTAAGGAAGGTAGAAGGGATAGTAGTGGATTATTTGACAATAATGAGAGTAATTCTATAGAGAAGATGACTCAAAAGGTTGAGGAAAGTGTCCGAGATTGTACAAAAATGTTTTACCAATTATTTAGTGTCTCAAAAAAACCTTTGTATGGCGATCTTAATAATTTTACTAGATTATCCTGTACTTTAAGGTTGTACAACTTAAATTCATGTAACATATGGAGTAATAAAAGTTTCACATAATTATTTTCAATTATGTAAGAAATGCTTCCTGATGATAAATTTCTACCCGATTTTACTTATAAAGAAAAGAAGATCCTTTCATCTATAGGTATGAGTTATGAGAAGAAACATGTATGCTATAATAATTGTATATTTGTTTGAAAAGAATATTCATATTTAGATTATTTTCAAAATGAAGAATTCAAAGAACTATGATACAAGAAGAATAAGGTGCTAGCAAAGATGTAACGGTATTTCCCTATAATACCAAGATTCACGAGGTTGTTTAATGATTTAAAAGATGGGAAGAACTTGAGATGGCATAATGATGAGAAGATAGATGACAGGCTTCTAAGACATCCATCTAACTCTCCATAATAGATGATAATTGATGGTTTGTTTCTAGATTTTGGGAAATGATCAAGAAACTTGCGTCTTGCTCTCTCTAAGGATGGTATGAATCCATATAATGAAGGCACATATAGTATTGAGCTAGTGGTTTTGGTTATATACAATCTACCTCATGGCTCTACATGAAACACAAATATATGATGTTGTCTTTACTCATTTTAGGGTCCAACCAATCAGGGAATTATATTGATATTTATTTGGAGCCTTTGATTGATGATTTGAAGCTATTATGGGACACAAGTGTTAATGTGTTTGATGCTTATGGTTAGGAAAGTCTCACTTTGAGACTAATGTTATTTTATACTATAGCATTGTGTCTCTAGTGACGGGAATTGAAGAACACCCACGCTGACACAAGGGCCTTGGGTCAGGGGTTACGATAACAAGCATTTGGGGTTAATCCCATGGACTACAAAACACCTATAATCAAGTGGTTCTCCTAACACAAAAGTTAAATTAGGTATTTGAACAAATAACCACAATGGAGAAAGAGTTGACATCCAGCAAATCTCAAGGCTTTAAGCCATCTAATAGATATGCACATGATTCACTTTATATTCCCAATGTAAGTAGCATTAGAGATAGTTGTGAAGTTGATACACGTTTCTCCTCTCTTCTAGAGGTAAGAATATTTTACTATAAATTGACATATATACATTATATTAAGTGTCAACTCAATAATTAACAATACTAATGTACTTATCTTATTGGGTTTGCATAAATGTTACTTGGTAGATAATGAACCCTTATTTCTTTTGGACAAAGGAAGGGTACACATCTCCCATGGTACCTAAACACTGACGGTGCATGGGTCTATGTTAGCTACAAATTGCAGGCCTGTATGTATTGACATTATAATAATTGGATATGAACCCTTGCCTTATTATAAAGAAGGTGAAGAGGAAGCAATAGTGTTGAAAGTTCATGGAATCTTCGTGCCTTGGCCCATAGGTAAGATTCCTCTTGCGACTGAAGAGGTAATGACATCCTCAATCCATGTTAATACAAACACATTACACATTATTTATACCTTATTAAAATAAATATATTTATGAAAATTTCATTGTGTTTATTACCATATATTAAGGGATCAGAAAATAAGAAGGCTCCTAACTCAAAGTAAAGTGAAATAATAGAGGAAGGAGAAAAATAAAAGAGGGCACCAAGAAAGGAAAGTGAGCCAGATCAAAAAGATCGGCTAACCCAGAAAAGATCCCATCTTCAGAGGAGGCCCAGTGTATACAAGAACCCTACCGACTACCACCTCCTTTGGCAATATTGTATTTCTATGCCCAAAACTACCTTGATAGTTATCTAATTATAATTACTTGTCCAACCAAGTATGTTGGGAGGGACGATGCGATGTACATGATATCAACATAAGTTATTAGCAAAATTTATATGTTTGAATGGATGTAAAAAATGAACGAGGCTGTATATGTTAAGTAAGCATTATTTCATGTCATATATTTTAACACTTTTCATTTATTTGTATAATTTTATGAGTTAACTTCACATAATAAATGTGCATTATTATTGTCATCCATAGGTTGGTGGCTAGCTAGGTTGCGACATAGGGGATGATGTCCTCAACTATGTTTGTGTGTTCATACTATATATCTGATCATGTAACAGTCCCATTTTTTACTACAATTTTTTATATATTAAAACATGTTACAAAAGTAGAAAATAATTAGGAAAAATAGGGTGTAACCATTGAACCTAACATAGGATAGATGTTCACTGCTTATACCATATGAGATACAAAGTTAAACAACAAAAAAAATTAAATCAATAGAGTGTGCAAATAATAAACTATTTACAAAACTATAAAAGTTTTTATATCAAATGACCCTAACTTGTTTCATTTAAAACATTATAAAAGACATTCTAGTAAGTAGGAGATTACAAACATGGGTTGGGGCATGATGCCTAAAACAAAACCATGGTCCACCATGGACCTCACTAAAATCGTTTACATGTCCTCACTTACAATCCTCAACCCAAATATGGTAGGCTCTTCATTGGCCATCCCCAAAAAGGCACATGGTCATCTGCTCGTGACAATAAGAAAGTGACTGAGTAAACTGGCATATCAGTATACTACGTACTATGTAATCTAAGTTACTCCCTCAATGTACACAAGTATGATAATTTATCATTCATGAATATAATCTTCAAAATGCATTATGGTAGGATTATATAATTAAGAGTGCATAACACATGCTATGATATAAATTTCATCATAATAAAAACATCATGCTTAGGAATGATAACACTTTCACATACTTACATAGGAAATAGAAGAGAATAATGCAACAACCCTTAGGGTTACTTCCATTTATCTAATGCCATTAAGACATTCTAACCATTTATCCATGTAAGAAATAGGACAATCAACTCAATTAATATTCCATTCCATAACCTTTTAGTTAAGTGTGTGAGTGAGCTTTAACCATTTCGGTCACTCATATAATTACTTCCATTTAATAGCCAATTGTCAACCATTCATTTGGTTATAATTTATAATAATCAACAGTATTTTTTGACCATATTTCATTATTATTGAGCAATAGACTGTTTACCAACCCATGGTCTCAATCGTTTCCTAGTATTTTCTAGAAGAGCATGGAAGTAGATTAACAAGGCTTGAATTTTTGAGGGAAGAGAGGAAAAATAAGACTTAAGAAATTTATGTGGCTAAAAGAATGGTAAAATGGAGGGATGATTAGGGGTATTTATAACCAACCAACTGAGAGGAATTGCTAAGGTTTTGAATATCTACTCAAAACCCTACCATTGACCGTTTGAATTCGAACAAAGAAGATGGATTTGTCTGAGATTTGATGACCTCTTCTCTAGAGCTCAAATGATGTATCTAGAGAATTGAGGTAAATTAGGCAATAATTTGCATTCAAGAATGGACCTATAGAAATTCAATGTGGGAGGAATCTTCTAACTGCTAAAAAGCATGTTTGAGATTGAAGCATTTGATCTTATAATCATGTAAAAGAGAGAGGAGAAAGATGACAATTGCTAAAGTCATATCTCCCTCTTGTGTCTAAATCAACCTCTAAATTAAATCAAGGTAATATTTTGGGATAAATAGATCATAAAAATAGTTAGAGATCTCTTAGGGACAATCTTCCATAGGCTGGTAAGGTTCTAATTTACTGTAAGGGATTTTCCAAAAAAATTAAACTCAAAAAATTTGACTATCTTAACAAACAAATCATTTGATTTGAGTTTACCAATCAATATCCATCTAATAGTTGATAGGTTTCCCCCAACCATTCAACTGATTTAGTCGATGAGCCAAATTTAGCTAAAATGATAAATTAGTTGATCGGTTCGTGGAACCAATCGTTGGGTTTCTTGTAAAACTCTATAAAATTTATTTTTCAACATAATTTTAAATCAAAATTTATCTCAAATGAAATCATAACTGTGAATAAAAATCAACGGCTAAAAATTTGAAAAAATTTCTCATTCATCCATTATACAAAATTGTGGTGTGTTATAGATCGTACTACAATTAGTAAGAGTAGGCACATAAACTATGTAATGGATTGCATATTGAGTGAGGGGTACAACAACACCCATCACCTTGGTAACATGCATTATATTTTTTATTTTGTCCATCCCAATCAAAAAAAGGTATATGTTTTTTATTCCATCTAGAAATATCCTGTTCATTTTGTTGTCATTCATTCTGAAGGAAACCATTTAATTAGCATGTTAGTATACTTCTTAATCACATTAGTTTATTAATCCATATATACTCTTATATAATTTTAGGTGTATACATTTAAAATATTGTGTATGGCCTTTATTTATTATATAGGGCACTACAAATAGCGTATATAAGGAGGGGTGATAATGATGATCTAGACATAAAGAATCTTGAGTATGAGTTTGAAATAGTAAGCAGGAAGATTGACATTTTATATTTTATTTCAATTCCAATTAATATCTAATACAACAACAACTTAAGTAAATTTATTTTACTGTGTCCACAATAGAAAAACGGTAATGATTATGGATATTAAGTTTGTAGATCAATGGATCACAAACTCCATAAAAAAAACTATGAACATAGTTTTAATCCAGGTATGTTTCTTTTTCCATAATTTTTTTCGTTATATAGTTAATATATTACATATTTATTTTTAATATATATAATTAAATGGTTAAATCGTATTAATTTATAGTTTTTCAATGATGAGTACGTACGAGGCTAGAAATACAATGATGAGGAAATTGATGAATTTAAAGAGGAATGGGCCAAATTTGTGTGCTCAGATAGTCATTATGAGATATCTTTGTGCATGCATATTAGGTTTGTATTTGTTATATCTTATGTTCTTCTATACAGTTATATGCAAGACTAAGATGCACATATATATAAGACTTTGTATACTAGAGTATACAGCTACCAACTTTGAGTTTGGGAATTGTAGATCCATGAAGTTTGATTTTTGGAGTGAGTAGAGCTACCAAACTAGCGGTATGCCTATGAATTCTCAGAGTTATTGGTAATGTTTTACTTATTGCTGATTTGGTATATATTCTAACATACATCTGTATATATGCTCTAGAACAAACTGCATAATAAATATATAAAAAATAATAGTTTTAATAATGTTTTTAGTGAAAACTATTATTAAAATAATATTCAACAACGATTATAATGAATAACTGTTGCCAAAATATTCTTTAAAATAATGGTTATAATGAATAACCTTTGATAAAATTACACATTTTAGTAGTGGTTATAGTGAATAACTGTTGATAAAATATACTGTTTTAATAATATTTTTAGTTGATTAATGTTATTAAAACATGCATAGTTGGTAAAAATTTGGCACTAATTTTGATTTTTTATTATGGTTTTATAATATACTTTTATGTTTGGTGAATAATCGTCATTATTTAATTTATTGTTTATTATTTCCATACTTTTATTTTTTACTTTTATAACATAAAATAGTTTGTGAATAATCGTCATTATTTTTTATGTTTACCAATATCATTTTAATGTATTATTTATTATTTCCATACTTTTATATTAGAAATGTAATATTTTTTAAATTACGGATCAATTACGTTCAAGAACTTTATAATAATTCTAGAAGTCTTTATGTTAAACTAATATAATAAGAGTGTCAAAATTAATTTAATTATGTAGGTTAAATAACATTTAAATCTAATGTAAACTTTCAACTTATTAAATTTTTATAAATTTATAAATAATTATTTAATACGTATCAATTTATGTAATATATCAATAAATTATTTAATAAAAATAAATAATTTTTTAATAAGTGTATCAATTATATCATCAACATTAATTATTTATATATGTGGAAATTAATATTTTCTGCATGAAGGACAAATATTATTACAAATAAAAAATTAGTAAGAATGATAATTCAATAAGCATCTATAAGTTAATACAATTTTAATTTTATAGGCATTAGTTATTTTTATAACAATTCAATAAGTATTTACTATTTATGAAAATCATAATGATATCAACTTTAGTTCTTTTATGCTGCGCAAATATTATTAAAATCAAATAGAAATATATGTCCTATAATATTTGTACAATATTATAAATAATTATTTAATATGCATATATAAAGTAATATTGAAATCTTATAATGAATCAATATTGAAGTATTTTTAAGTCGAATGAATATATTATTTTTAACTCATATTCGGTATAATATGTAGTTCATTTTTTTATGTTTACCAATTTATTATTTATTATTTCCATAACTTTACATCGGAGATCTAATATTTTCTAAATTATGGATAAATTACATTCAAGATCTATATAATTATTCTAGAAGTTTTAATAATATACTCATATAGTAAGAATATGAAAATTAATTCAATTATGCTAGATAAATGTTATTTAAATCCAATGTAAACTTTCAACTCATATGATTTTTACAAATTTATAAATAATTATTTAATTTGTATCAATTTATCTAATATATGAAAAAAATTATTTAATAACCAAACAAACATATGTTCCCCCATCTAAACCATTCAATTTTTTCAAGGTAATCTAAACAAAAAAATTTTAGTCACTTGTATCAACTTAAAAGAAGCACATTTAAGGACTATATCTACCGTTAGTTTCAATGAAATTAAATCTAGATCGCTCTTTTGTTTTGGTTTGGATCGCCAAGACTAACACAAAGTGGTTAGTTCCAAACCATTTGATATTTTTGTAGGTTTAGGGTATTATATCATTTGTTTAGGTCAAATAAACTAAACATGTCTGATCGATAGATGGTTGGATAATCTAGACCATATGCCTGGAGCAATGCATCATGATTATTAACATGTCTCGCCTTCTTTTCTTTTTTCCATATGATACCAATAGATTTCAAAAATCATCTCAAATCTTCAAAATCTCTCATTTCTTATTCCTATCAAGCTATCCCTAATTGTCCCTTCAAATCTTCAAAATTTTCTTTTATCATCAAAGTAGAAGAACAATCTTTGGCTACTTGAATAAGTTATTATATTTGTGTAAATATCTCCCTCTAATCTCCACTCCTGCTAAAATCTCCTCTCTCATGACCTTACGTAAAAATCCAATGTCCATCAAACACTTAAATTAATAGGATAACTTTATATTAGTAGCAGCTTCCTCTTCTGAGCTCTAATCAGTTGATGCATTTATGCAAATCTATTATTATTTTTTGGTATTCACAAATTTTAACTATGAAAAATCCACCATTGAAGTTGTTTGATGACTTCCTTGTCTGTTCATTCTATATGAAGTAAGATTCATAGATCTTGGCAACCAACAACTCATCTAGATATTTTTCTTGAAAAATATAAGCATTTCTCTAAAAATTCATTTTAATACTATTATGTATAGCTAATGTTTTTTTATTTGTTTTTATGAATATTCGAATTCTTATATGACTGTGAGATAAGCTCAGATTTCGAGTTATAATGCAGGAAATTTCGGCACGTTAAGTATCATTATTATATTCTAAGTATACTTCTGGAATTTTTTTACATTATTGTTTTTCCCTTTTTACTAAGTTTTTTTAATTAATACAATTGGTATAATATTTTTTTTTGTAGATGTTGAAATAAAACACTAATATATGACATATGGGTCATATATCAATAAAATATATTAGACTTCAAAATAATATTTAGCGGATAATAGTAACAAATTCCTCTTATTCATATAATACATTCTTTTCTTGATAGGTATATTTTCTTGTTACCTTTATAATCCCCACAACTTTTGAGTTTACTATCAAGCTTACCAACATGATCTTAACAACAATTCTCAATAAGTAATGTTATACTTATGCAATCTTATTTTATTTTTAATTGATCTTACTAGCCTTAAAAAATGTTTCGGTGTTGCATGTGATTTAAAATGGGCAGAGCGACGTATGACTTTGCAAATCTAAGTGAAAATAAAAAGAATTTTTTTCTCAATAGTTGTTTCATAAATATAGTATGTTGACAACAAGTTGTCCTTATTTTAGTTTCCAAGTGAATGAAATCATATTCCCTATGCATGATCAATCAAAAACACCAAATATTTAGATAATGTGTTTCCTCTTGTGTTTTTTAATATTTAATTTAGTTTCATATTTTCTCTATCATTAAAATTTGGTAACTAATTGAGTTTAATTTTTTCACGTTGTTTGCTCAAGTAAGAGATAAGAAGCTACAAAGTGTTCTTCGAAAGTTTATATACTTAAATTTTTAAGAATATGTATACCTGAATTTTATATCCAATTTTGATGTTAGATCTAATTTCTAATTACTATAATATCTAGAATTATTTTAGTGTACATAAATTAATTAAAAAATATTTAATCATTTTTTGTCTACTATCTTTATTTTAAAAAGTTATTTTTGAAGTTTAAATTATTTTAATATATATTTATTTTTGGATAAATAACTTCATCATTAAATTAGCATTTTTAATTTATTGGTATTTAGTATTCTATTTTTTCTTATCCATAAATTTTAGAGGTGTTTAACTTCCTACCCTTTATTGGATTCCTAGATTATGTCCTATGGTAAAAGGTATTTTACTCTTACTTTTGCAATTGTAATATTGATTCTATTTTATTATTTTTTTCATCGTTCTTCAAGTCACTAGTATTTCCTTTGCTTGTTGCAAACCTTATTGTTACATAATACATTGCATATAATCATATTGATGTGCTGTTTTTTTCAATGGAAATATACAAACATTATTTCCTATTAGTACTTGCTACTTGTAGCAAAAAGTGACAAAAAGAACATAGACTTGGAGAATATGGAATTTTAAACTTATATGATAATATGGATTATTGAGGATCGAATATTGATAAACACGACTATTAATTGTTGTTGGTTAAAAAAAATTAAAAGAAGAAGAATATCTATCAAAGATGTTACATTTTTCTGTGAGGTAATAGTTTGGTGATCCCTAATTACTTTTTTATTCAATTTACTATGATGATAAGGACCAAAAAACAAAAGGTAACACAAAAGACATAATTGCAATTTTATTTATTTTTATTCATACTTATTAGAAGTATTTATATTTGGATTAGGATAATAAAAATATTTTACACAAAGGTTAATATGTTAAAATGTTTAAAATATACATGAAATAAGGTACACATGTAAGAAAACAACAATAGATAATAATAGATAATTAAACCTGATGTTGAGCTATTTTCTATTATCCTTTTTCCACAAAATTTTGTGGACTTTGTTAATTTTTTCATTATTTTTTTTTCGCACACAAATTAAACAGGTAAATATAAAGATAAAGAATATATCTCCATATTGATATAAATATAGAGGAGTGAAGTCAAAATTAAAGCTTACTTTGTGTTAGTTTTTTTTTAAACTTTATTTTTATTGGTAGCCCTTCTTGAGATTATTTGGGATCTATGCAATATTTAACTTGAAAGTTTAGGAGAATGTGAGAAAGTAGGAAGGGTGAGATATTTTTTCTTTCATTTAAATAGCTAAAATAGAGAAATAGAAAATAAAAATAGTATAAAGTTGTGAGGGTATAGTTGTAATTAGACATATCTAATAGTGTGTGGCTATAGCAGGGGTTAAATTTTTGATTTCCCTATTCCCTATGAATATAATTTTTAATATAATTAACTGATTTTATTAACTTATTGCACCTTTATCTCGTTTTTCATTTAATTTAATTTCATATTTATGTATATCTCAAAATATTTTTAAATCAATAAAACTAAAATAATTTTAAAATTGATCTTTTTTATTTTTCGTGTTTGCTTGTTTAAGGAGCCCCTATTGAATAATAATAAAGTTTTGTACAAGGTGCTTCTTTATGTATGTTTTTCAATGTTTTCCTCTTATACATATCATTTTATGTAACATGCATTATCCGATATATGATTAAAATATTAGGCACTAAAGTTAGTTTCATGCATTTCATTAGTGTTGATAACATAATACCATATGGGATAACATTGCATAGCACACAGAATATGGTAGGCTTGATGATTGATCATAACATACGTAAGACTGACAGATTAGTCTACACATGAGACTTCAATCTTTCAAATGATAGAGAAACTACATATGGAAAACAAAATAGATATCTAAACTAAATTTATAGTTTTTCTTTCTTGGTCACCACCCTTGTTTTCTTAATAGGAACAATTGATGAAAGTTCTCCATCAATGTTTTTCGTCTATCTCTTCTCTATTTCAGCATCTATTGGTTTTGTTTAAGTGATGTCATCTTCATTTTTTAGTTTTGTGATCTCATAACTTTATGAAATAACCATGAAAAGAATTGAATAATCTATTTTTTCCTTTTTGGTTGCCTACCATTCCATGTCACTTTTTCTAGCCATTGACTATAAGTTAAAGTCCTGAGTCCAAATATTAATTATTTATAGTAAACTTTTTAAATATAATAATGATTAAATGTTCATGATCTTAGTATTCCAAAGGAAAGTAACCTAGCTATCATACATGCTTGGTCCATCATACTTGGTAACTAAACCATGGTTTATTTTAAGTTTAATGATTGTGTATGCTCCCAAGTTGTTATCCTTAATTTCCACCAAAAATAGTACTACCTTATTGAACATGGTTTCAAGTTCCCTCAGTAGAAATTTATCTGACAGCTATAACAATAAAAGGAAGTTCACTTGATTACGAATGGCAACAACATTTAAGTAATAATTTTGAACCTTTAGTTTATAATTTACCTTTCAATATCCTCTTTGATTTCCTTTGCTAATTTTCCTATCAGTTCTTTTCACTCTCTGTCCCACATTAGTAATGGGGTATTATTTGTGTCATCAACTACTTTAACTTGTATCTTGTACCTTATATTAACAATTATTTTGAATTTATTGCATTTCTTGCACTTATATTTGTCGTCACTTGCTTTTAGCTTCTTGAAGAATCTTCTACATGCGTTGTATTACCAATCTCCCACTATCTCCACTTCTACTAATCTTACTTTGATCTAGAACAATCTTATCTTAAATTTTTTTACCTTAATTATAGGTAATTATATTTGTTAAAAATATTCATAGAATATTCTCAAAGTACATGTTTAACATGCCTCATCATTTTTTCCTCTTCTAGGGTTTTGAATAGCTACCTTCCACTTGCTAACTCACCATCAATAGAATATGATGCTAGTACTTGTGTGTTACTAATGGTTGTAGTAGTGTTTCTATTCACTAGAAATCTAAATTATTTTAATAAGGTTATTGTTTTTAATAAGTGGCATAAAATTAATATTCAAATGTTGTTTGATTTGATTCAGAGTACTATACTCATTTGTAAATTCTTGACTTTATTTTTCACCATTGTCTATGGTGATTTTAGTGACGTTCCAAATGTTAGCTAGTGTTACTTAATTTATATAAATGAAATATAGTGAATATAATTCATATACATAAAAAAGTAATTAATATCGAAATTTTATTTCTACCTATAAATATTCCGACTTTGCTGAACAATAATATGATGTAAACTACCTCTAATCTTAACTTTATGACATGTGTGTTTAGCTCAATAGTAATTTCACGCTATAGTGTACTTTCAATGGTGTTTTGGCTATAAAATATGATCTCTACTTAGTGAGACTCATTTGAAACAAGATTTTTCTTATTTATCTTGTATATACCTCAAGTTTTCAATACTGAAGTCAAGATTAATTGTCATTTATCCACAAATTTCCTTTTTTTTGTATGTTTTGTATGGTCACCACCTTGCTAATAACATTTGTCATACTTTTAATAATGTTAAATAAAGATGTTCAACATAAATTATATCTAGTTTATAAATAACCTCACAAATATGTTTGGAAGTATTTGCTATAAGTAACGCTTGAAATGGGATAAATTGATATAGATTCTCTGGGAACATGCCTATCCTTCAATAAAATTTAATGTTTGTCATGAAATAAATTATATATGGAAATCTGGTTGTTTTGATTCCCATTTTGTTGTTAGTAACAATAAAATTATGGATATGGGGTAAGTTCCCTTATAATAAAATGTGCTTGAATTTTTTAATAAGGGGCCTTCTAATTGATGCATGCACTCTAACTCTCTATAATGTTTTAGAAAACATATTTGTATTGAAATTAAGTAAATTTTCTACTTTAAAATATAATTTTAATCATATATAATTACCAATCTATCATGCAATATACACTCTACAATGTATACTTAAGATTTGTTCTCATAAGATTTCCTCTCGTACGTTCTTATCAAACTGAGTGTAACTACCTATGTTGTTGAAGAAGGGTTGACATCATATCACTCAGAAGAGAAAATAAAGACATGTTCATATGTTGTGCTGATTATATCTGTAAGGATAAGAATATAATGACATTTATTTATTGACTTTGTTTCCAACTTTTTATGCATTTAGGGGGTTGTACCCACAAAACCCTAATTATGCAACTCTCTTGTATCACATACTCCATGCATTATGTATGAACATATTTAAAGCATAATACATAATTTAAATAGGAAAATCATCATCATGGTACACATATGGAAGTATCCTAACCCATGGTCACACGAATAGAAATCATCATAAGCTAACCTTAATCATATGTATATGCTTCCATGTGAATCATAATAACCCTAAATACCATACGTTATTAATCATGAGATATTTATCATGGCATTAAAATCTTAAGTTGATAGGAAAGAAATCCCTACCAAAACATGAGACATGCGTACGTAAATCATATAACATATTACTCATGCATATAACTTAACTTAAATCACTTGTATGTATAATTAATTTAACACATTATCATTTTATCATCTAGGTCATAATATTAAAAAAAATACAAATAAAACATAGCATAATTCAAGGTCGAAATAAGCCTAGCATGCTCACACATAAATTCTACTATCTTATGAGTGATTAGATATACCTAAATCCATGTTCACAAAATAAATTATAAAATCTCCTTCTCTAAGATACTCAATAATTAAACTCAATAAAATATGTATTAGCATTTAATATAATACAAATAGCCTAAAATTACTAAAATGACTCAAGGATAACTAGTTGGCTGAAGTAAAGTAGTAAGAAAACAAAGAAATGTAAAAAAAATAAAGGAGGAGGCAAATGATGGGAATAGCCGAGAAGAGAGGTGAGAAATAGTGTTTTATCTAGTTGCTTGGAGGTTTCTATAGAAGGAATGGTTGGTAAAAAAAGGGGTGGGAATGACTAAAATGTTTGAAGCTAAGGAAGGGTCAGTAATAGAAGTTCATGCTAAAAGGTAGGGAGGATCGCCATTTTTGACCAAATTAAAGGAATTACTGTAGCTTTAGATGAGGGAGTTAGGGGGATTTTGGTGAGCTTGTGTAATATCCCAAAATCCTAATTTCCGAAATTATGGCCAAATAAGGAATTATTAGGAAAATTGATTATTAAAATTTATTTACTTAAAATGTAGAGAGTTAATTGAGATAGATTAAGAGGAAAATAACAAAGAATTTAATTGGAAGAAAATTTGGGTATTTTTCTAATTAGCACGGAGGTTAAGGAAATTTATTCAAAATAGCCTAACTAATTTAAAAATGGATTTAATTATTATAATTAAAATAATTATTATTAAAATTATATATATAAATTAATTATATAAATAAATAAATACCCAAATACCTCCAACCCAACCATTTTATCATTTCTCCATTTTTCCTTTTTCCTTTTCTTCTTTCTTTTCTCTTTTTTTCCTTCCTCCTCCTTAACTTTTTTTCTTTCTCCCCCCGGACTAGGCCGGCCTGCGCAGCCCAGACCCCCTCCCCGCCTCTCCTTCCTTCTTCTCGCCCGCGGCCCAGCACCGTGCGACGCCAACCCCCGTGCGCCCGTGCGCTGCGTTTTGCCCTCAGTACCGTCGAAACGCCACGCCACGCTAAACGACCTTATGACCGTTGCCAGCCTACGCCGCGACGTGACGTTTTGCTTCCACAACCCTCAATGCAGCGCGTTTGACTTACGGATTTTATATCCGTTGCCAAACCGGCCAGTTTCCCCCTATTTTCTTTTCCTCCTGGACCGCCGGTCCAGGAGTCGTCTTCTTCCTCCCTCCCGCGCAGGTCTGCAACCTGCCGCCTGCCGTCCGACCGTCCTCTCCTTGCCATTCCCGTCCCTTTCTTCCCCAATTCGACCCAGCACTCCCTCACGCGTCCTGCTACCCCTTCCTTTTTCAAGAAAATGGCCAAACATACCCTGCAAACCGCAGGGCACGCGACACTGCCACCGCTGGCCGGCCACCTGCAGCGCCTGCCCCCGCGTGCCATCCCTCTCCCCTTCGTCGTTTACTCCTCCTTAATTGCCTATAAATACCCCTCCCCGAACGGCCAAGGCAAGTCCTCCCCTCTGGACCTTGCCGAAACCCTGCCTCGCCGCCGCCAGATCAGACGCCCTGTTCGCTGCCTATAGCAACCGCCGCGACCACCACCACGCACCAAAACCTTCCTCGCACCCCCTCCACTTAACCAAACCGCCTCAGCCCCCGTTCCTACCCCGCACGTGCCGCCACAGCCGTGCGAAATCCTTTGCCCAAAAATCGTCGCCGCCACCTCGCGCCACCTTCTGTCGGCCCCTCCGCCGTGATCAACCTCCTCTCCACCTCCCAAAGTGACCAGCAAGTCCTCCTCTACCTTCCCATACCATCCTTACTCCCTGCTTCCTTCTCCACCAACCTCCACCATCTCCCACCCCCCTTCTTCAACCTTCGGCCGCCGCGTCCACCACCGCGCGCCGCCTCCTTTCTCACGCCACCACCCTCATTCCACTCCCCTCTCCCTACTGTCTCCTCCCCCACACTTAACTTTCCTTTCCTTTTCCCCATCTAACCTCCACCTTGATCTTTTCCCTTCTCTTCCTCCTCCACCGCCTCCGCCGTCGCCGCCACGCGCCGCCGTCGGACCACCACCAACCCTAGGTGGTTCTCCACCCATCCAAACCCTAACCCCATTTTTATATAGCTGCTACTATTTTCTACTAATATTAACACTAATATACTTATTATTATTATTATTATTATAATTATTATTATTACTTTTATTATTGTTATTACTATTATTATTATTATTATTATTATCATTATTACCATTATTATTGTCTTGTTATTAATGTTCTTATTTTCTTACTAATACTAACATCCCTTTTAAACCCTAACCTATATTATACTTAACTTTGGTCTTATTTTTATAATTATTAGTATTAACATTTTTATTATTATTATTTCTATTATCCTTACTATGGTTCTTATTATTATTGCTTAACCTTACTTGGTTGTACTATTGTTATTATTATTATTATTATTATTATTATTATTACTATTATTAGTATTATTATTATTACTATTATACTTAACACATTTGTCACCATTGTTAATAATAATACTACCTTGTATTACCCATGTTACTTAACTCAAGCTAGTAAATATCATTTGGTTGTTAACTAAGAAGAGCACTTGAACCTTATTACCATACCATTTAACATTAACCCTAACCTCATTACTTTGACACTAGTATTAATTATTACTATTATTACTACTATCACTACCTTATTGTTGTAATCAAAAGCATTTGAACCCTTTTATTATTCAAGAATATACAACTATTATCATTATCACCCTTAGGAATAATTACTTGTAATATTGTGACCTTATAATAATATTATTTCGAATATGACACCATTAGTAGACTTAGCCTTAAAAATGCTAGGGTTTCTCTCACTATAAACATTAGTGTCACTAGTATTAGTTTTATTATTATTATTATCACTATTTTTCTATAGTTAGCATGAACATTATTATTATAAGAATAGGGCTAACGGGTCTAATAATATAAGTGTAACGATAGGTATTAAAAATAAACATATTTTGACTACTAATATTTAGTATACTAATTCTAAGGTAAAAACCCTAGTTTTTGTATAAAACCCTTTTTAGTAATAAAAATCCTAACCTTAAACTAGAATGAGGATTGATAGTAATTATAAGGGAAACTAATACTTAGCATTTTTCCCTTTTATAGGTAACCCCGACCAAAGCCCTAAGGAGTTAGAGGAGCGTGCTCCAAGCCCGGCGTCGCCTTAGGTAAGGACGAAGCTAATGGCCTTGTGCTATGTGTGACGTGGATGTGTTGAATGTTGTGTATGCCATGCTATGCCATGTATTATATGATTTGTGTATAACTTGTCTTATGTGTAGCGCAGCTTGGAGATTGAGATATGTTGTATGTGCTTCCGTGACATGAGCATGACATTTATATGTATGATGTTTATGATGTATTATGTTATGACCCTCTAGGACATGCATGTTAGGATAAATGGTAATATGAGTTGGGAATATAAGGATGACCGGAAATAAATGAGAAGTGAGACCACTAAGGGGGATTTGAGGTTGACCTAAGTACCTCATGATCTATGAGAGAATATTTAAGTGGGAGGAATGTCCGAAATAAATGAGAGTTGGGAACCATGCATGGGAGTCTTAAAGTTTGCATGGTGGTATTCGGGTTGTATGGTGGTATTTATGATTTTATGGAGGTATTAATGTTGTATGATGGTATTAATGTTCTAGGGCAGTACTAATGGTTCGCATGGTGGTATTTAGGATTTTATGGAAGTATTAATGTGGTATGGTGGTAATTATGATTTTATGGAAGTATTAATGTTGTATGGTGGTAACTATGATTTTATGGAAGTATTAATGTTGTATGGTGGTATTAAGGTTTGTATGGTGGTATAAATGTTCGTATGGGGGTATTAATGATTGCATAGTGGTTTTAATAGCTTATGGTGGTATTAGGGTTTGTATGGTGGTATAAATGTTCATATGGTGGTATTAATGATAGCATGGTGGTATTAATGGCTATGGTGGTATTTGGGTTGTATGGTGGCATTTATGATTTTATGGAGGCATTAATGCTTGTATGGTGGTATTAATGATTGCATGGTGGAGTAGGGGGTTGAGAGTGAGAACTCACTTGCATAAAAGATGAGCGGGGGTTTCTAAATGAGAGAAGAGATTTTGGGGTGAAAGAGGGAGGTTACTTGTTGAAGAAGTAAAGTGTTAGGGTTTGGTGCAGCCAACTAGGGTTGGCGTGGTCGATTAGGGTTTGAGTGGCCAACTAGGGTTTTGTTGGTCACATGTGAACTTGGGAGATAAAGAAGTACATTGGGGAACTTCCTAATAAAGAATGAGGTACGAGATAGAGAATAAAGTAACGTTTGGGTAAGTAAGAAAGAGTTGGGCCACATAGGTCCGATTTGGGTATCCGAGGAGGGACCCTAGAGGGATGAGAATATAAGGAGTCGATATCATATGTTTTGGGGTGGCCTATCTTCTTTGGAGATTGTACCCTACTATATACCACTATGCCTAAGTCTACGGGGGATAAATGTCGGGTGTGAGAAGAGGTACGAGTCTCAAACTATGGGACGGTTCCTCTGGAGGGGAAAGAGGTAGAGTATCAACCGCATGCATGTCAAGGGTGGATTGATATCTAATAAAAAACAGATAAGACACTAATAATGAAAAGTGAAAGATTGTTGAGCCGAGCCCAGACCGGTCCACCGGCAAATAATAGTGGCCAGGAGCCGGGGTGCCCTGGAGACCGGTCCACCGGCAAATAATAGTGGTCAGGAGCGTTCTGCCCTGAGTGTATACTTTCCGGTCCACCGGCTATAATAGTGGGGGATTTCGTGCTCGACAAACCAAATTAAGTAAGTTAAACCATGGGAAATATACTAAGTACTTACAGCGGAACATCATGTGAGTCGGGGCCAGACCGGTCCACCGGCAAATAATAGTGGCCAGGAGCATTTTGCCCTGGAGACCGGTCCACCGGCAAATAATAGTGGTCAGGAGCGTTCTGCCCTGAGTGTATACTTTCCGGTCCACCGGCTATAATAGTGGGGTTCCCGCACTCACATGGATTATTAAAGAATATGTGTGAAATGGACATATTATTATTAACGAAGATAAAGAATAAGTCACCGGAAAGTGCTTAGGCCTTATCTTGCATGTTATCGCATGTTACTGATATGATTGTGTTATGTGTACTATGTAGTATGATTGTATGCTTGGCCTTAGCGCACCTGCACCCTTACTCAGTATTGGACCCGTACTGATACTACGTTGATTGAATGGGTCCTGTGATGATCCACCAATGGTGGGGAGCAGACCTCCTATGCAGGTTTGATCGGTTACTATTTTGGGGTGGAAGGCTTGACTGGAGTGAGTAGGCGATCCGGATACTGATCCTTTTTGGGGATTGTTTTGTTAGCTATATTTTGTATTACGTTTCCCGTTTTTAAAGAAAGAGAAAGTATTATGGGGTTATAATCCTGAATCGTATTCAAACTTCTGTTTGAATTATATCTTATTTATGATTTATGCTAAATGTCGTCTACATTTTATGATACTTCGTACTTATTGATGATTGGTTTTAGCCTTAGCACTTAGTGCCGGAACGGTAGGAATGAATCGGTCTGGTACTAAGTGTGGCGGTAATACCCCCAGTTTATGGTTTTAATTCTTTTGCTTCCGCTAAACCTTTTGATTTAAACAAAATTTTTTAGTAGTAAATTTGGGGGTGTTACAGCTTGTGCACTGGTTCTAGGTTAAAAAAATCTTATCATGCTCACACATAAATTTTACCATCTCATAAGGGATTAGATTTAACTAAATCTAAGTTCAAACAAAAAAGTATTGAATCTTCTCTAAGATCCTCAGGAATTACCTAGGAAATTAACACCTAATAACACATGTATTATAATTTAATATAATATAACAATAAAGAAACTTTCTAAAATAACTGAAGGATAATTAATTGGTGTATGTAAAGCAATGAGGAAACCAAGAAACTCATGAATCTAAGGCTGCAAATAGTGGGAGTTACTGAGAAGAGAGGTAAATGATGGTGCTTTATGCCATTTCTAAGGGGTCACTATGGTAGAAATGCGTGGTGTGAAAGGGTGGGAATGGAGGTAATAATAGAATTTAAGGGTTTTTAGTGGAAGTTGTTGTAGCAAGGTAGGGAGGATCTTCATTTTTGGCCGAAAGAGAAGGGAGAAGCTTTGGTGGGTTTGGATAAAGGAGTTGGGAGGATTTTAGTGAGGTTGTTCATTGGTTGTGGAGTGGTTCCTATAGGAGTTGCCAAATGTGATGGTAAGGGATTAGTGGAAGGGGACATTATTATGGCAAGATAGCTGCTAGTGGTGTGCATTGTGGATAAATAAAAGGCGAAAAAGAAATGGGAGAAGAGTGCAACGATGGAAAAATTGAGAGGTTTTATTTGCATGAGGGAGCTCAGGAGGAAGGGAGGAAGTGTAGGCTACTTAAGGGATGAAAAAATTTCACAAAGGGAGATGGAGAATGAAAGGAAGAAAAGGTTGAAGAAGAATATGGCATATAAGGTGTTGCCATGAAAAATAAGGGGAGGGAACACATGGTAGAGATGGAGGTAAGGTGTAGGAGGATTATACGCTAGAGAAAGAATTAGAAAATGACAAAAGAAAATCTAGCATAGGTTAGAGCCATATGTTAGGTAAAGGTGAAGTGTCGGGGTAGAAATATCCTGTAACAAGAATTAGAATTATGTGATCTAATGGATACTGGTTAAGGTCTAACTTAGAATTAAAATTTAAGAACCCACTCTAACAAATTTTAACCTAATTAAATTTTATATCAAATATGTCATAATAATAATACACATATTAACAAACCTTTTAATACAAAATACCATACCAAAATTATTACAACTAAACACACATAATTATTGGTTTGTAATTAGGGTTTTTGAAATGGGTATTACATTATTGATAGAGATTGAAAAACAATCCTAGAATTTATCCTACCTTTAGTTGTAGCCTAATTAGAGCCAAATAAAACCCTGTTCAATTTTTCATGCTTGGTTTTATAAGTAGTGGTGACAGAGAAAATTGATAATAATATGGTCAATCATTATCATTAGTAGATACTTTGAGAGTAAACACAAATCTGAGACACATAGGAGTAGAGAACTACCACATACCTAAAGTTAGAATCTATTTGCCTAATTATTTGTATTTACTCACATTAATAACATAAAAGTTGGATTGGATGGTGAAATTAAGGTAATTTGAGCAAATAACTAAGGAATAGAAGCTTATTATGAGGAAGAAAGTTTGAGCCATGGAAATTTTGATGTACAATTATTCAACACGCTAAAAGAGAATTCATAAAAAGACAAATTAAGAGCAGACAAGGGAAAGATAGGAAATACAACCTCCCACTATATTTATGGAAATTTGATCTCCTCTTGTATTTATGGAAATATAACTCATATTTCATTGTTAGTCCTCACACATGCTCCATTAATTACAACTATTTGTATAATTTTAGAAACAAGTGCTCTGTATTTACTAATATAAGACATATTATTACTAATCTTTGGATCAGATTTGTACGACCTTCTTTATTTGACTTAAAATCATATATATATATATATATATATAGCACTATTATCAAAATTTTGATTCTAAACATTAGAGTTCTTTTGTTATATTTAGTTAGTTCATTACTATAACTGAAAGATTGGAGATCATACATTGTTTGCAATTCTACAATCTCCCATTTTCTTTCTTTTGTATATCTCATTTATTTATTTCATAATTTCTCTTATGTTTAATGCAGTTATAATTATTGGTTTAATTGATGAAGTTTGTTATTTTTTGGAGTTTAATTTAATCTTTATTATTATTTTTATCCATGGTAATTAAAGTTATTAATTTTATTTTTTAGGTCATGCATTTTATGCTTTTATTTATATATTAGGTTAGATTAGTATGGGTTAGGAAGATAGTCAATCTTGAGATGTGATTTAAACTTTATTGTTGTGTAAATATTTTGTTAGATTAATAAATTGAGTTTAATGATCGCCTATCTAAGATTAAGACTTAATTATCTATCTTAACCTCGTTGTTAATTTGATTAATAGTTGGATTCTTAGATACTATAGTTAATAAGTAATTATTAACATATACATTCTCAAGTAGAAAATAGCCTATTGATTCAATCTATGTTCATTGATCTTTCGAATTGTATATTTTAGATGGTTGTAACTATGGCTCTAGTTAGCCACTCTCTAATTATTAATTTTCCATTGTTTAAACCTATGGACCTTATCCTAAGTGTTAACTGGTTAGACAATAAATCATAAGAAAATCTTGGTTTATATGAATAAGGGTATGTTAGGGAGCAAACACATACGCCCTTCTAATGGTTAATATTAAAAATACTACATGGCCATTTGATTTGATGATTGGTTGATATACCTATGCTTAATATTTCCTATAATCCCTATTATTCCAATATTGTTATTTAGTTATTGATTTAATTGTTAATTTTTACTATTTTCATTAATATTGATAAGATTTTTCTTATTTGATAACTAAAGGAATTTATTTAATAATAGAAATATATGAATAAAATTATAACCTTCATGGGATCGACCCTTACTTGTTATATACTATTTGTGTGTTTTAGGTTTAATTTGGTTTGTTTATAGCAACACATCAATCTTACCTCAATATTTCTTTTGATTAACTTGGTTATTTCCTTCATCAATGCAAGATTTATGGTAGTGGCCATGAGAGTGCATTATGCTTTGCTCTCATTCATTCTAAATGTTAGAAGCACTTCCTTTATGTAATTTTATTAGTTAAAAATATTCCATTCATTTATTTCTTGATTTGAATTATAAGGAAATAGTTCAACCCTCCCATCATTGTCATTTTGAACTCACAAAACATCAAAGTTCAAAATTCCTTACACATGGACTTATAAGGAGCACTGAATAGTATGTCATCAACATATATTTTCACAAGTGGATCCATCTTGGTATTTTTAAGGAAGAGATTTTTATCTATTTCACCTCCTTTAAAACCTTTTTATTATAGAAATTTACTCTATCTTTCATACCAAGTACTAGGGATTTGGTTTGACTTGTTTAGTTTAAAAACATGATTAGGTTTTAAGTCATCTTACAAATATGTTGACTATTTAACATTTTCCTATTCTTTAATAAAACTATTTAGAAAAATAGAATAACATTCATTTGATATAATGTACAGCACATGGATAATACAAATGAAAGAAGTATATATATTGACCCAAGTCCATAGTTATTAAAATCTCAATTTGATCCTACAATTCTAGAATCCTACAATCCAAATATCATAAAATGATTCACAATCCTAGGTAGATATTAAAGTAATTAGGTCATTATATAATCTTATGACCCTACAATAGAATGTTATGATCCTATAGTAGATTCTTATGATCCTACTATAGAGTCTTATGATTATAGGTCAAATCCAATAATTCTTAATAAGAACTATAATTTTTATGAATTTATCTTCAAATCTATTTTCCCTCTTATTCCATGCATATTTATTTCTTAATAATTTGATTCCAAAACTTATATTATTTTGCAAAATGTCTTGAAAATGAGCTAAGTAAATAAAATATAACTATTATACCATTATGATAATGAAGTCAATTGTTGATGAAAAAGGTTAACAAAGAATGTAATCTCTCTATATATATATGGTTACATGAATATATTAAATTTTACAAATTATACATTATTAAATTCTATTGAATTTAAAATTAACATGTTTTTTTCTTTATTATGGTCATGTTAGCTTCATAGATTAAACAATATTTATTTTATACTTTACAAATGGTTTATATAGTTGTTTAATAAGTGTATGTATAACTAAATCTCTTATTAAATTTCATTATATATTAATTCATCATAATTTCAAAAACTAAAATAATTTTTTTTGGGTTTTATTATCTTAAATGATAGAAAATAATTTCATCTCATTGTTTTCTTTGTTATCATTCACATTCTTTAATATTTGTTTTGTTTTTTCAATGCTAACAATATTTTATATTTTAAACATAATGAGTTTTATGTCAGTCTACTCATAGTCTCATTATATCTTTCACATTTCATTTTATAATTTATTTTTGATTTTGTTACTCAATATGGTTCCTAATATGTACAACAACTTCAATAATTTATTTTACTTGTATGTTGCTACAATTCAATCATTGACCATATGACAACTTTAGTGTGGAATACTCATGTTTTTTTAACTTATACTATGCTATTTTATAACATACAAAGATATAAATTTTTTATTTATATATCTTTCGTATTATCATCAGATTCTACAATATAATTTTATGATCTAATCTTGGACCACCAAATTTATGCTAGGAAGAATCTTGATTCTATCAACCTTGCCCAAGTCTAGATATGGGTGCAATGTGTACACCCCCAAATTTACTACTGAAAAATTTCGTTTAAGACAAAGGTTTTAGCGGAAGCGAAAGAACTAAAACCATAAACTTGGGGGTATTACCGCCACACTTAACTTTCCTTTCCTTTCCCCCATCTAACCACCACCTCCATCTTTCCCCCTCTTCTCCTCCTCCACCGCCGCCGCCGTCGCCGCCATGCGCCGCCGTCGAACCACCACCAACCCTAGGTGGTTCTCCACCCATCCAAACCCTAACCCCTTTTTATATAGCTGCTATTATTTTCTACTAATATTAACACTAATATACTTATTATTATTATTATCATTATTATTATTACTTTTATTATTGTTATTACTATTATTATTATTATTATTATTATTATTATTATTATTATTATTATTATTATTATTATCATTATTACCATTATTATTGTCTTTATTATTATTGTTCTTATTTTCTTACTAATACTAACATCCCTTTTAAACCCTAACCTATATTATACTTAACTTTGGTCTTATTTTTATAATTATTAGTATTAACATTTTTATTATTATTATTTCTATTATCCTTACTATGGTTATTATTATTATTGCTTAACCTTACTTGGTTGTACTATTGTTATTATTATTATTATTATTATTATTATTATTATTATTATTATTATTATTACTATTATTAGTATTATTATTATTACTATTATTAGTATTATTATTATTACTATTATTATTATTGTTATTGTTATTATTATTATACTTAACACATTTGTCACCATTGTTAATAATAATACTACCTTGTCTTACCCATGTTACTTAACTCAAGCTAGTAAATATCATTTGGTTGTTAACTAAGAAGAGTACTTGAACCTTATTACCATACCATTTAACATTAACCCTAACCTCATTACTATGCCACTATTATTAACTATTACTATTATTACTACTATCACTACCTTATTGTTGTAATCAAAAGCATTTGAACCCTTTTATTATTCAAGAATATACAACTATTATCAGTATCACCCTTAGGAATAGTTACTTGTAATATTGTGACCTTATAATAATATTATTTCGAATACGACACCATTAGTAGACTTAGCCTTAAAAATGCTAGGGTTTCTCTCACTATAAACATTAGTGTCACTAGTATTAGTTTTATTATTATTATTATTATCACTATTTTTCTATAGTTAGCATGAACATTATTATTATAAGAATAGGGCTAACGGGTCTAATAATATAAGTGTAACAATAGGTATTAAAAATAAACATATTTTGACTACTAATATTTAGTATACTAATTCTAAGGTAAAAACCCTAGTTTTTGTATAAAACCCTTTTTAGTAATAAAAACCCTAACCTTAAACTAGAATGAGGATTGATAGTAATTATAAGGGAAACTAATACTTAGCATTTTTCCCTTTTATAGGTAACCCTGACCAAAGCCCTAAGGAGTTAGAGAAGCGTGCTCCAAGCCCCGGCGTCGCCTTAGGTAAGGACGAAGCTAATGGCCTTGTGCTATGTGTGACATGGATGTGTTGAATGTTATGTATGTCATGCTATGCCATGTATTATATGATTTGTGTATAACTTGTCTTATGTGTAGCGCAGCTTGGAGATTGAGGTATGTTGTATGTGCTTCCGTGACATGAGCATGACATTTATATGTATGATGTTTATGATGTAATATGTTATGGCCCACTAGGACATGCATGTTAAGATAAATGGTAATATGAGTTGGGAACCATCATTGGAGTCTTGAAGTTTGTATAGTGGGATTAGGGTTTGTATGGTGGCATAAATGTTCGCATGGTGGTACTAATGAATTCATAGTGGTATTAATGGCTTATGGTGGTATTCGAGTTCGTATGGTGGTATTGTGATTTTATGGAGGTATTAATGTTGTATGGTGGTATTTGTGATTTTATGGAGGTATTAATGTTGTATGGTGGTATTTGTGATTTTTATGGGGGTATTAATGTTGTATGGTGGTATTTGTGATTTTTATGGGGGTATTAGTGTTGTATGGTGTTATTTATGATTTCATGGAGGTATTAATGTTGATTGGTGGTATTAGGGTTTGCATGGTGGTATTAGGGTTCGTATAGGGGTATTAATGATTGCAAAGTGGTATTAATGGCTTATGGTGGTATTAGGGTTTGTATGGTGGTATAAATGTTCGTATGGTGGTATAATGGCTTATGGTGGTATTAGGGTTTGCATGGTGGTGTTATGGTTTGTATGGTGGTATTAATGGTTGCATAGTGGTATTAATGGCTTATGGTGGTATTAGGGTTTTCTTGGTGGTGTTATGCTTTGCATGGTGGTATTAATGTTGGTATGGTGGCCTTAGGGTTGCGTGGTGGAGTTAGGGTTTTGCATGGGAGTTAACGATTGTACGGGATTAGGGTTTGGAGTGATTAACTCTGGGGTGTTGTGATTAAGTAGGGTTGGAGTAACTTATCGTGATTATTGAGGACAATTAAGGTTTGGGATGGCTAAGTATGGTGGTTATGGTAAAATAGGGATAAGAGTGGCTAACCACAGTTGGTGTGGACAACTAGGGTTGGTTATGGCTGCTTAGAGTTGTTCGGTGTTATCATGTGTATCTATTGATTGAAGGGTAGTTATGTATGTGGGATTTTATTAGTTGTGATGAGTACAGTATAAAGAAAATGATTTATGCATGTTAAGGGTGATGTGTGATTTAATAAGACACTGATAAGACATTAATCACGTAAAGCGAAAGATGTCGAGTCGAGCCTGTGATCCGGTCCACCGGCTATAATAGTGGATGAGAGGCGTTTTGCCCTGTGCGTTTATTTCCGGTCCACCGGCTATAATAGTGGATCAGAGGCGTTCTGCCATGTGCGATATCTTCCGGTCCACCGGCTATAATAGTGGGGGATCTCGTGCTCGACAAACCAAACGAATAAGTTAACCCATGGGAAAGATACTAAGTACTTAAAGCGAAACACCATGTGAGTCGGGGCTGTGATCCGGTCCACCGGCTATAATAGTGGATAAGAAGCGTTTTGCCCTGTGCGTTTATTTTCCGGTCCACCGACTATAATAGTGGATCAGAGGCGTTCTGCCCTGTGCGATATCTTCCGGTCCACCGGCTATAATAGTGGGGCTCCCGCGCTCACATGGATTAATGAAGAATGCTTTGAATGAAAATAAATGAAGTAATCCATGGGAAAATACTAAGTACTCACATTGAAACACCATGTGAGTCGGGGCTGTGATCCGGTCCACCGGCTATAATAGTGGATCAGAGGCCTTTTGCCCTGTACGTTTATTTCCTGTCCACCGGCTATAATAGTGGATCAGAGGCATTCTGCCCTGTGCGTATATCTTCCGGTCTACCGGCTATAAGAGTGGGGCTCCCGCGCTCACATGGTTTATTGAAGAAATGTGTGGAAATGGACTTATTATCATCAATGAGAATAAAGATTAAGTCACTAGAAAAGTGTTCAGACCTTATCTTCACATGTTGTCTACATGATTGTGTTATACGTGCTATGTGGTATGACTGTATGCTTGGCCTTAGTGCACCTGCGCCCTTACTCAGTATTGGACCCGTACTGATACTACATTGATTGAATGGGTCATGTGATGATCCACCGATGGTGGGGAGCAGACCTCCTATGCAGGTTTGATCGGTTACAAATTGTGGGGTGGAAGGCTTGGCTTAAGTGAGTAGGGGATCCAGATATTGGTCCCTTGGGATCTGTTTTATTGGCTATATTTTGTACTACGCTCCTTGCTTTGAAACCGTACTTCAAGTTGTATTCCTAAACGATATTTTAACTGTTGTTGACTCGTGGTTTTTTGTGAATGTTCTATGTTAACTACGGACCTATGTTTTTGATGACTCTTACTTAATGATTGTTTAGTTTAGCCTTAGCACTTAGTATCGGAACGGTAGGAGTGAACCGGTCTGGTACTAAGTGTGGCGGTAATACCCCCAAGTTTATGGTTTTAGTTCTTTCGCTTCCGCTAAAACCTTTGTCTTAAACGAAATTTTTCGGTAGTAAATTTGGGGGTGTTACACAATGGTTTCCTTAAAATCAATGCATGCCTCTTTGTTGTATCCTCTAGCAATCGATCAAGTTATGTTTCTAACAACAATTTCACCATCTTCTAGCTTGTTTCTAATGATCCTTGTAATATTAATGATGGATCTATTTAGAGGTAAAGGGACTAACACCAAAATATACTTTTCCTCAAATTGGTTAAGCTCATCATGCATTACCATGATCCAATTTATATCATTCATGGATTTCAAGAGATTTTTTGTTCCATTTCAGATAGAAATGAAAAAAAAGTGCAAATTTTACATAGTGAAGACTTTATTTCAACTTCTCTTATTGGATCATCGGTGATGATTTCTTGAGAATGTCCATAGGAGGATCCATTCACACTTCATCTTCATATCGATAAATTATAGGATCTTTATCCTTTTCTTTTTCTTCTTTTGGGTTTTCTTTTCATCATTTTCTAATAGGCTCTGAACTTGGATGAAAGTACCTACTTCTCCATCTTGGATAACTTCACACTTGAGCAAGATTCATAAAAAAAAAACACGTATAGATATTTCAACTAAAATTAACCATTGTTAAAAATCTAATAAAATTTATTATGTAACGAGTAATCAATGAAGATATGGTCATCTTCTTTAGAGTAAAACTTACCCAAATTACTTTTTCCATTGTTAAAAAAAAAGTTTTTCCATCCAAATATGTGGAAATAATCCAAATTTGGCTTCTTACCTTTGTAAGGCTTATATGAAGTCCTTTTTAAGATAGGGTAGATGATTAATCTATTCATCACATAGTTTGAAGTGGCAACGACTTCAACCCAAAAGTAATTTAGAAGCTTGGAGTCACATAACATGGTTTGTGTAACCTCCTCCAAGATTCTAATATTCTTTTTCTACCACACCATTTTGTTTTTGTGTCTTTGGTGTTATGAGATTTTAAGTAATTCCATTTTTATTGTACAAATCCATTTAGGTGTCATTCTCAAACTCTTTGTCATGATCACTTCTTATAACATGGATCATTTTCCCCTTTTCTACTCTTATTTCTTTAGAAAGCACGATAAACATACATTAAGAGCATCATCTTTTATAGATCAAAATAATGTTCATGTTTAATTTGAGCAATCAAGCACTATGACTAATGCATATCTACAACCACCCATGACCTAATGGATCCATATGCAATAGCTTAATTGATTGAGATGTGATCGAACATTTTTAGGTTCAAATGAGACCTATGTTGTTTTCCTTATTTCCATTCATCACATAATTGATCTTTTACAAAACTAAACTTTAGAAGACCATGTAATAGTTTTTTTCTAACAATTTGTTTTAATAAATCCATAATACCATGTTTAATGCACTTATGTGAAAACTATGCATCATCATCAATTGTTCTCAAACATTTATTATGTAATGTAATTAATATAACATCATGTATATACATAATGTGTGGACATAAATAGAATGGATTTATCTATGCCATTTGGAATCATGTAAAGTAAATGAGAAAAATAAACTAGAAATCCGTTATCACATAATTGACCGATCCTAATCAAGTTGTGCTTAAGGTGATCAACTATAAAGACATCATTAATGAAAGGTTTAGAGTTACAAATACTAATTCTACTAATAATGATGCTCTTTACTTTTGAGTGGTCTCCAAATGTCACTCTTCTACCATCATATATAGTTACTTAGAGAATATGGTTTGATCACGCATCATGCCCGTTAAGTATCTACCATCTATGAACCATTTGTGGCTTCTCTTTTTCACCTTAAAAAACCTATAATCACAAAGGTCCTTGTAACACCCCCAAAATTTACTATTGAAAAATTTCGTTAATTAAAATGAAATTAGTAGAAGAAAATTAATAAACTGTGAACTTTGGGGATATTACCGCCACACTTAGTACCAAACTGGTTCACTCCTACCGTTCCAGTACCAAGTGCTAAGGCTAACAGAGTAGAACATAATTTATAAGAAACTCAAGCATATATAAATCAGAGTAGCGCGATGAACAATTTACCAGAGTAAAATCCACCAGCGGTGGTTACAAAACAATTACATTGAATTTATGAATTTTAAAGAGACATATTAAAATCCTAACAATTCCGGATAGTTCCTTACGCTTTTTCCCGAGGCCCACTTGAAAGCACTAAACACGACCTGCAAGGGGTTCTGGCCATTGAATAGGTAGGGGCCTCACGAATGGAACCCTTCAGTAATACGGTACTGAGTAACCCTTTAAATACACACTTAAAAACAGGTCCGCAATGTAACACATGATACACTACTGAATCCATACATAACAACACGTGTAATATAACATTCAGGTCCACACATTCGCATATTCAACGAGTCACTCAGATATTAACGGTGTGTACATAACTTTTACTTTTGTCCATTTGCATACTTGATAAGTCAACCAAATGTTAATAGGCCATAATGAATACTCGATACTTTTAGGGCCTTAAGGCCATTAGTCCATCATTAATCAATCATCTCGGATTATAAATGTCTGTGTGAGTGCGGGAACCCCACTATTATAGCCGGTGGAACGGTCACGAGGGTACATGCCCTGCCACTATTTTATCGGTGGAACAGTTGCGAGGGTAACATACCCTGCCGCTATTATTTGTTTGTGGACTAGTCTGGCCCTGACTCACAAGGTGTTCCACTATAAGTAATTAGTATATTCCCCATGTCTTATCGTTTTTACGTTTGGTTTGTTGAGCATGGAATCCCCTACTATTATAGCTGGTGGAATGGTCATGAGGGTACATGCCCTACCACTATTTTAGCCGGTGGACCGGTCACGAGGGTAACATACCCTTCCACTATTATTCGCTGGTGGATCGGTCTGGGTCCGGCTCAACATCTTCTTCTTTAAGTGATCAGTGTCTTATCATATCTTATTTGAAAGTATTTCACCCTTGACATACATGTCCTAAAGGGACACATCACATCACATCATAACTTACAACATACCCATATTAGTACATACCAAAAGAGGGCACATGAACATACCTCTTTTCCATGCCACACCATACATGAAACGGTTAAGATAATACCATATAGAACACGACATATAATTATGTAGGACATCCAAGGCATGTAGGACACATAACACACATTCGACCTTAGCTACACCCTTACTTGGTTTAGGTTATCGAGCTATTTCCCACACTTGTTAGGCTACTAATCACCCTTCGTAATTATTATAGTTAATATAATTCCCATTTGGTTGGTTATATTACCAATTTGTCCATTTCCTTTATTATAGTTAATAAATTGCTCTTTGGTTGGTCAAATTACCAAATTACCATTGGTCAATATCCTAATTACCAATTTACCCCTTTAGTTGGTTAAATTACCAAATTGCCCTTCACATTTATCATATTTACCATTTTACCCTTCTCCATTATTAAATTATCGTTTTACCCTTCTCTTTTATTAAATTATCATTTTACCCTTCTCAATTATTATAATTACCAAGTTACTCCTTTCTAATTTCCACTTTTATCCCTTTTATTTATAAAATTACCAATTTGCCCTTTTGTTATAAAATTACCAATTTGCCCCTTTATTACAAAATTACCACATTACCCTTTTATTATAAAATTACCAAATTATCCTTTTATTAAAAAATTACCAATTTTCCCTTTAATTACAGAATTACCAATTTGCCCTTTTATCACAAAATTACCAAATTTTCCTTTTATTACAAAATTACCAAATCGCCGTTTTATTACAAAATTACCAATTTGCCCTTTTATTACAAAATTACAACTTTACCCTTTTATTATAAAATTACCATTTTACCCTCTTATTACAAAATTACTATTTTGACCTTTAATTACAAAATTACCATTTTACCTTTTATTACAAAATTACTATTTTACCCTTTAATTTCAAAAATACCATTTTACCATTTAATCGCAAAATTACTATTTTATCCTTTAATTACAAAATTACCATTTTAACCCTTCACTTCCAAAATTACCATATTATCCCTTAATTACATAATTACTAATTTACCCTTTTTATTATAAAATTACCATAATACCCCTCTTAATTACAAATTTCCATTTTACCCCTTATTACACCACTCATTTTAAATTATCATCACTACTTAAAAATATTAATAATAATACCTCATCCACAACTATTATATTTAATATAATACTTTTAGCACCCACACATATTAGGCCATATTCTTGTACAAGGTATATATTACTAAAATACCCCTAAGGCTCACAAAATATTTATTATGCATTAAGAACACAATAGCATAATACAACATGGATAATACCTAACATTTTCATTAACAACCAAAATATTACTTTAAATAATATTCCCATACATATCATATAACCTATCATGCTTCCTTTTCTCAACCAACACAAGAAACCACATATAATATGTTTAACAATATATATCAAGTATAATGCACATTAAAAATGCCTAATGTGCTAACATATGTCATCCATGCGTTTAAGTGGGATTTAACGGTTACCTCGATTCCCAAAAAAAATGAACCTTACCAGTATTCCGGTTAGAGGTTCAAGCTTTGATTATCAAAACCAATACCTAAAAAAATAATTCAAGACTTATTACATTAGAAATGATAAAAACCAAATTATAAGGCTGTATAACACTTAATTAATCAAATAATTAAACTAAAATATTATTATACCTTAAAAATTATTAAACAACTAAATTAAAGAGGGTAGCAGCTCATCCTACTCATGCATCATGAGCTGCATGCAAAGAAAGAACAAGGAGGGACATGAAGATGATGGAAATAGGGGAAAATGGGCATTTTTAGGTTGGTGGTTTGGGGCTAAGAAAAGGACATGATGGGGAAAGATTTAAGGTAAGGGAATGGTGCAGAAGTGGAAAGGGGGTGTAGGTGGTGGTCGGGATGGGTTGAAGGTGGCTAAGGGCAGAGGAGGCGGTGGCAGCGAGGATGCAAAGGCGGCGGCCGAAGTGGGTGTCGAGATGGGGACTAGTGAGGAAGGAAAATGGGGAGGAAAAATGGAGGCATTCGGGTGACTCTTTCGACCAAAGGAGGATTGGGGATGGTAGAGGGTGTTGCAGGGAGTAATGCGGTGGCTCAGGTGGTGGCAGAAGCAGCAGGAAGGCGGTGGAATATGGCGGTGCAGGGTGGCTGCCGAGAAGGGAGGGAGAGAAGAGAAAAAGAGAAGAGGAGGAAGAATGGGGCTATGGGGTAGCTCGATGGAGGTTGGGATGATTCGACGGTGAGGTAGAGGGTGGCAGGAGGTGGTGTAGGTGGCGTTTAAGGCGGCGGCTGTAACACCCCAAAATTCACTATTTTTTTTTGAAAAGCGAAAGTAATTAAAAGAGAAATGCTTAAAACCCGTGAATTCTAGGGATGTTACCGCCACACTTAGTACCAGATCATTTCTCTCCGGCCGTTCCAGTACCAAGTGCTAAGGCTAAAGAAAAGAAAAATCAATTATAAATCAATACAATTCAAATTCTAATTAAGCATTAAACGGTTGTAAAACAAAATCAGAGTACGTAGTAAGAATTGTAATTTATTTCCAAAAGAGAATTAAACTTACAACCGATAAAAGGTTAATTTAAATACTCAATCGAGTAATGATTCATAAAATGGTAAATACTATACAAAAGAAATAGAATTGCATAAAGACTGAAATACGGCCACGACACTCTCGAACTTGAGCCAAAACATGCTCAACACACAGCCCCGATTGATGTCTCGCCCACCTGCATAAAGACTGAAGGGCATACTACTCGTGGGATTGAGCAGCACCCATGAACAGGGTGATCAGTACGCTACGTACTGAGCAAGGTAACCGAGCACCAAGGCCAACACATAATAGCACATAAAGAATGCAGAATAATAATAAAGCATAAGACCAACATGATAACATAATGCATATGATCATTCAGGTAAAAGTATAAAGGCCCAATCATAGTCCAGATTGATTACTTAATTAATCTCTTATCAGAAATCGATACACACCATGCCTTTTATCAAATCCATGTAAGTACAGGAACACCCCACTATTATTGCCGGTGGGCCGGTCACTTGGGGACAAAGTCCACACCACTATTATTCGCCGGTGGATCGGTCACTTGCGGGACAAAGTTCACACCACTATTATTCGCCGGTGGATCGGTCACTTGCGGGACAAAGTCCACACCACTATTCCTGACCGGTGGATCAGTCTGGTTCCTCCTCACATAGTGTTCCACTGTAAGTAATTAGTATTTTTTAAACGTTTTGGCAAACTCTGGTTTATATTTATTGAGCTCGAGTCACCCCACTATTATTGCCGGTGGGCCGAAAACGCACAGGTACAAAGCCTGACCACTATTATTACCGGTGGACCGGTTACACATAGGACATCATATCCTAACCACTATTTCTAACCGGTGGATCGGTCTGGACCCAGCTCAATAATCTTCCACTTTAAATGATTAGTGTCTTAAGTATCTTATTCAAAGGCTTTCACCATGGACATGCACGAATTATAAATCATAAATTCCATATTCATCATCATACTTACACTTTAATCACCATATACATATGATAACACAAAAAACCTAATCAGCCACCACAGACCCCAATTAACCACAACAAACCATAGTTAACCACTCCAAACTCTATTTAACCATAAAAACCATAATTAGCCACTCCACGCCTTTGTTAATCATAACAAACCACAATCATCCACTCCAACCCTAGTTAATCACAACAACCCAGAGTTCATTACTCCAAACCCTAATTCAGTCTCTTCCGTACCCTCATAATGCTCTACGTACTATTTTCCATCCAAAATAGTTCAACACCCAAATAACACTTACATTACCTTCCTTACATCCCAAATTAACTTTCCACACGTAAATTTCATACCCATGCAGACATTAATCTCCCCATGCAAACCTTCAAACCTTTTTCATGCAAACCCTAAAATTCCACGTGAAACCCTAAATTCAACCATGCAAACCCTAATACCACCATATAACCATCAATGCCACCATGTAAATCCTAATACCACCATAAAACTATAAATACCACCATACAAAACCCTAAATTCAATCCACATAAAACCAAAGATTCACCCCATACATAAAACCCAAAGATTTGTCCATACCAAACCCGAAATTCAATCCATACCAACCAAATATTCATCCTTACCAAATCCTAGATTCAAATCACATAAAATCGAAGATTCATCCTTACCTTACAATTGATTAGATTATCCCACATAAAATCATAAATTAGAATCTCCCAAGAAAAACTATAAATTGGGTTCCCCCAAACAAAACATAAATTAGATTCTCCCAATCAAATCATAAATTAGATTCTCCCATATAATATCATAAATTACATTCTCCTAAATAACATCATAAATTAGATTCTCCCAAACAAACCATAAATAAAATTCTCCCATATAACATCATAAATTAGATTCTCCCAATAAAACCATATATTATATTCTCCGCATAAAACCATAAATTATATTCTTCCACATAAAACCATACATTAGATTATTCCTTATAAAACCATAAAATTAGGTCAACTCACTTCCCTTAGTCAACTCCTTTCCCCATCCTCCTTTTTCATCCTTTCTTCCACACAAACCACATCAACACCCTCACATGCATGTCTTACAGGGTCACAAACCAATCACTACATATATATAATACACATACCATGCAAATACACGAAAACATACTTCAACTCCACATCATACCATATACGACATAAATAATAATGATAGGCATATGATATATAACATGCGAATCACATAATGTATATAAGCATACAAAAGGCCTTAGCACCCCTTACCTAAAACGACACCGGTATTGGAGCACACTCTTATTCCACCTAATTAAAACACTTAAAAATTTATTCTAGATTTTCCCTAATTAATTCTCTTTTTATTTTAATAAAAATAATTTATTAAATTAAATCTTTCTAATAAAATATTATTTAAATATAATCTTTAAAATTAAAAATTTTTGGGGCATTTTAGAGGCAGCGACATAGCTAGGTGGCGAAACAAAAATAGGGGGAAAGAGGGGAGGAAAAGAAAGGGAGAAAAGGAGAGGCTCGGGCAAGGCATAAGGCTCGAAAAAAATGCAAAATGAGTAGGGAAGGAGGAAGAAATATGAGAGGAAGAGAAGAGAAGGGATAGGGGGCTCGAGGGGTGAAGGTAGGTGGTAGGGAAATGGGTGTTGTAGAGAGAGGGGGAGGAAGGTGTGGCAATGGCAGGGAGAGGGTGAGGGAGAGATGGTGGGGTCGGTATGGTAGGAAAACGACGAGAAGGAGAGGGAGGAGATAGGGGAGGTTAACGGGGGAGAGGGAGCTGCAGGAAGGGATGGCAAGGATCGGGATTCTCGCTGGTGATAAAGAAAGAAGAAGGAAAGGAAGAAGAGAGAAGAGGAAAGAAACGAGCCGGCCCAGTCGGGGATGAAAGAAAAGAAAAGAAGGAGGGAGGTGGCCGGGCTCACGCGCAGGAAGAATAAGATGGGCCAGGCCCAGGCGTAAGGGAAGAAAGGGCAGGCCAAACCAACGGCGGCCCAAAGAAAAGAAAAAGAAAGAAAAGAGAAAAAGAAGAAAAAGGAGTAGGAAAAGGGGAAAAAGGAAAAAGAAAAGGAAAAATGGAATGAATAATTTAATTGATAAAATAATAAAATAGAATAATCTTGGGTAATAAATTTATTTAAGAATTTAATTTAATATAATTAAAATATAAGGGTTTAAAAAGGATGATTTTAGTAAAATAATGGTTTGAAAATTTATTTAAATAATAAGAGTGTGATAAAATAACAAAATATTTATTTTAATTTATTAAATATTTATACTTAATTTTATTTACTCAAAAATCCATAAAATAATTAAAATAAATAGATTTAAAGGCTAATTTATCCCAAATAAAATTTATTTATTAAATTACAGGCTTTTAAATATTCAAGGGATTATAGTCCTACATTAAGTGCCCTTTCAAAAGGTCCTTATATGGTTAGTTTTAAATTATCATAGGATGGTTCCCTTAGGTACCCATACCTATTTGAATTTTAAAATCACTTTGATATTTTTAGTAGAAATACAAGATGAGGTGACATTATTAGTTCTATCACACCTATTGCAAAATTGGATAATCTCTTCAATGTTGTTTACAAAGTTTTCTTACCATTTTTTAACCATATTGTTCCTAAACACATAGCAATCTTGGATTTCATGCCTCACTTTCCTAAAATTTTGACATTAGATCTTTTTCATGTTTGTTGGCTTCTCTAGGTGACGTTGTGTTTCTTGATTTATGGTATTCCTTATCTTGCACTTATCCCTCCTCTTGAATAGATGAAGATATTTAATTGAGTGATTATTAGAAACACTTCATCATCATGCATATGATCTCCCTCTTTACCTTCCTCCTCTCCATCCTCTAACCCATCTTTAACTACTTCCAATTGTATAGAGGAAGTGGATTATTTTTGAGCTAGAGGCTATTTTTTTTTCTTTCATCTATTCCTTCTTAAAAAATTTATTGATAAATTATGAGCTTTTTGAAGAGTTATTCAAGGGTTATCTTTTTCGAATCTCTTGCCTCTTCAATGATTGTTACTTTGGGACTCCACTCCTTTGTATTTTTTAAAAGTGAATTGGTTGTTTAAGATATTTCTCATTTGTATTTTTTAAAATATTTCTTCCCCAAATCCTTGAGGTTGTTGATAATAAAAGTGAATTGGTTGTTTAAGATCTTGATGCTTTCATGTTCCTTTATATTAAAGATTTCATACTCTCTAGTGTGAAGAGTGATTCTTTGATCTTTCACTTGTTTTGTCCCTTCAGAAGTGAGGATGAAATTATCTAATATCTCCTTTATGGTATTCCATGATTAGATTCAATGATACTCTCATTCACCAAGACCCCATTGAAGGATCATATTGGTTTTTGCATAGAGATTAAGATATTTTTTCCTGCATATGTGAACTCATCTCTTATCTTTTCAACTTGTTCATCATTTACTTCTTTTGTAATATAGATTGGCCCTTCGATGATGATTGTACACATTATCTTGTGACTTGATGAAGAACATAAATTTATTATTTCAATAAACAAAATTCTCACCTTTGAATAATGATTATCTTTATAATGATGCCTTCATTTAAACTAATTAGATCCATTCCTCTTACATATTATTTTTAGTGGTTCAAGAGAAAATAAATTCATTTAAACTATTAAAAGAGTTTGGAATTAAAGTGACCATGGGATTTTTATGAAAATAAATTTGGGGAAGATTTTAAAACACCCTACGATATTAAAATAAAAAAATTATTTTCCTCATTCCATTTTACAAGATAGCTTAACATACACAACATACACCTTAAGGTCTTGAGTTTTGGTTGTCTTGATATAGTCTTCTCCTGTACATTGAAACTTGATTGCTCTTTTAAATATACACTTTCTAAAATTAATTGAGTCATTGTGTTTTCACCTTTATTAGCAAACATTTTTCATGAAGACTTAAGCATAAACATTAGTTCTCTAAACCTTTTTTTAACATCAAAATAAGGAAAGAGAAATTTTTTGATTTACGAGGTTAACATAACCACTCAGAGAATGGTACAAATTCTGTGTAAGAAAGACATTAGGGTAGGAAACATGCTATTTTTTTTATTTAACGCAAGCCATGAAATTTTCTTTTAAAAAATGAAATGCATATTAATTTGGTGACTCTAGATGCAAGTTTTCAATAAAAAATAATATTTATCATACTAAGGAAAAATTATGATGATAATAAGGGTATCATGTTGTTAACCTAATGAAGTGACGTGTTTTTGCGTGTATTAGAAAGGGAAGTTTGTGTTTACAAAAATATGTGATTGTTGCTTGAATAATATGTATGACTAGGGTTTTTATTTCAGTTAGGGTTTTCTTTTCCAAACCATTTCCATTAAATTTTGAGTATGTCATTACATCCCTTTCATGTCATAAATTTCATGTATAAATAGAAAGCTAGCATGTGAGATTGGTTATCAGTATTTTTTTATGATTCTTTATTTGAGTGGTTTGAAGGTAAATTTTATTTGCATCATGTTTTGCATATTCCATAATCCTTACCATACCATTAAATCATCATGTATAATTTATTATTAAATAAATAATGACGTAGAAATGCATGCTTAAGAGGTACAATTTTTTTCATACTTAATTCTTATATATGAATAAAATAGTCAATCGCCATGTTTAGAATTTACATGCTTACGTAAACATGTTTAGTTATTGTATTTATGCCTTTTCATAAATTGATAAGCATAATAAGGTTTTCGAAATAAATAAGAAACTTGAGATAACTAGGGTTCCAATGGTATATTTGTTAGATATGGTTAAAATGTGCCTAAGTATAAATATTTGATCAATACTAGCTTAATTAATCTCTAGTTGATTTTAGTTGGCTTGAGGATTAGCCTTGAATAATTCTATATTATTATGATGATAAAAAATAAAGAATTAAAATAGCTATATGGAAATTGTTTGGGCCAAAGCATAAAGCTTAATGCTAGGCCATGGTGGCTTTGTTGATCTGGCTCATATGATCCTTAAGAGTTAAATTGATAATTAGATTATTTTGTAATTATGGTGGCATTTAGTTGATTTGATTGTTGTTTTTGCAACTTAGTTGTAACACCCCGAAATTCACCAAATTTTTTTTAAAGAGAAAGAATTTAAAATTTAAAACCTGTGAATTCTGGAGATGTTAACACCACACTCAGTACTAAACCGGTTCTCTTTGACCGTTTTAGTACCAAGTGCTAAGGCTAAGAAAAGAATACCGTTAAACTTATACCAAGAGTGCAAGAAAGAACTAGAAAGATCATAACACCAAAGATCAGAGTGCGCGTAACGAATCGTAATTCATATCCAAAAGAGGACTAAGCTTACAACCAATAAAAGGTTCATTTAAAATACTCAATACAAGTAATGACTTATAAAAGGGTAAATCCGATACAAAACTATTAACAGAAGGAGATAAAATCACAAGAAGAGTGAATCCGGCCACACTAATCTAGAACTTGGAGCCAAAAATATGCTCAAAACTCAGCTCCGCTTGATGTCTTGCCCACCTGCACAAAGTCAGAAGGGCCTACTATTCATGAGAATGAACAACACCCATGAAAGGGGTGATCAGTACGCTACGTACTAGGTAAGGTAACTGTGCACTAAGGCCAACACAAAAAATTCACATGAACCATGCAGAATAATAAAAGGGCATATAGTCCGTCATGATAGCATAATATCTTACAATCATTCGGGTAGATACATAAAGGCCCATTTATAATCCTGATTAATTACTTAATTAATATCTTATGAGAAAATTGATTCACACCATACTTTTTATCAAACCTATGCGAGTATGTGAACCCCACTAATATAGCCGGTGAATCAGATACATACAGGGCACATAGCTCCCGACCACTATTATTTCCGATGGATAGGAAAATATACAGGGCATAAAGCTCCTGACCACTATTATTGTCGGTGGACTAGAAACACACAGGGCATAAAGCTCCTGACCATTATTATTGCTGCTGGACCGGAAACACACAGGGCATAGAGCTCCTGACCATTATTATTCGCTAGTGGACCGGTCTAGCCCCGACTCTCATGGTGTTCCACTGTAAGTACTTAGTGTCTTTTCCATGTCTTAGTACAAATATGTTTGGTTTTGTTGAGCACGAAATTCCCCACTATTATAGCCGGTGGACTAGAAACGCACAGGTACAATGCCTGACCACTATTATTCACCGGTGGACCTGTCATATACAGAACATCATGCCCTAACCACTATTATTCGCCTGTAGATTGGTCTGGGCCTAACTCAACAATCTTCCACTTCAAATGATTAATGTATTATGGCATCTTATTTAGAACATTTACCCTAGACATGCATGAATCACTCCCTTTACACTTATCCTCTAACCGCCCCGTAGCACATCATGATAACCTTACACCTCCTATCTTGCCCAACAACCCTTCCTCTATACTCAAACTCACACTAGAACTCCAATACCAAAATATGTGGGTCAAAGCCCACTACTACACACCTCTAAGTCCACTTATTCCCTTACTCTAGGGTTTTCCCCAAAAACCCTAATTTAGGCCTAAGTGGCCCATCTTACTCCACCTTACACAACCTAAATCATTTTTACTACTCCATACATCACAACTCATATATTCCACCTTCATCATTACACTTTAATCACCAAGTGCACGTGCTACCACAAAAACCCTAAGAAGCCACACCAAACCCTAATTGTCCACACCAAACCTTAGCTCGGTCTCCTATGCACTCTTATATTGCTCCACGTACTATTTTTCATCCAAAGTGTATAAACACCCAAACAACACTTACATTACCTTCCTTACACCCCAAATCAACGTTCCATACGTAAATTTTACTCCCATGCAAACTTTACACATCCCATGCAACCTTTCAAAATACAAACCCTAAGCTCCCACATGAAACCCTAGATTCACCCATGCAAACCCTAGATCCATCCATACAAAACCCTATATTCCACCATACAAGAGCCTAGATTCCTCCATGCAAAACCCTAGATTCATTCACACCAAACTCTATATTCAATCCATATAACACCATAGAATTCGTAATGCAAAATCCTAAGTCTATCCATACCAAAACCTAGTTTAGATTCTCCCATGCAACACCATAAAATCTGCCATGCAAAACCCCAAGTCCATCCATACAAAACCTTAGTTTAGATTCTCCCACCCTTTTATTTTATTTAAAACCCCCCTTTTATTCTTCCATTGATGTATCATTAAAGTATTCAGGTCAACTCACATTCCTTGGTCAACTTATTTCCCTTTGGTTAACTTACTCACCTTAGTCAACTTATTTCCCATTTTCCATTTTCAACCTTTTCCCCACACAATACAACTTTTATAAATCTTCATATGCATGTCTAAAGGGTCACAAATCAATCATCACTTACCATAATATTTCGTCATATACACATAATACACATGCCATATAATAACACAAAAACATACTTCAACTCCACGTCATACCACATACGAAATAATTATAATGGTAAACATAAGATGCATAACATACAAAGCATATAATGCACATCAACATACATAAGGCATTAGTAACACCTTTACCTAAAACGACATAGGTCTTGGAGCATGCTCCTACGCCTCCTTAGGTCTTTGACTGGTCTCACCTATATGAGAGAAAAGCTAAAATTAGATTCCCTCCTATCAAAAATACTATTAATTACTAATTTATTCTAAGACTAGGTCTTTGATAAAATAATAACACATTAATATAAATGTCATTAACCAGCTTCTAACTTTGTTGAAGATATAAGAAATAATAGTAATATTATAAAAATTGATAATATAAGGTTTGAAAACTTTATCCCAATAATAATAATAGTGATACTAAAATAATAATAATGATAATAGTACAAATAATAATAATGATGCTAATAATAATACTAAAAATAATAATAATAAAATTTGAAATAAAAGGTGGAATAAGGGCTTCGACCTTTCACCAAAATAATACTAATAATAACATTAGTAAAATTAATAATAATAATAATAATGGTAATAATAAAAATGAAATAGTAATAATAATAATGATAAAAACCATAATAATATTGAAAACATAATAATAATCATAACGATAATAATATTAATGATAATAATTGAAGATAAAATGAAGTAGGGTTTCAACCCTACATTGAATAATAATAAACTTATTAAATAATAATAATAATAATAATAATAATAATAATAATAATAATAATAATAATAAATGATAATGATAAAAATATTAATAATATTAATAATAATAAGACCTGATATTTATAATACTCCTAGTACAATTCAAAATAGGCACAATAGGGTTTCATCCCTATATAGAATAATAATACTAACATTGATAATAATAATAATAATAATTGCATAACAATAATAATAATAATAGCAACATCTCCCAACTCATTAAGCCATTGCAATCTATATGGTTTTGGATGTTTAGAAGTGGTTAATCCTAATTTAGATACCAATAGGGTACTAGCAGCATTAATACAACTACCACTATCTATATCCATGTTAAAACACTTATCATCAATTAAACATCGAGTATGGAATATATTTTCCCTTTGTATAGCATTGGAATCAGGTAATTTATTACTATTTAAAGCTCTTCTAACCACAAAAAGATCCCTACTCACTGGTAGTTCTATTTCATCTTCTAGGTCACTATCATCCTTTCCAACTACATTAACCCCTTCTTCTTCTTCTTCAGATTCAGATTCAGATTCTACTTCCCCAGATTCTCTAATCAAAATATTTCTCTTGTTAGGGCATTCAGAAGCTATATGACCTAAGCCTCCACACCTAAAACATTTAATATCCCTAGTCCTGTTTGACCCATTTACAGGATTTGTCATCACACTCCTACCCCTTTCAGACTTCTGTCCTATCTTAACTTCATTGTTTCTTCCCTTAAACTCTACCTTACTATTATTCTTCCAGTTTTCAGAAGTATTTCCCCCAAAATTTCTCCTCATAGTAGTCTTAAACCCAATCCCAGGGGGTTTATATTGCCTAGATTTCCTCAATTGAATCTCTATCTTAGTAGCTATATTCACCATTTCAGTTAATGTTCCACAAGGATACAATTCTACCTTATCAACTATCTCTGAATTTAATCCACTCAGAAACCTAGCCATAGTAGCATCATCATCCTCAATAACTCCTGTCTTAATAATCAAAACTTCTAACTCTTTATAATAGTCATCTACTGATCTCACTCCCTGACTAATAGTTTGCAACCTTTTATGCAACTCTCTATAATAATAACTTGATACAAATCTCTTTCTCATTAAAGTCTTAAACTCTACCCAAGTCTGTATAGCAGGTTCCCCACACCTACGTCTAGTCAACACTAAATTATGATACCAAGAAGACGCATACTCAGTAAATTCTACTACAGCCACCTTAATTTTCTTTTCCTCAAAGTAATTGTGACACTCAAATACCAATTCTATTTTCCTTTCCCATTCAAAATAATAATCAGGGTCATTCCTTCCATTGAACCCTGGTATGCTAAGCTTAAGATTATTTAAATTCCTATCTATGATTTCTAATTCCCTATCCTGCCTATTGTTCTGTCTAGGCATCCTATCACTATTGTGGGATATTTGATCTTCTAACTCCTCTAGATTAGCTATAGGTGGAATTCTAGTCCTAGGATCCATTGGAGCCCTTCCTAAAACTCCTGCTTGATTAGTTTCAACTCTGTTATGTTGCAATTAATTAATTCTTACTTCCTGTTCCCTAATCTTTATTCTAGGTTAGCAGATAAAACAACAAATTGTGTAGTCATTTGTTCTTGAAAAGTCCTAAGGGTTTCTAAAAGGTCATTACTAGACACAGATTGATTCACTGACTGGCCATTATTAGACATGATGAAATTCAACAGTAATTAAACAATCAACCACAGTAGTAATTTAATCACAGAAGCAACTGATTCAAGAGTCTTAGATAACAGACACACAGTATGCCACAAGAAGTATGGTCGCATTAATATTAACAGTAATAACAACAGTACAATTTACCCAGAATGACTCAATGCCTATGATAGTTTGACAAGACTAATTCAACAATACGAAATAAGTAAGAGGGAACGATATTACCGCGTCTGCTTAAGCAATTAGTTCAATTATTTAGGGTGCCCCTCTTCTTGGAGGTCTATCCCCTTTCTTGAAACTAAGATAGTTCGCCGGTTGCAATTTCAACCTATATACTTATCAACAAACAGATAATTTGTCGAAGATTGGAAATTAAGGATAGTAGATAGTAATATTAACAAAGAAATTTACAAATCGAAGTTACCAACAACAGTCTGTCGCACTGTCAGTCAAGATTCGAGTTCTTGACCAAACCCTAGGTCGATTAGGGTTTTTTTCTTCAGACTTTCAAAATAGTGGACCAAGAATGCTTTAATCGCCGGTTTGAAAGCGACAAGAATCGATACTGTGTTCGTCGCTGCAAAACCCTAAAATTTCACACCTCAAACTAGGGTTAGCGAAATACAGAAATCGAGTCAACAAAAATGAAGAAAACTTAATCAGTAATACAGAAACTACGAGCACTCTAGAAAATTGAGGCTCTGATACCAAATGATGGAAACTGGTTAGGGTTTCGCAAAGGATCGAAGATTTAATCGAGCGCAATGTTCGACTTTCGCCGGCACAGCCTAAGGAAAACTTTCCAAAGGAAGAACCACAGTTTCAGAAGCACAATTGATTCAATGGCAACTGAATTTAGAAGGTGAATGATCAAGATCGATCAAGATGAGAACGAGACAGAACCAGAGAAGAAGCAAATGAGAGAATCGCCAAGAGAGAGAAGAAGTCGAGAGAGATCGAGAAAAATATCAACTGAACTTTATTTCTGTCAAGTTGTCCCGTATTACATCGTATTTAGCATATATATATATATACACAGAAGCCGTATATGATACAAAAATACATACGAACGACACAGGCCTGTCATGGACGGGCGATACTGACTTTGGGCCAAAATAATAAGATACCGAACAGCCCAAATCCAAACAACACCCAACGTGAAGTGTCGACCAGCCCAAATGTAGCCATCCACAAAATGACCCAAAATACAATTAAGCTTAAGGCTTAATTTCCCATCAGCTAAAACACTATAGCTAATCATGGTCATTAAGGATTGATTAATCCACAATCCAGCTAGTCCAATTTATTGACCGGGTGACGGATTATACAACCGTCCTAATTCCCATTAGCCTATTCCGACCGGCGAATGCATCATATGGGATTACAAAATATTTAATAAAAAAAATTTACATAAACTCCAAACATATTCTGAACTGCCCAGCAATTATGTCCAAGTCCATAGAATCCATATGCTGCAATATTCTCCTATTAATTCAACAAATAAGACAAACAATTGTAAGTAATTAATTCACAACAAATTTCAAAATTACTTAAATATAAATTCATAGGATTCACATCACAAACTTTGCATAGCTGGAGTGGCTTGTGCAGGGAAAATCGACGGAGATGGGTGGTTAAGTTAGTTAGAGGGCGGTGTAGGGAAGACTTAGGTGGGAAAAGATGGTAGCGGAGTTGGCCGGAGGTGGAATAAATGGTGTCTAAAGGGGAAGCAACTAACAAGGGGGATTTTTCCTGGTTACGGGAAAAATTTTCAAGATTGAGCTAATGAGGGGTATTTATAGATATTAGATGAGAGGATAGGGTTTTGTGGGTCGGCATGGGAATAGGGAAGGTTGGTTCGGGCATACTGGCTACTAGATTGGCAGGCAAAATTTCAAGGACGTGGCAAGGTGTTATGCTCGAAGAAGGGAATCGTGTGCGAGAAAAGGGGAGATGTGGTTGGGTCAAAATGGTTGGTGAGTAAGCAGGGAAGAGGGAGAAGTGAAAAGTCTGGTCAACGGTGCGATCAACGGTGAAAAACCAGGGACATTGGGCGACAGTGAAGGTTGTTGGTGAGAGGAAGTGGAAGAAGAAAGAAGGAAGAAAGGTGGGGTGCGGACCAACGGTCCTGGAAAAAGAAAAGAAAGAAAAAGGAAGGAACCGGGATAGTCGGTGCAGGCTAATTTTTTTTAAAAACAAAATGTGGCATTATGATAGAAAAAGAAGAAAGGTGCAGCGTGGCATTCTGGGTCACCGAAGGAAAAAGGAAAAGAAGAGGAAAAGGTACAGGCAACGAAGAAAGGCCCACTTCGTGGGAGAGGAAGAACACGGTGCTGGGCCACCAAAGAAGGAAGAAGAAAAAGAGGGAATTGGGCCGCGGACAGGTCTAATCGAGAAGGAGAAGGAAAAAAAAGAAGAAAGAAAAAGAAAGAAAAAGGAATGAAAAGGAAAAAGGGAAAAATAAAAGTATGAGGGTTGGGTTAATTAAATTAATTAGGATATTTGGGATATTTAAAAATAATAATATTTAAATAAAAATATATTTAAATCCCTTTTTAGGTTAATTTAGGGTTTTTGATTGGTTTTTCATAAATTCCATTTTAATTAGCAAATCACTCTAATTTTCTCCAAATAAATTATTTATAACATTCCTATTAATTTGGACCTATTTTATCCTTCTTATTTCAAATAAAATAGTTTATTTACTTAATTTCCAAAATAAAATCCTTAATTAGTTAAAATACCCAAATTTCTTCTTAATTAAAATATTTATAAATTTCTTCTTGATTTACCCTAATTAATTTCTTTTTTATTTTAATAAAAATAATTTCTTTAATTAATTTCTATAATAAATCCTTATTTAACTAAAACTCTTAAAAATAGGTTTTGGGGTATTTCATTAGTGTTCTATAATGAATGATAATAATGAATTAATAAGACATTAAATACTTATAGAGAAAGATTTAATTTCGAAAGTGGACTTGTGCCTCAAAATTACCCCCTATGTGCATAATTCAATCATTGGTTTAGAGGGTATACTTCTTCCATATAGGTATTTTATATAATTTATAGAGGGTAAACACACTTAAAGATTTTGGTGCTAAGGTTTACTGAGGGTGATTGCTATAATGTGTGGATTCTATGCTAAGCTTTACCCCTAAAATTGAGTGATTTGATTTGGTAACATCTCCTGGATGATCATTGCCTTATATGTGGGATTGTATTCCATTTAAGATTTGCTTATTAATTAATTAAATTTGATTTTAGATGAGTGATTGTATTCCATTTAAGATTTAATTTTTGATTGATTAAGTTGGTTTAGAAAATAACCATAATAAATTAGAAATAATTAGATTAGTAATGTCCTGAAAAAGGTTGGACCATATGGTGACATCAAGTAAACACTATTTTGTGTACGGAATAAGGTTCTTTTATACCTTATAAGTGCTTTATAGTTTCGACGCATGCCTTTCTTATTCCTTTATTAACATTTCTAAGGGAACTAATATTATATGGTTTATATGGTTTATTTTCTTTTGGATTTTGATTTCTTAGATTGTGTCATCGCTTGTAGTTTTATGCTATTGGTATGATTTATTTTATTATATGAGTGTGTGAAACATGAGCCTGCTACCTCTTATGAGGTATTATGATTTACTTAGTAAGATGAATTCATATTGATACCATCACTTTTTAAATGAGTAATTACATGACATACAATGGTTGAAAGATTTTGAGGAGCATCATCTAGAGGATGAGGAAGCTAATGGAGAGAGGCCTCTACTTTTATAACCTTTATTATTGTGATATGGTAATAGAAGGTATGGGTATGAACAAAAACTGATGTCACAAAGTTGTGTGCTCTTTTATGGTTGTTTTTTTCTTCTTACTCCTATGTCCATGAAGTATTTTTGATATTATAGTTTTCTAGAGGATCCACTATCCAAAACCTTTATTTATTTTGTATCTTCTTTCCTCTGTTTTGTTTTTAATATGTTTTATTTTTAATCTTAGCACATAGCATAAGGAAGGTAAGGAAAATAAATATTTGCTAAATATAATGGTAACACCCATTATTTTATAATTAAAACTTTTGCAAAATGAAAATTTTTAAGTACTAAATTTTAAGTGTTATAGGGGTGTAAGTCAGGGTCGAACAAAAGAGAAGGAAAATTAGTGAGAAGAGAAATAGAAAATGTGGGGGATAAGTTGCACACTTAAAATGAATGGAAAAATGAAGAAAGAGAAATAAATAATAAGGGGGAAGAGATGACAGTTGTTTTCTCTATCAACATGTAACATTGTAGCTAAACAAGATACCTAAACTAAGAGAGTTAAAAGATATTTCAATTAGGATACAATTTAATGGAAATAATATCAAAGAAATTTATAAACAGATTTTTAGAGGAAAATAAGACTTACCTAATCAAGTGCTACACCCTCCACTTTTGAATGGAAGCTTTTTTAGCTCAAAATGTTTGTTTAAAAGTGAAATTTTTTTTATAAAAATTAATATTTACCTTTTATTTTTGCCACAACCTTTTCTCTTTCTTCTTCTTTGCATTAATTCTCTTACTATTTTCTAATGAAGGGTATAATTATTATATTATTGGTATATTCATTACCTCTTAAAATAATGTGTAAATGGTTAAAAGTACTTTTTTTTAAGAAATAGAGGCAATATTATTTTAAATAAATCAACTTTCTTAATAAAAGAATGACAAAATACTAAAAAATATTAAAATACCCCAAAAGAAATACTTTAATTTTTTTAAGTCACTTCAATTAATTTAAAATATTTTCAAAACAATCCTTTGTTAACCAAAATGAGAAAAATGGGAAAAAATAATTTTAGTAATAAAAGCATAAATGATTTGTGAAAATTTAATAGAAATTTCTGAAATATCTTATAGATTTTGTAAAAATAAATTATTTATATCTTTATTCATGTGTTCATTTGCCTAATTGACCATTGAGTAGATTACCATATAAGTTGATTATATGGATTTTTCATTTTTGGTCTTCAATTAATTGGATGAGAGGTGAACTTTTATGGCATGCTTTCTATTTTGTTACTAGTTGACTATTATGACCCTTGAGTTTATGGTACCCATGGTAGATTTGATGTGGCCACCTAGATAGTAGATGGGTACACTATATATTTTTTTTATCTATCTTATATTATCAATTAGTCGATTTAACCACTAGTTTGACCGATTGACGTGTCATATTTTGGCTTCCTTCTAAGGTGATCATAATCAACTATTGGCTAACTCTTGTTGACTTATTAACCCTTATTGTTGAATTTTTCCTTGTAGTTAGTCCTTTGAACAATGGTGGTTTCTCTTAAGGGATAATGATAGCATGATTTATATAATACCTTTTATATCTGATGAACTGAAGTATGGAATTTGATGTTTAGTATGATCATCATGATTTATGACTTTTTTTGTATCTAAGAACATGTTTTAATATTTAGTATGACCCTTTATCGTTATCTATAGTTTTAACCTTTTCTTGTTGAATTGTGTTGAGTTGGTAATTGTTGGTATTTAAGTATGTAATTTTTTTTTTAAGTGCAGGTTGGGTTGTTATACCTAAATAAGTTGATTAGGTTTCTAAACCTATCGATTGGATATTTTTTTCTCTAGATTTTATTTTGTTTCATCTTAAAAACACTGACTAGGTTAGTCAAACTTATCTACATGTTCGTAAGAAAAGTTGAGTGGTCGAACTAGCTAGTCAACTTATTATTGTGTAATATTCATTAATTTTGTGTTGCATATCTAGACTTGTGGATGGGTTCTAGGGATTGATCGACTAGTCTTGCTTGCTATTCATTCTTTTTTTATTCTTTCATAGAAATACCTTAGGGCCCTTATGATGCTTTATTTATCTTCTTGTGATCTCGAGCTTGAATAAAATGAATGATTAATGTTGGCCTTGATATGAAATAAATGAATTTAAGAAAGATAAAAGATTTATTTGTGTGGCTTGTGGCATTGGGTTTTGTTTGGTGTCAACACATGGAATTACCTAACTAGGATGTTATTGAATTTTGTTTTTGTAAATTAAGACATCACCAATTACGTCATTCTATATTTCTTATCCAGCTTTTGTGGAGGTTAATCGAATGTTAGTATACTTAGTTACCTTGTGGTATTTACTCTTCACTTCCCTCAATACACTACTCACTTTTTCCAAGTTTTGTCAATAGGTTGGGCGAGGGATAATACAAGGTATACCTATCCACGTGTCAATACTCTATAAGGTTGCAACTTGTAGAGGGATGCTCTGATGGTGAGTTTTGTGTGATCTTTGAAGCACTCATCTTAACACATTATATTCTTTTAAAAAGTAGTGGTTAGTAGGTTCTACTAGGTAATACAATGGTAAAACTACCATGGTGTTAGTGTTGTACAAGGTTAAAAACTTTAGAGGGAGACCATTGATATGAGTGGATTTGAGTGAATTAATGGACCATGCAAGTATCATTATATATATGTATTTTTTTACCACATAAGGGAGCTATAGGGTGAGTTTCTTAACAAATTTTCCACCCTTTGAGATCTCCATGATTTGCCTTAGTTTAACCTCAAAAGAGCTCTCATACCAAATAAAATGATAACACTTTACACTCTTATGACACCTCATAGAATTAATGCTTTGACATAGTTAATTCCAAGGCATGTGTTGGGATAGTGGCAACAAAACATATCAAACTATATCCTCACCTTGCTAGAATTTTCTACCCAGGTAGCTACCAAGGATCTAGACGCCAACAAAAGAAGAATGTCTAAAATCCTAGAAGTTGGAAACAATCACCAAGGGAAAACTGTAGGGTACTTCACCTGACAAAGGGTATAGCCACCTGACACAGGGTATAACTACCCATTATAGCATAAGAGGACACTTGTTCTAACTGCACATTTTTTACATTATAAATACCCATTGCAGATAAAGAAGGAGGAATCATCATTTAGGAGAAGAGAAAAAATACTAATGGAAGAGTAGTAGTGAAAGAAAGAAGAAGTAGAGTCCTAGTAGAGCTAAATCGAGGAATTAAAAAGAAGGAGAGATTAGGCTAGATAGGGGTTGGATTACCATGATTTACCTAGTCCCTTCGTTTGTTTCTCTTCATACTTTTTGTTTTCCTAGAAGAAATTTAACTTTGGCTAAAATTTTTAGTGAAAGGAAAATAGTGGGCACACTTTTTTGCCGTAATCACTGACATTATAGTTATGTTTGGTTAAATAATATTTTATTTTTTTGAGCTTCATTTGTTGATGTGTTGAAAGTTGGACACATTTGGCACTCATCCAAATTTTGTATCAACTATGATAGTGTACAAAAATTATGATGACAATTAGTGATAGCGTTGGCAAAGAGAGGTGAAGAGACCTTACCATTAATCATCTAAAACTCACTATGTGACCATTGCCTATGCATAGTGATGGAGATGGCTAGAGATTTTGTTTCACCACTAAGTGAAACCTAGTGAATCTAGAAGGATTAGTATCCATTAAGGTTGACATGCAATGAATTGTCATAGGGTACTTGCACTTGGTTTTAACAACTTCCCTCTAACAACTGTATCTTCTAATTTCCTTCCCATCTATCATGTGTTGATATTTGTATCTTTCTAAGCACTTATTTACTTCATTATATTTTAATTATCATCTTACCAATATTTAGTCATATAGTTAAGTACGCATAATACTTGACTTTGTTAAGGCATATTTCATTCATATCCCTATGGGATCAACATCAACTCAGCACTTTATTACTTAGGTCGACCATGTATACTTACACTATTGTGTTGTGCTCTATTATTATGATTACCCTACGAAATATTGTTGAACCAAGCACACATCAAGTTTTTGGCACTGTTGCTAGGGACTTTTGAATTTTGAAAAATGCTACATATTGAAGGATATCCTACTGTGAACTTCTTAGTACATAGATAACATTAGAGTTTTTGTAATTTTAGTTTCTTTTATTTTTAAAGGACTAACACTTGTATGAGTATAACTAATTACAACACCCTAATACTAATTGATCTAGAGATTGAGTGAACTTTAAGGTGATGTTGGTGGCCCTACATCATCAAAAATATCAAGGAGAAGGATCAAACTCAGAAAGTTCTACTAAGATGACTCATATAGGCCCATAACTACCTAAAAATAGCAAGAATGAACTACTTGTGCCATAGCCAAATTAGAGGGAAGGATTAACCATGATCTTACCCCCTGACATCAACATAAACCCTGTGGGAATTCAAGATCAGACCATGTTAACCCTACCATTTCCCAACTAAAAATCCAATCCCCTCGCATTTAGCTTAAACCTAGAATGTGCCACATACTACAGACGATAGGGTAATTTAGTGGCTAACACACTGGAGAACCACACCTTCATCTTAGAGCATTGATGGAAGTTAGTGATACTTTTAAAATTTAAGGAGTTCCAAAAACCTCCCTAAGATATAAGTTATTCCCTTATTCCCTAGGAGACCATGCTTGGGAGTGTCAAAATTCCCTACAAACTAGTTCAATCACCTCCTAAGATGAATTTGTTGAAAAAAATTTCATGCGATCTTTCCCTTTAAATTATAAAATTTTTGCAAGAAGAAGATGAGACACTACATGGATGGGAGAGATTTAAGGAATTGCTAGAAAATATCCAAACAACAAAAACTCTCATTGGTAGGATTTGTCACTAGAGAAGCACAAAAATTACAGATGAATGAGCTCAAAGAGATAAGGGGTGCTTAATATAATAGTGCCTAGTTATACAAGGAAATGACTAAGATATTTCATGACCAGCATCTAAAGCCAAAAGAGCTATATCTTCGGTAGTTGGTGTTGCTCTACAACTCAAGATTAGAGTTGTTCCCCAAAAAGTTGAAATCAAGATGGTCTAGCCCCTATGAAATTGTCAAGGTGTATCCCTACAAATATATGGATCTCAAGGATCAAAATACTGAAAAAACCTTCAAGATGAATGGCCACCAAGTAAAATCTTATCGAGCTAAAAATCTCAACAGGGATGTTCAAACATTTTCCCTACAAACCTCATAGGGTTGCGTTAGGTTGTTAGGTTGAAGACATTAAATTAAGCACTAATAAGAGGCAACTTAATTTTTTTAATCTTTTGTTGTTTTTAATTGTATTCTTTATGATTCCTGTAGATATTTTATCAGTTTCACCAAAATGACCTACTATTAATATCCGAACCCTATCAATGCTTTAATTAATAGGCTAATGAGTAGGTTAAAGGTGGGAAGAAAAAGCGTTCCACCTACTATGAATATGAAGGACACTGACGCTTGAGCTTGAGATCTCTCCCATGGAGTCAGCGCAAGGATGTTGACTTTTTGCTCCATCGAACTCACCCTACGAGTTTTCCCCCCTTCCCCGTCTTTGGACTGACCTGTTAACCTCTTTCTCTCTTTTATTTCAGCCGTGTTCTCCATGGGGAGAAAGAAACTCCCCCGAGGCCGTAATCAGGGAAAAACTCCCATTTGTGCCCTATCAATTCCGATCAAAGGAGCTACTTCCAGTGAATCTTCTCTGCAACCTCGAATTATTCTCTAGATTGTTCTCTGGATGTTGAGAGCAAATAAAAAAAGGCTGCCCTAATTGAACGTAAAGAGAATGAACAGTGTGAAACGCCCCCGTCCTCAACGGACCAAATTCAGGTAACTCTCCTGGAAAAGCAATGCCCACAGCCGATTGAACAGCCCCTGACTGGCCCTAATTCGACTTCCCATCAAGAAACTACAAAATTGAAGAAGATTCCAGATCTATCATCGAACAGCTATGGCACACGAGAACCCATTTCATCGATGCCCTCACTTATTTTGGACTTTGAAGAAGATTTGGAAGCTGACAATGCTCCTAGAAACAATCTGATTCCCCCATTTGAAGAGCTGGAGATCAACCAGAATCATAATGTCGACACTCAAGTATCCCAGTCTCCTCCAAAAACTTTCGCTGAATTATTCCCTAAGATGGCTTCCAAACGCTGCGAATTTGTTCCACCTAAGGGTGATGTTGTCTGTGTATCAAAGAAAAATATTCACCCTGTACATGAATCATGGGGAGCTTGTTTGCTTGGGTGTTTTGTGGGCATGAAAGCCGATAAGTATCATATAGGTGTTGCCAGTCATGTAATTCGACAACAATTTAAATACATCATGCATAGTTCAGGCTGGGTAATTTTAAAATTTAATGATGAATCTGATCGAAATAGGGCATTGGCAGGAGGGCCTTATATCATTCGAGGTAAGGCTTTTGTTTTGAAAGATATCCCTAAGCTGTTCTCATTTGGCAAGGAAGAAATCTCGAAAATCCTTGTTTGGGTCCGATTAGTTAACTTGCCCATGGAAATGTGGAATTGTGGGGCCATTAGTGAAATTGCATCGTTTATTGGTAAGCCAATACTTATAGATGATTTTACACTTCAGAAATCGAAGATAGAATATGGTAGAGTCCTTGTGGAGATCGATGTCAAGGGCAAACTTCCCTCTGCTGTAACTGTTAGAGGAGATGATGATGAATATGTTCAACAAATTGAATATGAAGATCTTCCTTTGGTCTGTGACAGTTGTGGCAATTTAGGCCATTCTGAGACTGCTTGCAATATTCATCCGAAACAGAAAACTGGAGATATTATCAACCATGTCTCTGAAATCAAGCTTCCACCACCACAGAATGCCTCCCAATCCTCTCGGCATGTTCCCAAAAATATTGGAGGAGATCGAAAGCAACAGGGGGGCATGAAGAAAAAAGAATAGATTGAAGAACTGAGAAGTAATGTGGATGTGAATACTGTTGTTGATAACAGCTCTGAAATAAATAACTCGACCCAGGCCTCTGCAGAAGAAATTGTCCCTGATTCACAACAAATTAACTATGCTAGAGGCAAAGGTAAAAGTTCTACATCCGATCCTGATATAACTCAACCTCCCACTGTCCCTCCTTTCTTTAAGAGGACCCTGTGCAAGGATGGATCCACCTCTGGTTGTAACAGGGACCCTGATGATGATCTAAACCATGTAGCAGTGGAAGGATGGCAACAGGTGGTTTCAAAAGCAGCAAAAAGAAAGAAAAAAATTCCACCTTTCATACAGATCTGAAAAAGCTTTCACTCCAGGAAGGCTTCGAAAACTGTGAAATTTCTATGAATGTGCTAATATGGAATATAAGGGGAGCAGGCTCTCCCTTGAAACAAAAAGCCTTGGAAAAAATTTGCAGGGAAAACTCTTGTTCTATTGTAGGTATTTTGGAAACAAAATTGGACACCAACAAAGTCCAAATGTTGAAGGATAATCACTTCAGAGGCTGGGCTCATTATGATAATTTTAATAATCATCCAAATGGTCGTTTACTGGTTATGTGGAATCCTAACTTAATCAGGTTCCATTTGTTGGCGGTAACTCCTCAAACCCTCTCTGGTATGATTTTTGATATTAAAATAGGCATGTCCTTTGCTCTTTCCTTTTTTTATGGCCTTTATAATATAAGGGACAGAAAAGCATTGTGGGAATCCCTTATGTCTTTGTCTCGCACAATAAAAGAGCTCTGGATTGTGGGAGGGGACTTTAATTATCCTCTCAATTCTGAAGACCGTTTTGGATCAAGACCTGTCACATATTATGAAAAAACGGATTTCAAGGCTTGTTGCCTTGTTTCTCAACTCTCAGATGTTAATATGGCTGGATGTTTCTACACTTTTGAAGGTCACAGAGTTAAATGCAAGCTTGATCGGGTTTTCTTGAATGCAACAGGATTTGCAAAAAACTTTAAAGTTTCTTCAAAGTTTTTAGCTCTTGGTTGTTGGTCGGATCACTCCCCATTTATTATATCTATTGGCATTATTAGGCCCCGAAAAAATCCTTTCCGTTCTATAATATGTGGTGCAGCCACCCTAATTTTAATGAAGTGGTGCAGGAAGCTTGGCGGTTCTCCCTCTGTGGTTCGAGCCAATTTATTCTCTGTAACAAGCTTTCCTTGCTGAAATCAGGTTTGAAAAGGCTGAACCAATAGAATTTTACACATATTTTGGCTCAGGCAGAGGCAGCCGAAACCCAACTCAAATTAGCCCAAGAAGATTTGCGCTCGAAGCACCCCCAACAGTCCAGGGAGTCCCTTGCACATATCAGAAAACAAGCCTTTTTCCTAAAGCAAGCAGCAGCTAGTTTAGTCTCTCAAATCAACAAAAGTAAGTTCCTATTTGGTATTGATAAAAACACCCGATTCTTTTATGACATGCTGCGGGCGAAGCAAACAAAATCCAGGACTGTTCGGTTAACTAGAAATGATGGCTCAAGTACTACCTCTGATCAAGAAATGGAGGTAGAGTTTTTGAATTATTTTCAGGACCTGCTAGGGACTGATTACCCCCTCGAGAATCTGGATGAAGACATTATAAAAACTGGGGCGGTTCTTTCTCATGAACAACAGAGATCTTTGATTCGGCCGGTTTCCAGGGAGGATATCAAAAATGCCTTATTCTCTCTTGATAATAATAAAGCGCCTGGACCGGATGGTTATTCTGCCCTTTTCTTCAAATCAACCTGGGCAGTCATTGGAGATGATTTCTACGAGGTAATACAAGAATTTATCAGGAATTGTAAACTTCTGAAAAAGAATCAATCATGCTGCTCTTGTTCTTATTCCTAAATCCTCTAAAGCAGCCACTGTTTCTGACTTTCGGCCTATTGCTTGCTGCTCTACAATCTACAAAGTTATTGCAAAAATTTTAGCTACTCAAATTGCTGAAATTATGGGAAAAATTATAGCCCCTGAGCAAGGGGCCTTTGTTAAAGGTAGACTAATGACAGAAAACATATTGCTTGTCCAGGAACTTTTAAAGGAGTATTCCCGCAAGAGGACCTCACCAAAATGCATGATCAAGGTGGATCTACGCAAGGCATATGATTGTCTATCTTGGAACTTCATTTCAAAAATTCTACAGGCTTTCAAATTTCCCCCTTATTTTGTTAGTCTGGTGATGGAGTGTATTTCCACTACAAGTTTCTCTCTGAAACTTAATGGGAATATGTTTGGCTTCTTCAAAGGAGCTCGAGGCTTACGACAAGGGGACCCCATATCCCCCTATCTTTTTGTGCTTTGCATGGAGTATTTCAGCAGGTTGATAAAAAAGCTCTCCCAGAGGAAAGAGTTTTCCTTCCATTCTAAATGCAAAAGCTTGGGGCTGGTTCACTTAGCTTTTGCAGACGATCTTATTCTATTTTGCCGGGGTGATACCCCCTTTGTTCAAACCCTCCTGCAGGGTCTTGATATGTTTAGTAAGTGCTCGGGGTTGTCTGTTAATCCTACCAAATCTCAAATATTCCTTGCAGGTATTGATGCCCATACTCAACAGCAAATTCTCAATTGCACTCATATGCCACAGGGGTCTTTTCCTTTTCTTTATCTTGGGGTGCCCTTGAATCCAAGCAAGTTGCGTGCCATAGATTATGAAGTCCTCACAAATGATATCTGTGACCATTTAAAAATGTGGAAGGCTAATTCCTTATCTTATGCAGGACGTCTGGAAATTCTTACTACAATGATTCAGGGCATTATAGGCTTCTGGTTCTCTATATTTGCTATCCCCAAAATTGTTATTCATCATATTATAGTGCTATGCCGACATTTTCTTTGGCAGGGAAAACCTCCACCAGTGGCTTGGGACACACTTTGTCTCTCGAAACAAGAAGGGGGTCTTGGAATTAAAAATCTTGTTGCTTGGAATTCAGCCTTCCTATGTAAATACATATGGTCTTTACAAGATGAAAAAGAAACTCTCTAGACTAAATGGATACACACTAACTATTTACAAAACCAGGTTTTTGAGCAATTTGTCCCAAAGCATGATACTTCCCATTTCATGAGGAAGATTAGCCATATTTTCTCCCATCTTGTGCAATAAATGGTATCGGCAAGACAAGCTAAACAACTCTCGGCATCCTGGGTGAAACCTCTCGGCTTCTCTACACAGGCAGCTTATGATTTTTTCAGAGACAAGGGTCACACTTGGAGACATTATCGCACGGTATGGAAAATTACCAAAACCAGAAGATTCTCCTTTATTTTATGGCTGACCCTCCACCGTCGCCTCTACACTAGGGACAGGCTTACTTTCCTCGAGGGACCTAAAGAATGTGTTTTTTGTTGTGAGGGCCACGAGAACCATGATCATTTATTTTTTGCATGCCCTGCCATTCAACTCATTTGGCAACCCATACGAGCATGGCTAGGCATCTCTCGAGGATCTACTTCTCTACAGAGTGCTATGAGAACTATTCGAAGAAATCAACACAGACAACACATTATATGGAAGGCCCGAGCTTTAACTATGGCGACTCTTGTATATGCCATTTGGAAAAAAAGAAATGAAATCCTTTTTGATTCTAAAACCTTTGACCCAAAAGGAGTCATTGTATTAGTCCAGAAGTATGTCTACAATGCTTTATATTTTGATGAGCACAATGTACTTAAGTAACACTTTTGGTTTTAGCCTGTAGACAAGTCGATGTATGATTGATCTCATCCTAGTGGATGAATCAAGTATCTTACTTTTGTATATCCAAGGTATGCCCTGTGTACTTGTACAAAATGTTCATATATATATATTTACCTAATTTACCTGGAACAAAATGGCAAGTCACCTCAAATAGTGCTTTCCATTTTATCACTCATAGCTTTGACCCTAAGCTAAGGTTTAGTATCATTTCTTTAAGAGTCGTTTCTTGCCTACCATTCATAACTGCTCCATTTCCTTTGACCACATGTTCTTACTTTACTACATACTCACAAAATGAACAATTTATGTTGGAAGAATTATGCAAGAACAACTGGAGTTGGTGGTAAAAAACTATAGGGTCCTATCTTTTACCCTACCTTAGTTGCTTTCCTGTGTGCCAAGGCAAAAGTCCCTATTGCACCCAATGAATGAAAATTCCTAAAATCCCACTCTATCAACCAAATAATTATCAATCTCTTCTTTGATGCTCTAATAGAATCCCCTAAGGCTAACACAAAACCACCATAACTATAACAACACTAGAGAGGATTGTAGTTATGAATGTAGGCATGAAAGGAAGACTTATACATCCTATTGATAGGACATGAAGAGAAAAGCAATTAATAGCACTAGAGTATGTTAGCTTTATTGATTCAAAAATTGGGAAGGTTAAACCTAGGATGATAGTATTGATTGATCCTTTTATGGAGGCATAATTGAGATGCTCAAACGAGTAGGTGGAGGAGAAAAAATTGGATAAGTTTTGACACACAGAATAATATGAAAGGGGGATATTTGTCCCAACTATTGAAGAAAAAATAATGATTGATACCCAGGTTGACCTCCCAGCAGAGTAAGTGGAACAAAAAATTTCTAAAAAAGAAGGATCCACTGAGCACTTGACTATCACTATTACCCTTGATAACTTTACCATTTAAGTCACCCACATAAAGGTTAGTATAACCCTTTTCATTAACGAAGAATGGTTGGTTATTTCTAGCTATTTTTTTCTTTTTCTCTCTTTTTTTTATTATGTTGGATCCTAGCCGCCATGCCCTCTTATCTTTTAATTTCCCATCCCTACCATCTTGAAAATGAGGACAATGCCTTTTTTTTTGTGGGAGGGAATGCCTTAGTTAGCATATCTTTATTAATATGTCATATTGTTACCTTCATTATGCGGTTATAATTAATTTAGTAGTGTTTCACCTAATGATTTTTAGTTGTAGTGCTCTTTATGTTTTTCTTTCTTTATTTCTTTCTTTTTAATAGGATGACTATTATGATCAAACTCAACAAATAAGGTAGCCTTACTACTCACCTTATTAAATTCCATTTGAATTGAGTATTATTCTTACAATAATATCTCTGTATATTATTGAATGTGACAGTACTAATGTCTTGAGACCACAATACCCTATTTGTGAAATAATTAAGCTAACTTGAGGAAGCCTTATGAGATATGTTGACTATTTAGCTAAAATAACCTTTTCTAATATCTAATTTTGTTATCTTGTATAAACTGGGTTTGTTAAAATTGCAAACATTGAGATGCCTCAAGTAAAATACATAAGGGCAATCTTTATAGAGCTCCTATCAGACCTTGCATATAGGAAAATAATTAGTTGACTAAGACATCCTCAATAGAAATTATTAGGAAGCCTTCCATAGTTACCTTATGAAAGAGATATGTGAATAAGTTTGGGGGAATTAACCCTAACAAATACAAGCCTATCTAGACACAATAATGATAATGGAGCGGGGAGTTTCAATGCTTGAAACACCCAGTAATCAGGGGCATATGTGTGAGAAGCATGTGTGGAATTACTTCAAGCTATCTAGTAGGGTGACAAGCTTGCTCAAATATTTTCATAATAGGTGTCAGGGTAGAGTCACTAGGTGTACCTGTCTGAAACCTAGATGTACACTCGCATAGAAAGACCATGACAACCTCAGGAAACCATATCTCTTAAAAAAAAGTTATGAGTAGGTTGACTGATAGAGAAGGATGTCTAATATCAGAAATGCCTTGACAATCTTTTAAGGTGTAGTAGGGAGCTATAAAGAGAAACCCATAATAATTTCCTTCCACACGCAACACAATGCCGACCCTTTTAATATATCTCATATATATGCAGGCACTTTTTAGTTAAGAAAAATATAAGCTAAGAATTTCTTCCTTATTTTACTTATGGGTATCTATTTATGTTATCATGATGTTGCTCGGGATGAGCAATAGCCTATGTTTAGGGAAAGTGATATGAGTGGATTGAGCAAATTAAAGGACAAAGCAAGTATCATTATATATATGATTTTTACTAAATAAGGGATTCATAGGGTATGTTTCTTAACAATTTTTGACCCTTTGAGATCTCATGTGAATTGCTTGACTTTAGCGTGAAAAGCTCTAATACCCTTTGAATTGACATCATTTTCCACTTTTATGACACCTTATAGAATTAATGCTTTTACTAAATTAATTACGAGACATGTGTAGGGACGGTGGCAACACACCATATCAAACCATATCCTCACCCTACTAATTCTATAAGAGTTGCTACCTAGGTTTCCATCAAGGGCCTACACATCAACAAAAGAAGAATGCCAAAAATCCACAAAGTTGGTAGCATTAACTACACAACTACTACAGGGTACTATCACTTGAGAAAGTGTACAAACACTTGATGTAGGTGCATCTACCATTACAACACTAGAGGACATTTATCCTACCTTAATATTTTTCACATTATAAATACCCTTTAGAGATAAGGAAGGAGGAATCATCAATCAAGAGAAGGGATGAAAATATAGACAGAAGAGTATCAGAGGAAAGAAAAAGAAGAAGAGTCCTAGCAAAGCTAAATCGAGGGAGGAAAAATGAGAAGGAGAGATTAGGCTACAGAGGGGTTGGTTAACGTGACTTGCCTAGTCCCTTCCCTTCTTTGTCTTATTATTTTCTATTTTACTAGAAAAAATATATCTTTAGCTAAATTTTGTAGCGAAAGGAAAAGAGTGGGTAACCTTTGTTAATGTAATCACTAACATTATAGTCATGTTTGATTAAATGATATTTCTTTTTGTTGAGATTCATTTGTTAACTTGTTGAATATAGACAACTTTATGTGCTCATCTAAATTCTGTATCAACTATGATAACATATATAACTTACAATGACATATGATGATAGGGTTGGCATCTAAAAATGAAGAGACCTTACCAATAATACTCAAAAACTCACTGCACAATATTACCTTAGCCCATGCACCATTGTGGAGACATCTCGAGAGTATGTTCTACCACTGAGTGAAATATAGTGATTCTAGAAGGATTAGTATCCATTAAGCTTGATATGCTATGAATTTTCATTAGGTACACACACTTGGTGTTAACAACTCCCCTCTAATGGCTCTATATTTTGATTTCTTTCCCATCTATCTTGCATTGATATTAGTATCTTCCTAAACACATATTTACTTCATTATATTTTCATTATCACCCTACCCAATATTTAGTCACATACTTATGTTCACACAATACTTTATTTTGGTAAGGCATATTTTGTCTATGTTCTTATAGAATCAATATCCATTCATCCCTTTATTACTTGGGTCAGCCATGTATACTTACATAATTTTATTGTGCTCCATTATTAGTATTGCCCTACCAAATATTTTTAAACCAAGCACACACCAAAGATGCTAGTAAGTTTTTGTGTTATGTAATAAACAATCAAATTTGGATAAATCGTCATTGACCTGCGGCTAGTGAAATGTTATGCCCATGTTGCATTTCTTATTCTCATATAAACACCTAATGTGGAAGCTTTAGATTACCTCATTTACATTTGGTGTTATTTTATAAACACTAAATTTAGGAGGTTTGGATGGCCTTATTTTTTTTTCTTTCTTAACCTAAATACCCCTATTAGGACCATTCTCCACTAGGTTGTAGTTGGTGGAGGCTTTATCCATGTTTATGTTTGGTGCCATAGCCTAAATACTGATATTAAATATTCTCCATTAGGTAGTAATAAGTGGAGGTTTCACAAATGTTTGTGCTTAGTATCATTAACTAAACACCGTTATTGGGACCATTCTTCATCAACGTGTAGCTAGTGGAGGTTTTCCTTATAACTAGATTTGGTGTCATCACCTAAAAAACCCTTTTGGGACCACTCTTCTTTAGGGTGTGATCCATAGATGTTTATCCCATTTCTATAATGCCCCAATTTCTTCTTTCTAATTTCACCTTAAATAATTAATATTTTAAGCTAATCTAAATTTTAATTTCCTAGCCATTATATTTTTAACCTAGTCCGATTGCCAAATAATTGGTATATTAAATTTTCAACCAATTACATAAATTTCAGCTTTAAACCTTATCCTTATCATAACCTCAATTTTTTTATTATCTAATTTTCCATTTTCTCCTCTTCTTCTCCAATTTTTTTTTTCTTCTCCTTTCCCTCAAATTGCACCGCTAACTTTCCTTTCATATCCTCCTTTCGGCTAAATAGAGCCTTATATCCCCTACCTAGTCATCCTCCTCCCTTCCCTTCATATATATGCGACATCCCTGCCACCCCTACAACTATTTCCCTTCTCTATATGCCCTTTATGGAATACCAACTCCCTATCCTAACACCAACCACCTATGCCTCTGCCATCCCTTACCCTCCCATCCAATACCTCCCTACCTTAACTTTTCATTCCTATCCTTTCATCATACAAATTCTGGTGTTATCATTCTCTAAAACCATCACTCAATAACTCCAAATCCATAATTTCTAGCCACCACCATAGCCAAAACCATCACTAACAACCACCACCCTCTACCAAGCTTTGTTCCTCCATGTGCACACACTACCAACCATCCTCCTTTTTTTTTTCTTTCACGGCATGAGTTGTCAACCCCATCCACACTTTCCTTTCCTATGTGATCTATTAGCCATGAAGAACTACTATCCACTCCCATCACACTACACCAACCCTAACATAGCCACTGAACACCATACCACCACTACCTCACTCTACCAATAATCACTACACCAAAATACCTCCCCATTGCTAAGGCCTAGAACTACCCTCTATGAGGTGGAAATTATTTCCTTTCCTTATTTTATATATGAAAATTATTGATTTTCCCTTTTGACAAAAATAATTCTTATCGTTGCACTGCCTAAGATCACTAAATTCTACCGCAACTAGTTTGATCATTAATCAATTTGTTTGCCTCAATTTTTCTCCATTTTTGTTGCTTATTATTTGTCTTATTTTTCCTTAATTAAATTTCCTAATTCTAATCTTGTGTATTTTAACTTTTAGGTGATATTTCATAGGTAGTGGAGGAGAATTTATATGTCATATGTACTTAAAAACTAGAGACATTTTGATAGGGATACATATTATAGCTAGGCATTTTATGTACATGATTTGTATTTGTATGTGGTATCATGTTTGGAATTGTTATATGGATAATGCTATTATGATATTGATGTTTATGTTTTATCATGTAATGTAAAAGTAGATAGTTGGTTAATTATATTATAGGATTGCATGAATCAAGATATATAAAATCTATATATTATTATGGCTATACATTATCATGATGATAATATGTAGTTAATGTTGAAAAATAATTCATAATGGGACTCATAAGGTTTTTGTGGAAAGACAAGTATTTTAGCTATCTTGGGGCAAATTTGGTATTTATGGGTTAAAAATAGAATCTTGGCTATTTAAAGGTGATAATTGTTTCAAAATATATTAAGTGTGTTTTGTGGAATTTGAAGAGTGAATATAAAGGGTATACGTCCATTAAATGATAAAATATGGAATAATAAAGTTTGACATTAATTGTGGAATATATTATTAATATTAGAATTTTAGATATGAATATTAAATTTGGTGGTTATATGGGTCTTGTGGATAAAGTTATAATTTATTTGTGAAATTAAGGTTTTGTTGGGAAAAGTGAATAGTAATACTAAATTTAAGCTTTTCTTACATGTTTAAGACATTGGTGCTAGACCTTGATTTTTAGGCATGTTCTTAATAATATTATGTTAAGGATGAGCATGGATTTTGGTGATAAAAACACTAAGAAAGAATTTATGTTTTAATTGTTAATTAGGGTTTTTGGTAGGTGGAATAGGGCTTTTCCTTAGGAAAATATTATGGGTCATGTGTCTTTCAAGTCTCTTAATCTGTTACATGATGCCTTGAAATAAATAACCATGGATAATATATTAATCAATTGTAGTGAAAGACTATATGAGTGAGGACTAGGTATTCATGTATGTTCTACCATATAGGAAAAATGGCCAAGAGGTTTATACCCTAGGGTTGTATATTATTGATATTGTTCCACTAGTACAACATAGTGGCCAAGAGTTTATGCCCTGGGGTTGTATATTATCAATACCATTCCATCAAATAAGAATAGTGGGGTTCTCGAACACAACATGAATATGGTTATGGATATCAATTATGCTATTTTTATTATTAGAAATGAAATTAATGAATAAGTTGATACCATCATAGGTTAATAAATATTCATATTTATCTCTGGTTATGACCTTACGAATTATGTGACCATACTATGATTGTATGGTTACCTTACTCGGTTTATATCGTACTAATCATCCTTTTCATTTTTTTTGCTCATTCTCACAAGAAATGACCCGGCTGAGTTTATGTAGGTCATTGGGGATCTACTGGATGACTTTGCTCCTTACTACCTTTTCATAGGAAGGAGTGCTCATATTTTATGTTTGGGGTTTGGGATCATAGAGTTATGTTACCTAGTCCTTAGTGTTATAACAAATATCTTGTGAGACTCTTTGTCATAGGTATTTCGTTTTGTATTTTGAATATTGTATTCAAATTTAACATCCATATAATTATCTATATTTATGATTTTATCTATTTCTCTTTTTTCATCATGTTTCTAGAATTAAAATGTTTTACCTCATATTCAATGTAAAGATGACATGGTAAGATTTACATGTGTTGAGTATAATGATAAGACCTAATTACATTTGTTTTATTATTCTACTTAAATGAAATTTTTTAGTTGTAAATTTTATGGTTATACAATGTCATCATTTGGTTTCATCTTCTAAACATCCCTTTTAGGAGCATTCTTCATCATATTGTAGCTAGTGGAGGGCTTTCCTATGTTTGCATATGGTGCGCTTACCAATAAACACCCATATTGGGCTCGATGCTCTATGAGTTTTGGTTGGTAGAGGGTATGCCCATATTTAGGGACTTATGTACCCATGTATGACTACCATGACCCATTTTTAAGGTGAAGGTGATATTTAACACCCACAAAAATTCCGCTCAAGAAAGGTGATGGATGATGATGTTCGTGTAGTATGATGATGGACGAATAAAGGTAGGATAAAATGCAACAAATGTAACAATTAAACACCTCACAAAGATGATGTTTAAATGGATCTCAAAGAGAACTCACAAAGATGAACCCTTTGATATGAATCAAATGAAGAAAACATAAAGAATCTTCATAGGATTCAAAACCAAAGAAAAGGAACACACAAAGAATCCTTAACAATGGCCACTTTCAACTCACATAGAATTGGAAGGTTTAAACTCTCTCAAAAGAGATGATTTTTACTCAAACTCAACACCCCCTTTTACACATAAGAAGACCCTTATTTATAGGCCATAAAATTGACTTCCAGCTGTTAATTACAGCTAATTACAACTTGTAATTACACTTAAATGATATGGCAATACATCATATAAAAATCGTTGCCTTATAAGTTAAAAAATCACAGCCTTAACAAAGAAAACCCTAGTTTGCATTACCCCACGTGTGGCACTTGTTCCAGCATGTTCCATGTGTAATGATGACGCATCATTACATCCAATATGTCATCAAAACATATGTTGATTCATCCCATAGCTTCCATGTCATTAAGGTCTTGTTTGGTTGCTTGAAATTGCATAAAACACAACTTATGCTTTAAAATTCAAGAAAGTGTCTTATTTGACTTTGGAACTTCCACGAACTCAAAGAAAATCCTCAAACATGTCTCAAAACCATGTTTGGAAATGAATGAGGTTATGCACTTGCATCAAAAGGTTTCAGTTTGTCATTCAAATATCTCAACAATTAGAGTATGTGGTTGTATAAAATATAATAAAAAGAATATGGTTTATTTATGTTTAATAAATATGGAATCATAAAATGTTATAGTAATTATTCCTTGATAATTTGTTTAGCATGTTTTTTTTACCATGATTAATATGACCCCAAGATGTACTATAAGCCTTTTCCATGTCGTAGGATAAACTTGTATTAATGGTATTTTACCATAGTGATACTACCATGTGTGGTTATTATGTTGCTCTATCTTTTGTTTCTAGGAGCAAGTAACATTCTATAAGTTTGACAAGCTTGATGGAAGCCTTCATATGCCTATTTCTTGAGGAAGGTTTATTTTGTTAGTCAAGTCTTCCCAACCAGTCGAAATGTTTTGTTCTTTTGTTGCCTTAGCTTTTAACTCTATTCCTGTATTTGGTTTTATATAGTTATCATGCCTTATATTGCATCTCTCTCTCTCTCCCTATCTCTCTCTCTCTCTCTATCTCTCTCTCTATCTCTCTCTCTCTCTCTCTCTCTCTCTCTCTCTATCTATCTATCTATCTATCTATCTATCTATCTATCTATCTATCTATCTATCTTTGTTTCTTTCTTTCTTTCTTTCTTTCTATCACTAATTTTCATGCTGATTTTATTTTCTTGCTTCCTCATTGTATTGAAATGAAAATTTTTGGTTCAAATAATTGAGGGTGTGAGAGTGGAGGAACATCAATCACTAGATTTAGAAAAACCAATATTTTGTATTAGCATTAGTGTAGCACTAACACTCACAACCACCTCATGAACTATGAAGGTCTTCTTTTCAATCACTAAAACCAATCTATTTACATCACCCTTACTAATAGATCTCTCCACATCCCATTTCCTTTTTATATAAGAATTGATGGATCATTTGTTTCCATCAAATCAAGAATAACCTTCCATCAAGTAGGTTTCTTTTTCACCATGGATTTGAAAGAGAACAACTTTTAGTCGATGTATGGAGCAGATTCCTCTCATTTTCCTCTCCTTATATAATAATCATCACAATTAGTAAGCCTATTACAAAGAATTTAATTTTTAGTCTTTATTGATTAGAATATTTAGTTGCTAATAAATTTATCCTATACAATCTTTCATTTTGACCTCAAATATACATAGATACTTTATGTTTTGAATACAAATAAAATTGACCAAATAATTACTTGCTCAACATCCCACAATAATTTCTTCCCTAATAAAGCCACAAAATAGAACTCATTTTTTGAATTTTAGCACCAAGTTAGATAATGGCCTTGTGGATGTGTCTGAGTGAACTAAAGACTAACCATCTACTACCTTAAGGAAAAAATGGCACTAAAAATTAAGAATCAAAGCCATATACAACACCACAAAGTCCAGCAAATCAGAAGTTGTGCTGCCACTTACCAACAATAACAAAAAGAGGTTCATGCTCCAAAAATGCTAAAAAAAAGATCATCCTTGAAATTTTTGTGAATGAGAAGCAGGTGGCCATTACATGAAGCATATGGGATGGCATCCTTGACTCGTTTATCATCTTGTAATGTATGTGAAACACTTTCTAGTCATAATAGGTAGAGGTTAATGGTTCAAAATGCCAAACAAAAATTGCTCTTAAGATTTAAGTGAATGATAAGAAACTAGTAGTTGTAGAATAAATTAAGATTAGGTTATCATGTTCATTTTTCATCTACTAAAATATATTATTCTTATTCTTTCTATATTAAGTTTGTAGTTAGTATATATTCTTCGAGGAAATGATAGAATAACATTACATTTGTTGAGAAGTTGATGCCTTTTCACTATCTCACATTAGTAGAAAGTTGAGTTGTTATTTAGCTTTTATATCCCCACCTTTAAAGCATTGTTGGAGTTAATTTGTCTTGGGATGTGTTACAATGGCATGAGGTTAACTTTTTTTACCAATTAAGCACATGCCTACTATTTTCTTGTCTGATCTAATTAAGGATGGATGTGGTGTGGCCTTTGATGCAAATCCCTTTCTTTTTATAGTTTTATATTTTATTTTAGCTTTGAATGCTTCTTAATTTCTATTTTTTTCTAAATTTATCTTGAATGCTCTCAAACATTCTCCTTCATTAGTGGTCTTTCAGGAATGGGAGTTAGTTATTAGATTTTTCTCTCATTTTTTCTCTTAAAAAATGGGATATTATTTTTTGATACATTACATCTCTTCCTAATTATTACTTTTTTTTATGACTAAGAATTTAAGCAATTGCTTCTGTAATTACCAATCCTAAAATCATTTTAAATGCATTTAAAAAATATGTAGATATAAAATAAAGGTGTTTTTATTTTGAAAATGGCTTCTAATTTTGGATATAAAATATGTAGTGATCAACAGTTTTTTCAAATGGATTGACTGGTATGACTACAAGTTTGCATTTTTAATTTTGGCATAACATGTTGACTAGTTACCTAAACTGAGAAACTAGCTATTTTTTTCCATATACTTTCTATTTTGGCTTTAAATCTGTTTGTAATGATTTTGAAAACATCCAATTAGAGTTTCTTCATGCTAGTAGGCATATTTTGGTGCTTTGAGATTATTTTTATATTATTTCTATCATCCTATAATTTTATATAACTAAAAATCTCCTAAAAGCACTATTAAGATTCTTTCTCACAACTTTTATTCTTGCTCACTTACATCTTTCCTAGGGCATTGTAACACCCCTAGTCAATATAAAAACACGGGTCACCTTGGGGCACTTTTGGATTGATGGGTTGGCTCCATAGATCAACAAAAGCCTTTTCAGCATGCTTTGTCCCCCAAATTGAATAGAGTGTTATAAGGATTGATTTGGCTTCTTATATCAACATGATATACCATTATTTTGGTGATTCTACCTTAATAATTGTATATTTAAGCGTGCTGGCTGTGGAACAATTTTTTAGATGGGTGACCTTCCTGAGAAGTTTTATAAATTTTTTAAAATTTTATTGGGAAGTGCGTGAGTGATGATAAAGAACGTTGAAAGGAGTTATGTTAATCTGTGAGGCTAGCCGATCAATTCAAAAGTTTTTCAAGATTTCCCTACATGGTTATATTGACTCGAGGTATTAAAAATGGTATTAGAGAAAAACTACGACTGTGAGCTGAACTTAGATGAGCCAGTTAACAACGTAGTGGGACAATTCTTAGGAAAAATTGTATTAAGATGGTTAGTAGTTGAGGCACAACAAGGACATTATGTTCTTTAAGTAGGGTGAATGTAATACCCCAAATTGAGCGGAGTATTATAAGGATTGATCTAGCTACTTATATCAACATGGTATACCATTCTTTTAGTAATTCTACCCTAGGAACTCTATAGTTAAGCATGTTAGCCATGGAGCACTTTTAGGATGGGTGACCCTCTTGGGAAGTTTCAGACATTTTTTGAAAATTTCTCAAGAATTACGTGAGTGAGGATAAAGTGCACTTAAAGGACTCGTGTTGATTAGTGGGGCTAGTTGATATCTCCAAAGGAAATCCAAGGTTGCCCCGCATAGTTGTATCGACTCAAGGTGTTGCAGGCAATCATAACTTTATGTAGATCCCACTACATCTCCCTTAACCTGGTTTTCTTATGCCACAACCTGATTGCACTCTATTTCCCTTAATTACACTTTGGTTCCTTATATACATTTAAAGTCAACCCACTCCCTGTTTCCTCTTTCACATTTTCAACAACAGAAGGTTGTGAAGCCTCCCTCTTGATTCATTTCAACTCTTCCAACACTTTCTCTTTGAGCTTTTATTGGATATTTGATATACAAAATAAAATTATGTTCATTTGCATAGTTGTTTAAGAATTTTTATATGGAATTGTGAGTCTTATGATAAACATAGGCCCCCTTTTTATTTACATGGGCCCTATTTATACATAGGATGCATTGATGTGAGTTTTAGGTGAAAAATTGAGAGTTAGAAAATAGATACTGAGGGGCATGTTCTCAAAATATAGACTGTGTTTTTCCTTATTTCCAAAATATTTTATTTTGTCATGTATGTTTTTTTATTATATAAAATACATATAGGAAAAACCTAGCCATCAAGTCATGTAACCCAACATCTTCCTCTCTTCCATAAAATTATCCATTAATAGAGAATTATAGATTTTTATATTTGATTGATTGATTAGTTTATTCATCTAGTAATTAAATAAGAGCATGAATAAAGAACTCTATTTCTCCCCTCAATTGTTATGTTTTGTTATTCAATATCAATTGTTCATCACCTTATTAATTTTGATTTATGTTTGGATCCATTTAATCCACATTATTCATCAACAATTTGGTATTAGAGCTATGGTTTTTTGAATAGATATAGTAATCAACATGGGTACAAAGTTTGATATTGAGGAGTTATTATCTATGGAGGAGTGATTATAATGCCTTACTTTTATGATGATTGTATATGTGGGTATGCTACCTCTCCAGAGGCGTTATAATTCACTCATTACAAGGAAGTCATACTAATACTATCAATTTTCAGAGGAGTACGTCCGTGGCATATAGTAGTTGAAGAATTTTTAGGAGCATCATCCAAACAATTAGTTAGGCTAAGGGAGTGAGTGGACCCTATCCCTATTTCCCTTTCCTTGTAATATTTGATGGATCAAATGATTGAAGGCAAACCACGGTTGCACCTTCATGTGCTCTTTTGTTTACTTTCTAAAAATTGTTAGTTACTTAATTATCTAAATGGTCCTTTTGTATTGATAATCTTCCTTTGTAAAACCCTTGATTTTGTATTGTACTTCTCTCGCATTTTATTGGTTTGACTTGTTTTAAGACTTAACACTTGACATAAGGATGGTGAGGAGACCAGACTTATATTAAGTGTGGCGGTAACACCCACAGTTTTATAATTATCGCTTCCGCAAAGAAAAATTTAAACAAAATTTTCAAGTCGTGATTTTGGGGTGTTACAAGTTATTCCAGTGATAGCTATAGTATTATATGCTTACCAAAGAATTATAATTCTTTTCGTTGTTGAATGAAGCACATTGATAATAGGTATCACTTTATCTAAGGTACTATTACTCCTAGCATTGTTGGGTTGGATAAAGTGGGTACTTTGGATAATTTGGCCAATATGCTAATGAAGCAACTGATTGTGAGTAATCTGAAGTGTTTCTTGGAAATTATTAGGGTTCATAGGCCATGAGATCCATTTTTATGGTAGGGTTTTTGTGGATGTCTTTACATCTCATGTATACCAAATACAACATGAAGGTGGAGGATTGTGAGCATTGACTGGGATTTGATATACAACATAACATTATGTTGATTCTTGTAGATGTTAGAGAAGTTTTATGATAAATTGTAGGTTATATGATCAACAAAGTGATCATGTGTTTATTTACAAGATGTTTTGATGTGAGTTTTGGGTGAAAAGTTGAGAGTAAGAAATTAAAAACTAGGGGGTGTTTCCTAAAAAAAGACAACATTTTTTCCATTTTTTTTGAAACATATTGATTTGCATCGTAGGGATTTTTCTAGTATAAAAAAGATATGAGAAAACTTAATATGCTAAGTCGTGAGACCTGACTTCTTCTTCTTGTCCAAAAATTCTCCAGTAAAAGAGAAGTTTAGGTTGGTTTAACTAATCGATTGATTAGTTTAAACATTTTGTAAATACAAAGAATACAAATCAATATCTATAGTATTCCCTTATATTATTTTATTTTTCATATTAAATTATTAATTATTCATCATCTTGTTAATTATTATTTTTCTTTGGATTCACTCAACCCACATTATTCCGTAACATGCTCCCCATTTTTTCTCTCTCTTCCTCGAGCTAATTCTTTTATGTTTTTAACCTTTTTCTTCTCTTTCTTCTCCTTTCTTTTTTGCTAGAAAATAGAGGCTTTACCTTTTGTTTTACTATCAATTGATAAATTATTTTCTCTTTATCATAACCTTAACTCTCATCTTATTATTCCTTTTAAAAAAGGAAAGAACGAGGTGTAAACAATGGTTGGAGGTCCCTGTAACACCTATAATTTATGAACTAGAAAATTTTATTTTGAATATAATCTAGAAGCATTTGAGATCCAAAATCTGAGAGTGTTATTACCACATCAACCATGAGAGAGGTGTGTTCATCTTTTAGCCTAAGCCTAATGTAAGGCAAAATCGAACAATGAACAAAAATATGCGTGCTCATAATATTAATACAATACTTCATAATGATATAATAGAGAATACTATAATATATATAGGAGTATGAAAGTTTACAAACTCAAATATTGGGAATCAAAGCTAAGAATTTAAATAATCAAATGAACAAATAATTCCTAATATAGTGGAAAAAACACCTCTAGTCAATCAATCTAACTCGTAAGCATAAACATAAACATACAAACTTAAGCTATAGCTAATTACTGGCCTATGTAATCACCCTCAGCACATACTAACTTATAGTGATACCCCTACAAATTGTTCTCTTCTCCCTAGACCAAAAGCTGGATAATAACAGTGACCACACAAGTGTAGTATTAGTAAAGTGAAGTATTGGTAAAACAAACTACTTAAACACATGATAAGGCTAATGTAGCACATCAAAGTCACATAGTAGCATGGTGATAAGCATACTAATATAAATTAACACTTATGCTCATCGTAATAATAGAACAAAACTTGCTTGAATGGAAATCATGGAAGAATAGTTAATACACGAAATTCAACATGATCCACACATTATAAACCATATTATACTTCTTTTAATAGTGATGACATAATCATTGGTTATTAATATAGTTTCTTCAGCTACACGTAGTTCCCTACCATAAACAAAAGTTATGGAAGAAAAATATACACAATAGGATACCACACTACCACACATGTTTAGGATACATTGAAGGGGAATTTTTCTAGGGACACAACAACTATAACATAACAAGTACATTTGTCATGTGGGATAACACAAATCCAAATACCACAACCACCATATGTGTTCAAAGTAAATCAAGGAGGATTATATCGAGATACCTCACTCACTGCACCTTGAATGTCTCTAATGCAAAGGCTAAAAAGTTGAGATACCACACTCTATTAAGAATTGGACAATAAAAAGTGCCAAGGGTCTTGTATATGGGATACCACGCTAGCAAGCATATCAATCCTAAGGATTACAATGAAGTCGATGTTTAAGATTTATGGGGTCTACTAGAAGCTCAACTTTGCTAATAACTAAGGACATATCTCTATATAGCCTAGCCCATAGAATTTTATTGCCTAATGAGAGAACAACATAAGTCTATATTTTATCATAAGGAATCATAGTTGTCCTAGCTATGATAGCAACCAAAAAAAAGTGAAGCACCCGATTCAAAAAATACGTAAGAAGAAGGGGAATAAACTATGAACATATATCTGATGACATCTGCCTTCCCATTAGCTTCTAACTAATTCATCATATTCTAGCAACTACCTTAAGGTGGTCTTGCGGCACTAACTACACCATGCCCTTCCAAAAAAGCATAGGGCATATAGATCCTTTATTGTTGAGTAGTCCTACTAGCTCCAATATTAATCGGCTAAGCTCTATAAATCAGTAGTATCTATGACACCATACCATATGAGTATATCTGCCTTCATAAGAAACTACCCTTAATGGTATGACAGTCAAACCAACTATGTCCCATCTAGCTGAACTATAGCATCAAACTAGCTGCCTAGCATAATCCTTCCCTAGGTTGTTCTTACCACATCATTGGAAAATGAAATGCCTCACAACATACTGAATGAACCAACCTCCACGGCAGGGTACCATCCTTGACTGATCATTGTCCGAGGCTTGGAAACTATTGTCTCCCCCTTAGCATTAACTGCCCTCAAACCTTTTCTTATCCCCTGAATAGGTACTACTAGCCTAAGCAATCACTGATACCTCCAAGGTATAATTATACACGATCTTTAGGTCCTATGCATGAGTTGCAACAATCATCTCCTATAGTTTTAGACCTAACCCAATGAAAATAGGTGAACATTTATCCTCTTATTAGCATTAAACTTTAGAGCAAACCTAAATAGGTTTAAATAGTAGTTATATTACTCCACTATAGATGTACCCTAACCTAATGTCATAAAGTCATCATACTTTACCATCCATAGGCAAGTAGGATAGAACTATGCCCTTAGCATCATGACAAAGGTCTCCTGTTGATCTATAGTGGCTTCTAATGATTGCTGACCTTTCCACCATTTGTAACCACAACCTCATAAGTGGAATACTTGAATGTCCACCTGCCTACTTTTTTGGGCAACCACTAGCTACAAAGATCTTCTCAAAGTCCCTCAACTAATGATCCAATACATCTGGGTCCTCTTAACCCTCAAAGAGTAAAGGGTAATGAAGATTAACCCTACAAAGCCAATCCTCTAATTGCGACACCGAAAAAAGAAGTAGTGGTGGCACCTATATAGCCCCTTCACGCTGAATTTGATGCTCCACAAAGGCTTTATCCATCTCTATTAAAAGATTGAGATGCCAATTCACATCCATCAATGTATTATAATACTAAATATTGCCAGAAAAAAACTAATACTAGCTACGAAATTAGTACACATGGAGGTAGAATATTACAAATAAGGCCAAAATTTAGTCCTATCTTATAAATTAAGGCCAAACTCCCAACCCAATCTAATGCTCACTTCCAGGCTAAACCAAATTCTATAAGTTTGAAAGAAACCAAAGAAATATTTTTTTAAAAATCAACATCAAGATTTAAAACCATATGCTCTTATATGAACTTGTACAGCCCTAACTTACAAATGTAAAAAAAATTGTTTCAAAGATAATACAAAAGCATTTGAGAAGTAAAATAAGGAAATATTATCGCCACAACAAACATGAGGGAGGTAAGATCATCACCTATCCCTTGCAAGATGTAGGGCAAAATAGAACGATGAATGAAAAAGATACATGCTCATCATATTAATATAATAGTGTATGAAGATAAAATAAAGAAAAATAATATAGATAGGAGTATGAGAGTTTACACAACTGAATACAAAGAATCAAAGCCAAGACATTAATTAACCAAAAGAATAAAACATTCCAAACACCTCTAGTTGGTTAGCCTAACTCATATGAATAAACATAAATCTCCAAAACCTAAGTAGTGGCCAGCTACTGACCAAAGTAGTCATCCTCATCACAATGACCACATAAGCATAGAATAAGTATGGGGGACTATTAGTTAAACATACTACCTAAAACATTCTAAGGCTCATACAACACATCGAATTCATATAGTAGCATGATGATAAGAATACGAATATGTATTAACACATAAGCTCATGGTAATAATGCAACAAGGTATGATTGCATGGAAATCATGGAAGGATATTTGATATAGGAAATGCACCACAATCCACACACTGTAAAACATATTATACTCCTCCCTTTAGTGATCACATAATTTCTAGTTATAAAGATAGTTTGTTTTATTACACCTAGTTCTACACCACAAAAAAAAAATGATGGTAGAAAAATAAATTCAATTTGATACCATAACCAACACAAGGGGTTAGGATAAATCAAATGGGATTTTATATAGGGATATCACAACCGCCACAAATTGAGTGCTCCTACTGCAAGGGCCCACATAAATCTATATACCAAACCCACCATATGTGGCTGAAATATAGCAAGGGAGCTTATACCAGGATACCTCACCCTCCACACCTTGAATTCCTCTACCATAGGAGGTAAAAAGATAGGATTCCGCACTTGCCTAAGCAATGGATAATACAAAAGTGCTAAGGGTCCTCTACATGGGATACTTCACCCACCTTTACCTTGCACCGATGATATACCAGCATGGCACAATATAATTCTATACCTCAAAGATATGCACATATCCTATACTGACTATAACCTAGTAGAGATGGAAATTAAAAAGCATAGGATAACCCAGCCACTAACCCTAGGACAACTACCCCAAGAGTTAGAGAAAATATCTCGAATATTATCTTATTCCATTATTGTACATTTTTAAGTGATATAAAAAATCATAGATTAAATCCATACATAACTAATTGGATGTTTCAAAGTGATTAAACCAAATACAATTAAATTCCATTATTTACCAAATTAGGTGTTTCCAATTGATAACCCTAAACATAATTAAATTCTATTATTAATAAAATTAGGCGTTTCTAAGTGTTATCACTGATAATAGTTCAATGCCATTATTAACAAAATTGGTGTTTCTAACTGATACACCGAACACATCACACAACCTAAAAGCCACCAATTGGGTATTTAGAGATGACAACAAAGTTAAGAAATTCAATCCTAGTTATCATCATTTCAATTCTTGCTTATTTTAGGGAAACCATGGATGAAATCATAACTTAAATGTTGTAATCACATGGACGTATTAACACAAGAGGCCCAAAAGAGTATCAATAGTCAACAACCAAACCAAGTAGTATACACCTTGTCTAGTCAATTAGTCTATAAGATCAGTTGATGGGTCTTATCATACAACACTTGAACCAAAAATAACACTAGTGGACCATTCAACTAGTATTAATTGCTTGGATGGGTTTGGCCCACTTTGGTTGTAAGGTCTCCAGTTGATAGGTTTAATGAACCAATCATATATTTATAGAAATTATTCCACTAGTTCCTTGAACCAATAGGCTGATCTCACAACCAAATGATTAAAATTTCTAAACCATGTGACTGCTTGCACAACCAATCAATGGGTTCAACAAACAATCTGCTGGTTTGCGTAAAACATCACTATGACATGCAATACAGACACAAAAAATATTACCAAAATTTTATGTATTAATATTAAGATGCTTCACACATAAAATCATGTGGATATATGATAATGTAGGAATTTAAATGAATCATGATCTAACTACAATTCATGCATAGAATTAGATAAGCATAACAATGCTTAATTATAGTAATAAAATCTACCACAATATCAAATTCTAGATTATATTTAGACTATGCTCACCCAAAACACACTAAGAACATGGAACCTCAATAAATAATAGAACCTCATTCATATTAAAGATAAGAATGCCTTACCTTGAAAATTTTCATCTAGCAAAAACTTCCACTTGATGGCCATACTGTAGGACCTTGAGTCCTATGAGAATAAATGTCAAAACCATTAAAAATCCATTAAAAATTAAGGAAGAATTTGAAGATGAAAAAGAAGAACAAAGCACAACCCAACCTTTTCTCAGAATTAGAATATTAAGGAAAAGAAACTTAAATCTTCAATGTTTCTTAAACTTTAATCCTTCCTTACTTGGAAGAAACAAAGTAGAATTAAAGCCAATATTAGAAGTAGAAAAGGGAGATAAATTTTCTACAGAATAAAGAAGGAAGCCAGAGCAAGACTCTATTTTTCAATAGAGAGAAAAAATGAAGAAAAATGGAGAATGCTCAACACTTAGCAAAATTTCCACTTAGAAAAGGGAGAAAAAAGCAAGAAAATAGGTGAGAAATAAATATGGATCAAGAATGGAGGATATAAAGGTTGGGTGGTCAAAATTCATAGGCGAAAGAGATAAGATTGGTATAATTGAGTGTGGGTAACTAAGAGGTAAGGGCAGACATGATGAAGTGATGGAGGTTGAGTGCATTTTGGAAGGGACATGGTGATAGTTTGGTGAGTGAAAGAATAGGTGCAAGAATTCGACCATGCAAACAATCTACCAAAAAAGAGAATAATAGGTGAGGGAGAAGAGAGAGGGTTAGGTATGTCTTAGAAAGTACCTTTTATGATAATTTGATTAAAAAAAATCATAGAATGATCTAAATAATGTGAAGATAATCGTAATGAAAAAAATATGATTTTTAGCACAACTAGACTCTAATTATAAGTTTTCATAAATATTATAAAGGGATTTTTAATAATGTGAATTAAAAATAAAAATGAAATCGTAGGATAACCAATTAATCATTACCCAAACAAATAAAAATCTATCAAATCTCAATGTAGGATAAAAATTCACATTTTTGTTGAAATTTCAATCCTATTCCAATACCAAAACTAATTTATTTTTTATCAAATACTTTTAAACACATTTTGAAGGATTTTATGATGGGGTATTATAGTCCTACCATTTTTTATTTTTAACTTGTTCTTGTGAAAAGGTTAAGCTGCACTTCTTTTGACTTTTAAATTTTTTTGTTTGTTTTTAAAATTTTTATGATTTTGATTCTTTATTATTTTAGGCAATTAAGAGTGTTAGTAGTGGCTATGAAGCTAGGACTATATTATTGTGCTATAAGCATTTTACTAGGAAGTAAGAGGTCCTTATCATTAATGTAAGTAAGGATCTATTTGATGTGTTTTATGATGCATGTGCGTTATTTTATGTCTATGAATTCAATCATGTGGTATGTTTATACCTTTTATATTTCAATCATGCTTTTATGCATTTTGATACAAGGCATGAATTTGATGAATATAGTATGAGTATGATATGTATTGATTATCTTCGATGAATCCTTATTATTTTTAAGTGTGGAAAATGTTTTCATGTCTTTTCTACAATATAGGTTCATGAAAGGTCTGATTTGGTAATGTATGTGGTTTTGTTAAGTGTGAATATGTGGGCTTGGATATTATTGAGCCCATACAAGCTGATCTATTTAATAGACCCATCAATTGGTTCATGTGAATAGTCATTTAGTTTGATAGACAAATTGATTAGTTCACATGAATATTTAAATTTTTTTTATAAAGACATAAAATAATTATTTTATATCCAAAGTGCTTTTGGTATCAACTTAATCACATCAACTAGTTTTACTAAACCCATTGATTGGTTCCTATAAAAATTTAATTAGGTAGATAAACAAGTCGACTAGTTTCACTATGCTAATTTTATCTTTGGGACTAGTACACCTAGACAAGTTGAAAATCCTAAGGACTGATTAAAATTCTTTCTTTATTTTTTTGTGCTTTTGATTATTTATTGATCATTATTTTGGGATTCTATCCTAAAATTTCCATTATTTTATGACATTAAATCATGGTCTTAATCCTTCATACTTGGAACTAATGGAAAAGTAAATTGATGAATATTGTAGTTAGTTGGCTACCTTATTTTATGTTTTTTTCTAAACATTTAGAACCTCCTAATTGGATTAATCTATAGAATTGAAGAATGAAATTTTATATACCTACTGTGTTTATATACATAGGGTTTTATTGTCATGTTTTTCCCTTGTAGCCTTGGAGATCAAGTGTGGTTGATGTTGAAGATCCCTAAGAAAATCCCCTTAGAACTTATGTTAGTATTGTAGGGTGTTGTTGTCCCAAAATTGAGTATATGTCCCTGCACTAGGAGTCTAATTGTGATAGATGTTGAAGATCCATATGACATGTATATTAAAACTAGTGCACAATGGTGGTAGGATTTATAGTCCTACATTTGTCACAATCTTAGATATAGATAAGGGCTTTATTAGAATAGATATGTTATGGGTGTTGTAGATTCAAAATTTAGTGTATGTTTTATACCTATGAGAAATGTAGTCGATGATGAACATCCCTAAGAATAGCCCATTAGACATTGTGTGAAGTGGTGGTGGGATTTGTGGTTCTACACTAGTTCTAGTCAAGAATAAAGAAAACACTTAAAATTACCCTTATGGCTTATTTTAGGGATTTAGGGATGAGTGGCAGTGTCGTCATGGAAGAAGAGGAAGTTGAGTTAATGGATGATGCACAACCAAAAAGGACTATGAGTGATAGATAATGACAATCTTTCAACCCTCCTAGATGAAACAATAGATAAAGATGTTCAAGTCTGAGAAGAATTCATGATGCCTGTGGGACTACAAGAGATGAGGAAGAAACGATGGACATGATGATTGCTAGAATAGTAGAGATGAAGAAGAAAATCATAGGCATGATTCTCATTAGACTAGTAGAGGCAAGGAGGATTTTATCAGGAGAATAATATATCATAACATATGGGAATCTTTAGAGGCTAAAATGGACATAGGAGGTAGCATATTTTGCTATATAGCTTGTAGACACCTTTTACAAGTATATCTACAATGATATTGCAAAGAATAAGAGTTCTGACATTTGAATCAATTTCTTAATTCGCAAACTTGAATGATTGTAAGAATGTGCATAGGAATATAATGTTGCAGCTTAGAGGATTAGAAATACTCTATGTTACATACTCTTTGGAACCTTAAAAGGATCATCATTGAGTTTGTTTGGAAATCTCAAAGTTGAGTCTATAATATCTTTTTCCTAGCTTATGATGATTGTTTCAATTAATTTTATGCATGACAACAACCTAAAATATACTAATCCTTCTTGATGTATTTTTCCCACAGGTTGATAGATTATATCAAGTCTTTCATTAATATATTTGATAAGGAGGTTTGGCAGATTGATGAATTGGACAACATCAATGCTAGTTCTTAATTACTCATGAGCTTGGATAGTAAATATTTTTCTGAGAATCTATATTTGGTGAAATGTAAATCCCACACTTCATTAAGATTTGATGTGCAGGAGTGGATAGAAGCTAAGGAAATGACCAAGGAAATGTGGATGACAACCATAAGAGAAGATATATTTCTAATGTTTAGAAAATAGGTTGATAAAGAAATGTATAGCCTAAAGGAGATGTACATACTAAACAGATATCAAGTGGGTTCAATTTGCTCATACAACCAACAATTTCAAGGCCTCTAATTGCTAGATTTGACAAATACATATGCTTAATAGCTAGCCTTGAACGTATATACAATGTGGACAATGACAAACATAATTTTTTGATGCCATTACTTCTTTAACCTACGTGAATCACAAAAACTTGAATAAGTTGTGTGCATATATTGAGGATTATAGGTAAACTACTTGTGAATGTTGGATATTAAGGGATGTGGTGGATGATCTAGTTTGTAAGGGTCCTTTAAAGAACTATGCATAGATAATCATAGTTAGAAAATATATTCATAAACCCATTAATTCCCTCTACCACCTCAATTGAAGGGACATTAAAGGAATATTCATACCATTGTAGTAGAAGATTCATTAGTAGGAGCAATCATTGTAGCTCAAACAACATATAACGAAGAAGTTAATTTTTGTGCAACAAACAAAAGGGAAAGAAAAAATGAATGAGAGGTTAGTTTCATATCCAAGGATGAAGCACTGAATACAATTAAGCATCATGATGAAACCTTGCTAATAGATGTGCAAATTTGAAATTTCATGATAAAGTGGGTCGTATTAGGCATAGGTAGTTCTATCGATTTCATTTTTGAACAAGCGTATATCTAGTTTGAATTTCTTGAAAAATGCTTAATAGATGAGATAATGTAATTTGTAGGATTCATTGGAAACATCATAAATGAAAAATTAATGGTAGATGATGCTACTCTAACGACTCGTCAATCAGGGATCTTAAAGAGCATGAAAATGAATTTTGTGGTAGTTGCTTGCTTATAAGTTTATAATATACTACTAGGTTAATTTTCTCGAAACAAGATCTAGTCAAGTATTTCTTTGGTTGGATTAAATATGGGATTTCTTTCATATAGTTGATGGGGAAAGTATATGATGATTAAAGGATAATGCGCCAATGACACATGATTAAAGTATAAGGCGCAACAAGAATGTCTGTCGCCAAAAAATTTGAGAGAAGGATAAGTTTTTGAATATATTAGTGCTGCTACAATGGGAATTAAAGAAACTAGAAGTAGAAGAAAATTCATTAGGTGATACATAGTAGAAGGTAATGATAGATAAGGAAATTAATGAAGATGAGAAAGTGGAGCTACTATCTTTTCTGATAAACAACAAGGAATTCTTTTCGTTGAGGGTAACTTATTTGGAGGGAATCGCTTCTAATTTCAATGAGCATTGAGTAGATATAAAAAAGAGAATCATAATTTTTAAAATAATTGAGAGACATAAGATATAAAAACCATGAAATGATTAAAGAAGAGATGGAGATGTTTCTCATTTTACATTTCATTAGGCTGGTGAAATATGCTCACTAGATAGCAAACCCAGTATTGGTAAAAACCCCAATGGAAAGTAGAGAATGTGTGTTGACTTCATAGAGTGGAACAAAGCCTTCCCTAAATAAGGATACCTAATTACTCTAATTGAGAAAATTATGAACTTGATTACTAAGGAAGAAAGGTTAAGTTTCATGGATGACTTCTCTAGATATCATTAAATTAAACTTATAGAAGCTAATAAGGAGAATACCACGTTTATCACAGACAATGGGATTTATTGTTATAAATTATTGCCATTTAGACTGGGCAATTGTAACACCCCCAAATTTACTACTGAAAAATTTCGTTTAAATCGGGAGGTTTAACAGAAGCGGAAGATTTAAAACCGTAAACTTGGGGGTATTACCGCCACACTTAGTACCGGACCGGTTCACTCCTACCATCCCGATACCAAGTGCTAAGGCTAAATCAAACCATCGTTAATAAGAACCATTAAAACATAAGTTCATAACCATCATAAATCATTCAAGAAACAAGAGTCGACCGCAGACAGAGTATTATTTAAGATTACAACTTAAGAGTTCCACTCCAAAATACGAACATAATAAAAATATAGCAAACTCCAGATAGACAGAAACTATGATAGTAAAAGAGTCCGACGAACTCGCTCTCGGCCCCAACCAAGATAGGCTCAACACTCGGCCCCATCCGATGCCACGTAGGTATCATAGGCATCGAAAATATGATCTCCTACCTGCACAAGGTCAGAAGGGTCCTCTGCTCGTGGGAATGAGCAGCACCCATGAAACGGGTGATCAGTACGCTACGTACTGAGTAAGGTAACAGACGAGCTGAGGCCAACACAACGTGCAACATAATATACAAGCCACAACACACAGGAAACATGGAATGACAAAGATGGTGCAAGTCCGCAAAGGCCTACTCAAACCTCTTCTTTCATAATCCTTGTAATTAGCCATTCGCATTATAAACTTTATTAACCCATGAGAGTGCGGAAACCAAACTATTATAGCCGGTGGATCGGTCACTTATAGGGCAGAATGCACCTAACCACTATTATATGCCGGTGGATCGGTCTCCAGGGCACAACGCTCCTGGCCACTATTATGCCGGTGGATCGGTCTGGCCCCGACTCTCATGGTGTTTCACTGTAAGTATATAGTAGCTTCCCCATAATTCATTAACAACACACTGTTTGTTTTGTTGAGCTCGGGATCCCCCACTATTATAGCCGGTGGATCGGTCACGTATAGGGCAGAACGCACCTAACCACTATTATACGCCGGTGGATCGGTCTCCAGGGCACCCCGTCACCTGGCCACTATTATGCCGGTGGATCGGTCTGGGCCCGACTCAACAATCTTACTCTTTAAGTAATTAGTATCTTATTCGTGTCTTATCAAAAAGCTTTCCACCCTTGACATGCATATCAACTACCCTCTACTTCTTCCTCCCCAGGGGGCACGTCCCATATCTTGAGACTCCTGCACCCCTTATCACACCCCGATGCCCATCCCCTCTTACTCTTATACATAAGGAAATGTAGTAAGGGCACACTCTCCCGAGAATGCGGTCTAACCCTAACACAACGATCTCGGTCCCGCGGGTCCTCACCCCTCTAGGGCTCCTCCTCAGAAAACCCTAATTTGGGCCTACATGGCCCAACTCTTCTTACTCATCCTAACTTTACTTTGTTCCTTGCCTCGCATCCCGTCTCTACTAAGAAATTCCCAAAATATATCCCTTTATTCCCCGACTCCACATGTGACCGCCAAACCCTAGTTGGCCACACCAAACCCTAACGCCTTACTTCTTCAACAAGTAACCTCCCTCTTTGCCCCAAAACCTCTTCTCTCATTTAGAAGCCCATACTCATCCTTCATACAAGTGGACTCTCACTCTCAACCCTATACTCCATCCCTCCTTGATCATATTTACCTTTGTACCCTTCAATTTGCTCATTTCCTCCCAAAACCCTAATTGGTTCCTTAGACACCCTTACATCGACCCACGTGAAAAATTACACCCAAATCTCCAATGGACCCATAACTTTGACATTATCTTATTTACTTCTTAAACCAACTCTCCTCACGTAAGATTCATTCCCATGCATAATTTAAACACTCCATGCAGACCTCCAACACCCACTTACACACAAAACCCTAATAAGGTCTCTTAGGCACTAACTTACGTACTATTTTTCACAATAATTCTCCAATCCTTCCATGACTCTCCCAAACTCCTACTTACAACCCGATTCAGCTTTTCCCACGTAAGATTCACGCCCATGCAAGGTCTAGTTCCCTCATGCAACTTCCCAACAACCACTTTCCCGTTGTTATTCTATTATCATTTCATGCTACTCAAAACCCTAGCATGCATGTCCTAGAGGGCCATGACAAGTCACATCATCAACATCCACATCAAACATGGAACATGTCATACACGTATAATATAAGGCACACACGACAAACCTCATGATCCATGCTGCGCTACACAAAACAGGTTACTCATAACACATGCATAATACACATCAACATGGCATACTCATCATTCATCAACATGGCATACTCATCATTCATCAACACATTATATTACATGTAGCACAAGGCCATAGCTTTGTCCTTACCTAGGTAGGCACCTGGCTCAGAGCACGCTCCTCTAGCTCCTTAGGGGTTGGATCGGGGTCACCTATGAAAAGGGGAAAAAGCTAAGTATTAGTTTCCCTTATAAAAACTATTAACCCTTATTCTAGTCTAAGGTTAGGGTTCTTATCCTTAGTAGGGGCGTTGTACGAAACTAGGGTATTTGCTCTAATTTATTATGCTAAGTATTACTCATTGATATATCTTTAGTTTCAAAGGTCATTTTTACAATTATATCATTAGACCCGTTAGTTCCATCTTATAACATTAGTGTTTGCTAGACGTAGTAAAATAGTGATAATAATGGTATTAGTAAACTACTAATAGTGATACTTATGGTGGTGTTAGCATTAAAATATTAATACAATGGTTGTAATATCAATAAGTTAACACTCCTAGAGGTAGTAATGATAAAAGTCATGTTTTGAATAAATAATGTAAGGGCTCCCATATTTTGTTTCCCTAACAGAAGTAGCACATGGGTAATGTCAATAATAGAAATGACACTAATGTTAAAGGTATTAGATATGGTAAAACAATATTACATAGTTACAACACTTCACATAAGGTTGGGTTAAATATTAATAATACTAATAGTGGTAGTAATCTTAGCGATAGTATTAATAAAATAATAGCACCAACACTAAAGGTTAAGTATGTTGAAAGTTAGGGTTTTGGGAGATATTATGGCTTGTAAGAAAATAACACCTTTAGGATACAGAAATTAGTAATGGTAATAATAATAAAAGTAATAATAATAATAGTATTAGAAATGTTAATAATGAAGGAAATGGCACTAACCCTAAGTTAAGCATACCAGGGGTTACGATTAGAAGGGGTGATAGTATGATGACATTAAGGATAATAACAAAAATGGTATTAGTTAATAAGCTAATAATAATAATAATAATAATAGTAATAATAATAATAATAATAATAATAATAATAATAATAATAATAATAATAAGTGTAATAATACTAATATTAGTTATAAACTACTATAGGGGCATAAGAAAAGGGTTTTAGGGTTCAGCTGAGTGGAAGACCACCTGAGGACGGTGGTGGTCCGGCGGCGGCGGCGATGGAGGAGGAGAAGAGAGGAAAAATGGAGGAGGTGGTTAGATGGGAGGAGGGTAAAGGGAAGTTAAGTGTGGGGGAGGAGACAGTAGGGAGAGGGGAGTGGAATGAGGGTGGTGGCGTGAGCAGGGCTGCGGCGCGCAGTGGTGGACGCGGCGGCCGAAGGAGGAGGAAGGTGGTGGAAAATGGTGGAGGTCGGTGGAGAAGGAAGCAGGGGTAAGGAGGGTATGGGCAGGTAGGGGAGGACCTGCAGGTTACTTTGGAAGGTGGAAGGAGGGTAGAACACGACGGAGGTGGCGGCTACGGGCGGCGTAAGGGGCGGCGGCGACTAGAAGAGGGATTTTCCAGCAGGGAGCTTCGCACATCTATGGAGGCACGTGTAGGGCAGGGTGGAGGGCGGCGATGGTGTGGTTTTGTCGAGGAAGGTGCAGGGGTGTTTTTGGTGGCCAGCGGTGGCGGAAGCTTCGTCTGATTTTCAGGCGACAGAGAGGCAGAGTTTCGGGGTAATTTTTGGAGCACAGGTTATGGCTGTCGAAGGGGGGGTATTTTTAGGCAATTTGGGGGAGAAAACGACAAAGGAGGAGAGGACACGCCAGGTCACGGTAGTACGCCGTCCGTCAGCGATCGGCAGGCCTGCAGATCCTCTGTCAGCAGGTTCTGGCTCGGTTTGGACGAGAAAGGAAAGGGGGCAGGGCGTGGGCGGTGCAGGACGGTAGGCTGGGACAAATCGGGAAAGAAAGGGAGGGGAGAAAGGACGAGAAGGACGAACGGACTGTGGCGTTGTCGGCGTTGCAGCGGCGCGGCGGTCACAGGCGCGAGGAAGAAGACGACAGCGAGGTAGGTTGGACCGGCAGTCCAGGGAAGAAAAGAAAGGGGAGAAACCGGCCGGTCGGCAACGGTTATAAAGTTCCTAATCTCGACGCGTCGTTTCATATTTTAGAAGGTCGAAACGCAGTGTCGTGTCGTTGGCTGGCAACGGTTATAAGGCTTATTAATCGCGACGCGACACTTCAGCGGATCGAAAGGCAAAACGCTGCGTCGCACTCGGGCGTTGGCCAGCGAACGACGCTGGGCCGCGGGGGAGGGAGAAAGGAAAAGAAGAGAAGGGCTGGGCCGCGGGGAGGGGCCCAACCGACGGAGAAAAAAGAAGAAAAAGGAAGAAAAAGAAAAGGAAGAAAAGGAAGAAGGAAAATGAGGGAAAAGAAAAGAGAAAATGTTTTATTTAGGGTTTGGATTTTTCATAGATTATTTAGAATATTTTTGGGCTGTTTAGAATTTTAATATTCATAAAATATTAAATAAATTTCCTTGTTGCTTAGTTAGACTATTTTAGATAAATTACCTTAATTTCCATACTAATTAGGAAATAGCCAAATTTTCATCCAATTAAATTCTTTATTATTCCCTCTTAATTTTCCTTAATTTATTCCTTACGTTTTAAGTAATTAAATTTATATGTTTAATTTCGTACTAATTCCTTATTTGGCCAAAATTTTGAAATTTAGGATTTTGGGGTATTTCAACAATGCTGGGGAAATTTTCCAAAGGCTGGTAAATGCTATCTTGTAGGGGAAAATTTGAAAGAATGTAACAACTTATGTTGTTGAAATGATTGTGAAAATTAAGAAGAAGGAAACCAACATACACAAGCTCTAGTGTATTTTTAATAGTCAAAGAAGGTACCAAATGAAGTTAAATCCCACCATGGAGTCAACACTTGAAATTTTTTGGGGTTCATGATAATTAATATGGATATTGATGAAAATGTTAAAAAGGTTGGATATACAACCACTATTGGGAAAAAATATTGAGTAACTGATATGAAAAATGGCTACACTATATAGGTTCTTATCTAGAGGAGTAGAAAGTGTATGCATTTTTTTAGGCTTGTGTGAGCAAAGGATAATTTTTAATTGACTAAAGAGTGTTAATTATCTTTTGATGATCTAAAATCCCATTTTTCTAAGTTTCCAACCCTAGCTAAAATAATAATGGGAGAAGAATTATTCTCATACCTTGTGGCCTTTTTTTTAGTCGTCTATTTTGTTTTTTTGTTAGGGAAGATACAAGGGCCAAGGCATTGTGATTTTTATATTATATTATCAAGGTGCTTAATATTTTTGAGTGACAATACTCCAACTTGGAAAAAATGACCTATTCCCTACAAATAACTTCAAAGAATTTAAAACCTTATTTTAGTATTGATTACGTCATGGTTTTACCTAACATTCCTCTTAGTTTTTTTTTTTACATAAACCTAAGAGTTATAGAAGAATGATGGTGTGGGTCATTAATTTAAGTAGATAACATAGCTAGTATATACCTAGATCTATAATTAAAGGAAACGATCTTGTTGATTAGATTGTTGAATGTTTGTTTAAGATCGTGCTGAATCTATGATTGGTTATAGGGAAGCATGGGAATGAATTTTATATGTCAACAGAGCATCTAATAGCTTAGGTATTGGGCCTGGCATGGTCGTGATTGATCTAAATGTCATAGTTGTCATATATGAACTAAGTTTTTATTTTTTTTGCTACTAATAATGAAGTAAAGTATAAAGGTGCTTTAGTAAGACTCATAACCGCTCATGGCATAAGGGTTGACAGGATTAGGATAAATAGTGCTTCGCCATTATTATCAGCGAATACAATGAACAATATAAAGTTGGAGAGCCTAGCATGAAAAATTTATTATAGAAGTAGATTGAGATGATAAAACACTTTTCTTCTATTGAAATATCTCAATTGCCACAAGTAAGTAATATATTGTTTGATTTTCTAGTGATATTAGCCTTAGCTAGTGCATCTTCATTGGCAAAGAACAATAAAATAAAATATATGATAGTAAGATTGGTAGATAGTAAATCTTGACTAAAATAATTTGATATTGTAGAAATATTGGCGTTAGACAAATGGTTGAAAGAATTAGCAAATTATCTGGAATAAGGATTTACAAAGACATACATTGATAAACATTTGAGTTAAGAAGAAGGCTAGTGAAGTACTTTTTTGTTGCTAAGGAGCCATACAATCACTCTCAGACCATGAACATGTTAAAATTCATACCATAAGTAATGGAACAAAAGTTATTAGGGGAAGTCCATGCTTGAATGTATGGCTTAAATCAAGCTGCCAGATCCCTCTTATCTGAAGCTTTTTTTCAAGGCTATTAGTTTAAAATTGTTTACCAAGATTCTAAGATAATTTCATATCGATGCCAATCATGTCTAAAACGTATTGTCACACAAACTATTCCTACTCTAAAGCTATAACCAATAGTAGGTGCATTGCCATTTGCAAAATAGGGGCTGATATTTCTAAACAACTTAACCCCGATAATGATGATACTTTAAATAAATTTTTTCAATCATATTAGTACATTTATATTATGATTTTAAATCTTACATATTTAGGGTAGGTATTGACCAAAAGGGATTCATCACAATTGGTATTGCTGAATTTACAATGTGGGTAGAAGTGGAGACTTTGGCTTATATTATTAAAAAGATGAAGATAATAGCTTTTTATAAAAAAATATTTTATACTGGTAAGAGATGGAAATAAAGGCTCTATTGAAAAAATAATTTCCATAAATGGACCTAAAAATACTCTATAGTTTTAGAGTACCACAAGAGATTATAATAAATAATGGTGGTAGTATCATAACAAAAAATATTTATAGTTTTATGAAAATTAGGGAATAAACTACAAATTTAATCTAGTAGATCATATATAGATAAATTAAATTTAATATTCTCTTTCATGAAAATTTTTGGTAAAAAAAGAGTAGATTCCTCACGGAGAATAGTTCGGTAATAGTTAGATTACATGTGAAAATAAGGAAACATTAGAAGCATTAAGACACTAGCTTAATGGGGTTAATCAAATGATGGGTGGATGAGCTTTTAGGAATATTATAGGTTTTTCATGACAATTATAAAGAACTCAATAGGCAAAAACCCTTTTAGTTTGGCATTTGGAGCTAAGGTAGTTTTGCTGATGGAAACAAAATTAAGATCATACAAAGTTATTTAATATGATCCTTGAAGCAATAAGGAAACCTTGAAAATAGAGAAAGACTTGATTGAGCAATCAAGAGCTGTAGTTAAAATGTGACTCACTATATACAAACAAGTAGCTAAATACCATAATAAAAAAGTCAAGCCTACCAACTAAAAGTGGAAGACTCAACATTAAGAAAATTAGAGATTCGAGCTAGTAACAATTGACGCTAATTAGAAGCTAAGTGGGCAGGTCCATATCATGTTTTCAATTAAGTGGGGCGAACAATATTCACATTAGCTAATGAATTGGAAGATATCTATAGAATTCCTTGGATGACAAATATTGGAGAAAAATATTATTTTTTATATTAATTTATTTTGACTTAAAAAATGATATTTTTCACAAATGTATCTTTTTATTAACATATATTTGTTGTTGAAAGTAGATGAATAAAATTTTAATATTTATTTATTTCTTGAAAGCATGGTTTTTATAAGACCTATAACGAAGAGGCCATCAATATAAGATCAATTTGTAAGATCTCTTGAAAGATGCCACAAAAAAAATTTAATATGTTAGCATTCTCACTAATAGGTAGTTATGAAGCTTTTAAAGTTGTATGCCCTCTAACATAGAGGAAGTTGTGAAAGCTATAAAACCTCTCACAAAGAGACTAATGACTACAAGCTATCCATAATATGTGATTGATGTCATTGAGCATTGAAGATGAGAATACTTGGTGAGATTAAAATACCAAAAATTAAAATTCATTCATTAATCCTAAGGCTTAGTAGATACACCCTCTCTCAAAGAGGTCATCAAGCATAGAAGATACGTACAACTAGTGATATAACCTATGCCTAAGTGTCAATATATAAGCCCTTAAAGAGGTTAGATTTATAGGCATAAATGATGAGATGAAAGACAAATTTCCTTTCACTTAGTAAGCCCAAGTGGCACATCTGGTGAGATAGGAAAATGATTTTCTTTCACTTAGTATACCTAGGCTTTTAAGGTGTATCCTTTGTTAAGGTATCAAGGCCACAAAGTTATTATTGTACATGTTATGGTATTTTAGCTTAACTAAGCCAAGGATACCATGATGCATTCCTCGAGCGAGCTATTGAAGCCATTGAGCCTAATATTAAGGTGTCTAATAAGTCTATAAGTAAGATTAACCAGTTAAAACAATATCACACTATACTTTGGTTTGGCACCACCAAAGTATAATAAATATTCATAATGTTTGCATTCTTATTTTTATGTTTGAAGAAGAAGAAGAAGAGGAAGAAGAGGATAGTAAGAATTATCTTCCTTTTCCTTATCAAAACTTTGTTTCTCTTTGTTGTTGAATTTTATGTAATACTTGATGTGGTTTTTATCAAAGTAACAGAAGGTTGGATCGAAATTTGTATTAAAAGCTTTCACCCACGATCTAATACAAAAAGAATGAAGTGATTTGGTGGATTATAGACGAAGAAATTGATGTTACAAGATTAAGGTGTTTCAGCAGATTTGAAGCTGTTCAAATGTGTCGTGTGAAGATAGATTTGAGGAAGGATTAATCCCGGATTTTCCTTGCTCAATACAAACCCAAAAGGGAGTATTAGACTTAAGCTCTATTGCTCAAAGTTTTATCAAAATTCTTATTATTCATTCTATTCAATTCTCCATACAAATGTTGTGCGCAAAAGGTATATATAGGAAAGAATAAGCTTGGTGGTGAGCTTCCTTAACCAGCCAAGTTTACCCACCTAATCTAGCCCATTAATCATGGTTGAATAAAGCCTATATTAACCTTAATCCATAGAATAATATCATTGGTTAAATGATACTAAGGATTAATATTACAAAGCTATATAATAGACTAAGATACATACATAAAATTATAGTCATACCCTAACTTACATAAAATATACTTAGAGTTAGGGTTTACAACAAGATTATAAAAATAATGAATATCATCACTCTATCTCTTGTTGTAATGTATCATCCCATGTATGTCATAGTCTTGCATGCCTTGGAATACTTGTACACATCAATGTGTATGAACATCATCTTCTTGCAAATATGTAATATACCTACAAGAATAACTTGAATGGTTTTTAATGTCAAGCATATTAGAATTATCAAGAATATTTAACATGATAGGCTCCAATATTATGAAAGCTGAATCATCTTCCTTACCTTGAGGATTAGAATGAATATGACAATCTGTAATACCCCGTATTAATTAACCCTTATTTTAGACATGCAAGACTTAAAACGTGATTAGTAGGCAAAGTGACCATAAGATTATTATTATTATTATTATTATTATTATTATCGATCGCCTTGTTTTCTCGAGTGGTTCCATAAATAATAAGTTATAAATAACCCGGGCTAAGTGCAAGAAAGAGTAGAGAAAAAAAATTGATGTCGTAATAATACCGATCACAAGAGGCGAGTAACTAAAATAGAAGGGATTATAAGAATAATAATAATGTTAGCAATAATTTCAAACATAATAAAATGGGGGAAGTGATAAAATAATGATAATAATAATAATAATATTGGTCATAATAATAATAGTATCATGATTTCTTTTTGGAGGAGATTAAGCCTTGTTTAAGTGGTAATTCTTTTTCCTAATAACCTTCTTGTTAGCTACTACCTTAGGAGTTTTTTTTTTTCTTTTCTTCCTAATCTTTTCTTCAATCAACCTGCACCTTTTTCCCACCTTCTTCCACACGTAAACCCAGCCCAAAACACCCCCAGCAGGTCACATGACCTGCAGCTCCCAGCCATGCACCCGTCACCTTCCCTCTCTCCCCATGCATGAGTCTTTTCCACCCAGCCCTATCCCCCTCCTCTGCAGCCTTTCCTCTTCCCCAAACGCAGCCCCCTCCTCCCTACAACCTCACCCTCTCTCACGCCACCCAAGCCTGCAAATTTTGGCAGCCATCACTCAACCATCATCCCTCACATCACCCACCACCTACAGCCCTACCTTCGACACTCAACCTCCCACCTCCTAAACTTGCAACCTCATCCTTCCCTTATCAACCTGCAGCCCTACCCTATCCTTCCTCCATCTACCCACCTATTTTTCCTCCTTTCCCATGCCCTCCTTCCCTGCAAAAATCTTAGCAAATTAGGCCACCCATAGCCATCACGTCACTAGCCTTATGCAGCCCAAAAACCCCACGCCACCCCAGCCTTCCTGCGAGATACAGCTGGTATCTCCCTCCCCTTCTCAACCTGCACCCCTAACCCATTATTCCAGCCACCTATCCCTTCTTTTTTCTCCTTTTCCCCATGCATGAAACCAGCCCCTTACCCTCCTCAAAAGCTTCAAAACTCTCCCCCCAAAAACCAACCTGCAACACCTTTCCCCACTCACCCTTGTAGCAGCCCCTTTTCTCCCCATTTTTCTCCCCCTTTTATTTGTGTCCCAACCTGAAGATATCACCCCTTTTCCCCCTCCATTTAAGCTCTCTAAGTTGCTCCTTGCAGCCCCTCTTCCCTTTCCTTAATTCTAGTAAGAAAACAAAGGTAAGTGCAGCCCCAAAACTCCCCTCTCCCCTCCACCGAATTTAGTTTCAAAATTCTTCCAGCTTTTACCTTGTGTTCTACCTTCTCCAAGCAGCAATTTTCCTTCCCCAAGTAAGCACTCTATCCTCGGTAAGTTCGGTGCTTAAATTCATGCACCGGCTGCCTCATTTATTCTTCCTAATAATTTTCAAGTATTAGTTTGCGTAGGTTGCATTTTGATTATTTTATTTTGCATAAATATTAATGCTTGTAGTTTGGATGGTGTTTTCACTTCTAGGTAACCTCGACCTTGCTTAGAGTATTTTTTTGGAGGAAGCTCAAGGTAAACCCAACTAACCCGAAGACGGTAGAATTTTTATGTGAAAATGATAAGCTAGTTGCTAGGATTAAATCATGATAGAATGTATATATCAAATTATTATATGTTTGTGGGAAATGGGAGCATGATGTATTTCTTTTCTACATGAATACCATGATGTGTAAATTAACATGTGTTATCATGCAATCTTTTCATGTGCCTAAGTGATATTCTAAATATTTGACGAAGTATATGATAATGATAACGAACTTGAATTATGCTAGTAAAATGAGATGAATATGTCTAAGGTAAAATGTAGTTTATATGGGAGCATGTTGTAGTTCATTCATACATGAATATAATGAAGTGTAAATTAATATGTGTTACCATGTAATCTTTTTATATGCCAAAGTGATATTCTTAAATGTGAAAAAGTGTACGCTAATGGTAACGAACTTGGTTTTATGCTTGTATAATGAGAAGGATATGTTTAAGGTAAAATGTAATTTTATATACCATGATTGTGTTGAGATTTGTTTGTGAAAATTGTATGAGCCTATGAAATATTAGAAATGCATGCTAATAGTGTTTACATGTACTATGTATGATAAATGGTTAGGGATAATATGGTCCTTTGTAGTACCGAAGAGATTGTCGGATGTAAAGTATCAATAATTATTTTATTCTAGCGTTTCATGATAAATGGCTTATGTAAGTAAACTCAGTAAGGAAAAAAGTTGTTTCAAAGTAGATAAATGGATTAATTAAATTATGTGTTGGCCTTAAAATAAATGTTGGGAATAATTGGATAATTGGTTTGAACTTTGAATCGAAAAATTAATCGGGTTATGGCATAATGCCTAACCCTAGGCCGTGTTGGCTTGGAATGGTTGTGACCTTGTGGTCTTGGATGTGATATTGTTTTTTGGTGGTTGACTAAGTTGAATGATGTGAATCTCGACATTCTAAAAGGAAATAATAACCCGAAATTTCATAAGACAATAATTACTTAAAGAGAAAGACTCGAGTTGGAAAGGAATCTCGTGCCTCGGACTTGGCCGCCGAGTGCATAGTTTTGGGCCTTCGGGTCAAGGGGCTCACTTCTACTCTATAGGTATTCCATACACCCTATAGGGAGTACATGTACTTAAGGTCTTGAGTTCTGAGGTTTAGTATGGACGACTGTTATGTCGTGTGGCTTCCTTGGCGAGCTTTGCCCTGGAATCGAGTGATTTATTTTGGCACCACCCTCCTTGACGATATTTGTCATGACTACGAGGAGCGTCACCTCGGTGAATAGGTAGATTTAGGGAGAGAGTGGACCCCACCCCCTTTTTCCCCTTCTCCTTGTAATTTGTTGGACCATAAGAGTGTAAGGTAGACCATATATGACTTTTGCGTACTCTGTTGTTATTTTCTAAATGGTTAGTTATTTAATTCCTAAACAATCATTGATCTTGGATAATATGTCTTTTGCAAAAATCTTGATTTCGTATTGCACTTCCCTTATTTTTGGATGGTTTGATTTGTTTTAAGCCTTAGCACTTGATGTAAGGATGGTGAGGAGACCAGACTTATGTCAAGTGTGGCGGTAACACCCATCGTTCTTTAATTTTCGCTTCCGCAAAGCATAATTTAAACGAAAATTTTAAGTCGTGATTTTGGGGTGTTACACAACCATTATGTTCAATGGATGCTCCTGCATCATACTCCCCAAGTTGAGAAGAATTTGCCCTCAAAATTTCATCAGAATAATAAGGAGACAAATCACCAACATTAAAATTTCTTGAAATTCCACCATAAGAATCTGGAAGTTCAAGTTCATAAGCATTATCTCCAAACTTCCTAAGTATTTTAAATGGACCATCGGCTCTTGGCATTAGCTTGTTTTTACGTAAATTAGGAAATCTCTCTTTACGTAAATGTAACCAAACTAAGTCACCAGGAGAAAACACATAAGAGTTTCTATGCTTATTCGCTTGAGCTTTATACTTGGCATTAGATTTTTCAATATGATTTTATATTTTCTCATGAAGTTGTTGAAAAAAATTTTATTCTCTCTTTAGCCTCATAGTTTTGCAATTCACCTTTTTTCAACGAAATCATGTTAATAGGCATGTTAGGATTCACACCATACACACTAAGCATATTCCATAAAGTTTTCCAAAAATAAGTCATAAACTTGACATAAGCAGTATTTGGATGAATTATACAAAAAATCATATTTTCTTTCACAAATCCTTTATCCATAAGTTCTTGAATTTGTTTTTGTAATTCCTTAGCTTCTTCTGGGTTACATCTATAAGCTGGTTTAGTAGGGATAGGCATACTAGGAACAAGATCAATAGCATGTTCTATACATCTTTTTGGTGGTAATCCAGGAGGTAAGTCATCAGGAAATATATCCTTAAACTCATCAAGTAACTTAATCAAATTAGGATCTGCAAGTTGTTGTTTTTCAAGTTTAGAATCTTTATAAACTAAATCATAACAAATTCCTTCTTCTTTTATACATTTGTCCATAGCCTTTTCATGTAAAAATAATTTCTTTTTATCATCACTCAAGGGCATATGATCATATAAAGAAGGTTTGAGCCTATACAAATGTTTTTCCTTTTTCACCACATATTCATTAGTTACCCCATCATGAATTTATTTTCTATCAAATTTCCATGGTCTACCCAAAAGTAATCCACAAGCATCCATAGGTAAAACATCACATAGAACTTCATCATGATAGTCTCTAATAGAAAATGTGATTAAAGCTCTTTTGTTTACTTTAGCTCCTTTATCCTTGTTTAACCATTGTAAAAAATAGGGTTCAGGATGATTAGTAGTTTCCAAACCAAGTTTCTTAACCATTGCCTCACTAGCAACATTAGTACATGAACCACTATCAATTATAAGTCTACAAACTGTATCACCTATTTTACACTTAGTTTTAAAAATCTTTTCTCTTTGAGTAGGTGTAATACTAGGTTGTATTTGCAAGACTCTTTGAATTACAAAGTAGGGGTCTCCTTCTTCTTCTTCCATAGTTAATATTTCATTAGGAGATTCAACTTCTAATTCATCATCATCACTACATGGTTCCATGTTTTCTATTTCATGTAAGGTTAAGGCTCTTTGGTTAGGATAATCTCTAGCAAAATGTCCATATCCTTTACATTTAAAACATTGTTCATTAGCCATTTCAACCACCTTATTTTTACCTTTATCATCTTTGTTATTCTTTTTATCATATGAAAATGTTGATTTAGGTGTAAAGGTGTTAGAATAGGGTTTAGTCGAAGTAGAGGCATTAGACTTAACATAGGCTTTTGTTGTCTTGGTTTGTCTTTCAATCTTCATAGACAATCTTATCAAGTCATCAAGAGAGTCATAAGAGTACACATCAAACTTGTCTCTTATTAAGTTATTCAAGCCACCTAAGTATCTAGCACATCTTTGTTCATTTCTTTTATGAACATCACAAATAAGGGCTAGTCTTTCAAACTCTCTAGTGTATTCTTCTACACTAAATAAGCCTTGACTTTGAGTAGTCATCTTAACATACATATCTTGTTCATAGTCTCTAGGCACAAATTTCTTTCTTAAGTTCTTTTTAAGGTTTACCCAAGATTTGATTTTAGACTTCTCTTGTCTTTCTCTAGTTCGCTTTAAGTTATCATACCAAATTCGAGCAAACTTTTTGAACTTTAGAGTAGCTAATTTGCACTTTCTATCATCATAATATTCTCTAAACTCAAAAATAGCTTCAATCTCATGCAACCATTCAAAAAATGACTCCACATTCAAATCACCATAAAATTCAGGAAGTTCAAGTTTAATACCTTGATCTTCATGGTGTGGATTTCTTACATGGAATGTAGGTGCTCTTCTTTGGTTCCTTGAGCCAAAAGAATTTGCCTCCTCTTCTCCATCTTCATGATGAGAAAAATTTATGGGTCCACGTCCATTCTTGCCATGGTACAGCGACTTCATTCTCCCTTCCACACTATCATGTGTGGTTTCCACTTGGTTGGCCAACTTTGCTTCTACACTTTTGAGTTGATGTTGTAGTGTGTTTTGAGTCTGTAGTTGGGAATCCATGTGTGTGGTGAGGCCTTTGATGGACTCAACCAGGGCACACACCTCTTCACTAGCCATGGTGAAGGTTGACACACAACCTTTCTTGATGCACACAATATATCTTCCACAAATGTGCTGGATTTGTTTTGCCTACAACCAAACAAAGCACAAACCAATTTCTAATTCTAAAGAAAATATCAAACACTACCTGCAATATTTATCTAGGCACAAAGGATATATTTAAGCCCCAAGAATAGCCACTGCACGCAGGTACACACAAACAATGAAAGATTAGTAATAATAGGTGTGAAAATGATTCACATAAAATCATAAAACATGTTTCTGTGTTATCAATAAAATCGTGTCTTCCAGTGGGATTTTCGTGTTGAAGTCTGCATAGAAAATGTATAGAATATCCAGAGGTAGATGATGGACTATTTTTTTGAGAGAAATTGATGAGAGATGAGTCGAATACACGGCCTGCAAGTTCCAGGTCAGTTTCGGGCTTCACATAAAATCATAGAACATGTTTCTGTATTTTCAACAAAAACTTGTCTTCCAGTGGGAGATTTGTGTTGACGTATTCATAGAAAATGTATAGACAATCCAGAGGTAGAATATGGACTAATTTCTTGAGAGAAATTGATGAGAAATGAATCGAATACACGGCCTGCAAGTTCCTGGTTTGTTTCGGGCGATTGAGAACTTTCCAAGGATGTTGAACACTTTGAAGCTTTTCTTCTTGCTTGCACGAAGAGAACATGAAGGGGGTTATCATACACTTGATCACACACTAATAGAGAGTAAAATACAATAGAAATCAAGTGCTGAAGAGGCACACACGATCGTTGCAACTAGACGAACCAAACTGGTGCTGCTAAAATTCGAACTCTGTTGGTATTTTATGTGAAAAGTTGAGGGAAAATGGAACAAGATCGTTGCAAGATTGCAAGAAATTCAAGAAATAAATTCAATAAAACTTAAAGAAATTCATCAATAATCAAGAATTGCAAGAAATGGTGGAGTATCCGTGGAGTTCTTGGTGAAAGAACACACCACGATTTCAGGTCGGTAGAAATCAGCTTCGAACAAATGAAGCTTTGATACCAAAAATGATGTGGTTTTTATCAAAGTAACGGAAGGCTGGATCGAAATTTATATTAGAAGGTTTCACCCACGATCTAATGCAAAAAGAATGAAGTGATTTGGTGGATTATAGACAAAGAAATTGATGTTACAAGATGAAGGTGTTTCAGCAGATTTGAAGGTGTTCAAATGTGTCGTATGAAGATAGATTTGAGGAAGGATTAATCCCGGATTTTCCCTACTCAATACAAACCCAAAAGGGAGGATTATACTTTAGCTCTCTTGCTCAAAGTTTTATCAAAATTCTTATTATTCATTCTATTCAATTCTCCATACAAATGTTGTGCGCAAAAGGTATATATAGGAAAGAATAAGCTTGGTGGTGAGCTTCCTTAACCAGCCAAGTTTACCCACCTAATCCAGCCCATTAATCATGGTTGAATAAAGCCTATATTAACCTTAATCCATAGAATAATATCATTGGTTAAATGATACTAAGGATTAATATTACAAAGCTATACAATAGACTAAGATACATACATGAAATTATAGTCATACCCTAACTTACATAAAATATACTTAGAGTTAGGGTTTACAACAAGTTTATAAAAATAATGAATATCATCACTCTATCTCTTGTTGTAATGTATCATCCCATGTATGTCATAGTCTTGTATGCCTTGGAATACTTGTACACATCAATGTGTATGAACATCATCTTCTTGCAAATATGTAACATACCTACAAGAATAACTTGAATGGTTTTTAATGTCAAGCATATTAGAATTATCAAGAATATTTAACATGATAGGATCCAATATTATGGAAGCTAAATCATCTTCCTTACCTTGAGGATTAGAATGAACATGACAATCATTATGTTCAATGGATGCTCCTGCATCAATACCTCAAAATTTACTTAATCTTAATTTCAAGTATTTAATATCTTAACCGAATTTTAATATCAAAAAATTGATATGCTTACATTATTCTATTTTTTTATCCTAAATATTAATCTAATCCTAATCATTTTTTCTAAGTCATTAATATTTTTTGAACCTAAACCTAATTGGAGATGGTTGACAACTTCTTTTACACTAAAATCATAATCAAAACTCTTTTAACCTTATTATAATCCTATCGCCAAAATTATTTTCTCTTTCTCATTTTTCTTTTTTCTTTTTTCTTTTACTTGTTCTACTCTTCTTTTTCCTTTTCCTTTTTCTCCTTCACTTTTTAGGTGTTATTTTGTCCTGACCAATCATTCATTTTGTTAGGTAGATCAATTGGTTGAGTGAGTAGTCACTCAGTTTGGAATCTTTGATTTGTTAGTTACAAGAATAGTTGATTGGTTTGATGAACAACTAAATAATTTTGATGAGTAGAGGATTAGTTTGACAAAGTCCATTAACTAGTTACATTAGGACCATAATGGTTTGTTCTCTATAGAAACGCATCAATTGTTTTAGGAAAATGTAACACCCCATTTTTTGAGTATTGAAAAATTTCATTAAAACATGTTGTGTAATAAACAAAACACCTAGGAAAAATGGGATGTTACCACTACACCTAACATAGGATAGAATTCTACCGCCTATTCCACATCAGATGCAAGACTAAACCAACTAAACACTAAAAATAATAGAGTTCACAAAATAACCATTCAATTAAACATATCTAAAAGTGTTTACATCAGGTTACCCTAATAGGTTTTGGTTAAACACTACAAAATATGTACTACTAAGTATGGAAATAGAAAGAATAAGTTTGGGCATGACACCCAAATCAAAACCATGGTCCATCATGGACCCCTACCAAAACCTTCTAAATTTCTTACTCACAAACCCCTACCTAAATGTGGTAGTCCCTTTACTAGCCATCCCTAATGACCTATACATTTTCCTCAACTCATGGGAATTAAATAAGTGACTGAGCAAGCGGGCACATCAGTATGCTATATAGTGAGTAAGCTAAGTTACTCCCATAATGTACATAGTATACTAATTCATCATTTATGGACATAGTGTACCGCATTCATTATGGTAAGATCATATATAAAGGTAAGAGTTTATAAACATGCTTTAACATATAATTTCAGCACACTAGGATACATTATGTTGAGGAATCATAACACTTCCATGTAAATAATTATATAAGCAATAGCTAGGGCAGTACAAAAAATTTAGGATCCAAAAATATGATATGATATTTCCGATATTCGAACTAATTTTAGCCTATAAGGACATCCAACATTCAAATATTTAGTTTTTTACTGGATTATCTCATCTAAAAAAATATATGATATTTTGTTGATTAATTCAAAAATACATCATATTATTGTGTTTTTATAGTTTTAAGTTTTAAAATTTTACTTATTTTTATATTTTAAATATTTATCATAATATTTTAATACTTCTTTTAGATAAAATAAGACATTTATATGAATATTGATATGAATATTACTTGATATACAATCTTTCATTTTAAAAATATTCTAGTAAAATTTATTTTGAAAAAATAGTATTTTCATATGGATATTGTATGTATTTGAATGCGGTCCATATCTAGTCAGTAAATTTTGGATATCTACATCGCAGATATTAGGTCTAAAAAATGCCGAGCGGATTTAAAAAAAATATCCCAACGGATACAAATATCTGGTTTTGTACACCCCTAGTAATAGTAGAGAGTATCCAACAAACTCTAAGGTTATTCTCATTTATCAAATTCCTTTAGGATATGCTATCCACTTAACCATTTATGATATAGGCCAATCACTTAATAAATGTTTCATTCCATAGCTTATTAGTCAAGTGTATAAACGAACTTTAAGAATTTAGCCAACAATATCAATACTTCCATTTCATAATCATTTGTCAAATATTCATTTGGTTACCATTCATAATTATCAACCAATATTTACCAATCATATTTTATTATTATAGAGCAATTGAATGTGCACCACCCTATGGTTTTACATACCATGGAACCCTATCTTAAATGGGATATGAATTCTAGGTCCAAGCCAATCACCAAGTGGACATTAGTCATAGCATAATTGAATCACAAAATTGGACATAAGTCTAGGCCGAAGCTAACAAATATTGAAATAAGTTTAGGCTAAAGCCACCACCTAGATAACTAGACCCTTTAGTATCAATACCCCCTTGTACATCATTAGTGTCTAAATTAGGTGAGGCACTAGGACCTCCCATGATCCAACCTAAAAGCACAAAAAATACTTGAAGGTAAACCAACTTTTGATATCTAATCAAGGTTTGGATTGCCTAGACTCATACTCAATTTAAATTTATTTTGATTTGGATGATAATGTTTTATTTATAATGATGGATAATCATACAAGGACCATACAAACAAGTAGTTCAACTTTCATATTAGTCCATCTTAATCCTTCCTTTCCATTTTTCTTAACCATGCGGGTTCACCATTTATCCTTGTCTAATGATATTCATGTTCATCATTACATTTAATTCTATCCCAAGTTGAGTTTCATTACTCTTTTCGCAATTATCCTCCCATATCATTAGTGAAATACCCATTTAATCCTTCCATTACCCATAAGGCATACCCTAACCTATAATCCATTTCAACTTTTATTTAGGGAAATAGTCCTTGATAAAATATGTATTTAATCCATTTAATAACCATGGAATATTACCAATCATAATCTCAAAGCATAACCAAATTGAAAGAAGAAAATTAAGGAAACAACTCAAACTAGTCGATCGATCTAGCCCAACTAGTCAATTGATTTGATACAATTATTCAATCATATTAGGTCAACTAGTCAATTGATTTAACTCAACCAGACCATGCTTTCTTCAAACTATTCCATCAGTTTGGGCAACCTAGTTGACTGTTCATATACTAGTTTGATTGATTTTTCCAAACCAATTGATGGGTTTAAGTAGAGACAAAAACCAAGGTCTCTACAGGCGTACTAGTTGATGGGTTGGGTAAACAAGTCAACTATTCTAAAAATCAGTCGATTGGTTTGACATGACTAGTCAAATGGTCTTCCCTAATACAAAACCAAAGCACAAATTTCATGCATATTCTTAGATGTAAATCCCCTTTAGCCATATTGTAGCATGTATCAACATCAACTATCACATTTCCAATGAAATTAACATGAATTTCTCATCATAATATTATCATAGCCTACTTTTATCCATTTTCATGCTTTTTACTTAAATAATGTCATTCAAGCATGAATATCATACATACAGCTGCATTTCTTCATGCCCAAATGCATCAATAAACTAAAGGTAACTCCTAACATCCAAGAACACATACTAAACATTTTAGGAGTAAGAATAACTTACTTGGTGCAAGCAAAATCCTTAAAAAAAAGAGATCGGACTATACAAAGTTCTTATCTTTGAAAACTCTAAAATCAAATTCTCAAACTTAGAAATTATATCAAACTCTTATCAAAATTTGAAATGTTAAAATCATAAGAGAATAGGAACATACCAATTTAAGGTTAAAATAGACAAAAGTAAACTAAACTACTCACCCATTTTCCTAGAGTCTAGCTCTGCCTTGCTTGAGAATCAAAGTAAGAAATAACTAGAAACAAGAGCATAAGAGTATGCATAAGTATCTTAACACGAATCAAAATGTGGAAAGAAGTGAGGGAAGTAGGGCTTAAGGAATTTCTATGGCTAAAAGAAAGGCATATTTGTCTAAGCACTTTAAGGAATTACTGTAGGGTTAGAGATTGATTCAAAACCCTACCTCTAAGCACTTTAATTTGATAAGAATGGACAGATTTTTCTAGGATTTGCTTACTTCTTTCCTAGAGCTCAAAGGGTGTATCTAGAGAATTTAGGTTAATTATGCTAGAATTCACATTCATGAATGTATAAATAGGAATTTAGCATGGAAGGAATATTCTAGCTGCTCAAAAACATACCTAAGGTCAAAGCATTCGATCTCAGAATCATGCAAAATAGAGAGGATGAAAAAGAAAATTGGTGATGTCATCTCTCCCTTCTTATGTCTTAATCGACCTCTAGATTAAATTAAGGTAATATTTTGGTTAAATACATCATAAAAATGGTTAAGAATATCATTGTGATAATCTTGTATATGTTGATTAGGTTCCAATTTGGTATAAGGGTTTTCTAGGAAAATCAAACTCAAAATGCAACTGGCTTGAAAAACTAATTGATTGGTATGGGTCTATTAGTCAACTATTCATCCACCGTTCGATCGATTTCCTACAACAAATTGATCGGTTTATTTGAGGAACCCAATTTAGCCTAAAATAACAAACCATTTGAACAATTCATAGAACCAGTGAACGGGTTTGCCTACAAATCTCAATAAACTTCATCTACCATCATGATTTCAAATCAAAATTTATCCCAAATTAAATCATAACATTGAATTAATATCCAAAGCCCAAAATTTGTTAAAAATTCTCATTCATCCATTATACAAAAGTGTGGGGTATTACAACAAACCCATCAACTAGTTCCCTTAAATTATTGATTGGTTTGCTAAACAAAGTGGTTTGATCTCTACTTAAATGCATTACTTGATTTAGACCAACCAATCAAATCTTATGACCAGAGTGGTTTGGTCTCTATTTAGACCCTTAGAATAGTTTAGCCAAACCTTTGGATTGGTTCTTATGAATATTTGATTGGTTCGACGAACCAATACTAGGGATTGATCAATAGGCCCACCTGTGTTTATCCATGTTTCTTTAGTACTTAATGCTCTTATTTTAGACTTCCACATTAATGTCCTAATATAGTAACAACATTTGAATCATGCCCTCAACTATACTTAACTTGGATTTAATATGGATTAAGACAATAATATGGTTGTTCCTACAATGATAAGGTTTGGTGTCCCTTCTAAATATACTATTAGTGGCTTGTATATCTTATTTTGTGTTTGGCCTTATTACTTGGTAATACACATTTGGTTATTAATGTAAGTGTAAGTGTGATTTGTGATACCATTTTTTAATTAATAATAAAAATAAATTTGTATATCTTTTGTTGTGTTTGGTGTTAATGCTTGATATACCCATTTGGTTATGGATAAAATTGTAATTATGATTTATTATATCATTTGGTAATTAATAATATAATTAAATTGTATATCTTAAGTTGTATTTTGTGTTATTACTTGTTAATACCCATTTGGTTAATAATAAAACTATAATTTGGATTTGTAATATCATTTGGTGATTAATAGTAATGATGAAATTATATATCTTGTGTTGTGTTTGGAATTATTGCTTGGTAATACCTATATGGTTATAATAAAATTATAGCTGTGATTTGTGATATCATATGGTAATTAACAATAATAGTGAAGTTATATATCTTGTGTTGTGTTTGACATCATTGCTCCGTGATACTGATTTGGTTTCTAATGAAAGTGTAATTTTTATGTTTCATATCATCTAGTTATTAATGAAGTTAAGAAAGATAAAATAATAAAATATTGTTACAATTTTTAGGATCACTAGTTTATAGTATAATAGGAATAAGATGTCGTTTGAGGCATGTTCTCTAGCTCTTGGGTTGGTTAATGGGATTTAGTAGTATTATAACCTTGTGATAGTCACTTTTATTTTTCACTTAATATTTTTCCTTTATTAATAGGTTGTGATTAGTATGCGGGAGTAGGAATAATATTGTAGCAGACCCTCATAGTGTAGGTGCTTATATATAGGTTATGCCATGATTGGTGAAGTTATAGATCCTTTCCCTAAGTACCATTTCTATTCCACTAGATTGTGGCTTATATATAGGAGTAAGAGTAATACTATGGCCGATCATATTCTCCTTCATGCTCTTATAGAGGATATGACATGATGGGTAGCTTTAACCCTTGCATCTAGTCTAATCTCTTAAACACCCAATTTTGAAGGTGTGGATGCCTAAGATATACATACTCTAATGCATTTGGTGTTATTACCTAAACACCCAACTAGGAGGTTTGGATTGCCTCTTTACTTTTGGAGTTATTTCCTATAAACACCCATATTGGGTTTAATGCTATAGTGTTAAAGGGTAGGCCCATGTTTGTGTTTGGTGTGATTGCTTACAAATACCCATATTGGGATCAATGCTCCACTGTTGAGGGTATGCCCATGTTAGTGGCTTATGTACCCTTGTGTCACTACCACAACCCATATTCATGGTGGAAATTTTTGTATGTCATATGAATATCTTAATAATTAGATTTTGTGGTCATATAATAGAATAATAATACTATAATTTATTATGCATATTTAATAACCTTGATTAAGGTGAATTCTATGCGTAGCTTGTGCCATTTCCATGTTATAAAATAGAATTAGTTTACTAGTATGTCACTATACTGATACTAACTTGTGTGGTCATTGTGATGATTCATCTTTTATTCTGGTGAGTAGGCGATGCTTTGTAGGTTTGATTAGCTTGTTATAGGTATCTACATGGCCTTTGACTAGGGGAGGAGTTATCATATAAAAGAGCTAGGCTACTAAGTTCTATTATGTTTTCCACTATGTTGGAATGTTTTAATTTTTTTCCTAAACTATTAGCTCTGTTCCTTAATTTTTTTTGTAATCTTATCATGTGATACATCATTCATCTCTCTCTTATCAATATCACTCTTTTTTTCTCCCTCACACTACCTTCGTTTCTCGTGCACAATTTTGGTTGTATGTTTTAGCCTAGCATTTAGCATGAGTTTGGTGGATGGCCACACCTCTCTTATGGTTGGTGTCATAACATTCCCTAATTTAATGTATTACTTTGTCATTCTGATAAAATAAGAAAATTTTGTTGTGAAATTGGGGTTTTCATAAATGTATATTAAATTTGGTAATTCTATGAGTCTTATAGGGAAATTTATACCTAAATTTTGAAATTAGGGTTGCATAGAGGTTATAAATAGTAACTCTAGATATATGGTTGTTATCGCATGTGTAAGGCATTGAATAAATACCTTGATTTATGAATATGTTCATAATAAAATTATTTAAGAAAAAGACATACCAAAGTTATGAAATTAGGGTCCTCTTAAGAAAATGTGAACTTTTTCCTTAGAGAATTTTCCCATCTTCATGTGGCTATGATTTATGTTTTTGATTACTTATTTTCAGTTTGACTATGTTCTTTGCATATATATGTAGTATGTATTTATGTATATATGTATATATATATAGATATATATATATGTTTTCATGTTAACATTGAGATAAATGATAGTGAATAAGACATTGATCCTATAAAGTGAAAGGCCACATAATTGAAGACCAAGATGTAGAGTTTGTTCCACCGACTTAATAATAGTGTCCTTGATTGTTGTTTCTTGGAAGGTGCTTTAGTATGTTCCATTAGTTAAAGAATAATGGATAGGATCCCTCAAACATATAGAGTCCATTCCATCAACACAATAACAGTGGCCATATGCATTTTTCCCTAGGAGGTGTTTTACTCTATTCCACTAAATCATTAATAGTGGCATCCTTAGATTAATGTAAATAAAAATATTTTTTTATGATGTTATCTAATGATGGAAATATAGATTTTGTTACTATCTTACATCATATTATGTTTAAGCTTTTCACCTAAAGTGTTCGTTATGTGATCATATGTAATTTTATCTTTTTTTAACTGTACTATCACCTTACTCAATAAGTAGCACCCTAAATATACTTTTCATGGGTATTACTCTATCCACAAGTAGAGGGCTCAGGTGTTTTTATGGTCATCGATGAAGACCCATTGGATGCTTTTCACATTTATGATGCTTCATGTGTGGAGGAGTGAATTTGTTATATTAGGTTTAGGAATAATATTATATTATCAAATAGTTTTCTTATGTTTCGAAGAACTTTTTCAACTCTTATTTTTAGTATTACCCCATCCTAATATCCTTACATATATTTCTAAAATTATGTGGGTATGAAATAAATTAGTTTTGATTTTGGGAAAGACTTGATATTTGAATAAAAATATGAATTTCAGGTGTACCGATCAATTGGTTTGCCTAACCAATTGATTTGTACATTGAGACATTGACCATTTTATTCTGGACAAACCATCACACTATTTATCTCAAACCATTCGATTTGTTATCCTATAATTTCATATTCTTTATTAGTTTTAATTCAAATCTCTTTCTAATGTTTATAAAAATTCTACTTAGAATATATTTTTGCTAATCAATATATTTTTGTGCTTTGGGATTATTTGGATCACTTTATTATTTTATTTAGTTAGATTTTTCAAACAACACTTTTGGAGGCATATTTCACCTTCTATCTTCACCCTTACTTTCTTCTCTCTCTCTCTCTCTCTCTATTTTGGAAGCTTAGCTGTGTTTCTGACTTCATTCCCATCCTTGCCAATTACCCACCTTTAATAGTTGTTCTCTCTCTAAATAAACTCAAGCTTCCTCACCTCATCAAATGTTTCTCTTACACTTTGTTGCCCATACTCAACCATACATATTTCTCAATAACATCTTGGGTATGCTGATAATTTATGAGATAGAATTCATGAAAAACCTTCTACCAGGGATTTTGATGGCAGAGTTACACACTCTGTTAGATGAGTTATTAGAGAAGGGGTACATATGACTGAGTGTATTACCTTGGGGAGCACTAATTCTTTTTGTGAAGAAGAAGGATTGTTAGTTGAGGCGCTGCATCGATGTAAGGAATGAACCAAGTTATGATCAAGAACTATTATCCTTTCCCTTATATTGACGAACTTTTTGATTGGTTATGTGGGGGCATAATGTTTTTAAAGATATATCTCAAAATAAGGTATCATCATTTGAGGATCTCCAAGAAGGACGTACCAAATTAGCTTTCAGGATGAGGTTTAACCATTATGAGCTCATCATAATTTCCTTTCAACTCATAAATGTGCCATCGTTGTTCATGGATCTCATGAACTACATCTTCAATTAATGCCTTGATCATTTAGTTCCAGTCTTCATCAACTATATCTTACTCTATTCTAGAACTTCCGAGGGAAACAAGTGGCACCTTAAGCAAGCTTTAGCATTGTTGAGAACCCATTAATTTAATGCCAAGCTCTCAAAGTGTGAGTTTTGGTTGGATGAGGTAGCTTTCCTTGGTCTTCTTATCTTGAAGGAGGGTATGTTAGTGGATCCTTCAAAGATTTGAGCTATATTAGAGTGGTTAGCATCGATAAGTGGTTTCCTATGACAAGTAGCCTACTATAGACGATTCATTTAAGATTTTTCCAGAATTGCTCATCCGTTTATTACCTTATTAAATAAGACATTGCTCATTCATTGAGACGAGAAGTGCATCAAGGATTTTGAGGGGTTAAGAGGAGGTTAAATTTAGCTCTTGTTCTTATCTTACTATTGGGTAGAGAAGGATTTGAGGTGTATAGTGATGCATCAAAATTTAGCCTTAGGTGTGTGTTGATGCATTATGGAAGGGTAGTGGCATATGCTTCTTGCTAGTTGAAGGAGCATGAATAGAATTATCTAATGCACAACCTTGAGCTAGTTATAATGGTGCTTACCTTGAAGATATGGAAACATTGCTTGGATGGAGTGTAGCATAAGTTCTAAATGGACCATAAAAGCCTTAAGTACATCTTCACTCAGTGTTAGTTGAACTTAAGAAAGAAAAGATGGCTGGAGATTGTTGAGGACCATGAATTTGAGTTGATCTATCATGAGAGTAAGGTTAATGACTTAACAGACAATCTTAGTAAGACGACTTCACACTCCAATATTCTGCTATTTTTATTTTTTATTTTATTGGATTTGGCAAAAGATTTAGGACTTAGGCGTAAATATCATTTGGTTTGGGGATATTAAAAAAGGATGAGCTCTTTTGATCACATTTACCATCTTTGATGATATTCGAGTAATTCAGCACGAAGATGTTAAGCTCGAGCAAATTAAGTAACATATATTATAGGGAAGATCATTAGAGTTTATAATTTTTCAGGATCGTAGTATCTATTCCCTAGGAAGATAGTGTTTTCTGAAGACCTATGGGGAGCTTAAGATTCTAGAATAAGGCCATCATGTGTCTTTTTCTATCCATCTTATATGGTTTAAGTTGTGCAAAGAATTGAGGTGAATCTACTGGTGGCTTCGTATGAAGTGGGAGGTTATAATTTGTATAGCTAGATGCTTAATATATCGGGAGGTCAAGGTCGAAAACTAGTGTCAAGGTAGGTTGGTCAAGCAATTGGAGGTTCTCAAGAAGAAATGGTACACCATGTTGATGAACTTTGTGGTTAGATTATCAAAGACCTTTAGTCGTTCAGATTTGATATTGGCAGTAGTTGAAAGGTTAACTAAGTCAGTAATATTCATACCAATGAATCTTATGTGGAGTAAAGAGTAGATAGACAATGGGTATAGGTAGCATATGATGCGGTACCATAGGGTATTCAGGAACATTATGTCAGAGTGACATTCCCCATTCTTATCACACTTCTAGCATAAGTTGTAAGTAGCTTTTGGGATACATCTAAAGATGAGTACAACTTTCCATCTAGCTGCAGACTGCTAAGCTGTGCGCAATATTTAGAATTTAGAGGATATGCTTTTGGCATATGTAATAGAGTTTCAATGGAGTTGGGAGGATTGTCTAGACTTGGAGGAAAGCTCCAACAACAACACTTATCATGGAAGCATAGAGATGGCACATTTTGAGGAGCTTCATAGATTGAAGTGTTGCAATCCCTTATGGTCGAGTAACACGAGTGAGAGAGTTCCATTGGGACCAAAGATTATAGAAGGCATTATAAAGCAAATTAGGCTTCTTTGAGATCTTATAAAGGCTTCCCAATATAGAAAGAAGATTTAAGTAGTTTTGTATAGGAATGTACATCATTTGAGGTAGGTGAATAGGTTCTTTTGAAGGTTTTGCCTACCAAAGGAGTTAATTATTTTGATTGGAAGGGAAAGTTAGCATAAGATATATTAGGCCATACGAGATTTTACGTCTCCATAATATTTTCCACATTTTTTATTTGAGGAATATATAGTAGATCCATCACCCATCATTCAACAAGAGATGCTTCAGCTCGATGTGACATTATGTTATGAGGATTAACCACTAAGGATCCTTAATACCAAGACTCAAGAATCACATTTGAATGTCATTGTACTAGTCAGGTTCTTGGGGTCTTATAATGGAGCATAGGAGGCCACTTAGAAGTCCAAGAAGGAGATCAAGAAAAAGTATCCATATTTGTTCTTATAAGTGTGTTGCATGGGTAATGCCCTCTCTTTCAATAGGATAGTAACATTCTCATATGTAGTAACCCATAGTCATTATTTCTATTTTGGTTTATGGTATTTGGCTTTCTTATGTTTGGAGTTTGTAGTAAAATGTTTCTTTTGTGGACTTCAAGGATGAAGTGCCTTTTTAAGGGGTAGTCCTGCAATAGTCCATCTTAAAATCCTTCAAAATGTGTTGTAAATTATGTGGATATAACCTAAATTACTTTTGGCTTTGAAAAGAAATTAAAATTCTAATAAAAATGTGAATTTTATGCATACAGATTGATTGGTTTGCCTAAATGATTGAGTTGTACACTTATAGAGCAACTATTTTATTCCCGACAAACTAGTCAAATTTTTTGCTATGGTCGATCGGCTAATTATCCTACGATTTTAGATCCTTTTCTTATTTTTTATTTGATTCTATTTCTAATTTTTATGAAAACATCCAATTATAATCTAATTGTGATAATGAGAATATTTTGTTGCTTTTGGATTATTTTTACATTATTTGGATCATTTTATGATTTTAGTTATTGGTATTTCCCAAAAAAGTACTTTTTAAGGCAAATTTCATCTTTTGTGTTTTTTCCCTCTCTAACTACACTCTACCTCCCTCACCTCATCAAGAGTTTCTTTACACTTGGTTTTCCACCATCTACCATACTAGTCTTATCTCTCTCTCTCTCTCTCCCCCCTCTTTCACGCTCCTTCTCTCTCTAATAAAGATGCAGACCAACCCTCACTTCTATGCCCTTTATTCCTAATTCACTTTGTCCATATCCTTAGTGAAAATTATTAAGTGCTTTGTATTCCCCCATTCTTCTCCATTTATTCCTTCATTTTATCTCCTTCCTTGGTCAAATTCTCATCGCTTCTTTCTTCTCCTAATCTTAGCTTTAGTTATTTGTTGTTTCTCTGAAGAAATGAAGGATTAAGGTTTAAGAAAGTTTGAAGATTTAGATTATATTTCCTTGGAACTCTATTTTTGAGAAATGGTTGAGTTCCATAATGTATTTTTAAAAAGGATTTTTAATGGTTTAGACTTTTCATTCTCTTATGAATTGAGGTCCTACTAGATCTACATCAATTAGGTGTTTTCTAGTATAAGAATTGCTTGAAGGTGAGGTATTATTATCTTCAATATAAATGTTATTTTTTATACTCATTTTAGTTCCATGTTCTTTATATGTTTTTGTCTTGGACATGAGCTAATTGTATTCTAGAATCAAGCATGTGGTAGTGTTTCCTTCTATAAATAAGCATTATTAGCTTCTATGATTTTATTCATGATTTGGTAGTTTGAGTATGATTTCATTTAAATGCTTGTATTACCTTAAATCTAAGTGATTCTATTTGTGCAATATGCCTCTTTATGTGGTTTATGATATAGAAGCATGTTAGGATTAATATGGTAAAGTTTGGCAAATTTTGGTGAGTGTATTGCATGTTTGGGTGTTGTTGTACACATACCAATTGACTGCTTTGTTGAACCCATTTACTAGTTATGCAAATATTCACATGGTTTAAAAATTTTATAGGATGGTTGTGAGATCAATCAATTGGTTTAATGCATTAGTCATCTAGTTTTGATGAACAAAAGATTTTTTTACCAAATCCATTAGCTGGTGACCTTACAACTAAAGTGGTATATTCTCTCCTTAGTCCCATCGAATGATTTCACTAAGCCCATTGACTACTTTCCTATGAACAATCAACTGATGGGACCAACCTGTTGACTGGTCCACTAGTATTATTTCTAATTGAGGTCTAGTTTGACTAAGCCAATTGACTCTTCATAGTTGTTGATCGATAGGTCCAATTATATGTTACTTGGTTCATTTGTTAATTGTTGTTCTTCTTTTATCCTTTTATGTTTATACCTCTATTTACTTACAACATTTAAATTATGATTTCAACTATGTTTGTCATCTCTAAACACCTAATTGGCAACTTTTATGCCTTGTGATGTGTTTCATGTTATCAGTTACAAACACCAAATTAGCTATTTGTGAAATTAATAAGTGATCTATGATATCCCTTGATAACTATTAATAATGGAATAAGATTTTATTCAAGCCTTTTCATCCGACTCTTGAGATAGCTGATGGTAAGTTATTGGGCGGGTCACCCAATGGTTATATTTTCACTCACTACCTATTTCCTTTCTTATTGGGTTGCATTAGTGGTACGGTATATGCATATCTTTGATATATAGCACTATAATATAGCAAGTTGGTATGGTATTGATATCATGTTTGGGTGGGTGATGTATCCTATGACAAGCTCCCTAACACCTTTTATTATCCTTTTACTTATGTGGGTGTTGTGTCCCAACTTTGTAGCCTTTTCAGTAAAGGTATTTAATGTATAGTGGGTGAGGTATCCAAGTATTAGCCCCTTGATGTACTCTAACCGTATGTTATGGGTGTGGTATCCTCATTTTTGTTACCCCTCATGGTAGGTACACTCGATGTGTGGTGGATGTGATATCCTTGGAGAAAATCCTCTTTGATGTATCTTGAACCCTTGTGGTGGTTAAGGTATCCTATTATTTTTATTATAACGCCATGCCTTTTTCTCATGGTGAAGAATTGGGTGTAGTCGAACAAATAATCTTGTTCATTAGAATTTATGTGATCACTATAAAAAGATCTATAATGTCTCTAGATTGTGATTCATTTACCATATTTCTAATATAGCATGATTTCAATGTAAGCATGTGTTATTATATTACTACCATGAGCCTAAGTGTTAATTTATATTGATGTACTTATCACCAGGCTACTATATGACTTCAATGTACTACATGAGCCTTACAATATTTTTGGTTGTTTGTTTTACTTGTACTTCACCATACTGATATTAAACTTGTGTGGTCACTATGATGACCCAACTTCTAGTTTGGGGAGCATAGGACTATTTATAGAGGTAAGATTCTTAGTTAGAGTATGCTAAAGGTGACAATTTAGGTGTATAGCTAGGCATTGATTAGGGCTAGAGATTTATATTTGTGCTTAGGAGTTAAGCTAAGGAGCTAGAGGTGTTTTTCCCACTATGGTAGGAAGTTTTAGCTCTTTCAATTATTTAAACTCGTGGCTATGATTTCTTATATTTGAAGTTTTAAACTATCATACTCTTCCTCTATATATTATTTTCTCTTTTTTATTTATACTATTCTATTATTAGGTATAGGTTAGGTGATGATCATACCTTTCTCATAGTTAATGTGGTAGTAACATCCTTCAGTTTTGTTTTTCAAATGCTTCCACATTATTTCAACATTACTTTTTTTACTTTGAAAATTAGGGTTGTTATACGTTCCTATATGAGCCTTATATATATATATAGTTGTTTTTAAAAAAAAAATTATTTAGTTTCATCCAAACATATAGAATCCAGTTTAGTCTAGAGGTGAGCATTGATTTGAGTTGGAAGCTGGCCTTGAATTTATAAGATAAGACTTACTTCTGGCCTTATGTGTAATTTGCTACCTCTATGTGTAATATTCATGTACTTATTAGTCAGTCAATTCAAATGTGATTAAGTATTCTAGGACATCGATGGTTGTGAACCGCCATCTTGAGATTTCATGGAGATAGTTGGGACTTTCATGAAGTAACAAGTTTAGCATGAAAAGGCTTTGTAGTCACCGCCACCACCTTCTTTTTATAGGTCTACCATAATAGGACTAGCTTCATAGGGTTGATGTACATTACCCATTAGTCTTTGAGGGTCAGGAAGACACATATGTGTTAGAGCAGTAGTTGAGGGACTTTTAGAGGATCTTTTTAAATAGGGGTTGGCTAGATAGTAGGTAGGTGGAAATTAGACTATTCCACTTATGGTGTCTGGCTGATGAATGGTGGAGGGGTCAACAATTGAGAGGAGTCACTATAGATCAGTTAGAGGCTTTCTTCCAAAAAATGAGGGCATAGTTCAACCCTAGTGGCTAAAGGATGGTAAATTACGGTTAGTTCATGATATTGAGTTAGGGAACATCTATAGTAGAGGAGTACTACAATCACTTTTTGGAAATAGTCCACTTCTCTCTAGAGGTTGACACTAATGAGAGGAAGAAGGTTCACTGATTTTAAGTTAAGCTAAGTTTGAGCCTATAGGATATGCTAATGGGGACTCATGTGTAGGACTTGAAGGCTATATACAACTATGGCTTGGAAGCATCAATGATTACATAGCCCCATAGTACCCAAGTAAGGGTGAAGCAAAGGTTTGAGGTCAGTCAGTGCCAAGGTGAAGAGAAGAGGTTCCAAGCCTTAGGCATTGATTAGTTAGAGAAGGCACCTAGGTATGGAGGGTAGTTCAATAAACTAATTATCAAGTGCTTCATTTTTTAATAGTTTTGTATGAATCACCTAGGGAAGAATTTTTCTATGTAGTTGGTTTACATTTACAATTGTTGTAAGATAGAGCACCGTTAGTTTTTTTATCGTACTATTGGGGGTTGTGTCCTCTTTTAAAGGAAAGCACGTTCATATGGTAAGGTGCTATAGACTTTACTAGTATAAAGAGCTCAACTGATAGATATTGTAGCTAGTGAGACTAGTTCACAGTTCAAGAATTAGAGGCCCTATGCTTTACAGCAAGGCCAAGCTTCTGGTAGTGGTATAGGAACTCCTCTAGGCAGTTGACTAAATGTGATGAGTTAGTTGGAGGCTGACGGGCAAACATATGTTGTCATGGGTACATTCATGGTTTCTTCCCTTCCTACTTACATGTTATTTGACTTGGGTGCTTCACACTACTTAGTATTTACTTTTTTCATATCTATGACAACTATGATTCCTTCTAATATGATAGAGACATTTGTTGTGCTCCCATTTGGGGATATACTTCCATGTACTAGGCTATATAAAGATGTAGCCTTAGTTGTTAGTGGAATTAAGATTTTAGTCGACCTCATAGAGCTTGAACTTTGTAACTTTAACGTAATTCTTAGGATGGACATGATCTCGAGATATCCAGCTATGATCGATTACGCATAGGAGCATTTGTTTCTTGAGGGACCAAAGGGTGTTGGAGTCTCATATAAGAGATACAATCCTACGTCCTTGGTAAGGATGGTGTCCATCATTGTGCTTATCACATCAACACGGATTAGGTACCCACTTTACTTATGTGGTGTTTAGGATTTGAGAGTTTAGGAGCCATCTATCAAGGGTATCTTTATGATATAAGAAATTTTGGATGTATTTCCCAACGAGATCTTAGGTATACCAACAATGCATGACATAGACTTCATGCTTGATCTTCAACTAATGACAGAGTATGTGTCGAAGGCCCCTATTCCTTGGCGCTTATAGAGATGGAAGATTTTCACAATCATTTCAAGGAGTTATTGGAGAAGGTCCACATTCGACCGAGTGTATCACCTTAGGGAGAAATAAATATTTCTGTGAAGAAGGATGGTAATTTGAGACTCTACATCAATTAATGAGGAGTAAATTAAGTTATGATCATGTACCATTATCCTTTACCTCATATCGATGACAATTTTGATCAAATACGTGGGGTTATAGTGTTTTCAAATATAGATCTCAAATTAGGGTATCATTAGTTATGGATATATAAGAAGGACACACCAAAGACACCTTTGAGAATGAGGTATGGAAACTATGAGTTCATTGTAATGTATTTTAGACTCACAAATGCGTCGTTGGTGTTTATGGCTCTCATGCACCGCATATTCTAGTAATAACTTGATTAGTTCATTATGATCTTCATCGAAGACATCTTAATTTACTCCAAAAGTCATGAGGAACATGAGCAATACTTTATTCCTACTTTTACATTGTCGAAAACACATCAGTTGTGTAATAAGCTCTCAACATGTGAGTTTTGGTTTGATAACTTAGCTTTCCTTGATCTTTTCATCTCAAAGGAGGGCATGTCAATTGATCCTTTAAATATTTGAGTCATATTATAGTTGTAAGGATTGACGAACGTAGAGAGATATGTAGTTTTGAAGATTGGTGGGCTACTACAAATAGTTTATCTAGAATTTTTCCAAAGTTGCTCATCCATTGACTGCTTTGTTAAAGAAGATGGTGTGCTTTTATTAGGATGGGAAGTGCATGTAATATTTTTAGCAGATCAGGGGGAGGTTGACTTCATCTCTATTTATTATCTTATTATCGAGTATGGAGGGGATTGAAGTGTATAAGGACATGTCCAAGTGTAGTCTTAGGAGTGTATTGATGAAATATGGTAGAGTAGTAGCATATGCTTCTTCCTGGTTGAAGGAGCATGAGCAAAACTATTCCACTTATGACCTTGAGCTACATATCATGGTTTTATCACTAAAGATAAGGAGGAATTACTTCTATGGAGTGCAGTGTAAGTTCTACATAGACCATAAGAGCCTCATGTAGATCGTCACTCAACATGAGTTGAACATGAGACAAAGAAGATCATTAGAGTTTGTTTAGGACTATGATTTGGAGTTGACTACAATGAGGGCCAGTTTAATGTTGTAGCATATGCTCTAGTAGGAAGAAATCCTAATCTTTTGGTTCACTAGTTGTTTCAGACTTAATTTGGCAATATCTTTAGGACTTTGGAATAGAGATCATTAGGATGAGGGATCTTGAGATAAAAATGAGCACTCTCTCGATCACGGGGACTATATTTGATGACATTTAAGCTAGTTAGCTAGAAGATGTCAAGATTAAGCTAATCCAATGGTCTATATCAAAGGGAAAAGTAGTGGGATTCTTGGTTTTTGAGGATGGTAGTATCCATTTTCGAGGAAGATGGTGCTACCAATAGAATTATGGGGAGTTTAAGAGGAATATTGTTGAGAAGGGTCATTATGGGACTTATTTAGTCCATCTGACGGGGTAAATTATATAAGGAATTAAAGTGAATCTATTGGTGGCCCTGTGTTAAGTAGGAGGTTGTAGACATTGTATCCACATTCTTGATGTGTTAGAAGGTTAAGGTTAATCACAAACAATTAGTTGTATTGGTTTAGCCATTGGTGGTTCTTTTGTAGAAATGATATAGCATGTTGATGGGCTATGTGATTGGATTACTAAAGACCCATTGTGGTTCAAATTCAATCTAGGCGGTATTTGACCATTTAACTATGTTAAACATATTCATACCAATAAAGTCGACCTAAAGTATAGTGTAGCTGGCTAGTTGGTACAAGTAGCATCTAGTGCTGTAGAATGGGCTACCCAAAGACATTGTGTTGAACCAAGATTGCACATCCTTACTGCACTTCTGACAGAATTTTCACCCAACTTTCTAGATATATCTGAAGAATTATACTACTTTCCATCTAGGGATGTATGGTCAGACATAGATAACTATTTAAACTTTGAAGGATATGCTTTAGGCCTGTGTACACGAGTTTAAAGGAATATTGATGGATCATTTGGACTTGGTGGTTTCCACCCACAACAAGACTCATCATAAAAGTATAGGGATGGCACCTTTCTAGGTACTCTATTGAGGGAAGTATCATTGTCCTTTATATAGGAGCAACTCGAGGGAGAGAGTTGTGCGGGACTAGAGATGGTAGAGGACATTGCCTGACAAATCAATTTGATTTGGGATCTAATGATGGATGTCCACGATAGATAGAAGAATTATATAGATACATGGAGGGGGGCAAATGGGTTTAAGATGGGTGACTGGGTTCTTTTGAAGGTTTTCCCACGAAGGGAGTGATGTACTTTTGTTAGAGAGGAAAACTTATTCTAAGGTATATTGGGCCATACAAAATTTTAGATCGCATTTGAGAGGGTTTCACCATCATGCCTTCTCTCTTAAGCTTTCATGCATGCATAATATTATCCACATTTCTTAGTTGAGTAGGTAGTTCGTAGATCCATCACCCATCATACAAGTGTTGATTTAGCTTGATGCAGCATTGTTTTATTTAGAGCAACCATCGAGGATCCTCCATACCATGAATTAGGAAAAAATTTTAAAGGTCATTCCATAGGTGAAAGCCTTAATGTCATGCCATGGAGTAGAGGAGGTCATATGGGTTTTTGAGGAGGAGATCATCGTAACAACTCTAAAATTTATAGTTGAAAATTTTTGGTTGTTATAGAAAAATAATGCACAAAAAATGGGGGTACTACCATCGTGATCGATATAAAATTGCCCCTAGCCAATCTCATAAAAGCCATAAGTTTAAGGGACTAAAAATAGTAACATAAATAATCAACTAAAAGAATAAAAGTTTGATGTTTCATAAAAAACTAGAGTACACAATGTCAAAGTTAATACGGAATGGAAATTAAATACAAACACAACCACTATAGAGGAAATAAAAATGATAGTAAAATATATAAAGATAAGTCTCGAGAACACCCTCTCGGACCTCATAATAGGTAAAATAAATCATTACTCGGTCTTGCCCAAGGCATCATATGCATCAAAGTTATCAAAAGCATCATCTCCTACCAACACAAACTCAGGAGGGGCCACTACTCATGGAAATGAGTAGCGCCTATGAAAGGGGTGATTAGTATGTTACATACTAAGTAAGGTAACCATATGGTTAAGACAAGTAAAACATGAATAAGCTAGATAATACATGTGGTAAGTCATTTCGGTTAATCACCACTATTAGAATTTAGGCCATTAATATAAATATCACACATCTCTTGATTTATGTCCATGCGAGTACTAGAAACCCACTATTATAGCCAGTGGAATGGAATACACTCTAGGACAGGACACTCCTAAGCAATATTCTTTGCCGATTAATCGGTCTGAAAGGAAAAATGCTCCTAGCCACTATCTTGCTAATGGATCGGTCTGACCCTAACTCATATGTTGTTCTACTATAAATGATTAGTATTTTTCTATAACTTTTTTTTATCATTTAAAGTTTGGTTTATTGAGCTCTGAATCCCCTAATATTATAGTTGGTGGATCAAAATACACTCTAGGACAGAATGCACCTGGCTATAATTATTTACCAGTAGATAGGTCTCCAAGGTAAAATGCCCCTAGCCACTATTCTCCTTGGTGGATTGATCTAGCCACATCACACATGATGTTACACTAAAAGTGATTTGGATTTTTCCAATGACTTGTTATCATTCATGGCCGATGGATTGGTTTGGGTTCGGCTTAATAGTCTTCCTCTTTAAATGGTTTGTATTTTATTCATGACTTATTAAATAAGTAATTCCCTACTAGACATACATGCCCCAAAGGATTTCCTAGTCTTAGTCTTCCACCTAAGACTACCTAAATAATCCTTATCTCATAACTTGGGATCTTTACACTCCCTAATACTCCAATACCTCCTTTTCACCTTCCACCCTACCCGCCATGAAACCTAATTCCCCATGCATGTGGATCAAGGCCCTCTTCCTATTTCTCCAACGAAGCTCATTATCACTTAGTTGGGTTTTCACATGGAACCCTCATCTGGCCATTGTGCCCTAACACCTCTTTATCATACATGGCCCGAACTCCCCTTTGATTCCAACATCATCACTCCATTCAACCCACTCCAAACATCACAACCTTACTCCCCAATGTTATTTGTGTGATCATAAAAACCTAGTTAGCCACCCCAAAATACTAATACTCCTATTTTCTTTTACACCATCCCTTCACATACACACTCCACCCTCTTTACCACTTGACTCATCATAGTTCATGAGAGACCCCTCTAATCTTAACCTTAGGTCTAACCACTCATTATCAACCCCCTCACAAGGCTCCCCTACATAGATTTTTTGCCCAAATATCCTAGTTAAGCTACCATCACACTTTTGCTAACCCATGTACTATCTTTTCCCCAAAGACTCCAATCGCCTAAAGTACTCTTTCCTCACATTTTTTAAACCTTAAAGAAACTTTTCCCATATAAAATTTTCTACCGTGCAAGGATTAACCACCCCATGAAAGCCTCACAATTCCCATGCAAGATTTACCAAAACCCTTCATTTTATTATCATTTTTTCTTTATTTATCATTCTTAGGTCATAAGGCACTTAAGTTTTTCCCACTTCTTCTTACTCACCCCACTCTCTTTATATCTTATAGATCCCCACAACCTCACAAAACCACTTAATGCCTCCTAAAATACATGTTATACCATACTAACTATACATAATAGCATGCCAATAAAATATAAGTCATATCAGCCACATCACACGTATCATAAATCATACACAACTTACCTTACCTTCATGTGAAGCATGCTACACTACAAATATTTTAGTCCACATTCACTTATAACACAAAACATATATCATTCCACCCATGAGCATAGAAATCATAGAAAAACTAACCCTTAACCATATCCTTACCTAATAAGACATGGGGCTTGGCCCACAAATTCTATGCCTCCTTACAAAAAGGTTTTCGTTCACCTCTAAAATTAGAACATTAAATATTAAACTTTCTTCCTATTCCTTATTCTATTTTCTTTTAATTTTCCTAACTAAATATTTTTGAGGAGATTAGTAATAATAATAATAATAATAATAATAATAACACTAATAATATGGTTAGTAATAGTAAAATATTTAAAAGATCCATAAGAAATAAATACAATGGTTAAAAGCACAACAAGTGAGGGAGTAATAGGTTACGATGGTGGTGGTGCCAGTGGCGCATGGCAACGCAAGGGTGGCAAAGATGTTGGTGATAGAAAAGGAGACATTTTGTGGTTAGAAGAGTGGAGGGAGTTGGGTTTTCTTAGGTGGTAGAGTTTCTCGGTTAGAGGGGATCGTGGTGGTGGTGTCTTACAGTGGAAGTAGTGGTGGTGGCCTAGAGTGAAGGAGAGAAAACGAGGAGAAATGAGAGGGAGAAAAGGGAAATTAGTGGTGAAAGAAGGCAAGGAGAGGTTTCTTGGGTAGAATGGGAGGTAGAGGAGGGTAAAATTGTAGCCCGAGCAACCCACTTTGCATAGGATGGTAGAGAAGAGGAGGGAGAGTTTAGGGGCAGGGGAGGTCTCATTTTGTTGAGGGTGGTGTAGGAAAGAGGAAGGGAAGAAATTGGGATGGCAGAATGATGCAATGACAATAATGAGGGAGTCTGAAGAGGTAATAGGAGAAATGGAGACAAGGTGGAGTAGAGAAAGAAAATAGATGGGAGAAGAAGGTGAGGGTGGCTTTTATAGGTAAAGGGGAGGGAGAAGAGGACAAAGGACAAAAGATGACAAAGGGGGGAGTAGGTGGCATTTGGCTAGTGGGGGAAAGTGGTATAGGCCTCTAAAGTGGGGTAGGGGCTAGTGAGGGAGAGAGACATTCAAGGGGAGGGGGGATCATGTAAGGGGCATGCCAGCTCTATTCCTTGCATAGTCGAATGAGGACAGGAAGAGGGAGAGAAGGGAGGGAGAGTTGCAAAAATGGCAGCGATGTGTGTAGGTCAAGTAGGCAGGAGGTAGGGGTGAAGGTAAAAAAGGAAAGGGAGGAAAAAGAGAGGGAGAGAAAAGGAAAAATGGGGCAAGCAGTGTTGGGCTACACAAGAGGAAAAAAAGATAAGGGGAGTAGGTTGTGTGAGGAAAGAAAGGAGAGTAGGGGGCTAGGTTGCACTAGGCAGGGTGATGTGGTTTTTATCAAAGTAACGGAAGGTTGGATCAAAATTTGTATTAGAAGCTATCACCCACGATCTAATGCAAAAATAATGAAGTGATTTGGTGGATTATGGACGAAGAAATTGATGTTACAAGATGAAGGTGTTCAGCAGATTTGAAGGTGTTCAAATGTGTCCTGTGGAATATAGATTTGAGGAAGGATTAATCCCAGATTTTCCTTGCTCAATACAGACCCAAAAGGGAGGATTAGACTTTAGCTCTCTTGCTCAAAGTTTTATCAAAATTCTTATTATTCATTCTATTCAATTCTCTATACAAATGTTGTGCACAAAAGGTATATATAGGAAAGAATAAGCTTGGTGGTGAGCTTCCTTAACCAGCCAAGTTTACCCACCTAATCCAGCCCATTAATCATGGTTGAATTAAGCCCATATTAACCTTAATCCATAGAATAATATCATTGGTTAAATGATACTAAGGATTATTATTACAAAGCTATACAATAGACTAAGATACATACATGAAATTATAGCCATACCCTAACTTACATAAAATATACTTAGGGTTAGGGTTTACAACAAGTTTATAAAAATAATGAATATCATCACTCTATCTCTTGTTGTAATGTATCATCCCATGTATGTCATAGTCTTGCATGCCTTGCAATACTTGTACACATCAATGTGTATGAACATCATCTTCTTGCAAATATGTAACATACCTACAAGAATAACTTGAATGGTTTTTAATGTCAAGCATATTAGAATTATCAAGAATATTTAACATGATAGGCTCCAATATTATAAAAGCTAAATCATCTTCCTTACCTTGAGGATTAGAATGAATAGGACAAGCATTATGTTCAATGGATGCTCCTGCATCATAGGGCCTAGGCAAGCTAGGGAGGGGAGAAAAGAAAGAAAAAGAAAAAAGGAAGAAAGAAAAATAAAAGGAAGAAAATGAGAGGAAAAGAGAAAAGAAAAAAGAAGTAAGGTGGTTGGGTGTTTTGATTTTTTTTTTAGAATAATAAATTAGTAAAAATAAATAAATAATTTTTTTTATTAATTTAGAAATTATTATTATAATGTTATATTTTATTTTAGATTAAGTTATTCTAGCCTCCACTAATTTTATCCCTTCATTATTTTCATCCTTTTTGACTATAATGTATTTTATTGTAATATCATTATTTTATTAAAATGGTATATTTAATTAAATCTCACCTATTAATCTTTATTTTATTTTTAAGTCCTATATTATGGTTTTGGGGTAGTACATCACTTCCCCCATTAAAAAGACTTCATCCTTAAAGTTACTGGCTTAAATTCTATGAACAGTGAATAGGGAAATGCAGTTCAAAGGCCATTCAATATATAGAAGCATAAAGCCATGCTACTACCCCTTAAAGGAAAAAGGGGTTTATTAGGGACTATCGTACCTGAGGCGAAGAGTTCTAGGAAAACTTCCTGTATAACCTTCTCAAATTCTAGAGTAGCTTCCTTGGTTCCATGGTGACTCCAAAGAATCTTCATGAGTTAGATCACATTCATATGGGTCTTCTATAGCTTGGTGTAAGGACCCACACAAGTCTGTCCTCAAAAGCCAAGAAATCATCAAGTTTGACCTCGTCAAACTCGATCACATGCGAAGGATTAGTAACGTACTTTTGTAACTGTAAGATGTAAAACACGTTGTGAACTTGTACTAATTTTGACGGGATTTCCAACAAATATACAACCTCTCCAACCCACTCTAAGACCTCATAGGGTCTGATGTACCTCTACACACACTTAGTGGGGGGAAACCATCAATAGTACCTTCTCCCTAGGCTTAAAGTTGTGACTCCAGTGCTTCTAATCTACATAGCTCTTCTTTCTAATCTCAGAAGAACTCATCCAATCATGAATCAGGTGGATCTACTTGGTTATCTCTCTAATCATCTTAGGCTCTAACACCATTGTCTCACTGACATCACTCTAGCACAATGGGGACCTACACTTTTACCCATACAATTATTCGAAAGAAGCCATCCCTATGCTAGCATGGAAGCTACTTTTGGACACAAAATCTATCAAATGCATGCGCTCCTCCCAACAACCCTGAAACTCAAATACATAAGCCCTCAACAAGTCCCCTAGAGTATGTATGGTCCTCTCATTCTGTCTATCTATAGCATGATGGAAAGTAGTGCTCATCTTTAAATTTGTTCCTAGAATTTCCTATAGCTTTCCCAAGAAATGAGAAAGGAACCTCAAATCTATATCTGAGATAATATCTTCTAGTGCCCCATACTAACCAATCAGAAACCTCATATAGGTACTAGCTAATTCAATACTCTAGGTGGACTTCATTGCAATGAACATATCTGACTTGGTCATGTGTCCACAATGCCCCAAATAGTGTCATAATTGATTTGTGTCCATGGAAACCTACCAACAAAGTCTATGGAGAATGAATCCCATTTCTAAGAGCTAAAGTAGCCCTATAGGTATGCAGTGCTCGATTTTGACCTTCTCACAGGTTAGACATTTAGACATGAACTCAACTACTTCTTGCCTTATACAGGGAAACAATTTCTCCTTTTTAAGATCCTTATATAGTTTTCCTTTTCTTAGGTGGATAGTGTAAGGGTTCTGGTGTCCATTTACTAAGATTCGGCGCTTTATCTCTAAATATCCTTCCTATATACACCAACAACCCTTATAGTAGAGACAACCATCCTCGGGTACCTAAAACCCTTTGACCCTACCTTCTTGCAACTTTTGATGGATCCTTTAAAGCTTGTCATCTCTATCTTGGATAGCTTGAATTTCCTCAAGTATTATAGGGCTAATTGTCAGGGCACTTATACATACCTCGAGGTTACCCTCTTTAATCAATTCGATCTCTAGGTGAACTAAATCCTCCGATATTCTATCAGCAATCATATAGTAGTTCACAGAGCATGTGGTCTTCCTGGTCAATGTAAATGCAACCACTTTATCCATACCGTTTTGGTAGGTCGAATCAATACCATTGTCCTTGACTAGCTCGAACCACCTACACAGCCACATGATCAGCTCTTTTTGGGCAAAGATCTACTTGATGCTCTTGTGATTTTTAAAGAAGTTACACTTAGTCCCATATATGTAGTGCTTCAAGATCTTCAAGGTAAAACCAATTGTGGCTAACTCCATGTCATGAGTCAGATAATTCTACTCATGTTGTTTCCATTATTGCGAGGTATATACAACCACTATGCCATTTTACATCAGCACACATTTTATTCTATTCTTGGATGCATCACTATAAACCTAAAAACCTTATGGCAAATCAAGATAGGTGTAGTGGTCAACGATAAGTTTAATTCCTAGAAGGCCCCATCACAAGACTTGTCCAATTGGAACTTGGTGGTCTTTTTGAAGAGATTAGTTAGGGGATGGGTAATCTTTGAGAATTTCAGCATTGAATGTCGGTAATACCTAGCTAGTCCCAAAAAACTATGAACCTCTAACATGTTTGTTGGGGTCTTCCTTTTTGTGATTTCCACAATCTTCCATCGGTTGACAAATACTCCCCCAACTACCACTATATGCCTAAGGAATACCACTTTTTGAAGCCAGAATCAACACTTAGATAGCATTACATACATATGGTTCTCTCTTAGTAAGGATAATATGGACGGAATATGCTTTTTGTGCTCTTCATTCCCTCAGGAGTAAAAAACCATTTCATCAATGAAAACCATCACAAATTGTTCGAGGTAGGTTCTTAATATCCTCAATAATAAGTCACTGAACATGGTAGGTGCATTAGTGATCCCAAAAGGCATCACCATGAACTCATAGTCTCTATACCAAGTTTGAAGGGTGGTCTTCAGAATGTCAGCATCTCATATCCTTAACTAGTGATATCTCAATCTTAGGTCGATCTTGGACAAAACAGTGGCACCCAAAATCTTATTGAAGAGATCATTAATCATTGGGAGAAGGTCCTATTCCTACCATCATTCTTAATCACAAATAGGACTGATGCTATCCGGGGTGACACACTTGGTTATATGTACCCATGCTCCAATAACTCCTCTAGCTGGGTCTTAATTTCCTTTATCTCAATGGGTGTTATCCAGTCGGGTGCTCTTGACACAAGCTTAGCTCCTAGTATCACCCAAATTGCAAAATCAATTTCATGAATTGAGGGAATACCCAATATTTCCTCTTGGACACATCCAAAAAATATGTAACTACCAAAATGCCCTCTAGAGCTTCCAACAGTTCCTAGTACCCTTGATAAACTAAAGAGTGCAATGCAACTCCTGAAACCATATTGGTAGTGACCTTGAGCTTAGTCTTTCTTTATGAAAACCTAATACCCTTTGGGCTCGTAATACCACGCATTCCTGAGGGTAGTCAATCACCATCTGATACCTCCCAAGCATATCCATTCTTATAATCACATTAAAATCCTACAAGTGTATCCTAATCAAGTTGATTATGAAGTCTACCTTGTTTATGATAAAGGTCACATCTGAGTATAAAATCTATACAATCCATCCAACCACCCAAAGGAAGCATGATAGATAATTCTACACTAGTAGATAGTGGTAGCTTAGCCTTAGCAACAATGGACGTGGACACGCACGATAAAGATGCACCCAAATAAAAACAAACTTGCACTAGCAAAGAAAATAAGGTGAAAATAAAAGTGACAATGTCCTGCTGACAATCAGCCTCTATCTGTTTTATCACATCTAGGTACCCACCTAATGTACCTACTTTCTAAGGGAAAGGTTGTGGTCCTTGACGCCTCCACTTAACATCCTGAACTAGAGCGCCTCTAAGATAAGTGCTTTCTACTAGAACTATAGGGATGATGTTTGTGCATGTTGCTTGTAGGCCTATTGCTGGGGCATCAAGGTCCCCTTAGAAACTTGAATGCTTCGTGGCCTAGCCTACCATAGTTTTGGTGGCTCCCATAATCTCTACCTAGGTGGCTTCTACCACATGGTCTACATGAGGACCCTCTTAATGGTCCCAAACCATTGATCTGACCCTTCTACTAGTATCACAAGGGCCCTCCTACTCAAGGTTAGGATCTAATTTAGGAGCTCTGGTCTTCAAGTCTCATCTTCCCCAGGAGAGATGCCTACTTTCGGACCACATTTGCAGCAATGCAGGGATGATCATATAAGGTGCCCAAGTTGGTGAATGCCAATGATCCCATAATACGCTAGATGATGAAGCTCAACCCTTTCTCAAACTAAAACACCATTGTTGACTCATTGATAGCAAATCTTAGGTCAAATTAGAGCAACTCAGTGAAGCGAGCGTAGTACTATCTAACCATGATGTTGCCTTCAATGAGCTACATAAATTCTTCAAGCTTGTCTCTCTTAAACCACTCTAGGTATAATCTGGAGCATAGGGTGGCCTTGAATGCCTCCCAAGTTATCAAGGGACAGTCTTGAGTGTAGTGCTCAACCCATCAAGAACCTACTATGCCCCTAAGAAAGAATGCCATAATGGGGGACTACTAAGCTGGATGGTAGTCCATATCTTTAAAGGTGCGATCCATGTCTTGAATCTATCCCTAAAGAACCACGGGGTCCTCCTCACCCATATATAGCTACCGGTGATGCCCGATGACTCTTTGGAGCCAATACTCTCCATCACCCTCTGAGTGATGAGGTAGATTTAGGGGCTACATCAACAGATGGGGATAGACAGACGCTATGAAGGCGTTGAAGGCCTCCACCAGACATTTAACCCTTCTGTTCATCATGTAGTGTGTTGCATGAGAAAAGACATTTTAGGATGGAGTCTATGGGTTTTATATAACTACCAAAAATTATTTACCTTCAGGGAAATCCCTAGGTTACCCTTTCATATCCTCACTAGTGAACACATACATAGGGGTTTTAGAACAGAAGAACTTTTTAGGTTATAAAAACATTTTCAAAACAATGAGAAAAACTTGTTAATCTTATTTTTTTTTTAAAATAAAACATGATTATCGAAATCAATGCTTTGATACCAATATGCAACACTTGCAAAATTTATAATTGAAAATTTTTGTATGTTAAACAAAAACCATAAACTAAAAATGGAGGTGCTTCTGCCATAATTAATAAAAGTTTGATCCCTGGCCAATCTCATGTTCACTATAAGGGAAAGGGACTAAAAGTAGTAACGTGAACATGAAATAGAGCCATACAATTTAAATATTTCATAAATAAAGCAAGAGTATGCAATTTTAGAGTTAATACAAAATAGAAATTAAATACTAACACAACCAGTATGAGGGATATAAATATGATAGTAAAATAGATAAGGATAAGTCTAGAGGACACCACGATAGGTATAATAGGTCATCCCCTAGTCCTTCCTATGGCATCATAGGTATTAGAGTCTTTATAAATAGGGATGTTAACGGGGTGGGTCAGGGACGGGGACCCCATCCTCATCCCTAAACCCAACCCGATCCCTAATTTTTTCTTAACGGGGAATCCCAGACCTAATCCCTGCGGTGATGCAATCCTCATACCCCCAATCCCTAATCCTCCATCCCCTATCCCCGATCTTGGATTCCTGATTCCTACTAAGACCCCCAATCTCCTATAACCGCCTAAATCAAAGATACCCATTATCGGTTTCCCTAATCCCCAATCCCTAATAACCGTCCCCAATCCCTGATCCCTACACCCTATAAGCTGATGAAAAAATAAATTAAAAAACAAATCTCTGCAAAGGTAATTTTATAATTCCTATGCCTAGGTAAAGAATCCTAATTCTAAAACATAAATTAATCAACTTAATTAATAGATAAAAATAAAAAATAACACCATAAATATTCCTTATACAATCCATATTCCATAGACTATTCTAGACTAAAATAATAAAACCATAATGTATCTGTAAAACTTACAATGGATAACTCACAAATTGCAAATAAATGAACATACAAGTTCTGCGTGATAAATGACAACACTTAGAGAAATGCCAAAAATTGTACCACCCCGAGTTGATACGACTATGCCGGGATTACCTTGGAGCACTTTGGTATTGATCAGCTGGCCCCACAGATCAAAACGAGTCATTTCAACGATCTTTGTCCTGACTCACACATCGTGAGAAATTTTTTAGAAAATTTCTGAAACATCCCAGGAGGGTTACCCATCCTAAAATTGCTCCACGGTCAGCATGATTATCTATGGAGTTCTTAAGATGGAATCACCAAAAGGATGGTATACCATGTTGATATAAGTAGCCAAATCAATCCTTTATAACACACCCCTCAATTAGGGTATTACATTAAATTAGGTTGAGACAATAGACATCTTTATTCTTCCATTACAAATAATATGCACTCCATCTGCAACTTCCCATGTTTGTCATTAACAATCATTACATCCTGTATAAACAGCAAACTATGCTCACAATCATTAAAGGAATAAAAAAATATATCTAGTGTCGTACATTTTCAGCAATATAATTAGTTTATAATTTAATAGATTTACATATTCATTTAGGATTTAGAATCCATAAATCACATTAGATCATTCCCCATAGTGTTGCTCTTATTAGTACATGCCTCTCTTGCGTACAATTTGTAGTGGAGGTTGGCATCATGTATGTATAAACACACACACACACACATATATGTATATATATATATATATGAACAAATAAACCAGGTTCGTGAAAGTTTCGGGTATAACTAGAGAGAAGCGGGATTCGCCAATCATTTGAGCCAGAACTCTCTTGATAATAGGCAAAGAGAAAAACCACTCGAAAGGGTGGATATAAAATAAAATTGAAACAAGATCAAATCGTATATCGAACAGACTTGAATTTTAACTATGATTAAGATAGACCAAAATCAGATTTCCATTTTGTGCCATACGTGCTTCGCTTTTACTATATATATATATATATATATATATACATATATACATGTATTGGTGTATATGTGTGTGTGTGTGTGTGTGTGTGTGTGTATACATGTATATATATATATATTATTTACATGACACATCCCACATATTCTTATATACAACAACGCCAAGAAATAAATCAATTACCTCTGTATAAGCATCAACATCATCATCAAAATTTTGATACTCCAAAGTAGCTGTAGAGTTTGAAGAAAAAATAAATAGAAAAATAAGAAAATAATAATATTTATAATAAATAAAACTTAACGAAATAACTAAGAATATAGGATGATACCTTCAATTTTACTCCATAACCAATCTCGAGTACACATCAAAGCCTCTATGGTGTTAGGATGAAGCCTACTTCGATGAGCACTTATAACCCTCTGACTGGTGCTATATGTTGATTCAGAAGCAACAGTCATCACAGGAATGGCCAACACATCCTTAGCAATATTTTGCAAATTGGGATACTTGTAACCATCCATCTTCCACCAATATAAGATATCAAAATTAGCAACAATACTTGGTGCAAGAGGATCCTTCAAGTACTGATCTAACTCCAACTTTATAATTTCAATGCTAGAATTAGACTCCATGAATCTTTCTAGTCTACCACCCTTAGGGATTGGAGGCTTCGAGGAAGAACAAGATTGTGACCCTTGATGGACAACATGATATTGTTGAGATTTCTCCTTATATTCTTCAATCAGCCACTCGCTACTTTTTTTCACATCATCAATATTCTCTAAAGACCCATTGCCATAGACAAGAGGTTAATACATTTGAATATTCATTAACTTATACCTAGGATCCAAAATATTTCCAATCGCAAACAAGAAATTTATCTTATCCTAATACTTATCAAATTTCTCTTTCATATTACTTGACATACTTCTCACCCTAATCTTATTTGTATTGATCCATTCATCAATTTCCATCTTAATATCACACATAGTGGGGAAGAATAAATTCATGGTGACATACTTAGCCCCTATAAACAACTCCATTGCATCATAAAAAACTCTAATTTAGAAGCAATATCACTTACATTTTGCTAATCTTCTTCGGTGGGAACTCTTTTATATAAAGGCTCACGCTAATTCAAACGATAAAACACTTTTATATTGAATTTTAGTGTTGAGCATTAAATATGTAGAGTTCCACTAAGTCTTACAATCAAGTTCTAGTTTCTTAGTGCATTGAATTTTCATATACTTAGCTATTTCAATAAAATTTTCATCTCTTTTCAGAGTTGTTGTCCAAAATGTAACACTGTAATGGACATTTTCAATAGTTTCTGTAATTAATTCTAATCCATCCTTCACAACTAGATTTAATATGTGTGCAGAATAATGCATATGAAATAATCTTCCTTCTACGATAAGTGAACTCGAATGAAGCTTTTCTGAAATGATATCAACTATAGCGTCATTGGAGGTGCAATTATCGATTGTTAAACTAGAACACTTACTATCGAGATTCCAATCAAATAAGTAACCAAAAAGACAATTTGTAAGCTCATCAGCTGTATGCGGACATGGCACGTACACAAATCTAATTAAAAAACACATTTAAGTAATTAATTTAGTTTATGTGTATATGTTTTTCTTGTAAAACACATAGAGTTTACCTAACAAGCCGGCTTTGAAGTTTCCATGAGTCATTAACAAAGTGTGTTGTGATAGCCATCAATCCTCTTTTCTGATTACTTGAAGTCCACATATTGCTTGTCAATGCTATGTAGCTTGCATTTGTCTCCAACAACTTCATAGTTTTATCTTTCTCAACATCAAACATTTTCAGGATATCACTTTTGATTGTGTTCCAAGAAACCAATTTATATAATGTTTATAAAACATGAAGGAACCTTCTAAACCCTACATGCATAACCATAAAAAATGGGTACTCATGCAACACAATCATTTTACCAAGCTCCTCCCATGCATGGTCTTAGTTAAACGGATATGTACTAAGTTTTGATGACCCATCAATGGAATTTGTTTGATTTAAAAGATATTATATCATGATTACTTGATTTTTATGTAAACATGTCTTCAAGTGATCATGTAGATGCTTAGTGCCATTCTTACTATCTCCTCCCAAATACTTCTTACAATAGTTACAAATTGCTTTCCATTTCCCTCCAATTGGTTTTCTTTCAAAATGACCCCATGTAATTTATCTTCTTTTTCTTTTTTTGGCACTCTCCAAAGCCATGTTTTTAGTGTTTTCATAACCAAAATTATAATTTGACACCTCCACATTAGCTTCAATATTCTCATCTTCACATGTTTGTGCTCCACTTTCTCGAGTTGGAGCACTTTCCATTACACTATCAACCTCGTTTTCAATGTTTTCCATCTGTTTATTAAAAATAGTAGATATTAATAACCCATACATCTCTATAGATTTAAAAAAATGATATATATTAACTTATATTATAGAAAAACAAATCATTATGAAAGATTAGGAAAGGTTGATGATTTGTGTTTTTCACTTAGTTAGTTGTTTTTTTCTGATTTTGAAAATGATTTGAACCTATATTTGAGTTTGTTTTTAAGAGAGTTATGAGTTTTGATTTGTTTCTTAGAGCACTCAAGTTGTTAAAAGTGATGGTGACTTGCACAAGCTTTCTTTCACTTCATACAGAAAAATCAGAAAAGATAAACAAAATGGAGGGAAATGGATAATATTCAATAAGTTCATTCCTTAATCTTTTTTTAGTTCATCTTCTTAAGTAAAACAACTAATGAAAAGTATTTTCCCTCTTCTTCTTGCTTAGTTCAAACTTAATCGGTTAAGCTAAATTATTTTTCTTCTTGCTTGCACTGCTTGTGCTACCTCTTCTTACCTATAAATGTATAGAAACCAAGATAATCAATAATCAACTACATACTATTAAGGTATGATAGCTGTAATATGCCAAATAAATATAATTCTATATATGTTTCCTATCCGATTTGTAATAGTTTCGATATATATTCTTTCAGGCTCATACTTATTAACTGGTTTTTCATAGTATGTATATACATGTGAAATAACCGATTGTTAATTTTTTTCCTTAATTCTTTTAGGTTATGTTTTTCTATATCAATTTATTACGAGTCCTGATTTTCCTTTTTATTCATTTATTTATTTATTCATCATTCTTTGTTTCTTTTGGATAAGAATTATCCTTATAGCCCTTATAAATATAGCTCGTGGAATCATAGTCGTTAAAAAAATGTAGTATGCTTGGCAAATTTGAACCGATATGCCTTACTTTTTGGAAGCAATTTCTAAGAGATCTACATGCTCTTATATGCCTAGATATTTCATTAAACCAAGCTTTACGTGATAATATATGCAGAAAAGGAGATGAATCTTGAGCAGACTAAAACCCATGATATAGTTGATTTTCTTGTTTCATTTAAATAGTACTCTTTTGATCTCCAAAGGCAATATTACTCTTCTAACGACTTGTTTGTGTGTAGTGTCAATAGAAGATGCCAAACTAACCTTGTCGGGATCAACTCCGACACGCTTATATATATATATATAGTGAAAGATTTTTCTTTTCATCATAGGAAATTGCTACTTTGCGATATATATTTACATATATTAAGTGGATAAAACGGGCATACGAGTACCAATATTTAAGTCCCCTAATTTCTATTGTATAAATGGTTGTACCATGTGGATGATGTCACAAAAATTTTAAATTAATTTTTTTAGTAGAATTAGTAGAAAAACAAGAAAATACATCATAAAAGACTTTAAATTCTTATCGACAAATAGAGATTTAGATTGATATACTTTTGGTAAAAAAAATTATGGTAAAATATCAATACAATCTAGGTGAACGATCATGAAATAAACTTTAAGTAAAAAAACTCATGAAAATTTTAGTAGCATAATTGTGAAACATCGGTTTTTGTATAACAAAAGTGAAATATTAGCAGCATAACAATGTACAATATTAGTCAATGATAATGATGAAAAATAGAAAAAATAATAGTGAAAAGTTGGTGTAATAATGTTGAAGTATCAATAGATAATAGATGAAATATTACTAATGATAGTGGTGAAAGATTATTTTAAGTATAGAATATGAAGGTAGTTATAATAAAATCTAAAAATAATTAGCATGGAGCAGCAACAAACATAGCCTCCTAATAATATCTTATTTCAAACTTAATCGGTTAAGTTAAATTACTGAAAAGTTAACACAACGCCAATTAATATTAATGTCAACGGTTAAACCTAAAGCTAATTACAAGTAAACTTAGGTTGACCTATTCTCATTTTATTAAAACTTAGATTAACTATCTGAGGTCATACGAGAAATGACACACTAGTGAAATAAAGGTTAAATTTCACCTCATGATGAAGGGAGGCCAAAATTGTGGAAACTAACAACCCAAACAAAGGCAATATGGAGAGGAGCCAAAGGAGGAGCAAAGAGAACAGTGGTAGTATAATTTCAGCTCTACCAAAATAATGACTTAAGTGCATGTATTCTGGTTTCTAAAAGAAAAAAAATGAAACCAGATAATGAGCCCATTATTTAGAATCAAAATAAATTAGGTCACCAAGATTCTACAAACTAAGAGAACACATCAAGACAAGCAGCAAGGTAATGTAGCAAACAAGTCATTGGGCAAAATAAATGTAGAGATGAAGGGAACAGAAGCTTCAAAGAAATGTAGGTCTCCACCACCAACTGATATAGCAATTTCATCCAGTTATAAACAAAGGTCTAATTACCTCAAAATCAAATCATCCAATCCACCACCATGGCAACTTCTCAAATAAATCAAACTAAACATCAGACCTCCCACAAATAAACTTAAAAAATCAAAAGAAGTAGTCTAATTACCTCACGACTCTCCTAAAAGAGAGCTGCAACACAACACAATTCATTTGATTGAAAACAGAATTGCTATAGTATAATTTTGCACTTACATACACATTCATAAACTCTCTTAGTCACCTGCGTAGCACAGGCCACAAGGCCCCGAGGATATTAGCTCCCCCCCAAACGTTAATTAGTCTTATAAGAAAAAATTTAAGCTAGAGCCAAGAGAAAAAAATTACTTCAGATAGTCAGATTCATAAGTGATATGGTTATGCATTGATAACCAAATCTATGAGACTGAATTTGTGAATTAATGTAAGTATGGAACTAACATTAGTACATTAATTCTTTAGATCTTCTTCCCCAAATGTCTAGCAGTCAGTAGTGAGTCGATCGACTTGATTATCAACAATGGAGGAAGGACTGAAGGAAAGACCGAAAGCAATTAAAGAATAGATGAAGAAGAGGAAGAAGACCTACTCTTGTGAGGTGAGAAGATTGGATGTTGATTCTCGATTGTCGAAGAAGGTTGGAGGCATGGAGCTATGGAGGAGGTTAAGGGTTACTACTATCTGCTGTAGTGCTGCTGGGTTAGGGAGGAGGAACCGAGGAAAGTAAAGTTATGTTTGGCAATGAAATGGCAAGAAAAATTTGGCTGCACATCAAACTGTCGAAGTCCAATCCGAACAGTGCCGAAAAGCGAGGTTGGGCTGGACGTTGTGACATTGGCCCAATGCCCTTTTAATTTTTAATTCTAGGTAGGTTTAGGGATGGGGTGTAACACCCCTAAAATTTACTATTGAAAAATTTCATTTTATTAAAAGATTTAGCAGAAGCGAAATAACAAGACTTGTGAATTATGGGGATATTACTGCCACAGTTAGTACTAGACTGGTTCACTCATACCATTCCAGTACTAAGTGCTAAGGCTAGAAAATAAAATACCAATTGCTATAAATTCAAACCATATTAAAAGTCATAGTAGCAAAATAACCATTTACAAGAATAAAATCCACCAATGGTTGTTACAAGATCAAAGAGTACATTCAAATCAGGGAGTAAGAGAGAAAGAGGGAAACCCTAAACGCTCAGATAATTTCCTTACGCTCTTTCCCATTGCCCACATGAATAGAACTTGAAAAGGACCTGCAAGGGACACTGCCCATTGAAAAGGTAGGGGCCCCACAAATGAAACCCTTCAGTACTATAGTACTTAGTAGCCCTTTAGAAATACACTTAAAAGTAGGCCCACAATGTAACATATGATACAACACTATATTCGTATATAACAAGATGTGCATACATAACATTCACATACTTAACGTTCAATTAGATATTAATAGGTCGTAATGTACAATCGATACTTTCGGGCCTTAAGCTATGTTATAGTGCAAAATCAATACTTTCAGGCCTTAAGCCATTAGTCCATCATTATTCAATCATCTCTCATATTTTATATCCATGTGAGTATGGGAACCCTACTATTATAGTCGGTGGATTGCTCACTTATAGGGTAGAATGCACCTAAGCACTATTATATGGCAGTGGATGGGTCTCCAAGGCAAAATGCTCCTTACCACTATTATGCCGATGGATTAGTCTGGCCCTGACTCTCATTGTGTTTCACTATAAGTACTTAGTTCCTTTTATGTGTCTTATCAAACTTAGGGTTTGGGTTATTGAGCTCGGGATCCCCAACTAATATAGCCAGTGGATCGGTCACTTATAGGACAGAACCCACCTAACCACTATTATATGCCAGTGGATCGATCTCTAGGGCACCCCGGCACATGGCCACTATTATGCCAATGGATCGGTCTGGGCCCAGCTCAATAATCTTCCACTTTAAGTGATTAGTGTCTTATTTGTATCTTATTCAAAAGTATTTCACCCTTGACATGCATGACACCGACCTCTACTTCTATCATCCCGAGAGGACCCGTCCCATATCTTAAGACCTTTGAGCCACTTATCACAGCCCAACATCCATTCCCCCTTACATCTACTCATAACGAAAACCTAACTCCTAAGGGTGTGGATTGAGGCCCATGACCTTACGACATTCAAATTCTCTCCCTACCGCTCTCTAGGGTTTTCCCTTGAAACCCTAATCGGACCTATGTAGCCCAACCTTTCTTTTATCGTCCAACACCTCATCTCATTTAGTTTCAACCTAAATCCCATCACTCTACTCACCAATCATATATGTGACCGTAAAAACCTAGTTGGCCACTCGAACCCTAACACCTTTCGTACATAAGGATTATCGCATGCAAACCCTAGAAACCTTCCATGCAAGAGTTGCATCACTCATTCATTTTTATCATAATCTCCTTCTATTTTCCCCTAATGGATCATGAGATATTAAGGTCAATATCATGTCCCCTTAGTTAACTCACTTCCCGTTTGTTCCTTTTTATCCTTTCACCCTATGTCATGTTATTAAACATCTTAGCATGCATGTCCTAGAGGGTCACATCTTAAAACATCATACGCACAACATATATAATCATCATCCACATGCCATAAGGAAGTCAGATAAGCATACATCACTCGAAGTTGTGTTACACATGATTAATCATTAAGCATAAAGTATACAATATGGCATAACACATGGGACACAAGGCATATAGCATACACATTATTGTTCTTAGCCACATCCCTACTCGGTTTGGGTTATCAAGTTAACTCCCACAATTATTAGCTCACCAATCACCCTTCATAATTGTTATACTTATCATAATTCCAATTTGGTTGGTTAGATTACCGAATTTCCCTTCTCCTTTATTATATTTACCAAATTGCCTTTTTTTTTTTTCGAGAAGTAGAATTAGTATTAATAAGAGAAAATGAAGTTACAACTGTGCATTAGACGCAATGACATCTAACAAACCTAGCCACTTCCCAAAGGCACCAGAAAGCTTAGAGTTAACAAAAATTCTAGAAACTTGCAAGAGAATACATTTTAAAAGAACAGCCAATGATCTAGTCTTATGCTGGAAAACTCTGAGATTTCGCTCATGCCAAATTGTAGCAATATAAGCATTAAACAAAGAACCCAACAGATACTTCTTCTTAGACGCCTGCCTTGTTCTTGTGATCAAAGCCTTAATCTCTTGATCCCACCCTATAATAGGATCACTCCTGCCAATCAATCTTCTAATTTCCTGCCAGATGCGAGCTATAACAGGACAGAATAAGAAAATATGATCTCTAGTCTCCTCCTGTTGCTGACAAAAAATACATAAGGTGTCCAATACCATACCCCTCTCCTTAAGACGTGCTCTAGTCAAAAGTCTATTTCTGCAGGCAAGCCAAACTATGAATTGTACTCTAGGAATAGTACCTGGTCTCCATATTAATTTAGCCCATCCACATTTAGCTTGGTGGATTCTGAGTATCTCATACGCTGATCGAATGGTATACTCCCTCTGCTTGGTTAGACAATCCAGAATAACCTCCTTCACTATACCTCTGCTCTGAAGAATTTTGAGAAAAAGCCAAGAATTGTAAGATGAAGTCGCACACTCCCACAAAGTACCTTGCTTGATGTACACTGAATGAACCCACTTAACCCACAAAGTATCCTTTTTACTAGCTATATTCCATAATAGCTTACCCAAAGCACAAACGTTCCATAGCTGTAGGTCTAAAAAACCAAGACCTCCTTCCTGCTTTGGTGAACACATAGATTCCCAAGCCACAAGAGAGTGCTTCTTGACACTGAGTTTGCCAGACCACAGAAATGTTCTGCACAAACTAATAAAACAATGCAAAACTTTCTTGGGCAGAAGAATAACTTGACTGAAGTAAAGTTGAATACCATAAAGCACAGATTTAATAAGCTGAACTCTCCCAGCATAAGACAGAAATAAATTACTCCAATGCCTCAGTCGAGCTGTCATCTTTTCCAAAAGTGGCTGTAGGAAAGCAGAGGATAACCTTGCAGAAGATAATGGTAAACCCAAATATGTAATAGGAAAAGAACCTGCAGGGTATCCAAGATGAGCCAGAATACTGTGCTGGGTTTCTAAAGAAACTCCGCCAAAGAATACAGCACATTTAGTAGGATTTACCATAAGCCCTGAGACTGCAGCAAAATGGTGTAATACCTCCTTCAAGCATAGAACACTCTGCAAAGTTCCTTTAGTAAACAAAAGGACATCATCTGCAAAATTTAAATTGATGAGCTGGAGCCTCTTACACCTAGGATGAGCTTGAAATCTTGGGTCACTCCACAGCTTCTTCATCAAACCAGAGAAATAATCCATAACCAGCACAAAAAGATAAGGAGAAAGAGGGTCACCCTGCCTCAACCCTCTCTTTCCAGGAAAAGGAGGGGTTAAAACACCATTAAGATATACAGAATATGACACTGAAGTAACACATGCCATGATCAATTTAATAAAATGATGAGGAAAGCCATAAAGATTCAGAATCCTCTGGAGAAAATCCCAATTCACCATATCATAAGCCTTTTTGAGATCAACCTTAATCATACATCTTGATGAGATACCCTTGTGAGAATACCTCCTTACCAATTCATGGGCCAATAGCACATTTTCACCAATACTTCTACCTTTTATGAAAGCATTCTGTGAAAGATCAATCAGTTGAGACATAATGGGTTGCAATCTCTGGACCATGACCTTAGCAATGATTTTATAAAGCACATTACAACAAGCTATAGGTCGAAAATCACTAACTCTAGATGCAGCAGCATGCTTAGGAATGAGAGTTAGAGATGTAATATTTAATCTGTTAGGGAGAAAACCAGATGAAAAGAACTCTCTCACAGCCCATACGACTTCTGTAGCAATAATAGGCCAAGCAGCTTTGTAGAATCCAGCAGAATATCCATCAACGCCTGGGGCTTTAAAATCCCCCATAGAGAAAACTGCCTTTTTAACCTCCAGATGAGAAACAGGAGCAGAAAGATCATCATATAAATGAGAAGGTACCTTACCGCAATCAACTAAAATAATATCTTCCTCCATATGAACCGTTGTACCCAAGAGCTCCTGATAATAAGAATTAAAAGCTTCATGAATCGACTTTGCACCTCTGATCTCTGTATCATTAGAATCTATAATCTTAGTTAGAGTCTTTCTCTGCTGTCTTTCTTTGACCTTGGCAAAAAAATACTTGTGATTAGAATCTCCACAATAAAGCCAAGTATTGGTAGCCTTTTGCTTATAAAACAGCTCCTCACAGTGCAATAAATGTAAATACTTCTTCTCTTTCTCCTGCAATAACAACCGATTAGCCTGCTGCCCATTATGAGCCATATACCTTGCCTGCAAACATTCCACTTCCTCTCTAGCAACTGTGACTCTATGTGAAATGGAGCCGTAATTATCTCTATTAAACACTTTCAAATCTTGTTTAAGAAGAGTCAATCGTTTAGAGATTTTGAGCAACAAATTACCTCCCATCTTAAGCCGCCAGACATTTTGAACCATAGGTAAGAAAGCTTCTGAACCTGTCCAAAATTGAAAAAATTTAAATGGTTTAGGTCCAACCACACAATCAGCATTTAGATGAGTAATCACAGGACTATGATCCGAGAATAGTGGACTCAGAAATTCCGCAACAGAATGCGGAAAAGTAGAAAGCCATGATAAGTTAACCATGGCCCTATCCAATTTACACATGACTTCCTCATCTCCCCGTCTATGACTAGACCAAGTATAATGGCATCCTTGGCTCTGCAGATCACAAATTTGAAGATCATCACAACATATCCTGAAATCCTCCACATCAGATACAAGAAGAGATCGACCTTGAAATTTCTCAGAATCCTTCATCACCACATTAAAATCCCCCATAAGTAACCAAGGTTCCTGCCCCGGGGAGTTGTCTTTCAGCCACTGCCACAAGACTCTCCTATCTCTTCCTGAATTAAAAGCATAAATAAACGCAACCCAAAAACTGACATTTGAGGGAGCATGAGTAACATGACACAAAACAGCCTGCCCATGTATTTTATGTCGACCCATAATCCAAATAGAAGGATTCCACAAAACCCAAATCCTACCATTAGGATGGTGGGAATAATTATGCATGAAATCCCATCCTTGAAACATCTTCTGGTAAACAGCATGAAAATTTGATTCCTTAACTCTAGTTTCCAACAAACCTACCAAACTTACTTTATTTCTAGCACAAAACCTTTTGACTTCCTTGTGCTTAGAAGTTTTATTCAGTCCTCTCACATTCCAGGAACTAAGCATGTCGAACATGATCAAGATAAGGAGCATCTTCTCTTCGATCATTTTCCCCTACATGAGTACGGTTCACAAGATCCTCCCTACCATCTGTTACGCCCATGGCATTAGCTCTCAAACGAGTAAGCCTTGGCTCAGAAAACCGAACTTGCTTCATCACCTTCCTGCCTCCATTGGTTTCGAAAGAGCCATCCATAATGTCCTCACCACTAGCAGCCCTTACAGCACCATATACGCCATCCTCAGTAGCCACACCAAGCACTGAACCATCACGAGAAGAACAGGGAGCTGCACTACTAGCAGGCGCACATGCAGGAGCTGTAGATAAACACCCAGCAGTAGTATCAACCACCGAATCCTGGTTAAGCATATCACAAGGAATACCACCCTTATCAAAGCTATCATTCGCAACATCTGCAGCAATATTATCCAAAGACAAACCATGAGCTGGACCAATAGCAGAAGCATCCATAGCCATCTGAGTACGCATCCCCGTCTGCTTCACACCTTCCAACTGTGTATTAGTTGCCCGAGAGACATGCCCATCAACAAGCGGACTCTTGCCCTTCCTATGATCACGAACAACCCTCCATTCACTTTCCCCTAAAGAACCAGGATTATGACTATTTTGCAACTGCATACATCTCTTTTGATCATGGCCATAACAATCACATATAGGGCAGTAAAAAGGTCTCCACTCATACTCAACTTTTTGCTCAACCTCAATCCCTTCAGGATCTAGAATAATGAAAGACTCCAAAAGAGGCTTCTTAACATCCACCTCAACCAAGATCCGAGGATAAGAGGCCCTATCTCGAGAAGACGTAATCAAATCAGTACACAATGGCCTACCCACAGCACTAGCTATCTTACCAAGAGCACTCTTAGACCAATATTCCAAAGGAAGATTAGGGAGCTTAATCCAAAGTGGCAGCATTTGTAACTCATCTGGATTAAACTTCAATCGCCTATGCCACCTTCTAAGAAGAAAGGGCCTATTAAAAAACATCCAGTGATGACTCAAAACCCATTCCACATCCTGCTGTGATTTGAACTTAAACAAGAAGTAACCTGCCGAATGAAGAATAACTTGAGGGATCTCACAAACCTGCCAATGCTGTCGAATAAACTGCTGCATCTGTGTGAAAGTTGGCGATTGGCCGAAGACAAAACCAACCAGTGTCGTTGCCCAGCAAGATGCTTCTGCATCAACTTCATCTTTTTCCAGCGTGACAACCACCCTCCCGTGCTCAAAACGAGGGTGCTGATAATCCAGAGTTTGGCCATGCAAAGTACTTCTATTACCAGTAACCACATCCCGCCAAGAAGAAGCTTGAGGAGACGCAGGCTGGAGCCTATTCCAAACTGAAAGTCTAGCAGGAGAATCAGTGCGCCCCGCCTTTGCCATCGCCTCATCTGAGTCGAGTGGTAACGCTGCATGTGTATTTCCAGAACCATGCTGTGTCGAACCATGCTGTGCCAAACCATGCTGTGTCGAACCATGCTGTGCCAAACCATGCTGTGTCGAACCATGCTGTGCCAAACCATGCTGTGTCGAACCATGCTGAGGAGTCCCATGCATACTCACGTCAACTATCGCATCTGCATCTGTAACCCCATTCGCTGCACCCTCCTTCGTGATCGTGATAGCAGAGTCTACGTTCCCGCCTGCTTCATGCTGTGCCATACCTGCTTCGACCATAACAGTACTAGCCATGTTATGCAACGAACCATGGACGGGAGGTTTAAGCGCAGGGGAAGACTTTTTCTTCTTTGCCATGGTCGGCTCTCTCAAACCCTAGGAGAGAGGAGACCAAAATTGCCTTTTAGTTGGTCAAATTACTAAATTGCCCGTCTTCATTATTAGAGTTACTAAATTACTTGTCTCCATTACCATAATTACCAAAATTACTCTTCTCCATGATCCTAATTACCAAACTATACTTTAGTTGGTTAAATTACCATTTTGCCCTTTCCTATTATCATAATTACCCAATTACCCTTTAGTTGGTTAAATTACCCAATCACCCTTCTCCATTATCATATTTACCAAAGTGCTCCTCTCCATTATCACAATTACTAAAATGCCCTTATCCATTATCATAATTACCAAATTGCCCTTCTCCATTATTATAAATACCAATTTACCCTTCTCCATAATTATAATTATTAATTTACCCTTCTCCATAATTATAATTACTAATTTACCCTTCTTTATTATTATTATTACCATAATACCCTTTTGTTGGTTAATTTACCAAATTATCCTTCTCTATTATCATAATTATCCAATTTCCCTTCTATAATCATAATTTAATTACCAAATTATCTTTCATCATTATCATAATTACTAAGTTACCCCTTACTCCCAAATTTACCATAATATCCTTTTATTTACAAAATTATCATTCTACCCCTTACTTCGAAAGTTACCATATTGTCCTTTTATTTATAAAATTACCACAATACCCTTTTACTTTTAAAATTACCATAATACCCCTTTTTATTACAATTTACCATTTTCCCCTTATTTCTAAAATCACTGTTTCACCCTTCTACTTATAAAATTACCATAATACCCTTTTACTTGCAAATTACTTTTTTACCCTTTTACATCCAAAGTTACTATTTTGCTCTTTCCTTACAAAATTACCATTTTACCCCCTTTATTTTCAAATTTACCACTTTACCCTTTACTCCCAAAATTACGATAAAACCCCTTTACATATAAAATTACAATTTTCCCCTTTGCTCCCAAAATAACCATAATACCCTTTACATATAAAATTACCATTTTGCCCTTCTCCTCTAAAATTATCATAATGCTATCTTCTTATAAATTCACCATCTTGCCCTTTTATTTCACCATCTTATAAATTTTATTTCTAAAATCACTGTTTCACCCTTCTTCTTATAAATTACCATTTTGCCCTTCTCCTCTAAAATTACCACTTTGATTAAGTTATCATCACTACATGAATATTAATATTAATACACCACTCTCCTCATCCAAATTCCACCAACTATTATATTTCACATAATACTTCTCATCACCCACACATATTAGGCCACATTCTTGCACAATATATATTACTAAAATTCCCTTAGGAATTATAATAATATTATTCATAAATTAGTGATCACAATAACATAATCTAACATGAATAAGTACTCAATATTTTCATTAATAACCAAACTCTTTCCTTAAGCAATATTTCCACACATAACATATAACCAACATGATTTCCTTTTTATCAATCATCATAAGCAGCTACATATAATATATTAAACAATATTTATATCATGAAAATAACATATTAAAACCCTAATGTTCTAGAATACATTTATCCATATGTATAAGTGGGGTTTAACGATTACCTTAATTCCTGTAAATTAAACCTTATCAGTATTTCGGTTCAAGATTCAAGCTTTGATTAGCAAAACTAATACCTAAAAATGATATCAATACTTACTATATTAGAAATAAGAAAACCAAAGCTTAACACTTTATAAATTTTACTTAATGAAATAATTAACTTAAATATTATTATACCTTAAAATTATTAACGAAAATGGGCCAAGAAATGCAGCATAAGCTACATGCAAAAATAAAGGTGGAAGGGTTGAAGGGGGGGTTGAAGGAAAAGGAATGATGGCTATTTTCGGGTTGGGGTCTTTAGGCTAGGAAAGAGGATAGGTGGGGAGGATTTAGGGTAAGGGAAGGGTGCAGGAGTGAAGAGGGGGTGTAGGTGGTGGCTAGGGGTAGGTTGTCGGCGGCCAATGGCAGCGGAGGCGGCGATGGCAAGGCTGCAAAGTGGGCTACGAGAGTGGACGAGGCTGAGAAGGGAGGAAAAGAGATGAGGAAAATGAAGGGGTTTATGGGCTAGTTTCGGCAAAAGGAGGTGTGGGGTGGTAGAGGAGGTTGCAAGGAGTGTATTTGTGGTTTGGGTGGCGGTAGAGGCGGTCGTACAGCAATGAACGGAGGGGTTGCAGGGAGGATGCCGAGAAGGGAGAAAAGGGGGAGAAAATAGATGGGAGGAGGAAGAAGGTACTGCGGGGTGGCTTGGGCGGTGTTGTGGAGGTGCAATGCAGGAGTACAAGGGTGCAAAAGGTGGTTTAGGTGGTTAGTGAGGTGGAGGAAGTTGCGAAGGGAGGCGGTGGAGACAAAACCGAGATGAAGATGGAAGGAGAAGAAAAGGGCAGAAAGGAATTAGGGATGGGGGAGGCTTGAAAATAATGGGGTAGGAAAGGGCTTGTGAGCCGTGATAAGTGTGACTTTTGCATCTTATTCCTAACGTTTATAAGAGTTTTTCAATTGGAATTCTCCCTTTTTGTTCTTGTTACTGACTTTGTGTTGTGAAAATTTTTAGGGTCTCAAGCAACAAAAAAATCATGAAGGATGAAAAAAAGAATAAGCTTAAAGGGAGAAGAAAGGAGAAAAAAGGAGCAAAGAGGAGAAAAAGTTAAAGTGGAAAGATATTTAGAGCTAAAATATAAATTCTAGAATAAAATGAAACCAAGAATGCATATTTAAAGTATATGGGCTTGAAAGAAGTAGACTATAGACCAAGAAAAAGTATAAATTTGGAGAATCTTTCAAAATCAAAGTTTTAGATCTTTTTAATAGCTTTCCATCTCATTCAAAATCAGCTTAATTGGAATTATGATGAAAAGGTTATGGTAAAAATACGCATCATTGTCAAAGCTGAAACATGAAGCCCATCTTTATCGATACCGTAGGGATTCACGAGGCTATAATATAAAAACTATCATTCTAATATCTCGAGGCAGCCTCCACTCCCTCTATTTTCTCTCTTCTCTATCCTTTTCCCCAATTCATCAAGATCACTCTTGTAAATTAGAGACGGAGGTTCAAGAAGTTAAATTTTTGCAAGAATTTGTGAACATCAAGGGTATTATCTAATGATCTTTTTTCTATCTATGGAATCTCTTCTTGTTTTTAATATTCTTGCTATGAATTTGATGGGATAGATCTTGTGCTAAGGTGAAGGGGAATTTTCCCTGATCCTAATGTGTTGAATTATTGCATCCTTTTTTATTCAATTCATAATGTATGTATTGTGTTATTGATTGATTGACGGGTTTTTGAACCACGGCCGGGTTCTGATTTTTGGTGTGGGAAATACCAGTGAGATCGAGAGATAATCCAGTATTAGACCCAATAGTACAACGGGAGATTAAATTGTAGGTCGAGGGATGATTGATTTGACCTCTACAACAATAAAGGAGGAAACTTTATAGACTTTAATTTATTACATTCTATTAGACTCTAAGCTAGAGATAGTTAGGGCCATAGATATGTAATAGGGTGGTTGTGGCTTGAGAAAGCATAACATTTTCTATCCTTGTTGGCATGATTGATTATGATTGTTGAATTATTTTCTGATGTGATCTTCGATTACATGTGAGGATCGGGGGCGATGAACCAGAACCTTATCTCTTCTATTTATTTGAGTCACTTGAGTGCTATTTTCCTTTCTTTTTAGCTTATTTTGTTATTTTAGCTTACAATTTATTATTTCATATCATCTCATAGTCTAGACATAGTTAATTTCTATAATTGTCCTAGTGGTCATTCACCAATCCTTGTGGGATTGACCTTGACTATTACTTTGACCCTGTGCACTTGCGGCTAGGAACGTGTCAAGGCGAAGAAAAAGAAGAGGGAGAATGGGGGGTAGCTGTCCGGTCGATGGAAGCGTGTAGGGTGGCAAGGGAGGTGGTAGGGTGGAAGGGAGGGGAGACGAAGAGGGAAGAAAACAGGGTATGAGGGGTGGTTTGTAGGGCTGGCTAAGTCTAAGAATGGGAAAAATGATGGGAGAGAGGGAGAGGAAGATGGTGGCAGAGGTTGTAGGGTGCAATGGTTGGGAGTGGTGCTTGGGGTGGAAGTCATGGAGATGTAGAGAGGTCAGGGGATGTTGGATGGGGTGTAGAAGAAGAAGGAAAGGGGAGGGGGAAGCACCAGGTTGGTTGGGGAAAGAAAAAGCGAACTGGGCCGACCCAGGTAGAATGGGGAAAGGAAAAGAAAGAAAAGAGGGGGCTGGGTTGGGTTACTATACCGGGGAAGGAGGAAAAGAAAAAGGGGGTTGTTGCCCGTGCGGGAGAAGGATAGGAGGGAAGAGGGAGTGGGCCAGCAGCCCAGGCATGAGGAGGAAGGGAAGTAGGTCGGTGCTGGCGGCCCGAAGGAGGAAAAAAAGAAAAAAAGGAAAAGGGAAAATAAGGTAAATGAAAATAATTTAATTTATAAATAATTAAATATATATTTTAATAAATATTTGGGTCATAAATTTGTTTAATAATTTAATTTAATATAATTAAATATATGTGTTTAAAAAGGATAATTTTAGTAAAATATTGGTTTGGAAAATTATTTAAAAAAATTGAGTATGATAAAATAATAAAATATTTATTTTAATTTAATAAATATTCCTATCCAAATATATATACTCAAAAATCCATAAAATAATTAAACTATATAATTTTAAAAGCTAATTTATCCTAAATAAAATCTATTTATTAAATTCCAGGTTTTTAAAATTTGAGGGATTACACAGGGACCCCAAACCCATACCCGACCCTTCCCCGAATTAATCCTCGATAAAAATCCCCGACCCCAAACCCAATTCCCAAAATACTTCCTTAAACCCGAACCCAAACGAGGGATCCCCGACAAGGCCCCGAACCCCTGGAGAACATTTCCATCCCTATTCATAAGCATCATCTCCTAGCTATACAAACTAAGGAGAGGCCACCGATAATGGAAATGAGAAACACCGATGAAAGGGGTGATCAGAAGGCTATGTAGTAAGGTAATCATATGGATAAGACAGAGTATAACATAAAAAGGTAGATAATGCATGGAGTAATTCTTTCCAATTAATCAAAATTCTAAAATTTAGGCAATTAATACCATCTCCACACATCTCTTAAATTAAAGTCATGCGAGCATTGGAGTGCCACTATTGTAGCTGATGGATTGAAATACACTATAGGGCAGGATGCTCCCGGCCACTATTATTTGCCCATAGATTGGTCTCTAGAGCAGAATGCTCTTGGCCACTATTCTCATAGGTGGATCGATCTTGCTACAACTCACATGGTGTTCCACTATAAGTGATTATTATTTCCCATGACTTGTTACCATTTAGGATTTGGTTTATTGAGCTTAGAACCACCCATTATTATAGTTGATGCATCAGAATACACTCTAGAGTAGAACACACATGGCCATTATTATTTGTTTGTGGATTAGGGTAATATGCACCTAGCCACTAATCTTTACTGATTTATTGGTCTCTAAGGTAAAATGATCATGACCACTATTCTCACCAATGGATCGGTCTAACCCCGACTCATATGGTGTTCCACAATAAGTGATTACTACTTTTCCTATGACTTTTTATTATTCAAGGTTTCGTTTATTGAGCTCGCAATCCCCCACTATCATAGTTGGTGGATTACAATACACTAGAGGGTAGAGCGCACTTGACACTTATTATTGACCAGTGGATTTGTTTCTAGGGAAATATAAACCAGGAAACTATTCTCATCGACGGATTGGTCTAGGCGTGGCTTAGTAGCCATCCACTTTAAATAGTTTGTGTTTTATAAATTTCTTATTCAATAAGTAATTTTCCAACCAGAAAAGGAACTAGTGGTACCCGAATCCCAAGTCAATCTTGGAGAAAATTGTGGCACATTGCAACTGGTCAAAGATATCATCAATCCTTGAGATCAGGTATAGCTTCTTTATGGTCAATTGGTTAATCCTCTGGAAGTCTGTATAGAGATGAAGGCTCCTATCCTTCTTCTTCACAAGCAAGATAGGTGCTCCTTGAGGTGACACGCTTGGTCATATGTACCCATGCTCCAATAACTCTTCTAGTTCGGTCTTAAGTTCCTTCGGCTCAACGAGTGTCATCTAATAGGATGCTCTTAACACAAGCTAAGCTCCTGATATCAGCTCAATTGTGAAATCAATTTTATGAATTTGGGGCATACCTGGTATTACCTTTAGGAACACATCAAAAAAATCTTTAACTACAAAAATGCCCTCAAGAGCTTATAGGTCTTATTTAGCTCTTACACATTGCATAAGTACAGTGGATACCCTTTCTAGACCAAGGAGTGTAGTGTAATAGTAGACCACTTTGGTAGTGGGCTTTGTCTTTCTCTATGAAACCCTATTACACTTTGGGCCTCATAATATGATGCATTCTTGAGTGGAGTTAATCACGAACCGATACCTCCCAAGCTTATCCATTTGTAGAATCAAATCAAAATCCCTTAGTTTATCTCGATCAAATCCACTAAGATGTGTAACCCGCTTATGAATATGGCCATATTTGAGTATAATTTAGTACAATCCATCCTATCACCTAAAAGAATTATCATAGACAACATTACACTTGTAGTTGGTGATAACATAGCCTTAAAAACAAAAGAGGTGGACAAAAATGATAGAGAAGCACCAAAATTAGAAAGAACATGCACTAGCATAGAAAATATAGTCAACATATCAATGATGATGTCCAACTGATGATTAGTCTCTTCCTGGTTGATCATATTTAGATGTCTGCCTGATTGACCTCCTCTCTAAAGGAAAGGTCATGGTCCTTGAGGCCTTCCTTTAACATCCTAAATTGGTGCGCCAGTTAGGATAGGTACTCTTTGTTGGGACTGTGGGGATGAGGTCTGTGAGTGCTACGGGTAAGCCTACTACTAGGGTATTAAGGGTCCTTGATGTTGTTGTTGCTAGCCCTATGGCTACTATAAATTCTAATACCTTAAACACTAAAAATGCTTGGTGGCCCAACCAACCATAGTTTAAGTAGGTTACAAGTCTGCCCCCACAATCTCTACCTAGGTGGCTCCTACTGCAACATGTGCATTAGGACTACCTCAGTAGTCCTTTACCTTTGATCTAACCCCTTACCTAGTATCCTTAGGGTCTTCCTACTTAGGGATGGGTCTCCCTAAGCTCTAGCCCTCTAAACTCCTCTTCCTTAGGATAGATGCCTTCTCCTAGACTAGGATGGTAGTAATGTAGGCTCACTAGTATAGGGTGGCTAAGTCAGTGAAGGCCAAAACTCCCATCATATGGTTTATGTTGAGGTTTAACCCCTGATTGAGCTAAAACACCATCGTGGAATCACTAGCAGTAATTCAAAGGTAAATCAAAGTAGCTAGATGAAGAAAACATAGTACTGTCTGACCGTCATGTTACTTTGGGTGAGCTACATCAATTCTTTGATTCTATCCCTCATCAAGCTCCTTAGGAAGAATTAGGAGCATGTGGTGCCCTTAAACACCTCCCAAGTAATCATGGGACCACACCGAGTGCAATTCTCAACCCACCAAGCATATTCTATACCCCTTAGAAAGAATGCTATAATGTTGGAGTGTCAAGTTGGAGGGCAGCGTACAACTTTAAAGTTGTGATCCATGCCTCAAATGTACCTCTAAAGAACCATGGGGTCCTCCTCACTAGTGTATGGTGGAGGGTGATGCCCGATGACCCTATAGAGCCAATCCTCCCTAGCACCCATAGAGTGATGCGGTGGGTGAGGGGCTGCACTAGGGGGTGGTACTAGATGAACTCTATGAAGGCCTCAAAGTCCTCCTCTAAATGTTTGAACCTTCCATTCATCATGTAGTTTGCTGCAAAAGAAAGGACATATTAGGAGGGAACATATTTATTTGGTGCAACTAGCACATATTATTTCCCTTATGGGAAATCCCTACGCTACCTTTTTGTATCCTTATTAGTGAACCCAGACTTAGGGTTTTCAAAACAAGGAGAAAAACTTGGTAATAAAATTTTTTTTCCTGAAAATAAAGTGTAGTTATTGAAACTAATGCTCTGTTACTAACTTGGAATACCTCAAAATTTTAAAGTTGAAATTTTTTTTTTGTAACAGAAAAACCATACACTAAACACAGAGTTGCTATTATCGTGATCAATATAAGAATAACCCGTGGCCAATCTCATACTAACCACAAGGATAAATGACTAAAAATAGTAATGCAAATAATGAAATAAAGCCATAAAAGTTCACTGTTTCATAAATAAAATAAGAGTATGAAAAGTTAAAGTTAATATGGAATGAAAATTAAATACAAACATGCTTACTACAGGAGAAATAAAAATGATAGTAAAATACATAAGGATAATTCTAAAGAATACTCTTTCGGACACTACAAAAGGCATAACATGTCATCGCTCAGTCCTCCCTGAGGCATCATAAGCATCATCTCCTATATACACATATCTAAGAGGGGCCACTACTCATGTAAATGAGCAGCATCCATAAAAGGCATGATCAGTATGCTACATACTGAGTAAGGTAGCCATATGGCTAAGATAAAGAATAACATAAAAAAGGAAGAAATGCATATAGTAAGTCATTCTAATTAATCACCATTATTAGAATTTAGGCCTTTAATACCATCTTCACATATATCTCAAATTATATCCATGCAATTTCAAGAACCCCACTATTATAGCAAATTGATCCGAATACACTCCATGGCAAGACTCTCCTAGACACTATTATTTGTTGGTGGATCGGTCTCTAAGGTAAAATATTCCTAGCATCTATTTTAATTGTGGATCAGCCTGATCCCTACTCAAATGGTGTTCCACTATAAGCAATTAGTATTTTCCTTATGACTTCTTATCATTTAAGGTTTGGTTTATTAAGCTCGAGATCCCTAAATATTATAGCTTGTTGATTACATTACACTCTAGGACATAACACACCTAGCTACTATTATTTCTTGGTGGAACGGTCTCTAGGAAAATATGCACCTACCCACTATTTTTCGTCCGTGGAATAGTCTCTAAGGAAAAATGCTCCGTACCACCATTCTCACAGGTGGATTGGTTTCGCCCGACTCACATGGTAGTCCACTATAAGTGATTAGTATTTTTTTTCCATGACATGTTGTCTTTCAAGTTTTTGTTTATTAAGCTCGAGATCCCCCACTATTATAGTTGGTTGATTAGAATACACTCTAGGGCAGAATGAGCCTAGCCATGATTAATCAATGATGGATCGATCTCTAGCCGACATGCACATGCCCAGTAGTCTCGCTGGTGGGTCGGTTCGGACCCAACTCAAAAATCTTCAACCTTAAATGGTTAGTGTTTTATTCGTATTTTATTCGTGTCTTATTCAATAAGTAATTCCCTTCCAAACATGTATTCCCCAAAGGACTCCTCAGTCTCCCTCTTCCACCACAGACTCCCTAAATAATCCATATCCCATAACCTAGGACCCCTACAATCCGCAAGACTCTAAGATGTCTTTTCAACATTCTATCCTACTCACCATGAATCCCCAGCCCCCATGCATGTGGGTCAAGGCCCAATTCTAATTTCTCCACCAAGGCTCACCATCACTTACTAGGGTTTTCCCTTAGAAACCCTCATTTTCCCTACGTGGCCCTAACCACTCTTTATCATAGCTAAACCATACTCCCTTTTAATTCAAACACCATCACTACACTCAAATTGCTCCAATCATCAAAACCCTACTCTCCATCTTCCACATTTTATCAAGAAAACCTAGTTGGCTACCCCAAAACCCTAATACCACTTAAATTACCCCCTTCATATGAAACCCTTCTAATCTAAACCATAAATCCAACCAATCATTATCAACCCCATCACAACATTTCTCTACTTAAGGTTTTCTCCCCAAACCCTTGTTAATATCCCATGCACACTTATGCTAACCTACATACTATCTTTTACCCAAAGACTCCAATCACCTAAAATACTCTTTCCTCACCAAACCTTAAACTAATGTTTCCTATGTTGACTTTTCCTCTATGCAAGGACTAACCACCCCATGCAAGAATCATAATTCCCATGCAAGATGTACTCAAACCCTTCATTTTATTATCATCCTTTCTTTATTTTATTGCCCTTAGGTTATAAGGTACTTAGCTTTTCCTCAGTTCTACTTACTTACCCCACTCTCATTATTTCTTTTAGATCTCCTCATCCTCAAAATACCACTTATGGTCTCCTAACATGCATGTTATACCATAATAACCATACATAAGATGATGCTAATAAAATACAAGTCATATCACCCACATCACACATATCATAAGTCATCTACAACTTACTTTAGCTCCATATAAAACAAGCTACACTACACACATTTTAGTCCACATTCACTTATAACACACAACATATATTATTCCATCTATGAGCACACAAATCATACCAAAACCAAGACTTAAGCATATCCTTACCTAATGAGACATTGGTTTTGGAGTATAAATCCTACTTCTCCTTATGGAAAGGGTTGGTTCACCGACAAAAAGGTAAAATTGAAATTTATACTTTCTTTTTATTCCTTTTTACCTTTTCTTTTATTTTTCTTAACTAAATATGTATGACATGATTAATAGTAACAATAATAATAATATGGTTAATAGTAGAAAATTATTTAAAGTAAGTATACTAAATAAATATAAAGGTTAATGGCAGAATAATAGGGGGAGTAGTATGTTAGCATGGTAGTGGCAGTGGCAGTAGAGCAGTGGTGGAGGTGGAGGTGATAAAAAAGGATAGATTTTGGGGTTGGAAAATGGGAGGGAAGTTGGGTTTTCTTGATAGGGTTTTTGGGTCAATAGGGGTCGTGGTGGTGGTGGTGGTGTCTTATGACAATGGCATAGGTAGCGGTGGCAGCGACGGAGAGTGAAGGATAGAAGAGGAGGAGGAAGGAAGGGATAAAATGGAAATTAGTGTCAAAGGAAGGTAAAAGGAGGTTTTCTCGACAGAAAGCAAGGTAGTGAAAGGGTGGTTACTACAATAGTATAGTGCATGGCGGAGCAAGGGGTGGCCTAGGGTGCTTAAGGATGGCTCGAGCTATCCACATTGCATAGGTGGGTAGAGAAGACAAGGGAGTGTTAGGTGTAATACGAGGTCTCATTTGGTGGACGGTAGTGTAGGGAAAAGGAAAGGAGGAAGTTGGTAAGGTGGTGCGGAGTAAATAGGGCAGTGGCGATGTCTGAAAAGGTGATGAGATAAAGGTAGAAAGGGCAAATTGGGGAAAAAATAGAGGAGAAGAAGGTGAGGGGGGTTTTATAGGATCAAGGGAGGGAGAAGAATATAAAGGGATGGAAGAGGATAAGCAATGGATTTGGTACTTATCAAATGGAGGTGGCTGGCAGTACAAGCCTACAAAGCGGGGGGGGAGATTCTTAGGGGACAAGGGGTGAGGGACATGTAGGGAAAGAGGGATCATGCATGAGAAGTGCCAGATGCATGCTCTATATGGTCAAAAAAGGAAATGAAGAGGAAAAAAGGGAGGGAGAGCTATAAAAATGGCATTGGCATGCATAGGTTGAGGATCCAGAAGGAAGGCTTAAGTGAAAAAAAGGAAAGGGAGGAAAAAGAGAGGGAGAGAAAAGGAAAAATGGGGGAAGCAGCGCACTCTTGTGCAACAGAGAAAAAGAAAAAGGGGGAGTAGGACACATGAGGAAGGAAAGGAGAAGAGAGGGAGCAGAGAGGATTAGGTCATACCAAGTGAGCCTCAAGTCGACGATGGAAGGGGGAAGAAAGAAAAAGAAGAAAAAGGAAGAAAGAAGAAGAAAATAAATAAAATTAGAGAAAAAGGAAAAGAAAAAAAATAAAAGTGAGGTGGTTGAGGGTATTTTGGGATTTATTTTTTAAATTTTAGGAATAATAAAGCTATTAAAAATAAATAATGATATTTTTTTATTAATTTAGAAATTATTATTATAATTTATTTTAGTTTAGTATGCTATTCTAGCCTTCATTATTTTGATTCCTACATTATTTTCCTCTTTTTTAGGTTTAATTATTTTTATTGTAATATCATTATTTTATTAAAATTTTATATCTAATTAAATCTCACAAAGTATTCCTTATTTTATTTTTAATTCCTAAGTCAGAGTTTTTGGGTACTACAATCTTGACAAAGTCTTGAGATTTAATCGTGTAGGTGTATTGCTAAGTAACATCATCTTTTTCAAGGCGGCATTACCTATATCTCATGCACTCACCCTTAGTCATTATTTCCCTTTCTGTTGATAGCTTAGGGTTTTCTTCAATTTTAAGTTGATAATAGTGCAATTCTTCTATGGACTTTAAAGATGACGTCTCTTTAAAAGGGGTACTCCTATAATACCCAATCCTGTAAAATAAGGTTAAAATTATGTAGATATCAAATAAATTAGTTTTGATTTTCAAAAGGACCTAAAATTGTATTGAAATTTGAATTTTAAGGGTGGTAATCTACTACTTTACCTAATCGATCAACTGGTACGCTCAAAGATCAACAACTTTATTCTTGATAACTAGTTGACTATTTTGCTCAAACCAATTGGCTAGTTATCCTACAATTTTAGATCCTTTTCTGATTTTGAGTTAAATATATTTCTAATGCTCAAGGAAACTTCAAATTAGAATATTTTTTCTTAAGAAAATACTTTGCTACTCTGGGATTATTTTTATATTATTTCAATCATTCTATGATTTTATTTAGCTAAATTTTACCATAAAGTACTTTTTGAGGTATACCTCACCTTCTCTACTCTCCCTCTTTTTCCTCTCTCTCATCTGGCAGGTGAGTTACATGTTTGACTTCTTGCCCATCTTTTTGGACTTACTAACCTTTTACAATTAATCACTCTCTAACTATATTCAAGCTCCCTCACCTCATCAAGCATTCACTTACACTTTATTATTTACACTTAACAAAACCACTCTTGTCTCTCTTAGTTTCTTGTAAATGTTGACCAACCCTCACTTCTATACCATCTATTCCCATTCATTTTCTTTTCTTACGTATTCTTCTTGCTCTCTTCATCCATTCCCTTATTTAAAATTTCTATGATCCTTGTATTTTCTAATGTTCTCCTTTTTCCCCTCAACATTAAAAAAATAAAGCCTCGCCTCTTGTTTTCTCCCCTTATTACATGAAATTGTTATATCTTATTTCTTCTTCTAATCTTAGCTTTATTTTTATTTTATTTATACTAAGGAAGGAAGGATTCTAGTTTGAAAATGGTTGAATATTCTAGCTTCTTTTTCCTTGGAACTCTTTTTATGAGAAAAGGTTGAAATGCATAATGGTTTTTTATAATATAGTTTTAATGGTTTTGAGTTTTGATTCTTTTAGGATTTGAGTTTCTTTTGGATATCCATCCAAGAAGAGTTTTTTTCTATAACAATTGTTTCAAGGTAAGGCATTCTATAAGAATTGTTGGGCATGAGCTAAATGTATTCTACAGTTAGAGCATGTGGTGGAGTTTCTCTTTGAAATTAAGTAGTGTTTATTTATATGATTTTATGCATGATTTGTTAGTTTGAGTATGGTTTCATTTAAATGCCTACATTACCATGTATTCAATGTATTCAACATGTCTCTTTATATGTTTTATGAAATTAAATCATAATAGAATTAATATGCTAAAGTTTTGTGAATTTTAGTGCGTGTATCGCAAGTTTGGATGTTGTCTTACCTTGACAAGTTGGTCGGTTTACTGAACCCATAAATTGGTTGTGAGAATAGTCACATGGTTTGGAAAATTTTTTTAGCTGGTATTAAGACTAGTCAATTGGTTTAATGAACCCAATGCTTGGTTTCTATGTATAATTGATCAATTTTCCAAAGCCATCGACTAGTGACCCTATGACCAAAGTGATACGGCCTCTATTTAGACCCATCTACTGGCTAGACAAAACCCAAGTAGTTTTATCCTATGAACAATCAATTGGTAATACTAACTAGTTGACTGGTCTGAAGGTATCAATTTTTGTTTAGGTCTTGTTTAACCAGACCAATTGCTTGGTCACACCACCATCCATTTAAATCCATCCTCCCTCTCATTTTTGTGTTGTATTTTAACCCTCAAGTAGTCCACACTTCCTCTCTTTCATTAAGCTCCCTCAAGTAATAAGAAGCTCCATTATTCATCATCATTTTTCACTATTTTTACCCCATCAACAACTTCCTCTAGACACCAACTCCATGCTTCACACTCCACCACCAAAGCCCCTACCCTAGATACAACAAAAAGTGTTATAGCTCCCCTTTCACTTGCACCAAACTCACTCAAAACCACCCCATGCTACACATAAAATCACTATATCACCTCCCCCCTCTTTGACCATTTGTGTCGTTTCCTTCCCCATTGCTCGGTAAAAGCTACTAAAGCCACCCAACTTGTTGCACCTTTCTACCTTATAGCCCTTTCCTTAACTTAAAAAATTATAACCATTCCTACCCACTAGTTTTGGCCTCCTCCATTGTTGCTCCCTCCCTCTTCTTTGCAGCTACCATTGTTTCCTCTTTCATGTTGCATGAGTTTGTTTGGCTTATTAGCTACTCTCTCTTTACCTGTTAGTAATTCTTAAGTTATTTTAGTTAATTTTAAGTTATTATTGTGTTATATTAAATGCTAACACATGTATTATTGGGTCCTAAAGTCCAAGGTAATTCTTGAGGATCTTAGAGAAGACTTTTTGTGTAAGCTTGAATTTAGGTAAATCTAATCACTCATAAAAGGGAAGAAAATTACGTACAAACAAACTAGGAACTTTTAAACCTAGAATCATGCTAGGATTTATTCTTTTCAAGTGTTTTAGAATGCATGATAAAATGCTAATATGTCAAAATATAATATGCATTGTTGTTGATAATTAAGCTGTATGCTTGGTAATATCTCAACATTTTTACATTTCCATGTCTATGACTTTGTTAGGGATTCCATTATTATCATGTAATGAATTAAATTCCATGGTATATCCCTCATGAATGCTCATGCATGGAACTAGGGTTACGATAGTTCACATGGACATGCATGTGATGATAAGGGTTAGCTTATGATAAATTCTATTTCACATAGCCTAGGATAAGACATACTCTGATACCTTATTTAAATAAATCTAAAATTGGATACCTAACTTAAAAATTTGATTAGTGTGTGTAATTAATTATAGAATGATTTTAAGGTTGAGTGTCTTGTTGTTATGAGTAAGGTAATATTTACTAAATTGTGTTAATAATTCTAACTAGTATATTAATAGTTAGAGGAAAGATAATAGTGATCATAATATTAATATTAATATCAATAATTGTAAGAATAATAGTAATGGTAATAATAATAATTGTTGTAGTAATAATAAGGATGATAATAATAAGGAATATTCTTTGATAGGATCTCCTGTTAGTATTTAATGAACTCTTAAATTGTTGGTATAATTTAATTAGTATTTAACTAGCATTTTAACTAATTTAACCTAAATTAATCTAACCTAAAAACCTACCCCTCAGTGTGTAGCTCCTTTCACTTCCCTGTGCACCCTACACGAATAACCTACCAAATTGTCCAGCCCCAACCAAATTGAGTAACCTCTTCCTCTCCCCATGCACATAACCTACCTACACTAGCAGCCCAACCAAACCATCCAGCCCCTAGCCATGCAGCTCTCCCTCTTCCCATGTGCGTAACCATACCTGCACCAATAACCAACCAAATTTTCCAACCCCAACAGTGTAGACTCTTCCTTTTCCTCATGCACATAAAAATGCCTACTAGCACACCCAACCAAAACCATTTGACCTCCCTTGCTCTTCCCCAAGATGCGTAAACCCTCATCTTTCCACTTACCCAACCAAATTCCCTATGCCCCTTCTCCCTATGCACTTGCCGGACAACGACATCCCTCCTGCTAAAACATCGACCACCTTACATTTCCCTAATTCCAACCACCTTCTTTTTTGTTTCTTACTTTTGACCTATAACATTTTCCCCCTTTCCATTCAGTTCTCTCCTCCTCCTCCTGCAGCCATCCTCACCTTCTTCTCCTATTTCCAACCATCAAGCAACCACACCAACAGTAGCCCTCCACCTTGCTCTATTTTCACCACCATGCCAGCCATATAGGTGCCACCACCCTCAGCCTTGTCGAGTGAGTCCTCCTTCTCTTTTGTTTTATTGGTGCATGGTGGTGCCATGCATCAATTTTTTTAACCCCTAGGCCCATTTTAGTTTTAGTCGTATTAATTTTGTTACCTAATCATCTCACCTTAGTATAGATATTAATATGAATTCATATTTTAACCTTGCTTGAAGTGTCCTAATCATCTCACCTTAGTATAGATAATAATATGGACTGTGTTATTCATTATAGGTAATGTTAATCTTGCTTGAAGTGTCCTTAGAAAAGATATTTTGGTGGAATTAATTTTGTAGCTTTGAGGTAAATCCAACTAATATGTAGATGGTAGAATATTTTGTAAAGGTGGTATATAAATTTTCTAGGATGAGAAAATTATGCTAAGTGGATGTTATCACATGTTTTGTATTCTCTTATCAAGAAATAAAAGCATTTAATCTTTCATTCTATGTGAATTTTGGTAAAGTATGGAATAAGATGTGCTGCCATATCAAAATCTAATAACTTATGCATGTCTTGGTTGTGCTTTAAAATTTAGACTATGTACTTGTGACAATATATAAATTTTCGCTAGGGGAAAATGTGCATGTATAGGGTTAGGGTTTAACTAAAATCCTATTTGTGTCTAATACTAGAACATACTAATAAGTTAAACATGTGCCTTGGATATTCTAGATAAATTTTTACATATAGCATGTTGACCTTAGAGTATAAATATAACTGAATTTTGGTTATTATGTGTCCCATGTTATAAGGGTAGAAACATAAATTTTTACGTAAAATGATTCGTATATGAAATTAGCAAGATTATTTTGATATGCTAGAATGCATGCTAGGGTTGTATATGTGCACTATATTTTGCCTGTATTTAGGTGTAATATGGTCTTTTATCATAATGAGAAAATTATTGTATGATGAATTATTTTTAGCTATTCTATTTATGTCTTTTCATGACAAATATCCCATAGAAGCAAATCTAGTAATAAAGTGAATGAAAAGGAAATAGTTAAAAGTTGGAGAATATTTTGGCTATTATGGAAAATATGCGACTCAACGTGAATAATTGGACTAGTTGACCTAAGTTTTGGCCTTAGAATAAATTTGGAAATAAATTAGATGAAAGGATTTCATAGTTTGGAAAATGACATGATGCCTAAGCATAGGTCATGTTGGCTAAGAAATGTTGCTACCCTTGTGGTCCTTTAGATTTAAGATTTGATGATTGATTTATTGTGGAGACCCTCATGGTCTCTTGATTGATTGATTGATGGCTAAATTGTACTATTATAGACCTCAATACTCTTGAGATAATATCAATGAAGTTTAGAAGACACTAATAACTTAAAGCGAAAGACTTGAGTTTGGGAAGGGATCTCGTGCCTTGGAAGAGGTGTAATCCCCCAAAAATTTTGAAAACCTATATTTTAATAAATAACTTCTATTTGAAATAAATTAGCTTTTAAAATTATTCAATTTAATTATTGAATGGATTTTAGAGTATGTAAATTTGGATAAGATTATTTAATAAATTGAAAATAAATATTTTGCTATTTATCATCTTCTTTTATTTAAATAAATTTCCAAACTAGTATTTTACTATAATTATCCTCTTTTAGCCCATATATTTAATTATATTAAATTAAATTATTAAATAAACTTATTATCAAAAATATTACATTCTATTATTTTATAAATTTAATTATTTTATTTTAAAATTTTCCATTTTCCCACTTTCCTTCTTCCTACTTTTTCTTTTCTTTCTCCTTTCCCATATTTCTTTTTTTCTCCCTTCTTCCTAGCTTTGGGCCGCCAGGTTGCCGGCCTGCTTCCCCCCTCCTTGTGCGTTGGGCCAAGCCCGTTCCTTTCCCCCAGCCCCTCCTTCTCCCACGCACGTCCAGCTACCCAAACGCAACCTTCTTTTTTTTTCCCTGAACCTGTGGGCTCCCCTTCTTTCCTGCGCCGGTCTAGCCGCTCGCACCTCCCCTCCCTTTCTTTCTTCTCCCACGCCCGACCAGCAACTCCACCTGCCATGCCCAAGCACGTCAGTCGCCTGCCACCACCTACCTCCCTACTACTCCCCCTCTCTCCCCCCGTCATTTTCTTTCCTCATTCAGACCCAACCAACCCCTGCATCCCTAGCCGGAGCGCCCTGTTTCTTTCCTTCTTCTTCCCTTCCTTTCCCCTACCAACCGACCAGCCCTGCCACCTGTGTCCTCTCGCCGGCCAGCCACCTGCCCCCTCTCATCTCCCTCTCCTTTTTCTTCATCTCTCCAGCTTCCTTCTGCCCCATTTTCGAGCCCTTCTCCTTCCCCGAGCTACCTCTTCTCTCCTTCCTTCTTCCCCATTTCTTTTACTGTTTTCTCTCCACGCCGCCGCGAACCGCCATTCCAACCACCGCAACCAGCCCCTGCGCTACCTCCTGCAACCACCCCTACTGCCCTGCACCATCACGCCACCCCTTGAGCCCTGCACTTCCTCCCTTCTCCACCCATTCCTTTTTCTCCCCATTTTCCCCTTATCGCCGAGCCTCCTACAACCACTCCTCCCGCCGCCGTCCGGCCACCTCTGCCGCCACCCAACCCACCATTCGACACCCTGCAACCCCCTCTACCACCTCCATACCTTACTTTCCCAAAAACAGCCCCCTTAACCCTTCATTTTTCCCTCCTCTTTTCCTTCCTTCTCAGCCCCTCCACCTCAGCAGCCAACTTCACTGCCTCGCCGCCGCCGTCTCCGCCGCCCTATGCCGCCGTGAAACCACCCTTAGCCACCACCTACATCCCCTCTTCACTCCTGCACCATTCCCTTGCCTTGAATCCTCCCCTATCTACCCTCTTTTCTAGCCCAAAGACCCCAACCCGAAAATAACTAATTTTGCCTATCTCACCCCCCTTCGAACCCTTTCTCCTCTCATTTTTGCATGAGGCTCACGTTGTTCATGCAGCGTTAGCTCCCCCTTTGTTTTGAAATTCATTTGGCTAAATTTTGAGGTATAGTAATAATTAATTAAAGTGTTTTATTATTAAATAAATTGTTATAAAGTTTTATCCTTTTAATATCTTACTTCTAACCTAATAGTTATTGATATTATTATTAGGTGTTGAGTTGCTAATTAAAGCTTGAATCTTTAACCAGGATACCAATAAGATTCGATTTTTGCGGGATTAAGGTAATCGTTAATCCTCACTTAAATACATGGAAAAACGTATGCTAGCACATTAGGGATTTTAGAATGATTTTATGCATGTTTTGTGTGCCTAGCATGATATATAGATGGTTGTTTATATTGATTGATAAAACACGAAAAGTATGATAGCCTTTGTGCCATGTGTAGATATGATAATTAAGGAAGGAGTTTGATTATTGTTGGAAATGTTAAATGCTTGTCTATGATGTATTATGTTGCTAATGTAGGAATAATATTATCGTTTAAGGGTATTTTAGTGATATGCTTATGAAGGATGTGATCTAATATATGTAGTTGCTAATGAGTATTATGTTGAATAATGACAAGTTGATGGACTTAAATGATGAGAATGAAGTGCTAGTATTGGTATTTTATGTATTGGTGGTAAATTCATAAAAGTGGCATAAGTAAGGGGTTAAGTGGTTATTTTACAAGTGAAAAGGGGCATTGTGGTAATTATGGAAGTTAGGGGTATTATGGTAATTTTATGAGTAAAGGAAAATGTGGTAATTTTTCAAGTAAAGGGGTATTATGGTAATTTTGGAGGTAGAGGGGCAAAATAGTAATTTTCATAAGTAAATGGTAATATGGTAATTTTATAAGGAAGGGCAAAATGGTAATTTTGTAAGGAAAGATAAAAATGGTAATTTTTGATGTAAAAGGGTAAAATAGTAATTTGCAAAGAAAAAGGAGTGTTATGGTAATTTATAAGTGAAAGGATAATATGGTAATTTGGAAGTAAGGGGTAGAAGAGTAATTTTATAAATAAAAGGGCGTTATGGTAAACTTGGGAGTAAGGGGTAACTTGGTAATTATGATAATGGCGAAAGATAATTTGGTAATTATGTTATAATTATAGAAGGGCGATTGGATAATTATGATACTAAAGAAGGGTAATTTGGTAAATTAACCAATGGAAGGGCATTACGATAATTTTAATAACAAATAAGGGCAATATAGTAATTATAAAAAATGGAGAAGGGTAAATTAATAATTATAAATACGGAGAAGGGTAAATTAGTAATTATAATTATGAAGAAAGGTAAATTAATAATTGTAATTATGAAGAAGGGTAAATTAGGATTTATGATAATTGAAAAGGATAAAATGGTAATTATAATAATTAAGAAGGGTAAAATGGCCATGATAATAATTGAAAAGGGTAATTAGGTAATTTAACCAACTAAGGGGCAAATTCGGTAATTATGATAATGGAGAAGGGCAATTTGGTGATTAATCAACTAAAGGGTGAGTTAGTAATTATTTAACCTACTAAAGAGGGACATTGAAAATCATAATAGCGAAGATGGGTAATTTAGTAATTTATCCAACTAAAGGGCAAGTTGTTGATGGTAATAAAAGAAAAGGGCAAATTGGTAATCTAACCAACCAAATGGGAGACATGTTAAGTGTAGTAATTATGAGGGGTGAATGGTGATCTAAAAAGCGTACGGGGTAACTTGGTAACCTAAACCGGATAAGGGTTAATTTGATAATTATGCAACCTTAAGGGTAATATGGTAATTTATCAAGTAAGGAAGGGATGACTTAGCAATTATATAAGTAAGGGGTAAATAATTAATTTGTACCTAACATGTCGTTGTGATTGTGGAACATTATAATATGATTCAAATAATGCTAATTAGCCAAGTAAGAGTATTTGATAATTAGTATGGCCTTAATGGTTTTTCTGTGATAGCTTGGATAACCGCCTCAATAAGAAACAACTAATGATATCAGAACGATTGAAAGTGGATAAGTATCTGATTATTGTACCTTTTGTGATCACTTTAATTAAGACACTAATACTTAAAGTGAAAGACCTCGAGATCAGGAATGCTGACTCTTTAGGGGTCGCTACCCTAAAGACGTGGTTTAGTCCACGATTATTTTGGTATTTGCTGGTGTGCCTTTGTTCCCCATCCAAGCCCTATATCTTAGTCTTTCTAGCTCTGCGGACCTAGTCAAGGGGTATGCATACTTATGGATTAGGTGTCCTTATCGGTAGGGTACTGAGTAGCTTTATGCACCAGTACGGCCAGGGTACCTTTGCGCCCTTGGGTTCATGGTTGAAGTGATGCAGGAGCATCCATTGAACATAATGATTGTCATATTCATTCTAATCCTCAAGGTAAGGAAGATGATTTAGCTTTCATAATATTGGAGCCTATCATATTAAATATTCTTGATAATTCTAATATGCTTGACATTAAAAACCATTCAATTTATTCTTGTAGGTATGTTACATATTTGCAACAAGATGATGTTCATACACATTGATGTGTACAAATATTCCAAGGCATGCAAGACTATGACATACATGGGATGATAAATTACAACAAGAGATAGAGTGATGATATTCATTATTTTTATAAACTTGTTGTAAAACCTAACCCTAAGTATATTTTATGTAAGTTAGGGTATGGCTATAATTTCATGTATGTATTTTAGTCTATTGTATAGCTTTGTAATATTAATCCTTTGTATCATTTAACCAATGATATTATGCTTTGGATTAAGGTTAATATGGGCTTAATTCAACCATGATTAATGGGCTGAATTAAGGGACTAAACTCGGATGGTTTAAGCTAGTCACCACCAAGCTTATTCCTTCTCCTATATAAACCATGTTGTGCACAACTTTGTGGGAAGAGAATTGAATAGAATGAATAATAAGAATTTTGATAAAACTTTGAGCAAGAGAGCTAAAGCCTAATCCTCCCTTTTGGGTCTGTATTGAGCAAGGAAAATCCGGGATTAATCCTTCCTCAAATCTATCTTCCACACGACACATTTGAACACCTTCAAATCTGCTGAAACACCTTCATCTTGTAATATCAATTTCTTCGTCTATAATCCACCAATTCACTTCATTATTTTTGCGTTAGATCTTGGGTGACAGATTCTAATACAAATTTCAATCCAACCTTCCGTTACTTTGATAAAAACCACATCATTTTTGGTATCAGAGCTTCATTTGTTCGAAGCTGATTTATGCCGACCTAAAATCGTGGTGTGTTCTTTCACCTAGAAATCCACGGATACTCCACCATTTCTTGCAATTATTGATTCTTGATGAACTTCTTTTTGTTTTATTGAAGTTCTTGCTTGAATTTCTTGCAATCTTGCAACGATCTTGTTGCATTTTCCCTCAACTTTTCACATAAAATACCAACAGAGTTCTAATTTCAGCAGCACCAGTTTGGTTCGTCTGGTTGCAACAATCGTGTGTGCCTCTTCAGCACTTGATTTCTATTGTATTCTACTATCTATTAGTGTTTAATCAAGTGTATGACAACCCCCTTCAAGTTCTCTTCGTGCAAGCAAGAAGAAAAGCTTCAAAGTGTTCAACATCCCTGGACAGTTCTCAATCGCCCGAAACAGACCTGGAACTTGCAGGCCATGTATTCAATTCATTTCTCATCAATTTATCTCAAGAAATTAGTCCATATTCTACCTCTGGATGTCCTATACATTTTCTATGAAGATGTGAATACGAATCTCCCACTGGAAGACAAGTTTTTGTTGAAAATACAGAAACATGTTCTATGATTTTATGTGAAGCCCGAAACTGACCTGGAACTTGCAGGTCGTGTATTCGACTCATCTATCATCAATTTCTCTCAAGAAAATAGTCCATAATCTACCTCTGGATCTTCTATACATTTTCTATGAAGACTTCATTACAAAAATCCCACTGGAAGACAAGATTTTATTGATAACACAGAAACATGTTCTATGATTTTATGTGAATCATTTTAACACCTATTATTACTAATCTTTCATTGTTTGTGTGTACCTGCGTGCAGTGGCTATTCTTTGGGCTTAAAGATATCCCTTGTGCCTAGATAAAGATTGTAGGTAGTGTTTGATATTTTCTTTAGAATTAGAAATTGGTTTGTGCTTTGTTTGGTTGTAGGCAAAACGAATACAGCACCTACATGGAAGATATATTGTGTGCATCAAGAAAGGTTGTGTGTCAACCTTCACCATGGCTACTGAAGAGGTGCGTGCCCTGGTTGAGTCCATCAAAAGCCTCACCACACGCATGGATGCCCAACTACAGACTCAAAACACACTACAACATCAACTCCAAAGTGTAGAAGCAAAGTTGGCCGACCAAGAGAAGTATAAACCATGGCAACCTCGAATGGAAACCACACATGATAGTGTGGAAGGGAGAATGAAGCCGATTTACCATGCCAAGAATGGACGTGGACATTTCAATATTTCTGATCATGAAGATGGAGAAGAGGAGAAAAAATTCTTTTGGCTCAAGCAACCAAAGAAGAGCACCTACATTCCATGTAAGCAATCCACACCATGAAGATCAAGGTATTAAACTTGAACTTCCTGAATTTTATGGTGATTTGAATGTGGAGTAATTTTTTGAATGGTTGCATGAGATTGAAGCTATTTTTGAGTTTAGAGAATATGATGATGATAGAAAGTGCAAATTAGCTACTCTAAAGTTCAAAAGGTTTGCTCGAATTTGGTATGATAACTTAAAGCGAACTAGAGAAAGACAAGAGAAGTCTAAAATCAAATCTTGGGAAAAACTTAAAAAGCACTTAAGAAAGAAATTTGTGCCTACTCTAAGGCAAGGCTTATTTAGTGTAGAAGAATACACTAGAGAGTTTGAAAGACTAGCCCTTATTTGTGATGTTCATGAAAGAAAGGAACAAAGATGTGCTAGATACTTAGGTGGCTTGAATAACTTAATAAGAGATAAAGTTGATGTGTACTCTTATGACTCTTGATTACTTGATAAAATTGGCTATGAAGATTGAAAGACAAACCAATACAACAAAAGCCTATGTTAAGTCTAATGCCTCTACTTCGACTAAACCCTATTCGAACACCATTACACCTAAATCAACATTTTCATATGATAAAAAGAATAAAAAAGATGATAAAGGTAAAAATAAGGTGGTTTAAATGGCTAATAAACAATGTTTTAAATGTAAAGGATATGGACATTTTGCTAGAGATTGTCCTAACCAAAGAGCCTTAACCTTACATGAAATAGAAAACATGGAACCATGTAGTGATGATGAATTAGAAGTTGAATCTCCTAATTAAATATTAACTATGGAAGAAGAAGAAGGAGACCCCTGCTTTGTAATTCAAAGAGTCTTGCAAATACAACCTAATATTACACCTAGCCAAAGAGAAAAGATTTTTAAAACTAAGTGTAAAATAGGTGATACAGTTTGTAGACTTATAATTGATAGTGGTTCATGTACTAATGTTGCTAGTGAGGCAATGGTTAAGAAACTTGGTTTGGAAACTACTAATCATCCTAAACCCTATTTTTTACAATGGTTAAACAAGGATAAAGGAGCTAAAGTAAACAAAAGAGCTTTAATCACATTTTCTATTAGAGACTATCATGATGAAGTTCTATATGATGTTTTACCTATGGATGCTTGTGGATTAATTTTGGGTAGACCATGGCAATTTGATAGAAAAGCAACTCATGATGGGGTAACTAATGAATATATGGTGAAAAAGGAAAAACAATTGTATAGGCTCAAACCTTCTTTATATGATCATATGCCCTTGAGTGATGATAAAAAGAAATTATTTTTACATGAAAAGGCTATGGACAAATGTATAAAAGAAGAAGGAATTTGTTATGCTCTAGTTTCTAAAGATTCTAAACCTAAAAAACAACAACTTAAAGATCCTAATTTGATTAAGTTGCTTGATGAGTATAATGATGTATTTCCTGATGACTTACCTCTTGGATTACCACTTAAAAAAGGTATAGAACATGCTATTGATCTTGTTCCTAGTATGTCTATCCCTAATAAAACGGCTTATAGATGTAACCCAGAAGAATTTAAGGAATTGCAAAGACAAATACAAGAGCTTATAGATAAAGGATTTATGAAAGAAAATATGAGATTTTGTATAATTCATCCAAATACAGCTTATGTCAAGTTCATGACTTATTTTTGGAAAACTTTATGGAATATGCTTAGTGTGTATGGTGTGAATCCTAACATGCCTATTAACATGATTCCGTTGAAAAAAGGTGAATTGCAAACTATGAGGCTAAAGAGAGAATAAAATTTTTTCAACAACTTCATGAGAAAATCAAAAATCGTATTGAAAAATCTAATGCCAAGTATAAAGCTCAAGCGAATAAGCATAGAAACTCTTATGTGTTTTCTCCTGGTGACTTAGTTTAGTACATTTACGTAAAGAGAGATTTCCTAATTTATGTAAAAACAAGCTAATGCCAAGAGTCGATGGTCCATTTAAAATACTTAGGAAATTTGGAGATAATGCTTATGAAATCGAACTTCCAGATTCTTATGGTGGAATTTCAAGAAATTTTAATGTTGGTGATTTGTCTCCTTATTATTCTGATGAAAATTTGAGGGCAAATTCTTCTTAACTTGGGGAGTATGATGCAGGAGCATCCATTGAACATAATGATTGTCATATTCATTCTAGTCCTCAAGTTAAGGAAGATGATTTAGCTTTCATAATATTGGAGCCTATCATGTTAAATATTCTTGATAATTCTAATATGCTTGACATTATAAACCATTCAAGTTATTCTTGTAGGTATGTTACATATTTGCAAGAAGATGATGTTCATACATATTGATGTGTACAAGTATTCCAAGGCATGCAATACTATGACATACATGGGATGATACATTACAACAAGAGATAGAGTGATGATATTCATTATTTTTATAAACTTGTTGTAAACCCTAACCCTAAGTATATTTTATGTAAGTTAGGGTATGGCTATAATTTCATGTATGTATCTTAGTCTATTGTATAGCTTTGTAATATTAATCCTTTGTATCATTTAACCAATGATATTATGCTTTGGATTAAGGTTAATATGGGCTTAATTCAACCATGATTAATGGGATGAATTAAGGGACTAAACTCGGATGGTTTAAGCTAGTCACCACCAAGCTTATTCCTTTTCCTACATAAACCATGTTGTGCACAACTTTATGGGGAGAGAATTTAATAGAATGAATAATAAGAATTTTGATAAAACTTTGAGCAAGAGAGCTAAAGTCTAATCCTCCCTTTTGGGTCTGTATTGAGCAAGGAAAATCCAGGATTAATCCTTCCTCAAATCTATCTTCCACACGACACATTTGAACACCTTCAAATCTGCTGAAACACCTTCATCTTGTAACATCAATTTCTTCATCTATAATCCACCAAATCACTTCATTCTTTTTGCATTAGATCGTGGGTGACATCTTCTAATACAAATTTCGATCCAACCTTCCGTTACTTTGATAAAAACCACATCATGAAGGGTACTGAGTAGCTTATATACACCGGTACGACTGGTGTACCTTTGTGTCCCGGGTTATTGATCTCTCGTATGAGGCAAATAAATAGACTTGTTGTGTTGATTAAGGAAAGGAAAGATACTGATAATGAAAGTGGAATATTAATGAGCCGAGCCTAGTTGACTTATTATATTGAGTACCGATCCACCGGATATAATAGGGGCCCAAGAGCATGTTGCCCTGGCAAGTGATATTGAGTACCGGTCCACCGGATATAATAGTGTCCCAGGAGCGTTGTGCCCTGGATGATGATATATATATATATATATTCTGGTCCACCGGCTAAAAAATAGTGGGGGTCCCGAGCTCAATAAAACCAGTTATGTATGTGAATAAAGTTATGGAAAGATACTAATCACTTAAGTGGAACACCATGTGAGTCGGGGCCAGACTGGTCCACCGGCAAATAATAGTGGTCAGGAGCGTCTTGCCCTGGAGACCGGTCCACCAGCAAATAATAGTGGTCAGGAGAGTTCTGCCCTCAGTGTATACTTTCCGGTCCACCAGCTATAATAGTGGGGTTCTCGCACTCACATGGATATAAAATATGAGATTGATTGAATGATGGCGGAATAATGGCTTAAGGCCCGAATGTATTGGTTTAACACTATGATATGGCTTAAGGCCCAAAAGTATCGATCGTGAATTATAACTTGTTGTATGCGTGATTGTTATGTATGCACCTCTGATTTCATATGTATATAGCTTGCATTATGTGTTGCATTACGGACCTGTTTTTAAGTGTGGTATTAAAGGGTTACTCAGTACCATAGTACTGAAGGGATTCCCTTTGTGGGGCCCCTGTCTATTCAATGGGCAGTGCCCTTGCAGGTCTTTTCAGGTGCTACTCAAGTGGGTTGCGGGAAAGAGAGTAAGGAATTATCTGGTATCGTTAGGGTTTTTCTCTTTCTTATTTAAATTCTTGGTTTTAAATGTATATGTTGTTACTGTAACAACCATTGGTGGATTTTATTCTTGTAAACGATTGATGTGCTTCTCTGATTTATGTATGTTGAATTTCTTTCAAATTGTATTTCATTTTTCTTAACCTTAGCACTTGGTACTAGAACGGTATGAGTGAACCGGTCTGGTACTAAGTGTGGCGGTAATACTCCCAAAGTTCACGGTTTATTAATTTGCTTCCGCTAATTTCTTTTTAATTAACAAAATTTTTCAGTAGTGATTTTGGGTGTGTTACAATAGACCCCTGAGTGAATAGTTGGGCCTTCGTGTCAAAGGGTCTACTATTGCTATATAGGTATACTATACAGCCTATAGAGGGTATGCGTACTTAATGACTTGGGTGTTGAGGTTTAGTATGGAAGACTAATATGTCGTGTGGCTTCCTTGGTGAGCTTTGTCTTGGAATTGAGTGATTTGATTTGGTAATATCTCCTTGATGATCATTGTCTAGGGTATGGGATTGTATTCCACTTGAGAATTAATATTTGATTGATATAATTGGATTAGATACCCACCATAATACATCTATAATAATTGGATTAGGTGTGGGTTGAGCGTGGTAGGATCACTTGGTACCATCAACAACTTTCCCTATTTTTTATAGTAGAATTATTAATATCTTGAAATGGTTGTGGAATTTAAAGCATGTTTTCTATACCTTTACTAGGAATTTTTTTATCTAACTAGCATTATAAACTATAATGTGGGGTCATATTATTAAATTATTATTTTTGCATGTGTTTGTATGCATTTGGTTATAATCTCTTATTTATATATTACATGCGATTTGGGTATGCTACCTCTGTAGAGGTGTTGTGATTTGCACAATATGAGGAAGCCATACTAATATTATCACTTTTTAGAGGAGTACGTGCGTGGAAAGCTGTGGCTGAAGGATTTTGAAGAGTGTCATCTAGATGACTAGCTAGACTAAGAGAGTGAGGGTCCCTACCCCTTTAAACCCTCTTTTTGTAATATTTTATTGGAAGGGATGAGTGTAATGGAAAATCGTTGTCGCACTGTCACATGCTGTTTTGTGATCAGTTTTTCTTTGGGCTCCTAAGTACCTTATTTATTTTTGAAATTCTTATTGTATAGAGAGTCTCTTATCTGCAAAGCCTTTATTTATGTATCATCTTTTCTCTCACTTTTTGTTTGATCTAACTTTTCGTGAGCCTTAGAACTTGACATAAGGAAGGTGATGAAATCACACTTATGTTAAGTATGGTGGTGATAACCACCTTTTTGTAATTATTGCTTTCGGAAAATGAATTTTTTAGGTAGTGAATTTTGGGGTGTTACATATATAATCCTAAATGTACTATGATGATAATATGCCTATTTAAATGTTGTCTCATGCTTTAAATGTACACTTATGTGGTGCATTATAGTCGCATGATTAGGGTTGTAGTGGGCACAAACCACTAAATGCATGAAAGGTAGAAAATACAGTTGATCGCTGAAATACAAAGATTAGCCACATTCTAAAATTGTGTAAATTAATTCCTTCTTTTCATCTCATGAAAAATCCCACATAATGATAAGGTTTGATACAAAAAAAAGAGTAAAATGTTGAAACTAGGGTTTAAAGGTTATTTCGATAATTTTGACTTAATTTATCATGAATAATTAAATGAATGCTAGGATGGTCTTATTCTTTTTATAGGTAGAACTTATATTTGAATTCTCTTAACATATCTATGATCTTAGGGTTTAACTAAATAATAGAAATAAAAAGGAAAATGGAAATTTCTATTAAGTGTGTGACTTATGTGATCACCTTATAAAATATTAATACTTAAATTGAAAGACCTTGAGTTAGGAATGGTTTCACTCTAGTTTTTGCTACCTTATAGGTTAGGGCCTAGTCCTCATTTTTTGTTCAATTGTGTACCATTCTGCTCAAGTTTCTAAGGCCCTACTCTACTCTATAAGTGACCTAAGAGTTTTATAGGTGGCATCAATAATAAAGGACTAGCTGACCCAGGTTTGGAGGATACTATGTTATTTTCGGGTGTCGATATCACTTGGCATACAACTATGTCCTTGGGTTTAAGGAAAGGGTATTATATCACTTTTGGGCACCAATATGGCTAGGTGTACCATTGTGTCCTAAGGTTTATTTGTATCCATCTTGAGTAAGGAAGTAAAATGGAAATGGTTGTTATCTAATAAAAGAAATAGATTGTTGGTTTGGTAGTAACTTTATGGTCTACCACAATATTATACTATATTATTTTTCTTGTAGTTTTCTTAGATCCCTATTAATATGTTTGCAATGTATTTTACTAATCAAACATGACTTTAAACATTGAAATGATAAGAAATGGTTTGGCACTCTTTAATGTTAAGTTGAGACTAGAAATATGATATATGTTTCTCCATGATAATTATTATACTGTTTATGCCTTGTGCTTATGTATGTTATTTTATTTCTATGTGGCTACATGCAATGTGGGTATGCTACCTCCTATAAGGTATTTTGATTTTCTCAATATGTAGAAGGTGTACTATTACTTCTTTTATAGATGACTATATGAGAGCAATAGCATGGCATGAAGGTTATATGTGTGAGTAGGACAAGTGAAGTCCTTAGGAAGAGGTTCCATTTTTAGAATGGGCATTTGGGTCAAAGAGTTATGTTAAACCGGAGTTATACCTTTGGGTGCTGGTTTATGTTACCATTGGTTTTCCTTTGGACTCTTAATCACGTATTGTACTTTGGCTATACTCTTGTATGATGACATTTATTCATAACTCTATTATGTATCATTTCTATTTCAGCTAAATTACATTAATTGATTTTTGTTAAACGTAGCACTTACTATAAGAAAGGTGAGGAACTTATGCTAAATGAGGCTGTAACAACTAGTAATTTATTAATTAATGATTTTGAAAAAATGAAAACTTTCAACAGGTAAAATGGGGGTGTTACAATATGCCACAAGTTTTCTTGTTAATTATTTTTCTTCTTTTTGCACTTTTATGTTTATACCTCCATATAATTAAAACATTTAAAACATGATTTCAACCGTGTTTACATTGGGTTTACATATCATGATATTTAGGACTTAAATTAGTTATGTTTGGTGCCACCCAATTGGTGGCTTTTATACCTTGTGACATATTTCATGTTATTACTTGGAAATACCCAATTAATTATTTGTGAAATATTCTGTGATATTTTATAGCTTTTTATCATAATTAATAATGGAATAAGATTTTTCTCGAGCCACATTCTCAGACTCTCGGGGTTGCTAAATGGGAATTAGTGGGAAAGTCACCTTGTGTTTTATATTTTTACTTAGTACCTATTTCCTTCTCTACCTGTTTATGTTCAGTAATAGATCATACTTTTCTTATGGTTGATGTTGAGGTAACATTCCCCAGTTTGTATTTTTCAAATGATTTTGCCTTGTCTTCAAAAAAATGTTTCTAGTTCATAAATTAGGGGTGTTATAATTTCTAATGTATCCCTTTTTAATGTAGTTTTATATTATACTCGAAGTTAATCTATGAACTCATATTTAATTTTTTGAAGGATCTATCATTTTTTATTTATCATGTTTTATATTCTCATTATTTTTTATTTTATTTTATATAAGGATGGTATAGCAAGCCAAATCTTGGTTGATTACGATAGTAACACACCATTTGATTTTACTCTTCCACTAAAAAAAATTCATCAACAAATTTTAGAGTGTTATAGGTCGGCATTTGAGCTTTGGTTTTTCTTACCTTTTTTTTCAAATAATTATGTTTTGAAATGATCACTACTATGATTTTATAGGCCTATTTCATATTTTAAAAAACTTTATTCTCTAAAAACCTTAATTACCTTATTAGAAATTAAGAGGGGGTAACCTATGTGGCCTTTAAATATACATATCAGAAAAAAAAATTTGTAAGCTAGGAATGATTTCCCAAACTTATTTACTATCTTATAGATCACTCGCCATGGCCCTTAATTGTTGCGTTGGTTTTTTGGGGGAAGCTTTCAAGGCCTTCATCTAGTTTACTAAGAATTTACGGCTATCACCGTAGCTTTAGCTGCCGCTGCTACCTTAGCATTACCCATTAGAGGGTGTTAGAGTGAACTTGATTTGAACGGTTATGGGACATCACCACAAATCTACATTTGTGATGAGGATCTAATTAGCATGGAGGGATGGAATTAGGATATTGAAAGGACTTACAAGATAGTTTATTTTCCACATACTCGAAAAGTGAACATAGCAACCTTCTTTTGTTGGGGAGACGCATACACCTTATGTGTAGGCTATCTTGATTACCATGGATCTTTGATGTGCTAGGAGGACTTCAAGATGATGATCTACACCATGTTCTATCCAAAGAACCTCAAGAAGGATAAGCTTAAGGAGTTCACATACTTGGCCTATAGAAATCTGATAGTGCAATAGTACCACACTTAGGTTGTCAAACTATTGATGTTCACTTCAGGTATAGAAGCAAGTGAGTTGAAAGTTCTATATTAATTTTAATAGAGGATCCATTTTAGCATCTATAGGCTGATTGGCTTTACAAAATTCCTAGACTTGACCATGTTGTATAAGGGGGCAAGCGTTGCTAATATGATGGTGCATCCATTATAGGTAAGAGGAAGTAAGAGAAATAGGGTTTATAAGGTTAGACTCAGTTTTGGGGAGGTTAACCATATGGATTCAACTAGGGTGGTTAGTTTCTACATAGGACTAGATAGGTGGATTGATTAGACCTATGGGAAAATTGAGATGTTTCATGTGTCTTTCCCATGGGTAGGATCATATACGATGATGCTACCGAGGAACTTCTACCTAATGTCATGCTTGTGGTTGGTGTGGCCATAGATGATTTGAGTGGTAATATTATTAGGGTAAGTTCCAAATATTAGGAGCTCTTATACCCAAGCAACAAGCCTATTAATAGTGGATCTACTAGAACCAACACAACAACACCATTAATATAAGGTACCTGGCCTATCTATTGTATAACTATGTTATTCTAAGGAGAGACCATAGACGACTCACCCATTTATCAAGGGATAAGGAAAAAACTAGGGCTCTAAAGGGTATAATTGAGGATACTAGGGAAGATAGTCAAGTAGGCACTTGAATGTGATCAACAGGGATGAGGCTAATCGATAGATATATGTGGTTACTAGAAGTTTTTCCATCCTCTATGTACAAGTATATTTGCTATTTGGTTTAGGTGAATCTTTTTCATTAATATCTAACCTTTTTGTTGATAGAGCTAATTTGCCTCCATATGCTAGTGTGCCTAATGAAGGAGCATCTCCATCTCATTCTTCTTAAGTTTCTAAAGCTAACCTTTTTCGATGTAGTAACAATTGTTTTGAAAAATTTTTAACACCTTCATAATCATGCTAATAATATTTCATTAAGTGATTATTATAAGTATTATATTTTTTTGCAAGAAGATGAGTTCACTAATGATATCTATGTGCAAGATAATGACAATGCAAGAGTTATAAATTGGATGTGACACAAAGAGACAAGAAATGAAACTTGATTATATATTATTTCATGTATTATCACGATTAGGTTTTATGTGGCTTTGACATTTTATGTAAGCTTTGTAATATATTGTCATTGTAATTATTACTAGTTATGTATATCATATGGCCATATGTTGGTTTAACTCATGTATAATTAGACCAGTTGATTTGAACTTAATTAAGGAGAGTTAATCTTGGTGTATTACCATATGTGTGTATATATATATGCATGTACATTTGATGGAGGAATAATGAAGAATGAAATCGTGCATTAGATAAACAAAGGAGTAAGAGTAGAATCTAGTTTTATTTCTTCCTTTATTTCTCTCAAGTGGGGAGTGAATATTAGGAATAATTCTCTATACAAATTAGACACTTATGTTTAGAGGTGAATTTTATCTTGAATTAGATCAAAACATAACCATTAGAGTTCAACTCGCAATATTCCAACTTAAACTCTTGTTTACTTAAGTCAACTTTGTTTAATTTTCATCCAAATTCAAATATCTTACAATTGTGAATATACTCATCAATATCATACACATCTAATTTTGCTATTAAAGCATAAATTTGGATTGACACAAGGAGGAGGCTAATTGGAGAAGAATCAAGCACACACTGTCTTCAACAAGGAAAAGAGGTCCTTTACACATCTTGATTTAATTATTTGAATCTTGATTACCTCTCTTAAATTATTGTATGTGTGGTATTATAATTGAATGGTTAAATTCATGAATAGAGTATGATCTAAATTGATCTTGAAGTGAATCTTGACAATTGACATTGAAAGAATCAAGTTGAAGATGATAATGTATATCATGTGTGTCGAGTAGATTATAAGGGAAAATGTGTGTATGTGCAACTAGTGTAGACTTTGTTTGTTCATAAATATTATTGAAGTGTATAATCCAACTTTTCTTTTCTCATTCAACTTTTACATAAGTGTTTATATTCATGAGAATTGAAAGAAAGAAAAAAACCAAATGGATATGCATGATATCATTAGTAATTGAATTTGTGCTAGTGTATATGCCAAAATAAGTCAAGTTTAGTCCATGATTTGGAACAATTATATGGTTAATTTATACACCTCATATATTTTGTATTTTGTTTTGAATATTCTTTATTCATGTTGCATGTTATAATATAGAATTCATGCATAAATTTTGTTTGAAGGTGTTGAATTTTGTTAAATTCTATATCAAGAATTTGATGAGAATTGTGCAAGGAGTTTTAATTTTCTCGTGTGCGTGATCATATTAATTTTTTATTGTGTTTTTAATTCATTAGAATCAAAATTTTTGGTAAGAACTAATTTGAAGACAAAAGGGAAAGTCTTGAGATAATTAGGTTATCATCGAACCTTAGAGAATGACTCACCTTTTCTTACTTATGTTAGCAAAGTTGATTCATATGGAGAGATAAACATTCAAGCTATTTTTAAAAAAATACAAAAGCTATGAACACATTTGGTAACAATTAATTCACAAATTCAATAAATTTCTACAATGAAAACTCAATTGTAAAGAATGGAGTCTCGCTTTGCTAAGATTCAAAACAAAATTTGAAGGAACAAAAGGATTCTTTTATAGATCGAATGGGAAGTTTTGCGGATCCTATCAATCCAACAATAGGAAGATATTTGAAATTGCATGTAGAGTATGAAGAGGGGTAACGTGGCAATGGAAGTGGCAGAAGGAATAATGATTATCAATCAAGGTATCATCATAACAAAGATAAACGTATCAAACTTTATGTTCCAATTGTTGATGGAAAACTTGATGTTGAATTATTTGTTCAATAGTTACATGAAGTACATGTTATTTATGAATTCAAGGATTATCATGATTAGCAATAATGTAAATTAGCTACTCTTAAATTTAAGAAGTTTGATAGAGTAAGGTATGATATCATGAAAAGAAATAGGGAAAGAGAAGGTAAATCTAATATTAAATCTTGGGATAAACTTAAGAAATATTTAAGAAAACTTATAAATAAATAGCATGACAAAAATAATTAAAATATATTGAAAACTCTTATACAAGGATATTTAAGTGCTGAAGAATATGGTAGAGAATTTAAGAGGTTATCACTTATATGTGATATCTATACGAGGAAGGAACAAACATGTGCTAGATTTATAGGTAGCCTTCACATGATGAATTAAGATAAAGTTGAAACTTATGTATATGATTCTCTTGATGATATGTGTAAGATATCTTTGAGATTTGAAAAGTGAATCAAATCTACTAAGATGCATATAAAGCAAAGTACTATTCAAGTAATCAAGCTACTAAGTACGAAGTACTTCAAGGTCTATGAATGTAGAGAAGAAACAAGTGATTAACTAATAGGAAAAGGGAAATACCATGGTCAATGAAGTCTCGACAAAATAATGTTTTAAGTGCTAAGGATTTGGACACTTCACTAGAGGACGTCCCAACAAAAGACTATTATCTATATAAGAGATTAAAGTTATAGAGACTTGAGATGAAAATCTTGAGTTCAAATTGAATGATAAAGTTCTAAGTGAATCATAAGATGAAGGAAATTATTGTTATGTGATAAAAATAATACTTCAACTGCAAGCTAATCAGCAACCTAATTAATGAGAATAGATATTCAACATAAAAGGAAGAGTGGGACATACAGTTTGTCAGGTAATCGTTAATAGTGGATCTTGTGTGAATGTGGATAATTGGAGGATGGTGAAGGAATTGAGGTCAGGGAAAAAACAACATCCAAAGCCTTATACTCTTCAATGGAATAACAAAGACAAAGGATTCAAGGTAATAAAAAAAACCCTACTCTCAATTAGATTTGGTAATTATAATGATGATGTACTATATGATGTTTTACCTTCGGATGCATGTGGAGTATTATAAGTTAGACCATGGAACTATGATTGATATACATTTTATAAATGTATTACTAATGAATATCTTGGTGAAAAGGATAAGAAGAATAATAAACTTAAACTTTCTATGTGTGATAATGATAACATACTAAAACATAAAAAGAGTTCACTTTTGCATGAGATGGTTATGAAAGAATGTATTGAGGAATAAGGTAGGTGTTATGCTATGATTATGACAGAACACCTATAAAGGGATAAAAATGCAAATAATCTTCAATTGGATGAGATTTTTGATGAATATAAAGATTTATTTTCTAATAACTTACCCTTTGAAGTATCACCTAAAGGAGTGATAGAACATACTATAGATTTAATGGCTAGTCTATCTTTGCCAAATCGACTTACCTATAGATGTAATCCAAAACAAGCTAAGGACTTAGATAGAAAAATATAAGAGCTCATAGGAATAGGATCTATGAGGGAAAGCATAAGTCTTTGTTGTGTACCTATATAACTTTTTCTTAAAAAAGATTATACGTAGCACATGTATATTGATTATAGTGTTGTGAACAACATAACTATCAAATACAGATTTCCTATGCCTAAATTATATTACATGTTAGAAGAATTATGCGGAGAACAAGTATTCTCTAATATTGATCTAAGGAGTGGATATCATCAAATGAGAATAAGAGATGGGTATGAATGGAAAACTACTTTTAAAATGAAATAATGTCTTTACAAATGGACAGTTATACCATGCGGATTTTATAATGCATTAGTTCATTTATGAAATTAGTGAATGAATACCTTTCACCTTTTATTAGAAAAATCATTACAGCATACTTATATAATATATTTATGTATGATAAAAATGAGCATGATCACCTTAGTTATTTGAGAAGATTATTTGATAAGTTAAGGAAGGCTAAACTCTATGGAAAATGGAAAAGTATGATTTTATGCTTTAGAGTGTTGTTTTCTGTGGATATATTGTGAGTATTGAGGATATAAAAGTAAATCCTATAAAGATTCAAGTTGTTCGTGTTTAGACCATACCTAAGGATATTCATGAGGTGAGGAGTTTTCATGAATGAGTAAATTTTTTATAGAATATTCATGAAATATTTCCTTACCTTTTCCTTGAAGATTACACATCTTTTTGCAAAAGGTGAATTCAAGTAGGGAGAAGATGCCACTAAAGCCTTTGAGCTTTTAAAGGACAAGCTCTGTAATGTACAACTATTATCTTTACCTAACGTTGATAAAAAATTTGAAGTTATATGTGATGTTAGTGGGATAGGGATAGGAGGTGACCTCTCAGAAGAAAAAAGAGCCATTACATTTTTAATGAAAAATTAAATGGTGCTAAAATTAACTATTCAACCTATGATAAGGAGTTCTATGCCATCATAAGAATCTCGGAAACGTTAAGTCATTATTTGAGACCTAAACCATTTATTTTGCATTAGGATCATGAGATTCTAAAATATTTGCATGGGCAAAAGAAAATAAGTCCTAGGGATATAAAAAGGGGTTAGATTCTTACAACCCTTTATGTTTTCTATAAAACATTTCCATTATAGAGAAAATGTCCTAGTAGATGCATTACCTAGGAGATCTATGATATTTATTATGTTGGATTCTTAATTATTAGGATTTTAAATGTTGAAAGAATTATAGGCAAAAGTTGAAGATTTATATCAAATGTTTAATAAATGTAAGAAAAATCATATTCATGGTGATTATTTTATATAAGAGGACTTTCTTTTCAAACATAATATGTTGTGTATAGCTCATTATATTTTAGTTGATTTACTTGTTAAGGAAGTACATGAAGGCATATAGTTGGTCATTTTGGTGTTCATAAAACAACGTAAATATTATAAGAAAATTTTTACTAGTCATGAATGATAATATTTAGCACAAGTTACTATTTGGAATTGTGTGACTGGTGAAAAGAGTAATATTTTCTTCCATAAAGGGTTGTATACTCCTTTACCAATAATTAGTTAACCATGGTAGAGTTTTAGTATGGATTTTGTCTTAGGTTTACCAAGGATAGAAAGGGGAAATGACTCTATTTTGGTGGTAGTAGATAGGTTTTCTAAAATAGCACATTTCACACCTTATAATATAACAGCTGATTTAACTTATGTGATAGATTTATATTATAAAAAAATAGTAAGGTTATATAATATTCCCAAAAGTATAGTGTTAGATAAAGATGTAAAAAATTTTGAATTACTTTCGGAAGACAATTTCGTATATCTTAAGTACTAAGTTGTTGTTTAGTATATCTCATCATCCACAAATGGATGGTCAAACCAAAGTTTCTAATATACCCTTGGAAACTTTACTAAGAGAGTTAGTTAATAATAGTACTAAAGCTTGGGATATAAAACTCTAATATGGTGAATTTACATAGAATAAGAGTCCTTCTAATACCACTCACTAAAGTTTATTTATAGTTCTTTATGAAGTTAATACTTATTTACCTACTGATATGTTTTCATTGAAAATTTTGATATTTAAAATTATGATGCAAAGGAAGGAGTTGAATTATTTTAAGAACATCATGAACAAATATGGAATAATATTGGGAAATCTAATACTAAATACAAAAATCCATCTAACAAGAATAGAACTATATACTTTTTTTCACCAAGGGACATGGTATGGTTTCATGAAAGAAAAGAAAGATTTCTAAACTTAAGAAAGATGAAACTAATGCCAAGAGTATATAGACCTTTCAAAATTTTGAGAAAATCTATAAATAATGCTTGTGAACTAGAATTATAAGAATCTTATGGAGGAGTTTGTAGGAGTTTCAATTTTGTTGATTTATCTCATAATAGTGATGCTCATTTTTGGAAAAATTTCTTTTCTACAAGGGGAGAATGATGTAGGAGCTTCTCAATCTCATTCTTCTCAAGTTAAAAGTGAAGATACCACATATTTTGAGGTAATACCAATTATTTTGAAAAATATTCAACAACTTCATAATCATACTAATATTATTTCATTAAGTTATTCTTGCAGGTAATATATAGGTTAGCAAGAAGAGGAGTTCGCCAATGATATCTAATGTTCAAGACAATAGCAATACGAGAGTTACAAAATTGAAACGAAGATAACGCTACATGAAATTGAAGCATGATTATTAAGTATTTCATGTATTATGAACATTAGCTTTTATGTAGCATTCATATTTTGTGTAAGCTTGGCAATATCTTACCTATTTAATTATAATTTATTATTTATATCATATGGGCATATATTTTTTTAACTCTTGTATAATTAGGTTGATTGATTTGGGCTTAATTAAGGAGAGTTAAACTTGGCCAGATTAAGGAATAATGAAGAATGAAATTGAGCATTAAACGAACAAAGAAGCAAGAGTAAAATCTATCTTTCTTTCTTTTTATCTTTCTGAGGAATGAATAGTTGGATTAATTCTATGAAGAAATTATTTATTTCTCTTTAGATATGAATTGAATCTTTGATTAAATTAAAACACAACCATGTGAAATCAACTAGTAATTATCTGAGTGAAATTATTCTATACTTAATTCAACTTTGTTAAATATCAACTTCAATTCAGAGATCTTATAATTATGAAGATACTCATCAATATCTTACACATTAGTATCTATATATATTTTTTTACCTTCTGAGGATAGATTCGATTGTACTATACTTTCCTTAGATGTTCCTTCAGAGATAGGTTAGGTAGACATACTAGTAAACTAAATTGAAATGGACTAACGAGTCTTTATGTTATCATTGGGATTGATTTGTTGTAGAGGTATCACATAGTGATATATTGTGCTTAGGAGTGGGTTATGTTTTCATGGCCTTAAGGTGCTAGGATATCTTATAGAATATGCAAGCCTTAAGGTGCTAGGATCTCTTATAGAATATGCAAGGTTATATCTAATTATATGCTATAGATCTTTATTTAGAGAGGTTACCCAATGTATTTATGAAATGTTCAAGAGCTGAAAAAGTATGTGTTGGTGGTTGAGGAAATTTTAGTTACTCAAAAGTTTCTTAACGTTTTCTTGGAGGACATATGAGTTATACCACTAGTATGTGAGATAGACTTCACTAATGAGCTGGTAGTAAGATCTATGATATCTTTATCGAATGGTGCTAGCAAAATTACATATTTTAAAGTTAGGACTAGAGGACTGAGTGGCTTATGGGTACATTCACTCGAGTGTGTCTATGGGGACCGTTAGATTTCTTCATGCTGAAGAAGAATGAATGTATGTGCTTCTACATAGATTGTGAGGGTCCGAACTAGTTCATTTTGAAGAACTATTATCCTCCAATGAGGATTGATGATGTGATTTATCAAATTAGGTGTAATTAGATCTTTTCAATGATTGAATTGAGATTAGGATATCATTAACTACACATCATAAAGGTAAACAAACAAATGATAACCTTTAGGACATAATATGATCACTATGAGTTTATGGTGACTCCTTTTACCCTCATTAATGTGCCTACCGTATTTATTGACTTAATGATGATGATATTTAGGTCATTTTATGATATTTTGTGGTACTCATCCTACATGATATCTTGGTATACTAATAGAGTGGAGATGAGCATGAATAACATCTTTGCTCTATATTATCACTCAAAAGAGAGCATAAGTTTTATACCAAACACTCTATGTGTGAATTATAGCTTTGTAAAGTTATATTTTTTTGTCATGTTATTTCAACAAGAGGAGTCATCATGGATCTAATGAAGATTTTTGCAAACACCAAATAGAAGGCACCAACTAATGTTCTAGAAGTTTGTAGTTTCTTATGTTTGGATAGGTACTATAGGTGCTTTGTTAAGGACTTATTGAAGGTTTACAATCATTTAAGAAAAAAAATCTAAAGAAGGGTACCAAAAATCTATGGGATGATGCATATAAGGGTGCATTTTAGGAGTTTAAGTGGTGTTTGATTATAATGCCTATTTTGAATTTACCATTAGGATTAGATAGGTTTGAGGGCTTTAGTAATATGTCAAACCATGAATCAATTTATGTATTAATGCATCATAGTAATGTAGTAGCTTATGCTTCTTATAAGCTAAAGTAGTATGAACATAACTCTTTAACTCAAGGTTTGGAGTTGGTCGTAGTAGTCTTCACATTGAAAATTTAGAGGCATTATTTATATTGGGCATAGTGCAAATTCTTCACCAACCATAAGAGCCTTATATATATGCTTAGTTAGAAGAATTTGAATATGAGTTTGAGTATGCGTATAGAGTTAATAAAGATCTATGATATTAATTGGACCTATAATGTTGTTAAGGACGATGTCGTAATATATATTGAGTTGGAAGACATCACACTCTTTGAGTTCATATCTAGTATCAAATTAGTTACTTAAGGAGTTTTGGGAGATGGGGATGGATTTGATCAAATAGGATGATTTAGAAGCTCGAATGAGTGCTTTGATGATTATGTTATTGATGTTTGGTGATATACTGGTAGGATAACCTAGGGATGTTAAGCTCATGATGATTTTGTAAAAGTGATAGGACCATCAAACTAAGGGTTTTCATACACATGATAATGGTATCATTTGCTATAAGGGTTCATTGGTATGTACCTCAATGTTTCACTAACTTGAAGCATTGAATATAGGGATGGGTTACTATACTTCGTATTCCAATAAATTATGAGGGGATATATTATAGAAGGACCTAAATAGTATTTACTGGTAGCATTATATGAAGCCAAAGGTAGTAGAGTTAGTGCCAACCTTTTTAACCTAGTAGAAGGTTAAGATAAAGCACTATGGACCTATAGGGTTAATCCACCATTTAGATGTTCCAAGATGGAAGTTGGACTCAATTTTCAAGGATTTTTTTATAGGGCTACAAAGGAACCACATTAGTTGTGATATGATTTGGGTCGTCATCGACATATTGACTAAGTCTGATATTTTTTGCAGATAAAGTCAACTTGGAGTATGGATTAGTTAGTTAATGCTTACTCATAGCCTTAGATAAGGGATTAGAGATTCCTTTTCCACTTCTTGGGAATTTTTAAGAGGTTATAGGCATAATGTTTTGGAATAATTTTTTGAAAGGATAGAAGTTGTAGTTAGTTTTTCTCCTAAATTTTATGTATGATTGTGTGTATTATCATACGGTTATGATTAGGTCATAAAATTAATCTTGTTATTGCTATGATGTGCTAATGTTGTATTATATGATGAAAACTTAATAATGTAAAAAATCATTCTCTTATATGATATCATTGCAATAATTCTTATATTATAAAACCAAAGTGAATTAGTATGAAAAATAGTATTGCACTTAGGTTTGAATAAGTATGGTAAGCACAAAATTTTTTTGATTAAGATGTATGATGTTAAAAAAATTGAGGATTGGAAAACTATGACGCCAGCATATATGGCTTTTGTGAAATAATGTCGTTTGGATATCCTTAAGGATATTTTAGTGAATATGGGTTTAATATAGAAAGATTTGTAATTTTAATGGTTTCCATGGTTTAAAATATTCTAAAAATATCATGTGAACAATTTTGAGTAATTATCAATGGCCTAAGTCCAAATAAATTGAGAATATGGTTTAAATTGGGAATAACAACCCTAAAGGCAATGTTATTATCGCATCTATAAGACATTTGATATAGAAATTTTTTATGATATGTAGTTAATTTCAGTATTTTAGGAATGCATATTAAATTTGGTTATTATATGAGTGTTATGTGGAATTTTATACTTAACTTGTGAAGTTAATGGTTATGAATAGTAACTCTAGAGATAGTCTTGGTATCCTACGTGTAAGACATTTACGTTTAAACTTGAGTTCTAGATATATTGATAATAAAAATATATTAGGAAGGTATGTTAAAATTTCTGGGTAAACATTTAATATCGATGAAAATATGTTTATATTGTGAAATTAGAGTCTTCTTAGGAATATTGTGACCTTTTTACTTACTAAAAGTTCGATCTTTAAGTGGTTGATATTTATGTGTTTTGGATAATTAAATTGAGCTCCATTATGATTTTTTCATATCTATATCTATGTCTTCATGATGGAATTGAAATAAATGATAGTAAATAAGACAGCAATCACTTAAAGTGAATGATCATGTGAGTCGAGACTGAGATATAGAGATTAGTCCACCAACTTAATAATAGTGGAAAAGATCATTTTAACCTTAGAGGTTCATTAGACCTTTCTACCATTTTAAGAATAGTGGTAAGTGTTGTTTTACACTAGGATGTGTATAATATGCTCCATTGGCTTAATAATATTGACTTGAAATTTTTTATCATAGGAGGTATTTTAGTCCATTCCACAAGATTAAGAATATTTGGATCCTATGTTCAATGTATATAAGGAAATGGTTGATGATGTCATTTAATGATGGATATATGGGTTTAGTTATTCTCTTGCATTGGATCATATTTAAGATTTTTACCAAATGAGCACTTTATGTTGTCTTATGTAATTATGTCATTTCTTAACTGTATTATCGCCTTAATTGGTTCATAGTGTACTGATTATACTTTTCATAGGTGCTTCTCATTCCCATATACAGAGGGTCTAGATGTTTTCATATAGGTTGATAAAGAATAATTGGATAATTATTCTTCTTATGATGATTTATGTGTTTAGGAGTGACTATTTTATATTAGGGTTAGTTATTGTGTTATGTCATCAAGTTACTTAATTTTTTTCTATATATCTTTTGGGATTCAATATTTCTAATGTATCACTTTTATTTATTTTGATTTTATACTTGAAGTTCCTCTACAAACTCATTTTTCATTTAATGAAACTTCTATCATTTTCCATTTATCATGTTTTATGTTGTAATTATTTTTTCTTTTAATTGATGTGAGGATGGCATGGGAAGATACACATATGTCAATAATGGTAATAACACCGACATATTTTGATATTATGCTTCTCCTAAAACAAAAATCTTCAATTGTAAATTTGTTCGTGTTACATTAAATTATTTTAGAAACTCTAAGGACAAGAATGTCTTATGAATCATCACTTGAATATATCTATTCTTTGAGCTTCTGCAATTGATCGTATTTAGCTAAGACCATAAACTAAGCATACATAACAGACGCAGCGTTACAGTACCCCTATAATAGAAGTTGTTTCTCATAATGAGAAAAATCATTACTCACTAAATAGTTATCTATAGTTTCAAAAGTTTTCTTTGATTTGTTATCCACAATATTTTTCTGAATGTGCTCATCAATCTCTTCATTCCATGATTTGACCTCACATAGTTTTTTTTTATAAATCATGAACTCTGTGTTGTTATCCAAGTCCTTATAGGAAACTTCTTTATATAACCACTTGGTTCAATATGTTATTCCACCAAGGTTTTTTCAAGTTTTATGCATTGTCCTTATATTTGTGAACCCTATTTGTAAAGATCATATTATCCTTTTTCTTGAACATAAATTCATCAGGGAACTATATGACCTTGTTGGCATCAACAACTTATGTTTTCTTTATTGAATATTTTTTTCAATTAAGTGATTTTCGTTGGAAAGTTCATTTTCCAAGTAAATGTTTTTTCTGGTAAGTATCTTCCAAGTACTTGTTATTTACTCTTACCAACAAAATTTTAGCTTCTAAAGTTTTCCTAATGCATTATAAACAATTGACAAGGTTAGCACCTTGAGCCTTTAGAAAATCTATGTCAAATATATTAGTTTTCAATTCAATCTTTTTAATTTCCAACTAAGATATTATAGCATCAAGTGTTTCTTTCTAGACTTTCAATGTTGAGTGAACTTCTTGAACTTCTAAATGACATTTGTCTATCCCTTGAAAGTGTTGAATGCTTTAAAAACTTTGATCGATTTTCTTCTTCTACATAACAAGTTGTTGTAAATAGTACATAGAGAGTTATCAAAGGTTTTGCAATAAAAACATGACATATATAAAACTAAGAAGTTATAGATAGAAGGTAAGATTTAAATCTGCCATTAGTAGAATTTTAATTAGAATGTCATTGATTATTTGTTTCTCCTTCTTTACTACAAGCACCTTAGTGAGCTCAAGAGTGTCATAGTTGTTTGGATGGCCCTAGAAGAAGGAATGATCATGAGGCATGGATAGGATGGCTTCATCATCTTAAATAAATATTTTAGAACTACCCTAATAAATTTGTTACCTTTTTAGAGCTACAACCATTTCATAGAACAAAGAGAGTTTCTAATGGATCCCTTAAATTATTTTTTGTTTTGTTAATAAAGAAGAGATATTGATGGAGTAATGATAAATGAGACTTTTGCATCTTATTCCTTAAGTTCATAAGAGTTTATATCATAAATTTTAGTTAGAATTCTCCCTTTCTGTTCTTGTTATTGCCTTTGTGTTGTGAAAATTTGTAGGATCTCAAGAAACAAAAAAAACATGAAGGATGGAAGCAATAATAAGCTTAAAGGGAGCAAAAAGGATCGAAGAGGAGCAAAAGTTGAAGTGGAAAGAGATTTAGAGCTAAGATGCAAATTTCATAATGAAAGAAAAGCAAGAATGCATATTAGAAGTATGTGAGCATGAAATATGTGGAATTTCGACTAGGATACAGTCTGAACATGGAGAAGCTTTCAGCATCAAATTTGTATATATATTTTCAAGAGCTTTCCAACGCATCCAAAATCAACTCAATCATAGTTCTGATAAAAGTTATGGTTGAATTGCCTAGCACAGTCAAAGCTGACACGGGTGGTTGTGCTATTCAACACGACCTTGTTGGCTATTCGACACGACCAGCCCGTGCTGTTCAACACGGCCATGTCATTTACAGAATCACTGAAAAAAAATTAACACACACAAGTGTTTCAGAGGAGAAAACTAGGGATTCGAGGAGGCCGATAGATTAAACATTAATTATAATTCTCATCCTAGCAGCCTCCATTCCCTCTCTCTCCTCTCTCCTCCATCCTCTTCCCCAATTCCTTAAGATTTCTCTTGTAAACTAGGGATCTAGTTGCATGAAGTTGAATAGTGTAAGAATTTGTAAATATCAAGGGTATTATCTAATGATCATTTCTCTATCTATGAAATCTCTTATTATCTTCAATATTCTTGCTATGAATTTGATAGGCTACATATTATGCTCAGGTGAAGGGGAGTTTCCCTTGTTATGAATGTATTAAATAATTACATGCTTTTTGATTCAATTTATAATCCTTGTGTGGTGTTATTGATCACTTGCACCTAGAGCACCCTTCAAAAACATGATGCTCAAATTCAAGGTCACCTTCAAAAACAAGATTTTTGCCTCTAAAATAAGGATGCATCCATCAAGAACCTAGGGGCAGAGATTAGAAAACATGCTAATGCCATTTTAGGGAGAGCATCTAATACTTTTCCTAGTGATACAATCATTAACCCCAAAGAGCAAATCAATGTAATAACCTTGAGGAGTGGAAAACAACTACCTGAACCATACCCTCAAGAGCCCAAAGAACTTAAAAAAAAAGCTCCTGAGGAGAAAGTGCTTGAATCACCACCTAAGGCAATCCACACTTCACCTCAAGAGGTAAAGGTATATGTTGCTCCTCTTCTATTTCCAAGTAGGATTGTACAACGCAAGTTAGATTCTCAATTTACAAAATTTCTTAATATGCTTAAGAAAGTTCACATTAACTTGCCCTTGCTGGACATTGTGAGATAGATTCCCAGTTATGGGAAGTTTCTAAAGGACATAATCACTCATGGGAGGAAATTGGATAAGTATGAAATATAAGTTTGAATGAGGAATGATCTACAATCTTGTAGAAAAAACTTCCTCCTAAGCCCAAGGATCTTGGAAGTTTCACTATTCCATGTGTAATTGGGGATCTAAAATTCAAGAAGGTGTTGTGTGATCTTGGTGCTAGCATTAATTTGATGCCTTTCTCTAATTTCAAAGGTCTAGGTCTAGGGGAACTAAAACCCACCAATATGTCCCTTTTGTTGGTTGATTGATCTATCAAATATCCTAAGGGAATTATTGATCTAGCATTAAACTAGACATATTTATCTTCCCTGTTGACTTTGTTGTGCTAGATATGGAGGAAGACCACAAAGTCCCCCTAATTCTTGGTAGGCCTTTCTTGGCAAAAGGACACACTCTCATGTATGTCAAAGAGTGTAAGCTCATTCTTCATTTTTAGGTTGAAGAAGTCACTTTTAATGTATTTAAGAGCATGAAATACCTCTTAGATGATAACACTTACTATTGCATTAATATCTTTGACAATGTAATTGATGATTGTTTTCAAGCAAGTGTTGTGCAGGATCTCCTAGAAAGGTGTTTGGTTCAACAAAGAGAGAGAGAATGAAGAGAAAGAAGAATATGTTGTCCAGTACTTGAATGGACATCCACAATATGGTCATCACACTATGGTCCTCTTATGAGGGCTAGAAAGGGCTCAGATTTCAAAATTGAAGTCATCCATTTAGGAACTTCCCATGCTAGAGCTCAAGCCACTACCTCAGCGTTTGAAATATGCATTTTTTGGTCATAATGACATACTTCCCATCATTATTTCTTCATATTTGACTAATCTGTAGGAAGAAAAATTGATGAGAGTGCTTAAGGAATGAAAGAAGGCCTTCAGATGGACCATTGCTGACATTAAAGGCCACAATATTCTCATGGAATACAACCACAAGAAAATGATCTAACCTCAAAGTTGATTGAATCCAACAATGGAAGAGGTGGTGAAGAAGGAGGTAGTTAAGCTATTAGATGCAGGTATGATCTATCCAATATCTGATAGCTCTTGGGTTAGTCTTGTCCAAGTGGTTCTCAAGAAAGGGGGAATCACACTAATTAAGAATGATAATAACGAATTGCTGCCTACTAGAACTATTACAGGTTGGCATGTCCACATTGATTTTAGAAAGCTGAATGATTCCATTAGAAAAGATCACTTCCCCTTTTCCTTCATTGACCAGATTCTTAAATGCTTGGCAGGGCATGCCTATTATTGCTTTCTTGATGGGTATTCTGGTTATGTGCAAATACCTATTTTCCCTAAGGACCAAGAGAAGACTATCTTCACTTATCCATATGGCACCTTCACATATAGACAGATGCATTTTGGTCTTTTAATGCCTTAGCCGCATTTCAAAGATACATGATGGCCCTATTTTATGACATGGTTGAAAAATTCATGGCAATCTTTATGGATGATTTTTCGGTCTTTGGGTTTTCTTTTGATGCATGCTTAGACAATCTTGAACTTATTCTAAAACATTGTGAGGATACTAAGCTGGTTCTAAATTAGGAAAAGTGTCATTTGATGGTCCGGGAAGGAAAAGTTTAGAGCATAAGATTTGGTGTAAAGGGATAGAGGTAGTTAAGGTAAAAATTGAAATCATTGAGAAATTACCACCACCTACATGTATTAGAGACATTCGTAGCTTCCTTGGCCATGCAGTTTCTATAGATATTTCATTAAATATTTCTCAAAAATTTCAAAACCTTTTTATTATCTGTTAGCTAAAGATGTTCCCTTTCACTTTTCTTATGCGTGTCTTGTTGCCTTTAACACTTTGAAGGCAAAACTTGTGGATTCTCTGATTATTGTTACTCCTAACTAGAATTTACCTTTTTAGATTATGTGTAATGCTAGTGATGTTACTATAGGAGCAGTATTAGGGCAGAGTAAGGAAAAAAAATTTCATACTATCTATTTGCTATCAAGACTTTGAATATATTACAAATGAAGTATGCAACAACTGAAAAGGAATGGCTAGCTGTGGTTTTCTCATTTGACAAGTTTTGTCCTTATCTATTACTTAGCAAGGTCATTGTCTATACTGACCATGCCACCTTAAAGTATCTTTTTGTTAAGCAAGATGCAAAGTCCAGAATCATTAAGTGGATTTTATTATTGCAAGAGTTCAACATGGAAATGAGGGATAGGAAGGGTAGCGAGAATCAAGTAGTTGATCATCTTTCTAATTTATCCTCTACGTATGAGGTTAATCAATAACCTACACCTATTTGAGATGAATTTCCCGATGAGACACTCTACAAGGTTAAAAATAATCCCTAGTATGATGATATTTTGAACTATCTTGTAAGTGAAATCTTACCCAATGACCCTTCCTTTCATTAAAGGAAGAAGTTATTACATGATCTGAGGTACTACTTTTGGGATGATCCTTAACTCTATAGGATTTGTGCTAATCATTCCATTAGAAGATGTATCTCGGAGCATGAAATGCATTCTTTACTATCTCATTGTCATAGTAAAGAGTGTGGTAGCCATTTCAACCCCACCAAAACGGCCGAAAAAGTCATGCAATGTGGATTATATTTTCCTACCTTGTTTCATAATGCATAATCATTTTCTAAGACTTGTGATAGGTGTTAAAGAATGAAAAAATTTTCTAGAAAACAAAAGATGCCCCTCACAAACATTCTTTTAGTGGAGTTATTCAATATTTGGGGAATCAATTCTATGGGACCATTTCCTAAGTTTATGCTTAATGAATATATTCTTGTGGCAGTTGATTATGTATCTAAGTGGGTAGAGGCTATAGCCACTCCCAAAAACAATGCAAAAGTTCACACCAAATTTTTGAAAAAGGATATCTTTTCAAGTTTTGGGACACCTCAGACTATCATTAGTGATGGGGGTTCTCATTTTTGCAATAGAGCATTTAATGCTCTTTTGAGTAAGTATGGAGCTAAAAATAAGGTTTATACCCCATAAAATCCTCAAACTAGTGGTCAAGTGGAGGTGTTAAACCTTGAGCTTAAGAGAATTCTTTAGAAAATAATTAACTCCTCTAGAGAGGATTGGTCTTTGAAACTTAACAATGCTCTATGGGCTTACTGAACAACATTTAAAATCCCCATTAGAATGTCCCCTTATAATCTTGTTTTTAGAAAATATTGTCACCTCCCTAAACATGAGCATAAATCATTTTACGCTACCCGTCTCCTTAACTCTGATATGCAATCTGCTGGTGAGAAGCGGCTTCTTTAATTGAATGAACTTGATGAATTCAAGTTAAGGCATATGAAAGTGCAAGGCTATACAAGGAGTGCATGAAAAGGATTCATGATCAACGCATCACCAAACAAGAATTTCAATTAGGGAAACAGGTGCTTCTATTTAATTCTTGTTTGTGACTGTTTTTTGGAAAGCTTAAATCTAGATGGTCAGGACCATTCACAATCGCACAAGTTTTTCCATCTGGAGCAGTCGAAATCACTAGCCTTGACAAAGGACCTTTTAAAGTGAATGGGTAAAGGTTGAAGGTGTATGAATGTGGTGAGGTTGAAGACCTCAAAACCACTATTCTTCTAGATGACCCGAAGTGAATAGTGAAGAAGCCAAGCTAATGACTTTAAACAAGTGCTTCTTGGGAGGCAACCCAAGCTTTTTTTACCTCTCTTCCTTTTGATCTTTATTTTTCTCAATTTTTTTGTAATATATTTAGTCTTTTGACTTTTTCTTTTCAGACCTCTTATGGCTTTTGGTTTGATAGATTTATAGTTGGTGACGTGGGAATCCCACATCAAGATAAGAGATCATGCTTAATTTGTTTGAATGTGAAGATGTGAATTTGGCCTAGTGAAATGTTGCTAAGTACTGGGTGAAGGAAAATTTTGAAGTTTGGAATTTTTGGCTAAGTGTTGGAAAGAATGCAATTTGGAAGGACAACACGGCCAGGTCATGCTTTGCAACAAGACCATGGTGTCGGGAGGGTTACAATCTGGAAGTTAAACAAGACCAGGCCGTGCTCTAAAACACGGTCGTATCATAAGAAGGATTACAATCTGGACAGCCAACATGGGAAGGCCATGCTCTACAAGACGGCCGTGTCATCAAGGCGGATACAATCAGGAAGAGTAACACGGGCAAGCCATGTTATGTAATGAAACCATGTCATAATCGACACGGGTATCATGTGTTGTTCAACACGACTATGTCGACCCTTCATGTGCAGCCCAACGGTCATTTTATCTCCTTTTCATGGAAAACCCCTCCCATTCTTCTTCAACCTTTAACTCATGAGTAAAGAATTATGGAGGAGGATTGCTTATCAAGAAGGAGACCTCCTTGTTTATCACACCTTTAGCACTAAAGCTTCCCGTATTTATAATCTAGTGTTCCGATACCTCCAGTGCCTTATGGCATGCATTGTACTCGGGAGAGAGGATAGTGCTAGAGTTTGCCAGGAGTCCTAGTTGTTTTTCTTATGGGGTATGGTGAACTAAGAAATTTTGGACACTAGTTTCTTTCTAACAAATCAGATGGAGAAAGTTGGCAGATGCCATAAGGGACACATTGTTGTGGGTGGCCTCGTTACTATCATTGCCTCCCATCTGGGTTATGAGGTTCATGGTGTGGATCAGGTTATTAAACCTCGGCTCTATCTTAATACTAATGCAATTCTATAGTTCAACATGATTTCAACCTCTAATGATAAGCTTTGGCTTCTCATTGAGATGAGGATCAGCACCCACTTCCTAATAGAGCTCGCACTTCCATAGATAATGAGTGCAATTAACAGCCACATGATCCATCTAGTTTACTAGGCATCGCTTAGCCTATGGTGCCCCATGCTAACCCTACTACTTCTTCCTCCTCCCGACCTTCTCTAGCCTTTGCCTCTAAGTTTGGCACTCGATTTGGTTCTTGGGATTAGTTCTTCACAGATTCAGTTCAAGTATAGATCAATGCTTCACCAATCTCCACAGTACTTTGGGCCAACACTTTACTGACTTTGGCTACTCTATGTTCTAGCATTTCGCTGATGTCCATCACTCCATTGATCAATGCTTTACATGTATGTAATCCCATTTGGATTGTCGCCAGGATGCTTATGACACTTAGCTAGGGGAGATGAAGTCTCTCATGCACCAGATGCACTCCTAGTAGTTTGGCCACTGCCCTCCACCACCTCCTTTGTTAGATTGAGCCATGGATATTTTCTTCCTCTTTTCTCTTTTTCTTCTTGTTTCACATTGAGAACAATGTCATACATAATAATGGGGGAGAAGATGGCCTATCTGTTCCATTTGGTTAGTATTCTATTTTTCCTAGTTTTATTTTGATGAGTGTGTTGCCGTGTTTTCTTTAGTTATTTCTTCTCTTTAAAAAAAAAGTAGGAAATTACCCTTCATTGATGATATTAAAGAGTTTGTTTTGTCTTAAAATGGCATGAGTGTTTGGTTTGGCCAGTTAAGACCCTTGAAATACTTTTTGAAAATGGAATTTTTGTGCTTGAATGTTTTGGTTGCATTGTAATGAGATAAGTGTAACTGTGGTTGAAAACTTTAAGGTCATGCAAGTCTTATAATTATTGTGGCATAGTATTTTGACTTATGTAATTTTTTACTCATTCCCAAAAGGGATTAGAATTAGAGAAATTTGGACCCTTTGAGACTTTTAGCCTTTAGACTGATACATCACTACAGTCTCTTATTTCTCTTTTGTGTGTGTGTCCCACCATGACTTGGGAAACTTGAACTTGCAATGGTTTTCTTCAAAATCACATATAACTTAGACATGCATTAAAATTATAGATTCACATGTCTTTTCCTAAAACTAACATTAGCCAAATAGCCTAACCTTTATGTTTTATCCTTTCCTAACCATGTTGTGCTTATGGCCATTTTTCTTGATCTAACCACATATGTAACCCAATTTATTTTATCCCTCCCTAAGTCTAGAACCAATGGGTGTTTTGAAAATTGAAAATGGAGGTTGGAAGTGTGATGCAATCTAAGCATGGGGGTGTGTGAAAAAATGGATGGTTATGTAGGATGTCAATTAAAAACATTATATAAAGGAATAAATCATTGAAAAAAAATCAGTAAGAAGCTTGGGGGTTTTTTCTTTCATGATGTGAAAGTTGGGATGGAAAGAAAAAAAAGTGAATAAGGTGGAGGAGTCTTATCTTGTTGTTGTTGATCATAATTCATTCGTACTAGACTTTTAACTCCACTTCCCAAAATTTTCCATCCTAACCTTCTAACCATGGCCTCGTTACAACCCTAATATGACCTCTTGATTTTTGTGTGTCCTAAGTATTCTCAGTGGTGGAGAATCAAGAAGCTTTGCAAGAATATGGAAAATCTTGATCATGAGTGAGAGGAATAGAGCGGAACCCCTAAATACAATTAAACATATGAGAGGTGCACCCACATGACCTAAAGTGATAATTCTAATTCGAAATCTTGTGGAATGAGTAAGTTGGTATACGATTGCTTGTTGTCCACTATTCAATGTCCTTTGTTGCATGGCAGGGCCTTAGAGCTTGATAGTACAGTTACACTAGAGAAGAGGATTTTGGGATCTTATTAGCTACTAATACTTTTTGGATTTATTTTTCCTTATTCCCCTCTTCTACAATCAAGGTAATAGATAAGTTTTTGGCTTATGCCTCTTACTATGCCAACGAAACCCTTGAGATTTCCTTAGGTGGGCCTCCTCTAAAAAAATTAATTTTTTAGGATAGCCAATGGACTTAAGGTTGAATCAATAAATAATATCGTCTAAAAGTACTAATATTCCTAACATCATTTGGTTTGGTTTTCTTTAATGATTTTTTATGATTGAGCTTAGCAACCTTCTCTCATTCCTTAACCTATAATAAGGAAAAAAATTATTAGAATGAGATTATAAACAAGCATGGCAAATGAAAAATCATGGGAAGAATTACTTTTTATGTTTTTACCCTAGAAATAGATGCTTTAATAGGGGATATACTGGAATTTTTATGCCCTTTGACAAGCTAGGAGTGCCATTTTGTTCTCAAGCTTTTCATACATTACACTATGGGAAAAAAGAATGACTCTATAAGCTAACAAATGGGATATGTCATTAAATAAGTTAAATTTAAAAAAAATGGAGGTATGCCACTCATAAATGAAAAATATTAACCTTATAGTTTTGAGGATTAAGGGATTGATTCACTACAGAAAACTAGGCTTTTAACGACCAACAAATTTCGTCGTTAATGGCCAAAATTTAGTCGCTAACGTCAATAACGACCAAATAAATTGTTGGTCGTCGGTGGTCGTTATTGCTCCCTCGCTAAAGGCTTTAACGACCAACCGAAATTTTTTGGTCGTTAAAGCAATAACGACGACATATAATGTTGGTCGCTATTGCTTTAACGACGACTTATAATGTTGGTCGCTAAAGCAATAGCGACGACTTATAATGTTGGTCGCTATAAGCAATAGTGACGACGTATAATGTTGGTCGTTATAAATAATAGCGACGGAAAAAATATATCATTGTAAATAATATTGGCAATCAAGTTTTTTTTGTAATTAAATAAATAAATAATCATCACACCAATACCGACTAATTTTTCCTTCACTACTAAAATCCATTTATTATTAGCGACATAATTTATTAGTCGCAAATGCCATAATTATATATTCAAGAATATAATTGGCATTTCAACAATTTTCTCAAACCCTACACCTGTATATATATATATATATATATATATATATATATATATATATATATCCATTACAATCTTCTCAAACCCTGTACATGTATCCATATATATCCCTTTTATCACATGAATATAATTTTCTAAATACTTGCCTACAAACATTCAACTAAATATTCATACAAATAGTTTGAATTAAATGCCTGGTACAACAAAATATTTGATCAAATTTAAATATATTACAAAAGAACTACAAGATATCATTGTATTACACAAATATCATGATAAGCAGCCACCTAAAAATTAATCGTCCTATTCACCGAACCTAATAGACTTAGTCAGCTTGTCAAAATGAGTTGGATCTGCAACAATAGAAATATAAAAATAATAATTAATATAAGTATCAAATAAACAATGGCATATCATATTAAAAGAAAAAAAATATCACAATAAACAATAAAGGTGAGCCCTTTCGATTGCATTTTTCATTGGTAAAATTGTCATCTATCATTTTATATAGTGCTAATATGATGATGTGTTTATATATCTTCATGGTTGCAAGTGTTATAGGAAAACTTGTGGCTATGAAACTCTTCAAAGCCAAGAAATGAGTTATTTGTTAACAAAGTTAATCAATCTTACAATGCCTTACTTGATAGGTCATTCATAGGTTGTTTTTGTGAAAGGTCGGAGTATTTATGAAAACATCCTTATGATATTTGCAATGGTAAATGGATGCCTAAATAAGTATTTATCCTTGTGTTACGTGATCAACTTATATATGCATAAAGAGTATGACAGTATGAATTGGTATTTCTTGAAAGCAACTATGTTCTCTCTCAACTTCCCACCTTAGTTTGAAAGCCACATTATGGTTTCAATGGTATTCATCATCCACCTTTTAAAGCTAGAAGAGGGGCAAGGTAAGGTGATCTTCTTTCCCTATATCTATTTGTTCTTACCATGGAATATCTTCATAGGGCTTTAAAAGATCTATGGGAAAATCACATTTTCTCTAGTTATCATAAGTGCAAAAAGGTTCAATACATTAGCCTCTCTTTTTTCTAATAATCTCTTACTTTTTTTCTAGGGGGATACATATTCAGTTTTAGTGTTCTATGATGTGTTAAAAAAAATTCTCAAGGATCTTAGGTCTTCAATTAAATCCAATAAAGAGTAACATTTTCAATGGTGTCTTGAAAAAAAAGTACACCAAAGATCACTTATTCTCTTTGCTCCATCTCCCTAAAGGAAAAATTCTTCTCAGGTACTTAGGTGTACCACTGCTAGGAAAGTCCCTTTCTTATCACCATTTTTTCCCCTTAATTGAGAGATCACTAGTAGAATTGGTATGTGTAAGAATAGATTTATTAGTAAATTGTCTAATACTAATAAGCTTGATTTATTAGTAATTTGAAAGATTAGTAACACTTCCTGATTATCCACACATTTGTAAGGCATTAAGAGTATCCTCGTTAGAGTGAACAATATTGTCCTTATTAGTATATATATGTTCAGTAAAACCAAAGTATTTGCCCAAAGACCAGCTCTTAATTTTCTTCACTGATTCTTTTCTACCCTTCACAGCCTCTGGGACATCCTTTTGTTGTCAAGAGAGTACAATACATTAGCCACACCTTGAAATGCATTCTACTCGACATTTATTGGACCATTATTCAATTTGAATATTTCTGGTTTTTTTTTGCACATATAGATAATGCACATGTTTAATTGAATATTTGATCCATTCCATGCGCAGAAAACAAGTTATCGCATATGCTTCAGTACTCAATTATCCACAACTAACAGCACCAAGAGATTCAATTTAAAAGAATATTATTTCAATTCTCCTATCCTGTATGATTAAAAAAATACAGAATCAAAGCAGCTGATTATCTGTTTTGAGCACTTGATTTCATGAATGTCCACATGGAATAAAATAAATATGTATTATTTATATCAGATTTATGAGCAAATGGGGTGAGCAGATACAAAATGGTCAGCGCACTCTCAACTATAACTTAGAAATATAAACTACAGCGAAAACCCAAGGACCAAATAGAAAACAAATAGCAGAGATTGACACTATTGCCACTGAACAACTAGCAATTCTAAGTTGCAATTGCCAGCCAAATCAAGTTATTTACGTTATTTTAGTCCCAAGACCGCCTGAACATACATACCAGTTCAGAGCTGCTTCTCATAATCTTGAGTTGGCTGCTCCCACATCCTCAGAATACCTAGCAGAAGTATATATTAGATTTGATAGCACAACAAAAAAGTCAATGAAGCTCCATGAAATTAATTGGTCAATAGAATCAGTTCCTAAGGAGAAGAGGGAGATGGTTAGCATAAATCAACATGAATAATGAGTCGTATATAAATTTGATGAGAACAAAACAAAAAAGACAGGTCACTAGGTTAATCGATTGATGTAGGGAAATTATTTCTTGCGAGGCAGGGGCAAGTGACAATGGTTGGTGTCGAAGATTCTTGCGAGGCAGAGAAGACACGCCGAAGGAGAGAAGATTCAGAAGACACAGGCAGGGAGAAGATAATTACCCAAGGGTCCGATCGGGAAATAATTTTCCCTGACCCAGCAGAATAATTTTACTCCAAAAAAAATTTTCCCCCATGCCAAACATAAAAGAAAAGGGAAATAATTTCCCTTGTATTTTTACACCTGTTTTACCCCAATACCAAACACAACCTAATATGTTGCCATCATCAGCTGTAGCCTACTATGTTTGCTGCTTCTTTACTTTTGGCGCACCAGTAAAGGTATATATTATAAGTTAATTTTTTGTTTCTACAATTGTCTATACTTGAACTAATATCGAAACTACCCATTAGAAAGAGATACATACATACATATATATATATATATATATATATATATATATAGAAGAAAAAAATAAAGGTAAGCACTCATCAATTGTATTTGACCTATTTATGTACAATTACTATAATTGTCAATGCAAATATAGATATTCTTCTATTTTTAATTTAAATTAACAAAAAAAATATTAATAGAAGAAGTCATACAAACTACCTTCTTATTTTTTATTCCTCAACTAGTTCCGATTTCTTTAAAATTTCCCTTTCCTGTTTAACTTGGGTTTCTACATTTACATTTGCCTAGCTATAGAAATAAGGAATCCAATGCCTTCTATAGAATTTATATGCAGTTGAGTTTTCTTTTTCTTCTATACTTAACTAATTTTCTTAATCAAACATGAGAGCAACAACAATATATGATATACTACAATATAAAGCAGTCATGTGTCAATGTGATATTGGAATTTATATATATATATATATAAGGTTAATATAATATCCGAAATGAATCAAATTAAAAGATGTACGCAACCTTACTTTTGTTAGTAGAGGAAAAAATCACTTAAAAGCCCCAAAAGTGTTTCTAGCATATTCACCCATCACACATGCACCCACAACAAGAAGTTAGAGTAGTATTTTCTGGAACAGAAGGTAGGTATGTTTCCTAAATATGAGATTTCCTTGGTGCGTATCCCTAGAGCACCTCATTTGGGTTTCTGCTCAATCAAGCATATACCACATAATTAACCCATCTAAATCAATCATACAACACACACATATTCAATTCAGCAGATAATTTAGCATAATCAAAGCTAATTCATAGAAATTTAATCAAACAAAAGTTAGGGTTTAGGATAATTTATACCAAATAATATCAGCCAAAATAGGGCGGAAAAAGGGCACGGGAGATTCGTCAAAGGTCGAGGAACTTCCGTCGATGGTGGACGTCACTGGAGGTGGCCGGCGGTGGCGTCGCGGTGGTGTCGTGGAAATGGCGCTGGAGCAGGGTCGAGCGACCCATTCTGCTTCCCTGCTCGCGCTACTCGTCCGACCACTGCTGCTGCCGCCTCGCTCCCGTGCTGCCGTCGTCCAGTGGTTGTGTTGCAGTGGTGAGGTAGTGGCCGAAGAATGCACGCAGAGGCAAGAAAGGGAAATGAGAAGGGAAGCAGGGGGTCGGGCCTCAACGCAGGAGAAAGCAATGGGAAAGGAAGAGAGAGTAGGAAAGAAAAGGGGGACGGGGACCGGTCGCTGGGTTTTTTTTTTTTTTTTAAGTATCTAAAATATGATAATGAATAATTTTATCTGAATTTTATTTAATAAAAACCATTAGGTAAAGATCCAAGAAATAAATTTTCTTTTTATACAAATTTAAGTGAATAATAATAATTTAACATATTTATAAAAATGTCATCCGTAAATAAAAATGGGAAAAACATAAAAAAGAAATATTAAAGATGTTGCAGAAATTTTAAATATAAAATTTTTCAAAGATCTTATTGATCTCATAAAAATAAATAAATTCATAGACATAAATGTTTTCTACAGATAAAAATTATTAACTTTTTTTCCACTATAAAAAAAATATAAATATATATTAGACTTAAACGCCTTTAACGACTAAAAAATTAACGATTAACGACTAAAAAATACATTGGTCGCTATAGATATACCAATAACAACGACTTTTAATGGTGATCGTTAATAATATATCAATAACGACTAGAAAAAATTTTGGTCGCTAAATTGGTCGTTAATGCACCAGTTTCTTGTAGTGATTATAGCTTCATTATTATTTATAATGCACCATTCTCATACAAAGTTGTCAAAATTTTCAACAAAATATTAGGTTGAGTTCACCGCATTTTTGTAAATTTCAGTCAAAGTAGCCTAACATAAAGAAATATTATCACTTCCAGCTCTTCACTAAATACTAAAGCTCTTTGATAATTTTTTTTTTGTCTTGTCTTTATGGAGTTGAAGCCCAAGGCTTAGGGGTGGATCATAAATTTAAATAATTACCTAAAAATATCCATTGTTGGTACTCCCCCAACAAATGGAATCCACATAGGAAGCCTATTAACATCCTCTAGATATTGGCAATGAAGTAGGTAAGGCTATAGCGACATGCTTGAAGGAATTATGTTATGAGTGGATGTAAAAGAAAATGAATGTTGATACCAAGAGCCTTAACATGTAAGAATACTTACCTCTATAATGGGTTATTAACCCTGTCCAACGGGGTTAGTGTAATTCAAGTAAAGGAAGAGGGAATGTAGTATTTTAAGTGAAAATTCTCATGTTGGTGTCAATAATATTGTTTAAAATAAGGGTACCAGAGTCATGTGAAGAAGGCTCAAGCCTATTATCAAAAGAGGGGCGATTAGAAAGAGGTGAGAAAATGATAGATTTGTTATTGATGTGTTCGAAAAAGGCAAAAGTGAAATTGAAGGTATAATAAAATATTGGAAGAGCCAATAACATAAGAAGCTTTGGAATTATCAAGGTTTTGAGAAGAAAAGATCCCTTAAAAAGTAGGGGATTCACCAAGACGATCATAAAGGCTAGTACTTGGTGTGATGAGGACACAACCTCTACAAGTGTGATTTTCATTTGAGAGCTCATAATGTTGAACACCTTCGCTTATAACACTAGTAGGAAGTCTTGTGATGATGCCTATGAGCGGAGATGATAGTTGTTTGGATATTTCCTAACAAATTATTGAAATGGAGGGTTACATTCTTGAAGGTGAAAGAAAAAAAAAATTAAATGTAAAATGAAGAATACTAAATGTAGAAGAAAAGAGTTAATGAAGAAGGGTGATTATATATATATATATATTGGTATGATACAATCAGAGTTACCTCTTTCTTTATTTGTGAGATGAATCATTCACATTTAATAGAGACACAAACTTCTCAGAAAATTTTTTATAGAGAAGACAGAATGTCACATCAATTCTTGATTCTTGCTCATTACTCACATTTTCTTACACAAATGAATGGTCTTTATTGAACAAGGAAAATTTTCCTTTTACAAAAACGTTTGGATGGGTATAGTGGTTGCCATTTGTGGACTTTTGTTATGACTGAGCATGTGGGAAGGTAGGAAAATAAGACTTATTTAACAATCCTTCTTTTCATACCATTTTATATTTTAATAAAATTTTAATTTTAATTTTTTATAATAACTTATGAAAATTTTATTATCCTATTTTCGTCTCAGCATGAGCTATTGATGGACTTTGGTAATGGGAGTTGATTTTATAGAATTTCTAGTGCATATGCATCATGTTTTACCATCCTTTTTTGTATATTTATATTTAAGTGATTGACGATATTCATATATAATTTAATTTTTAGGTGTCAAATGGTATTTTCTTTTATAGAAAATTGATGGTCATCTTTTAATTTTACATTATAAGATAGTATTTTCAATTATAAGTTCTCAACATTTTTAATTTTGTAATTATATTTGTAGGTAGGTATAAGATAAATGCTCTAATTTTCATAAATACATTGAATAAACTATCATCAATGTAATCAAATCCTAGTGCAAGAATGCAAAAATAGATCTGATGTTCTTAACAGTTAATAAATTGCTAAAGTTTAGCTTATCTATCTTCGGTGAGCGACAATCACGATGGATAAAATTTATATAGGAATGATGATAGTGGTCTTTCCAAAATGGAAACCAATAAGCCTAAGAAAGTTTGGCCCAAATAAGAAAGGGTAGCCAAAAAATCTTTTTGATATGCTTATCTCTCCTAGTTCCCCTCTTGATTCCCCCTATTCTCATCGTCCCTCATTCTACCCTTTTATATGAACTTTTGCACTTATTTTAAGGATTTGAAATTTATAAAACAACTCTCTTACTTTTATTCTCTCCTCATAATTTTCATCTCAACATCCTTGAATCACTTAACACAACTTTCAAGTCCCTAAGAACCCACCGTTCACTTATCGACACAAATAATCTTTATTTTGATTTCTTCTATCTCTATTTTCTAATGTATATCTAAAATTTTATCCAACATTTTGAAGTGATAATTAGAGATATGCATGCTTCTTATAGAATTCCTTTTTTTTGTTTGATTGTTTTCTCTTATTCGGGCTCAATTGAATCTTTTATAATTTAATTCCTTGGTACCAATCTCAGCTTGTTTTTTTAATATTCCATTCTTTTTATATATTTGGTTTGTTTTTATTAAAAATATGTTAATATAGTATTGTTCCAACTTTGTTTAAGCCATTGTATCAAAAAAATGGGTTTGAACTTTTGTGTAGCTTTGGAAGTTACTACATGGAATTTTAGTTTTCTAGTTTTGTTGCGTTTGATAACTTGTAGGCTTCATTTTTTTTTCTAGGTTTCATTCTATAGTATATTTAATGATTAAATATTTGGACATAACACTTGATATATTTTATTTTTGGTTTCTCAAATTTACTATTATTGCTCTTTATTACTAATAAAAATAATTGTATCACAATTTTCATTATAGATGCCTCAATCCCAAATTACTTCATGATATGTTAAAGTTAGAACCTCTAAAGACCTAATTAATTACCATCGAGGTTTCAAAAGCTAATGCTAATCATCAATGAATTGGAAGTTCATTTTGGTATTCCCCTTACATGCCACCTAAAAAGGAAGCAAATTATACTAATATTGTCATTTCTACAACTTTAGCTACTATGAAAGATGAAGTAGCTATTGAGGACAAAATATAATAGAGACACTTAGATGATAAATTTAGAATTTTTTTCTGCATTTCTCATTAAGGAAGATCCTATGTCCTATAAGAAAATTGTAACCTCTATTAATTATACTTTATGGAGGGATGCAATAAATATGAGTAAGAATCCATTATGTCTCATCATAAATGGGATTTGGTTGATTTACCTAATGGTTATAAACTAATTTGATGCATATGAACTTTAGAAAGAAATTGATAACCTATGGGATCATAAACATATTTAAGGCTAGATTCATAACCTTAAAGCAAAATGTTATAGTTGCGTTAGATAGTTTTGTAGAAAACTCCACGCTAAGTTTTCAAGAAATTATGAAAAATGAAGTGTTGAATATAACTAAATATAAAAAGAGAGTTTAGTGTGACATAGTTTCCTACTCATTTTTTTGTCGTTCTCAATACACCTTCTAAAGTTGCGTTTTGTTTTATCTATATATATATATATGAAAAGAGAGGAAAATGTAAAGATCATTTTATCTTTCTCCAAAAGTTATCATCATTGTTCCTCATAGAATTTTTTAGACAAGAAACATTTGAGACCAATGAAGAGAAAAAAATAGAAAAGTTTGGCTCAACATGTGCCTAAAAGGGAAGAACAACATTGAGAAAATGATTTGTCTACTGGAAAAGAAACATTAGTAGGATAATTTGAAGATATTGATTCATATGAATAATTCAAAATTTGTCTCATTTACTATTATTTATGATTCAATGTAATTCTATGATAAAGACAACTAGTGAAATACAAATTATTCATATGACACACCAAATTTTCATACCCAAAATTTTCATTTAAAGTAATTTATTTATGCAAGAGAAGACTAAAACATAATATGACCCCCTTTCTTTTGGAATTACCAAAATACCCTTTTTTCTCACAAAATTACCGTTTTACCCTTTTCTTTCAAATTTACCAAAATACTCCTTTACTACAAATTTTCCAAAATACCCTTTTCACTTATAAAATTTCCACTTAACCCCTTAATTATGCCACTTTTATGAATTTACCACCAATACATAAAATACCAATATTAGCACTTCATTCTTATCATTTAAGTCCACCAACTTGTCATTATTTAACATAATACTCATTAGCAACTACATATATTAGATCACATCCTTCATAAGCATATCAATAAAATACCCTTAGACAATAATATTATTCATGCATTGGCAACATAATAAATCATAGACAAGCATTTAACATTTCCATCAATAATCAAACTCCTTCCTTAACTATCATACCTACACATGGCACAAAGGCTATCATACTTTTCCTTTTTTTAACAATCAATATAAAAAAAATCTATATATCATGCTAGGCACACAAAACATGCATAAAATCATACTAAAATCCCTAATGTGCTAGCATACGTTTTTCCATGTATTTAAGTGAGGATTAACGATTACCTTAATCCCGCAAAAATCAACCCTTACCGGTATCCCGATTAAGGATTCAAGCTTTAAATAGCAAAATCAACACCTAAAAATAATATCAATAATTATTATATTAGAAGTAAGAAAATCAAAGCATAAGACCTTATAAAATTTACTTAATGAAATAATTAACTTAAATATTATTTTACCTTAAAATTTTTAATAAAAATGGCCAATAATTTCAGTAACTCATCCTGCATATGCAACATGAGCTGCATGCAAAAATAATAAGGGAAGGCTCGAAGGGGAAGGTGAAGAAGGCAAAATTAGTTATTTTCAAGTTAGGGTCTTTAGGCTAGAAAAGAAGGTAGGTGGGGGAGGATTAGAGGCAAGGTAAGGGTGCAGGAGTGAAGAGGGGGTGTAGGTGGAGGCTAAGGATGGTTTCCTGGCGGCATAGGGCGGCGGAGGCAGCGGCAGCAAGGCGGCGAAGATGGCTGCCGAGGTGGGTCGAGGTGGAGAGGCTGAGAAGGAAGGAAAAGAGGAGGGAAAAGTGAAGGGTTAAGGGGGTTGTTTTCGGGAAAGTAAGGTATGGGGGTGGTATAGGGGTTTTAGGGTGTCGAATGGTGGGTTGGGTGGCGGCAGAGGTGGCCGGACGGCGATGAACGAGGCGGTTGCAGGTGGCTTGACGATAAGGGGGAAAAATGGGGAGAAAAAGGAAGAGGTGGAGAAGGGAGGAAGTGCAGGGCTCAAGGGGGCGGCGTGGTGGTGCAGGGCAATATGAGGTGGTGGTAGAAGCTGGCGCAGGGGGTTGGAATGGTGGTTGGAACGGCGGCTGGCGGCAGCGAGCAAAAACTAGGGAAGAAATGGGAGGGAGGAGAAAGGAGAGAAGAGGCTCGGGGGAAGGAGAAGAGAGCTCAAAAATGGGGCAGAAGGAAGCTGGAGAGATGAAGAAAAAGGAGAGGGAGAAGAGAGGGGGAGTAGGTGATTGGTTGGGTTGTAGTAGGGCAGCAGTGGCAGTCGGGTGGGAGGGAGAGGGAAGGGGAGAAGAGGGAAACGAAGAGGGGCACGCGGGTTGTGGTACAGGGACGGTTTGGTTCAAATTAGGAAAGAAAATGAAGGGGGAGAGAGGAAGAGAGAGGGCAGTGAGGTAGGTGGTGGCCGGGCATGGCAGTTGCAGGCGGCAGCGTGCTCGACCATGGCAGAAATGGTGGTCGGGCGTGGCAGAAGAGAGAAAGGAAGGGGGAGGTGCAAGCGGGCGGTTGGACAGGCGCTGGAAAGAATAGTAAGCCAGCTGGTCTGGAAAAAAAAGGAAAGGAGGGCGGCTGGGCTGGACGTGCACCGCACGGGAGAATGAGGGGCTGGGGGAAACGGGCATATGGCCCAACGCGCAGGGAAGGGGAAGCAGGCCTGTGAGAGCGGCCCAAGAAGGAGAAAAAGGAAAAGAGAAGAAAGAAGAAAAAAGGAGAAAAAGGATGAGGGAAAGAAAAAGGAAAATGAGAAAATAGGGGAAATAAAATAAATTAATTTATAAAATCATAAAATGTAATATTCTTGATAAATTATTTAATTTAATAAAAAAAGATTCGATAAGTAGAATTTGTATTACTAATCAAAAAGGAGATTACAAGTTTGCATTATATGCAATGACATCCAACAAACCTAGCCACTGACCAAACTCAACAGAAAGGGGAGGGGTAATAAAAAAATACTAGAAACTTGCACAAGAATACATCTCAAAAGAGCTCCTAGCTGTCTAGTTTTGTTTTGAAAAATATTAAGATTTCTTTCATGCCAAACAACAGCTATATAAGTAACAAAATGAGCTCCCAAAAGATACTTCTTCTTATGTGCCTTCCTTGTTCTAGTAAGCAAAGACTTAATCTCTTGATCCCATCCTAAAATAGGGTCACTTCTGCCAGCCAGCCTTCTAATAGTCTTCCAAATAAGTGTAACAGCAGGACAAAACAGGAAAAGATTATCTCTAGTCTCATCTTGCTGTTTACGAAAAATACACAGAGTGTCCACAGTCATGCCCATCTCCCTAAGCCTTGTTTTAGTCAAGAGTCTATTTCTGCATGCAAGCCAAACCAAGAAACGTACCTTGGGAGTAGAGCCTGGTCTCCAGATCAGTTTAGCCCAAAAACAGTTGGCCTGTGGAGCTCTAAGGGCCTTATATGTTGACTGAATGGTGTACTCCCTCTAATTTTCTAGACATTCTACTATAAACTCCTTCACTACAGATCTGCTCTGAAGAATCTTGAGAAAAAGCCATGAATTGTAAGATGAAGGTGAATAATCCCAGACAGTACCTTGCTTAATGTACACTGCATGAACCCACTTAACCCAAAATGTATCCTTTTTTGTAGCCATGTTCCACAACAGTTTGCCCAAAGCACAGTAATTCCACAGCTATAAGTTTAATAGGCCAAGTCCACCTTCCTATTTTGGAAAACAAAGAGACTCCAATGCTACCAGAGTAGGTATCCTGATATTCAATTTACCTGACCAAAGGAAAGTTCTACAAAGACTAATAAAACAGTGCAGCACTTTCTTAGGCAGGAGGATAATTTGACTAAAGTAAAGTTGTATACTGTATAACACTGATTTAATGAGTTGAACTCTCCCAGCATAAGAAAGAAATAATGTACTCTAATGCCTTAACCTAGTAGACATCTTGTCCAACAATGGTTGCAACTGAGCAGCAGTTAGCCTTGCAGAGGATTTAATTCATTATAAACTAATATATTAGTTTAAAAAGGATAAAGTTAGTAAAATATTAGTTTGAAAAATTATTTAAATAAAAATAGCATGACAAAATAATAAAATATCTATTTTAATTTACTAAATATTCCTGTCCAAATTTATATATCAAAAATCCATAAATTAATTAAATTAAATATTTTTAAAAGCTAATTTATTTCAAATAAAAGCTATTTATTAAATTATTGGTTTTCTAAAATTTTGGGGGATTACATTACAGGAGAGAGGGAGAATAAGCCAATAGTGGGTGCTATAATAGGCAAGAGCAAGAGAGAGATAATGAAGACAATGATGAGAGGATGAGGAAAGTGGTCTTAGATTGGAAATAGTGAGATAAGGCAGCCATCGACTAGCAAAAGGAGGACAATTGTTGATAATAAAAAAGAAGATGAGGAGTGAGAGTAAGAGAGAGCAAGAGAGAATAAAAAATATAGAATAGATGCAATTAAAGAAGAAGTAAATAGAAGCGATTATAATGTTACTGTTTTAATAAAGATTATAAATATAACCAATATTAAAACACAGCATAATTTTTATTTAGATAACAGTTATATTTATAACATTTATCGAAACAAGGTTTGTATTTTTTTTCCTCTATTTTATTAGTGGTTCTTATATAAAAATGTTATTAAAAGATTCTCTACATTCTCACACTTATATTTTTACATTTTTATCAATGTTTTTGGACAAATTATCACTTATGTGCCATAATTAATTGATAATTCTATAGTAGTGGGGTTAGGCTTACATGCTTAGAGACTAGTGTATTCTCTAGTAGGGATACACGTCATAGGTAGAGTTTCCATATGCAACTTGAGTTTTTGTGTGTAAGATCATATCGGTAATGATTAAAAGGATTATATTTATAAAGGACTTCTCTAGTATTGCACAACCATTGACATGCCCTTTGTAGAAGGATGTGTCTTTTGATTGGAGTAAGGAGAGTTAAAAATCATTTGATGAACTCAAAACGCTCCTAACAACAACCCCTGTAATGCTACCTCTAGGTTGGTTCCTACCATTTAAGATCATGTGTGTTACATCTGACTATGTGATTGGTAAAGTCTTTATATAATGAAAGGATAAAAACCTATACCACATATATTATGCTTTAATAACTCTTAATGACACTTAGTTGAATTACTCCACTATAGAGAAAGAACTACTTGTAGCGGTATTTTCTATTTAATAATTTAGATCATATTTACTTCAACCTAAAGTTATCATTTTTATATACCACGCGGTGTTAAAGTACTTATTATCTACAAAGGAAGTAAATTCTTAGTTAATAAGATGGGTTCTCTTCATACAACAGCTTGATGTGGAGATTAAGACGGAGTGAAAATGTAGTAGTGTATCATTTGAACCACATGATTCAAGGTGGTCAACCCATACCATTGATTGAAAATTTCTTATATGAACAACTCTTTGGGATACAGATAAGTATACCATAGTTTGTTAATATTGTGAACTATCTTGTTACACATAAGCTACCTACTGACATGCTAAGATCTATGAGAACTAAAATTAGAAAGGAGGCATACCAATATGTTTCGGATGGCCCCTATTTGTGTAAATTTGGTACTAATGGTACAGTGAGAAGATGTGTAACTAATTCCAAATTTGAGCATAGTTTATCACCTATCATACATTGCATTTTAAAGGACACTTTGTTGCTAAATAGATCGTCTTTAAGGTTATTGAAGTTGGTTTTTATTAGCTTACACTATTTAGAGATGTTAACACTTATTGCATGAGATGTGAGAGGTGCCAAAGATTAGGTAACATTGGTCCTAAAGATCAAATGCCCTTAACCTCTATTATAGTGGTAGAAATTTTTGATCTATGGGGAATTGATTTATGGGTCCATTTTTATATTCTAAGGGTTATCTCTATATTCTTTTTGCTATGGATTATGTGTCAAAATGGGTGAAAGAAATTGCTAACAGTACTAGTGACTCTCATGTAGTTGCATGTTTCCTCTAATATCACATCTTTTCAAGGTTTGGTATGCTTAGAGTGATCATTAGTGATGGAGGTTCACACTTTTGCAATAGGGAAATTGAATCTTTTCTATACAAGTATAGGGTTACACATAAAGATTCTACACTTTATCACCCTCAAAATAATTGGTAAACAAAAGCCTCCAACAAAAAAATCAAGAAGATAATGGAGAGGAATGTGATCCCAGATAGAAAATATTAGAGCCAAAGGTTGAATGATGCTTTGTAGGCTTATAGAACTTCCTATAAAATGCCCATAGGCAGGTCTCCTTTTTGGATTTTTAATGGAAAATCTTACCTTCTACTTATGGAGATTGACTATAAGGAATGATGGGTTATGAGGAACTTAAAAATGAGTATAGACTCCACCGGAATGCATACAAAGCTATAACTACATGAGCTTGGAGAGATAAGGGATGATGCATTTGAAAGTGCTATGATATATAAAGAGAAGAAAAAATCTTTTCATGATAAAATTAATCATGGAAAGTCAATTATTTTTGGCAAAAAAGAGTTACTCTTACCATTATTTCCTTCACTTATTCCTAGGTAAGTTGCACTCTAGATGGGTGGGTCATTTTATTACTACTCATGTTTTCTCTCATGGTACCATATAGATCAAAAGTGAGAAGATAGGAAATGAATTCATGGTCAAGAATCACAAGCTTAAACCCTAATATGAGGCATTCATGGAGCATAATGTTGAAGAGGTGCAGTTGCAAAAAGCATCCACCTTAATTGAGTAAAGCGAGATCAAATCACCCTAAAGATATAAAAACAAACACTAATTGGGGAGCAACGCAAAGTAATAAGGGAGTTTTGTACCCTTTATTCATTCATATATTTATTTTATCTCTCCATACTTAAAATTACATATTCCTTTAGATGTCTACACATTGATGACAATGTGTGATCTAAGTGTGGGTGTGTGATTGATTTTGTGACTTTACATGTTTTAAAAAATATATAAAATAATATAAAATAAAATTCATGCATCTTTTTATGATTTTTTGGTGTATGTAGAGTCTTATGAGCCCTTAACTAGTTAATGATGATCATATATTTGAAATATAACTATAAAATGATCATAAATGGAGAAAAAAGTGAGTGGGAATTTTATGTGTTCATTTTGATATAGGGAAGGCATATCTACATGCCTAGATGTGAATTCATCAAGAATATGTACCAACATGGCATGTTGAGATTCATCACGTTCTTTTGTAAGCTTTTGAGCCATATATACCTTCTTTTTATGAGTGAATTCACATGAAATAATCTTAATATATTGGGTTCAAATTTTCTTCGCAAATCTCATATATATTTAATTTATTTGATTAAATTACTTACCATAACTCATGTAATGGACTCAAAGATTAATAGAAATTACTCTTGAGATAGTCAAAGCTTATAGCCAAAACATGCTCTGATTGAGATTTTGATAAAAGTAACTTATGATTTTCCACCATAGGACCAAATAGCTTGAGTACTAATTTGTGCCTATAGGATATACACCCCGTATAATTCCTTTGAGCCTATAAAGTTGCCATATATTTTTCTTCATTAACCATATTAAATAACCATGTAACACCCCCAAATTTACTACTGAAAAATTTCGTTAAAAATCGAAAAGTTTAGCGGAAGCGAAGGAATTAAAACCATAAACTTGGGGGTATTACCGCCACACTTAGTATCGGACCGGTACACCTCTACCGTTCCAGTACTAAGTGCTAAGGCTAAAACCAAACAACCTCAGATATGAATCATTAAAACATGGTTCAGCACTTAACATAAATCATTAACGAAACATAAGTCAAACGTCACTTAGAATACGGTTTAGGATTACAACTTAAAAGTGCGCTTTCTCAAAACATAAAGCGTAGTTCATAATACGGTTAAATAAAGAGAATACGAAACCCAAAGATAGCAATGGAGTCCGGCCAACTCGCTCTCGGTCCCCAAGTCAGGTTAGGCTCAACGCTCTGCCCCACCCGATACCTTGTAGGTATCATAGGCATCAAAGACATGGTCTCCTACCTGCACAAGGTCAAAGGGGTCCTCTGCTCGTGGGAATGAGCAGCACCCATGAAACGGGTGATCAGTCTGCTACGTACTGAGTAAGGTAACAGACGCGCTAAGGCCCACACACCAAGATACATAACAAAGCAGACATAGCACAATTACTTAGATAGCATGCAATAACGCAGATAAACAATACAGGTCACAAACCGGATAACTTTTTCATCAGGTCTCTGATAATTATAATCGATTCACATCATCGTCTTTATCAGTCCGTGTGAGTACGGGAACCCCACTATTATAGCCGGTGGAACGGTCACGAGGGCCATGCCCTGCCACTATTATAGGCGGTGGACCGCTCACGAGGGTAACATACCCTGCCACTATTATTTGCCGGTGGACCGGTCTGGCCCCGACTCACAAGGTATTCCACTATAAGTATTAGTATCTTTCCCATGTCTTATCATTGTTCTAATTAGTTTGTTGAGCATGGAGTCCCCCCACTATTATTGCCGGTGGAACGGTCACGAGGGCCATGCCCTGCCACTATTATAGCCGATGGACCGGTCACGAGGGTAACATACCCTGCCACTATTATTTGCCGATGGACCGGTCTGGGTCCGGCTCAACATCTTTCTTTGTAAGTAGTTAATGTCTTAACATATCTTATTCAAGAGGTTTTCACCAAGGATATGCATAAATAATTCTCTCTATGCTTTACACATTGAAACCAACAAAATTCCGCATTCGTAACTACCCTTTAATCGATAATACACATGATAACGCCAAACAACTCTAAGCAGCCATAACCAACCCTAATTGTCCACACCAACCCGTGGTTAACCTCTCTCATCCCTATTTTACCATAACCGTCGTACTTAGCCATCCCAAACCTTAATTATCCTCAACAATCACAATTAGTTACTCCATCCCTTCTTAATCACAACGCCCCAGGGTTAATCACTCCAAACCCTGATTCCATACGATCATTAACTCCTATGCAAAACCCTAATACCGCCCTACCAACATTAATACCACCATACCATCCGTAACACCACCATGTAAACCCTAATACCACCATAAGTCATTAATACCACTATACAGTCGTTAATACTGCCATACAAATATTAATACTACCATACAAACCCTAATACCACCGTACAAACCCTAATACCACCGTACAAACCCTAATACCACCATACAACATTAATACCTCCATAAAATCACAAATAACATCATACAACATTAATACCCCCATAAAATCACAAATACCACCATACAACATTAATACCTCCATAAAATCACAATACCACCATACAACATTAATACCTCCATAAAATCACAATACCACCATACAATCCCGAATACCGCCATAAGCCATTAATACCACTATGAAATCATTAGTACAAACATGCAAACATTTATGCCACCATACGAACCCTATTACTGCCATGCGAACCCTAATACCACCATACAAACCCTAATACCACCATACAACATTAATACCTCCATAAAATCACAATACCACCATAAGTCATTAATACCACTACGAAATCATTAGTACCACCATACGAACAGTTATGCCACCATACAATCCCTACTCCCATCATACAAACTTCAAGACTCCCATGATGATCCCCAACTCATATTACCATTTATCCTAACATGCATGTCCTAGTGGGCCATAACATATTACATCATAAACATCATACATATACATGTCATGCTCACGTCATAGGAAACACATACACACATACCTCAATCTCCAAGCTGCGCTACACATAAGACAAGTTATACACAATCATATAATACATGGCATAGCATGACATACATAACATTCAACACATCCATGTCACACATAGCACAAGGCCATTAGCTTCGTCCTTACCTAAGGCGACGCCGGGCTTGGAGCACGCTCCTCTAACACCTTAGGGCTTTGGTCGGGGTTACCTATAAAAGGGGAAAATGCTAAGTATTAGTTTCCCTTATAATTACTATCAATCCTCATTTTAGTTTAAGGTTAGGGTTTTTATTACTAAAAAGGGTTTTATACAAAAACTAGGGTTTTTACTTTAGAATTAGTATACTAAATATTAGTAGTCAAAATATGTTTATTTTTAATACCTATTGTTACACTTATATTATTAGACCCGTTAGCCCTATTCTTATCATAATAATGTTCATGCTAACTATATAAAAATAGTGATAATAATAATAATAATAAAACTAATACTAGTGACACTAATGTTTATAGTGAGAGAAACCCTAGCATTTTTAAGGCTAAGTCTACTAATGGTGTCATATTCGAAATAATATTATTATAAGGTCACAATATTACAAGTAAACTATTCTTAAGGGTGATAATGATAATAGTTGTATATTCTTGAATAATAAAAGGGTTCAAGTGCTTTTGATTACAACAATAAGGTAGTGATAGTAGTAATAATAGTAATGGTTAATAATAGTGTCATAGTAATGAGGTTAGGGTTAATGCTAAATGGTATGGCAATAAGGTTCAAGTACTCTTCTTAGTTAACAACCAAATGATATTTACTAGCTTGAGTTAAGTAACATGGGTAAGACAAGATAGTATTATTATTAACAATAGTGATAAATGTGTTAAGTATAATAATAATAATAATAATAATAATAATAATAATAATAATAATAATAATAATAATAATAATAATAATAATAATAATAATAATAATAATAATAATAGTAACAATAGTACAACCAAGTAAGGTTAAGCAATAATAATAATAACCATAGTAAGGATAATAGAAATAATAATGGTAAAAATGTTAATACTAATAATTATAAGAATAAGACCAAAGTTAAGTATAATATAGGTTAGGGTTTAAAAGGGATGTTAGTATTAGTAAGAAAATAAGAACATTAATAATAAAGACAATAATAATGGTAATAATAATCATAGTAATAATAATAATAATAATAGTAAAAGTAATAATAATAATGATAATAATAATAATAATAAGTATATTAGTATAAATATTAGTAGAAAATAGTAGCAGCTATATAAAAAGGGGATTAGGGTTTGGATGGGTGGAGAACCACCTAGGGTTGGTGGTGGTCCGGCGGCGGCGCGTGGCGGCGACGGCGGCGGTGGTGGAGGAGGAAGAGAAGGGAAAAGACCAAGGTGGAGGTTAGATGGGGGAAAGGAAAGGAAAGTTAAGTGTGGGGGAGGAGACAGTAGGGAGAAGGGAGTAGAATGAGGGTGGTGGCGTGAGAAAGGAGGCGGCGCGCGGTGGTGGACGCGGCGGCCGAAGGTGGAAGAAGGTGGTGGGAGATGGTGGAGGTTGGTGGAGAAGGAGGTAGGGGGTAAGGATGGCAGGGGAAGATAAAGGAGGACCTGCTGGTCACTTTGGGAGGTGGAGAGGAGGTTGATCACGGCGGGGGTGGCGGCAGAAGGTGGCGCGAGGTGGCGATGACGACTTTTGGGCAAGGGATTTCGCACGGCTGTGGCGGCACATGCGGGGTAGGAACGGGGGCTGAGACGGTTTGGTTGCGTGGAGGGTGGTGCAAGGAAGGTTTTGGTGCGGGGTGGTGGTCGCAGCGGTGGCTATAGGCGGCGAACAGGGCGTCTGATCTGGCGGCGGCGAGGCAGGGTTTCGGCAAGGTCCAGAGGGGAGGAATTGCCTTGGTCGTTCGGGGAGGGGTATTTATAGGCAATTAAGGAGGGGAAAATGACGAAGGGGAGAGGGATGGCACGCGGGGGCAGGTGGCCGGCCAGCGGTGGCAGTGTCACGTGCCCTGCGGTTTGCAGGGTACGTTCGGCCATTTTCTTGAAAAAGGAAGGGGTAGCAGGACGCGTGAGGGAGTTCTGGGTCGAATTGGGGAAGAAAGAGACGGGGATGGGAGGGAGAGGACGGTCGGATGGCAGGCGGCAGGCGGTAGGTGGCAGGCGGCAGGTTGCAGACCTGCGCGGGAGGGAGGAAGAAGACGACTCCTGGACCGGCGGTCCAGGAGGAAAAGAAAATAGGGGGAAACCGGCTGGTTTGGCAATGGTTATAAAATCCGTAAGTCAAACGCGGCGTATTGAAGGCTACGGGGGTAACACGCAGCGTCGCGTCGTAGGCTGACAAGGTTCATTTCGTTACTTAGCGCGACGCGGCGTCTCGGCAAATTGAGGGGCGAAACGCTGCGTTGCGATTATGGGAAGGGGGCCGAACGGCGCTGGGCCGCGTGGGAGGGGAAGGAAGGAGGGAAGGAGTTGGGTCGGGCGAGGCCCAATCCCGGCGGGAGAAGAAAAAGAAGAAAAAGGGAGGAAAGAAAAAGGAAAATGGGGAAAAAGGGTTTCTTTAGGGTTTTGGATTTTTGCACAATTTATTTAGAATGTTTTTGGGTTATTATACATTTAAATAGATATATATTTATTTTCTTGAATATTAAAAATTATTTAGATAATAATTTAATTCTATTCTTAGATTAATTTTGGCTATTTTGGGTAATTTTCCCCCACTATTATTTTCATTAGTAAAATGTCCAAAATTTTCTAAATAGCTTATTTATTATTTCCTCCTTATTTCCCTTAATTAATTTCCCCCTTATTTAGTGAATTAATTTATTTCTCTTAAATCTTTCCTACTAAATCCCTATTTTACCAAGATTCCTAAGTTAGGGTTTTTGGGGTATTTCAAACCATTAGGTATTATCCTTACCCTTGCTTAAAGCTAGCAGATGGAGATTAATTCATTATGTTATAGACATAGAGTGGTTGTGTATGTCATAGTATGTGGAAGACATATATTTATTTATATTGAGAAAGGATTTGGTTATGTTAAGTAGTGGATATATATATATATATATATATGTATGTATGTATGTATGTATGTATGTATGTATGTATATATGTATGTATATGTATTCATTGTGTTGTCATCAGTTTTCTTTGTTATAGAAAAAAAATTTAAAAATAGAAAGAATAAAATGATACAACATCAAGGAAAGAGGAAGATATAGAGATTATTTTGAGATAGATTTATTCATGTTCAACAAATTTATCTCATTATCCTGGTTTGGTGTTAAGGTTGAGGTGTGTTATTGATCATCATTGATATGGAGGTAATGCTTATATTTCATCTCACTATTATAGTTCCACTAGTTATTAGCCATTTTAGCACCACAATCCTATAGTGCTCCTTATCCTTCTATATCTTAGACTCGTTACTACCTACAAGGAAGTCCTATTTTTTTCTTGATATGGGAAGCCTTTGATTCGATGGAGATTTGTCACAGTAATTAATCTTATGGTTCAATCCATTTGGTACGCATTTGATATTGTTCATGATGTTTTCATCTATAAAATATGAGCCTTATTTATTGATATATGTGAGTTAATTTTGATTTTTATCATCTTATCTCTTATATCTAAGTGTTTCTATACATATATAGCCATGAATCTAAGATAAAAGATAAGTAGAGGGTTTCTATAGTGAGGATGGATTTTGATGTGAATAAGGTGTATTAAACCTTCATCCATAATATTATTTTGTCTAAATCTATCATGTTTATGTGTTAAACATACATTAAAATTAATCTTTAAATCTCCCAATGTTGAATCTTGGTTTATTGCTAATCTTGATGTTATGAAAGTAAAATATTCTGATACAACATTAGTTAAGGGTCTTAGGTATGCTTTTATTTTTTTCTATTTAAATTATGTGTGATTTGTGGGTATATCATTTGTAAAACCCTTAAGAGACCTCACTTATCCTTTAAGGATAACATAAGGGTTTAAAGAGCTTGTTGCACATACTAAGTACAATCTTAAGTCCTATAAAAGTAGCCAGTTGATTTTATTTTTATTATTTTACTAGGTTCAAATCATAACTTTATTAAAGACAAGAAAAAAAACTAATTATGGGGATACTGATGAGTACATATTTTATACCCCTTTTATCTTAGTTTTTAATCTTTTACTTGAGTAATATATGAGGATAATTATAATGTTTAGCTTATGTGATAATAATATGATATATTTTATTATTTGAGATAAAATGATAAGTATAATATTATTTATTTTTTCCTTATGTTATTTTGTAGGTAAAGTAAAATAATAAAAAAGTAAATATTTTGGGTGTTTTGAAGCAAAGGCGCGAAAGAAAAAGGAAGAAGATGGTGCAAGGATGTGTAACAAAAAGAAAAAAATTATAACGGGGCAGATGGTAGAGCAAAGAAGTCAGGAAGGCAGACAGTGAAAGAAAATCTTAAGAAAAAGAAGAAGAGAGGAAAGGATAGAGTAGCAAGAAGTAGCCAAGAAAAATATAAAAAAAATAGAGAATACATTAGTAGAGGGGAAAAAACACGAAATCCAAGAGAGAAAAATCACAATAAGGGGCAAGAAAAAGAAGAAGAAGAAGAAGTCAAACTAAAAAGAAGAAAAAGGAGAGAGAGGACAAGCACTAGAATTAACATCGCCAATCGTAGGAAAAAAAAAGAAAGAAAAGAGAGAGAAGGATGGAGGGGATAGCTAAAGAACAAAAAAGAGAAAGATAAGTCAGGGTCGCTAGAGAAAAAAAAACTGCAAGCTAAACAAAAAGAATAGAAACACATGGAAATGGAGGCAAAGAAATAGAAAGATAGAAAAAGAGATCCAAAGAATTTATTTCAGATGAAATTAATCAATTTTTCATTTGAATAAAGTGTTTAGATTTCGTCCATAATTAATTTTGGTTATTTATTTCTCTATTTCTTATTTATATCTTGAACATATATTTTATGTAGTTTGTTTATTTATTATGACTGGCTAAATATTTATTGTTGAGGAATATATTGAAACCCTATATTATGGGTTGGGGTATAATATTTATTTTTTCATGTGATTGCTCTTTAACTTTGTTTTAATTATTATCATTTATATAAATGATTCTACTAAGTATGATTTATATCGTACATGCCTTATTTTAGTTTCCTTATAGTGACAGTATATAGGATTGTATGTTTGCTAGGTAGCTATATGAACATGCTAGAAGTTATATGAATAAATTTTAGCTAGATTAGATAACAATTCTCCTAATAGTTTTGTGATTAAGACCAAAGTAGTGGAATTTGTAGATATGTGTTGGTAAAATGAGAGAAATATAAATATACACGCTTCATGTATTAGTTTGGATACTTAGACTGGCATCCTTCCACATGTACTTAATGCTTTAAAAATAGTCAAATATAAGAGATGCTTGTTGTAACTATACTGCTAGCATTTAATAAGATTTGATATATGATGCAGGAACATCTCTAGATCACTATCAATCTTATTCTTGAAATGATGAAAAACAAATAACAAGTAGCATACTTAGAGATAGAACCTATTATGCTTGAAAATTCTTATGCTTCTAATGTTTTACCAAGTAATTATTGCAGTTATAGTATATCTTTGCAAGAAGTTCAAGACATTGAAGATCATTAATGTACAAGACAATGACAATAGCATTATAATAATTACAAAGTGCATGGAAGAACAATGATATAAGAAATAATGTTGGATTATATATGTTAAATCTATGTATTACATGATTATGTATAGATTTGTTATTTTGTTTTATACTTTATAATACTTGTGAAATATCATTATAACTCTTTTTCTACAATTTTACCATGAAATAGGAGGTTAATTTCATTAAGAAGGTTTGAATGATGGTCTTTTTAATGAAAGGGCTTGACATGGGTGCATGCATATATAAGGACTTGTACACTTGATCACAATAGAATGAATAAGATTCATATGCTAATTTGAGAGAAAAACAACACAAGATTTGTGTGTGTATTTCTTCTTTTTCTCTTCTCCTTCTTAAATTGAAATCTTTAGAGAGTAGTAAAGATTTTTCCATTGAGAAATCTAATATTTCTCTTTATAGGGATAAAGATGTTAGGTTAAACCTTTCCCACCTTCCAAGTGTTATTCGACATCAACTTCATCAACTTCCATATCATTTAAAACTTTAAAGAGTGTGCAAGACTTGAGGTCATAGAAAAAGTACTTGAAAATGCTGAAAAGTGTTAAGTGATGATCTTATGCATAAAAATTGGTATCAAAACATGGCTATTAGGGGCGCCAACTCAAGTGTCAATTTCACTAAATATGTTGACATCAACCTATGTTAGATTGGAAGTTCTTGTAAGATTCTTGATCTTCTTGTTTGAGTCATTTGAATCTTCATGCATTCTTTTTTAATTGTTTGAAAGATCTACATGTTATAAGTGTCCTTTCATGTACTAATACAATCATCCATGGTTCTTTATAGGATCGGGGTTGTTCCTACATGAATATTTGAATTTGGTTTTTAAGAAAATTTAATGTGTGTAGTGTGTGCAGAAGTGTGTAGAAGTGTACATGCTATATGTAGTTTTAGACACATTTTGAGTTCTTTGTTTTTTTGTATTAAAACTTGCATGATTTAATTGAATTTGATTCTATATAATCACATTGGTGATTATAAGTAAATTATAGGTACAAATAAACATGCATGAATTTGGAGAATGCTTGGTTGCAATGTTGTGGCCGAGTAAGTGTGCACGTGTTTTGTGATTTTACTCATCTTTTTTGTTGTTTTAGTGTTTGAATAGTAAATTAAATGTTTTTTAGAGATATTTCATATTGATAGGTTTCTTATCTTGCATGATCTTATGCTATATAGGTTTGAACAATAGCATAACATTTTGAAAAGGTTTCAAAACAAGGTTTTGAAACTTACTAAATTCTACATCAAAAATATAGTAAGATAAGTGTATTGCAAAATTATATTTGCTATGTGATTTATATTTTTTCTTGTTTATTGTTTATTGGATTTATTGAACTCAAAATTTGTGTACAATAGTCGAACAATAATTATATTGTGGGAGTGAGTGTCTCGGGTAGAAACAATTAAAACAAAAAGCTAGTGGATATCTAAGTGTCTAGAATTGTAATAGTCAAATCATGGAGGGGAAATAAAATTTTCAAGTCATTTTTTAAGCTATTCAAAAAAATCCAGATAATTTATATGCCACTAATGCTAAACTTAGACAAATACTTGTAATACAAACTCAACTACAAAAGTTAGAGACTAGGTTTGACGAACAAGATTTAGTTAAAATTTTCTAAGAACATAAAGAATTCTATGGAGATCCATTAGGAAGTGCTATAAGGTCAAATAATCCAGCTAAAGGAAAGTACTTGGATTTAAGAATAGACCATGATGAAAATTCTATGGGGAATGGAATTAATAGAAATCTCCATGACAATGAACCAAAGTATCATAAAAAAGAAGATAAAGGCATTAAGCTTGATATTCCTAATTTTGATGGTAGACTTGATGTAGACGTATTTCTTGAGTTGTTAAATGAAGTGGAGGCTACCTTTTAATTTAAAGATTATCAAGATGAGAAAAAAATGTAAACTAGCTACTCTTTATTTTAAGAAGTTTGCTAGAATATGGTATGATGAACTAAAGAGCACTAGGGATCAAGAGAGTAAATCAAAGATTAAATCTTGGAAAAAACTTAAAAAGCATCTAAGGAAGAAATTTATTCCTAAAGACTATGAATAAGATAACTATATTAAATTGAATACTCTTAGGTGGGATCCAAAAAGTGTCAAAGAATATATTAGGGAATTCGAACGGTTGGTACTTGTATGTGATATCAATGAAAGGAAAGAATAAACTTGTGCTAGATTATTAAGTGGACTTAACATGATGATTCAAGACTACGTAGAAACCTGTATTTATGATTCTATAGATGAAATTATTAAACTATCTCTAGGATTTGAAAAACAAACTAAATCCACTAAGACGCATGTTAAACAAAGTACTCCATCTATAAAATGCTACTTAAGTACTCAAGCTATAAAATTTGGAGCGACTACTTCAACTTCTATAAATCTTAATAAAAAAACATGTAATTACTAGAAAGTAAGCAAAATAAAGTGAATGAAGTCTCTGCTAAGCAATGTCTTAAATGTTAAGGGTTTGGACACTTTAATCGTAAATGTCCCAATCAAATAGTATTATCCAAATAAGAAATTGAAGCCATGGAGATATGTGAGAAAGATCCTAAATTTGAGCCTTTTAAGAAAGATTCTAATCAATTAGAGGAGGAATAGAATGATATTTGTGTCTTGGATAGAGTAATCCAAGTCTAAGATACTGAGTAACCTAATCAAAGGGAGAAGATAAATAAAATAAAATGAAGAGTAAGAATCTAGTTTGTTGTATTATTATCAATAGTGGAACTTTTTTGAATGTAGCTAATGAGAAGATGGTTAAGGATTTAGGATTGAAGACTACACCAAATCCAAAGTCTTATTCTCTTCAATGGTTAAATAGGGATAAGGGAGTTAAGGTAATAAAACAAACCCTAGTATCATTCAAAATTAGTAATTATCATGATGATGTGCTATGTGATGTTTTACCTATGGATACATATAGAATCTTATTAGTTAGATCATGCTGGTATGATAGAAATGCTATTCATAAAGTTATTAATGACTATCTAGTTGAGAAGGATAAGAAGAAGCATAAACTTAAACATTCTAAATGCAATAATGAGAGCATAGTCGAGAATAAAGGAGTTTATTGTTGCATGAAAAGGCTATGGTCAAATGTATTCATGAAGTGGGAAGTTTTTATGCTATGGTTATGAAATAATCTCTACAAGGGGAGAGAAATAATGATAATCCTCAATTAGATAAACTCCTTGATGAATATCATAATGTTTTTCCTAATAAATTACCACCTAAGAGAGGAATAGAACATGCAATAGATTTAATTCCTTGTGTGCCCTTCTTTAATAAGCTTGTATATTGATGTAATCTAGAGGAGGCTAAGGATTTAGAAAAATAAATACAAGAGCTAGTAGGAAAAGGGTATCTGAGAGAAAGCATAAGTCCATTTTGTGCCCCTGTACCACTTGTCCCTAAAATTGATGGTATCTAGCACATGTGTATTGACTCAAGAGTTGTTAACAATATAAATATAAAATATCAATTTCCTATGCAAAGATTGGATGATATGTTAGATGAGTTATGTGGAGCACAATTATTCTTTAAGATTGATCTTAGAGGCAGATATCATCAAATAATAATAAGAGAAAGGGATGAATGGAAAACTACATTCCAAATAAAATATGGTCTTTATGTATGGACATTGATGCCTGGTGGTTTATGTAATGTATTGAGTTCAATTATGAGACCGATGAATGAATTTCTTTGATCTTTCTTAGAACATTCATTTTCGTTTACTTAGACAATATACTTGTGTATGGTAGAAATTAACATGATCATCTTAATCATCTAAGAAAATTATTTCACAAGCTAAGGGAAACTAAACCCTATGAAAAAATAGAGAAATGTGATTTTAGGATTTAGTGTATAGTTTTTCTTGGATATATTGTGAATATTGAAGGTATTAAAGTTGATCCCACAAAGATTAAGGCTATTAGAAATCGGCCAATACCTAAGGATATTCAAGAGGTAAGGAGTTTTCATGGTTTATAAAATTTTTATATGAGATTCAATAAGGATTCTTGTGAACTTGTGACTCATATTTAGTGTGTATAATAACTTGTATTGGTTTGCAAAGTTTTTTGGAGGAATTTTGAGTAAAATTATGAGTTGTGCTAGAAAGATGTGAAGATTTGACATTGAAACAACCAGAATTTGGAAAAGTTGCATATGAAAGTTGTAGCATTTTGTTAGCTTTCTAACTCATCAAGAATCAGCTTGACTAGAATTCAAATAAAGAATTTGTAGTCGAAATAATAAAGACTATTAACGCTAGAAAGAAACACAGGGGGCCCGTATTTTTGAGAGTCTTATATAGTATAAATACCATCCAATTAGAACCTTAATTACTATAATGGCATCCTCTTCTCTCCTCTTGAGTTCTCTTGTAATTCCTTGGTTAATTGAGTGATTTAGGTGAGGATTTTTTTTTATTCTCTTTGTAATCACAATTACTTCACATCAATAAAATCAAATATTTCCCTAATTTGTGTTCTTGAGTGTTCTTCTCTTCTCAATTCTTGTGTGATCTAATAGATTCCAATTAGATCTTGTTTTTCCAAGTGTATATCAATCACCAACAAATTATTATCAAAGCACATGGTATGTGTTTAGGATGCCTACAATATTTGATATAGAGATGTTTGATTGGTCGATGAACTTCAGCTTATGGAAGTTGAAGATTAAGGCAATCCTAATTCAGAATGAATTGGAGAAGGAATTACTCAAAAAGCTAAAGAATCTGGATTTGATAACAGATAAGAAATTTGAGGAGATAGATCAAAAGGCCATTTCCATAATACAGTTGTGTTTATCTAATGAGGTCATACGCAAGGTGGCTAAAGAAACAATGATTTTATCCCTATGGCTCAAGCTGGAGTCTCTATACATGACGAAGCCGGTGATGAATCATTTATTATTGAAGAGTAAGTTGCACAAGTTGAAATTAGGTAAGGGAAAATGCCTAAAATCTCATCTTGATGAATTTGACTCTATAATTATGGATTTGATGAATATAGATGTCAAATTGGAGGATGAAGATCTTACTATTATATTGTTGTATTCTTTCCATGCTAATTAGAAACATTTTCATGAGACCATAATGCATGGGAAGGATTATGTGTTGGTTCTTAATGATAGCAAGGCTGCCTTGCTATAGTAAGAACTAATCAAGAATAAGTTAACAAGGGGTGGTTCTTATGACTCACATAGTGAGGGACTTGTAGCTAGGGGTAGAAATCATGAATGGGATTTTGGTGAGAAGAAGAAGAAGTCCAAGTCAAAGTTAAGTAATAACAAATCCAAGAATATCATATGCTATAGATCTCATAAGAATGGCCATATCAGGAAGTTTTGTCCTAACAAGAAATCTTGAGAAAAGTCTAGTGAATAATCTAACACAATGGATGATGTTGCTATATCCAAATATGATAGCGATGGTGATGTGTTGACTGCCACGAATAGTCAGACCAAGATTATAGATAGGTGGGTCTTGGACTCTAGATGCTATTACCATATTTTTTTCCAACAAGAACTTGTTCTAGAATTACGAGACAACTTGAGGTGGAGTAGTTCTAATAGGTAATGATGTTGTATGCAAAGTTACTAGGACTGTGTTAGTGAAGGTGAAGATGCAAGATGGTGTGGCTAGAACATTTTCTAATGTTCGACGTGTCCCTAAGATGACCAAGAACTTGATTTCATTAAGTTCCTTGGATTGTAATGGATATTATTATATGATCAAGGATGGAACAATGAGGATTACAAGAGGGGATCTTGTTGTAATGAAAGGTGAGAGGGTCGAGACACCGTATGAGCTTGTTGGTTACATTATTGAGGGAGCAGATGTGGTAACATCATCGAGTATGTCTGACTCAGATGTTACTAGACTTTAGTATATGCTACTTAGACACATGAGTGCCAAAGACTTGATTGAAATCTCCAAGAGAGGGTTGCTGGATGGGTAGAGTAAAGATACTATGGATTTCTGTGAGCATTGTGTATTTGAAAAGAAAAAGAGAGTTATCTTTTCAAAGGCTACACATAGTACGAAGGGGCCTCTGGATTATGTCCACTCTAATTTTTGGGGTCCTGCAAGGGTGGTTCGTGATACATTTTAACATTTATTGATGACTTATCTAGAAAGGTGTGGTCTTATTTTATTAAAAATAAGAATGATACCTTTGGTGTTTTCAAGCTTTGAAAGACCTTACTAGAGAAGAAAACTAGGGGAAAGTGAGGTGTCTTAAGATAGATAATGGCCTCAAGTTTTTGAAGCATAGTTTCACTGATTACTGCGAGGACCATGGTATTGCTAGGCACCGCACTCATGCTAGAATACCATAATAGAATGGGGTTGCTGAGAGGATAAATAGGACCCTATTAGAGAAGACTTGATGTATGTTGTCACAAGCAAGATTAGGTAAGGAGTTTTGGGCTGAGGTATTTCATATGGCGATGCTATTTGTGAATAGGTCACCTAATTGTTCCATTGATTTGAATACACCTCAGAAGGTATGGTTTTACAAACCAACTAGTTATTCTAATTTACATGTTTTTGGATATCCCTTCTATGCTTAGGTGAATGATAGGAAGCTTGATCCTAGATCCAATAAGTATTTTTTTTCTTGGTTATACATATGGTGTAAAGGGGTACAAGTTATGGGACCTAGTTGTATCTAGGTTTTTGGCTAGCAGGGATGTTACCTTCAATGAGTATGTATCCCTCCAAAAGACTGAGTCTCCTTCTAATAGATTGTCCAAAGAGGTGGAGTAGGAGAACATGTGTGGTGTTATAAATAAGGTGAAGGTAGAGATTGATTTAGATCTACTAAACTCTTCTAGTATGAGGCTCGTTATTCCTAAAGTGGGTGGATCTAGGTAGCAAGTGGAGCAAATGAGCAATGGTTTAGGTAGACCATGGAGGGATATGAAGCCTCTTGTGAGATATGGCTTTGAGGATTTAGTAGGTTACGCTTTATCTACTTTTGAAACTATGGTTTATGTATAAGAGTCAAAGTCATACACAGATGCCATTATTACTGCTAATTCTACTCAATGGTGAGTTGCTATGGAGGAAGAGATGCAATATCTATGGAATAATCAGACATGAAAACTTGTGAAGGCGCCTAGGAAGAAGAAAATAGTTGATTACAAATGAGTGTACAAGTTCAAAAAGGGAACTCCAGGTGTTGAGGGATCGAGGTATAAGGCTTATTTAGTTACATGCGGGTCCAGTCAGATACTAAATGTAGACTATAACGAGATATTTTCGTTTTTGTTTGGCATACTTCTACTCATACTTTTCCTACACTTGTGGTAATGCAAGATATAGATTTAGAGTAATTAGATGTTAAAACAATTGTTCTTCATGGTGAGCTCGAGAAGGAGAATTATATTTACCAACTAGATAGTTTTGTTAATGAAGGCAAGCATGATCATGTGTGCTTATTAAAGAAGTCATTTTATGGTCTGAAGTAGTAGTCTGAACAATGGTATAAGAGGTTTGATTAGTTTATGATTGCACATGGGTTCTCCAGGAGTAATTACAATGGATGTGTATACTTGAAGCAGGTTGGTGATGGTTCTATAGTGTATCTTTTATTATATGTCGATGACATGCTTGTTGCAAAAAAAGATTTGTCTAAAGTTAACAAGGTAAAAATAATACTGAAGACTGAGTTTCAAAATAAGGATCTAGGAGATATGAAGAATATTCTTAGCATGGAGATCAATTAATACTGTAGATAAAAGCATTTTTATGTGTCACAAGAGCAGTATGTGAATAAGGTGTTAAAGAGATTTCATATGATTAATGCCAAGTCAGCTAGTACTTCTTCGGCGACACTTCATATTTTCTACTTTAGATTTCCCTGAATCTAAAGGTGAAGAGGAGTTTATGGCCATAATTCCCTACTCGAATGGTGTGGGATGCATGATGTACACTATGGTTTATGCCACGCTGGATATTGCTCAAGTTGTGAGTGTTGTGAGTAGATATATACTAAATCCTAGGAAGGCTTACTAGCAAAAGGTGAAGTGGATTCTAAGGTACTTCAAGGGTATTACATCAGCTTGTTTTGAGTATGGGAGGTCGATCGATGCATTGACTAGGTTTGTTAACTCTTATTATAGTGGAGATATTGATAATAGGAGATTCATTGGAGGTTATGTGTTTTGTCTTAGTAGTTTGGCCATTAGCTGGAGAACATCTTTATAAGATTTCACTACGTTGTTCATTGCTGAGGTCGAGTATATGGCTATGACTGAGGCTTTTTAGGAATCTTCGTGGCTTGGTGGTTTCGTTCATGAGCTTGGGTTTTGTTATGGTGCTCTCGTTGTTCATAGTGATAGTCAGAATGCTATCTGTTTGGAAAAGAATCAGAATTATTTCCATCGTCGATCAAAGAACAATATCAGGTACCACTTTATCCAAGATACTATTGCTATAGATAAGGTTATGTTGGAGAAGGTAGCTATTGCTGAGAATCTGGCGAATATGTTAACAAAGCCATTGATGGTGAGGAATTTCAAGCATTACTCGGACTTGGTTGGTGTTTGTGTACCATGAAGGCCTTTTGGGGAGAGGGGTTTTTACATAAGGTTTTTTTTGTTCCTGTTGCTAACTACTTCAAATACATTATCAAGATGGAAAATTGTGAGCTTTTGACTCGTATTTGGTCTGTATAATAGCTTGGATTGGTGCGTGAAGTGTTTTAGAGGAATTTGGAGTAGAATTATGAGTTGTGCTGGAAAGATGTGAAGATTTGACCCTAATGAAATCAGAATTTGGAAAAGTGTTGAACATGAAAGCTGTAGATCCTTTCCAATGCATCAGGAATCAGCTCTATTAGAGGTCAAATAAAGAAGTTGTAGCTGAAATACTAAATACTATCAAAGATGGAAAGAAACACGGGGGGTTCGTATTTGTGATAGTCTCGTACAGTATAAATACCATGCGATTAGAACCCTAATTAGTATAGCACCATCCTCTTCTCTCCTCTTAAGTTCTCTTGTAATTCCTTGATGAATTGAGTGATTTAGGTTAGGATTTATTTGATTCCCTTTGTAATCACAATTAATCCACATCAATAAGATTGTTGGTTTCTCCAATTTGTGTTCTTGAGTGTTCGTCTCTTCTCAATTCTTGTATATTCTAATTGATTATACTTGGATCTTGTTTTTTCAAATTGGTATCGATCCACAACAATTTTTCTACTACTTCCACACCAATAACATAACTCATGATGAAGGATGAATTTAATTGGAGTTAGAATACAACTCGAGCCTTCCAAACTTTGAAAAATAAGCTATGTAATGGACCAATACTAGCTTCACCCTACTTTGATAAATTGTTCAAGGTTATGTGTGATACAAGTGGGTTGGGATAGGAGGTAAACCCTCATAGGAAAAATGAGGTATTGCATTTTTTTTAGTGAGAAATTAAATGAAGTGAGATTAAACTATTTAACATATGACAAAGAGTTATATTTCATCATACGAAGTTTAGAAAAATGGAGTCATTACTTAAGACCTAAGCCATTTATTTTGTATTTGGACAATGAGAGTTTGAAATATTTGCATGGATAAAAGAAGAGTAGTCCTAGGCATGCAAAATGGGTTAGTTTCTTAAAATCCTTTATGTTTTCTGTCAAATATTTCAATGGTAAAGAAAATGGCATGGCATATGCTTTGTCTAGAAGATCCTTCATATTATATATGTTAGATATTAAATTATAATTTTTTGATATGTTAAAGGAATTATATGATAAATATGATAATTTTGTTAAAATCTATAATGTGTGCAAAAAGAATAGTAGTTGTGGTAATTATTTACTACAAGATGACTATCTTTTCAAACATAATAAGTTATGTATACCTCATTCAAGTGTACATGAGTTACTTGTTAAAGAAGCACATGAAGGGGGTTATAGCTAGTCATTTTGGAGTCTATAAGACCATGGAAATACTATAAGAAAACTTCTATTGGTAAGAGATAATAAAATTAGTATAAAATATTATTGGAAGATGCGTGACTTGTCAGAAAAGTAAAAGTTTCTTCCATAAGAGTTTTACTCCTTAACTAGTTTCTATTCAACCTTAGGAAAGTGTTAGCATGGATTTAGTATTTTATTTACCAAGGAAACAAAGGGTTAAATATTCAATTTTTTTGGTAGTAGATTAATTTTTGAAAATGGTACATTTTATACCTAACAACAAGACTGATAATGCAACACATGTAGAGGACTTATATTTCTAAGATATAGTAAGGTTACATGGTGTTCCCAAGAGTATAATGTTGGATAGAGATATTAAATTCTTGAGAGACTTTCAGAAGACATATTGACATATATTAGTGTAACACCCCCAAAAATCACAGTTGAAAGTTTTTGTTTAATTAAAACAAATACAGGCATGGGGTGCTACCACCATGATTAGTATGAGCTCGGCCCCTAGCTAGTCTCGCACCAATGAAAATTTCACTACAACATTAAACACAATTAAGACAAAGATCTATAGAGAACTGAAATATTTATAACAAGAGAATCAAAGTGCATGATCAAAAGTCATTACAATTGAAAAAGAGTTATATAGTTAAAGTCCCTAAGGGGATAAAAGATACAATACAATAAAATGAAAATAGAAATAAAAAGATTCCGACTTACATCACTCTTGGACCCCCATGCCAAGTCCAAGAAGGTCAACTCTCATCTTCACTCGATGCCTCATAAGTGTCATAAGCACCAAAAATGGAATCTTCTACCTGCACAAACTTAGCTGGGCCCTCTACTCTTGGGAACGAGAAGCACCCATGAAATGGGTGGTCAGTACGCTACGTACTAAGTAAGGTAACCATGTATCTAAGTCCATACACAAACAGCATATCACATAAGCAGGACCATACAGATAAACCATACAAGCAATGCAAATAGTATGGGTTGTGTTACAATCCGGTTAAACTTAATCATTAGATCCCTAGTCAATATTCCCATTTCACACCATTATTATTATCAATCCATACGAGTACGAAAACCCCACTATTATATTCGGTGGACCGAAAAAGTACTCAGGGCAAAATGCACATGGCCACAATTATTCACTAGTGGAACGGTCTCCAAAGCACAAAGCATTTGGCCACAATTATTTACGGATGGACCGATCTGGCATTGACTTTCATGGTGCTTCACTGTAATTAGATAGTATATTTCCATCTTTTATCATCATTAGGTTTGGTTTTTTGAGCATAGGATCCCCCACTATTATAGCCGGTAGTCCGAAAAAACATCTAGGGCAGAACACACCTGGCCACTATTATTCGCTGGTGGAATGGTTTCCAAGGCACATGGTACCTAGCCACTATTATTTTCCCATGGACCAGTGTAGGCCTAGCTCAACAATTTTTCTCTTTAAATGGTTAATATATTATTCATGTCTTATTTAATAGATATTTCCACCGTAGACATACATGTCCTTTGGACTACCCATTCAAAGAATCCATCTACTCCTATCCTTTTGAAAGGGACCCATCCCATATCTTGAGACCTCTACTTCTCCTAATACATACATACATCCTTTCCCCTTCTCCTCACTTACCATGATTACCCAAATCCTATATGGGTGGGTCAAGGCCCACTTTCCTATACCTCTAAGTCAACTCACTATCGCCCTTTAAGGTTTTTCCCTAGAAAACCCTAATTTGGCCTATATGGCCAAACTTTCCTCTACCTCACACAACCCATGTTTCCTTATCCCTAACTCATCACTTCACTCAATTCATCCCCAAGCATCCCACTTTTACTTCCCATTTTATATATGTGACCACAAAACCCTAGTTGGTCACCCCAAATCCTAGCACCTCTATTTTGTCATATGTTATTCCCCCATCACTCTCACTTACCATTCCCTCTTCCACATGATACACACACTCACCCTCTATGTGACATCCTTCCACTCTTACCCCATATTCCAATCCTCTTTGTTATTTCTCCCTTCCACAATCTCTTCCACATAGGGTTTTCCTCCCAAACCCTAGCCAAGTTTCCCATGCACCCTTATACCAACCGACATACTATTTTTCATCCATGGACTCCAATAACCCCAACAACTCTTCCCTCACCTTACCTAAACCTCAAGTTAACTTTTCTCATGTAAGGATCATCCCCATGCAAAGACCATCCATCCCATGCAAACCCTAGACTCCCCATACAAGATTCACTTCACTCTCTTATTTTGTCCATATTATCCTTTTATTTGTCAACCCATAAGTCATGAGACTCATAGGTCATTCTTACTTCTCTCTAGTCAACTTCTTTCCTTTTTCCCTTTTGATCCTTTCACCCCTACACCCTATCTTTTACAACCCCCCTAGTATGCATGTCCTAAAGGGCCACATCATATAAACACCACAAAGCACAACATATATATCATTTTACACATGCCATAAAAGAACACAAGCACTTACCTTAGCTCTACGCTATGATACAAGTAAGTAGTTATAATCACATAAGTTACACAAACATATCATCACTCATAACATACAAAGCACATAATATACATATTAGATCTTAACTACATCCTTATCTAAAATGACACCGGGCTTGGAGCATGCTCTTACACCTCCTTAGGGTTTGGACTTAGTTCACCTATAAGAGAAAAATACTAGGGTTAACTTCTCTCTTACCAACATTATCATTATTTCCTACATAATTTTATCATAACGTAGTATTAGGGATATTAATATTAATAGTAGGTTTATTGGTAAAAATAAGGGTATTATTCTTAAAATGGTTAATCATGCTATTATTAGTCAAAATAGGTTTAGGTAGTTATATTGGTCCACGATAAGGTATTATTAACAATATTAATAATACTAAAGATAATAAATTTAATAATGATAATAATAATAATAATAATAATAATAATAATAATAATATTTTGAATAATAATAATAATACTAGTAATGTCAATGTTAACAACAACAACAACAACAACAACAATAATAATAATAATAATAACACTAATAAAATAAAATAATAATTACACTAGTTATACTTAAGAGCTAGGAAGGTTAGGGCACGACCAAGTAGTGGTGGCAACTAGGCGATGGAGGCAATGGAGGAAGTGGGGATTCGAGAGGTGGCCTTTTAGGGATAGAAGAGAGAGAATGAGTTGGTGGTTGTAGTGGTGGTGAACTCTCTAGGTTGAGAGGGTTGGAGTGGTGGTGGCAGCGTAGTAAGGGTGGCAGCATAGGTGGTGGTGGTTGTGGTGGCTGAAGGTGGTCGAGGAGGAGGAAGGATGAAGGATAGGGAGAAAGAGAGAAAGAAAGGTAGAGTGAGGTAGGGTAGGCTCTGCTGAGTGGATTGGGTGATTGGAGAGGCAATGATTATAGTAGAGGAGCCAGCGCACGCCAACAAAAGGGGTAGGGATGGGTGCAAAGTGGTAGGTTGAGTAGTCAACTTTGCACAATTAGGGTGGCTTGTGTAGGGGGGAAATAGAGGTAGTGAGTGGTATGGTTCGGTGGAGGTAATGTAGGGGAGAGTTTGGGTGATGTTTCAGGCGGCACTACTATGTGGGGGTGGCTAAGGCAGCATCTAAAGAGGTGGTGACGGAGGAATGTAGGATTTTCTAGGTAGGGTAAAGAGAGCCATATGAGGCCGGTAGGAGTGTATCTATAAGCCATTGGAGGAAGGATAAGACAAAGGGGGATGAGGACAAAGGGGTAGGTGAGGCAAGGCTTGCCTATTGGTTGTGGTAGACTGGTATGAGCCTATAAAATGGCAGGTGTTGGTTAGGCCAAGGAGGGGAAAAGGAAAGGAAATGGGCATACAGGGAGGGGATACAAGTAGGTCAGGGCTAGAAAAGGAAAGGAAAAGAATGGGGGAGAGAAGGAGAGGGGCTAGCTGGCGATACAATGGCTGGGTAGGTCGAGCGGCATAAAGTTACAAACTCGACCTACAATGCGTGGTAGGGAGAAGGGAGGAAGAAGAAGAGGGAGGTTAGCTAGCTAGTCTGAGAGAAAAGAAAAGAAAGAAAAAGAAGGGGGAACTAGGCAGGCAAGGGGGAGAAAAAATAAGAGACGGCGGGCTAGGCCTCACAGGGGAAAAAAGAGAGGGAGGGGAAGTTGGGCCGCAAGGGGGTAGGTCCAATCCAGGGAAGAAGGGGAAATAAAGAAATGGAGAAAGGAGAAAAAGAGGGAAAAAAAAAGGAAAAATGAAGGAAAAAATAGAAAGGGAAAAAAGAAAAAAATAGGTTGGTTGGGGTATTTAGAATATTTTGATATTTTTAAATATTTTAAAATAATAAAAATAAGTAAAATAATAATTACATTCATTTTATATTAATTTAGGATTTTTTGGTAATTTTTTCCTAAATTCTATTTTAATTAGCCAAATATCCTAATATTCCCTAATTAAATTCTCTATTATGTTCCTCCTTTTTGTATTAATTTCTCCCCTTATTTTAATAAAATAATATATTTAATTAATTTTCCTAATAAATTCCAATTTTATTATAATTTTTTAGTTAGGTACTAAATTATTGTTTAGTACTTCTTATCATCCACAAAAACATGGTGAAATCAAAGTGACTAATGGAACTCTAGGTCCTTTTCTATGAGGGTTAAGGAATAAGAGTACTAAGGATTGGGATATATAGCTTGCACATGTTGATTTTGTATATAATAGAAGTCCTTCTAGCTCAACTCATTTGATTCATTTTGAGGTTGTGTTTAGATTTAATCTTTATCTACTTGTTGATATATTATCATTTAAAAGGGATATACAAAAAATTATGATGACAAGGAAATAATTTAATTCTTTAAAAAAATTATCAAAAAATAAAGACAATATTGAAAAATCGAATGCTAAATACTAAACTTAAGAAAATAAAATTAAAATTCAACAAGTGCTTAAACAAGGAGATTTAGTGTAGTTGAATTTGAGAAAAGATTTATTTCCAAACTTAAGAAAGAATAAAATAATATCAAAATATGATGGATCGTTCAAAATCTCAACATTTCAACAAGTGCTTAAACAAGGAGATTTAGTGTAGTTGAATTTAGAAATAATGCATATGAACTTGAATTGCCTTAACATTATGGATTATCTAGGACTCTCAACATTTCTGACTTATCTCCTTACTATAGTGATACTAATTTGAGAAAATTTTCTTATTTACAATGTGAGAATGATGCAAGAGAATCTATAGATCACTCTCAATCTTATTCTTCAAAGGATGAAGAATAAGAAGATTTAATATACTTGGAGATGGAACCCATTTTGCTTGAAAGTTTTTATACTTCTAATGTTTTGCCAAGTATATCTTATTGGTATTATATGCTTTTGAAAGAATTTCAAGGTATTGAAGATATTTTATGTACAATACAATGACAATGACATTATAAGAATTACAAAGTTTATGGAAGAATAAGGCTACTAGATATAAAGTTGGATTACATATGTTAAATATATGTATTACATGATTAGAGTTTGTGTAACTTTGTTATTTTATTGTATAATTTGTAATACTTGTAAAATGTGATTGTAACTCTTTTTATATACTTGTACTGTAAATTAGGAGGTTAATTTCATTAATAAAGGCCAAATTATGGGCTTGTTAAGGAAAGGGGTCTACATGGGTGCCTATATATATAACGGCTTTTACACTTGATCTCGATATAATGAATGAAAGTCATATGCTAATTCTAGGGAAAAATAACACAAATGTCGTGTGTGTGTGTTTCTTCTTCTTATTTTCTTATCCTTCTTCAATTAAGATCTTTGGAGAGTAGTAGAGAGTATTCTATTGAGAAATATAAGATTTTTCTTTAGAAGGCTAAACATCTTAGGTTATATCTTTGTCACCTTCCAAGTGTTATTCGACATCAACTTCCATATCATTTGAGATTTGAAGAGTTTGCAAGACTTAAGGCCATACAAAAAGTTTCTAAAAATGTTAAAGATTGTTTGATGATAATCTCCCATATCAATATTGGTGCTTTGTTGTATTAATTATTTCGGAGAAGTAATATAAAGTGTATAGATCTAGTTTTGGCTTATTACTTAGTCAGTCTCCTTCTTATGATAAAAAGATTACTTAAAAATTATTATTATTATTATTATTATTATTATTATTATATTTTGACTTATTTTAGTGGTAGATTTTAATTTTTCTAGCACATTTACCATATTTGTAGTTATCTATTATTTTTATTGTTTTATTTTATATATTATTTTTATTATTTTCTATTTAAAAATCCCCAAGATTGTGTTTTTCTTATTATTTGTCTTTGTGTGATCTAGAGTTTTTATTTATTTATTTTATTATTTATGAACTATTTAAATAAAGGTGATCCCTCTTAATCCCTAATATAAAATAACAACCTTAATTACTAACACTATGATTCAGGCTTGAATTCACTTAGCAATAGTGCCTTAAGATTTGCGCGGAAGTTATGTTCTCTCTCTCATGCAGTGATCACTTGATCTATGTTGTAGCTACCACCAACATGCAAGATAATGGAAAGAAGAGGAGATCAATTCATTTTTCTCTATCAAATCGTTTGCCTACTACTTAGATAGCAAAAATAGAAGAGAATGGCTCAAAATCAAAATATGTCGATGATTACAAAGACCAAATGGAAAGAAATCAAGATTCTCAAGATCACATTGTACCTCTTATTGCAAAATTTCAAGAACCAACAAATGATATACAAACTGAACAAATAAAAGAAAAATTGAATGACAATGATCTCGATCTCCTTTTTTCTATCAAGAAACCCAAGATTTGAAAGTTTCCCCATTATAGAGTGAAATTGTTTGCAATAATTGAAAACTAGACCATATGTATTCATTATCATATGAGCCATCTGTTGAACATGAGGAAAAGGTTATGGTTGAATTACAGTAAGAAGACATTGATGCTGAAACCATATACTGGCAACATACTCTTGTTGGTATGGTTTGCGGATATAGACCATCTTTCAACCAAATGGCATCCTACATCAAACAAAATTGGAACCATGTTACCTTCCCCAAAATCAAACTACATGAGGAAGGTTATTTTCTATTTACCTATGTAAATTTTAAAGGCTATAATACCAATCTTGTTGCTGGAAATTAGACTTACCAGAACAGGCCTTTAATAATCAAGATGTGGCATCTAAAATTCTCCTTCACCAAAAAATAATTTCATTTCCTTCCTCTATGGTTGAGACTTCCGGGATTTCCTTCCTCTATGGTTTAGAAGTCTTGGTACTTTTTCTCTCGTCTTACCTTTTCTCCCAATGGTTCCATGCAAAGGGAGGAATTTTGTGCATTAAGACTACCGAATCTCTTCTATTTGCTATAGTAATTTCCCACTTTCTTTGATTTTACTGTTTGGCATTTCGTCTTTTGTGAATTATGGGTACTAAAAAGAAGACTGGGCGGCAGAAATATGTTGTTCATTCGACCATTTGTGTGCTGCCCAGCCCTTCGAAGTCTGGTGCTTCCTTCGAACATTAGCATGCCCAGCTGTTGCGAGGCTCTTCCAGCGCTGGATCTCAAGCCTCCCCGCCGGCAGCTGCCCCTCCTCGCCGTTCACTACCCCGTTCTATCAGCCGGTCGCCGTCCTGTACTAACCTGGACACCAGTTCAATGGATGGAGATGAAATATCCAGATCTGCTGGCGCGTCGCCCGAGGCTCCCCAATAGCCCATCGATGCCCCTGGTCCAGATCTAAATAGTGAAAAGTCAACTCTGGAAGGTCTTGATTTGGAATTGCAGGCTAAATCCAGTCGATGCTCTGTTCCCCATTGTTCGCAGGTCGATGCTCAAGAGGTGCGAACTGGACCGGTTGGGGATGACCCTTTGTGCCTGGCGCAGCAGTCCCAGCGAGCATCGGGATCTGGGCTGTTGTCGTTGCCTCCCTCCACGCGCGGCTGTCCAGCTGCCTCCCGTTAACCATGCGTCGACTGTTCTGGAAGGGGCTCAGCGTGACCAACCAAGAGCTCCCATGAGCACTGGCCCAGCGCACACGCGCCAGAGGGTGGCTCCAAGTCGAGAGGGGCTGTTTTGTCTTCCTACTGGTCGGGTAATTTTTTAAATAATGGAATGACTTATGCCAAACTTTTTGCTGCTGCACCGAGGATGAAATGCGATTATATTGCTCCCAATAATAATTCTGTTTATATTGATTTGAGCAAAATTGATAAAATAGAGGATTCTTGGGGTGCTTGTGTGCTTGGGAGATTTGTTGGTGTGCAGGTGGATAAATACTTGATTAACGCTGCAAAATCTGTGATTGGTCTACCTTTTAAATACTTGATACATAGTTCCGAATGGGTGGTTCTTAAATTTGATTCTGAATAGGATAAAAATTCTTCCATCCTCGGAGGACCTTATTCGGTGCGTAGTAAGGTATTATATTTGAGGGAATTTCCCCGGTTTTTCTCTTTTGGCCTAAAAGAGGTTACCAAAGTTCCGGTTTGGGTCTGACTTAAGAATTTACTTCTCAAGCTTTGGAATGCCGGTGCTATTAGTGCTATAGCTTCCTTTGTGGGACGGCCGATACAAGTCAATGATTTCACTTCTCAGAAGTTAAAAATTGAGTACGCCCGTGTCTTGGTGGAGGTGGATCTTAGTACTGAGTTACCTTCCTCGGTAGAGGTTCGCAGTGATGATGGCAGCTTTGTTCAGAGTATTGAGTATGAAGACTTGCCCCCCTTTTGAAAAACATGTCAGTCAGTAGGGCATGCACCATCTGATTGTGAGCATCTTAAAGCTGCTCGGCCCAGTGATAAAGTGGTTAACCATATCTCTGTGTGGAAGCCGGTGGCTAAGGGTAAACCACTTATGGTCAAGAACAGGGAGCAGAATATTTCTACTCAGGGCCGTCTACCTGAACAAAGAGCTCAGAGTACAGTTTCCGGGAGTAAGGAAGATTTGGTCCCCCCGCTAGATATTACTCTAGGTGATATCTCATCCCCTCCTTTGGTTCGTGACCCTGCTAAAGGGAATTTTCCTCTTAGTGATGCTCAGCAGGTCGAGCCCGCTCCTTCTCTGTATAGAAAGAAGGCCCAGACTAAGCCCTAGAAGATGAGTTGTTCTGTGCCTTGTGAGGAGCAACAAGTTCAGAATTCTGTTAGCTTTGATGTGGGAATTGGTGAAGAGAAAGATGAGCCTTGGCAGACCGTCCATGGGAAGGGTCGTGGTACGAAGAAGAGGGCGCCCTCAAGAGGCCTCCTTTGGGTTGGGTTGGTAGGAGGAAGTCATCTCGGCATCATGCCGATCTGTCGGGTTGAATATCCTTGTGTGGAATATAAGGGGAGGGAGCTCTCCCCTAAAACAAAAAGCTCTGGCCCGACTTCAGAGGGACCATTGTTGTTCAATAGTTGGTGTACTGGAGTCCAAACTGGATGAGGACAAGGTTTTGAAGTTGCTGCGTATTTATTTCCCTGGGTGGCGGTACCTCCATAAGTTTGATTACCACCCTAATGGGCGTATTTTACTTCTATGGGACCCGAGGTTGGTGACCATTACTCTTCTTGAAGCTACCCCACAGTCTTTGTCAGGTATGGTCACTGATCTTTCTAGTAGTGTTGATTTTTGTATTACTGTGGTCTATGGGCTCTATAGTGTTGGGGATCGGCGACCTCTTTGGGATAACCTGAGAGCTTTATCCCCTCTTATTGATGGTCCATGGATTGTGTGTGGTGACTTTAATGCTCCTCTTAATGCGGTTGATCGGGAGGGTGTCCGACCGGTTACTGACTACGAGATGGCGGATTTCAAAGAGTGTTGCCTTGTGAACCAATTGTCAGACGTTCCTTCCACAGGTTGCTTTTACTCTTTCTTTACCAAGAATGTTAAATGCAAGTTGGATCGTGTTCTTTTGAATTCCATAGGGTTTACTACAAACTTGGTTGTTAGGGCTCAGTTTCTCTCGCCTGGGTCCTTATCTGATCATAGCCCTGTTCTTATTATGTTTGGAGGACCAAGACACATTCGGAGACCGTTCCACTTCTTCAACATGTGGTGTGATCATCCAGATTTTCAGAGTGTGGTGGCTTTGGTGTGGCGTTTTGATTTCTGTGGGTCTCATCAGTTTAATCTATGCCATAAACTTTCTGAACTCAAGCATGGTCTTAAGCAGCTTAATAAGTTGCACTACTCCCGTATTGTTGCCAGAGCAGAGGAAGCGAAGAATAAGCTTATGCAAGCACAGGAGGCCTTCTTAGCCGGTTCTGGTGTTACTTCTTCTGCTTGTTTGGAGGATCTTCGGGCTCAGGCCATGTTCTTGAACAAGGCTGCTTTGAGCTTTGTGGCGCAGAAGAATAAGCAGAAGTTCTTGTTCCAGGGTGATACCAATTCTAGGTTCTTTTATGACATGTTGAAAGCTCGGCAAGCCAAATCAGTTGTTTTGAGAGTTAAGAAGACCAATGGGTCATGGACCCAGAATGATTCTGAGTTAGAAAGGGAGTTTCTCACAGTCTACTAGGATTTCTTGGGACTGAAGTGGAAGGTGCTCCTCTGGACAACATGGTTTTCTCTCAGGGTCCTTTGTTGGCAGCGAACCTTCAGGAAGATCTTTTGAAGCCTGTCACCACTGAAGAGATCAAGTATGTGGTGTTCTCCTTGGGTGATGACAAAGCCCCCAGACCGGATGGTTACTCTGCTCGATTTTTTAAATGTGCCTGGGACATTGTGGGGACCGATTTTACTGCTGCAGTGCTTGAATTTTTTCACTCGGGAAAGCTCCTGAAACGTATTAACCATACAGCCTTGGCTATGATCCCTAAGTGTTCGCACCCGGCTATGGTCTCTGATTTTCGGCCGATTGCTTGCTGCTCTACCACCTATAAAGTGATCTCTAAACTTCTTGCCCAACAGTTGTCAGTTGTTTTGGGGAGTATTATCAGTGCTGAATAGGGAGCTTTTGTTAATGGTCGTTTGATGTCTGAGAATATCCTTCTGGTACAAGAATTAGTTAAGGAATATTCTAGGAAGCGTACTTCGCCTTGGTGCTTCATCAAGGTTGACATCAAGAAGGCTTATGATTCCCTCTCTTGGCCATTTTTGCTTGCTGTTCTTAAGGGCTTTCACTTCCCCGACAGATTTGTGTCCCGGCTCATGGAATGTGTCTCTTCCACGTCATTCTCCCTTTAGCTCAATGGTCAACTGATGGGATTTTTTAAGGGTGCTAGGAGGTTAAGGCAAGGGGATCCAGTGTCGCTGTATCTCTTTGTGATGTGTATGGAGTACTTTTCTCGATTGATCCGTATGAGAGCTATTCAACAGAGGGGCTTCTCTTTTCACCCTAAGTGTAAGGCCCTTGGTATCTCCCACCTTGCCTTTGCTGATGACCTTGTTCTCTTTTGTAGAGGAGATATTTCTTCAGTGCAAGTCCTGTTGCAAACCCTTTCAGAGTTCAGTGTAGTTTCAGGATTGGTGGCAAACCCTCTCAAGTCTCAGATCTTCTTGGGTGGAGTGGATCCAATGACTAAAGAACAGATTCTTATCTTGGCCCAAATGGTTCAGGGCACATTCCCTTTTCGCTACTTGGGTGTCCCCCTCAACCCGAGTAAGCTACGGGCGGTGGATTACGAAGTCCTGATTAATGATGTTTGTGATCATCTAAAAATGTGGCGGTCTCAGTTGCTCTCTTTTGCTGGTAGGTTGGAATTGCTTAATTCTGTTATCCAAGGCATTATGGGCTTCTGGTTTGGGATTTTTCCGTTGCCAAAGGTTGTGTTAAACCGTATTGTGTCCTTCTGCCGTAGCTTCCTTTGGCAAGGTAAGCAACCTCTTGTAGCTTGGTCCAAAGTTTGTTTACCCAAACGTGAAGGGGGATTAGGGTTGAAAGATCTTTCAGCATGGAATCAAGCATTTCTCTATAAGTACATCTGGTTTCTTCAAGATGAGAAGGAATCCCTTTGGACCAAGTGGATCCATGCTAATTACCTTAGAGGCCACAGGTGGGGTCAGTTCTGACCCACTCATGATTCGTCTCACTTTTTGAAAAAGCTTTGGCATGTGTATCTTGGTATTTTGGAGAAATCGGGGTCTCCGGCCGCAGTTATGAGTCTTATCTCTTCCTGGGGTTCAGCAGGGAAGTTCTCCACCAAGACAACGTACGAGTTCCTTTGCTCCTCTAGGGAACTATGGAGGGACCGATCGTTGGTTTGGAAGGGTTGTCGCACTAAAAGGTATTCCTTCTTTTTGTGGCTGGCTCTCCAAAACAAGCTAAACACCAGGGATCGGCTCGCTTTCCTTGATGGATCTCTATTGTGCCCCCTTTGTGGTTTGGAAAATGAATCTCATGTGCACTTATTTTTCCGTTGTCCGTTGGTAAACCAACTTTGGTCGGCAATACGAGAGTGTCTAGGTCTTACAAGAGGTTTTACTACCCTTGTCAGTTGTGCTCGTGTCATTAGAAGATTGCGCAAGGAGCTCTTTTTCACTGCGAAGGTCTGTCGAAGTGCCTTAGCAGCTACCATTTACTTTATATGGCGTGCTCGTAATGCAGCAATTTTTGAAGCAAAAAATTTTGATGTACAAGGCCTAAGCCTCCAAATTAAAGTCTTTGTTTATCGGTCCTTGTATTTTCATGCTTCTTTGAGGTAGAACTTGTGTTCTATGTATTGGGTAGCTACCACCCTGTTTTGTTGGTAGTGAATTTTTGACCTGGGTATGCCCAGTGTATGTGTATAATTTCTTTTATATGATTTACCTGTTACCTGACCAAGTATTATTAGTAGAATATGTAGCTGTGTGGGGAGATCTTTAGGTAATGATGCAGTTACAGCTATGAAAGAAAGAATATTATATACTAGAGCCTTAGTGGGGGTGGACGCACATACAACCTTACATGATTTTTCACTCATTAAACTCCGTAACTATTCGATTTTCAAACAAAGCATTGATTATGGATGGAAACCATCCTTCTGGTCCCTCTATTAGCAATGGACACTTAATTTTAAAATGCCCTCATACAGCTCCCAAAAATGTTCAAAAAAGGAAGAAATAGAATGTGGTCAATGACAGAATATCATAAGGCACTCACCTAACCCATAATTCCTCATTTACACCACCAAATAATGAGACAACCCAACCAATAGTCTACATGATCTTAATACCCACATCTACCATAAATAATCCTATCATAAGCCCCCTCCTAAACCGTAAAATCCTTCAACAAAGTTGTAGGCCTTTTTATCAATATACAATCAAAAGGGCAGGTCTAGCCCTCGAAGATCAAAAGTACTACTGCAATAAATGAGACCAAATAACTGGAGCAACTAGAAAAAAAGAATAATACAGGATGGAAACTGACTATTGGAAGGCCTAGAACTAGTGTGCTATATGAATTACCTAACTTCCACATTCAACAAGCATAAAATTTAGATGTTGGAAATTAGAGGTCTAAATGACCTACAAAAGCAAAAAGCTATAATAGATTGGAGTAAAAATAATGAGCTTACTCTCAATGGACTGGTTGAAATAAGAGTCAACTCAGAAAATGTTACTAAAGTCACTAATGGCCTCATGTACCAATGGAAATGGGTCCATAACTACAATTAGCATTACAATAGTCACATGTGGATAGGATGGGATCCACTCACATAGTACACTCATGTTTTAATAACTCATTCCTAAGGGATTCATAGTAAAGTAAGTTCCCCCCATAATAATTCATAATTTTTCCTTACTATTATCTATGCACACAATTAAGGTAATGCTAGAAAGAGCAAAGGACTGGCTCCTAACTCAATGCAATACTTTGGGCCCATGGTTAATCATGGGGGACTTCAATTTCATACTGAATAGAGAAGATAAAATCTAAGGGGCTATCTAATTCAATGATATTGAAGACTTTGCTAACTGCTTATCTACCCTTCAACTATCTAACCTTCGATTCACTAGAGCTTTTTTCATATGATCAAATAAAGAGATAGGGAATGAAAAACATTGATTCAAGCTTGATAGAGTCCTTTGAAACCCAAAATGGACTTCTCAATTTGAAATAACTCACGTTTATTTTCATACGCCTCAACTTTCTAATCATTCACCTACAATAGTAACAATACAGCATCATACTTAGAAGGGTAAAACCCCTTTTATGTTTTATGACATTTGGACTCAAGATCCTTTGTTCCTTACTGTAGTCTAGTCACATTAAAGACTATTAGTCAAGGAAATAAGTTAAAATTAGTATCCAACATCCTAAATCTTCTCAAAATCCCCCTAAAGCATCTTAATGAAATCATATTTTGAAGCATTAGTGATAGAGTTAATAAAGCTAAAGTAGAATTAGAAGAAGTGTAAACTTCTCTAATTACTCAACCAGAAAATCATCATAGCCAACTTTGAAAAAAAGGATTTTCTACAATAATACAAACACTTTGCAAGATGTGAAGAAATATTCTACAAACAAAAAGCAAGAATCTAGTGGTTAACATTGGGAGACAACAACACAAAAAATTTCCATGCCATGGGAAAAGGAAGAAGAATAAAGAATCAAATTAATCTCCTATATGATGATCATGGTCAAAGCCACACTAACTAGCATAGCATACTCACCATTCTGCAAAAAATCTATAATAACCTTCTAGGCCATGAGACTACCAACAATCAGGTTATAGATAGAAATATCATCAGTAATGGCACTGTTCTAAATCACACTCAGCAACATCAGCTCTTGGCTCCAATCACGTTACATGAATTGAAAATTGTGGTGTTCTCCCTAGAAAAAGGAAAGGCTCCAAGACTAGATGGTTATAATGCTCACTTCTACACACATTGTTGGGATATAGTGGGCATGGATCTCTACTTAACCATCTCTTAATTTTTTAGCATAGGATTTATGCCAAGCAACCTTAACATAACCACTTCCAACCTCATTCCTAAGGTTCTGAATGCTTCAAGACCAGAGGAGTTCAGACCTATAGCCCATTACAACAATCTTTATGAAATAATTACTGCCATTATCACCCATAGGCTTCAAAATATTTTACCCTCCCTAATTGGTAAAGCTCAGTCAGCATTTGTTAAAGGGAGAGCTATTTCAAATAATATTCTTTTATCTAATGAATTAATCAAAGGATACAACCAATAACATCTTTCCCCAAGAATCATGATGAAACTTGATATTAAGAAAGCTTTTAACTTAGTTAACTAGATTTGTCTCCAAAATATCCTATATGGCCTTTATTTTCCTCCCCACTTTGTCAAAATAATCATGTCTTGTGTGACAATAGTCAATTACTCCATCAAGTTTAATGGTAACCTACATTCTCCTATCTATGCCAAGAAAGGATTAAGACAGGGAGACCCCTTATCTCCCTATATCTTCATCCTATTGATGGAATATCTTAATCAATCCTTGAAGACTCTATGGGCTAACCCAAAATTCTCACCCTGTCCTATATGCCATAAAATAGGTATCCTGAACCTTACCTTTGTGGATGATCTACTATTGTTTCTACAAAGGAGACTTTATCTTAGTCGCAGCTATCTTAGAGGCATTCCACTATTCTCAAGTGTCTCAGGTTTGACCTTGAATGCCAACTAAGGCAACATCTATTATGGTGGGAGATGTACAAACATGCTAAAAGAGAAAATATGTAGTAGGCACCATATCCCCAAAGATAAATTGTCATACAAATACCTAAGAGTACCTCTTGATAGAAGATACCATACTAAACAACAATATCAACCATTTATTGACAAATTCACCTCAAGGTTAAAGAATTGGCAAGTTTAAATTCTCAGTTATGCTGGCTACCTACAACTCATCCAATCTGTCTTCTTCAGCTTACAAACATATTAGAGCCTCATCCTTCCAATCCCTTTGCCTATTCTATTAAAGATCAATACCATCTATAGGAATTCCCTATGGCCAAAGTCAAATGACACTTCAAACCAATCTCCTATTGCATGGGAAAAGATATGCCAGCTAAAAAAGGAAGGTGATCTTAGCTTGATTAATATCACATGGTGGAATAGAGTAGCTATGTACAAACTACTATAGCACTTAGCCTCAAAGAAATACTTCCTATGAGTCAAGTGGGTACACGCATATTACATCAAAGATGAAAGCATATGGAATGTTAGAATCAAACCAACTACTTCTTGGATCATCAAATAAATCCTAAACCTCACAGACATATGCACTAATATTGTGCAGTCTCCTCATTTGTCTAGAATAATAGATAATGGAAAATTCTGCATTAGTCATGCATATGATCTCATTAGACCCTAAAGTAAAAAAATGAATTGGTACCCTGTGGTATGACCTGCAACATTTATCAAAAGACATTCATTCATATACTGGCTGGCCATACTAAGCAAACTTCAAACTAAAGATAAGACTAATTTCTGTTGGCTCACAAATCATACCGAAATGTGTTCTCTACACTACTCAAAAGAAAACACATAACCACCTGTTCTTCAATTGCACCTATACCAAAAATGTGTGGTTCCCTCTCATTCACAGGCTGGGTTGCATTCAAGACTTAATAGACATGTAGTAAATATCTCATTAGGTAACTAGAGGAGTAAAGGGGCCCAAAATCAAAAAAGAGGTCATGAGCGCCTTGGTAGAGGCCACTATTTACCACATTTGGGGAGAGAGAAACATGATAATTTTGCTAATGAAGCAAAAGAACCAAGACACATTCAAAAAAATATTATATCTAATCTAGTAAGGAGAATGAATAGATTTTAGCATAGTAAATCATTTAAAAATATTATGGAATTTATAGATACATTCACCTAGAAGCTTGCTAGGTTATATTGTTCTGAGATTGTATTCTTCATTTGGAAGTAATAAAATTACATTACTTACCAAAAAGAAAAAACTACAATTGACTATAAGATGGTTTAAGTTGTGTGCCAGTTATACTCACACTACTTTACAGGAAACTTTCCAAGGTTCATCTGATTTAGTCTAAGAAGTTAGAATTACCGGAAATAATCATGCCTCCAACATGTAATATGATTGATTCAAAATTAATTCATCCCTAAATTTTCTTAAGAATAACCCAACTTCCCTTAATTTTATAGTAGTGATAGCCTTTAATGGCAACCTCATCCTTCCCCTCAAGGAGGCACATTACGAGCCATATCCTCTATAAATAGAGGGGTCATAATGTATCTTAGGCATCGATTTATCAATCAAGTAATCATAGTTTGAACCCTACTTACCAAATACATTAAGCAATCATCTACTAATTCCCTCAACTCTCAACTACTACAGCTTCATACCACCTTTTTACAATAACCCTATAGATACCTTCAACTAGGGTCCATAATCCCTCTACCATTGATAGCGTGACCTCTATGAATTGAATGGCTAAGTCACTCTAATCCCAACCTCACTTTTCTTTTACATTTATGTCCTATGTTCCTAACTTGAACTCTAGAATATCCTTAAGCCAACACTACATCAATATCCCTTTGATGCTAAAAGACTATAATACCCCACATTTTTTTAAATGGTTGAATGAGAATTTTATCAAATTTTGGACCCTTGATTTTTATTTAATGTTTTAATTTCATTTGGAATAAAGTTTTATTCAAAATATTGTTAAAAAATGAAGTTTTTTTAGTTTTGCAAGCAAACTGATCGACTGATTGTATGAACCAATAAATTAGTTTGTCATTTTAGCCAATTTAGGTTTCTCAACTAAGTTGATCAGTTGGTTAGGGGGAGACCAATTGATTGGTAGTAGAACACTGAAATAGTAGACCCAAACCCATCAACTAGTTTGTTGGTCATATTTTGTTAGCTTGATTTTCTTAAAAAATCCATTACACTAAAATGGAACCTTACCGATCCATGTCAATTTGTCTCTAGAAGATTCCTAACCATTTTTATGATGCATTTAACCCAAAATATTTCCTTGATTTTATGTGAAGGTCGATTGGGATAATTTAAGGGGAGAGACAACCTCAACATTATATTCTTTCTCCTCTCTCTTCTATAGAATTTTGAGATCGAATGCTTTAATCTTAGGCAAGTTTTTAAGAAGCTAGAAGATTCCTTCCACACTGACTTTCTATTACTCTATTTGTAAATGCTAATTATGGTCTAATTGACATGAATTCTCTAAAGACAGCATTTGAGATCTAAAGAATAAATCAACAAATATTAGACAAATAGTCGATGGGAGGATTTCAATTCGATTTCCAAACCCTTAGTATTCTCTTTGATTGGTTGGCTATAAATAGCTCCAATCATCCATGCTATGCACCTGTCTTTCATCCACCTAATTTTTCTAAGTCTTTTATTCTCTCCTATCTCTATAAACTTTGAGTATTACTATTCAATCTTCTTACACTCTTCTGATTGTATCTCTAGATCTCTCTTATTTCGATTGTTAAGAAATGAAGAGTTAGATTTTGGAGGGAAAAAAAGGTTGAATAGTTCATTTTAGCTTTTTCCCTATTTTCGGCCTCAAGTTTGTATGTCTTAATTCTCTTCTATTTTTAAGATCAAAATTTTATAAGATTTTTTTATAATGTCTGAGTTTAAGATTTTGGTTTAAGGTTTTCAAAGCTAATATTTTCCACAATTAGAATTTCTATTTTTAGGAGATGTTACCTACATCAAATAAGTGATTCATGATTTTAAAATGTTTAGTAAGTATTTATGCATGTTAGATGTTACCTTTAGTTTATTTTTGCATATTAGCATAAAGAGTATAGTTTGTATATGTGATTTGGATGGTTAGATGACATAATTTGAGTAAAAAGCATGAAAATAGTTTAAAATAAGCTATGATGATTCCATGTTGAGAAATGCATGTTAACTTGGTTGGAAATATGTTATTTGATGTCAATACATGTTTTAATAAAGCTAATAATGATGTATATGTAAGAATTTGCATGAAATTTAATGGTTGATGCTATGTTGGGGCAAACCGATCAACTGGTTAGGTCAAACCGATCGACTAGTTCCTAGAACAATCAACTAGTTGGCCCAACTCATTGACTAGTAAGCCTATAGAGATCTTGTTCTTACCCTCTACTTAAGCCCATTAACTAGTTAACCTAAATAGATTGACTAATTGGTGAAACCAATCGACTGGTTGGGCTAGATTGATCTACTAGTTCGACTGGTGTGCTTGATTTGCTTCTTCTTTTTTTGTTATACTTTGAGATTATGTTTTGGACTATACCATACTTAGTAGTGAGATAAAACTCAGATTTTTATCCTAATGAAAGGATTAAAATAGATTACAACTTATGGTATACATTATGAGTAATGTAAAGGGTAATTGAGTATTTCACTTATTACAAGTGATAATATTGAGAAAAGAGTATGAGAATCAGTATGGGCTTGAATTAAATAATATGGTTGTTATCAATAACATTAGCCAAGAACAAATGGAAAACCCACATGGTCAGTAAAGTGGAAAGAAAAGGATTAATATAGATTAACATGGGAAGTTGACTTGCTTGCTTTTATATAGGCCTTATATGATCACCCATCCTTATGAATAAAATACTAATTACATAAAGTAAAAGAAATATGAATTGAGTATGGGTATAGGTTACCTAATTGTTGATTAGCACTAGATTTAATTTGCCTTCAGGCATTTTGGTGCCTTCTGACTTTAACTTCGGGTAGGATTCTGAGAGGTCTTGATGTCTTACCTACTCTAGACACTAATGATGTATTAGGGGGTATCAATACGAAAGGGTTTTCTCACCTAGTTTGTTGGCTTTAGCCTAGACTTATGCCTATATCGGTTGGCTTCGGTCTGGACTTATGTCTATTCTGGTGATTTCCTTCTGTCTGGACTTATGTCCACTTAGTGATTAGCTTCGGCCTAAACTTTACGTCCCTTACTTGGATAGGCCTCCATGGTATGTGAATCCATGGGGTGGTGTACAATCTATCGCTCAATGATAATAAAATATGGATGTAAATGTTAGTTAAAATTTATGAACAATTACCAAGTGAATGGTTAATGATTGGTGAAGAAATACAAGTAACGATATGATTGACTAAAAATGAATAAAGTTGGTATATACACTTGGCTAATGGTTGAAATGACTACTTGGTTATGGATGGAATATTGTTTGAATGATTGACTTGTCTCATTAGTGAATAATTAAATGGTATAACCTAAAGATTTGTATAATTAGAAATAAACCTTATGGGTTAATGGAATTCTCTTTACTATTACGTAGGTAATTGCTTATGTGAGAATGTTGTGAATATAAGCCTAATATATTCTCTTGTGCTAGAATTGTACATGATAGCATGCCTTTGTGCAATTCTACCTTTATATATGACCTTATCTTGATGCATGCTATAATTTATATTCATGTATGGTAAATTGCTATACTTGTGTTATAATGAGAAAGTAACTTGGCTAATTCAGTACAAAGCGTACTAATATGCATGTTTTCTCAGTTACCATCTCATTCCTATGAGTAGAAGATCGTGTGAAAGTCTTTGGGGATAGCCACTAAAGGACTTGCCTTAGTTGGATCGAGGCTTGAAAGTAAGCATATTCGAAAGATTTTGGTGGGGGTCCATGGCGACCATGATTGTAATATCCTAAAATTTGCTTAGCCCAATCCCGCATCATTAGCGCCCTAATTTAAATCTAATCTTTTTGATAGCCTTAACCTAACTCCTTAATCCTGAAACTTTAACTGAATTCAAAACCTTAACTCAAATAAACTATAATTCGTACACCAAAATCAAAACTCGCTAAAATCTCCACTAATCCTGATGCAGGAGAATCCAAGGAGAATCCATTGAACATAATGATTATCATATTCATTCTAATCCTCAAGGTAAGGAAGATGATTTAGCTTTCTTAATGTTGGAGTCTATCATGTTAAATATTCTTGATAATTCTTATATGCTTGATATTGGAAAACATTCAAGTTATTCTTGTAGATATGTTACATATTTGCAAGAAGATGATGTTCATACACATTGATGTGTACAAGTATTCCAAGGCATGCAAGGCTATGACATACATGGGATGATACCTTTCAAAAAGAGATAAAGTGATTATATTCATTATTTGTATAAACTTGTTGTAAAACCCTAACCCTAAGTATATTTTATGTAAGTTAGGGTATGGCTATAATTTCATGTATGTATCTTAGTCTATTGTATAGCTTTGTAATATTAATCCTTAGTATCATTTAACCAATGATATTATGCTGTGTATTAAGGTTAATATGGGCTTAATTCAACCATGATAATGGGCTGGATTAGGTGGGTAAACTCGGCTGGTTAAGGAAGCTCACCACCAAGCTTATTCTTTCCTATATATACCCTTTTGTGAGCCACATTGTATGCAGAATATTGAATAAGAATTTTGATAAAACTTTGAGCAAGAGAGTTAAATTCTAATCTTCCCTTTTGTTTCTACATTGAGAAAGGAAAATTTGGGATTAATCCTTCCTCAATACTATCTTCAAGTCGACACATTTGAACACCTTCAAATCTGCTGAAACATCTTCATCTTATAACATCAATTTCTTTGTCTATAATCCACCAATTCACTTCATTCTTTTTTCATTAGATCATGGGTTAAAGAATTTACTAAAAATTTCGATCCACCCTTCCATTACTTTGATAAAAACCACATCATTTTTTGTATCAAAGCTTCATTTGTTCGAAGTTGATACAACCAGTGCTTTCTGCCGACCTGAAATTGTGTTATGTTCTTTCACCAAGAACTCCGTGGCTACTCCACCATTTCTTTAATTCTTGATTCTTTATTAAATTCTTTGATTTTTCTTGAATTTCTTGCAATCTTTCAAGGATCTTGTTGCATTTTCCCTCAACTTTCCACATAAAGTACCAATAGAGTTCAAAATTCCAGCAGCACCAGTTTGGTTCGTCTGTTTGCAACGATCAGGTGTGCCTCTCTAGCACTTGATTTCTATTTTATTATACTCTCTATTAGTTTTTGATCAATTTTATAACAATCCCTTTCAAGTTCTCTTCGTGCAAGCAAGCAGAAAAGCCTCAAAGTGTTCGACATCCCTGGACAGTTCTCAATCGCCCAAAACAGACCTGAAACTTTCAGACCATGTATTTGATTCATTTCTCATCCATTTCTCTCAAGAAATTAGTCTATCATCTACCTCTGGATCTCCTCTACATTTCCTATGAAGACTTCAACACGAATATCCCACTGGAAGACAAGTGTTTGTTGAAAATACAGAAACATGTTCTATGATTTTATGTGAAGCCTGAGATTGAACTGGAACTTGTAGGCCCAATATTTGAATCATTTCTCATCAATTTCTCTCAAGAAATTAATCAGTCACCTACCTCTGGATCTCTTCTACATTTTCTATGAAGAATTAAACACGAAAATCCCATTGCAAGACAAGATTTTATTGACAACACAGAAACATGTTCTATGATTTTATGTGAATCATTTTCACACCTATTATTACTAATCTTTCATTGTTTGTGTGTACCTGCGTGTAGTACCTATTCTTGGGGCTAAAAGATCTCCTTTGTGCCTAGGTAAAGACTGCAGGTAGTGTTTGATATTTCCTTTAGAATTAGAAATTGGTTTGTGCTTTGTTTGGTTATAGGAAAAATAAATCCAGCACCTACATTTGTGGAAGATATATTGTGTGCATCAAGAAAGGTTGTGTGTAAACCTTCACCATGGCTAGTGAAGAGGTGCGTGCCCTAGTTGAGTCCATAAAAAGCCTCACCACATGCATGGATGCCCAACTACAGACTCAAAACACACTACAATATCAACTCCAAAGTGTAGAAGTAAAGTTGGCTGACCAAGAGAAGTGTAAACCATGGCAACCTCGAATGGAAACCACACATGATAGTGTGGAAGGGAGAATGAAGCCGATTTACCATGTCAAGAATGGACGTGGACATTTCAATATTTCTCATCATGAAGATGGAGAAGAGGAGACAAATTCGTTTGGCTCAAGCAACCAAAGAAGAGCACCTACATTCCATGTAAGAAATCCACACCTTGAAGATCAAGGTATTAAACTTGAACTTCCTAAATTTTATGGTGATTTGAATGTGGAGTCATTTTTTTGAGTGGTTGCATGAGATTGAGGCTATTTTTTAGTTTAGAGAATATGATGATGATAGAAAGTGCAAATTAACTACTCTAAAGTTCGAAAAGTTTGCTCGAACATGGTATGATAACTTAAAGCGAACTAGAGAAAGACAAGAGAAGTCTAAAATTAAATCTTGGGAAAAACTTAAAAAGCACTTAAGAAAGAAATTTGCGCCTAGAGAGTATGAACAAGATATGTATGTTAAAATGACTACTCTAAGGCAAGGCTTATTTAGTGTAAAAGAGTACACTAGAGAGTTTGAAAGACTAGCCCTTATTTGTGATGTTCATGAAAGAAAGGAACAAAAATGTGCTAGATACTTAAGTGGCTTGAATAATTTAATAAGAGACAAGGTTGATATTTACTATTATGACTCTCTTAATGACTTGATAAAATTGGCTATGAAATTTGAAAGACAAACCAAGACAACAAAAGCCTATGTTAACTCTAATGCTTCTACTTTGACTAAACCCTATTCTAACACCTTTACACCTAAATCAACATTTTCATATGATAAAAAGAATAACAAAGATGAAAAAGGTAAAAATAAGGTGGTTGAAATGGCTAATAAACAATGTTTTAAATGTAAAAGATATGGACATTTTGCTAGAGATTGTCCTAACCAAAGAGCCTTAACCTTACATAAAATAGAAAACATGGAACCATGTAGTGATGATGAATTAGAAGTTGAATCTCCTAATGAAATATTAACTATGGAAGGAGAAGAAGGAGATCCCTGCTTTGTAATTCAAAGAATCTTGCAAATACAACCTAGTATTATACCTACTCAAAGAGAAAAGATTTTTAAAACTAAGTGTAAAATAGGTGATACAGTTTGTAGACTCATAATTGATAGTGGTTCATGTACTAATGTTGCTAGTGAGGCTATGGTTAAGAAACTTGGTTTGGAAAATAAGAACCATCCTAAACCCTATTCTTTACAATGGTTAAACAAGGATAAAGGAGCTAAAGTAAACAAAAGATCTTTAATCACATTTTCTATTAGAGACTATCATAATGAAGTTCTATGTGATGTTTTATCTATGGATGCTTGTGGATTACTTTTGGGTAGACCATGGCAATTTGATAGAAAATCAACTCATGATGGGGTAACTAATGAATATGTGGTGAAAAAGGAAAACCAATTGTATAGGCTCAAACCTTCTTTATATGATCATATGCCCTTAAGAGATGATAAAAAGAGATTATTTTTATATGAAAAGGCTATGGATAAATGTATAAAAGAAGAAGGAATTTGTTATGCTCTAGTTTCTAAAGATTATAAACCTAAAAAAAATTGAAAATCCTAATTTGATTAAGTTGCTTGATGAGTTTAATGATGTATTTCCTGATTACTTACCTCCTGGATTACCACCTAAAAGAGGTATATAACATGTTATTGATCTTGTTCCTAGTATGACTATCCCTAATAAATCGGCTTATAGATGTAACCCAGAAGAAGCTAAGAAATTACAAAAACAAATACAAGAGCTTATGGATAAAGGATTTGTGAAAGAAAATATGATTTTTTGTATAATTCTTTCAAATACTGCTTATGTCAAGTTTATGACTTATTTTTGGAAAACTTTATGGAATATGCTTAGTGTGTATGGTGTGAATCCTAACATGCCTATTAACGTGATTCTGTTGAAAAAAGGTGAATTACAAAACTATGAAGCTAATGAGAGAATAAAAGTTTTTCAACAACTTCATGATAAAATCAAAAATCATATTGAAAAATCTAATGCCAAGTATAAAGCTCAAGCAAATAAGCATAGAAACTCTTATGTGTTTTCTCCTGGTGACTTAGTTTGGTTACATTTACGTAAAGAGAGATTTCCTAATTTAAGTAAAAACAAACTAATGCCAAAAGCCGATGGTCCATTTAAAATACTTAGGGAGTTTGGAGATAATGCTTATGAACTCGAACTTCCAGATTCTTATGGAGGAATTTCAAGAAATTTTAATGTTGGTGATTTGTCTCCTTATTATTCTGATGAAAATTTGAGGTCAAATTCTTCTCAACTTGGGGAGTATGATGCAGGAGAATCCATTGAACATAATTATTATCATATTCATTCTAATCCTCAAGGTAAGGAAGATGATTTAGCTTTCTTAATGTTGGAGCCTATCATGTTAAATATTCTTGATAATTCTTATATGCTTGACATTGAAAAACATTCAAGTTATTCTTGTAGGTATGTTACATATTTGCAAGAAGATGATGTTCATACACATTGATGTGTACAAGTATTCCAAGGAATGCAAGGCTATGACATACATGAGATGATAACTTACAACAAGAGATAAAGTGATGATATTCATTATTTGTATAAACTTGTTGTAAAACCCTAACCCTAAGTATATTTTATGTAAGTTAGGGTATGGCTATAATTTCATGTATATATCTTAGTCTATTGTATAGCTTTGTAATATTAATCCTTAGTATCATTTAACCAACGATATTATGATGTGGAATAAGGTTAATATGGGCTTAATTCAACCATGATTAATGGGTTGGATTAGGTGGGTAAACTAGGCTGGTTAAGGAAGCTCACCACTGAGCTTATTATTTCCTATATATACCCTTTTGTGTGCCACACTGTATGCAGAATATTGAATAAGAATTTTGATAAAACTTTGAGCAAGAGAGCTAAAGTCTAATCCTCCCTTTTAGGTCTACATTGAGTAAGGAAAATCTAGGATTAATCCTTCCTCAATAATATCTTCAAGTCGACACATTTGAACACCTTCAAATTTGCTGAAACACCTTCATCTTGTAACATCAATTTCTTTGTCTATAATCCATCAATTCACTTCATTCTTTTTTAATTAGATCGTGGGTGAAATATTCTACTACAAATTTCGATCCAACCTTCCGTTACTTTGATAAAAACCACATCAAATCCTAATTACTTTGGCTAATCTAAAATCACCGTAAAATACCATTCTCTTTTTCCTTTTCGTTCTCCTTTTCTTTTCTTTCTTTCTTCTCCACCTCCCGCCAACGTCAAGCTGCACTTTTGAATTATTGAAACATGCACTTGCAACTTGTACCACCACTTACACTATCACCTATTACCTTACTTCCTTTCTCCTTTTACTTCTTCTCCTTATGCACCCTTATCCCTGCCCAAATGCACACCCTTACACACACTCTGCACACCCCATCTTCCCCTACCATTTCACTTCTCACACAACACCTAAATTCTACCATCACCACCCTCACCCTACAACAACTACCCTATCCTTAACCATCCTCTATACACATCACCATCATCATCACCTTACAGTCGCACCATCACCATCATCATCATCGCATACCACCCCCTTATTCTTTTCTTCTTCCCCGACTCACACCACACACGAGCACGCACACACGCACACACATGTGTGTGTGTGTACACTTCACACTCTCCTTCTTTCTTTTTGGCTTTGCCTCATTCTGCCCATCTTTGTGTCAAAGAGCCATTGCTCGAGCTCCCTCTTCCTTCTCCTTTCCTCCTCTCTTTTCTCCTCCTCCTTCTTCTTCCTTCTTTCCCTATTTTGTCCTTCCCACCACTGTTTCCACCACCACGCACCACCTTGGCCTCCACTCGCCACCCTTTGGCTAGTGGACCGACCACCAAGGTTACCCCAACCTTCCCCCTAGCTGTCATTGCCATCACTGCCAACCATCACCTTTTTTCCCTTCTTCTTCCTAGTCGCAATATTTTAGAATGCATGGCCTATGCACTACCTGGCCTTGCATCTTTTCTCCTCTTGACCTATTGTGCACTATTGCTAAACAACCATGTAACTCTTGCACCACCTAGCCATGCATCATTTTTTTCTCTCGACTTGAAGCTGCACTACCTACTACATAGTCGTACAACTTCCTATCTTTGGTCGTGCACCCCTATTTTTACCCCCAAACCTTGTCCAAATACCACCAAAATTTAACCATAACTCCACTACACATTCATCTACACATCCACACATCTCAAGCTCCCATTTAACTTTGGTTATATTAATTTTTACCTTCTTTATCTTGATTTCTCCTTCGATTTAACTCATCGAGCCTAACCATGAATTTTCGTATTTTTCATAGGTTGTATTCCAATAGCTTGGAAGGAGGAAGTCTAGGATATGCATGCTTAGAGCCCGGTGTCCTAATTGGTAAGGATACTATTTAATGTTTAGGGATTTGTTATTATTTGCTTATATAGTTATATGTGTTTTTTCGTGATATTCTTGATATATGATGTCACAATTGTTCATCTTGATATTTTATGATGGTATGAATGTTATGTTGGAAGAAATTAAGAATTGGTGAGAAGTACCATTATGTTATGATTTTGTTGTGATACTGTCATATTTGTAGATTTATATCTTATGGTATGAAGTATGGGTTTAAGGATATTATGTTGTTGAAAGAAAGACTAGGTAAGAGATACCATTATTATTTTGTTATGATAATGTCATTTGTGGAAATATATTCTATGGCATGAAATATAGACTTAAGAAACTAAGAATGGGGAAGAGGTACCATTATTATTTTTTTTTTGGTAATGTCATATTTGTGGAAATATATATATATGGACTACGTGATTTTTTAATAAATGAACTTAAGAATTCTCATGAGGTATGATAATTAATTGTGGACTTGGAAAAAATATGTGTGGAAAAATAAAGGTTTTTATTTGTGCTTAAGGGTAACTTGGTCATTATGGGATAATAAGAAAATTTTAGTATTTTATGTGTTAGGAGGATTAAGATATAATAATAATAGCATGAAGAATTTATGGAAGTATTATTGTTATTTTGGGTCCTTAAATGATTTAATGGCTAATTTGGGGTAAACTATCTTGTAATGATAATACCATCATTCTATGTTTAAGATTTAGAGGTTATCTATTAGAATTGGTAATCATAAAATTTTCATGGGAGGTGTTATGACAATTATATGGAATTTGGGTCTTGAATATTTTTTTGATTAACATATTGGGATGAGATTATTTAAATATACTTATGGGAATTAGATCGTGCATATTGCTTATGATTAAAATGAGGGGATTCGGAGATGATATAATATAAGTTATGTAAATTAATTAATATGGGAGAATGAATATTAAAGGGTGTATAATTAGGGTTCGAAAGGATTTAAGGACTTAGACCTATGCTATATACATGTATGTTTTTAATGTGTTCTATGCCTGAGAATCAACCTTGAATAGGATACTAATCATTTAAAGTGAAAAAACACATTAGTAGATCCAAGGTGATCTATTTTTCTATATATATGTATTCCCATTCCACCAGGAAGAATATTGGCTCGGAAGCATTTTTCCCTGCGAATATGTTTTTAATCTCTATTCCACAAGAAAGAATAGTGGCTCGGGAGTATTTTGCCCCGAGAAGGTACTTCAATCTGTTCCACCGGATTAAGAATAGTGGGGTCCCTACTCATTGTGAAATAGAAATCTATCGTTATAAATTATGAAAAAGATACTAATGATTTAAAGTAGAAGAATACATGAATCGGGACCAAGGTAATTTATATATATATATATATTCTGTATTACTAGGGAAAATAGTGGCTCAAGAATATTTTGCCCCGAGAGAATGTTTTTAATCTCCGTTCCATTGGAAAGAATAGTGGCTCGGGTGTGTTGTCCTCGATATGAGTTTTAGATCATTCTATTGGTTTAAGAATAGTGGGGTTCCTACACTCAACGTATATAAAAGAATAAAAATGGATTATACTTAATAAAAGAATCTAGATCATATTTTATCTTATAAGATATTTCATTTGTTTGGTTATTTCCTTTATTATCTAATGTGAGAGCATTATTTGTATCCCTACTTCGATAGTATTGTTCCCTTACTCAGTACATAGTGTATTGATCACCCATTTTATAGGTGTTGTTCATTCCTACTAGCAGAAGGCCCTAAATCTTATGTACAGGTCTCAGAAAATCAGTTAGATGATTATGCTGCCTATGATGCCTTATATGAGGATGGGTGATTTCATCTATGCGAGGATCAGGTGAAGAGTAATTATTTTCCAGTTTATGTTTATCATTGGATACCCTTTTTGGACTTTTGATCAATGGTATCCCCTCTTTTGTATTTTGTATTGTTAAACTTGGAGTTAGGCTCTAAATTCAGTATTGTACTATAAATATTATTTTGTTTCTAATTACTTTGTGTTACTTTAAATAGTTTAGCTTTATGATTGATATAAGAATGGTTGTAGAAACTAAAATTATGTCTATCACGGTAGTAACCCCCAATATTTTACTTAATTACTTCCGCTGAAAAATAAAAATTTTTAGTAGTAAAAATTGGAGTGTTACAATGATTTTGAATTGAGTATCATGCTATAATATATATTATTGTAATCTCATACTTTATTCACATATATTTTGTAATAATTTGATCAGAAACTATTAGGCTCCTCCGATGTAAAAACTTTTGGAATTGTTTTATAAAATTGTTATTATGCGCACTCTATTATTTTAAGTATTTTGATAAGTTTAATCTTATATCTGATATGAGGTAAACGGCAAATGTCTATCTGGTGTTAGATACAACGATAATACCTCGTTTTTTTAAGGTATTTTTTTCTTTCTTAATTGTTTTCACGAAAATTTTCGGTAGTGAAAAATGAAGATGTTACAAAAACATTATCTTTAGTAAGTAAATCATTAGTTCCCTACTCAACTCCAATTACTACATTTATTGTAGATTACAAGGGTCTACAACATCAATAAAAATATATTAACAAGAATATTAATCATAATTAAAAGAAAAGAATAATATCAATCACAACTAATAATAATTAGTGTTAATATTTTGTTAATGTTAATTAATATTAACTTCCCTTTTTTATTCAAATAATATTGATATGATAAATAATAGTTGTTACTAAAATAAATAATCAATAAAGATACATATGCCTTGTTATTTTAAATAATAATTAATAATAACAAATTAAATCCAATAATAATGTTTTTCATTATTATAATTAATGATAATTATGAGTGTTTAAAAAATCAATAATTATAAATATTTATAATTAAAAATAACAATTTGTTGATATTATTAATATATGCTAATCAAATAATAATAATAGATAGTAATGATTAATAATATAATTAATTATTATTAACATATATTTCTAAAATAATATTAATAATAATTATCATTAGTATATTAAATTTGATTTAATATTATTGGGTCTAATAATTTCTTATTATTTTTAGCTAATCTGATAAATCTGAAAAATAAATTGAGTTAAAAATACCGTAATCAAACACAAGAAATATTTTCTTTTAGAGTTGATTATTGCTTAGGTCCATTGCAATTATTTTTTTCCTATTTAATTCAAGCATAATTATTTTTTGTTAACGAATTAAATTAACTTTTAAATTTAACTTTTCTATTATAACCTGTTTACCATATCTATCTTAGTTTTTCTATATTTATCTTTGCAATCTCTCCCATTTTTTTTTTCATGCTCACAAATTACAATATATACTATTATAAATATATAATATTATCTTTAACCATTTCACATAAATTAAAATTAAATTAGCTAGCTCAAACTAATACATTTGTTTATATTAGCTCCTTGTAGCCTATAGTATACTATACACTATACACATTATTTTAAGTGTTTGTTAGAATATAATATATCCTATATGCTATATAATTATCAAATATACTATATATTACATGTTGTTAAATATGCTATCAGTTATATGTTCATTTTTAAACATAGTATATCCTATATATACTTAATAAAATATATAATATATTCGTCTAAGATGTTATATAGTACACGTTAGGCAAATATACTATAAGTTTATCAAATATACCATACAGCTGCTACACATTTAATATATATATATAAACTTTAGCTAATAATTACTAATTACATTTTTTCAAGGTACAACATAACATATGTTCATCTAAAATATTATATACATATTCCCTAAAAATACAACATATTATATACTATTGAGTGTTTGTTAATTTCATTAGATTTTTCAAATTAAAAATCAAAATTTATGACAATATTATTCAATATCATTAGTATTTTAGAGAGAAATTGATTTGTAGAGGATAACTGAAAAAACATAAAATCAAATTTATTATAATAAAGAAGGTACAAGGAAAAAGTTTAATTTAAAAATAGACTTAATGTATACAAAAAGATTAACTAACAGTAACAATAAAAAAAAAGATTAGTTAAAATAAATATAATTTTTAATTCATCCTTTCATTTATTTATTTTTATTTAGAAATTCCTGAGAACCAAATAGAGCCTTAAAAGTTAAGACTTTTGATCTTTAAACATAATTACACCTTACAGTAGACAGTAATTCGGTATTTACAAATGAACATCTCCTATCCTTCTTACCAAGGTCCAAAAATATCACACGCGCTTCGACTTTATGATAACTATCATGGACAAGAAAAGGCCGAAAACAGATAAAGGGGAAAAAAAATAAACGGTAAAGGTCACGATGCTGGTCTAGCCAACGCAAAATAGGCTTCAGGATTAACCGATAATAGTAACTCCAGGACAATCACCTGACCGGGTTTGCTAATTTTCAGCCAAGGTTCCAAAATACCTGCAAACCAAAATGATTATCACAAAAATGAAAGCCTTTTTGCATCACAGGACAACAGCCAGGGAATAAAATCACAGGTGCGGTCCTAGTATCAAAGTATCGAGAATGATATTTTTATATGTAGCAGTTGTGGCAGCATAATTTCTTTATTTGTTTTCCCAATAAATGTTAACAGATACCAGTAAATATCAATAAATATCAGTCGAAACCAATATATCAGTGATAAATACATAAAATTCTAAATCTGTCACATATTGTCAATTTTACGTATTGGTTAATCTAAAATTTGATAAATATCAGCCGATATTGTATATAGGGATTGATATTTAATTGCATAACTACAGCAGCCGGTGCTCACCAGGGGATAGTTTTTTCCTTCTATGCAGCTCCTTCGCTAAAGGGTTGGCAGCCCAATGGTTCACGGCAACGCGACTAGTAGGTTGGAACCCAATTATCTTGCCATCAGCAGACAAAACCACCTGATTTTCCGCCAGACAGTAGAAATCGGTAACTAAAAAAATTGACGAAGGCCAGCTATTTTTAAATAATTCAACATCAGACTTTTGCGACTACAACAGATTACCTGATAACTAGCAATATCTTGAGCGGAAATATTGTATCTCTCATCGCCTTGATGCAGGAATTCAGAAACAGTGGATATGTTTTCATCATTGGAGTCAGCTTCGTGCCACTTTCTCAGATAGATTGGGAGTTCGCCAATCCAGGCCCCTACAGACGACTCTGACATTATCTCTGCAGTCCAGCCATACGAGTCCTTTATCTTTTTGATAATTGCAGAGCAAAATGCTTCCATCTGCAACAAAGGAACTCGCAGTGTTAGATGACCAAGTGCAAAGAAATATGTAAATACAGCTTTAAATTAAAGTGAATCACAATATATTTCCTGAGTCCACTAATTTCATTCCCAAATTTTGACATGGATAAGCTTTCGGTTCTGAAATAAAAAATTAAATAAATTTATCTTCCATCCACAAAAAGCATTATATACACAGCTAAAGCATAGCCATCATTGAGTGGCATTAACATTCAAGAATGGTGAATGTTCTGAATCCTATATGTCTTTTAGGGGCTGTCTTCTCCTTCTTTCACTTTTTTTCCAGCGCCTCAGAAAGATATCAGGTCATGCCCTCACGCCAAATTGGCTGCTTACTGTAAATTACAATGCTTATAAGATGTAATAATTTACATTGATTTTATTTCTACGGTATTCTAGAAGTTTCACTTTTACTGAGCAAGGAACAAGAAAAGTGGCTTTAATTAATTTTCTGAGGAAGAAAGGAAAAACTGATTAAGCCTGAAAATTGCAACATCACAGATACTATAGAGTAAAAAACCACCAAAGTCGGATGCATAATGTGGTTCATCTAAACAATCAACAACAATATGAAGGGTAAAGATATAAACCAATTGAGAAATGTGGGACAAATATCATCATAACATACCTCATGCGCCTCCAAAGAAACCGATTGAACTTCAGATGATCGACGAACCATAGATTGTCTGCTATCATTTCTTCTGGTGTGCAGATGAGGGATACAGATCTGCCCCAATGCACCAATGGAAACAACAAAAATTGCACTTGCAAGTGTAGTTGACAGGATTTGCAGCCAAGAACACCCACTCTGTCACAAGACATGTCAGTAAAAAGTACATCTAATGACAACCTAGACGTCAGCAATCAGAATCTCACTGTCCAATCTACTACATGAAAATAACCCACAACTGGCCATAACTTGAGAAAGCCATTCTTGAAATACATATGCATAAGAAGTAGGCAAAACTAAAAGGAACAGGAAAAAGCCTATGCCCAATCAGGTTCTACCAGAATTAGTTATCCAGATATGACCTGCATTAGTGAAATAAACTGCTGAACGAAGATAAAATAAAATGACGATACTGATGTACTTTGATTTTATGTAGTTTGCTTTAAATGTTTTATAATATGTTGTGATAAAACTTAAGTATCACTTAACTATTATTATTTTTAAAAAGTAATTGTTTACAACAGCTGAGATGAAGTAATGATTTGCAAATAATCTCATCACCAAGGCTCTAGAATCCATAGAATTCTCACACTGAGTTCATTGTCAATAATTCAAACACATTACAGATATACCAAAGCCGCATCTATTTCTTTCTCCTCGCTTTGTTTTCATTCACATGATGAGGAAGCTGGAAGCTTCATGAAATGTTGATAGGGATGGGAGCTAACATTCACTACACTTGATATTAGACTGAAGCTGTTTTAGATTTATAGTGCCATTAACCTCATTGAGACCACGGTATTATCCTAACAAACTATCTTCACCCCAATCCCAGATAACCTGGCCCACCAATGTTTCAGTTCCAAAAGGGCATGCCAGGCTGGGAAAAAAAAGAGAGAGAGATAAGGGGGGCTTTGTATACCTTATTGTTTGACAACTTCTTTGGATTTTTAGCCATTCCACATGATAGCTGCTCATCAGGAAGCGTATATGGGTCCTCCAAATACAAATCCAGGATGTTAGCTAATCCAAACTGCAAATTTTAACACAGGGTCCAAGAGAGAAGAATAATCCAGCCATATTAATAAACTGTAGGATACTCACATGACAACTCAAGAATTCCAACTGAAAACAAACTGTTGTGCCTAACATCTCATGCAGCACCAAATACAAAGAATATCCTATTGCAATGCAACCTGGGTAATGTAGGCCTCAAGACATACTAATTATCTTAACATCATCGCTGCATCAGACAAATGTCCACCAAAAAGAAAATTAAAATTAACAGGTAGGATGGAAAATTACCATTTGGGAAGGGGTCAAAAGAACTTCCCACTTATTCCTTGCAGTTCTTGTCCAACCTTCAAACTTCAGATCAGAGAGTTTATCAGCGTCTATCTCAAGCCTGTATGCAGGAATATACTCACTAGCCCAAGTGCAAAAGTCCAGTCCGCCAATAGATTCTAATGTAGAGTGCAACGACGAAGTCCACCAAGAGAACTTTGGTTTCTTTTTTATTATGTCAAACCTAGCCTTCACTAAACTAAATTTCTCAAGTATGCTCTTGGCGCTTCCAATTATTTCCTCCTCAAGCCTATGCACGGTCACAGAAGAATCCTTTGATGAAATTCTTTCAGTCTTTAAGAAATAACCAAAGAAACCATTCCTTGATGATCCATTATGGAAATCTCTTTCAATGCTTTCAAGAGCTAAAATGCAGATAGCTTCTGTAAGTACAGATAGGACACTCTTGCTGTTTGAGGTGAGAGTAAATGAAACAGGAACCTGCTGATGGCAAATGCATAACAGAACCGAACCTATCAGTTATGTGTAACCTGCATGGCCAAACATATTCTATGACACACCATCTTATAAAGCAGATGAGAGAAAATCTGATTTGGTGGGAAAAAGAGTAGCCACTATTCAAGAAAATATGTTCTAACCTCTCGTGGACTATCAAGCATCTCCATATCTCTTTCTGAGCCAGGAGAAAACAATACCAATTCAAATTTCCAAAGCTGCTGAACTTGAACTTGTCTAAATGTCATGGCGAGTATATTTTTCGAGGTAGTGCTTGAGAGAATATCTTCGGTGAGATAGCTTCGTAAATTCTTAGCTTTCTCTTTCACCTTTCTAGCTGGAAGAAACTGTAACAGGCAAATAGAATAAGATTTACGTTCTTAAATCTTAAATTAAAAATGTAAGTAGTGTAAAAGTTCTTTTTTCCCTCAACGCTAATATCGAAGTGGTAAAAAAACCTATCGAAAGAATGACTCTGAAGACAATCCCACACTCAATAAACAAAGACCATGGAGAGATATTAACAGTTTCAAGTAAATATTCACATAAAGCTCAGTCATTCAAACATTAAATCACGGTTGTATAGCACAAGACATAGCAAATTAAAGACGAAAGACTAACCAGCCTGGTACTAACAGTACTATGTTCATCTTCACGACCAGGAAAAACAGTCTCAACAACCATAGCATCCAAACCATTGATAAGATGTTGATTAGCAGCGTCACCACCATCAGCTGCAGAAGCCGTAAGAGCCTGTTCGAGATCAACAGCTCCAACAACAGTAAGCTTAGCCAAGTCATTCTCATATGTCCGAACAGAAGGTAGAATTCCTTCGTGTTCCGATTGCTTAACGACTTCAAACATCGCAGCAGCTTGTTTTTCTTCATCCTTAATGTTATCATTATTATAATCTCCTATTGAATGATGTTTCGAGCTCGGAGAAGAAAATGAACCAAAGGCGTTTGAGATTTTTCGGGATGGAGTAGTTTGGGAAGGTTTAAATTGTAGATGAGGGAAAAGTCCAGCGGACATTAGAGAGGAAGGAGATGGGCATGGCCATGAAGAAGAAGAGAGAAGAAAGAAAGGCGAGTGGAGGGAGAGTGATTGAAGGAATGCCATCTTAGATGAGAGAGCTTCTGGCAATAAACGAGGCACTCCACATACGTACAGGGTTTTGTTAGGGTTTTGGATTTTGGTTGAAAGTGGAGAAGCTGAAGAAGTAGATGCTAGCTGCAGCTCAAAGGCCTTGGTCCGTTCTTTGGAATTCTCTATATGTTCTAAATTAAATTTAAATCTTCATCAAAAAATAAATTCAAATTAAAATATTATCATTATTTTTTTACTTTAAAATTAATTTAATACTATTTTTGTTATTGTAAGTAATAACATTATTTTTATTACAGTAATAATGATTTCAATCATAAAAATAAGAAAATAGATAATAGTTTATTGGAATAGTAATTTATACCTTCACTAAAATGTGTGGAGAAAATATAGTTTTGGGATCCGATTCAATCCTACAAAGCTTAAGAATTTTGTACAATTTACATGCGTTAAGATTTTGTAGGGATCTTCTTTAGATTTACTTGGTTTGGTCAAAAAAACAGTTGGAACTTCCAACTAAAATCTTGCCTCTAGCATCTAGTATGACTGCTTCAAAATCAGTGGTTGCCCCCACTTCATTTGAAGGGAACCCAATTCCTCCTATTTTCCAATAATGGCGGCTTCACCCCATTCCTTTCAAGAGCAGGTTGCAAGTGCAATTAGGGATGGCAATTAGACAGATTGTAACTAAAATCTGATGGATTTTATTCATTAGATATATAGATGGATATAGATAAAAGATATACATATATAAAGGAAAAACGATATCCTCTAGGTTTGGATATGAATACGGTTTAAGAGTCATCAAATCCGAACCCATACCCACATTTATTTACCCAATATAAAATTACCATTTTACCCTTCTTTTATATTATCTTCAATGTATTTTCTAAGGCTAAGATTTGGAAATATAATTAAATCTTAACAATATAAATATGTAATTCTAATATTGGACAACTTTTATTTTAAACCTGATGAGTTTTACTCTAAACCTGATGGGTTTACTAAATGGATATGTAAATGAATATGTATATAGATATGGAGGAGGGAAACAAATATCCATCGAATTTGGATATGGATATAGGTATAATTTATTCTTATCAGGCTTGGGTAATGGATATGAGGCACTTGATTTGTACCTAATCCATTATCATCTCTAAGCACAATCCCTATAAATACAAGGACCATACAACCTTTCATACAATCTCTCAAGCATGAATCAATTGATCGATTAAGTAATCACAACTTTAATCTAATTCACCAACTGCATTAATAAATCCTTTATGTAATACCCTACCTTTTAAGTGCCCATTTAACCTATTAATTAGGTGCATGATGTTGGTTTAATCTTGTGATTGATTGTGGGTTTGGATTATGTTTACATAAGGTTTAATTTGGAGAAGGATTAGTGGGTTTTGACCCACCAATTAACTGTGTAACACCAAACAAAAGAAAGAGAAAGCCAATACATAAATAAGGGTTTTGCAAATGAAATATTATCCATACAATAAGACCATTTAAGTAATTAAATGACAAACAAGTTTCAAAAATTAATTAAAGGGGCACACGAAGGTGCAACAGTGGTTTTCCCTTACACTCATCTGGTCCATCAAATATTACAAGGAAAGAGAAATAGGGACAGGGTCCACTCACTCCCTTAGCCTAACTAGTATTCTAGATGATGTTCCTCAAAATCCTTCAACCATTGCATGCCACGAACGTACTCCTCTGAAAAGTGATAGTATCAGTACGACTTCCTCAAAATGAGTAAATCACAACACCTCCGGAGAGGTAGCATACCCATATTTACAATTATCATACAAATAAGGGACTCAAATAAAACATACGAGCACATGCAAGGCCACGGTTTCATGTGACAATTCCACATCACAGTTGATAATACTAGTTAGATCAAAATTCCTAGCAAAGGCACTGAAAAACATGCTTATAAATTTCATCACTATTTCAAATATCAACAATCATACTTTATAGCATAATAGGGAGAATTATTGATATTCCAAGCAATCCAACCAAGTTCAGGTTACGCCTAATCCAATTATTACATATATATTATGGTGGGTGTCTAATCCAATTATATAATTTATATATCAATTCTTGAGTGGAATATAATCACATATCCAAGACAATGATCGTCAAGGAGGTAGTACCAAATCAATTCACTCAATTCTAGGGCAAAGCTCGTCAAGGAAGCCACACGACATATCAGTCGTCCATACTAAACTTCATAATTCAAGTCCTTAAGTACGTGTACCCCCTATAGGGTGTATGGAATACCTATAGAATAGAAGTGAGCCCCTTGATCCGAAGGCCTAAACTATGCGCTCAGGGGCCAAATCCAAGGCACAAGATTCCTTTCCAAACTCAAGTCTTCCTCTTTAAGTGGTTAATGTCATATGAAATTTTAGGTTATTAATTCAAGAATACTAAGGTCCATAATATTACAACTTAGCCATCACTCAATCAACCAAGTGACCACGAGGGTCTCCACAATAATCAATCATCCAATGTCAAATCTAAAGGATCACAATAATTCCAAGCCAACATGACCTAGGGTTAGGCCTCATGCCATAGCCCAAATAATTGTTTAATCCATCCATTTAATTACTTCCAAAATTATTCTAAGGCTAACACTTAAGTCAACTAGTCCGATTATTCGAATTTGAATCACATTTTTCCCTAATGACCAAAATACCCTTCAACCTATAACTACCACATTTTCCTTCACTTTATTATTATGTTTATCTCTATAGGATATTTGTCATGAAAATGCTAACATAAAATAGCTAACGATAAGTTATCATACAATAATTTCTTTGGTACGACAAAAAACCATATTACCCCTAAACTGAAATGCCCCAAAATTATTTATTTTAGGAAATATAATTAAATGAGGATTTATAAGGAAATTAATTTATTTATTTATTTTATTTGGAATAGAAAAGATTTACTTAGGGCAAATTAATAATAATTTGTAAATAATTTTATAAAGGAAGGCAAAGCATAGGGGTTCAGAGTCCATGAGGATGGTAGTATTTGATTTAGGGGTTGTTGGTGTGTGCCCCAGAGTTGTCCGGATCTTAAGCATCGTATTATGGAGGAAGGACATCAGACTCCTTATTCGAGATGATTCAACAGGGAGACCTCAAAGCCCGTATGAATGCCTTGACACTCACTCCGACTATTTTTGAAGAAATCTAAGCCGGCTAGGTTGGAGATGTTAAGTTGGAGAGGATCTGACAAAAAGATGTAGGAAGGTAAACCAAAGGGGTTGAGAGTCCATGAGGATGGGAGTATTCGATTTAGGGGTCATTGGTGTGTGCACTAGAGTTGTCCAGATCTTAAGCATCGTATTATGGAGGAAGGACAATAGACTCCTTATTCGGTTCACCTAGGAGGGTCAAAGTTATATAAGGACCTTAAGAAGGTGTATTGGTGGCCACGAATGAAGCGAGAAGTTGCTGAGTTTGTATCCCGATGTCTGGTATGTCAAAAGGTCAAGATTGAACACCAGAGACCAGCGGGATTGCTTCAGTCTTTGAAGGTGTCGGGGTGGAAATGGGACTCCATTTCTATGGACTTTGTGAGTGGGTTGCCAAGGACCCGAAGCATCTATGATACTATTTGGGTTGTTGTTGATAGATTGACCAAGTCATCTGTGTTCATTCCTATGAAGTCCATATGGAGTATGGAGCAGTTGGCGAGCGCTTATATGAAGTACGTGGTTAGCCATCATGGGGTTTCGAAGGATATTATTTTAGATCGAGATTCGAGAATCCTTTCTCACTTTTGGGGGAAGCTGCAGGAGGTTCTGGGAACCAAATTAAAGATGAGTAAAACTTTTCACCCTACCATAGACGAACAGATAGAGCGGACTATTCAAACTCTGGAGGATATGTTGAGGGCCTACGTACTAGATTTCCAGGGATGTTGGGAGGAGCGCTTGCATCTAGTAGAGTTTTCATATAATAACAGTTATCATACCAGTATTGGGATGGCTCCCCTTGAGGCATTATATGGACGGAAGTGCAGAACTCCTTTGTGTTGGAGCAACATCAGCGAGACGATAGTGTTGGGGCCAGAAATGATCGAGGATATGACCCGTCAGGTCCGATAGATCCAGAATCGAATGAAAGCAGCTCAGAGCTAACAAAAGAGTTATGCCGATCAGAGGCATAGGGATGGACATTTTGAACCTGGAGACAAAGTGTTGCTGAGGGTTTTGCCTACTAAAGGGGTGCAGAGGTTCGGAAGGAAAGGCAAGCTGAGCCCCAGATATATTTGTCCATACGAGATATTAGAATGAGTGGGCGAAGTTCCTTATAGATTGGCTCTTCCTCTAGAGTTAGAAAGAGTTCATAATGTGTTCCACATTTCTTAGCTGCGAAAGTATGTTACTGACCCATCACATGTAATTCAGCCAGATGAAGTCGAGTTGGATGATTCACTGACTTACGAGGAGTGACCAGTACGGATTCTCGACACTAAGTTGAGGAAGACTCGTACGAGTTCAGTGCCTCTTGTTAAGGTCTTATGGAGCCGGCATGGAATCAAGGAAGCTATGTGGGAGACAGAGAAAGATATGCGAGAAGCATATCCAAAGCTTTTCGCGGCAAGTTAGAATCCTTTTCCTAGTTTGTCCCTAAGTATAGTTAATGATGTGTTATTCTAGTTTCTTAGAATGCCCTAACCCTAACCCTAGAGAGTTGTAGGAGACTTCGAGGGCGAAGTCTGTTTTTAAGGGAGTAGTGTTGAAATGCCCAGAATTATTTATTTTAGGAAATATAATTAAATGAGGATTTATAAGGAAATTAATCAATTTAGTTATTTTATTTGGAATAGAAAAGATTTACTTAGGGAAATTAATAATAATTTGTAAATATTTTTATAAAGGAAAAATTGGGCTTTTTGCTAATTAAAAAGGGATTTAAGAGAAATATTGTTAAAAACCCTAAATTAGTCTAAAAAGGAAATTTAATATTATTTTAATTAAATACTTATTTCTAATTATCCAAAATATTCTAATTAAATTATTTAACCCGAAACCACTTAAAACTTCCTTTTTTTCTTTTTCCTTTTTCTTTTTCTTTCCTCCTTTTTCTTTCTTTTCCTTCTTTTCTTCTTTCCCTCTTTCTTTATTTCCCCGCCGGATTAGGCCTGGAGCGCGGCCCAAACCATCCTCCTTTCCTCCCTTCTCCCACGGACTAGCGTTGCTTCCTTCTTTCTGCTTCTTCCGACGTGGCATTTTATTCTTGATTTTCCTGGGACGCCGCGTTTCATTAAAAACCTTATAATCGCAGCCGAACCGGCCCGGTTCCTCCCCTTTTTCCTTTCTTTCTTTTTCCCTTGACCGCTGGCTCACCTCCTTCCTTCTTCCTCCTTTCTCCTCCATCATTGAACCTACAACCTCCACTCTCCCCCGAAAATGGCACCACCGGCCACATGTGTCGTGACCGGCCTTTCTCCCACTCATTTTCTTCCCCTCGACGCATACTCTAGCATGAACTGCCCCACTCCCCTTTTCTCCCCCACGATTACCCCATTTTCCCTCACGAAGGTTGGGCACGATTTGAAATTGTGTTGACCGATCAATGCCATAACCACCCCATTTTCTCACCGGCTTTGACCCCTTGGTAACCCCCAGAACTCGAGCCTACCCTCTACCATTATAAATACCCCTCGTATGGCCTAATTTTGAGATTTTTTTCTCGAAACCCTAAGTGTAATTCTATGCACCACTGCAGCTTTAGACGCACCGTTCTCCACCATTAGCCAACCTCGTCACCGCCTCTTCCTCCCAAACTCTTCCCTATAACGCACTCTAATTAACTAAATCATTCATTACCTTCGATTCATCCTGCATAGGCCACCATAACCGTGCAAAGTTTCTTATTCCTCTCTCCAGAATTTCCCCCCGAAACCTTTAAACCACCATCCACTGCCACATATGCCACTTCTACTACCCTCTGAACCACCCAAAAACTCCTGCTAATTCTCCTCCACTGACCCATAACCTTCCTTTCTTTTTTCTCCTTCCCCTTCCCTCTTTTTCTTCATTTTCGCTCCCTTTAGATCACTTTCCGGCCACTACCGTGCACCACCGCCGGTGCCACCCATCTCCACCAACTCAAGGTGAAACTCTAGACCTTCTTAACCCTTCCTTTCGTTTTATTAAAAATTATTCTACTTTTATCCTAATTTTTAATGTTATTTCAATGTTAATTATAATAATAATAATTATTATTATTATTATCAGCTGTAACTTAATTGATAAATTTTGTTGGCAAGTTTGGGAGTTTTCTTGAGTTAGATAAATTATTATTCTCGAATTTTAGTTATATAATGGAATTATTACATGTTTACTATTATTATTAATAATAATATTATTAGTATAATTATTTATTTAATATTATAATTATTTAATAGGGGCCGAGACCTTAAATTTTTAATTAGGTCTCGCACCCTTGCATTTTATTACTATTATTAGCATTATTTTCTATTATTAATATTATTACGGTTATTATCTTTACTAATTTAATATTCTTATAAGTATATATATTACTAACACTATTGTTATTATCATTGAACAGTAACTTTATTATTTGGGCAGGCTCGAAAGCCCACTTTATAATTTTAAGATTTATATTATTATTATTATTATTATTATTATTATTTTACTAATATTAGTATTATTAAAAATATTTTACTTTATTAATAATAATAATATTATTATTATCTTTACCAATATCATTTTGGGTGAAGGGTAGAAACCCTTATATCACCATTCATTTTATTATTTAAATTACAATAGTATAACAAGCCACCTTGGCCGTGCAAAGTTAGTTATTCGACCAACTTCATCTCACCCACTTCCGCCCCTTCCACCGCCATTTCCGCTGCAACCATCACTCCCTCTACCCCCTAAAACCACCAGTAGAACCTCCTCTACCTCCCCTTAACTTCCTTTTCCCCTACCTTCCTCTCCTTCTCCCTTCCTCCCTCTCCACCACCTTCAGCCACCACACCGCCATCGCTTGCGCCTCCCCCTTTGGCTGCACCACTACCACCCTTCCAGCCCTCTCAACCTAGGGCATCCTCCACCACCTCAATCCCCTATCTCCTATCCTAAGCAACCAACTTTCCACCCCTCTTCTCTCTTCCCTGCCACAACCATGTGCCCCCATCGGTACCGCCTGGTCACCACCAGCCCTAGGTGGTACCCCAACCCTTAAAACCCTAGTTATGTCATTATCATCTCTTTTATTTGTATTAATGTTATTATCCTTATTATTATTATTATTATTATTATATCATTATTATTATTTTAGTAGTATTAAAGCTATTATCTTTAATAATAAATAGACTTGGGATATTTAACCCATTATTACTATATAGGAGTTGAAACCTATTTTATTTATTATCATGATTATCATTATTTTTATTATCATTAATATCATTATTATTTTTATTATCATTATTATTATTATTATTGCTACAACTATTATTATTACTATTATTAGTAGTATTAAAGCTATTATCTTTAATAATATAAATATGGCTATAAATACCTTAACATGAGCCTATTTTGACCAATAATAACATAGTTGGCTACCTTGAGTATAAAAACCATATTTTTATTTGTAAAGCTACTATTAATAATAGTAACCCTAATATTAGGGTAAGGTAGGAAATAATAGTAATTTTGGTAGGAGGGAAGTTAACCCTTAGTTTTTCCCTCTTATAGGTGAACCTAGTCAAAACTGTAAGGAGGCGTAGGACCATGCTCTAAGACCAGTGTTGTGTTAGGTAAGGATGTAGCTAAGGTCCTCTATGTGTGTGATGTGTGCCTTGTATGCCATGTGCTATGTTATGTTGTGTATCCTATGATTATTATAACTGTTTTACATGTAGTGCAGCTTGGAGTTGAGGTATGCTTATGTGGTTTCCTTATGACATGTGTATAATATATATATGTGGGGTGTTTATGATGTTATATGATGTGACTCTCTATGACATGCATGCTAGGATATTTAATATATGATATGGGGTGAAAGGGTGAAAAGGACAACAGGTGGGAAGTGAGTTGGCAAAAGAGATATGGGATTGACCTAATTCTCTCATGATCCATGAGAGGGTAAAAAAATGGGATTAACAAAATAAAAGAGTGAGGTGAACTTTACATGGGGTGGATGGAGTTTGCATGGGGATGAAATTTATATGAGAAAATTTGTCTTGGAGTGTAAGAAAGATAAGGGAAGAGTTGTTTAGGGGATTGGAGGCTTTGGGTGAAAAATAGTATGTAGGTTGGTATAAGGGTGCATAGGATACCGGGCTATGGTTTGGGAGGAAACCCCTAATATGAGGTGGTTATGAAAGTAAAAATAATTGAGGGTGAGTGGAGTATGGGATGAGAGTGGAGGAATATCAGGTCTAGGGTGAGTATGGGTATCATGGGAAAATAAGGATGGTAGGTGAGAAATAGAGGGGTGACATGTGGGAAAGAAAGGTGCTAGGGTTGGTGTGGCCAACTAGGGTTTTATAGTCACACGCGTATTTGGGGGAGTAAAGTGAAATGATGGAGGTTGAATCTAATTGAGGTGATGTGTGGGGTGTTAAAGCAGCCTTAGTTGCGTGAGGCAGAGAAGGATAGCCCACATAGGCCTAAATTAGGGTTTTAGGAGAAAACCCTAGGGGAAGATATTGAGTGGACTCGGATGGTGTAAGGTAGTGGGTCTTGACCCACACACTTAAGAGTTGGGCCTCCAGTGTGAGTAAGTGGAAGAATAAAATGATGTTGGGGTGTGGTAGGAGGTGTAAAAGTCTCAAAATATGGGATGGGCCCTCTTGGGATGATAAGAGTAGAGGGTTTGTGGCATGCATGTCTAGGGTAGAACTTGCTGAATAAGTCACTAATTATTTAAAGTGGAAGATTATTAAGTGGGCCTAGATTGATCCACCGGCATAATAGTGGCTAAGTGGCGGGGTGCCCTGGAAACTAATCCACCGGTATATAATAGTGGTTAAGTGTGTTCTTCCCTATGCATTTTCGATCCACTAGCTATAATAGTGGGGAATCCTTAGCTCAATAAACCAAACTCTAAGTTTTATAATACATATAAAAGACACTAAGTACTTATAGTGGAACACCATGAGAGTCGGGCTAGACCAATCCACTAGCATAATAGTGGCTAGGAGCGTCTTACCCTAGAGATCGATCCACCGACATATAATAGTGGTCAGGTGTGTTCTACCCTATACATTTTCAATCACCAGCTATAATCGTGGGGTTCCAACACTTGCATGGATTGATAATAAGCATGGTGTGAAATGGGTATTGATTAGAGATTAAAGAATATGATTATCCAAACTATATCTTGGCCTTTATTATCTGAATTGTTGTACATTGTTTATATGATCATGCTTGTATTATATGTTTTTGTATGCTTGGCTTTAGATGCATGGTTACCTTACTCAGTACGTAGTGTACTGACCCCCATTTCACGGTTGTCGTTCATTCCCATGAGCAGATGACTCTCCTGAGTTTGTAGATAGGTGATGCTATTTTCAATGCCTTTGATGCTTACGAGGCATCGGACAGGGCTGAGAGTTGAGCTAGACTTAGCTTAGGGACCGAGAGTGACGTGGCTGGATTTCATTTTTAATGTTTCTTTATCTTGTATCAGTTTATTTAGAATTATTTTATCATATTGTAGCTTTTATCTCCTTTAGGGAATATTAATTATGTACTCTTAGATTGTAAGCTCTTTTATGCGTACTATGATTTCCACATTATGAATGTTTCAATACTTTTATAAATTCTTGATTTAAGTTTGACTAATGGTGAATAATAATTTTTTTATCTTTATGGTGAGTACGAGATCGGTCGAGGGCCGGGCTTATACTAATCACGACGGAAGGATCCTTATTGTTAATGATAATGTAAAATACATGTATATGACATGATAAGCTACTGTAGCCATTTGTTGCATTGATAATGTTAATATAAGCCCTAAGGGTGCAAAAGGTGTGGCCTAAATAAGTATATATATGGTAGGTGCTAATGAGTATTAATAATAAATAAGAATAGTTGGTGTTGTTAGATGATTTATATGGACTATGGTTGTTAATGTTTTATGTGGTGAGGGTATTTTAGTAAATTTGGCATAATAAGGGCGAACTGGTAATTTAAAAAAAAAATAACAGGCGTAATATGACGATTTAGTAAGGAGGGAATTTTAGTAAATTTACATGGAAAAGGAGATAACTTGGTAACTTGTGGGTAAAAAGGTATGTTGGTAAATTATTTACATGAGAATGGTATTTGGTAATTTGGCATAAAGGAAGGATAAGTTAGTAATTTTAGGAGTAAAGGGGGTAAAATGGTAAAGTAATAAGTAAGAAAGGTATTTTGGTAATTTGGCTTAAAGAAAAGGTAACTTGATAATTTTGTGAGTATAAGGGGTAAAATGGTAAAATAAGAAGTAAGAAGGTCATTTTGGTAATTTGGCATAAAAAAGGTAACTTGGTAATTTGGTGAGGAAAAAGGGGGTAAAATGGTAATTTAGTAGGTAAGATAGGTATTTTGGTAATTTGGCACAATAAGGTGCAATTTGGTAATTTTAAAAAGTATGAAGGGAAACTTGGTAATTTAACTAACCAAAAGGGTAATTTGGTAATTTTAATAAATATGGAGGGTAATTTAGTAATTTAACTAACAAAAAGGGGAATTGGATAATTTGATAAACCTAAAGGGCAATTTGGTAATTTTAACAAGTATAAAAGGGCAGTTAGTAATTTTAACTAACCTTAAGTTAACATGGATAACCATATGAATAAGGATTACTTAATAATAATAATAGAAACAAATGGAAATGATTAAGTATGTGGTTATTGTATTTCTCGTGGTCACCTTAATTAAAACACTAATAATTAAAGTGGAATACGTTGAGATCGGGAATGGTGGCTCTTTAAGGGTCACTATCTTAAAGACATGGTTTAGCCCACGATTGTCCTAGTATTTACTGGTGTGCCTTCGTGCCCCAACCAGACCCTACATCTTACTCTATATAGCTCTATTAACCTATTTAGGGAGTATACACACTTATGGATTAGGTGTCCTTGTCAGTAGGGTACTGTGTCTTGGTGCACTAGTGCAACCAAGGTACCTTTACTTCCTTGGGTTGATGGTTGGAGGGTACTGTGTTGCTTGTATGTGCCAGTACAATCGATGTACCTTTGTGTCTCTGGGTTCTTGATCTCCCCCTTGAGTTAAATAAATGGACTTCTTGTACTAATTAAATGGAAAACACTAATCATGTAAAGTGAAAGATTATTGAGTTAGGCTTAGATGAATTATATCATATATACTAGTCCACTGGTTATAATAGTGGCCAAGTGTGTTTTAGCTTGGAGTGTATTCCGGTCCACCAATTATAATAGTAGAGGATCGCAAGCTCAATAAACCAAACCTTGGATGTTAATAAATCATGGAAAAATACTAATCACTTATAGTGGAATACCATGTGAGTCGGGGCTTGAGTGATCCACTAGTGATAATAGTGGCTAGGAGCCTTCTGCCATGGAGACCGGTCCACCAACTAATAATAGTGGCCAGGTGCATTCTACTCTGAGTGTTTCTTGTCCATCAATTATAATAGTGGGGTTCTCACACTCACATGGATATAATTCGAGTGATGATGAAGAATAATGTTCAATTAATAGCTTAAGACCAAAAGTGTTACTTTCATCCTTATGATCTATTAATATGATATAAGTATGGCATTGGTGCTTGTCACTCTTGGTAAGTGCTAGAGGTGTTAAGCAAATGGACTTTGTGTTGTGCAATTCTTATTGGTTGGTATGTGTAATTGCTCTTATGTGGCTATGATTATTTATATTCTTGTGTATTATTTTGTCTTTACTATTGTTTAAGTATGATGTATTGTATGCGAGCCCTACTTTTTAGTTTGGTATAAAGGGTTACTCAGTACCATAGTACTAAAGAGTTCCGTTTGTGGGCCTCTACCTATTCAATGGGTAATGTCCCTTGCAAGTTTGTTGCAGGTGCTATTCAAGCTATTATTGGGTAAGAGTGTAAGGATTGACATAGAAGATTTCAAGGTTTCTCTTTTAACCTTCTATTTCCTTATTTAAAATAATTTTACTCTTATAACAACTAATAGTGGGCTTTACCTCTTGTAACGAATTTAATGCACTACTTCGATTTAAATGAAAATCTAAATTTGTGTAAAATATGTTATGTTCCTTTTAGTCTTAGAACTTGGTACCAGAACGGGAGGAGGAAACTGGTCTATTACTATGTGTGGCAGTAATATCCTAGAAATTTAAGGTTTTTGCTTCCACTAAATTTTAAATAAAATAAATTTTTTCGGTAGTGAATTTTGGGAGTATTATATATATATATATGCCAACTGGTTAGTCAATTTATGTGTTGTATTTTGGTTGTTTTCTTCAACCTTATAATTGGTCATTATAATAAACTAGTTGACTAGTCTCTTGATGCTAGTCAAAAATTATACTTGTGATAGTCACCTATAATTGGATTTTTTGATCGATTCTTCTACCTTTGCTTACGGAATATTTTAATCTTACTTTCATTTGCTTTTTAATATCATTTACAAACTAAATAAGCTTGTTAACCTATTCTTACTGATTTATAATAGATTTATTGGTTTGAGTTTTAAAAAGAGAAATGATAACATAAACTATAGTATTTTATTTCCCTTTTTCTCTCTCACTTTTGATTTGTGGGTACATTAGCATGCATAGGCTTTATAAAAATTTATTTTCACCTATTCCAACAACATTTGGTTGTTTATCTTCTTTATGAATGTCGTAGCTCACCTTAGGGAACAAAGATAACCAAATGTATACACCATTTTTGGGCAAAATGGCTCCCTACTACTCATGATCTACTACTTTCTAATTTATGTAGTAGATTTTGGAGGGAATAGGAACTAATTTTTTTTCTTTACTTCCCAAATTTATCCCTCCTTTAGTCACTCTTATTTTCTCTCTCATTTTCACAAGTGTTGAGCCTTAGATTTGCTCTCTACCTATCCCTTCTTCTCCTCTATTTCCCTTAATGCCCAACTGAGTTCCTACCTCATTTCCTTCTTCTAGATTAGAAATTTTACATCTTTCCATCCCTTATATAGATTTCTTTTACTTTCATCTAAGTAAAGGGAGATTAGGCTTAGGAGAAGTTGAGGATTGGAAGCCTTTGTTTCCCTTAGGTTTCTAGTTTTGAAAAGGTTGAATATTTATATTTCTTCTTCTATTCCTTTAATTTTATGGTTTGGTTTTGAGTTTTGGGTATTCTTTTTTTTCCCTTGGGGTTTGGAATGGTGCTAAAAAAAATTCTTATTAAGGATTATATTTCTAATGTTTCGTTAAGTAATTCTCGTAGGTATTGTACATGTTTGCAAGAAGTTCATGTTGAGTGAAGATATTTAATGTATATAGCAATGACAATGGATTATAAGGATTATAAAGTGCAAGGACAAACAAGGCTACATGACTATAGATTTAAATTACAATTACATCTATGTATTGTATTATTAAAGTTTTGTAGCATTATTATTTTTTCAATGCTTTATAATACTAGTAAATTATCATTATAACTTTTAAAATATGTAGTGTACAATGAATAGAGGTTTATTTCATTAATAAGAGTTGATTAGTGGGCTTATTAATGAAAGGGCTTGCTTGGGTGCATGTATATATAAACCCCTTATGCACATTGATTTCGATATATATGACATAATGTGAAAGTTCATTCATGAATTAGAAAGAGAGCATCACGAGAATAAAGTAAGTTCTTCTTCTCTTCTCCATCTTCAATTGAGAGTATTGAGGAGTAATAAGAGTGTTATATTGATAAATAGAAGATTTCTCATTAGAATATATTAGATCTTGGTGTTGATCTAATCCATAATCCCCATCTAATGACTTATATAAGAAGCTTAGCTACTCAATATACAAATTTGCATGTTTGCACATATTATTAGCATTTCCATCATATCACAAAACTTATCATACAACCATCATTTACAACATGAAATTATCAATATAATCATATCAATATGATAATACAAACAACTTACAAAAATATGCATATATATAAAGGTTATTGTCCAAGGTTGATAATCAGTAGTGAGGGGGAGGCATACAAAGCATGACAAAGTTTTGGGAAGACAATTTTGACAATAAATCCCATGAGTTGAGGGAGATAATGGCGGTGATGATGAATGTAGGATAGGTAGGTTGTAGGATGGAAGCTAAGTAGGGATATTTTATCATAAGGAGAGGGAATCACATAGGGAGAAGGGGAAGAAGAAGATCCTAGGGGAGGAGAAGGATAAAAAGGAAAAAGAAAAGTAGAATGAAAGATGGAAAAGGGGGAAAATAAAAGAAGTTTAGGGTAAGGATTTGAATTTGGTTAAAATTTTATATTAGGGAATAAATGAAATTAATTTATCAATCATTTGAGGTTAGGTTTAGGTAAACATATTATTCACTTATAATTAATATTATAATTATGTTAGATTTTGGAATGAAGAATTTGGACAAAGTAAAAATAATGATTTTTCAAGATTAGGATTATGTGAAGATATTAACTAATTGATATTAGAGTTAGCTAAAATTTAGGTATTACATCACTAATCCCTTAAAAGAGATTTTATTTCCAAAGTTAACAAGTCAAGGTTAGAAAAGAAGAGAAATATGATGTAAGGAAAATTGATTTTGGTGGTTAATTCTACATGAGTTGACACTACACTATCATGTACTACCCCTTAAAAGAGAGAACTCTAAAACCGACACACATGTGTTGGAATGCTTAGGATGCATCTTGAACATGTCCTTCTCCATCTCCTAGGTCACTAGCTCTATTCCATGGTAGCTCTATATAATCTTCACAAGTAAAAATAAACTTACGAGTTCATTGTACCTTGGTGTCAATAATTTGCAAGGGCATCTCCTTATAGGATAATGAATCGTCAAGCTTGATCTCATCAAGTTTAATCAAGTAGAGAGGATCTACAACATACTTCCTTAGCAACAAGATGTGAAAGATATTGTGCACTTGGGTTAACTCTGGTGGAAATGCCAAGCTGTAAGAAACCTTGCCTATCCTATCAAGAATCTTATAAGGACCAATATATCTCAGGCTTAGCTTACCCTTCCTACCAAACCTCTACGCCCTCTTGGTGGATGAGACCCTCAAAAAAACTTTATCTCCTATCTTGAATCCATCAATACGATGCCTCTAAATCTAAATAGCTCTTCTATCAACTATGAGATGCCCTTATCCTATCCTAAATCAATAAAAACTATTGAGTCATCTCATCAATCATATCTAGCCTAAGTAGAACAATTTTGCTAATATTGTTCTAACACAAGGGTGTCTAAAACTTTCATCCATATGATGATTCAAAGGGTGTCATCCTTATACTGACATCATAATTGTTGTTAAATGAGAACTCCATTAAGTGTAGACTATCCTTCAAACTAACTTATAGTTCCAAAACACAAGCTCATAGCATATCTTCAAGTGTCTGTATCAAACTCTTAGTCTACCTATCTATAATTGGGGGAGAGTCTATACTCACCCACAACTCTATGTCCTTAACCTCTTCCAACTTCCCTTAGTAGTGTGAAAGGAATCTATAATCCCTTAGTAGGTTTATCATGCCTGCTCACCACAAACCTTATGTAAGCATCAATCAACTAATCTATGCTTTAGATGGACTTCATCGGCACAAAAACTACTAATTTAGTCAATTGGTTGACCATGACCTAGATTTTATTACACCCATTGTGATTCGTTAATAGTATGCTAAAAAAATCCATAGAGATAGAGTCTTATTTACACATTAGAACATCTAAAGGCGAGACTGAGAGGTGGAATTTATCAACTATTTTCCTACGTAAAAATGTCATTTATTCCTCATTAATTTTATAAGATTTAATCTTTTCTTGAGTTTTTCTCTTTTGAATAGATTTTATAGGAAAAGATAAAATTGAAGAAATTCAAAGGAGAAATCAACGAAAAAAATAAATCAAGCAAAGAACACATCAAGAAACATTAAAGCAAGGGAAGAAAAGTTGGAAATGAAGCAAAGACACCAAGAGAAGTTGTGCTAAAATTTTAATGGAAGAGGAGTGAAAGAGAAAATAACACGGTACTCCCATGTTTCCTAAATATGAGCCATGTTAAAATCTTAATTCTTTTTTAGAGTCTAGAATTTGGTAGAGAATTTAGAGAAAAACACGAAGGTCCCATGTTTCCTAAACACGGACCATGTTTGTCTTAAATTTGGTAACCACTCACACGACCTTTTTTCTGATATATTCTCTATCAATCCGGGGTTCGAAAAAGAAGTTTTTTAGAATTCAAAACAATTGAATGTGCTCTCTTTCTCTATTCCCTCTAGAAAATACACGTACTTCACAATTCCAACTTTCTTTATATTTCTTGTATTCTATTGAACAATTGACTATCTGTAATTGAAGTGATAATTTCTTCTCTATTCCTTTCTTAATTACAAGTTCTACATTTTGATTGAATACAAGTAATGTTTCTGCAATTGTTTTTTTTTATTTTCCCCGATTTTAGTGTGTTGTTACTATTATTAGATGTTATTTGTATTAATTACAAGTTAATGCATGTAATAGTGTGATCTTATAATTATGCAGATGTTAGAGTAAATAAAACAGGGTAGGATGATTTGAGAATGGAATTATGTTTCAAATATAACAACAAAATTTGAAGGTTTGATTCTACATGAAATTTAATTGAATTAATGGATGTAATTGAATGATTTCACATCATAGATTAAGAATGTAGACTAATTACATTGATCACCTATTTGGTTTAGAACTTAATCTCCGCTAAGACAACATAATTAATCCATAATTGTTAATTAATGTGTCTAGAGTAGCAAAAGGTTAATCGTTAATCTTATCCATTAATTCGTATAATTGCATAATCTAAGCTTATGTGGTTATGGTTCTAGTTGATTGCTTTCCATTCGTAATGCTGCCATTAATTGAATCTAGTGTTCATAACCTAGGTTATTAAATGGTTAGGTGATAAATTGAGAACTTATTCAATTTATTAGAATTGAGAGAAAGCAAAGAGATGAATTATTATAAGTTTCTAATGGTCAACATTAAATTATTTAGAATCATCCTTTTTTCCATAAGTATTTGATACCTTAATTCCATAATCAATTCATTCCTATCCTCATTCTTCAATTAGAGAGCAATGTTGACTATAGTATAGAATTAGTAATAAAATTAATGAAATTGTGTAACCAAGGTTTTAACATCAATTACAAAATTATTGATTAAACACCATTCCTTGTAGGTTTGACTCCTTCTTACCATTTACTACGTATTTGGAAATTAGGATTTATGTATTAAATTTGTTGTGTATATGACAACCATCAAACTTTTGGCGCCGTTGCTGAGGAATGGTGTATACGACAACGCATAATCTTTAGTTTTGTTTTTGGTGTTGTTTCTTATTTTTTGCTTTCAATAAATTATCCAAGTGTACTTATCTATTCTTTAATTGTGTGTAATCCTTAGGCACTTGCATTTGAGGTTTTTTCGCGATTGAGTATCAAGGACAAATCATCCCACCAATAGATCCAAATTCTTCCTCTCCTATTGCAAACCGAACAAGAAGGAGATTGGAATACGACCACCATATTCCATTACCTTCTGAAGGAAGTTCCATAGATTTGGAAGAAGACCACATAGAGGCTTTATTTAATATACCTTGTCATATTGATCCACCCATGGCAGATCAAACCCTCAAGTAGCTAGCTGCTCCTGCCTTCAACCCTAATCTTTTATGCATTAGTTATCCTACTAAAAATGATACTTGTGAGATCAAACATGCTTTGATACACGCTTTACCTATTTTTACAATATTCAGAGACAACAATTCCATGGGCTCAGGTTGTTTCATTAATCCCAATAAATTTCTTAAGGAATTCCATATAGCATGTTCCGGTATGAAACCTAATAGAGTAAGTGTAGAACAACTTAAACTCAAAGATTTCCCTTTTTCTCTATCTGATGCTGCAAAGGAATGGTTATATGACTTACCAACGGGGTAGGTAAATACTTGGTCTGATATGCAAAAAGTTTTTCTTGAAAAATATTTTCTTTCATCTAGAGCAACTAACATAAGAAAATAAATTTATGGTATTAGGCAAGATGGAGGAGAATCATTGCACGAATATTGGGAACATTTTAAGAAGTTGTGTGTTAGTTATCCTAATCATCAAATTAGTGAGCAATTATTAATATAATACTTTTATGAAGGATTATCTCCTATGGATCATAATATGATTGATGCTGCTAGTGGTGGTGCATTGGTTGATAAAACACTTGTCAAGGCTAAAAGATTAATTGCTAACATGGCATCTAATTCTCAATATTGTAGTAGGGGTAATAATTCTATGTCTCAATAGGTGAAAGAAGCTAATATTGCTGAATTGAAAACACAAGTGTCAAATTTGATAGCTCTTGTAGAAAGAGTTGTGTGTGAAAAAAATTCTTGCCAAGGTATGTGGAATTTGTTTTTTTACTGGGCATCCTTCTGATATGTGTCCTACTTTGCAGTTAGAACAACAATTGAATACCATTGGAGGACAACAAATACCAAAGAGAAATGATCCATTTGCTCCAACATACAATCCTGGATGGAAGGATCATCCAAATCTAAGGTATGAAAATACTCAACAAGGTGGTAATTCATATTTCTGACCACAGGTTTATCAAAATAAAAAAGGATCAAATCCACCTCCCAGATTCTTTCAAGTTCCACCAAATCACCAAAGACCACCATTTCAACCAATACCTCCACCACAAGTTCCACAACAATCAGGAGGAATGCCTTTGGAATATTTGGTGAAATCTTTGGCTACCAATACATTGCAATTTCAACAAGAAACTAGAAATGGTATCCAGAATTTGGAAAATCAAGTGAGTCAATTGGCAAATTCCCTTAGGAAACTACAGGCACAAGGATCCTCAAAATTCCCTAGTCAGACAGAAAGAAACCCTAGGGAAAATGCTAGTGCTATCACAACTCAAAGTGGGAAATAGTTGGCAAATCCAAGAAAAGCCAATGAGGAGGACGAAATAAGTGAAGAATTAGATGAGACAATTTTTGAAGAGGAAAAGATTGAAAATTCTCAACAGGTAACTAAAGATAAGTCGTCCACTCCTATTAAAATTCCTGCTCCTTTTCCTAACAGGTTGGCAAGAAACACAAAGATGAATTATAACAAGGAGATATTTGACATATTTAGAAAGGTAGAAGTTAATGTCCCTCTCATTGATGCAATTAAACAAGTGCCAAGGTATGAAAAATTCCTTAGGGATTTGTGTACTAACAAAAGGAAATTAAAGGGGGATGAAAAGGTAAGTGTGGGAGAAAATGTATCGGCAATTTTGCAAAGGAAACTTCCACCGAAATGCAAGGATCCAGGTATCTTTACTATCCCTTGTAAGATTGGAGACATGAGGTATGAGAAATGCATGCTTGATTTAAGTGCTTCAATCAACGTCATGCCTTTATCTATTTTTAATGTCCTAAGTCTAGGTCCTTTAAAGGAAACTCATGTGGTTATTCAATTAGTTGATAGATCTAACACATATCCTGAAGGGGTAATTGAAGATGTCCTAGTTCAGGTGAAGGAATTAGTTTTACTTGGGGATTTTTATGTGTTAGATATGAAAGATAATGGTTTATCTAATCCTTCTCCTATATTGTTAGGCAGACCATTCTTGAAAACTTCAAAAACAAAAATTGATATACATGATGGAGTTTTAACCATGGAGTTTGATGGTGAAGTCATTAGCTTTATCATATATGACTCCATGAGATTCCCTAAAGATAGTGAATCAGTATCTATGATTGATGTTATTGAGGATTTAACTGAAAAGGTGTACAAATTATCATCTGCAGATCCTTTAGAAGTAACCTTAACTCAATGCATAGAAACTAAAGTTTTGGAGGAACTAAATGAGATGTTTGATGTTGAAGAAGAGATCAAAGAAGTCGTAGCTGCTTTGGGGGCATGTCCTAGTAGAATAAGAAGATTTATGGATTTACCATTACAATTTGATAGACCTTTACCTTGCATAGAGGAAGCACCGGAAGTGGAGTTGATCCCTATACCTAAACATCTCAATTATGCATTCTTTGGAGATAAAAATACCCTTCCTGTTATCATCCTAGTGACTTAACACCCCAACAAGAAGAAACACTTGTCAATGTTTTGAAAAAGTATAAATCTGCTTTGGGATGGATGGTTGCTTATATTAAGAATATTAGTCCTTCGGTATGTATGCATTAGATTTTAATGGAAGATGATGTGAAGGTGAGTAGACAAGTACAACGTAGGTTAAATCTGATCATGATGGAGGTTGTGAAGAAAGAGGTATTAAAATTGTTATCTGCGGGAGCCATTTATCCAATTTCTGATAGTAGTTGGGTTAGTCCTCTTCAAGCTATACCCAAGAAAATGGGAATCACAATAGTGAAAAATGATAAGGGAGAAATGGTTCCTACTTGAGTTCAAAATGGTTAGAGGGTATGTATAATTATAGGAAATTGAACTCTATGACTAGGAAAGATCATTTTCCTCTACCATTTATGGATCAAATGTTAGAAAGGCTAGAGGGACATGCTTATTATTATTTCCTTGATGGTTATTTTGGATATGTGCAGGTTTCCATAGCTCTAGAAGATCAAGAGAAGACCACATTTACATGTCCTTACGGTACATTTGCATATCACCGCATGTCATTTGAGCTATGTAATGCCCCTACCACATTCCAAAGATGTATGGTAAGCATATCTTCCGAATATCTAGAGAAAATCATCGAGGTATTCATGGATGATTTTATTATTCACGGGGATACTTTTGATGAATGCCTAACTAATTCAACTCTCATCTTGAAAAGATGTCTTGAAACAAATCTTGTACTAAATTCTAGAAAATGCCATTTTATGGTTCAACAAGGAATAGTTTTGGGACATGTCATTTCAACTAAAGGAATTTAAGTAGATAAGGGAAAAATTGATCTTATAGCTTTACTACCTTATCCATCAACTGTTAAAGATGTACGTTCATTCTTGGGACATACTGGATTTTATTGACGATTCATTAAGGATTTTTCCAAAATAGCCCAACCTTTGTGTAAGCTTCTTAAAAAAGAAGTAGAGTTTTAGTTTGATGAGGCATGCAAGAAAGCATTTGAACATCTAAAGGAAAAATTGATTAGTGCACCCATACTTTAACCACCCAATTGGAACTTTCCCTTTGAATTAATGTGTGATGCATCTAACTATGTTGTTGGTACAGTGCTACGTCAAAGGATTGGGAAAGATCTACATGTGATATACTATGCCTCACGAACCTTGAATGAAGCTCAGCTTAATTACACAACCACTGAGAAGGAGCTTCTCGCCATTGTATTTTCTTTGGATACATATTGTTCTTATCTTTTAGGAACTGATATAATTGTTTATTCTGACCATGCAGCTTTGAAATATATGCTGGAAAAGAAGGAAGCAAAATCAAGGTTAATTAGATGGATAATTCTACTCTAATAATTCAATATAAGTATCAAAGATAAAAAAAAGATCATAAAATGGAGTAGCAAATCATCTAAGTAGGTTAATCAAGGAGGTTGAAGTTGAGGCACCTATCAATAAAGCATTTTTGGACGAACAACTTCATGTCATTAGAAATGAGATACCATGGTATGCTGACATGGTAAATTTTTTGGTCACAAAAGTATTTCCTTCACACTTTACTAAAGAAAAAAAAGATAGGATGAGGAGTCAAGAAAAATATTTTTTGTGGAATGATCTATATTTGTGGAAAAAATGTGTTGACCAAATCATTAGTGGGCCTGATAGTGAAATTCTTTCTATCTTAACATTTTGTCATAGTTATGCTTGTGGGGGTCATTTTGGTCCTAAAAGAACAATCTATAAAATTTTATAAAGTGGATTTTTCTAGCCTACCCTATTTAAGGATGCTTATGAATTTTGAAAAACATGTGAAAATTGTCAAAAAAAATTGGAGGACTAGGTCCTAGAAATGAAATGCCACAAACTCCTATCATTGCATGTGAAATTTTTGATGTTTGGGGTATGGATTTTATGGGTCCTTTTCCATCCTCTTTTGGTTTCAAATATATTCTCATTGCTATAGATTATGTGTCAAAATGGGTGGAGGCAAAGACCACCCATACCGATGAGGCTAAAGTTGTTGTAGAATTTCTTTGAACTAACATTTTTGCAAGGTTTGGCTTGCCAAAGGCTGTAATAAATGACAAAGGTTCGCACTTCTGCAACAGAACGGTAGATGTATTGTTAAAGAAATATCATGTGACACATCGAATCTCCACATCATATCATCCACAAACAAATGGTCAAGCCAAAATATCCAATCGAGAAATCAAACTAATTCTGGAAAAGATGGTGAAACCGATAAGGAAGTATTAGAGCTTACACCTCAATGATGCTCTTTGGGCCTATCGCACAACTTTCAAAAATCCAATTGGCATGCCACCATATCATTTGGTCTACGGTAAGCCTTGTCATCGTCCGTTTGAATTGGAACATAAAGCTTTTTGGGCTATAAAGAAATATAACATAGAGTCAAATGAAATTGGAAAGCATAGAAAACTCCAACTACAAGAACTTGAGGAAATAAGAAATGATGCTTTTGAAACTGCATTGCGATATAAAGATCGAACTAAGGCGGTTCATGATAAGTTCATTCTTAGGAACAATTTTGAAATCGGCTACAAAGTTTTATTATACCATTCTCGCTTGAAGCTATTTCCAGGGAAATTAAGGTTGGGATGGATCGGCCCATTTATTGTAACTAATGTGTTTTCTCATGGTGAAGTAGAGATAAAAAGTGAAAAACAGGAAAAATGTGGTAAGTGAATGGACGTCGTCTCAAACCTTTTTACAAAGGAAACTGTGTGCAAAACCTGGTAGTGGTAGATCTTACCATTCCAAGTTATGAAGGCTGAAAGAATGGGATGTTATCACTTGGGAAACACCCAAGTGTTGTACATAAGTTTTTCTTATCTCATACTTTGTTTCTTTATTATTCTTATCCTTCTTGTATATGTGATTATCATATAGGGTGTAGTTATGTATGCTTATTGTGTTTATGTGTGAGTACAAGTATATACTATGTACATTTGTTTTCCTTGTTTTTTTTTTTAAAAAAAACATGGGGATGTCGTATTCAAAAACACGCTCCGTGCTTTTCAGTCAGAGAAAAAACAGCAAAGGCAACAACATTCAAAAATAACACAGGGACTCTATGTTAAGGTAACATGGCTTGTGTTTTTCTGTTAGGAAATTTTTGAGAAATTCTAGAAGCATTAAAAAATAACGTGGGAGGGCCAATTTACCAAATTCGGGCCGTGTTTTCCTATTAGTTAATTTTTCAAATTCCAGAGACTTGCAAAATAAACACGGCAGTCCCGTGTTTCCCAAACACGAACTGTATTTTTCTGTTAGGAATTTTTTCCCATGTAACAAAAAGTTTAAAAATAAATATGGGGGTACCGTATTTTATAAACACGGATCGTATTTATTGGAAAAATTATATTTCTGCCCATGTTTTTAGAACTTCCAAAACACGACCCCCTTTTTTCGACTCTGTCTCGAGCGATGCGAAACCGCCATTTTTTCCCTCTTCAATCCTCCATTCTCTTGCATAATCTTCCATTCCCACACATTCTCACTTTCAATCTTCATCCATACCACTTCTCCATCCACATTTTGGTCTCAAACAACCTTTCCACCACTCATATCCCTAAACATTTTGAAAATCCTAATTTTCAAACCCTAAGTTCGGTTCTTGCTCAAATTGTCCAGATTTAAGTAAATTATCTTAGGGCTTTTGTTTAATTTGAATTTTCTAAGCCTTACCGAACTACATTCAATAATTTCATCCATAAAAATTCACACTCATAAGATGGCACCCAACAAGAAAGAATGGACTGAGGGGGAATCTTCAAGACCTCAATCATTACCAACTCAACATCAAAATCGAAGACCCCGACCAAATGAACTAGGTATTATCTTTACCACGCCGGAAAAACAACAAAGGTACACATATCTATCCCAAAGGCGTATTATTGGAACAAGGTATTTATATGATGGTTGTCTAAATACGTTGGGAATACATGCGCAAGTAATGCACTTGTTGAGAAATGTGGGATTGTAGAATTTTGTCTATTGCACTAATCATACATATAGGCATTTAACTTTAGAATTTCTCAGTACTTTTGAATTATATGCTACTGCTAGTGCCTCTTTAGAAGAGTAGGGGTATATTTTTTTGCATCTTTAACAAAGATAGGCAAATGTCCCCACATGAATTAACACATATTTTTATGTTTCCTTCGGGGGCAATCATATCATACCACCTTGGTTCAATGTGAATCGTTTCTTTACTAGAATTGGTGATATCTCCAATATGCCCACCCCGGATGCTTTTAGAATATCTAAAGCCAAAGCTTCAAGAATTTTCAATCTCGTCTTCAGATATTTACAAAGACTCTGAGCTACCACCATTTTTGGGCGAGGGGATAGTACTAGGGTTGTTCGATCCATAGAACTTTTCTTCATCAATGCTATGCCAGATCATAATCAATTAGATATTGCCTATTTTCTAGCTAAGTAGTTTCAAAGAGTTGGAAATTCTAACCAGGGTGATATTGTCATTGGTGGTTTAATTACCACTATTTATTTAATTATGGACACACATCTCCTTGATGATATGCCTATTGAAGCCTTGAGCACCCGTATCGATATTGAACATTGCTGTCTTACGCATCTTATTGAGCATAGGGGCAATGCATGGTATCTTCATACCAAAGGCGTGCTCATTTTCCTCTACCAAACCCTGCCAGAACTGATCCTTTAAACCCACACAATTGGCAACCTATTGATGATGAAGACAATCTCACTCCTTTGGCAATTGAGTACCCTTCCCTCCTTATGGTGAGCAAGCACCACCGCCTCCCCCTATTCATAGGCCGAATCCTCTTCCTCTTCTACTTATGTTCTTGACCATCATCTCCAATTTCAAACCCAAGTCTTCTCCCAACTAGATTCCATGTGCCAAAATCAAGATCAAATGATGGAAATGGTTAAATCTCTTTATGAGTTTCACCTCGAACATAGGGATCCACCACCACACCCTTCCTAAATCCAATTCCTATTTCTTTTTCTTTGGTTAGTTCATTAGGGACAATGAACAAGATAAGTACGGGGATATGCATGTGGTAATTTATTGATAGTCTTTGTGGGTGTTATGTGCATATATATATATAGTTTTATTTCTATCTTTCTGTGGCTGTTTTTTAGGTAAGTCATTGCCTAAATATAAAATCTTATGTTTGTTGTTTGGTTCATTTTGAAACAAGAAGTGTTAGATTTGAGTTATCCATTAATGGGGTAAACAAAGTAATGGGACTCAATTATTTTTACAAAGGATATTTTTAAATCATATTAACTGATTTGATCACCATCTTCCAAAACCTTAAAAACAGAAATTGAGATTGTGATAGTGGTGAAGGAAATAAAGTTAGAATGATTAGGAATCAATCCATGCATTGATCATGAATGAGATGAAATGAAATTAAAAATTGGTAGATATACTATCGCGAGCGGTTGAGCCTAATTGTTGGATACATTGTTTATCGAGAATATATTTTTCTTTTGTGTGTATTCTCCAATGATATGTGTGTAATACCCTATTTTTTAAAACCATAATTATAAATTAAAAATCGTATAATTAATTATAATTATTATTTTAGAGGAATTAATCTTAAAAGTGTTATTATTTTCGTATTATTTCAATGGTTTAAGTATAAATTTAATTCGGTTAAAATTTTGATAGAGATTAGGTTATTTAAATTAATCCTAGTTTTTACCCGTAAATCTTATTTTAAATTAATTTATTAATAATCTTTTGATTTGTAACCTAAAAATAATTTATTAAGAATCTTTTTCAATTATTTTACTCTTTCCGATTATTTTTAAAATCTATCCTGATTAGGATAATTTTTCCCGAACTATTTTTATATTCGATATTTTAATCTACCTAAATTAAATATAAAACTATTAAATTACCTCCTATTCTACCCTCTACCTTGTCCAAACATTTGCCCCGAAGATTTTTCTATCTCCATCTGTGCATCTATACACAGATATCATGCTATATACTTACACGCTCTGCACATTATACACATATACACACGCACACGACACCATCACTGAACGAACCCCAACACCAACGAACCAAACAACCCTTTCCCCCCACTATTCCTACCAGCAGCCCCCTATCATTATATATTTACACACGCACCATGCAACGCACGCATACACTACACTCCCTAACTCCGAGTAGCAGCTTCCACTACCCAACTGTCCCCTCTGTTTGTTTGCCTTCGCAGCTACCCCGACCTCAGCCCGCATCAACCAACACCACCAGAATAGCTGATGAGCTCTCGCGGCCAACCACCTCAGCCGAGCAGTGCCACACGCAACCCTTCCTTCTCCTCCTGCGCCTTTCGACCATCGCAACCCAACCTACATAGCTATTGCCACCAACCCCACCATTCTCCTTCTCCTACGACCAGCCCAGCAACCACCAAGCAACCTATCGCAACAGTCCTCCTATCCAGCACACCCAAATAGCCCCTCTCTGCATGCTCATCGCATGCAGCCCCTGCACCTCCCTCTCATCTCGTAACACCACCACTCCCTTACCAAACCAACAGCCACTGACCAACCCCTTCTCCCTTTATTCCTCTTCTTCCTGCCTCCCGATCGCAGCCCCTTTTTTTCTCTCGAGCAACACCAACACCACGCCCCAACCACCAACCATCGCCAAAAAGCCCCTGCATGCACCTTCTCCCTTCCACTTCCACTGCGTCGCAACCCTACTCCCAGCTCCCTCACCGCATAGCAACCCGATCAGCAACCGTCCACCATCGCCCGACTGCAGCCAACCCAGCTGCTACCCTCTGCATGCTCCCATCCGGCAGAAACCATACCAGCAACCATCGCCACCAGCTCTGCATGTTTCCACCCTGCAACCACCAACCTCCACCATCACTGTAACCCCTACCAACTGCCGCATCAACCACCAACCTTCAGCATCCCCTCACTACTAGCAAACCCAGCCCCTGACCATTTTTTTGTAGCCCAACCCCTTTCCTTCGCTCGCATGACTCACGCTATTTTTTTAAATATATATATATATATATAATATTGGTACCCATTTTCAGTGTAAGGATATTTTAGTAATTTTTTTTAAAAAAATATTTTTATATTATAATTATTATTTTACTTGATAGATATTAATTCAATAATTTCGGTATTATTTTTAGGTACGAAAGGTTGATTAGCGGGATATGATAAATTTAGTAGGATACCGCTATTTTTACGTTTTTGTTGGAATTTAGGTAATCGTTATACCTTACTAAAATTATAAATATTGCGTGATAACACATTAGGGTTTTTAGTTGATGAAATATGTTAAGCATGATTTACTTTGATATAATTATGTGTTAATTATCATTATTATGAAAATCGATAAAACGAGCATGTTATTTAATGTAAATTATGTCGGGTATGAAAGTATGATTAAAATGATTCTAATGACGGAAAAATAATTTGTATGATAATTATGTATAAAATAATAGGTTGAGCATGTTTAGATATAATTATGGATTAATTATTGTGGGTGTGTACCCTAGGGGAAATTTAGTCATTTTTGTGTATCATGGTATTTTTCTTGAAAATCATGTATAATATGTATTAGCTATTGTTGAGTATGTGAGTATGTGTTTTGGATGGATTAAAGGTGTGGAAAATGATTTTATGTGTAAAATTATGTATAAGGGCAAAATGGTCATTTGATATATCTGATAATTTAAATCGCGTAATAAATAATTTATTTATGGTGTTTTAGCCTTTTCATGGCAAATGAATAAATCAAAATGGAATTTGTATTTAAATAGATGATAATCTAGAAATGTTGGTCTTGAGGGTATTTTGGTCTTTTTGACCTAAAGTATCCAGATGTGAATAATTGAGCCTAGGATGGTCTTAGTATATTTTAATGTTAGCTTTGAACTTGACCTTGATTATTGTTGTCTCGGATGATTGGAAATAAGTAAGAACGGTTAAGTATGAGAATTGAATTTATCTATATTATATGCGATTTCGTGGTCACCTTAATAAAATACTAATACTTAAAGTGAAAGACCTTGAGATCGAGAATGGTGGCTCCTATGGTTCGCTACCCTAAGGACATGGTTTACCCCACGGTTGATATGGATATTTACAGGTGTGCCTTAGTGCCCAGTCAGGCCCTACATCTTACTCTATTTTGTTTTGCGAACTAATAAGGAGTATGCATACTTATGGATTAGGTGTCCTTGTCGGTAGGGTACTGTGTTGCCTTCGTGTACCAATGCGACCAGGGTACCTTTGCGTCCTTGGGTTGATAATTGGTAGGATACTGTGTTGCCTTATTGCGCCGATATGACAAGAGTACCTTTGTGTCTTCAGGTTGATTGATCTCCCCTCAAGAAAGTAAATAAAAATGGAAATGATATGATTTGATGGAAATAATGATTATCAGATTATTAGATTATTCGATAGCAGCCTTCATGCCTACCTAAGGTTTCGGTAGTAGGCTTTGTGCCCACCTGTGATTTGGTAGTAGCCTTCGTGCCTATCTGTGGTTTGATAGTAGCCTTTGTGCCTACCTGAGGTTTCGGTAGTAGCCTTTGTGCCTACCTGAGGTTTTCTGAGGTTTCGGTAGTAGCCTTTGTGCCTACTTGAGGTTTTCTGAGGTTTCCGTAGCAGCCTTTGTGCCTACCTGAGGTTTTCTGTGTTTTTGGTAGCAGACTTGAGGTTTTCTGTGGTTTCTGTAACACCCCTAAATTTACTACTGAAAAATTTCATTTAAGACGAAGGTTTTAGCGGAAGCAAAAGAATTAAAACCATAAACTTGGGGGTATTACCGCCACACTTAGTACCAGACCAGTTCACTCCTACCGTTCCGATACTAAGTGCTAAGGCTAAGCTAAACCATCATCAAAACATAGATACGTAGTTAACATAGTTCGTTCACGAAAACATGAGTCAACAACAGTTAGAATATCCTTTAGGAATACAACTTAAGAGTACGGTTTCAAAACAAGAAACGTAGTACAACATATAGTTAATAAGACGGATCCCAAGGGACCAATATCCGGATCGCCTACTCACTCAAGCCAAGCCTTCCACCCCAATGTCATAACCGATCAAACCTGCATAGGAGGTCTGCTCCCCACCGTCGATGGATCATCACAGGACCCATTCAATCAAGGTAGTATCAGTACGGGTCCAATACTGAGTAAGGGCGCTGGTGCGCTAAGGCCAAACATACAATCATACCACATAGCACACATAGCACCATCATATAAACAACATGAAATAACCCGCAAGACAAGGTCTGAATACTTTTCTGGTGACTTATTCTTCATTCTCATTAATGATAATAAGTCCATTTCACACATTCTTCAATAATCCATGTGAGCACGAGGACCCCACTATTATAGCCGGTGGACCGGAAGTAAAAACACAGGGCAGGACGCCTCTGACCACTATGGCCCCGCCTCAACATGGTGTTTCATTGTAAGTGCTTAGTAATTTTCCCGTGGTTTAACTTATTTACTTTGGGTCTATCGAGCCGAGGCCCCCACTATTATAGCTGGTGGACCGGAAATAAACGCACAGGGTAGAACGCCTCTGACCACTATTGTAGCCGGTGGACCGGAACGAAACGCAGAGGGCATAACGGCTCTGACCACTATTATAGCCGGTGGACCGGAATGAAACGCATAGGGCAGAACGCCTCTGACCACTATTCTAGCCGTTGGACCAGAACGAAACGCATAGGGCAAAACGGCTCTGACCACTATTCTAGCCGGTGGACCGGACTAGGCTCGGCTCAACAGTCTTTCGCTTTACGTTATTAGTGTCTTATCCGTATCTTATTGAATCACATCACACCCCTGACATGCATAAATCATTCTCTTTATACTGTACACATCACAACTAATAAAATCCCACATTCATAACTACACTTTAATCAATAAATACACATGATAACACCAACAACTCTAAGCAGCCATAACTGACCCTAATTGTCTACGCCAAACCGTGGTTAACCACTCTTAACCCTATGTTACACTAACAACCATACCTAGCCATTTCAAACCTCAATTATCCTCAACAAATCACAATTAGCTACTCCAACCTTACTTAATCACGACGACCCAGAGTGAATCACTCCAAACCCTAATTCTGTCTCCTCCATACCCTTATAATACTCCACGTACTATTCTCCGTCCAAAACAGTTAAACACCTAGATCATACTTCCATTACCTTTCTTACATCCCAAATCAACCTTTCATTCGTAAATTTTGCTCCCACGCAAACGTTACACATCCCATGCAACCTCTTGAACTTTTCATACAAACCTTAAATCCCATACAATCATTAACTCCCATGCAAAACCCTAACTCCACCATGCAGACCCTAATACCCCCATACAAACATTAATACCACCAAACCATAACACCACCACGCAAACCCTAATACCACCATAAGCCATTAATACCACCATGAAATCACTAATACCACCATACAGATCCTAATACCACCATGCGAACCCTAATACCACCATTCCAACCATAATACCACCATGAAATCACTAATACCACCATACAAACCCTAATATCATCATGCAGCCATTAATACCACCATGCAGCCATCAATAGCGCCATAGAACATTAATACCACCATACAAACCATAACACCATCATGCAAACCCTAACACCACCGTAAGCCATTAATACCACCATGAAATCACTAATACCACCATACAAACCCTAATATCATCATGCGGCCATTAATACCACCATGCAACCATTAATACCGCCATAGAATATTAATACCACCATACAAACTTCAAGACTCCCATGCATGGTTCCCAACTCTCATTTATTTCAGACATTCCTCCCACTTAAATCTTCTCTCATAGATCATGAGGTACTTAGGTCAACCTCATATCCCCCTTAGTTGTCTCACTTCCCATTTATTTTCAGTCATCCTTATATTTCCAACTCATATTACCATTTACCCTAACATGCATGTCCTAGAGGGCCATAACATAATACATCATAAACATCATACATATACATGTCATGCTCATATCATGGAAGCACATACACCATACCTCAATCTCCAAGCTGCGCTACACATAAGACAAGTTATACACAAATCATATAATACATGGCATAGCATGGCATACACGATATTCAACGCATCCATGTCACACATAGCACAAGGCCATTAGCTTCGTCCTTACCTAAGGTGACGCCGGGCTTGGAGCACGCTCCTCTAACTCCTTAGGGCTCGGATCGGGGTCACCTATGAAAAGGGGAAAAGCTAAGTATTAGTTTCCCTCAAAGTACCGTCATCCCTTACTCTAGTTTAGGATTAGGGTTTTTATTACTAAAGAGGGTGTTATACAAAAACTAGGGTTTTTACCTTAGAATTAGTATACTAAATATTAGTAGTCAAAATATATTTATTTTTTTGATACGTATTGTTACCCTTATTTTATTAAACCCATTAGTTCTAATATTGTAGTAATAGGGTTTATGCTAGCTATAGGAAAATAGTGTTAGTATTAATAAAATAGTGACACTAATGTCTAGTGATAGAAACCCTAGCGTTTTAAGGCCAAGTCTATTAATAGTGTTATATTTGAAATGATAATATTATAAGGTCACAATATTACAAGTAAACTATTCCTAAGGGTGATAATGATAATAGTTGTATATTCTTGAATAATAAAAGGGTTCAAATGCTTTTGAGTACAATAATAAGGTAGTGATAGTAGTAATAATAGTAATAGCTAATAATAGTGTCCTAGTAATGAGGTTAGGATTAATGTTAAATGGTATGGTAATAAGGTTCAAGTACTCTTCTTAGTTAACCACCACATGATATTTACTAGCTTGAGTTAAGTAAAATGGATAAGAACAAAAGTAGTATTATTATTCACAATAGTGATAAATGTGTTAAGTATAATAATAATAATAATAATAATAATAATAGTAGTAATAATAATAATAATAGTAATAATAATAATAATAATAATACAACCAAGTAAGGGTAAGCAATAATAATAATAACCATAGTGAGGATGATAGAAATAATAATGATAAAATGTTAATACTAATAACAATAAGACCAAAATTAAGTATAATACAAGTTAGGGTTTAAAAAGGATGTTAGTATTAGTAAGAAAATAAGAACATTAATAATAGAGACAATAATAATGGTAATAATGATAATAATAATAATAATAATAATAATAATAATAATAATAATAATAACAATAATAATAATAATAAAAGTAATAATGATGATAATAATAATAATAAGTATATTAGTATTAATATTAGTAGAAAATAGTAGCAGTTATATAAAAGGGATATTAGGGTTTGGATGAGTGGAGAACCATCTAGGGTCGGTGGTGGTCCGGCGGCGGCGCGTGGCGGCGACGGCGGCGGCGGTGGAGGAGGAGAAGAGGGGGAAAGATGGAGGTGGTGGTTAGATGGGAGGGGAAAAGGAGGAGTTTGAGGTGGGGAAAGAAACAGTAGGTGAAGGGGAGTGGATTGAGGGTGGTGGCGTGGCAAGGGGTGGTGGCGCGCGGTGGTTGGCGCTGCGGCCGAGGGAGGTGGAGAGAGGTGGAAGATGAGGTAGGAAGGAGGAGAGGGAGGCAGGGGGAGTTGAAGGCAGGGGAAGGTAGAGGAAGCTTCCCTAGGTGTTTTGGAGGGTGGAGAAGGTGCTTGTGGCGGTTGGGTTGGCAGTGGAAGGCGGTGCAAGGGCGGTGAAGGCTGGGGGTGGTGGTTTTCGGGATAGGAACTTTGCACGGCTAGGGCGGCACGTGCAGGGCAAGGCGGAAGGTGGCGGTGGCTTGGTTTTGTCGAGGGAGTTGCAGGGATGATAACGGTGGGCATAGGTGGCGGCGACGGTCTCCGGTGACGGTGGAGAGCCCGTCTTTTTGAGGCGGCGGAGAGGTAGGGTTTCGGGGCAAAAAAACGAAAAAGGAGCTGATCGGGGCTGCCAATGGGGGGTATTTATAGGCAATTGGAAGGGGAAAACGACAAGGGGAGAAGGAGGCCTGCGGGGTAGGTTTGCAGGTGGTCGGCCGGTGGCAGGCGGTGCAGGTCCTGCCATGGCAGGTTGGGTCGGGGAAGGGGAGAGGAAAAGGGAAAGAGGTGGGCACGCGGGAAGGGGAGAGAGGGACTTGGTCGGGGTCGAAAATAGAAAGACAATGACGGGGATAGGGCAGAGAGGGGAGGCCGGACGGCGTGCTGCTGTCGGCGGCAGGGCTGTAGGGTTTGGCAGTTGCAGATCAGGGTTTGGGAGGGAGGAAGACGACGATTGGACCGGTCGGTCCAGGGGGTGAAAGAAAAGAAAGAAGAGGGCGGTTCGGCCGGCTGGGGGCAACGGGCGACGAAGGAGTTGACGGGCCTGGCACGCGAGACGAGGGGGGGGGAAGGAGAGTTTAGGCCGCGGGCTAGCCCAAACCGGGAGAAGAAGAAGAAGAAAAAAAAATAAAGGAGGAAGAAAGAAAAAGAAAAGAAAGGAGAAAAAGGAAAATGGAAAATGATAAAGTAAGTTGGGTTGGGGGTATTTGGTCTTTATTTATTTATATAATTAATTTAGATATTTAATTTTAATAATAATTATTTTAATTGTAATAATTAAATCCATTTTTAAATTAGTTAGGCTATTTTGGATAAATTGCCCTTAACTTCTATTTTAATTAGTAAAATGTCCAAAATTTTCTAAATAATTTATTTATTATTTTCTCCTTATTTTCCTCAATTAATTTCCTCTTTATTTAATGAAGTAATATATTTTCTTAATTTTCTCTTATAAATCATCATTTTGCCATAATTCCATAATTATGATTTTTTGAGGTATTTCATCACTACCCCCTTAAAAACAGACTTCGCCCCCGAAGTCTCCTGCGGGTCTCTAGGGTTAGGGTTGGGGCATTCTAATCTTCTATATTATCGCATCACTAGCTATACTTAACCTAACTACCCCCTTAGGGAGGAACTAGGGATTGTTGTGCCTGAGGTATAAGTTCAAATTAAATACTAAATATCAAAGAATAATATTTGGAGAATTTAATCAAGAACTTATTTATCAAAAATTTACTTCGGAAGGATCCGAGGGCTTAAAACTAATAAAAGAGTTATATAAGAATTTTGGAAACATTCTCGGAAGGAATTACCCATGGACATAAAATATGTATTCTTTACGGAAATATATATCATAAGGCCTCAAAAATTTATTTAGAGCATATAATAAGATTTTTAGGTCGAGTTCTAACAAACCGCAACCAATTTAGTCATTTCCGAAATCATTTTTCGGTAAATCAAAAAGCACACAACATAATACAGCTGATTTTGGAAAGATATTCCTGAATACATCTTTTAAATTTAAAACTTCCTAGAAAAATTAACGATTTTTGAAACGAAAAAATTTAGAGTCGAAAATATTTCCTACGGATTTTGAATCGAAATTAAAATAATTAGTTGTTTACATCAGATTACGCTAATAAAATTGTTAAACTTAATAAATCGGGATTTTGAAAATACGGTTTATTACATCACTACTCTCTTAGAAAGGAACTTCGTCCCGGAGGTTCGAGAAAACCTAAATAGTGGAAACTTGATAAAACGATTGAATAAAATATTGGCCACGATAATAGGTTAAAAGTAAATCCGAAGAAAAGTAAGATGATTTTTACGAAACCCAACCAAGCAAGGTTGAATCAAAACAAGGCATTGGAGGTAAAGTAAAAGAAAGTGAATCGCTGCTTAACGAAACAATATAATAGGATTCAACAAGGAATAAGTACATACTTAAAAACAAGTTACAAAAATGTTATCCTTTAAAATAAGGTCTTACAAAAGGCGAAACGTAATAATAATAATAATAACCTAAGTTCCTTACAACTCCAAAAGTAGAACTAATCCACTAAAATATGTTACAATTTATGTTTCATCATACTATATCCAGTAAGGTACGCCTTAAGGTTATCAATCCACTAAACCTGTAAGACTTGGGTAAACCTAGTGGGGTCACTACCCCCTTAAGGGCAAACTAATTACAAGAACCAAATCAAGGTCACAAAACACAAGGCCACTTACGCTACCCAATCACACTATCCTCACAAGCTAATCCGGATTTTAAAAAGAAAGAAACGCTTGAAGAAGTGAAATACATTTTTAGTTAAAACATTTAGGATCGCGAGAATTGAATCTCTACCCGAAACCAGATTCTCAACAACCAAAAGCTTTGATACCAACTTGTGGTATCACCTTAAAAAGTTTAAAAACAAAGAGAGGAGCGGTCAAAACACACACAAATTCAAACATAAAGTCCGAAACCAAATTTATTTTTCAAAAATGAGTGTGGCCGAAGGACCAACCGCTCTGATACCAACATGTAACACCCCCAAATTTAATACTGAAAAATTTCATTTAAGACGAAGGTTTTAGCGGAAGCGAAAGAATTAAAGCCATAAACTTGGGGGTATTACCGCCACACTTTGTACCAGACCGGTTCACTCCTACCGTTCCGATACTAAGTGCTAAGGCTAAGCTAAACCATCATCAAAACATAGGTACGTATTTAACATAGGTCGTTCACGAAAACATGAGTCAACAACAGTTAGAATATCGTTTAGGAATACAACTTAAGAGTACGGTTTCAAAACAAGAAACGTAGTACAACATATAGTTAATAAGACGGATCCCAAGGGACCAATATCCGGATTGCCTACTCACTCAAGCCAAGCCTTCCACCCCAATGTCATAACCGATCAAATCTGCATAGGAGGTCTGCTCCCCACCGTCGGTGGATCATCACAGGACCCATTCAATCAAGGTAGTATCAGTACGGGTCCAATATTGAGTAAGGGCGCTGGTGCGCTAAGGCCAAACATACAATCATACCACATAGCACACATAACACCATAATATAAACAACATGCGATAACGCGCAAGACAAGGTCTGAATACTTTTCTAGTGACTTATTCTTCATTCTCATTAATGATAATAAGTCCATTTCACACATTCTTCAATAATCCATGTGAGCACGGGGACCCCACTATTAAAGCTGGTGGACCGGAAATAAACGCACAGGGTAGAATGCCTCTGACCACTATTGTAGCCGGTGGACCGGAAATAACGCACAGGGCATAACGCCTCTGACCACTATTATAGCTGGTGGACCGGAACGAAATGCACAGGGAAGAACGCCTCTGACCACTATTATAGCCGGTGGACTGGAACGAAACGCACAGGGCAGAACACCTCTGACCACTATTATAGGCGGTGGACCGGAAATAAATGCACAGGGCAGAACGCCTCTGACCACTATTATGGCCGGTGGACTGGAACGAAACGCACAGGGCATAACGCCTCTGACCACTATTATAGCCGGTGGACCGGAATGAGACGCACAGGGCATAACGCCTCTGACCACTATTATAGCCGGTGGACCGGAACGAAACGCACAGGGTAGAACGCCTCTGACCACTATTATAGCCGGTGGACCGAAACGAAACGCACAGGGTAGAACGCCTTTGACCACTATTATAGCCGGTGGACCGGAACGAAACGCACAGGGCAAAACACCACTGACCACTATTCTAGCCGGTGGACCGGACTGGGCTCAGCTCAACAGTCTTTCCCTTTACATTATTAGTGTCTTATCCGTATCTTATTGAATCACATCACACCCCTGACATACATAAATCATTCTCTTTATACTGTACACATCACAACAACTAATAAAATCCCACATTCATAACTACACTTTAATCAATAAATACACATGATAACACCAACAACTCTAAGCAGCCATAACTAACCCTAATTGTCTACGCCAAACCGTGGTTAACCACTCTTAACCCTATGTTACCCTAACAACCATACCTAGCAATTTCAAACCTCAATTATCCTCAACAAATCACAATTAGCTACTCCAACCTTACTTAATCACGACGACCTAGAGTGAATCACTCCAAACCCTAATTCTGTCTCCTCCATACCCATATAATACTCCACGTACTATTCTCCGTCCCAAACAGTTAAACACCCAGATCATACTTGCATTACCTTTCTTACATCCCAAATCAACCTTTCATCCTTAAATTTTGCTCCCACGCAAACGTTACACATCCCATGCAACCTCTCAAACTTTTCATACAAACCCTAAATCCCATACAATCATTAACTCCCATGCAAAACCCTAACTCCACCATGCAGACCCTAATACCCCCATACAAACATTAATACCACCAAACCATAACACCACCATGCAAACCCTAATACCACCATAAGCCATTAATACCACAATGAAATCACTAATACCACCATACAGACCCTAATACCACCATGCGAACCCTAATACCACCATTCCAACCATAATACCACCATGAAATCACTAATACCACCATACAAACCCTAATATAATCATGCGGCCATTAATACCACCATGCAACCATCAATAGCGCCATAGAACATTAATACCACCATACAAACCATAACACCATCATGCAAACCCTAACACCACTGTAAGCCATTAATACCACCATGAAATCACTAATACCACCATACAAACCCTAATATCATCATGCGGCCATTAATACCACCATGCAACCATCAATACTTCCATAGAACATTAATACCACCATACAAACCATAACACCACCATTCAAACCCTAATACCACCGTAAGCCATTAATACCACCATGAAATCACTAATACCACCATACAAACCCTAATATGATCATGCAGCCATTAATACCACCATGCAACCATTAATACCGCCATAGAATATTAATACCACCATACAAACTTCAAGACTCCCATGCATGGTTCCCAACTCTCATTTATTTCAGACATTCCTCCCACGTAAATCTTCTCTCATAGATCATGAGGTACTTAGGTCAACCTCATATCCCCCTTAGTGGTCTCACTTCCCATTTATTTCCGGTCATCCTTATATTTCCAACTCATTACCATTTACCCTAACATGCATGTCCTAGAGGGCCATAACATAATACATCATAAACATCATACATATACATGTCATGCTCATATCATGGAAGCACATACACCATACCTCAATCTCCAAGCTGCGCTACACATAAGACAAGTTATACACAAATCATATAATACATGGCATAGCATGGCATACACGATATTCAACACATCCATGTCACACATAGCACAAGGCCATTAGCTTCGTCCTTACCTAAGGCGACGCCGGGCTTGGAGCAAGCTCCTCTAACTCCTTAGGGCTCGGATCGGGGTCACCTATGAAAAGGGGAAAAGCTAAGTATTAGTTTCGCTCAAAGTACCTCCATCCCTTACTCTAGTTTAGGATTAGGGTTTTTATTACTAAAGAGGGTGTTATACAAAAACTAGGGTTTTTACCCTAGAACTAGTATACTAAATATTAGTAGTCAAAATATATTTATTTTTTTGATACGTATTGTTACACTTATTTTATTAAACCCATTAGTTCTAATATTGTAGTAATAGGGTTTATGCTAGCTATAGGAAAATAGTGTTAGTATTAATAAAATAGTGACACTAATGTCTAGTGATAGAAACCCTAGCATTTTAAGGCCAAGTCTATTAATAGTGTTATATTTGAAATGATAATATTATAAGGTCACAATATTACAAGTAAACTATTCCTAAGGGTGATAATGATAATAGTTGTATATTCTTGAATAATAAAAGGGTTCAAATGCTTTTGAGTACAATAATAAGGTAGTGATAGTAGTAATAATAGTAATAGCTAATAATAGTGTCCTAGTAATGAGGTTAGGGTTAATGTTAAATGGTATGGTAATAAGGTTCAAGTACTCTTCTTAGTTAACCACCACATGATATTTACTAGCTTGAGTTAAGTAACATGGATAAGAACAAAAGTAGTATTATTATTAACAATAGTGATAAATGTGTTAAGTATAATAATAATAATAATAATAATAATAATAGTAATAATAATAATAATAATAATAATAATAACAATAACAATAATAATAATACAACCAAGTAAGGGTAAGCATAATAATAATAACCATAGTGAGGATGATAGAAATAATAATGATAAAATGTTAATACTAATAACAATAAGACCAAAGTTAAGTATAATACAAGTTAGGGTTTAAAAGGGATGTTAGTATTAGTAAGAAAATAAGAACATTAATAATAGAGACAATAATAATGGTAATAATGATAATAATGATAATAATAATAATAATAATAATAAAAATAATAATAATAATAAAAGTAATAATGATGATAATAATAATAATAAGTATATTAGTATTAATGTTAGTAGAAAATAGTAGCAGTTATATAAAAGGGATATTAGGGTTTGGATGAGTGGAGAACCACCTAGGGTCGGTGGTGGTCCGGCGGCGGCGCGTGGCGGCGACGACGGCGGCGGTGGAGGAGGAGAAGAAGGGGAAAGATGGAGGTGGTGGTTAGATGGGAGGGGAAAAGGAGGAGTTTGAGGTGGGGAAAGAAACAGCGGGTGAAGGGGAGTGGAGTGAGGGTGGTGGCGTGGCAAGGGGTGGCGGCGCACGGTGGTTTGCGCGGCGGCCGAGGGTGGTGGAGGGAGGTGGAAGATGAGGGAGGAAGGAGGAGTGGGAGGCAGAGGGAGTTGAAGGTAGGGGAAGGTAGATGAAGCTTCCCTAGGTGTTTTGGAGGGTGGAGAAGGTGCTGGTGGCGGTTGGGTTGGCTGTGGAAGGCGGCGCAAGGGCGGCGAAGGCTGGGGGTGGTGGTTTTTAGGATAGGAACTTTGTACGGCTAGCGCGGCACGTGCAGGGCAAGGCGGAGGGTGGCGGTGGCTTGGTTTTGTCGAGGGAGTTGCAGGGATGGTAACGGTGGACATAGGTGGCGGCGGTGGTCTCCGGTGACAGCGAAAAGCCTGTCTTTTTGAGGCGGCGGAGAGGCAGGGTTTCTGGGCAAAAATCGAAAAGGGAGCTGATCAGGGGTGCCAATGGGGGTATTTATAGGCAATTGGAAGGGGAAAATTACAAGGGGAGAAGGAGGCGTGCGGGGCAGATGTGCAAGTGGCCGGCCGGTGGCAGGCGGTGCTGGTCCTGCCATGGTAGGTTAGGTCGGGGAAGGGGAGAGGAAAAGGGAAAGAGGTGGGAACGCGGGAAGGGGAGAGAGGGACTTGGTCGGGGTCGAAAATAGAAAGACAAAGACGAGGATATGGCCGAGAGGGGAGGCCGGACGACGTGCTGCTGTCGGCGGCAGGGCTGCAGGGTTTGGCAGTTGCAAATCGGGGTTTGGGAGTGAGGAAGGCGACGATTGGACCGGTCGGTCCAGGGGGAGAGAGAAAAGAAGGAAGAGGGTGGTTCGACCGGCTGGGGGCAACGGGCGATGAAGGAGTTGACGGGCTTGGCACGCGAGACGGGGGGGGGGGGAGGAAGGAGAGTTTGGGCAGCGAGCTGGCCCAAACCGGGAGAAGAAGAAGAAGAAAAAAAAATAAAGGAGGAAGAAAGAAAAAGAAAAGAAAGGAGAAAAAGGAAAATGGAAAATGATAAAGTAAGTTGGGTTGGGGGTATTTGGTCTTTATTTATTTATATAATTAATTTAGATATTTAATTTTAATAATAATTATTTTAATTATAATAATTAAATACTTTTTTAAATTAGTTAGGCTATTTTGGATAAATTGCCCTTAACTTCCATTTTAATTAGTAAAATGTCCAAACTTTTCTAAATAATTTATTTATTATTTCTCCTTATTTTCCTCAATTAATTTCCTCTTTATTTAATGAAGTAATTTATTTTCTTAATTTTCTCTTATAAATCATCATTTTGCCATAATTCCATAATTAGGATTTTTGGGGTATTTCAGTTTTGGTAGTAGCCTTTGTGCCTACCTGTGGTTTTGGTAGCAGCCTTCGTGCCTACCTATGTTGGTTTTATGTCTGTGAGCTTACCTGTGACGTTATGGATTTATTATGCTGTATCTGTAAGTTACCTGTGATTTTATGGATTTATTATGCTGTACCTATAAGTATACCTCGGATGATAGGAATATTATTAAATTATACATGTGAACATATATGTGATGTATGTGATTGTTTGGGATTTATGCTAAGACGTGAATTATACTGAAGTTGGGTTTTAATTATTACTCAGAGGGTATTTCTGGGATGTTCAATAATAATTTCGGCTATTTTAGATGAATGAAAATGAGTAGTACGTGACCTTGATGGAAATTGATCATCTGAGTGATAATTGTATCTCAATCATCGTATTTATATGTATATATCTTATACCATGTTAATTGTGTGCCTTGCATGTGTTCCATGCTGATTTATCGTATTAGTTTAGTATAAAGGGTTGCTCAGTACCGTAGTACTGAAGGGTTCATTTTCGTGGGCCCTTGCCTATTCAATGGGCAATGGACTTTGCAGGTCAGCCTCTGAGCTCAGTCAAATGCTGATAGTTCAGATTTGGGAGTGTAGGGCTATCCGATGTTTCTTTTGTTATCTTATTTCCGGTTGTATTTGGACCCTTGTGTCCTCCTATAATTTCTCTCTCTAGTTTCATAAACTGTTAATGTCATTTTTAATTAGCAGTATTTATCTAATGTTTTGTCTATCCTAATTTTTGTAATCATGATATTAATTTAAGTAGATTAATGATTTTAGCCTTAGCACTTGGTATGAGAATGGTAGAGGAAACCACACTTGTACTAAGTGTGGCGGTAACACCCTTTGTTTTTACTATTTTACCTTCCGCACTTAACTCTATAAACAAAATTTTTCAGTTGTAAATTTTGGGGTGTTACAATGTGAAAATAGAATTTTCCATTAATTGTCTTCAAAACTACATAGAACTTTAGGATATTTGAAAATGATAAAGGCATTCTTCGTTCCCTATTAGCTACAAAACAAAAAAGCTTACCTTGAAAATTATTATCCATTTGCGTAAACCCTTTGAGCCTAAGCCTTATTCTATTGATTTAACCTTCATTAACAACTAATCTCCATATAAATTTTCCTTCCTTACTCTATGACTAGTGAAGCAATAAATTTTCAGGGAAAGCATTTGTTGATAAGGAAAAATCCAAGCATGGGGGTGTAAAATTTTAGTGAAGGAGCTAATTCAAAACAAAATTCAAAAAAAGAGAGAAAGTCTTTTATTCTTTATTTGGTTGAAGGGAAAGGTTATTTGATTAAAAAAAGAAGAAGGAGGATTGTGACTAAATGGAAAAGAAAGAAAAATTGCATCTCCAGTTAATAGAGTTAAGCTACAATCCCAAAATTATACCCTACCTTATAACCTTAACCCCATTACAACCAATTTTAAGACCTTTTGATTCTTATATACTATAGTTTTTTCAGTGGTGGCGAATTGAGAATAACGGCAAACATATGGGCGATCATCATCATTTGGAGAAATTTTGAGAGTAACCACATCACACCATACTCACATAAGAGTGAGTGTTGTCAAACACCAAAAGTAAGAATCTGCCAATTTAAATTTCATTAATCTTAATCTAACTTTGCATGGCAAGATACTAACTATATTAACTTTCGTTCCCTGACCATTTGAGCATTTAATAAGACTGTTTATAAGGTGAGTTAGATGTGTAATCCAAAATATTCTCAACATTGTGATTTTATGATTTATAAGTGTTTTAAGTCCCAATGTATTGTTAAACTCTATGAATGATAAAATCCAATCTTACAATTCTTATAATATGTGACTTATCTCACTTGAATTTCTTGATGTACTCATGTGCATGATATGATATTGCTTGAGGACAAGCATTGACTCAAGCATGAGAGTATTTGATAGATGGAATTTATCAACTATTTTTCTAGGTAAAAATGTCATTTATTCATCATTATTTTTATAAGATTTAATCTTTTCTCGAGTTTCTTTCTTTTAAATTGATTTTGTAAGAAAAGATAAAATTGAAGAAATTCAAAGGAGAAATCAACGAAAAGAAGAAATCAAGTAAAGAACACATCAATAAACATTGAAGTAAGGGAAGAAAAGTTGGAAATGAAGCAAAGATACAAAGAGAAGTTTTGCTGAAATTTTAATGGAAGAAGAGTGAAAGAGAAAATAACAAGGTTAGAGTAAGTTATTGCATGTGATAGTGTGATATTACAATTATGCAGATGTTAGAGTAAATTAAACAGGGTAGGATGATTTGAGGATGGAATTATGTTTCAAATATAACAACACAATTTGAAGGTTTGATTTTATATGAAATTTAATTGAATTATTGGATGAAATTAAATGATTTCGTGTCATAGATTAAGAATTTAGACTAATTACATTGATAACCTATTTGGTTTAGAACTTAATATTTGCTAAGACAACATAATTAAACCATAATTGTTAATTAACATGTTTAGAGTAGAAAAAATGTTAACTGTTAATCTTATCCATTACTTCGTACAATTGTATTATCTGGGCTTATGTGGTTATGGTTGTAGTTGACTGCTTTCCATTCGTAATGCTGCCATTAATTGAATCTAGTGTTTGTAACCTAGGTTATTAAATGGTTATGTGATCAATTGAGAACTTATTCAATTTATTATAATTAAGAGAAAGGAAAGAGATGAATTATTATGAGTTTCTAATGGTCAACATTAAATTATTTAGAATCATCCTTTTTTTCCATAAGTATTTGATGCCTTAATTCCATAATCAATTCATTCCTATCCTCATTCACCAATTAGAGAGCAAAGTTGACAATAGTATATAATTAGTAATAGAATTAATGAAATTGTGTAATCGGAGTTTTAACATCAATTACAAAATTATTGATTAAACATCATTTCTTGTGGGTTCAACTCATTCTTACCATTTACTACGTAATTGAGAATTAAGATTTGTGTATTAAATTTGTTGTGTATACGACAGCGCATTAAACACCAACTCTGCAGGTCTGTGGTGCTTTACATTGAACTTCTAATAATTTAGACACTTCAATATGAATTCTGCTATCTCTTACTTCATATGAGGCTATCAATAGATCCAGTTAAGGTTTTTGTACAAATTATACCCTCCTAAGTGGATAGAATATGGGGTACAGTGACATTACTCTACAGTTTTTCACTTCATATCAATGCAACTTTGGAGTTTACACAATAACCCTTGTAGTAAATGCTACCATCCTTATAAATTTAAAAGCCCTTAACTTGATCATCTTATATCTTCTATTGAATCTCTCAAGATTGACATCTTCAAAAAGCCTAGCTTGGATCTCATTGAACATTCTCAATGTAGTCATCAAATCACTCAGATAAACCTCTAAATCACCCTACTCGATGACTCTATCCCCAACTTACCAAACTCCTTAAGCAGCTTATTGGCCACCACACAATAACTCCAAGAGCATGATCTCTTCTTGCTCAAGGCATTGACAATGATGTTTACCTTACCTTTATGGTAGGTTAACTCAATATTATAGTCCTTCACCAACTCTATCCATGTCATATGCATCATATTGAACTCTTTCTAAGTGAAAATATAATTGAGACTCTTATGGTTGGGGGAAAATATGCACTACATCCTATACAGATAGTGCCTTCAAATCTTTAATGTGAATATGATTGATATTAACTCCAAATCATGAATTGGGTGATTCTACTCATAATTCTTAAACTAATGGGATGTACAAGCCATTACCTTGCTATGCTGTATCAACGCACAACCTAGCCCGTGCTTTGACACATCATTATATACCTCAAACTTGTCTAATCATAATTATAGAATAAAAATGGTATTATAGTTAAACATTGCTTCAAATCATAAAATACATCCTCATATGAATTATCCCATTGAAATCCTATAGTATTCTTTAGAAGGTTAATCAAGGGATGATGTACCTTCGAGAAGTCATGAACAAAGCACCTATAATACCTAGCCAAACCCAAAAAACTATGAACCTTAGGAAGACTAGTGGTTACCTTCTACTCTATAACTACCACAATCTTTGCTTGATCCATGACTCCTCCCACTAACACCACATGTCCCCAAAATGGTAACCTCTTGAAGCCATAACTTAAACTTGGAGAGATTAGCATATCGCATGTGCTCTATGAGGAGTGAAGAAAATAGTGTGAAGCTACTACTTATAATCCTCTCTACTCGAAGAGTATACCAAAATATCATTAATGAATACCATAAGAAGTTGATCAAGGAATGATTAAAAAGTTCTCACCATCAAGTCCATAAATATGGTAGGCACATTAGTGATTCCAAAAGGCATCACCTTGAGCTCATAGTGTACATAACATGTGTAACACCACCAAAATTAACAACTGAAAATTTTTATTTTATTTAAAAGAAATAGTGGAAGAAAAGAGAACAAAACTATGAATTTTAGGGATGTTACAGCTACACTTAGTACCAGACTGATTCACTCCTACCGTTCCAGTACCAAGTGCTAAGGCTAAAAGAATAAAAAATAATTTGCTAGAAACTCGAACCGTATTTAAATCAGAGTAGTGTAATAAACATTTTACAAGAGTAGGACCCACTATTGGTGGTTACAAGAGTATAGATTACATTTAAACCAAGAGTTAAAAAGGAGAAAGAGTGAAATCTTAGAAATTTCTAGATAATCCTTATGCTCTTCCCCATTGATCACTTGAATAACACATAAAACAAACATGTAAGGGACACTACCCATTGAATAGACAGGGTCCATGAATGGAATCCTTTAGTACTATGGTACTAAGTAACCCTTTAAACCACATTGAAAGGCAGGCTCGCATGCAACACATCATGCATAATAGTATACATGTATAATAGGATATTCATACACAACATCCACATAGTTAGCAAGTCCATCACATATTAATAGATCGTAACATGAAATCCATACTTTTGGGCCTTAAGACATTAATCAATCATTATTCAATCATCATCACTCAAATTATATCTATGTGAGTATGACACCCCACTATTATAGTTGGTGGACCAAAAATTTAAAGGGTAGAATGCTCTAGACCACTATTATTTACCAGTGGATCAGTCTCTAGGGCAGAAGGCTCTTGGCCACTATTATTGCCAGTGGATTGGTTTGGCCCCGACTCATATGGTGTTCCACTATAAGTGATTAGTATTTTTCATGATTTATTCACATCCAACATTTAATTTATTGAGCTCAGGACCCTCACTATTATAGCTGGTGGACTGAAATACATAGGTACGTCTTGTAGGACAAAACGCTACTAGGCCACCATTATAACCAGTGGATCGGTACACATATAGATCTTCTAGAACAAAATGCTCTTGGGCTACTATTATAACTAGTGGACCACTACTCATAACATAATCCATTAGGGCCCCACTCAATTGTCTTCACTTTCATGATTAGTGTTTTCCCTTTTAATTATCATAACTTTTTCATTTATTTGCCTTGAGGGGGAGATTAAGAACCTAGAGATGCTAAGGTACACTAGTCATATTGGGGCATATAAGTAGTTCAGTACCCTTCAACCATATATCCAGGGATGTAAATGTAACACCCCCAAATTTACTATTGAAAAATTTCGTTTAAGACAAGGGTTTTAGCGGAAGCGAAAGAATTAAAACCATAAACTTGGGGGTATTATCGCCACACTTAGTACCAGACCGGTTCACTACTACTGTTCCGATACTAAGTGCTAAGGCTAAACTAAACAATCATTAAGTAAGAGTCATCAAAACATAGGTCCATAGTTAACATAGACCATTCACGAAAACCACGAGTCAACAACAGTTAAAATATCGTTTAGGAATACAACTTAGAGTACGGTTTCAAAGCACGAAGCGTAGTACAAAATATAGCCAACAAAACAATCCCCAAAAATGATCAATATCCGGACCGCCTACTCACTCAAGTCAAGCCTTCCACCCCAAATTAGTAATCGATCAACTTGCATAGGAGGTCTGCTCCCCACCATTGGTGGATCATCACAGGACCCGTTCAATCAAGGTAGTATCAGTATGGGTCCAATACTGAGTAAGGGCGCTGGTGCACTAAGGCTAAGCATACAGTCATACCACATAGCACATATAACACAATCATGTAGACAACATGCAAAGATAAGGTCTGGATACTTTTCTGGTGACTTATTCTTTATTCTCATTGATGATAATAAGTCAATTTCCACACATTTCTTCAATAACCCATGTGAGCGCGGGAGCCCCACTATTATAGCCGGTGGACCGGAAGATATACGCACAGGGCAGAACGCCTCTGATCCACTATTATAGCCGGTGGACCGGAAAATAAACGCACAGGGCAAAACGCCTCTGATCCACTATTATAGCCGGTGGACCGGATCACAGCCCGACTCACATGGTGTTTCACTGTAAGTACTTAGTATTTTCCCATGGATTACTTCATTCATTTTCATACAGAGCATTCTTCATTAATCCATGTGAGCGCGGGAGCCCCACTATTATAGCCGGTGGACCGGAAGATATTGCACAGGGTAGAATGCCTCTGATCCACTATTATAGCCGGTGGACCGAAAAATAAACGCACAGGGCAAAATGCCTCTGATCCATTATTATAGCCAGTGGACCGGATCACAGCCCCGACTCACATGGTGTTTCGCTTTAAGTACTTAGTATCTTTCCCATGGATTAACTTATACGTTTGGTTTGTCGAGCACGAGATCCCCCACTATTATAGCCGGTGGACCAGAAGATATCGCACAGGGCAGGATGCCTCTGATCCACTATTATAGCCGGTGGACAGGAAATAAACGTACAGGGCAAAAGGCCTCTGATCCACTATTATAGCCGGTGGACCGGATCACAGGCTCGGCTCGACATCTTTCGCTTTACGTGATTAATGTCTTATCGGTGTCTTATTAAATCACACATCACCCTTGACATGCATAAATCATTCTCTTTACACTGTACTCATCACAACTAATAAAATCCCACATACATAACTACCCTTCAATCAATAGATGCACATGATAACACCGAACAACTCTAAGCAGCCATAACCAACCCAAGTTGTCCACACCAACCGTGGTTAGCCACTCTTATCCCTATTTTACCATAACCACCATACTTAGCCATCCCAAACCTTAATTTTCCTCAATAATCATGATTAGTTACTCCAACCCTACTTAATCACAACACCCCAGAGTTAATCACTCCAAACCCTAATCCTGTACAATCGTTAACTCCCATGCAAAACCCTAACTCCACCACGCAACCCTAAGGCCACCATACCAACATTAATACCACCATGCAAACCATGACACCACCAAGCAAACCCTAATACCACCATAAGCCATTAATACCACTATGCAATCATTAATACCACCATACAAACCATAACACCACCATGCAAACCCTAATACCACCATAAGCCATTAATACCACCATACGAACATTTATACCACCATACAAACCCTAATACCACCATAAGCCATTAATACCACTATGCAATCATCAATACCCCCATACGAACCCTAATACCACCATGCAAACCCTAATACCACAATACAACATTAATACCCCCATAAAAATCACAAATACCACCATACAACATTAATTCCTCCATAAAATCACAATTACCACCATACAAACCCTAATACCACCATAAGCCATTGATACCACTATGCAATCATTAATACCACCATACGAACATTAATACCACCATACAACATTAATACCTCCATGAAATCATAAATACCACCATACAAACCCTAATACCACCATACAACATTAATACCTCCAAAAATCATAAATACCACCATACAAACATTAATACCTCCATAAAATCATAAATACCACCATACAAACTTCAAGACTCCCATGATGGTTCCCAACTCATATTACCATTTATCCTAACATGCATGTCCTAGTGGGCCATAACATATTACATTATAAACATCATACCTATGAATGTCATGCTCATGTCACGGAAGCACATACAACATACCTCAATCTCCAAGCTGCGCTACACATAAGACAAGTTATCCACAAATCAGATAATACATGGCATAGCATGACATACACAACATTCAACACATCCATGTCACACATAGCACGAGGCCATTAACTTCGTCCTTACTTAAGGCGACGCCGGGCTTGGAGCACGCTCCTATACTCCTTAGGGTTTTAGTCGGGATTACCTATAAAAGGGGGAAAAAGCTAAGTATTAGTTTCCCTTACAAGTACCATCAACCCTTATTCTAGTTTAGGATTAGGGTTTTTATTACTAAAGAGGGTATTATACAAAAACTAGGGTTTTTACCTTAGAATTAGTATACTAAATATTAGTAGTCAAAATATAGTTATTTATGATACTTATTGTTACACTTATTTTATTAAGCCCATTAGTTCCATTCTTATAATACTAGTGTTCACTAGTCATAGTGAAATAGTGATAATAATAATAATAATAATAATAATAATAATAATAATAATAATAATAATAATAATAATAATAATAATAATAATAATAATAACAATAATAATAATAATAATAATACTAATAGTGACACTTATGTTTCAAGTAATAGAACTCTAGCGTTTTTAAGATTAAGTCTAACAATGGTGTTAGGTTTGAAATAATAATATTATAAGGTCACAATATTACAAGTAACTATTCCTAAGGGTGATAATGATAATAGTAATAATACTAATAATGATGATAATAATAGTAATACTCCTAGTAGTAATGATAATAACAATAATACAACCAAGTAAGGTTTAGCAACCACAATAATAACCGTAGTAAGGATAATAGAAGTAATAATGATAAAAATGTTAATACTAATGATTATAAAAATAAGACCAAAGTTAAGTATAATATAAGTTAGGGTTTAAAAAGGGATGTTAGTATTAGTAAGAAAATAAGAACATTAATAATAAAGACAATAATAATGGTAATAATGATAATGATAATAATAATAATAATAATAATAATAATAATAATAATAATAACAATAATAATAAGTATATTAGTATTAATATTAGTAGAAAATAGTAGCAATTATATAAAAGGGGTATTAGGGTTCAGATGAGTGGAGAACCACCTAGGGTCGGTGGTGGTCCGGCGGCGGCGCGTGGCGGCGACGGCGGCGGCGGTGGAGGAGGAAGGGAAGGGAAAAGATCAAGGTGGGGGCTGGATGGCAGGAGACAAAGAGAAGTTTGAGGTGGGGGGAGAAGCAGCAGGTGAAGGGGAGTGGAGTGAGGGTGGTGGCGTGGCAAGGGGCGGCGGCGGCGGCCGCGGCGACTGAGGGTGGTGGAGAGAGGTGGAAGATGAGGGAGGAAGGAGGAGAGGGAGGCAGGGGAAGTTGAAGGCAGGGAAAGGTAGAGGGAGGTCTGCTGGGCATTTTGGAGGGTGAAAGAGGCTCTGGTGGCGGCTGGGCTGGCGGTGGGAGGTGGCGCAAGGGCAGCGAAGGCTGGAGGTGATGGTTTTCGGGATAGGAACTTTGCGCGGCTAGGGCGGCACGTGCAGGGAAAGGTGGAGGATGGTGGTGGCTTGGTTTTGTCATGGGAGTTGCAGGGATGATAACGGTGGGCAGAGGTGGCGGCGGCGGTCTCCGGTGACGGTGGAGAGCCCGTCTTTTTGAGGCAGCGGAGAGGCAGGGTTTCGGGCAAAAAAAACGAAAAGGGAGCTGATCGGGGCTGCCAATTGGGGGTATTTATAGGTAATTGGAAGGGGAAGATGACAAGGGGAGAAGGAGGCGTGTGAGGCAGGTGTGCAGGTGGCCGACCGGTGGCAGGCAGTGCAGGTCCTGCCATGGCAGGTTAGGTCGGGAAGGGGAGAGGAAAAGGGAATGAGATGGCACGCTGGAAAGGAAGAGAAGGACTTGGTCAGGGTCGAAAGAGGAAAGCAATTGACAGGGAAGGGCAGGGGAGGACGGTCGGCGTGCAGAGGTGGCCGGCGATATTCGGGGGTTACAGGGTCGAGTTGCAAGTCGGGGAGGAAGAAGGAAGGGGAAAGGAGGAGGACCGGCGGTCCAGGGGAGGAAAAGAAAAGGAAGGGAACCGGCCGGTTCGGCGACGTTATAAAGTTTTAAAACAAAACGCGGCGTTTTGAGGATTGTTTGGAAAAAAACGCTGCGTCCTCGTCGGTCTGGCAACGGTTACTTTTTTTCTTATTGTGACGCGGCGTTTCGGCGACTATAGCGTCGAAACGCAGCATTTGGTTTCATGGGCGGCTGGCTCGCTGCGCCGCGGGAGAGAAGAAGGAAGGAGAGGCGGGGAGGGGGGTCTGGGCTGCGCAGGCCGGCCCAGTCCGGGGGGGAAAGAAAGAAAAAGAAAAAAAAGTTGAGGAGGAAGGAAAAAAAGAGAAAAGAAAGAAGAAAAGGAAAAAGGAAAAATGGAGAAATGACAAAATGGTTGGGTTGGAGGTATTTGGGCATTTATTTATTTATCTAATTAATTTATATATTTAATTTTAATAATAATTATTTTAATTATAATAATTAAATCCATTTTTAGATTAGTTTGGCTATTTTGAATAAATTGTCCTTAACTTCCATTTTAATTAGTAAAATGTCCAAAATTTTCTAAATAACTTATTTATTATTTTCTCCTTATTTTTCCTCAATAAATTTCCTCTTTATTTAATAAATTCACCTATTTTCTTAATTTTTCTCTAATAAATTATTATTTGCCATAATTCCTAAATTAGGATTTTTGGGGTATTTCAGTAAAGGTACCCTGGTTGTATTGGAGCATACAAGCTACATAGTACCCTACCGATAAGGACACCTAATCCATAAGTCTACATACCAGCTAAATAGGTCCATAGAGCTAGATAGAGTAAGATGTAGGGCCTGGCTGTGGCACTACGACACACTAGTAAATACCAGAATAATTGTGGGCTAATATTGGGCAGAGTAGAGAAGGTCGGAGGCAACACTGGCGGCGGAGGAATACGGCGAACAGTTATGTTAGAGCGACGTTGCACGGAGACGGGGCGAAAAAAAAACGGAAAAATATCATTTTTTAAAAATTTAAGAAATGAAAACGGTAAGAAAAGTAAAAAAATTATATATATATATATATATATATATATTAAAATGAATTAGATCTACTAAAATTAAGAGAAAAAAAACTTTGACGAGTCTATTAATTGCGCGGAGTAGCGAAGGTCGGAGGCAACACTAGCGGCGAAGGAATATGGCGAGTAGTTATGTTATAGCGGCATTGCACGGAGACGGGGACGAAAAAAAAGGAAAAAATATCATTTTTTAAAAATCTAGGAAATGAAGACGGTAAGAAACGTAAAAAAAAAGTTTATATATAGGGATGAGAAAAAAACTCAAAAATGTCATTTTTTTAAAAATCTAGTAAATGAAGACGGTAAGAAACGTAAAAAAAAATTTATATATATATACATATGTATATAGATATATATATGTATATATATACATATACATACATACATACATATATATATATATATATATTAAAATGAATCAGATCTACTAAAATTAAGTCTACTTTTATTCTATTGCTAAAAATTAAAAAAATTCTCCTATTCTATTTATTGAGATTCCGAAATCCAAAAGTCACTCTGACCGACTAAGTTAATCATGTCATGTGCATGGAATTTAAGACGAGGAGTTCATATCCTCTTATTTCCATGTACGAATATCGTTCGAGTCATGTCGTAAATGATTTTTCAAAAATAGATTTCATGAAACTATTATTATGAGTTGTTATTTCCTTTTAAAAAATATTCCCCCTAGTACATTGATAATTTGGTTCAACATTTTTTTGGATAATATTTGTTTTTATCGTTTAAGTGATAATAAATAAAAATACGAAAACGTAAGTTTAAGCTTATCAGTGATATTCCATTGTGTTTATGAATTTATGTTAATTAAATTATATATTAAAAGCATTTGAAATTCCTCTAAAAAAGATTTCGGAAAAAAAATTATCTTTTTTAAAGAAATTTTTATAAGACAAATATACTAAATAAATGTGATCATCGTTCTTTTATAATATGTTTGACACTTGACATAATTATTTTATTATATTGAAGGCGGTGGTTGTGAATTGAAGAAAAGGGAAAAAACAAAGAGAGGAAGGAAAATAATTATAGTAATTGTGGTGGTGGTGGTGGTGGTGGTGGAAGCGGTGTTGGTAATAGTGGTGGAAGGGATGGTAGCAATGGTGGTTGAGACGGTGATAGTAAAGGTCAAGATAGGCTTGTTTGTATATATACTAACCCACGCTAACCCATGGTTAACCCGTATAACCCATGGGTTATGATGGGTTGGTTTAAAAATTATTAATTATTTTCTACAACCCATCATGGGTTAGACCATGGGTTATATAAATTATATGGGTTAAAATACTATGGGTTGGGTTAAACCATGACTACCCATTTGAACACCCCTAGCTAAACCATATCTTTAGTGCAGTGACCCCTAAAGAGCCACCATTTCCGATCTCCAGGTCTTCCATTTTAATTATTAGTGTCTTAATTAAGGTGAACACGTGAAGCACAATAACCAGATACTTATTCACTTTCAATTGTTTTTGATATTATTAGGTAATCCTTATTCATACAATTATCTCAGATAACCTAGAGGAATCACTAAGACCATCATTATCTCATCCAATTCTGATTCAGGATTTGTTTCCATTTGTTCACATGCCATAAGGGTTGGCATATCATAATCACATTACAACCTTAGAGTCTAGTTAGTTCACATCAAATGATCATGGCACACATAACCCTAACATGCCCTTCACACCCAACACACAATATCGTGCATAATTAATGATTAAGACACCTCTATTATGAATATAAGAATAACACCATACCACCCTATTTAGTTATCCATCCAACCCTAGGTTATACTATGTCCTTATGATACTCTCTTGTGATTAGAGCTGGCAAAAGTTGACCTGGCCCAAAAAATCCAATGAATATTGACTCGATCTATCCGGAATCCAATTCGATTTTATCTGAATATTTAAAATCCTGACACTTATCCAACCCGATCCGATACATATTCGATATCCGATATAATCTAAAAAAATCATAAGCCCGAAATAAACCCGACCCGACCCTCTACTCACCCAAAACCCAATATAACCTGAAAAATTATAAATCCGAAATGACCCGACCCGATCCATTTTTTTTTTCAAAATCTGATATTGTAACACATTAGAATTTACTATTTTTTTTAAAACAAAGCCTCTAAATTGAAAACCCATCAATTTTGGGGATGATACTGCCACACTTAGTACTAAAATGGCTCACTCCTACCATTCTAGTACCAAGTGCTAATGCTAAGAAAATATTTCCATCAAGCTATAACAATACTTAAATCAAAGTTCACAAAACAATAACCAGAGTACGCATGAATTATTACACAGCCGAAATACGAGAGATAGTTTCTTAAAGTAGAAGGATGTCCATGACGTTAAAATTGTTTCCGAAATTCATAAAGAAAAGCGTAAAAATAATAGCATATGAAAGGAAAATCATCCACACCACTCTAAATGCTAATCCAACCCATAATCAACTCTTGCCCAAGCCTAATGCCCCATAAACATCAATATCATCAAAGAAGGCATCTCCAACCTGCAACACGTCAAATGGGCCTCCTGCTCGTTGGAATGAGCATCACCCATAAAAAGGGGGATCAGTACGCTACGTACTGAGTAAGGTAACCATGCAATAAGGCCAACATACAAAATTCACACAAAAAAAGTATAATAATAAAGGAGCATAAAATCCAACATAATAGCACAAAGGTAAATGAATGCTCAAGTGAAAATGCCATGATCCAATATAGTTCAGATTAATTACTTCATCAATCCTTTATCGAATTTATTTTCACACCATGCTCTTTATCAAGTCCATATGAGTATGGGAACCCTACTATTTTAGCCGATGGATCAGTCTCCAAGGCACTTCGGCTCCTGGCCACTATTCTAGCTGGTGGATCATTCATTTAAGGTACATGCCCTACCACTATTATATGCCAGTAGATTGGTCTGGCCCCTTTTATCACATGGTTTTCCACTATAAGTAATTAGTGTCTTTCCCATATCTTAGCAAAATGTAGGGTTTGGTTTATTAAGCTCGGGATCCCCCACTATTTTAGCCAATGGATTGGTCACTAGGGTAACATACCCTACCACTATTATACACTGGTGGATCGGTCTCCATGATACTATAGTACCTGACCACTATTATGTCGGTAGATTGGTCTGGGCACGGCTCAATACTTTTACACTTTACATGATTAATGTCTTAAGTATCTTATTCAGAAATTTAGACCCTAGACACACATGGCTAACCTCCTTTGTACTTATTTCCCCCAAAGGAAACCATCTCACTCATAGGCCCATAAAGCCTTAACTGAGCCCATCCTTCTTCCTTCTTTACTAGGCTTACATTAGAGTTCATCTCCCCACGTGTGGATCTAAGCGCACTACTTTTTCACCACCTACCCATTCACTTCCTCACTAACACACTCAACTTCACCGGACACACACCCAACCACATGCACCCCAAATACCATACTAAAGCCTAACCACCACACAAAACCCTAGATCGATCTACCATAGACCCTTATATTATCTCACGTACTATTTTTCATGCAACACATTCAAATTCCCAAACAACCCTTTCATCACCTTCCTCACACCTCAAAATAACTATTTATACATAAAGTTTATCCCCATGCAAACTTTATATCCCCCATGCAACATGCAAACTTTTTCTTGCAAAAACTTATACTCACTAGTGAAACCCTAAATTTCCATGCAAACCCTAACTCCATGCAAACGCTAATTCCATGCAAACCCTAATTCCATGCAAACCCTAACTACACCATGCATAGTCATATAATACTTCGATCAATCCTACATTAAAAACACAACTTATACATATCATATGCATGCCATAAAATATCATATGAACATACCTCAACTCCACGTCATACTGCATATATAATAGTTATAAAAATACACATAAAATACATCATATTTCATATCACATGGCAAGCAAGACATGTAAAACACAGTACACATAAACGGCCTTAGTTACACCCTTACCTACAATGTCACCGGTCTTGGAGCACACTCTTATACTAGGATTTTTAATAAAATAATACTATGCTAATAATAGCTATAGAAAATAATACTAAAAATACTAGTAATAATATTAATATGATTCAAAATGGATGGTGAGATAAGGGATTCAACCCTTCACCAAAATAATGCTAATAATATCATTAGGGCATTATTAATAAAAATAAAAATAATAATAGTAAGGAAATAATAATTGAAATTAACAAATAATAAAAATAACCTTAATAATGATAATGATAACTTAACCCAAAAATAATATAGGGTAGGGTTTTCAACTCTATCCTAAAATAGTAAAAGTACCATTAGTAATAATAATAATAATATTAACATATATTATTTATAATAATATTAATATTAATAATGATAATAATAATAATAATAATATTAAAAATAGTAATAATAATAATAATAATAATATTAGTAATAGAAATAATATTAATCGAATTACTTAAATAAAATAAGGCTTCGGCCCTCTAAATAGATAGTAGTAATAATAAAAATACTACTACTACTACTACTACTACTACTACTACTACTACTATTAATAATAATAATAATAATAAAACTTATAATAATACTAATAAATTTAAAATTTGAAACTAATAACCTAAATAATTCTTGTAGACTCTCGACCCTGCCAAGAAATAATAACATTAATTTTGAACCAAATAATAATAATAATAATACTAATAATAATATTAATCATAATAATCTAATACAGGTTAAAAATTAAAATAAATAGGGAAAGCTTAAATAAATAGAGGAGAAAGGCTGAGAGGGTCTAGGGTTTCACGTTGAGTCAACGGAGAGGGGTGGCACCGGCGATGGTGCACAGTGGCGATGTTGGCTGGAAAAGAGGATAGAAAAGGAAAAAGTTAAGGTTTGAGAATAAGAGGTTGAGAATGAGGGTGGTGGTTGAGGTGTTCATGGTAGCCTTGGCTGAGAGGAGTAAAGTGAGGGTGGTGGCACAGTAAGTGGTGGTGGCACAAGGCGGTAAAGGTGGCAGTCGAAATGAAGAGAAAGAGAAAAAGAGAGAAAGAGAAGCAGAAAGGAGAAAAGAAGGGTATGGCTTGGTGGAGGAAGATTAGTAGCAATTTTTGGGTAGTCTAGGAGGCAGTGATAGGGGCCAATGTGGTGGTGGATGGTGGTGCGATGGGTAGGGAACTTTGCATGGCTTTGGTGGCTCATGTAAGAAGAATTGAGGGAGATGGGTGGTTAAGTTAGTAATAGGGTGGTGCAGGGAAGACTTAGGTAAGCAGAGATGGCGGCGTAGTTGTCTGACAGTAGAGGAAAGGTCATTTGAAGTTGCGGTGGTGCACAGGGTAGGTTCTTAGGGTTTCGGGGAAAAAGTTTTGAAATCAACTAAACAAGAGGTATTTATAGAGTTTAAAGGGGAAGGTATGGTTCTGAGGGTCGGTAGGGAGATATTGCAGGTAGGGCTTGGGGTAGCCAACAGTGTTTATTTGCTGGTGCAAATTCAAATCGTGGTCGACCATTCGCGTATGAAAAGGAGGGTTTTGCACGAAAGAAAAGGGAAATGGGGTTAGGTTAGGTTGATCTATGATTCAAGGGGAAGAGAAAGAGAGGAAAAATGGTCGGTCAAGTCAAGCATAGCCAGCAACGCCATTTTCGGAGGCTACGAAGCTGCAGGTTAACGGCGGAGGAGGAAAGAGGAAGAAGATGGCGAACCGGGCAGCTGGGAAATAAGAAAGGAAAGAAAAAGAAGGGAGAACCGAGCTTGTTGGCAACAATTATAAAGATTTTAAATGGAACGCGATGTTCCACAGGGAGAAGACGCATAACACAGCGCTTTGGTTGCCGAAGGAAGAAAAGAAAAGAAATGGAGGGTAGGTTGCAGATGAGAAAGAAGAAAAAGAAGAGATTGGGCCGCCGACATGCCCAATTAGAAAGAATAAGGAAAAAAAAGAAAATAAAGAAAAAAGAATGATAAGAAAGAAAAAGGAAGAAGGAAAAAGAAAAAAGGAAAAAGGAAAAAGAAAAATTTAGGTAGGTTGGGGTTAATTTAATTAATTAAAATATTGTAGGTATTTAAATAAAAATATTTTAAATAGAATAATATTAAATTCCCCCTTTTAGGCGAATTTAGAATTTTAAAAATATTCTTCCTAAATTCCTTTTTAATTAGAAAAATACCCAATTTTCCCTCATAAAAATATTTATAAATTCCTTCTTAATTTACCCTAAATAATTTCTTCCTATTCCAATAAAAATAATTAATTAAATTAATTCCCAAATAAATCCTTATTTAATTACACTTCTCAAATAAATATTTTTTTGGGGCATTTATGATATTATCTAAAAAATTATAAATCTATAAAGATTCAATCTAGTACTACCTGAAAATTATCATAACCCAGAACTCAAATTTTCCAAAACTTCATAAAATATGAAATAATATAGATGTGCAACTAATCCATGCTAGCACTTACTTCAAAATCTAAAAACAATATACTTTCTTAACATTTATATCACTTATGTGTATACAAATACTATATCTATTGATACCAATATTAAAGTATGGAAATAAAAGTAGAGAAAAAAGAAAAAACTCCACTGTCCCATTTAAATATTAGTACACTTTGATAATTCCATATAGTACCAAAAGATACTAACAGTGCAACCTTGAACACTATATGTTAGTATCAATATGACCATACCTTCCAATATCATAGGAAAGTAGAAAAATCTAGAGTGAGAAAGTTAGTTATTCATTATGAAAATTGAAGATTAATATTTTTTATTACATTAACAATGTTAAATAGTAAGAAGTCAATATTAGTTGGTCTTTTGTCAATAATAGTCATTATTACTTACTTTATCTAATTTTATCTTATTTAGCTTGATATGATCTAATCAAAAAATATATATAAAAAACTAATGTGTTGTTGTTATTATTATTTTTTCCATAATGGATATTCATTAATTACTATTATTATTTTATCATTATTTTTGTATTATTATTATTATTATTATTATTATTATTATATTTATTATAATTATATTGATATGATGTGATCAATCTCTTTTAAAAATAATATGATAAGTACAACCTTAGAAGCCTTCATTTGTTATCAATTATCAATAATTATTGTAAGTTAATATTATGTAAGTAATGTATAAGATATAAATATAATATAAACTTAAAATAATACTCGAATCAATATGACCAAGTTAACAATGAAGTTGGATTATAAGCTATACCTTAACATAAAAAGAAAAGTGATACGATTTAAAAGCTTTTAAATTTGAAAAGTTAAATACATCTCCAAAGATGAAATAATGACAAAATATTCTAAGGCCCCAAAACAATTAATATGATAATTCGGTTTTGATTGAATAAGATAAATTAAAATAAATAATCTCAAAATAATTACCTTTTAATAACATCTTAGAATAAAAAAGAAAGAAAATGACACAAGTATGACTCAAATATGAAATGAACTAAATCCAATCCAAATTCGACAAGAAAATATAATAATTCAAACTCACCCGAACCCGAACCCGATCCGAATGTGAACAAAAATTAGAACAACTCAAATTTACCCGAATCTGAGTCCATCCGATCTCAACCAGATCTTATCTGAGAGCTTAGAATGACCCAAAATTATCTGATATTGAGTTGATCCGAATCAAACCTGACCCAACCCGACCTGATAAAATGATCCAAGATTATCCAAAAACCGATATGACCTGATTATCATGTAACCTGATCCGATAGTGACCCGACTCGCCCGATTGCTAGCTCTACTTGTGATACCAACTGATTGATCAATTACTCTTTTCTTGTTATTCAATATTACTTATACCTTATCAAGGAGAATCATTTAACCCCCCAACATGTTATATGCATGTTGCCACTTTACCCCCATCATCCTTACAAATTTACTGAAATACCATTTACTTATAAAATTACTAAGTCATCCCTTTTTATTTGCTAATTTACTATATTACCCTTCGTGTTTGCATAATTACCAGATTACCCCTTACATGTATAATTATTAAGTCATCCCTTCTTTACTTGCCAATTTACCATATTACCCTCCATGTTGCATAATTACAAAATTACCCCTTACTTCTGTTTTGTTACTAAGTTATCCTCCATACTTATTAAATTACCAATCACCCTTCATATTTGTTACACTTGTTATATTTTCCATTTGGTTGCTTAGATTACCAAATTGTCCTTCTCCATTATTATAATTACCAAATTGCCCTTCTTCATTTTTATAATTACCAAATTATCCTTTTAGTTGCTTAGATTACCAAATTACCCTTCTCCATTATTATAATGATAAAATTACCCTTTTAGTTGGTTAAATTACCAAATTGTCCTTCTCCATTATTATAATTGCCAAACCGCCCTTTTAGTTGGTTAAATTACAAAAATGCCCTTCTCCATTATTAAAGTACGAAAATGCCCTTCCTTTACTCCAAATTACCATTTTACCCTTCTACTTTATCAAATTACCATTTTACCCTTCCGTTATACCAAATTACCATTTTACCCTTGATACACTACTTTTATTAAAGTACCCTCACTACATAAAATATTAATATTAATGGCCCATGCCCATCATCCAATTCCATCAACTACTATTATTTATCATAATACTCATTAGCACTTATACTTATTTAGGCCAGACTCTTATATAAGAAATATTACTAAAATACCCCTAGGGCTCATAATCATAATATTTATGCAATAATGGCCACATCAACATAACATATTATAGATAAGCACTTAACATTTTTTATTAACAATAAAACTCCTTCCTTAAGTATTATTTCTACACATGACCCATAAATTAGTATGCTTTCCTTTTTATCCATCAATACAAGCAACTAAATATAGTATACTTACCAACAATTATCATGCATATAACATATTAAAAATCCTAATGCGCTAGCATGCGTATATCCATATGTTTAAGTAAGGTTTAATGATTACCTTATTTTCCACAAAAATCCAACCTTACCAATACTCCAATTAAAGATTCAAGCTTTGATTAGTAAAAATCAGTCCTTAAAAACAATATCAAACTTAGCATAATAAAAGTAGGAAAATCAAAGGGATAATTTTTATATCAAAAGCTTAATTAATATATAATGCATAAATAATTTTTATACCTTAAATTAATTAATGATTAGGCAAAGACTAAGGCAAGACTCATGCTGCTCATGCAGCATGAGCTGCATGCAAAATAAGGGAGGAAGGGGTCAACTGAGGCAAAAGGAGAAGGGAGGGGTGTTGTTTTCGGGTAAGGGCGTTGGGGGCTAGCAAGAGGGAAGGTGGAGGAGAGTTAGGGTAAGGGATGGGTGATCGACGGCTAACGGAGGCGGTAGTAGGGTTGCAAAGTGGGTTGTAGGAGTGGTGGAGGAGAAGAAGGAAGGAAAAAGGAGGAGGAAAAGGAGATGTTACTGGGCTTAGTTTTGGCTAAAGGAGGTAAGGGAGTGTTTGGGGAGGTTGTAGGGAGTGGGTTGGTGGCTTGGGAGCCGGATGAAGTGGCAAAATGGTAGCAGACGAAGGAGGAGTAGGGTGGAGACCGAGAAGGGAGAAGAATAAGAGAAGATGATGAAGGGGGCTGCTAGGGCTCGAGGGGGTGGCTTGGTGGTTTAGGGTGGCAGTAGGGGTGGTAGTAGGCGGTGTAGGTAGTTGGTAGAGCATGGAAATGGTGGAATGGGGGTGGCGGAGCAAAATAGGGGAAAGGAATGAAAGGAGAAGAAAGGGAGAAGAAGAGGTCAGGAGAGGGAGAAAGAAAGGTCGAATGGGGAACGAATGAAGCAAATGAGGCAAAGAAAAAGGAGAGGGAGAAGAGGGGGTAGGTGTGGCCGGTCGGGATAGGTTGTAGGTGGTAGGGGTGTCAGGGTTGTAGGGAGAGGGAAGGACAAGAGGAGGAAGAAGAAGGCATACAGGGGGATTGTAGGGGTTGGGTTGGTCTAAAAATGTGAAGAAAAGGATAGGGGAGAGAGAGGGAGAGAGGGAAGAGTTGCAGGGAGGCAGGTGGTGGCAGACGACGGTGTAGGAGGGGTAGGCATGGCAGGGTGGTCTGCGTAAAAAAGAATAGAAGAAGAAGAAGAAGGAAAGAAAAGAGTTAGCCGGCCGGGCAAGGGACAAGGAAGAGGAGTGTGCTGGCCCAGACAAGGGAGAAGGAAAGAAAGAAAAGAAAGGAAGGAAGGATGGGCTGGGTGACATTGTGTGGGAGATGGAGGAGGAAAGGGAAGAAATGGGCTAGCAGCCTAGAGTTTGGGGGGGTAAGCAGGCTGGACGTGAAATGCCCCAGAAATTTCTAATTTTATAAACTACATTTAAAGGATATTTATTATAAAAATTATTGCAATAAATTATTTTTAAATTGAATTAATTAGAGCAAATCAAGAAGAAATTTATAAGTATTTTTATTAGAAAGGAATTTGTGTATTTTAGCTAATTAAGCATTTTATTCTGAAAATTAATTAAATAAATTATTTTATTTAAAATAAGAAGGAGAAGATAATTTCAAATTAATAATAATTTTATAAATAATTTAATTGGAGAAAATTAGGGTGTTTTGCTAATTAAAAAGGAATTTATGAAAAATCTTTTAAAAATCCTAATTTAGACTAAAATAGGATTTAAATATTATTTCATTCAAATATTATTATTTTTAAATATTCCAAATATTTTAATTAATTTAAATACCCAACATAATTATTTCTCTCTTTTCCTTTTTCCTTTTCTTTCCTTTTTCTTCTTTTTTCTTCTTCTTTTCTTTTTCTTTTTCTTCTTCTCCTCGTTCGGGCTGCCTCTCCCGCGACCCACTTCTCCTTTTTCCTTTCCTTCGGCCCAACCCAGCGCGCGCCGTTGCCTCCTTCTTCCGCCCCTCAATGCGCTGCGTTTTTCTTTATTTCCTACTGAAACTCTGCGTTACATTTAAAGTATCCCTCCCTCGCCCGGTTCGCCCGTCTCCCTTTCTTTTCTTCTCTTTTTCCCGAACCGCCCGGCTTTCCCCTTTCTTCTTCCTCCTTCGCGCCTGCCAGCCCCGACGCCGCCCTGCACCTGCAACTCCCAGCCCGAAAATGGCGGCGCCGGCCACGACGAATTTGACCGACCGATTCACCCTTCTTTTTCTTCCTCTTGACTCGCACATTGACTTGGAACGATCAATTATCCTCAACTCTAGCTCGTTCCTTCTCTTTCGGCTCGCAAAATTTCGGCCCCGACCCAAATGATCGACGGTTGATTCCTGCCACCGGCCACCATAACCCTAGCATGAAATACCACCCAGGCGACCCCCAAAACCCTAATAACCCATCTAAACTCTATATATATCCTAGTTATGGATGTTTTTGAAATCCTTTCTTTCCCGAAACCCTAAGTAAGAAACCCAGCCACCGCCGACTCAGACGCCCCATCCGCCGTCGATAGTCAACCTCAGCGTCACCTCTACATTCCAAACTCTTCCCTGAAACTCCATCTAGCTAACTAAATCATTATCAACCTTCGATTCTTCTTGCACGGGCCTCCATAACCGTGCAAAGTTTGCTATCCATTTAGCCAGAATTTTTACCCCGAAACCTTAAGCCACCATCCGCCGCCACATTCTCCACTTCTACCACCCTTTAAACCACCCAATAACTCCTTATAAGTCTCCTCCACCGAACTATAAGCTTATTTTATTTTTCACCTTTCCCCTTCCCTCTTTTTCTTCTCTTTTACCCCTCTTAGATCCATTTTCCGGCCACCTCCGGGAACCACCGCCGGTGCCACCCAAACCCTCCAACTCAAGGTGAAACCCTAGACCTTTTAAATACTTACTTTCGATTTATTGATAATTATTATGCTTTTATTCTAATTTTTAATGCTAATTCGAGTTTAATTATTATTATTATAATTATTATTATTGTTGTTATCAACTGTATTTTAATTTCTAAATTTGGTTGACAGGTCTGGGAGTATTATTGAGTAAGATAAATTATTATTCTCGAATTTTTCCTATTTAATGTAATTATTACATGTTTAATATTATTAGTAATAATATAATTAATATTATTATTGTTAGTATAATCAGTTATTTGATACTGCAATTATTTCAGGAGAAGTAGAAACCTAAAATTTTAATTAAGTCTCGTAGCTTTGCCTTTTTTTATTATTTTTAGCATTTTTAACATTATTACTAATTATATTATTATTATTAACCATATTAACTTTATATAATAAGTATATGTATAATATTAATATCTTTTTACATTTCAAATAGTATTATCATTAAATGGGGAGATTTTGAAATCCACTTTGTAAATTTAAGGCTTAGATTATTATTATTATTAAGTTTTCTATTAATATTACTACTATTAGTAATAATTTTTTATTATTAAAATTATTATTATAATAAATATTATTATTATTATTATTACCTTTACTAACTTTATTTCGGTAAAGGGTAGAAACCCCTATATCACCTTTTTACTTTAAATTATAATAGTATGTATTAATGTTTTAGTGGTTTTGGGCATAATTAATTAAGAATCAAGACTTAAGATAAATTAGAAACTAATAGTAGTATAGGAAGGAAGCTAATCCTAGTATTTCTTCCCCATAATAGGTAAAACCAGTCAAAACCCTAAGGAGGCGTAGGAGCGTGCTCCAAGACCGGTGTCGTTTTAGGTAAGGAGTGCTAAGCCCTTTTATGTGCTTATGTGTATTATGTGTTTCGCATGTTATGTATCTAATGTTTATTATAATTAAATATTTTATATGTGGTATGACTTGGAGTTGAAGAATGTTGTGCATGGTATGTGTATTAATTATGTATGATGATATGTGTTGTGTATGTGAGGAAGTCGATGTGGTTTGTGTGAGAGGAAGGATGAAAAAGGAGGACAGGGAAAGAATTTGATTAAGGGAAGTGAGTTAACCTAATTTTATGGTTTTATAAGGAATAATCTAATGTATGATTTTATGTGTGAAAGAGCAGAATTTATGGTTCGTTTGGGAGAATCTAATTTAGGATGTTATTTGGGAGAATGTAATTTATAATATTATATGGGAGAATTTAAGTTATGATTTGATTGGGAGATTTAATTTATAATTTGTTTGGGAGAATTTATTTTATGATGTTATTTGGGAGAATGTAATTTATAATATTATATGGGAGAATTTAAGTTATGATTTGATTGGGAGAGTTAATTTATAATTTGTTTGGGAGAATCTGATTCATGATGTTATTTGGGAAAATGTAATTTATGATATTATATGGGGGAATCTAATTTATGATTTGCTTGGGGGAATTCAATTTATAGTTTTCCTTGGAAAATTCTAATTTATGATTTTATGTGGAAGAATCTTTATGGCTTGAATTTAGGGTTTGGTATGGAAGAATCTTTATGGTTTGAATTTAGGGTTTGGAATGGGTGAATCTTTGGTTTTGGTTGGATTGAATTTATGGTTTTGTATGACGGAATCTAGGGTTTACCTGGTGGTATTAATGGATGTATGTTGGTATTAGGGTTTGTATGATGACATTAAGGTTTGTATGGTGGTAATTATAGTTGTATGGTGGTATTAGGATTTATATGGTGATATTGATGGTTGTATGGTGGTATTAGGGTTTGCATGGTTGAATGTAGGGCTTCACGTGGAATTTTAGGGTTTACATGAAAAAGGTTCAAAGGTTTTCATGGAAAGATTAGTGTTTGCATGGAAGTGAAATTTACGTGTGAAAAGTTGATTTGGGATGTAAGGGAGGAAGTAGAAGAGTTATTTGGGTGTTTGAATGTTTTGGGTGAAAAAAATAATACGTAAGACATTATAAGGGTATGGAGGTGACTAAATTAGGGTTTGGAGTGATTGACTATGGTTGTGGGGGTCAATTAGGGTATGTGGTGTTTGATTATGGTCTTTGTGTTATCATGTGTATGTGGTGATAAAGTGTAATTATGATGGTGAAAGCCTTTGAATAAGATACTTAAGACACTAATTATTTAAAGTGGAAGATTATTGAGCCGGGTCCAGCCGATCCACCGGTTAGGAATAGTGGTTAGGGTTATTACCCTATGTGCGACCGATCCACCGGTAATAATAGTAGTGAGGACTTTGTCCCGCAAGTGTCCGGCCCACCGGAAATAATAGTGGGGTGACTCGAGCTCAATAAAAATAAATCATAGTTGCCAAAACACTTAAAAGGTACTAATTACTTATAGTGGAACACCATGTGAGTAGGAACCAGCCGATCCACCGGTAAGGAATAGTGGTGTGGACTTTGTCCCGCAAGTGTCCGATCCACCGGCGAATAATAGTGGTGTGGACTTTGTCCCGCAAGTGACCGGCCCACCGGCAATAATAGTGGGGTGTTCCTGTACTTACATGGATTTGATAAAAAGCATGGTGTGTATCGACTTTTGATAAAAGATTAATTAAGTAATTAATTCAGATTATTATTGGGCCTTTGTACTTTTACCTGGTTGATCATATGCATTTATGATTGTGTTCTTCTATTTTTCTGCATGGCTTATGTGTTTACGCGTTGGCCTTAGTGATCAAGTCACCTTACTCAGTACTGGACCCGTACTGATACTACCTTGGTTGATGGGTCCTGTGATGATCCACCGATGGTGGGGAGCAGACCTCTTGTGCAGGTTTAAGATCAGAGACTGTTTTGGGGTGGCAGGCCTGACTTGAGTGAGTAGGCAATCCGGAATTTGACCCATCGGGTTTTATCTTGTTTAAATGTATTTCTATTTGGAAATTACAAGTGTTAATAAACGTTTATGCATACTCTGATTTTGTTGTATGATCTTTCGAATTCTTTTATGAATTGTTAATTTGAATTTAAAGTAAATCTTTTCTTGAATTTAACGTAAATCTTTTCTTTAGCCTTAGCACTTGGTACTGGAACGGTCAGAGAGAACCGGTCTGGTACGAAGTGTGGCGGTAACATTCCCAGAATTCACAGGTTTTAAGTGTTTCTATTTTAATTGCTTCCGCTTTTCAAAAAAAAAAAAAGGTAGTGAATTTTGGGGTGTTACAGGAGGGTTCGGAGAAGAGAAAAAGAAGAAAAGGAAAAAGAAAGGAAAAGAAGAAAATGAAGAAAAAGGGGGAAGAAAAGGAAAAGGAAAAAAGAAAAATGGCCAGAAAGTAAAGTAAGATAATTTTTGAAATAATAGAATTTAATATTTTTGATAGATAAATTAATTTAATAATCTAACTTATTATAATTTAATATATTGGTTTAAAAATGTTAATTTTATAAAAATATTGGTTTGGAAATCTATTTAAATAAAATGAGTATGATAAAATAACAATATATATATTTTAATTTATTAAATATTCATATCCAATTTTATATGCTCAAAAATCTATAAAATAAATAAATAAAATAAATTTAAAAGCTAATTTATCCCAAATAAAAGCTATTTATTAAATTATTAAATTTTAAAATTTTGGGGTATTATAACATGTCCTAAAGGTCTTCTTAATGATCGATGCCTTAGAGATGCATAACTGATGATAACCCAATCTTAAGTGAATATTAGGAAGATCAAAGCACACTGAATCTACTAGAATAAATCATCGGTCCTAAAAAGTGGATAATGGTTCTTCGACATCAACTAGTTTAAACCTCGATAATCAATACACATACAAAGGCCCTCATTTTTCTTCTTCACAAACAAAATTAGAACCCCCCATGGAGACATGCTTATATAGGTGTACTTATGAGTCATCAACTCCTCTATTTGAGATTTTAGTTTTTGTAACTCTACCAATGACATTCGCTAAGGTGACTTAAAAATTAGCTTGGCTCTAGGTAGTAGCTCAATGGTAAAGTTTACCTCGCTCACTAGTGTTATAGTTGGTATCTCCCTTAGGAATAGATATGGGAAGTCTTAGGTAATTGGAATATCCTCTAACATTGACACATCCTTATTCAACTCTTGAACACTACAAAAATACATAGGGTAACCACTCTACACTAACGAATATACCACATGGGTAGATATGACCTTCTTCATATGCCTAGTCTTGTATCTCCTATAGGTGACCCTATCACCCTTAGGTCCTTGTAACACAACTCGCTCTTGAATATAATATACCATGGCATGATACCTCCCTAACATATCAATCTTGAGGATTAAATCAAAGTTCTGTAGGTCTATCTTAACTTAATCCAAAATGAATTCTACCCTACCTATATTTAAGGCTTATCATACCATCCTGACATCAATTATAAGGCAAATAAGTTAAAAACTTAAAAAATGGTAAATAGAGGACGAGATAGATTTCATAAATTAAATAAGTTTTTAGAAGCTTACTTTGAGTAAAATATTCAAATTGCTTGAAAGGGATACACCAGAACTAAGAGTCCCAAAAGATATCTTATTAAAAGCTAAGATTTGGATAACATGACTCTACATTCCCACATCCTAAGCATGATAATATCACTCTTTCCCAGGGGAGGCATAGTAAGGAGCAAATAATCTACATAGTCTTCAATGACCTATACAAAAACATAATCTTGCATAAATGACTCATCAAGGAAAAAGTTTAATCGTGATACATTGTAAGAGGGTAACTAAGTCTGAGTCCAATTATTGGGTATAGCCAGAATCCATTTCTAATATACATTGATTTTAGGACCCCCATTAATCTTAATCTAGTTGAATAAGCTAAACCACCTCCCAAGATAAAACAAACATGGCCACTATTATTTAGCTGGTGGAACAGACATAATGCCTTCTAGGTAGACAAACTCTTCTCTACTATTCTTCAATTAGTGGAATGGTATGAATCAACTCCTTGGGAAGAATGAGACAAACCACTATTTTTAAACTTATAGAATGGACTTAACACCTTAGTCCTAACTCATGTAATCTTTCACTTTATTTGATTAGGGTCTTCTTCACTATTATTTTTCTCAAGGTCATCATGCAAAAATATACATACATACTCTAGGTAAATAATTCAACTTAATATAATGATCCAAAATACATAAACACAAAACTACATGGAGATTAGAACATTCCCTTAGGAAAAATAGCACATTTTCCCTAAGAAACTCTAGTTTCACCTTATAAGCATAACTCCTTTCAAATGGATCATTGATCCACTAACTTTGTCATACATTCCTAAAATATTATTATTATCAAAATATTTGAAAATCAAGATCTAAGTCCAAGTGTCTTACACATGCGATGATAGTCCAAATCACTAGATTTACTATTCATAACCTTATAAAACCTTAATTCACAATTTAGGCATATATTTACCCATAAGACTCTTATAACCACCAAATTTAATAAAAATGTCTAAAATTATAATATGAAAAACATATTTAAAATTCAAGGTATAACTCCAATGTTTTATTCATGCGACAATGGCCTGCCTCTAGGATTACTATTTCCAATTTAAGCTATTTTTTTATTTTATTGGACTTAGGGCATTCATAATTACTCCAAATATTCCACATGATATACTTAGCATATTTTATACAAATTAACATATTAAAATACCACATAATCTATATTTAACCCATATTAACCATATTATCTTTAAGATAGCCAAAAATCCTCTATTTCACCAAAAACCTAAGAGTTTTGACATGATTGGTTCTCAACCTCCAACAAATAAACTCATTAGAAAATATAAATACAAATAGAAATAAGTCATCCATCATATCACTATTTAGATAGTGGTCAAAGCTGTTATAGCCCAATAATTTTGAATTAATAAATTTTATTTTAAAGATAATGAGGAAGTGTTTTTAAAGGTAAAATTGGGGAATTTTATAGCCACATCAATCATGAGAGAGGTGTAATCATAACTTAACCCATGTTTGATGCAAGAAAAAAATGGAACAACCACAAAAGATTGTATGCTCTACTAATAACACAATAATACTAATAGTAATAATTATGATAATAATGATAATAATGATAATATAGTAATAATTAGGAGTGTGAGAGTTTATAAACTCCGAATATAAGAATGAAAACTAAGAGTTTAAATAACAAGAAAGAACCAAAAGCATCCTAACATAATGGGAAAAAGCACATCTAACAAGTTATCCTAACTTTTAACAAAATGAGAATGTAACTCTTGAACCCCAAGCAATCGCCATCAACTAACGCTTGGTATCATCCTCAACATACTCTATCTAATAATTGTAACCCTATAAATCATCATATGTTCACCAGATTCAAAGTTAGATCATCATAGTCATCTTACAAATTTAGTATTAGTATGGTGAAGTATTGGTAAAATAGACTGCATAAAATATGGTAAGGGCTAATGTTGCACATTAATATCATATAGTAGCATGGCGATAAGCATACTAACATTATAAAACACTAAGGCTACTGATAGAAATATAACAAGGCATGCTTGTATAGAAATCATGGAAGAATAATAATACAGATCATACCTTAGAATCACATAATGTAAACCATATTATAATAATCTCTCTTTACTGACCACATAAATTCTAGTAATTAAGATAATTAGTTTAACAACACCTAGTTATCCACCTAAACAAAATTCATGGAAGCATACATATACAATGAGATACCACACCCTCTACATAGCCTAAGATACATTAAAGGGGCTTTTTTTTGGGAGATACCACACCCACCACACATCATATGTATATACTATGAGTGCAAACACATATTAGGATACTATACCCACCACACAGGGTTAGAGTACCTCAAAGGGTCTTGTATAGGGATACTTCACCCACCACACCTTAAATACTTCTACCTAGAGAACTATATTAGGACACCACACCAACTTATGTAATGGATAATATGAAGTGTTGAGGGATTTACTATAATACCCCATATTATTTTTATGATACTTATAAAGTAGAAAGGTATTATGTTTAATGAAAATTTGATGATCCCTATCTTGATTTGGAACAATAGTTGGGTTTGATGCAATGAGGAATTTTCAAATTTTTGGAAACAATTGAATAATGTGAGTTCTTTTTTTGGGCTAACCGATCGATGGTTCTATGAACCAATCAACCACTTCATCATTTTCGTTAATGGTTTTGTTCTACTGAATCAATCAATTGGTTTGGAAAAATTGATCAACTAGTCTAGCCAAATTGATCGACTGGTTTGTTAAACCAAATGCTTTTCGAAGCTTATTTTTTTTGGAAATCTCTTGAAGCACAATGGAACTTTGATAATACAAATCAATGTTTTTTTTTGAGTGATTATTAACCCTTTTGATCATTTATTTAGCCTTAATTTTTGCCTCAAATATATTCAAGGGCTTGATTATGATAGATGAGGGGGAGGATAACCTCACTCTTGTTTTTTTCTTCCTCTCTCCGCTCCACACCTTAGGAATTATGCTTTGATTTTCAAATTATCATTGAATGGCTAGGAGATTTATTTCCCACACTGATCTTCCATTTCCCTTCCTATGTTTGATATTTTCTTGATAAGATTGACTTGTACTCTTCAGAATATCACCATTTAAGCTCTAAAATGGAATTCAACCAATTCTTGATAAATCCATTAGTTCAATTCATATTTGAATGGGAAAATTAGGGTCTTCAATCTATTGCATAACCTCACTGATTTCTTTACCAATTTGTTTGCTATAATTAACCCTAATCATGTCTTTTTGTTAATTTTTTTTCACCCTCTGAAATACCTAAGTTTTCAAACACTTCTGTTAAATCTTCTATGCTTTGAACTTTCATTCTAATTTTATTCATGCATCTGATCTTTTTTCTAGCTCCCTCTTATTTTTTTCCTTAAGTATTCTCTAATTTTACTTATTGATTTGTAAAAGTTATTAAATGATTTTTCATTTTCAATCTATTGTTATTTTTAAGGTTTTTCAAAGTTGAAATCCTTTGCCTTAACTCTTTCCTCTTTAGCAATAAACTTTTATAAGCTTCAACTAAGTCTTTTTTACCTTGAAATATGGCACGAATAGGCATATGAGATGTGTAATCTATCAAATTTTAATATTTAGGTTCCTATATGAGAATTTGACATTTTAGTGATGCATGTTGAATTCATTAGGATTTTTGAGAAAAAGGCTTAAATTATGAAGAATAGGGTCGACTGCTTGAAAATTAAGCATGATTCAATATATAAGCATGTTAAATCTTTATATTAGCTATGGTAAGATATGGTTTGGATGTGTTAATATTTTAGAGTATAAATTAAATGTAAAATGTTTGTTATTTGCTGTTTGGGAGCAAGCCAATTGATTAGTTAAACTAAATCGATCGATTAGTCCATCAACAAATCAACTGGTTGGCTCTAACCGATCAACTAGATAGTTTGTGGTGACTATGTTTGCTCTCTACTTAAACTCATTAATTAGTTTATCAAAATCTATCGACTATTTGAGGGAAATATAAGGTTTGACTAAGCCAAACTAATCGACGAGTTAGCCCAAACTGGTCAACCGGTATGGCCAAATTATGTTATTTTTTTATCTTTTTAACTTGATATATTTTGAGAATCTACCTAATCTTATTATATGATTCTTTAATGATGAGAACATACATGTTGGTATAAATTAACTAACTAATAGATGGATTAAATGCTTCATACTTAATTGTATTCTCAATAAGTGATGGGGAATGCTTTAATGGAAAACCATAATGAGTATGTTATGACTTCAAATTGATAATGTATTTAGATTATTGGCCTAAATGCATTATCATGATGGATTAAATTAGTATTAGTTAAGAATTAAAGGAAATCTGACCACATGGTTAAAGGATAATAATGATTAAGATGATATGATTATATGGACATATTAGTTGGATGTTACATGGGCCTTTTAAGTTAACATAACATTGGAAAACACACTAATCACTTAAATTTAAAGATGATTGAGATGGGCATGAGTTTGGGTTATCTGATCTTTATTAGCTATCAAGGGTTAGCTACGTTTGGGTATTTATTTGTGTCTTTGAGTAGGATCCTAGTAGATCTTTGTAACACCCCCAAAATTCACTACTGAAATTTTTTTTTAATTAAAAGGAAGATTAGCGGAAGAAGATAAATAAAACGTGAACTTTGGGAGTATTACCGCCACACTTAGTACCAGACCGGTTCACTCATACCGTTCCAGTACCAAGTGCTAAGGCTAAGAAAATGAAATACAATTCGAAAGACATTCAACATGCATAAATCTGAGTAAATTGCAAGGACTTCAACATATTTAAATCAGAGTAGCGCATCAAATCATTTTCAGGAATAAAATCCACCGATGGTGGTTAAAGTACCAACATAACACCAAAACCAATAAATTAAACGAAGAAGGAGGGAAAACCCTAACGATACCGGATAACTCCTTACTCTCTTTCCCGTAGCCCACTTGAGTAGCACTTGAAAAACCTGCAAGGGCACTACCCATTGAATAGGCAGGGGCCCCATAAACGGAATCCCTTCAGTACTATGGTACTGAGTAACCCTTTAATACCACACTTAAAGATAGGCCCGCATACAACACATAATGCAAACTACACACATAAATAATATGAGGTGCATGCATAACAATAACATACATAATACATTATAAGTCACGATCGATACTTTGGGCCTTAAGCCATTATTTCATCATCATTCCATCAATATCATATTTTATATCCATGTGAGTGCGAGAACCCCACTATTATAGCCGGTGGATCGGAAGTCAACACACAGGGCAGAACGCCTCTGACCACTATTATTGCCGATGGACTGGATGGTAAACGCACAGGGCAGAACGCACCTGACCACTATTATTTGCCGGTGGACAGGTCTGGCCCCGTCTCACATGGTGTTCCACTATAAGTGATTAGTATTTTTCCATAATATTATTCACATACAGAATTGATTTTATTGAGCTCGGGACCCCCACTATTTTAGCCGGTGGACCGGAATATATAAAATCATCATCCAGGGCACAACGCTCCTGGCCACTATTATAACCGGTGGACCGGGATATATAAGAATCATCATCCAGGGCACAACGCTCCTGGCCACTATTATAACCGGTGGACCGGAATATATAAGAATCATCATCCAGGGCACAACGCTCCTGGCTACTATTATAACCGGTGGACCGGTACTTAATATCATAATCATCTGGGCCCGGCTCATTAATATTCCACTTTCAATAATAGTATCATTCCTTTCTTTAATCAACACATCAATCATATTTATTTGCCTCGAATGGGAGATTGATAACCCGGGACACAAAGGTACACCGGTCGTACCGGTGCATATCAGCGACTCAGTACCCTTCAACCATGAACCCAAGGACGCAAAGGTACCCTGGTCATACTGGTGCATAAAGCTAACTCAGTACCCTACCAACAAGGACACCTAATCCATAAGTATGCATACCCCCTAACTAGGTCCGTAGAGCTAGAAAGAGTAAGATATAGGGCTTGGCTGGGGCACAAAGGCACACCAGCAAATACCAGAATAATCGTGGACTAAACCACGTCCTTAGGGTAGCGACCCCTAAGGAGTCACCATTCCCGATCTCGAGGTCTTTCACTTTAAGTAATAGTGTCTTAATTAAGGTGATCACATAAAGCATGATAATCCGATACTTATTCACTTTCAATCGTTTCGATATCATTAATCGTTTCTTATTCAGAGGATTATCCAGGATGTCACAGAGAAACCATCAAGGCCATACTAATCATTAGATACTCTTACTTGGCTAATCAACATTATTTAATCATATTAATGTTCCACAATCTCAAGGACCTATTAGGTACAAATTACTCATTTGCCCTTTTCTTATATAATTGTTAAGTATCCGTTCCTTACTTGATAAATTACCATATTACCCTTAAGGTTACATAATTACCAAATTACCCTTTGTCCGATTTAGATTATCAAATTATCTCATACACTTTTTAGATCATCATTCACCCCTCATAATTACTATACTTATCATATTTCCCTTTTGGTTGGTTATATTACCAAATCGCCCTTCTCCTTTGTTATAATTACTAAATTGCTCTTGAGTTGGATAAATTACTAAATTACCCTCCTTCATTATCATGATTACTATTTTGCCCCTTTAGTTGGTTAAATAATTATCACTTTACCCTTTAATCGGCTAAATTATCAAATTGCCCCTTCAGTTGGATAAATTACCAAATTGCCCTTCTCTAGTCATAATTTAATTACTAAATTATCTTTCATCGTTATCATAATTACCAAGTTACCCTTGTTCCCAAGTTTACCATAAATATCCTCTTAACTTCAAAATTTCCCTTTTACCCCTTACTTCCAAATTACCATAATATCCTTTTATTTATAAAATTATCACAATACCCTTTTATTTATAAAATTACCATAACACTCCTTTTACTTTACAAATTACTATTTTACCCTTTTACATCCAAAGTTACCATTTTTATATTTTTCCTTACAAAATTACCATTTTACCCTTCCTTTCCAAAATTACCATTTTGCCCTTTACTTATAAATTACCACTTCACCATTCACTTATAAAATTTACCATATTACCCTTTACTTATGAAATTACGATTTTGCCCCTCTACCTCCAAAATTACCATAATGCCCTTTTACTTGAAAAATTGCCATAATGCCCTCCTTCATCCAAAATTACTATTTTACCCCTACTTCCAAAATTACCATTCTTACCACTTACTTATGAAATTATCATTTGGCCATTTAATCATAAAATTACCATATTATTCTTTTATCTCAAAAATTACCGAAATACCCTTTTCACTTATAAAATTTCCATTCAGCCCCCTTATTCACCATTTTTATGAATTTACTAACACTACATAAAATAATGATATTAATACTTCATTTTTATCATCTAAGTCCACCAACTTGTCATTTTTCAACATGATACTCATGAGCAACTACATACATTGATTTGCATACCTCATAAGCATAATTACTAAATACCCTTAAACAATAACATCATTCATGCATTAGCAACATGATACATCATAAACAAGTATTTAACATTTCCATCCATAATCAAACTCCTTCCTTAATTAACATACCTACATATGGCACAAAAGTCGTCATGCTTTTCCCTTTTTATCAAACAATATAAGAAACCATATACATATCATGCTAAGCATACAAAACATGCATAAAATCATACTAAACCCTTAATGTGCTAGCATACGTTTTCCCATATATTTAAGGGAGGATTAACGGTTACCTTAATCCCGCAAAATATCAAATCTTACCAAGCATAATTAGCAACTCAAAACCTAAAAATAATATCCATCATTATTGTTAGAAATAAGAAGTTAAAAAGGATAAAACATTATAAAATTTAATTAGTAAAACACTTAACATAAAATACTATTATACCTTAAAAATTAGCTAAATGATTTCCAAAATCAAGGGGGAGCTCACGCTGCATGAGCAGCGTGGGTTTCATGCAAACATGAGAGGGGAAAAGGCTCAAAGAGGGGTGAAGGAAGCAAGATTTATTATTTCGGGTTAGGGTCTTTAGGCTAGGAAAGAAGGTGGTTAGGGGAGGTTCTAAGGCAGGGAATGGTGCAGAAGTGAAGAGGGGTCGTAGGTGGAGGCTAAGGGTGGTTTCGAGGCGGCTCAAGGCGGCGGAGAGGCGGCGAAGGTGGCTGCCAAGATGGGTCGAGGGAAAGGGGTTATGAAGGAAGGAAAAGGAGAGAGGAAAATGGAGGGGTGCAAGAGTTGGTTTCGGCCAACTAAGACATGGCGTTTGTAGAGGGGGTTGCAGGGTGTCGAATGGTGGGTTGGGTGGCGGCAGAGGTGGCCAGAAGGCGGCGGAAGCGGCGGTTGCAGGTGGCTCGGCGGTAAGGGGGAAAAGCTGGGAAGAAAAAGGAAAAGGAGGAGAAGGGAGGAAGTGTAGGGCTCGAGGGGCGGCGTGGTGGTGCAAGGTTGTAGTAGACGATGGCAGAAGGTGGCGCAGGGGTTGGGCTTGGTGGTTCGAGCGGTGGCGGGCGGCGGTGATCAATAACGGGGAAGAAAAATGGGGAAGAAGGAAGGAGAGAGGAGAGAGCTCGGGGAAGGAGAAAAGGCTCGAAAATGGGGCAGAAGGGAGTTGGGGTGGTGAAGAAAAGGAAGGGGGGAGAAGAGAGGGGCAGGGGTCGGCGATCGGTGCTGTAGATGGTGGCAGGGCTGGTCGGGTGGCAAGGGAAAAGAGGGAAGAAGAAGGGAAGAACCGGGGCACGCGGGGTGTGGTCCAAGGGCTGGTTTGGCTCGAAATGGGAAGGAAAATGACGGGGGAAGAGAGAGAGGGAGAGGGAGCAGGTGGTGGTGGCAGGTGCAGGGTAGCAGTCGGCGCTCGACAATGGCAGAAGAGTCGGGCGTGGGAGGAGGAAGAAAGGAGAAGAAGAAAGGGACGGGGCGGCTGGACCGGCGCAGAAAAAGAAGGGAGCTGGCCGGTCCAGGGAGAAGAAAATAAAGGGGCGTTTGGGCTGGAGGTCGGGCGTGCGCGAAGGAGAAGAGGGAGGAGGCGGGAGAGACGAGCTGAAGGCCCATGCGTAGGGAGAAGGGAGAGCAGGCTGGGCGGGGGGACGACCCAAGGGGGAGAAAAAGGAAAAGAGAAGAAAGAAGAAAATGAGAAAAGGAGAAGGAAAAGAAAAAGGAAAAATAGGAAAATAGGGGAAATAAGTTGAATTAATTTATAAAATCATAAAAACGTAATATTCTTGATAAATTATTTAATTTATAAATTTAATTCATTATAATCTAAAGTATTAATTTAAAAAGGATGAAGTGGGTAAAATGTTAGTTTGGAAAATTATTTAAATAAAATAATATGATAAATAGCAAAATATTTATTTTTAATTTATTAAATACTTTTATCCAAATTTACATACTCTAAAATCTATAAAATCATTAAAATAAATAATCTTAAAGAAATTTTATTCCAAATAAAAGTAATTTATTAAAATATAGGTTTTCGAAAATTTTGGGGTATTACAATCTTGGTATGTTACCTACTCTAGATACTAAGGATGTATTAATGGGTATCACTACTAAAGGTTCTTGTTACCTAGGTGGTTTTGGGTTTTGGTTAGACCTTATATCCATTGGTGATTACTTGACTTTAGCTGAAATTTATGTCAGTTGGTGGTTACTTGGCTTCACTCCGACTTTATATCCTCTTGTTTGGATAGGCTTCTATTGTAACGCCCCCAAAATTCACTACTGAAAAATTTCGTTTTATTAAAAGATAATAGCGGAAGCAGATAAACAAAACGTGAACTTTGGGAGTATTACCGCCACACTTAGTACCAGACCGGTTCACTCATACCGTTCCAGTACCAAGTGCTAAGGCTAAGAAAATGAAATACAGTTCGAAAGACATTCAACATGCATAAATCAGAGTAAATTGCAAGCTTCAACATATTTAAATCAGAGTAGCGCATCAAATCGTTTTCAGGAATAAAATCCACCAATGGTGGTTACTTTAGCAACGTTAACATTTAAAACCGAGAAATTAAATGAGAAAGAGAAAAAGCCATGATACCGGAAAATTCCTTACTCTCCTTCCCGTAACCCACTTGAGTAGCACCTGAAAATACCTGTAAGGGCACTGCCCATTGAATAGGCAGGGGCCCTATAAAGGGAATCCCTTCAGTACTACGGTACTAAGTAACCCTTTAATACCACACTTAAAGACAGGCCCGCATACGACACATAATGCAAGCCACACACATATAAATAATGAGAGATGCATACATAACAATAACAAACATAATACTTTATAAGTCACGATCGATACTTTGGGCCTTAAGCCATTATTCTGTCATTAATCCATCAATATCATATTTTATATCCATGTGAGTACGAGAACCCCACTATTATAGCCGGTGGACCGGAAGTCAACACACAGGGCAGAACGCCTCTGACCACTATTATTGCCGGTGGACCGGAAGATAAACACATAGGGCAGAATGCACCTGACCACTATTATTTGCCGGTGGACCGGTCTGGCCCCGACTCACATGGTGTTCCACTATAAGTGATTAGTATTTTTCCATAACCTTATTCACATACATAACTGATTTTATTGAGCTCGGGACTCCCACTATTTTAGCCGGTGGACCGGAATATATATGTAATCATCATCCAGGGCACAACGCTCCTGGCCACTATTATAACCGGTGGACCGGTACTCATAATCACATACCAGGGCAACACGCTCCTGGACCACTATTATATCCGGTGGACCGGTACTCAATATCACATACCAGGGCAACACGCTCCTGGACCACTATTATATCCGGTGGACCGGTACTCAATATCACGTACCAGGGCAACACGCTCCTGGACCACTATTATCTCCGGTGGACCGGTACTCATAATCACATACAAAGGCAGCACGCTCCTGGACCACTATTATATCCGGTGGACCGGTACTCATAATCACATACCAGGGCAACACGCTCCTGGACCACTATTATAACCGGTGGACCGGTACGCAATATCATAATCATCTGGGCCCGGCTCATTAATATTCCACTTTCAATAATAGTATCTTTCCTTTATTTAATCAGCACATCAATCATATTTATTTGCCTCGATTGGGAGATCGATAACTCGGGACACAAAGGTACACCGGTCGTACCGATGCATATCAGCTACTCAGTATCCTTTAACCACGAACCCAAGGACGCAAAGGTACCCTGGTCGTACTGGTGCATAAAGCTAACTCAGTACCCTACCGACAAGGACACCTAATCCATAAGTACGCATACCCCCTAACTAGGTCCGTAGAGCTAGGAAGAGTAAGATATAGGGCCTGGCTGGGGCACAAAGGCACACCAGCAAATACCAGAATAATCGTGGACTAAACCACGTCCTTAGGTGAGCGACCCCTAAGGAGTCACCATTCCCGATCTCGAGGTCTTTCACTTTAAGTAATAGTGTCTTAATTAAGGTGATCACATAAAGCATGATAATCCGATACTTATTCACTTTCAATTGTTTCGATCTCATTAATCGTTTCTTATTCAGAGGATTATCCAGGATGTCACAGAGAAACCATCAAGGCCATACTAATCATTAGATACTCTTACTTGGCTAATCAACATTATTTAATCATATTAATGTTCCACAATCTCAAGGACCTATTAGGTACAAATTACTCATTTGCCCTTTTCTTATATAATTGTTAAGTATCCGTTCCTTACTTGATAAATTACCATATTACCCTTAAGGTTACATAATTACCAAATTACCCTTTGTCCAATTTAGATTACCAACTTATCTCATACACTTTTTAGATCATCATTCACCCCTCATAATTACTATACTTATCATATTTCCCTTTTGGTTGGTTATATTACCAAATCGCCCTTCTCCTTTGTTATAATTACTAAATTGCTCTTGAGTTGGATAAATTACTAAATTACCCTCCTTCATTATCATGATTACTATTTTGCCCCTTTAGTTGGTTAAATAATTATCACTTTACCCTTTAATCGGCTAAATTATCAAATTGCCCCTTCAGTTGGATAAATTACCAAATTGCCCTTCTCTTTTATCATAATTACCATTTTACCCCTCTTAATTATTTTAATTGCCATTTACCCTTTTTAATTATCACAAATCCCAAATTACTCTTCTTCATAATTACCAATATTAATTTACCCTTTTTCATAATCAAAATTACTATATTACCCTTCTCCATTATTAAAATTACCATAATGCCCTTTAATTGGTTAATTTACCAAATTACCCTTCTATAGTATCATACTTATCCAATTTCCCTTCTACAATCATAATTTAATTGCTAAATTATCTTTTGTCGTTATCATAATTACCAAGTTACCCCTTACTCCCAAGTTTACCATAATATCCTTTCATTTACAAAATTACCATTTTACCCCTTACATCCAATTTTACCATAATATCCTTTTATTTATGAAATTTACCACCATTTATCTTTTACTTTACAAATTACTATTTTAACCTTTTACATCCAAGATTACCATCTTTATCTTTCCTTACATAATTACCATTTTGCCCTTCTTTTCCAATTTACCATATTACCCCTTTACTTATAAATTTCCACTTCGCCATTCACTTATAAATTTACCATATTACCCTTTACTTATGAAATTACGATTTTGCCCCTCTACCTCCAAAATTACCATAATGCCCTTTTACTTGAACAATTACCATAATGCCCTCCTTCATCCAAAATTACTATTTTACCCCTACTTCCAAAATTACCATTTTACCCCTCTTTCTCACAACTTAGAATTTTATCCTTTACTTGTAAATTATCATTTGGCCATTTAATTATAAAATTACCATATTATTCTTTTATCTCAAAAATTACCGAAATACCCTTTTCACTTATAAAATTTCCACTCAACCCCTTTATTCACCATTTTTATGAATTTACTAACACTACATAAAATAATGATATTAATACTTCATTCTTATCATCTAAGTCCACCAACTTGTCATTTTTCAACATGATACTCATTAGCAACTACACACATTGATTTATTTATCTCATAAGCATAATTACTAAAATACCCTTAAACAATAACATCATTCATGCATTAACAACATGGTACATCATAAACAAGTGTTTAACATTTCTATCCCTATTCCAACTCCTTCTTTATTTAACATACCTACATATAGCTTAAAAGTTATCATGCTTTTTCTTTTTAACAAACAATATAAGAAACCATAACCATATCATGCTAAGCATACAAAACATGCATAAAATCATACTAAACCCTAAATGTGCTAGCATGCGTTTTTTCATATATTTAAGGGAGGATTAACGGTTACCTTAATCCCACAAAATATCAAATCTTACCAAGCATAATTAGCAACTCAGCACCTAAAAATAATGTCCATCATACTTATGTTAGAAATAAGAACCAAAGCATAAAACTTTATAAATTTTAATTAATAAAACACTTAACATAAAATACCATTTTACCTTAAAATTTACCCAAGAAATTTTCAAAATAAATGGAAGCGCTCACGCTGCATGAGCAGCGTGAGTTTCATGCAGAAAAGAGAGGGGCAAAGGCTGGAAGAGGGGTGAAGGAAGCAAGATTCATCATTTTCGGGTTAGGGTCTTTAGGCTAGAAAAGAGGGTGGTTAGGGGAGGTTCTAAGGCAGGGGAATGGTGCAGGAGTGTAGAGGGGGTGTAGGTGGAGGCTAAGGGTGGTTTCGAGGCGGCTCAAGGCGGCGGAGACGGCGGCGGAAAGGCAGCAAAGGTCGGCTGCCGAGAAGGGTCGAGGGAAAAGGCTGTGAAGGAAGGAAAAGGAGAGGGAAAAATGGAGGGGTTCAGGGGCTCTTTTTGGCTAACTAATGGGTGGCGATTGTAGAGGAGGTTGCAGGGTGTCGAACGGTGGGTTAGGTGGCGGCAGAGATGGCCGGACGGCGACGGAAATGGTGGTTGCAGGTGGCTCGGTGGTAAGGGGAAAAACTGGGGAGGAAAAGAGAAAGGGTCGAGAAGGGAGGGAGTGTAGGGCTCGAGGGGCGGCGTGGTAGTGCAGGGTGGTAGTAGACGGTGGCAGAAGGCGGTGCAGGGCTAGGCTTGGTGGTTCGAGCGGCGGCGGGCGGCGGTGAGAAGAAAAAAAACAGAAAAGGATGGGGAAGAAGGAAGGAGAGAAGGGAGAGCTCGGGGGAGGGATATTAGGCTCGAAAATGAGGGGAATGAAAGGCTGAGGAGATGGAGAAAAAGAAGAGGGAGAAGAGAGGGGCAGGGATGGCCGGCAATCGGTGCTGTAGGTGGCAGGTGGTGGTCGGGTGGCAGGGGAGAAAGAGGGAAGAAGAAGGAAAGGGAGAGGGTCACGCGTGAGCTGTGGTCCAGGGCCGATTTGGCTCGAAATGGGAAAGAAAAACGACAGGGGAGAGAGAGAGGGAGAGGGAGCAGGTGGTGGTGGCAGGCGGCCGCAGTTGCAGGCTGGCATGGCGACTGGAGCAGGTCGGGCGTGGGAGAAGAAGAAGGGAAGAAGAAAGGGACGGGCGGTCGGACCGGCGCAGGAAAGGAGGGAGCCGGCCGGTCCAGGGGAAAATTAAAAGAAGCGTTGGGCTGGTGTGCTGGGCGGCGCGCGCAAGGGAGAGGAGAGAGGAAGCCCACGCGAGAGGGGGAGAAAGATCGGGCCTGGCCCAATCGTGCGGGGGAGAGGGTTTTCCTGGCAAGGCAGCCCGAGGGAGGAAGAGAGAAAAAAAAGAAAAAGAAAAGAAGAAAGGGAAAAAGGGTAAAAAGGGTAAAAAGGGAAATGGTAAAATAGGGAAAATAATTTAAATTAATTTATAAAATCATAGAACATAATATTCTTGGTAAATTATTTAATTTAATAATTTAATTTATTATAATCTAATATTTTAGTTTAAAAAGGATAAAGTTGGTAAAATATTAGTTTTGGAAAATTATTTAAATAAAACAATATGATAAATAGCAAAATATTTATTTTTAATTTATTAAATACTTTTATCCGAATTTACATACTCTAAAATCCATAAAATAATTAAAATAAATAATCTAAAAGCAATTTTATTCCAAATAAAAGTAATTTATTAAAATATAGGTTTTCGAAATTTTTGGGGTATTACATCTATGATATGTGAGACCATCAGATGGAAGCTATCCATCTCTATATAAGAATAAAAATAAGGTTGTGAATAATGAAAAAGGAAAAATAAAGGAAAGAGAAATGATAACATGGAATAGTTAATCTAATGGACCATTTAAAATTGGAAATTAACCTAAGAGAATAACTTGTTATTAAATCATATGCTCCTATCCATGTTATTAATGTTGTATTACCACACACGATGAGACATTAATCATCTTATTACTTGAATGGTATGAACTCTTGATGTATTATATGCTTATTGTAATATAAGTACACTTAAATACAATGTGTAAGTATGATAATATGTTCAGTATGACTTCTATTATTGCATATGGCCTTGTAATATTTTGACTCTCATTAAGGAGGTAACTTAGCCTAAACAATATGAAGCATAATGATGTTCCCATTATTTTGGTCACCTATTCAATCCCACTAGTAGAAGACCATATGTAGGTTTTAGAGGATGGTCAGTAGTAAGCCTACCTCATTTTAGGCTAGGGAGTTGGAGAGCATGGACATTTAAAAAAGTGTTGTTTGTCCTTAATGGACTGGGGTTTTGGGCTTTGCTCTACCTATATTTTCTTCCTATTTTAGTTTAATCTTTCTCTCATGTACTTGAATATTTCGGCGATTTTTAAGGTCTTATTTTGTAAATGTTTTCTTTAATAACTATATATTATGTTTTTTGTGCACTCTACTCTTAATTTTTAATGGCTTTATTCTTAGCCTTATATCTAATATGGGATAGGTGGCTGGTGCTTATCATATGTTAGGTACAACAACACCCCATTTTTCCTATGTACGCTAGGTATTTTTCACTTCTGTAATGTTTTGGAACTGTAATACCCCTATTTTTCACTACCAAAAAAAATTATTTGAAAACAATGCAGATACTGAAAAATGCACTTAGAAAAAATAGGGTGTTACCACCGTACCTAATATAGGATGGATATTCACTGCTTGACCTATACTGGATACAAGGCTAAAACCAATCATTAGACATAAAATAGAGTGCACAAATATAATTTATGTAAACATTTAAAAGACTGCTTACAATCAAGGACCTCGTTGGTCTCTGGACAAATAAAATATAAGGAAAAGATACTCTAAGACTACAGGGATGCATTAAAATGAGCATAAGGCATGACCCCAAAACTTTGGATGTCCACACTCTCATGCCTTAAACCCAAGATGAGGTGGTCCCATTACTAGCCATCCCCAAAAACTTGCACATGGCCTTCTACGTATAGGAATGAGTAGGTAACCGAGCAAACAGGCACATTAATAGGCTATGTACAGAGTAAGCAAAGTTGCTACCTCAATAGAGACACAAGTATCTAATGCAATGTAAATCATTACATGGATATCATATTTATCATGCATCATGATAATGCCATATACATAAAGGTAAGAGTACATCAGAACATGCTATCATGCACAACTCAGACAACACAAAATATATCATGCTTCATGCAATAATCATATCGGTAATCAGACATGTATTAGATAGATTAATTCAGATAACCACTAGTATTTATTATCTAACTTGCCTGATTGATTAGATTATACCCTTTCCTTATCCACACATTAATATAGGTCCATATCTAAAAAATCTTTCAAATTATTAACCAGCTTTTACGATTTTTATCATTCAATTACTTATCACCCAAATTTTCTTTTATCAACAAGCGATGGAATGTGCACTTATAACACCACCAAAATTCACTACTAAAAAAATAAATTCTAGTAAATAATTTTGTAGAAGTAAGTAAATAAAAACTTATAAATTTCGGGGATATTACTACCGTAATTAGTACAAGCCCGACCCTTAGTTGATCCTATATTACCCACAAGGCTAAAGAAGAATTAACAATCATCATAATTCAAACTTAAATTTGGGCTCCATAAAAGTATTGAAACGTTCATAAGATCAAAATCAGAGTATGTGGAACAGGTTTACAATCCAGAATACATAATTAAAATTTCTAAAAAGGAATAAAGACTACAGTACAAAAAAAGGTAAGTCAGGGTAATCCAATATAAAATAAAAGAATATAGGAAGTAAGTTCGGCCATGCAACTCTCGATCCCTAGGCCAAGTCCATGCTCAACACTTAGCCCCTTGATGCCTCATGAGCATCGAAGGTACTGAAAATAGCATCACCAACCTACACAAACTTAGAGGGGCCTTCTACTCATAAGAATGAGCAACACCCATGAAACGGGTGGTTAGTACGCTACATACTGAGCAAGGTAACCACACAACTAAGGCCTACACACAAGGCATATAACACATGTATGATCATATAAGTAGCATACACTCATTACAAATAAATAAAGTCCAAGTTATAGCCCAGATCAACTGATTCTTTAAATCTCTAATCAATACTCATTTCACACCATGCTTATTATCATTCCAATCGAGTGCGGGAGCCCCACTATTATAGTTAGTAGACTGGAACTATACAGGGTATAACACTCCTAACCACTATTATTGCCTGTGGATTAGTCTCTAAGGCAAAGTGCTCCTAGCCACTATTATTCACAAGTGGACCGGTCTAGCCCAGACTTTCATGGTGTTTCACTTTAAGTACTTAGTGTTATTCCCATGTCTTATCATAAATATATTCGGTTTGTTGAGCATGGAATCCCCCACTATTATAGCCGGTGGACCAGAAACATACAGGGCATAATGCTTCTGACCACTATTATTCGCAGTGGATTGGTTTCCAGGGCACCCTGACTCATGGCCACTATTATTCACCAGTGGACCGATTTTGGCCCGGGTCAAAAGTCTTCCTCTTTAAATGATTAGTGTCTTACTGTGTCTTATTCAACAAGTTTCACCCTAGACATGCATGTCACACTCCATCTACACTTATCCTCCCAAGAGGTCCCATCCCATATCTTGAGATGCTGGCCCTCCTAACACACCCCAACATCCTTTCCTTATTGCACTTACTCACACTTGAAGCCCAACTCTTAAGTGTTTGGGTCAAGGCCGACTACATTACACCTCTAAGTCCACTCACTGCCATACCTTGGGGATTTTCCAAAAACCCTAATTTGGGCCTATATGGCCTATCCTTCTCTGCCTCACACAACTAAGGCCGTTTAACAGCCCACACATCACATCCCTTAGATTCAATACTCATTATTTCACTTTAATCCCCCAAATACACATGTGACCACGAAACCCTAGGTGGCCACACCAAACCCTAGTGGCCACACCAAACCCTATCATCCTTCTTTCCACATGTCACCCTCCATCTCTCACCTTCCACTCTTGCTATCCCATGATACCCATACTCACCCTACACATGACTGTCCTCTAGCCGCATCTCATACTCCACTCATCCTCAATTATTTTTTACTTTCGCCACCATATCAAAGTAGGGTTTTCCTCCCAAACCCTAGCTAGGTCTCCTATGCACCTTTATACTAACTCATGTACTCTTTTTCACCCAAAGCCTCTAATCATCGAAATAACTCTTCCCTTACCTTACCTACATCCCAATACAACTTATCATATGTAAAGTTTATCCCGATGCACACTCCATACACCCCATGCAAACCCTTAAAGTTTTCATGCAAAATTCTAGAATTACCATGAAAACCCTATGTTCTCCCATGCAAACCCTAGATTCTCATGTAAAGTTCACCCAATCTTTTATTTTATTCATTGTCCCCTTTTATTTTCCTTCTTATGGATCATGGTATATTTAGGTCAATTCCACATCCATTGGTCAACTTACTTCTCCTTAGTCAACTCACTTCTCCATTTTCATTTTAAATCCTTTCACTCCATGTGGTTACATTAATTACCTTAGCATGCATGTCCTAAAGGGCCACATCACATCACATTATAATCACAATATATATATTACAAACATGTTATAAGAAAAAAATATGAGCATACCTTAACTCCAAGCTACGCTACATAGAAAACAGTTATAATAGTAATCATAAGATACATAGCATATCATGACACATGGCATACAAGGCTTACAAGGCACATAACACACATAGGGCCTTAGCTACATCCATACCTAATACTACATCAGTCTTGGAGAACTCTCCTATGCTTTCTTGGGGTTTTGACTGGGCTCACCTATAAGAAGGAAAAAATAAGGATTAATTTCCATCTTACCAAAAATACTATTATTTTCTCCTTTATTATAATATCAGGGTTACTATTATTTAAAGAAACTTTATAAGTAAAAATAGGATTTTTAATTCTCAAGTTATCCTACAAGGTTATTACTAGTCTAAATAGGTTCATGATAAGTATTTATAGCCATAATTAAATTATTTATGCTAATAGCTTTATTACTTCTAATAATAGTACTAATACTAGTTGTAGCAAAATAGTGATATTAATAATAATAATATTACTAATACTCATAGTAATAGAAACCCTAGTATTATTAAGGTTACAACTAATAATAGTGTTAGTGATAAAAATAAAAATAAAAATATAATAATAATAATAATAATAATAATAATAATAATAATAACAATAGTAATAATAATGTTAATGATATAATATAAATAAAAAGAATAATGTTTGCATAAATAGGACTTAGGGGTTGAGAGGGGTTAGGGTAACACCTAGGGTTGGTGGTGACCGGCAGGGGCAGGAAAAAAGGTAGAAAGTTGGTTGTCTAGGGTAGGAGAGGGAGAATGAGAGTAGAATTTGAGGTGGTGGAAGATGCCTAGGTGGAGGAGTTGGAGTGGTGGTGGTGGTGCATTCAAAGGCAGTTGCGCAGGCAGCGGTGATGTGGTGGCCGAGAGTGGTGGAGAGGGAGGAAGGGAGGAGAGGAAGGAAGGGGAAAAAGAGGGTAGGGAAAGGTACGGGAAGGTCTGTTGGTGGTTTTAGGGGGTATAAGGGGTGGTGGTTGTGGTGGGAGTGGCGGTGGATGGCGGTGCAAAGGCAGTAGTGGCTGGGTTAAGGTTGGTCAGGTGGCCAACTTTGTATAGCTAAGGAGGCTCGTGTAGGGAGATTTGAGGGTGGTGAGGGGTGCATCTCAGTGGAGGGTGGTGTAGCAAGTAGTTTTGGTTTTTGTTTGGGTGGCGGTGTTAGACGGTGACAAAGCAATGGGTAGTAAAACAAGTGGCGGCGACAAGACTTGGGGTTTTTAGGTTGAGAGAGGGGGAAGAGGGAGGGTCAGTGGCAGGCGTGTAGGTCGCTGGCCGGTGGCCTATAGCTTGAGTAGGTCTGTGACTTCTACAGGGCTAGCTAATTGGGAAGGCAAAAAGGATGGAAGAGAGAGCCACACATGAGGAGAGAGAGGGGTTGCGCTTGGATAGAGGAGAGAGAGGGAGTGACAAGGAAGGGGATAGAGGCAGTAGGCTAGCATGCGGTGGCATAGAGGCTACGTGCCTTCATAGGGAAATGCGATGGTTGGGCATCGGGGAAAGGGAGAGTTAGGGGAGAAGGGAAGAGAGAAGGGGGTATGGCGGACCAGTCTAGGAAGAAAAGGAAGGAATCAGACCAGGGTTGGGTGATAAGGGAGAAAAAAGGAAGGGCACATAGGCCTGGGCCACACCAAAGGAGAAGAGAAAAAAAGGGTTTTGGGTCGCGAAGGGTTGGCCCAATCGAGGAAGAGGGAAAAAGAAAAGGAGAAAGAAAGGGAAATAAGAAAAGAAAAGAAAATAGAGAATAGAGAGAAAAAATAAAAAAGGGAAAAAGAAAAATAGGTGGGTTGGGGTATTTAGAATATTTTAGAATTTTGGGATATTTAAAAATAATAATATTTTAATAAAATAATAATTAAATTCCCTTTTTAGGTTAATTTGGGATTTTTGGGAGATTTTTCTTAGATTCCATTTTAATAAGCAAAACACCCTAATCTTTTTCCAATTAAATTATTCATAAATTTCGTCTTGCTTTTACCTTAATTACTTTCTCTTATTGTAATAAAATAATTTATTTTTTAATTTCCCTAATAAATCCCTAAATTTTCATAATTATCTAAATTAGTATTTTCATAAATTTCAACACTACCCCATAGTCTCACATACTATGAAAGCCTATCCATATAAAGGGATATAAAGTCCAGGCTAAAGCCAATCATAAAGGCAGACATAATTCTAGGATAAAACCAATCACTAGAATGGGCATAAGTCTAGGATGAAGCCAACCAATATGGACATAAGTTTAGGCCAAAGCTAATCACCTAGGTAACTAGACCCTTTAGTATCGATACCCCCTAATTCATCATCAATGCCTAGAGTATGTAAAGCACTATGACCTCTAAGGATCCCGCCTAAAGCCACCAATAAAGGCCCAAAGGCAGACTAAGTCTCGATAGCTAATCAAGAATTGGGTAACCCAGACCCATACACAACTCGATTATATTTTGCTTTATGTGATTAGAACATTATTAAAAAGGGTAAGTGATCACACAAGACTCATGCAAAGAGCAAGCAAGGCATTCACATATTTATTCCATATTAGTCCTTTTTTTTCATTTCCTTATCATGTATGGGGTTTCTATATATCCTTGTCCAATATTATTCTTGCATATCATATTATTTTATTCAAGCAAATTATTCTTGTTCATCATATTATTTTTTTAAGCACATGTTGTGATTCAATTACTCTTCTCTCAACGATAATCATATTTCATATGTGTTACACTTATGAACTTTTACAATGTTCATAGAGTAGTTCATACACTATGATCCATTTAATCCTTTTATTATGTTTTTAATCCATGATAGCATATGTATTTTATAGTCTTAATAATCATAGAACAATCCCATGCATAACCTTAAAGCATAAACAAACCAAAAGGAATCAAATCACACAAACCACTAGAACTAGTCGATTTGTCTAACCCAAATAGTTGATTAGTTGCACTAGACAGTCGATCAGTTTGTGTCGACCTAGTGATCGTTTTGACTCTACCAAACCCTAATTTTCCCCAAACCTGTTGATTAGTGTGGTTAAATGAATTAATTGTTCATAGACCAATCAATCAGTTTTGCCCAACCTATCAATGAGTTTAAGTAGAGATTAAGACCATGGTCTCTACAAGCTTACCAGTTGATGGGTTAGGTCAACTAGTTGATTGTTCTAGGAAGAAGTCAATCGATTTAACCTAACCACTCAATTGGTTTGTTATACAACATCACTAAACAATAATTTTCAAATAGATCATGCTTATAAATCTTCATTAAACCACATTGGACCATGTATTAAAATTTCATAACACATTTTTAGCTGAATTAACTTTCATATCTCAACATTTAGTCATCACCACTCATTTTTATCAAGTTGTATGCCTTTTATTCAAAAAGATAATCTAAACATCTAAATCAATTCTGCAAGCTATATGCATTCATGCAAACATATACCATCAACTTGAAAGAGGCTTATATCATGCAGGAATATTCAAAATCTATATTAGAAGCATGGATCAATTACTTGATGTACGTAAAACTCTCTTAAACTAGAAATCTCAGTTTGTCAAAATCTCAACTTTTAAAAACTTAAAAACAACAATATTTAAATTAGATATTCATACATAACTTTAATAAATTCAAACTTGAAATAGAAAATAAAGAATGAACATACCATACTTCAAAGGTAAAATAGGGAATACCTAATTAGACCACTCAATCCGTTTTCCAAATCTAACTCTTTCTTGCTTAATATTTAAAAATAAGAGAGAGCTAGATAAATGATCAAAAGGGTGAAAGGAATTCAACTCTAGGCCTCAAAGTGTAGAAATTAGTATTGTAAATACAATCATTTAGGGATTTTTGGTAGCTCAAAGAAGGGTGAACAAAAGGGGTGACTGGGGTTATTTATAGCCAACAAATTGAGAAGAATCACAGAGGGGTCAAGAAAAATTCGAAAACCCTAGTTCTTCCCATTTGAATTTGAGCTAAATGGATGAATTTCATGTCAGATATTCCAACCTATATTACAAAGATTCAGTGGTGTTCCTGGAGATTGTAAGTTAATTAGTTTAGAATTGAAATACATAAGAGTGGTAATGGAAGGTTAGTGTGGGAGGAATAATTTGACTGATTTGAATTATGCTTGAGATCTAATCATTGATCTCTGAAATGTGTAATGGAGAGAAGTGGAAGAAGACAAGAATGTAGTAATCTCCCCTCTTAAATTTTCCCCATCAATCTCCACATCTATATAAGCCAACATTGTGAGCTAAATACATCATGAAAAAGTCTAAGAATCTATTAGGAACATTTTAGCATAGGTTAATAAGGTTATATTTTAGTATAAGAAATTTTTCTAAAAAATTAAGTTTCAAAAATATGCCAAGCTCAACAAAACAATTGACCAGTTTGGCCTATATGTCAGCTATTCTACAAACAAGTCAATCGGTTTGGTCGAGTAAAACCATTTTGCTGTAACACAATTGACTGGTTCACCGAAAAAACTCAATAAGTCAAGCTTACCAACCTTATTCCAAATCAAAATTTACCTCAAACAAAATCATCATACCAAATCAAAATCAAACATCCAAGCTTGAAATAATTTTCATTCAACACTTAAAAAAACATATGGGGTATCAGAACATTACCCCATTAAAGTCACTGCATCCTTATAGCTAAAAACCATCCAATCACATAACTTATCATGCAGTAAGACACATATCAAATTAGCACATTCAAGAAAAACGGTTACTACCCCCTTAAAGAAACATGGTTACACTAAATTAACAAGCTATGAAAATATCTCTAGGGTACTCGACTTGAATTTCCTCCTTATTCTCCAAAGTAGCCTTATTAGTACCATGGCATGGCTATAGAACCTTTACGAATGGGAAGTTCTTTGTACGCACCTCTCTCATCTTTGTATCTAGGATACTCACCAATCACTCTTAGTATGTTAAAGATTCATCAAGCTCTAGCGACTCCTATTGGATAATGTATGAAGGATCTACTATGCACTTGTTTTGCTAAGATATGTGAAAGATGTTTTGCACATGCGACAATTCCATTAGTAGAGCTAAGTGATAGGAGACTTCACTAACATGGTCCAAAATCTCATACGATCCATTATATCTTAGATTGATTTTATCCTTCCTACTAAACCTCATGACTCCCTTAGTGAGTGAGACTCTCAAAAGGAGTCCATCACCCACCTTGTAACCATCGATTTGTCTCCTCAAATGTTAGTCCTTGACTACTATCATTCACTCCTAAATCAAATAGTTGTGCCTAGTTGTCTCCTTGATCATTTTCAGTCCCAACACAATCATCTCACTAGTGTTCGAACATTGGGGAGTATGACATTTTCATCTATAAAAGGTTTCAAAAGGTGCTATCTTGATGGTAGTATAGTAATTGTGGTTGTAGGAGAACTTGATCAAATCTAGAAGATCTTCCCAACTGCCTCCAAAGAATAGCACACATCCTTGAAGCATGTCTTCCAATATCTTGGTATTCTTCTCTATTTGACCACCCATAGAAGGTTGAAAAGCATTACTAATCTTCAATTGTGTACCAAAAGTGGCTTACAACTTTTGCCAAAAATGCAACAAGAAACTATAGTCTTGATTTGACATGGTATCCTTAGGAACTCCATGCAGCCTTACGACACGTTTTTTATAGGCATTGGCTAGTTGGACCATATTCCATGTTGCCATCATCGATATGAACATAATCGACTTAGTTAGATGATAGCCAACAACCCAGATATAATCAAAGCCACTATAGGTCCTCAGAATACCAACCTCAAAATCCATAGATATACTATCCTACTTCCACTTAGGAACTTCCATTGGTTGCACTAACCCTATCGGTCTCTTATGCTCGTTCTTAACCTTCTGATAGGTTAAACATTCGATAATAATTTCTACCACCTCCTACATCATGTGGGGCACTAATATACCTTCGTTAGATCATTATACAACTTGTTCCCTCTAAGGGGGATAGAATAAGGAGTATGATGCCCTTCCTAAATCATCCTATTCTTAAGATCAACTTATCCCTATGGTACACACCATCCACCATAGTATCTTATACTACCATCCTCATGGATCGGGAGTCCTTAAGCTCTACCTTCTATAATATTGGCTGGATTATCTCCAGCTTAACATCAACAAGTTGATTAGCTCAGATCTCCTCAAATATTGAAGTTTTAATGGTGAGTGCATTCATTCTTACCTCTAGACTATCAAAAGTAACTAGTTTAATCTCTAACTTCCTGATATCTCGGCATGGATGATGTGACAACATGATCATGCCTAAGGAATAATATGTCTTTCGGCTAAGTGCATTTGCCATAAAATTAGCCTTAAATTCATGGTTGGTAAATTCTAGGTTATAATCCTTGACTAATTCCAAACATCGGCATTATCTTAGGTTCAACTCCCATTGTATGAAGATGTACTTGAGGCTCTTATGGTTATTATAGAACTTGAATTGAATTCCATAAAGATAATACCCCCTGATCTTTAGAGCAAATATTACTCCAACAAGTTTTAATTAATTTGTCTGGTAGTTCTACTCATGTAGCTTTAGTTTTCAAGAAGCAAAATCCACTAATCTTCCATATTACATCATCTTACAACTCCGACCATGCTTTGATACATTACTATACACCTTAAAATGATCATATTTGCTCAACAACACAAAACCATAAGATCTGCTTGATAACATAAGCAGTAGGGATAAAGTCAAATGCCTTTTCAACTCCTCAAAGGCTTCACTACACTTCTCATCCTGTTAGAAATGGTAGCCTTCTTTAATAGATGAGTCAATAATCTCACTATCTTTGAGAAGCTTGCCACAAACTAAATGTAGTGACCTACTAATCCTAGAAATCTGTGCACCTCTTTGACATAAATTATTGTTGAACTTTTAGAAATGGCTTGAATCTTGGTAAGATCAACTACTACCCAATCTTCAGAGATCACATGTCCAAGTAAAGTCACTTGGTCTAAATTGAACTCACATTTTGAGAGTTTCTCGTAAAATTAGTGTGATCTAAGCAATGCCAAAGTATACCTTAAATAGTTTTCATGCATCTCTCGGTTGGTTAAGTAGATGAGGATGTTGTCGATGAACACTACAACAAACTGGTCAAAGAATGGATGAAAGATCTTTCTCATAAGGGACATGAAAGCTATTGTTGCATTAGTAAGTTTGAAAGGCATCACTGTAAACTCATAATGGTCATACTTTATCTAGAAAGTAGTCTTAATGATCTCTTTTGTGCTAGCCTTAGTTTATGGTATCCTGACCGATGATTAATCTTAGAGAACACCTTAGCTTCGTTGAGTTTATTAAATAGTTCATCAATCCTTGATAACATATAATGGTTTTATTTATGACCTAATTCAACCCTCAGTCATCAATACACATTCTTATTCCTTAAAAATAGGACCGGAATTCCCCATGACTATATGATTGGTTGGATGTAATCCTTCTCCAAAATCTCCTCTAAATAAGCCTTGAGTGCTCTCATCTCCGCAGGTGCCATACAATATAAGGCCTAAGATATTAGCTCTATTCTTAGAAACATGTCCATGGTGAACTTGACATCTTGAGTGGGTGGAGTTCCCAGGATCTCCTTAGGGAATACATCAGGATACTGTTATACCATTTCTATTTCCTCCAAAGGTGTCTTAGTTACTTCGGTTTCTTACACACAACATAGGTAGAGCCGATGCTCTTCACAAATAAGGTTGCTCATTGTAATTGCATACACAATCATTGTAGAGGGATTGGCGCTATAGTTTCAATATAAAACCCTAATACCCTTTGGTCCTAGCAGAGCCACACGACGTTGTACACAAATAATTAACTCTTGGTACTTCCCCTACATAGACGTACTCACGATCACATCAAAATCATGCAACATGAGTTCTATAAGGTTAAATGAAAATTCCATTCCTTCTACTACCAAAGTTACCTCTTGATAGAACATAGAGCATACAATCGTATCTCAAGAAGGTAACATAAAAAAAGTAGAAATACTATTAGAAGGAGATAAGGCAACCCTAGCTACAAATGCTGATGACACAAAGGAGTGTGATGTAATAGAGTTAAGCAACACACATATTAGAGAAGAAAAAAAATATTAAACATAACGATCAACACACCAGCCTGACATTTTTCCTTTGAAGGGCTCATCTTTTTCAGACATCCTCCTAAAGGAACTCTCATGACACTACTTGATCCTTTCCTTTATTGGAAAAGGTGAGGCATTTGACCTAATGCTACTAGCTCAACTAGTGGCACTAGTTGGCGACGATGGAATTCTTTAAGTTTATGGTTGTAGCTGCTGAATGAAGCCAATACTCTGAGATATAGAATGGATCCTCTAGATAATGCCATTCCCAACTTAGTACTCATACACTCTATGCCCCACCATGCAATATCCATGGCATTTCACCTTGTTGCCTCTTCTTTCTACTCCTGGATTAACTGTTCTACATCAAATGTAGTAGTAGTGCCTCTATATTGCACGACCCCTGTATAGAACTCTAACTCAGGGTACTATCCCCATTCTTTTTCCATGTTTAGACGACAAGATTCCTCTCGAAAAGGCCTTCTTTTTGTCATTGGGATGCTAACAAACCTCAAACTTCCTCTTACTCTCTAACTGAGCACTTTGGGCCTAGATAACTCGAGATGCCTCTAGAGCCTACTCGTACATGCCTTCCATGTCTAGTAGATTAACACCCATAAAGAGCTCCTAAAATCTTATCTCTAGCCTAATCTTGAAGTGGTGGACATACATTAGCTTTTCACCCTCCACTTTTGAGGTGAAATGGACCATGTCTATGAATAGAGTGTAGTACTCCTCAATAGGCATGTCCCATTACCGAAGAACAATGAATTCATCATAATTTTTCATGTTAAGGTGATTTGGGGTGGAAAAGGGCTTGTAGCACCTCTAGGATTAGTCACCATCCCGTAGGTTCTCCACCCCTACATTGGATGTTCCTTCACCATGCATCTACTCTTCCTCTTAAGTAGTATACCACCACATTAACCCTCCTATCTCCTAGGCAACCATAGGTGGTAAAAGTCTTCTCCATATCCTATACCCACATCTCCATGATTTTAGGGTCCTCCCAGCCCTTGAAGATCAGTGGACAATGATGCCCAAAGCTCTTGAGACAATTCTCTATAATTACTGCAGCTGCTGGCACCCATGGTGGTTGTGGTGCTCTAATCTAGCCCTATATGTATGCTCTGATAGTCTCCATTAATGCCTCAATGCAATCATAGAAGTATCTAGTGGCCATCGATTCCTAAAGACTAGAATTAATTAGGGACGGAATTCAATCTACTAAGTACTAAAAATCACATAAATTTTATCACAAAGGCTATCAATGGCACATTCCCAACCCCACTCTCCCTCACGAACAGTCCGAGTTTAGAAATAGTTAAACTTCAAATAAAGGCTAATAGCATCCATTGGTATTAGCTTAATGATCGTTGAAAATGACACATTCTTCAAAACATTTCTTTGATAAAATTTGGGGTATCAACTAAATTAATTTCAAAAGCTGTGTGTTTTTAAGAAAAAGCTTTAATACCAACCTCTGGTATCAACTTACTTATTGTTGAAAGTTATATGCCTTCAGGAAAATGCTTTGATACCAACTTGTAACACCACCCTTCTCACTATCAAATTTTTTTGTTTAAAAATAATGTGATAGATGTCTTCGCCTAACCTATATTAGATACAATGCTAAAACCAACCATTCGACTAAAAAGAGAGTGTCCAAAGTTAAATTATGTAAACATTTAAAAGATTGTTTAAAATGAAGGACCACATTGATCCTCGACCAAATAAAATTTAGGAAAAAGATACTTTAAGACATCGGGGTTATATTTAAACAAGCATTAGGCGTGACCTCAAAACCACAGTGTATAATAGACCGTGGAAAATACTCTAAATGTCCATAATCTGATGCCCCAAACCTAAAGTATGGTAGACCCACCACCAACCATCCCTAAAAACCTACATTTAGATCATGGGAATGAGCAAGTGACTAAGTAAATTGGCACATGAGTACGCTACGTACTGAGTAAGCTTAGTTACTACCTCAACAGAAATTGTATCACCCTCATTTTCCACTGTTAAAAAATTTCTTTTGAAAAATTATAGAAGCTTAAAATAATCTTAGGAAAAATAGAGTATTACCAGAGTACCTGACACATGATATACTTCTACTGCATATGTAACACCCCAAGTCAATATAACCATACGAGGGCTACCCTGGAGCACTTTTGGATTGATTAGTTGGCCTCACATATCAATACAAGTCCTTTCACTAGTCATATGCTTCTTGAGAAATTTTAAGAAAAAAATTTAAAACTAGCAAGGAGGGCTACCAATTCTAAAAAAAAAACTCCATGACCAATACGCTTACTTGTGGAGTTTTTCAAATGGAATCACTAAAAGGATGGTATGCCATGTTGATATAAGTAGCCATATCAATAGCTATAACACTTTACTCAATTTGGGGTATTACAACCTACCCCATATAAGATACAAGGCTAAAACCAATTAATCAATTTAAAAATAATAGAGTGTGCGTATTTAAGTTACATAACATTTAAAATATTTTTTACATCAAGGACCTCATTAGTTGCCAATAAAATCAATACACAAATACAAATAGATAAAATTATGGGGTTACATTAATATTAGATTAGGGTATGACTCCAAAAACAAAACCACGGTCTGCCACAGTCCCCACAAAGTCATTAGGATCCACACTCCAAAACCCTAAACTTGAAGTAAGGTAGGACCACTACTGACCATCCCCAAAAACATGCACATGGCCCTCTACTTGTGGGTATGAGTAGGTGATTGAGAAAATGAGCACATCATTATGTTACTAGCAGATTAAATCTAAGCAACCATTAGGGTTTATTTCCAATTGCTCAATCCCTTAGATTATATAATTTCTTTATTCATATATTCATATAGGTTAGCATCTAACTAACTTTTTAATTAACAACCAATTAGTCTTTATTCGTATATTCATATAGGTTAGCATCTAACTTTTTAATTAACAACCAATTAGTCATTTTGAGTCATTAAACAAAATTTTATCCTTTTTCTCATCCAACCATTTTCCATCCTTATCTAGTTATTCTTATTCTCTAATTCATTTTTTAGGTCTTCATCATTTGATTACTTATCATCTATATTTTATTATTAAGCAATGGACTATACATCACCCCATGGTCTCACATATCTTTGAAGCTTACATAAGTTTAGGCCAAAGCCAATCATTAGAATGGGAATAAGTCCAAGTCAAAGCCAAAAACCTAGGTAATAAGACCCTTTAGTATCAATACCCCCTAGTAAAAAACTAGTGTATAGAGTTGGTAAGGTACTGTGACCTCTAAGGATCTTGCTCAAAGGAAAATCCCAAAGGAAATAATAAATGCCCATGGTAGACCAATAACTGGTAGCTAATCAAGGATCAGATAACCTATATCCATGCAAAACTCAATTGTCTCTCAATTTACATGATTAGTATATTATTAATAAGGATAAGTGATTATAGAAGGCCTAACCAAGACCAAGCAAAGCATTTCTATGCTTATTTCATATCAATCATTTTCCATTTTCCCAACTACGTGGGGTTTCCATTTATCCTTATCCGATATTATTCATGACCATCATGTTTTTTAATTCAAGCACATGCTATGTTTCATTGCTCTTTTCTCAAGGACCATCACATTTTATAAATGGAATGTCCATTTAGCCTTTGCAATATCTATAGAGTAGGTCATAAATTATGATTCACATAATCCTTCATTTGGCCCTTAATCCATGATAAAATATTTATTTCATCTTATTAACAATCATAAGGTAATTCCAAATATAGCATCAAAGCATAACCAAACTGAAAGGAAAGAAATCATATAAACCCATCAAACTAGTTGATCACTTTGGCTTAACTAGTTGATTTATTGTACCAACCAGTTGATCAGTTTGAATGAACTAGTCGATCAGTTCATGGAACCAGTCGATTGATTCACTTGGAAAACTTAATAAAATCTCCTTTTCAACCTTAATATAAATCAAACTTTATCTTAAATAAAATTATAACATTACAAAATCAAATGCCCCAAAATTAGCAGAAATCCCATTCAACATTTTTACAAAAATATGGGATATTATAGCACTACCCCCTTAAAGAGGATATGTCCCTAAACCCTATAACAATACAATCACATTATTTAACAAACAGTAGGGCACATATTAAATTAGCACATTCAACAATAAGGGTTACTCCCCCTTTAAAGAAAAATATTTACACTAAGGTAACAAGCTATGAAAATAACTTTGAATACTTGGGTCAAATTTCCTCCTCAGCCTTCCAAGTATACTCCTCTGTAACACATCATCACCAAAGGACTTTTACCAATGAGACAATATTTTTACACATGTCTCTCATCTTTGTGTCTAGGATGCTCACTAGTCCCTCTTTATATGCCAACGATTCATAGAACTTTAGTTACCTCGCTCAAATAACGTGCGAACTATCCTCTACATATTTCCTCACCTGCAATATGTGGAATACATTATGTACATGTGACAATTACATTAGTAGGGCTAAGCGATAAGCAACTTAACCAATATGGTAGAAATTTTCTGTAATATCCCAAAATCCTAATTTCCGAAATTTTGGCCAAATAAGGAATTATTAGGAAAATTAATTATATAAACTCATTTATTAAGATGTAGAGAGTTAATTAAGGTATATTAAGAGGAAAATAATAAAGAATTTAATTGGAAGAAAATGTGGGTATTTTTCCTAATTAGCATAGAGGTTAAGGAAATTTATCTAAAATGGTCTAAAATAAGCAAAAAGGAATTTATTTAATATTTTATATATATTAATATTATAAATAAACCAAAAATACCCCAATTTCCCCATAAGTTATTTTATTTATTTTCCTTATCCTATTTATTTCCTATTTTCCCTTTCTTCTTTTTTCTCCCTCCTCTCCTTTTTTTTTCTTTCTTCTCCCCCCCCGGCTGGGCCAGCCCATCGGCCCAAACCCTTCTCCTCTCCCCCATCTCGCGCACAGGCCGCCCAAACCCCCGTCCCTTCCTTCTTTCCCTTCCCGCGGCCCAGCGCCGTTCGACGTCTCCCCGTGCATCCAAACGCAGCGTTTCGGCCATCCTTCCGCTGAGACGCTGCGTTCCGATTACTGAAGATAGCCGTTGCCAAACGGGCAACTCGACACAGCGCTCTGTCCCCCATACTGTTAAAACGCCGCGTTTTGGTTTAAACCTTATAAACGTCGCCGAACCGGCCGGTTTCCCCCTTCTTTTTCTCTTTCCCCTAGACCCGCCGGTCCACCCCCTTTTCTTCCCCCTTCTTCTTCCCCGTGCAGACGGCAGCAGCGACGCATGCCTGCACTGCCGGCGCTGCCCCGACACCGGCGAGCCTGCCTCTCTCTCTCTCTCTCTCTCCTGTCGTTTTCTTTCCCCGTTTTGGCCCCAACCAGCATTATCCTCCCTCCTGAGCAGCCTGCAACCCTTCCTTTTTTTCTCTCCTGCAACCGCCTGCCGCCTGCCGGCCAGCCTGGCGCCCGCACTCCCTTGTCTTCTTCCCCTTGGCCTTGCCCAACCACCCTTCCTATAAATACCCCCATTGATCACCTGGATTCGGGATTTGGAACCCCAAAACCCTGGGTTTGCTCCCTCTCGCCGCCGCCCCATCAGACGCGTCGACCGCCGCCCTCCCCCAACGCCGCCGGTCGAGCGCCACCCAGAACCTCACCTTGCACCACCCTCCACCTAACTAAGCCCTCCTCAGCCCTCGATTCGCCTTGCACGAGCCACCCCAGGCCGTGCAAAATCGCCACCCCGAGCTGCCCCTTCCAGCCAGTCGCCGCCTTGCGCCACCTTCTGCTGCCTCCTCCGCCGCTACCAGCCACCCTGCCACCTCCCAAAATAACCGGCAGGTCCTCCCCTACCTGCCCATACCATCCTTACCCCCTACCTCCTTCTCCACCAGCCTCCACCATCTCCCACCACCTTCTTCCACCTTCGGCCGCCGCGTCCACCACCGCGCGCCGCCTCCTTTCTCACGCCACCACCCTCACTCCACTCCCCTTCACCTGCTGCTTCTCCCCCCACCTCAAACTTCTCTTTTCCTCCTGCCATCCAGCCCCCACCTTGATCTTTTCCCTTCCCTTCCTCCTTCACCGCCGCCGCCGTCGCCGCCATGCGCCGCCGCCGCCGGACCACCACCAACCCTAGGTGGTTCTCCACCCATCCAAACCCTAACCCCCTTTTTATATAGCTGCTACTATTTTCTACTAATATTAATACTAATATACTTATTATTATTATTATTATCATTATTATTATTACTTTTATTATTATTATTACTATTATTATTATTATTATTATTATCATTATTACCATTATTATTGTTCTTATTTTCTTACTAATACTAACATCCCTTTTAAACCCTAACCTATATTATACTTAACTTTGGTCTTATTTTTATAATTATTAGTATTAACATTTTTATTATTATTATTTCTATTATCCTTGCTATGGTTATTATTATTATTACTTAACCTTACTTGGTTGTATTATTGTTATTATTATTATTATTATTATTATTATTATTATTATTTTTACTATTTTAGTATTATTATTTTTACTATTATTATTATTGTTATTGTTATTATTATTATACTTAACACATTTGTCACCATTGTTAATAATAATACTACCCTGTCTTACCCATGTTACTTAACTCAAGCTAGTAAATATCATTTGGTTGTTAACTAAGAAGAGTACTTGAACCTTATTACCATACCATTTAACATTAACCCTAACCTCATTACTATGACACTATTATTAACTATTACTATTATTACTACTATCACTACCTTATTGTTGTAATCAAAAGCATTTGAACCCTTTTATTATTCAAGAATATACAACTATTATCATTATCACCCTTAGGAATAGTTACTTGTAATATTGTGACCTTATAATAATATTATTTCGAATACGACACCATTAGTAGACTCAGCCTTAAAAATGCTAGGGTTTCTCTCACTATAAACATTAGTGTCACTAGTATTAGTTTTATTATTATTATTATCACTATTTTTCTATAGTTAGCATGAACATTATTATTATAAGAATAGGGCTAACGGGTCTAATAATATAAGTGTAACAATAGGTATTAAAAACAAACATATTTTGACTACTAATATTTAGTATACTAATTCTAAGGTAAAAACCCTAGTTTTTGTATAAAACCCTTTTTAGTAATAAAAACCCTAACCTTAAACTAGAATGAGGATTGATAGTAATTATAAGGGAAACTAATACTTAGCATTTTTCCCTTTTATAGGTAACCCCGACCAAAGCCCTAAGGAGTTAGAGGAGCGTGCTCCAAGCCCGGCGTCGCCTTAGGTAAGGACGAAGCTAATGGCCTTGTGCTATGTGTGACATGGATGTGTTGAATGTTATGTATGTCATGCTATGCCATGTATTATATGATTTGTGTATAACTTGTCTTATGTGTAGCGCAGCTTGGAGATTGAGGTATGTTGTATGTGCTTCCGTGACATGAGCATGACATTTATATGTATGATGTTTATGATGTAATATGTTATGGCCCACTAGGACATGCATGTTAAGATGAATGGTAATATGAGTTGGGAACCATCATGGGAGTCTTGAAGTTTGTATAGTGGGATTAGGGTTTGTATGGTGGCATAAATGTTCACATGGTGGTACTAATGATTTCATAGTGGTATTAATGGCTTATGGTGGTATTCGGGTTCGTATGGTGGTATTGTGATTTTATGGAGGTATTAATGTTGTATGGTGGTATTTTTGATTTTATGGAGGTATTAATGTTGTATGGTGGTATTTGTGATTTTCATGGGGGTATTAATGTTGTATGGTGGTATTAGGGTTTGTATAGTGGTATAAATGTTTGTATGGTGGTATTAATGGCTTATGGTGGTATTAGGGTTTGCATGCTGGTGTTATGGTTTGTATGGTGGTATTAATGGTTGCATAGTGGTATTAATGGCTTATGGTGGTATTAGGGTTTTCTTGGTGGTGTTATGGTTTGCATGGTGGTATTAATGTGGGTATGGTGGCCTTAGGGTTGCGTGGTGGAGTTAGGGTTTTGCATGGGAGTTAACGATTGTACGGAATTAGGGTTTAGAGTGATTAACTCTGGGGTGTTGTGATTAAGTAGGGCTGGAGTAACTAATCGTGATTATTGAGGACAATTAAGGTTTGGGATGGCTAAGTATGGTAGTTATGGTAAAATAGGGATAAGAGTGGCTAACCACGGTTGGTGTGGACAACTAGGGTTGATTATGGCTGCTTAGAGTTGTTTGGTGTTATCATGTGTATCTATTGATTGAAGGGTAGTTATGTATGTGGGATTTTATTAGTTGTGATGAGTACAGTATAAAGAGAATGATTTATGCATGTTAAGGGTGATGTGTGATTTAATAAGACACCGATAAGACATTAATCACGTAAAGCGAAAGACGTCGAGCCGAGCCTGTGATCCGGTCCACCGGCTATAATAGTAGAGCAGAGGCGTTTTGCCCTGTGCGTTTATTTCCGGTCCACCGGCTATAATAGTGAATCAGAGGCGTTCTGCCCTGTGCGATATCTTCCGGTCCACCGGATATAATAGTGGGGGATCTCGTGCTCGACAAACCAAACGTATAAGTTAATCCATGGGAAAATACTAAATACTTACAGTGAAACACCATGTGAGTCGGGGCTGTGATCCGGTCCACCGGCTATAATAGTGGATCAGAGGCGTTTTGCCCTGTGCGTTTATTTTCCGGTCCACCGGCTATAATAGTGGATCAGAGGTGTTCTGCCCTGTGCGATATCTTCCGGTCCACCGGCTATAATAGTGGGGCTCCCGCGCTCACATGGATTAATGAAGAATGCTTTGAATGAAAATGAATGAAGTAATCCATGGGAAAATACTAAGTACTTACAGTGAAACACCATGTGAGTCGGGGCTGTGATCCGGTCCACCGGCTATAATAGTGGAGCAGAGGCGTTTTGCCCTATGCGTTTATTTTTCGGTCCACCGGCTATAATAGTGGATCAAAGGCGTGCTGCCCTGTGCGTATATCTGCCGGTCCACCGGCTATAATAGTGGGGATCCCGCGCTCACATGGGTTATTGAAGAAATGTGTGGAAATGGACTTATTATCATCAATGAGAATAAAGATTAAGTCACCAGAAAAGTGTTAAGACCTTATCTTCGCATGTTGTCTACATGATTGTGTTATACGTGCTATGTGGTATGACTGTATGCTTGGCCTTAGCGCACCAGCGCCTTTACTCAGTATTGGACCCGTACTGATACTACATTGATTGAATGGGTCCTGTGATGATCCACCAATGGTGGGGAGCAGACCTCCTATGCAGATTTGATCGGTTACAAATTGTGGGGTGGAAGGCTTGGCTTAAGTGAGTAGGCGATCCGGATATTGGTTCCTTGGGATCTGTTTTATTAGCTATATTTTGTACTACGCTTCTTGTTTTGAAACCGTACTCTAAGTTGTATTCCTAAACGATATTTTAACTGTTGTTGACTCGTGGTTTTCGTGAATGGTCTATGTTAACTATGGACCTATGTTTTGATGACTCTTACTTAAGGATTGTTTAGTTTAGCCTTAGAACTTAGTATCGGAACGGTAGGAGTGAACCGGTCTGGTACTAAGTGTGGCGGTAATACCCCCAAGTTTATGGTTTTAATTCTTTCGCTTCCGCTAAAACCTTTGACTTAAAAGAAATTTTTCAATAGTAAATTTGGGGGTGTTACATTTTCATATGGTATTATGTACCTTTGATTAAGCTTACTCTTCCTAATGAACCTTATAACTCCTTTGGCAGGAGAGACCCTCAAAAGGACTCTAGCACCCACCTCTAAACCATCAGTCCTTCTTAGATTTGGCTAGATCTTTTGTTAGTCCCGCATAGGGATGGTAATTTTTCCCGCGGGTTCGGGGCCCCATCAGGGATTCCTTGTTCAGGTTCGGGTTCGGGGAGAGAATTTGGGGATCGCATTCGGGTTTGGGGATTCTTAATGGGGATTTTTTAGGAGACGGGGCGGGGACGGGTTTGGGGTCCCCATCCCCGAACCCACCCCAAAATTTTTTTTATATATATTTTTATATAATTATATATATATATATATATATATATAATATAATTTTTCATAGAATATAATATAAAAAATAGTTTGAGGACCAGGGATGGGATCGGGTATAAAGTTAGGTTTTGGGGATCGGGTTGAGTTTTAAGAATGGGAAATAAATTGGGGATGGAAAATAGATCGGGGATCGGGTCGGGGAATCTTCGATAAAAAAATATCAGGGATTGGGTCGGGTTTGGGGATTATTTTCTTTATCGGGTTTGGGGATGGGGATAGGGTCCCCGTCCCTGACCAGGCCCGTTACCATCCCATCCAATCTTAAATAAAAAGAATGTGCCTATTTGTCTCTTTGATCATTTTGGGTCCCAACACAAGCATCTCACTAATGTCTATCCAACATAAAGGACTATAACACTTCCTCTTGAACAAATCTTTGAAATGTACTGTTATACCCCGTATTTTTAAAATCAAATTTTATTAAGCTTAATTATTTTATTAGCGTAATTTTATGTAAATATTTAATTATTTTAATTTTGATTCGTTTTATGGATTTATCGATGACTTCGACTTCATATTTGAATTTAATTAATTATTATTGTTGCGGACCATTCTAGATAAATTCTTTCACGATTATGATTTTATTATATTAATATGATTTCAATTTTTGGTTAAAAATATGTATTTTTATTCTTTCTCGTATTTTAATTTTTAATATTTTAGATTCTTTTTCAATTATAACTTTTTCGTGTTGTTACATCTTTATTTTGTGGTTATATTTTATTAATGAAATATATTATTTAAATTATAAAATTTCGGGTTTAAATAGTTAAAGTTATTTTAACGATAGGAAATATTTTCGACTTTAAATTTATTTGTTTCCAAAATCATTAAGATATTCAGGAAGTTTTATATTAAAAATATTTTAGGAGCTTATTTATGAATTTCTTTCCAAAATTAATTTCCTTTCGGTTTACCCTTTTTGGTTGCGGAAAGCTGATTTCAGAAATTATTGTAATTAGTTTCGGTTTATTAGAATTTTATTTAATTATTTTCTTATATGTTTTTAAAAATTATTTCGAGGTCTTATAATGTATTTTCGTAAATAATATAGACTTTTACGTTTGTTGGTAAATACTTCCGAAATTCTTTATATAGCTCGTATATCAATTTTAAGCCTTCTGATCCTTTCAAAATAAATTTTCATTAAATAAATTTTAGATAAAATCTTCCAATAATAAATTTAGATATTTAGTATTATATTATATACTTGTATTTGTAAAAAAAAGACCGAACCCACCGGTACCCGACCCCCCTCTTCTTTTCCTTTTCTCTCTTCCTCTCTCCCTTCTCTTCTCTTTCCCTTTCCCGACATGCTCCTTGTTCACAGTCGCAACCACAACCCTCACCTCCATTTCCTCTCTGCTCCTCCACTCCATCAGCCTTGCCAACTACCATCGGTGCTGCAGCAACAGCCACAACAAACAACCGGCATGAGCAGCAGCAGTGAACAACAACAGGCGTAGCGGACATCAATGATGGAGGTCGTGCCGCAATCGTCCAGCCGCGATGATCTCGGGTGATGGCCAGCGAGCTATCCTAGACCTCTCGCAAAGCTTCTCCTGCTTTCTCTTGTCCCGATTTGCTAGTTTTGTTTGGTATAAATTTCTGAAAACCTTAACATTTGATTTAATCAATTGAGTATGATTTAGCTTATAATAATCTAAATTGATTGTTTGAATATGTTTATATATGTTTTATGATTGATTTAGAGTGGTTAATTATAATGTATTTGGTTGATTTGCGAAAATTGAATTTTTGGTCGAGTTATGCCCAAATTTTTTGGACTCGCCCGATTTGGTGATTTTGGGTAAATTGATTATACAATAATTTTTAAAATATATCTAATTTTATGTTGGAACTGTCAATTTGAAAAAATTATGCGGGATTAATCGAAATTAGATTTCTAGGTCAAAATTCGTGTATAATGAAATTGGGTTGCATAATTGAGTTGTTTCACTCAATTGATTTTATAATATTATTTGAAAATTTTTTAATTTCATATCGGAAGTGTTGATTTAAGAAAATTGTGCGAAATTAATCGAAATTGAAATTTTAGGTTAAAACTCTTATGGGACTAAATTAGATTATGTAATCGGGTCATTTTATACAATTGATTATATAATTTACATTCGAATATTTTTAATTACAATTCCGAACCATCAATTTATATATTTTAGCAAGAATTGATTGGATTTGCATTCTAAGCTCAAAAAATCCTAATTATGCTAAATTGGGTATTTCTTTCATTGTTTTTGAGTAATTGATTATATAATATCTTATAAAGTATATTTAATTGCATTTATAAACATTCAATTTAAATAAATTAATAGAATTCAACCTAACTATATTTTCGGACCTAAAACCCTGGATTTCAATTGTAATTATGAAATTGGTCTTTTGTGTAGTTATTTTTTCTAAAATTGAATTTATAGAAATAGTTGAAATGATCCTAATTACATTCTAATACCTTCAATTGGAATTATATGATTTGAATTATCCGAGTTTGTGTCCTAGGCTTTACAACCCTAATTTTGAAAACGGTTCATCTTGAATAGGCTAATTGGAAGATTATTTTTTTAAATTGATTATCCAAATTTATTTAAAATTATTTTAATCATACTCTTAAGCTATCAATTTGAGATAATAAAAGTTAATTAGTCGGTTCGTTGTTTGAGCATTAAAAAGCGTGATTTGTCAGATATGGTTTTATAAAAGTGATTGCACTATACGTCTTTTATCTAATTGATTTCCAGCTTTGATGTTTAAATCATTTCAATTATGTTTTTATCTTATCGGGTTGGATTTGGTTCTCTACAAATGATTGGTTTGTCTTTTGGGCTATAAAACCTAACCAGCAAACCATTTTCGATAAAATAACTTATAATCTATTATTCTTTTCACGACCTTCTAAATCTATTTGAAATGCTCCAAGTGATATGTATTTAACTCTATTTGAGTAATATTTAATCTTAAATCTTAATAGAGCTATGCTCGCGAGTCCTAGGTTTTAGACACATTTTCCAAAAAAAATCATTTGTATCCGTTTGTATTTAGTTAATTATAATAATTGAATTATTAATCAATAAGATGGTTTCTAATCCAGTTTTGATTTCTATCGGTGATCTAGGAAAACTTTCTCATGGATTGTTGAGCTCTTGATAGCTCTCTCTGTTTCTCAAATTGCTTAGCTAGCTTCGGATTTACGTAAGTCATTACTTACCTTTACTTATGGTGGAATTTGGATGTATGTCTACTTGAAGTAGAAGGTGACGAGTATGGTTAGTGATTACTTAATTATGTCAAGTGCATGCTATGTCCTTGTGTGGTGATTGTATGTATGTATGAGTTATAGGTTTAATGCCAATGCATATTAGTATGACTCTTGAATATTGTATATGTTTGAGTATGTGAAGGGTTGAGTATGGATTGAAATTATATAATGTCTTATGCTGTATCTTTATGTCATAGAATTATTTGGCCTTAGTGCCACTTAAATTAGTTCGGTTTTAATGCCACTTGGGTGGTTCAACTTTGATGTTGCTTGGCTTTAACGTCACTTGAAATTGATATAATAATGGAAATTCATTGTGTTGATGGAAGTAAGCTAAGTGTTGTTATGTGGGCCTGATTTATAATTGGTTAAATTCTTGAATAAGATACAAATAATTTAAAGTGAAAGATCACATGAGTTGGGCCGAGTTATCTCCCCCTTAATTGTCTCAATTCATCTCTAGAATGAACTGAGGTAAAGTTTTGGGATAAATGCATCATGAAATGGCTAAGAATCTCTTAAAAACAATTTAGCATAGGTTAATAAGGTTCCATTTTAGTATAAGAATTTTTTTCAAAAAACTAAGTTTGTAAAATATGTCCAACTTGAAAAACTACTCGACTAATTAAACCTATTAATTGACTATTCTACAAACCTTCCTATTAGTTTTCCAACCAGTTGATCAAATTTAGTTGAGTAAAACCATTTTTTTAAAGTAATGTACTAGTCGATCAGTTCGTGAAACTAGACAATTGGTTCACCTAAAAAAATCAATAATTCAAATTTTCTAACCTTAATCAAATTAAAACTTTAACTTAAGCCAAATCATAATACCAAATCAAAATCAAACATTTAATATTGGCATAATTCTTATTCAACATTTTACACAAATATTGGGTATTAGAAAATTGAAATTTTTTTAATAGTGAAAAATAGGAGTGTTATAGATTGGTATCAAAGCTTTTATTTTAAAAGTGCTTCATTTTTATGTACTTTTTAACTAATAGTATAGGTGGGTGATAAGACATTATTTTTAAATTTCTTGAACTTAAAACCATCTTAAGCTAACATCACCATTTTTTTTCAATATTTCCTAATTACCTTTAGTATTTAACTGATAGTTCAAGTGTTTTCGAACTAGGAAATGTCTATAAATGAAAGTAGGTTGGGTACGTGCTACTGATAGTTTTGTATTACTTATGTTATGTGGGCCTTAAAGCTCAAAAAGTGAATTGTTGCTAATTAGTCCTAGTATTTTGGGATTGATGGCCACCAACACCCATTACAACAACATTAAGGTATTTATGAATGCCGTGAGTGCCTACTTAGAAGGCAATATTTGAGCATCATAGCCATTGTTAGTGCTAATTATAACCTTAGTTTTGGAGGATTGGCTCAAGAGGGTCAGGGCATCATCATCCATCAATCTATAAGGTCCAGGAAGACCTTGAAATCATTGAGAGATGGGTTATGGATATGGAGAAGTCCTTTACCACTTATGGTTGTCCATTAGATAAAAGAGTTGATGTTCCATTTTACTACCCAAGAGGATATGTAGATGCATGGTGGAGGAGCGTCCATCATAGAAGTGGGGGGTGTACTACTTGGGGACCCTTACTTGACATTCTTTGAGTCCAATTATACCCCACTTATCTCCGTATAAAGATGTTTGATGAGTTTATGGCTCTTCAATAGGGAGATATGTCAATAGAGTAGTACTACATGAAGTTCATGGACTTGTTCTGGTTTTCTTCGAAGGTAGAGACTAGTGAGGTGATGTAGGTCCACTACTTTAAGATTTGTCTGGGGATTAGGTATACCTTGCCATACATGTTTGGGATGTATGATAAGGCATTAAAGGCTTCTCGAGTTTTCCAAGTTAGGAGTGTTAAGTTTGGAGGCAAGATGAAGTTTGAGGTTTGCTAGTGTCCTAGAGATAGGAAGAACGCCTACTCTTAGGTTATGATGCCACCTAGAAATGGTCAAATGATTGGGTTAGCACCAATTAGTATGTTAAGTTGGAGGATAATTTGAAGAGAGGCACTTACAATGCAATCATTGTGGAGTAGATCATATGACAGTGGATTAAGATGGCAATAAGGTGACATGCCATGATTGTGGTATAATTAGATATATGGTATATGAGTGTTGTGTTAGAAGTGGAATCATTTAGAGGAGTCTGACTGGAGCTGATAGCAATATATCTATACTATAGTCATTACCACTAACTCAAAGAGCTACTCCATTGATAGCTAGTGTTGTCATCTGTACTACTTAGTATAGGGGTCAAAATTCCTATTTATTTTAGTAGGGTTAGGGGTTAAAAAGTGTTGTAGAGACACCTGATGGTGATTAGCTAGATTAAGGCAGAGCATCTAACAGGTGTTATAACCTATATACTTAGTGTTTCCACCTTTTCAACATGTGAATTGTTTGACTCTAGTCCACCACATTCTTTTGTGTCTTCCACAATTGTAGCTAGAGTTGATTAATCCCCTATATATACTATTTGTAATTTTGTTATCTTACCTTTGGGGGATAGGATCACATGCTCTAGAATTTATTAAGGGGTAACCTTAATAGGTAATGGAGTAGGGTTTCCCTTATATCTCACAGAAATAAAGTTGCATGATTTTGACTTGATCATGGGCATGGATATGTTGGAGAGGTTTTGAGCATTTAAAGAGTACCCATAAGAGCGTGTAGTTCTTTGAGGACCAAAGGGTGTTAGGGTCTCCTATCCTAAGTGTGAACCTAACCCCTTAGTGAAATTCATATTGATAATTGTGTTGAGTACCTTCATTCATAAGTGAGAATCTAACCCCTAAGTGAACCTTATTTAAGAAGTGTTGAGTTAACTATGGACTTGTTGTTTGGGATCAAGCTACTATCCAAAGCACCGTACCACATGGAACAAACAAAGACAAAGGATCTTAAGGCTCGGATAAAAGAATTGTTAGAGACAAGTTAAGTTTAACCAAGTGTATCAACATGGGGAATGCTAGTCTTATTCCTTAAGAAGGAGGATGGGAGCTTGAAACTGTGCATTGACAATCATGGGCTAAATAAGTTTATAGTGAATAAATATTATCCATTACCACATATTAACAATGTGCTTGAACAACTCAAAGGATCCACAATGTTCTCCAAGATTTATCTTTTGTTAGGATGCCATTAGTTGAGGATAATGGTGCATGATATTTTGAAGATGGCATTTCAGATGAGATATAGCCATTACAAGTTCACAATAATACCTTTTGGACTAAGTAATACATCGGAAACATTCATGTCTCTTATGAACTAGATATTTAGAAAGTTTTTGGATCATTTTATTATGTTTTTCATTACAACATCCTCATCTACTCTAATGATCTAGAGAATCACTAAGAGAATTTGAGACAGACCTAAGCATTGTTAAGAGCTCAGTAATTGTAAGCTAAGATTTTAAAGTGTAAGTTTTGGATGGGTCAAGTGGATTTCTATAGTGTTGTGATTTATAAGTATGGCGTGTTAGTGGACCCATCTAAGGTTTGAGCCATTTTTGAGTGACCAACAACAACTTCTATCAAAGAGGTGCATAGTTTTTTGGGATCGGCTAGTTACTACTATAGTTTTATTGTAGGCTTCTCCAAGATAGCTTGTCCATTGGCTAATATAGGGAAGAAGGCTAAACATTTCTAGTAGGATGAGCGGTATAGAAAAACCATCAAAGAGTTGAAGAGGCATATGAATTTATTCCCATTGCTCACTTTACTAAGTTGATCAAATGGTTTTGAAGTGTATAGGACATTTCTAACCATGGATTAGGTTGCATGTTGATACAGCATGGGATAGTGGTGGTGTATGCTTCTTGATAACTAAAGAAGTATAGAAGAATTATCAACACATAATTTAGTTATTGTGGTGTTTGTTTTGAAGATTTAGAGGCATTACCTCTACGGTGTTCATTGTTATTTCTACTTCAATCATAAGAGCCTAAAGTACATTTTCATGTAACAAGAGTTAAATTTGGGACAACACTACTTTAAGGAATTGGTAAGGGATTATGACTTTGTATTAACCTACTATGAGGGTAAGGCTTTTATAGTGGTAGCTACTCTTAGCAATATGTCAGGGTATTATAAACAAAAAATAATTTGGTAAAAATAATCATGTTTAGGATAGATTTAGCATGAAGGAAAAAGTTAAAAATAAGGGAAAATATTTAGGAAATTATTTGTGTTATATGTTAAAGACTTTTTTAGTATGCATAGGTTAAATATTATTAATAAAATAATTAGGCTAAGTTTTAAGGGTTACACATATATCTTGTCCTCTCTAAAGCGTAACAAGATTATGTGAAAATTTTGCTCATACATCTCTTTACTTGATAATATACCACAAGAAATGAATTGGGAATTGCTTAAAGGATGTTATCATCAAGTTTGTGAACATGGTAGGCACACTTTGTGAGCCAAAAGTGCATCACTTTGAACTCATAGTTCTCTTACCATGTTCTGTAATCGATCTTCATGCTTTCTACCTCAATGATGTGTAGCCAATGAAAATCTTACCTCAAATCAATCTTTAAGAAAATTGGAGCACCCCAAAGCTAGTCAAATAATTCATTGATCTTCAAAAGTAGATATTGGTTCTTCACTATCAATTAGTTTAGATCCCTATAACATACTTAAGAAAGAAAACTCTCATCCTTCTTTTTCATGAATAGAGTTAACACTCCCATGGAGACACACTTGAGTAGATTTACCTATAGGCTACTAAATTATATAGAAGTGACCTCAACTCCTATAATTCAATTGTTTCCATCAAATAGGGTGCATTTGAAATTAGTTTACCCCTAGTACTAACTTAAAGGTGAATCTTATTGTAATACCCCGTATTAATTAACCCTTATTTTAGACATGCAAGACTTAAAACGTGATTAGTAGGTAAAGTGAACCATAAGATTATTATTATTGTTATTTTTATTATTATTATTAATATTGTTTTTTCATCGATCGCCTTGTTTTCTTGAGTGGTTCCATAAATAATAAGTTATAAAAATAACCCGGGCTAAGTGCAAGAAAGAGTAGAGGAAATAAAAAAATTTATGTCGTTAATAATAATACCGAGCACAAGAGGCGAGTAATTAAAATAGGTGGGGTGGTGAGAATAATAACAATGTTGGCAATAATGGCAAACATAATAAAATGGGGGAAGTGATAAAATAATGATAATAATAATAATAATATTGGTCATAATAATAATAATATCATTATTTATTTTTGGAGGAGATTAAGTCTTGTTTAGGTGGTAATTTTTTTTCCTAATATCCTTCTTGTTAGCTACTACCTTAGGAGTTTTTTTTTTCTTTTCTCCCTAATCTTTTCTCTAATCAGCCTGCAACTTTTTCCCACCTTCTTCCCCACGTAAAACCAGCCCAAACCAGCCCCAACAGGTCGCATGACCTGTAGCTCCCAGCCATGCACCCGTCACCTTCCTCCCTTCCCATGCATAAGTCTTTTCCAGCCAGCATTATCCCCCTCTTTTGCAGCCTTTCCTCTTCCCCAATCATAGCCCTTCTCCTCCCCCAACCTCACTCTCTCTCACGCCACCCCAGCCTGCAAATTTTGGGCAGCCATCACTCAACCATTTTCCCTCACATCACTCACCACCTGCAGCCTCTACCCTTCGACACTCAACCTCCCATCCCCTGACTTGCAGCCTCATCCTTCCCTTCTCAACCTGCAGCCCTACCCTATCCTTCCTCCATCTACCCACCTATTTTTCCTCCTGTCCCATGCCCTTCTTCCCTGCAAAAATACAAGCAAATCAGTCCAGCCATAGCCATCACGTTACCAGCCTTATGCAGCCCCAAAACCACACGTAACTCCAGCCCCTCCATCAAGATACAGCCTGTATCTTCCCTCCTTCTCAACCTGAACCCCTAGCCCATTATTCCAGCCACCTATCCCTTCTTTTTCCTCTTTTCCCCATGCATGCAACCAGCCCTTTTCCCTCCTCAAAAGCTTCGAAACACTCTCCCCCAAAAACCAACCTGCAGCACCCTTCCCCACTCACCCTTGTAGCAGCCCCTTTTCTCCCCATTTTCTCCCCCTTTTATTTGAGTCCCAACCTGCAGATATCAGCCCATTTTCCCCTCCCTTTAAGCCCTCTAAGTTGCTCCTTGCAGCCCCATCTTCCCTTCCCTAAATTCCAGCAAGAAAACAAAGGTAAGTGCAGCCCCAAAACTCCCCTCTCCCCTCCACCAAATTTGGGTTCAAAATTCTTCCAGCTTTTACCTTGTGTTCTACCTTCTCCAAGCAGCCATTTTCCTTCCCCAAGTAAGCACTCCATCCTCGGTAGGTTCGGTGCTTAAATTCATGCACCGGCTGCCTCATTTATTTTTCCTAATCATTCTCAAGTATTAGCTTGCGTAGGTTGCATTTTGATTATTTTTATTTTGCATAAATATTAATGCTTGTAGTTTGGATGGTATTTTCACTTCTAGGTAACCTCGACCTCGCTTAGAGTATTTGTGGAGGAAGCTCAAGGTAAACCCAACTAACCCGAAGACGGTAGAATTTTTATGTGAAAATGATAAGCTAGTTGCTAGGACTAAATCATGATAGAATGCATATATCAAATTATCATATGTTTGTGGGAAATGGGAGCATGATGTATTTCTTTTCTACATGAATACCATGATGTGTAAATTAACATGTGTTATCATGCAATCTTTTCATGCGCCTAAGTGATATTCTAAATATTTGACGAAGTATATGTTAACGATGATGAACTTGAATTATGCTAGTAAACTGAGATGAATATGTCTAAGGTAAAATGTAGTTTATATGGGAGCATGTTGTAGTTTATTCATACATAGATATATTGAAGTGTAAATTAATATGTGTTGCCATGCAATCTTTTTATATGCCAAAGTGATATTCTTAAATGTGAAGAAGTGTATGCTAATGGTAACGAACTTGGATTTATGCTAGTAAAATGAGACGGGTATGTTTAAGGTGAAATGTAATTTTATATACCATGATTTTGTTTGAGATTTATTTGTGAAAATTATATGAGCTTCTGAAATATTAAAAATGCATGCTAATAGTGTTTACATGTATTATGTATGATAAATGGTTGGGGATAATATAGTCCTTTGTAGTACCGAAGAGATTGTCGGATGTAAAGTATCAATAATTATTTTATGCTAGCGTTTCATGACAAATGGCTTATGTAAGTAAATCGGTAAGGCAAAAAGTTGTTTCAAAGTGTATAAATGGATTAATTAAATTAAGTGTTGGCCTTAAAATATATGTTGGGAATAATTGGATAATTGGTTTTAACTTTGAATTGAATAATTATTCGGGCTATGGCATAATGCCTAACCCTAGGCCGTGTTGGCTTGGAATGGTTGCGACCTTGTGATATTTGGATGTGATGTTGTTTGTTGATGGTTGAATAAGTTGAACTCTGTGAATCTCGACTTTCTAAAAGGAAATAATAACTCGGAATTTCATAAGACAATAATTACTTAAAGAGAAAGACTCGAGTTGGAAAGGAATCTCGTGCCTCGGACTTGGCCGCCGAGTGCATAGTTTTGGGCCTTCGGGTCAAGGGGCTCACTTCTGCTCTATAGGTATTCCATACACCCTATAGGGAGTACGCGTACTTAAGGTCTTGAGTTCTGAGGTTTAGTATGGGCGACTGTTATGTCGTGTGGCTTCCTTGGCGAGCTTTGCCCTGGAATCGAGTGATTTATTTTGGTACCACCCTCCTTGACGATCTTTGTCATGGATATGGGATTGTATTCCACTTGAGAATTTTTATATAAATTATATAACCGGATTAGACACCCACCATAATACTTCTATAATAATCGGAATAGGAATGACTTGACCATTGGTGGGATTGCTTGGAATATCACTAACTCTTCTTATTAGGCCATAATGTATGGTTGTTGGTTAGTTAAGTTGATTATGAAATTATAAGCATGCCTTAAATGCCTTTGATGGAGATTGTGATCTAACTCGTACCGTTAAATGTGATGTGGTTGTGTGTTTCAAAATCGTGGCCTTGCATGTGAGCATATATTTTCTTTGAACTCCGTATTTGCATGATGTTTGCTATGTGGGTATGCTACCTCTCCGGAGGCGTTGTGGTTTACTCAGTACGAGGAAGTCGTACTGATGCTATCACTTTTCAGAGGAGTACGTCCAAGGCATGCGTTGGCTAAAGGACTACGAGGAGCGTCACCCCGACGAGTAGGTTGATTTAGGGAGCGAGTGGACCCCGCCCCTTTTTCCCCTTTCCTTGTAATTCTTCGGACCGTGAGAGTGTAAGGCAGACCACTAATGACTTTTGCATACTCTGTTGTTATTTTCTAAATGGTTTGTTATCTAATTTCCTAAACAATCATTGTTGGATAATATGTCTTTTGCAAAACTCTTGATTTCGCATTATACTTCCGTTATTTTTGGATGGGTTGATTTGTTTTAAGCCTTAGCACTTGACGTAAGGATGGTGAGGAGACCAGACTTATGTCAAGTGTGGCGGTAACACCCACCGTTCTTTAATTTTCGCTTCCGCAAAGCATAATTTAAACGAAATTTTCAAGTCGTGATTTTGGGGTGTTACACTTATCTCATGCATTAGTGGTAAACTCGATATCTCCTCTAGAAACACATTAGGAAATTTTAGACTAGCCAAAATTTTCTCAGAAAAAACAAGTCCTTATTACATACTTGAAAACCACATAGATACATAAGATAACATCTCTATGTAAATAAATGTAACATATGGGTATATACGACATTCATCATATGTTTATGCTTACTTTTTCTTTGGTATACCCTAGCACCCTAAGATCCTTGTATTACTACTCGCTCCTACGCATAATCTATCATAGCTCGATATCTCCCCAGCATATCAATCATGAGTATCATATCAAATTTTTATAGATCCAACTCCCCTAAGTCCATACAAAAGTCTACACTTCCTTTCTCTAAGGCCACATCCAAGTAAAGTTAGTGTGGTCTATTGCATCGCTAAAAGGAAAAATAATAAATATTCACATACTAGAAAATGGAAATATATTAGCTCTAACAATAAAAGTAGTAGACATAAACAATAGTGAAGCACCAGAGTAGAGCAATACATGCACTAGTAATCAAATAATGTAAAATGTACTAGTGACCACATCTATCTATCAACCAACCTATGCCTATTTGATGATATTCACGTGTTCACATCTCTATCCTCCGTAGTATCTTGCATAACACCCTCTAGAACCTTAGGCATGTCCTCCTTTACTTTGAGGAAATGAGTGAGGCCCCATGGTCTCCCCTTATCCTCCTAAATCCATATAATGAATGAGGTAGGCTCCATCTAATACTATTTTTATGATTAGAAATTCCATTTCTAGTATGATTGTTGCTAGGGGTAAAAGTAGTCCCTTTTATATTAAAACTAACCCCTCTAATAATACTAAAACTTACCCCTCTACTATTGACACTTGAAGGATCTGTGTCCCAACTAACCATAAGGTTAACAATAAAAAGATGTACCATAATAATCTCATTTTGAATCATCTCAACTACAAAAGTGAAAAAAAAGGTATCTTGTTAGTCATAAATGCTTGATCTCACCACTCATCTCACCCTTATGCTAAAAAATAAAAGGTTCACCTTCCTAAGACTCAGTCTATCCTCATCAACCATATGTCTCAAGATTCCTCTTCCATATATTAGAAGCTTCCTTCTAAACCATTGTAGCAGAAACACATATCTACTCATATAATGTGGCCAAATCATAGAAGGCTGCAACACCCATCATCCTCCTAATACTAAATTAGAATCCTTGTTAAAACATTAAAACCACTATCAACTCACTAGTTGTTATACTTAGAGAAAACACGAACAACTCTAAGAGTCATACATGACACTTCCACACAATTATACTCCCTAGAGATAGCTACATGAACACCTTAATCTTGTCTTTGTTAAGGTTGTCATGATAAAACATCATGTGAAATGCTATGTTAAAGTCAACATAAGATATCAGTAAACCGCAATGTGAACAAATTCCTACCCATAAGGTGTCTATTTATCTCTAAAGGAAAAATAATGTTATTAGTTCTTCTACATTCGACTTCCCCAAAAACAATACCGAAATCCTAAATCCAACCCTCTAGGATTATAATATCCTCCTCCATGGCATAAGTCCGCAAATGATTGTGACAAAGTTAGAGCTAGTGTTCATAGACACCCGATGAACTCGATGAAGTCCTTGAATGCATCCTCTAAACATTTTACTTGATCGATAAGTGATATGGTGATCTAGTTATAAAATAAAAACTTATCAAGATATAATATTCCTATCTAATTGGTACATGATAGACATAAGAACATTAAAAGGATGCGTAAGCTACTCATTCTTGATTCCTCAAAAGTTAATTTAGTTTTTTGAAGAATAATTAAAAAAAAAATAATAAATAGATCATTTTTAAGTCAAACTTTAAAAAAATCTAATCAAGGTATTCAAAACTTGATACCAACTTTAAACACATAAAAATTTACTAGTAAAAAGTTTTATTTAGTTGAAGAATAATTGATTTAAGAGCATCTCTAGATCACTATCAATCGTATTCCTCAAAGGATGAAGAAAAAGAAGAATTAGCATTCTAAGAGATGGAACCCTTTGTGCTTGAAAATTGTTATTCTTATAATATTTTGTCAAGTAATTCTTGTATGTATTGTATATATTTGCAAGAAATTCATGTTATTAAAGATCTTTGGTGTACAAGAAAATTACAATGGCTTTACAAGGATTACAAAGTGCAAGGAAGAAAAAAGGCTACAAGACATTAATTTTTGCTACATATGTTAAATCTATGTATTATATTGTTAAAGTTTGTGTATCCTTATTATTTTGTAGTATATTTTGTATTATATTTTGTAATGCTTGTAAATTATCATTGTAACTCTTTAAATATATTCTTGTAACATGGATTAGGAGGTTAATTTCATTAATAAATGCCAAATGGTGGGATTTTTAATGAAATGGTCCCTCATGGGTGCATGTATATATAAAGCTTGTATACCTTGATCTTGGTAGATTATGTTGAGTTCATTAATGAATTTTAGAAAAGAGAGTAACACAAAGTCGTGTGTGTTTCTTCTTCTGTTCTTATCCTTCTTCAATTGAGAGCTTTGGAGATTAGTAGAGAGCATTATATTAACAAATAGAATATTTCTATTTATATGGATTAAGATCTCAGGTGTAGATCATTGTCGCCTTCTAATTGTTATTCAGCAATCTTTATCAACTTCTAAATCAATCGAAGCTTTGGTGGCATTACAATACTTGAGGCTTAGAAAAAAAGTTCCTAGAAATGTTTAAGATTTTTTCTTATGATCTTCCACATCAAAATTGGTAACAAAGCTTTATTATATGTGGCACAACTCAATAACAAATTTCATTGCAGAAATTGACATAAACTTATGATAACATGGGAGTTCTAGTAAGATTAGAGATCTTCTTTCTTGATTTATTCAAATCTTGATTCATTCTTTGTGATTTCGAGTGTAAATTCATGTAATAAATACAATATTGCAAGGTCATTGTCAAGATCTTGGTTATTCTTGCATGAAATACTCAAATTGGTGTTTTGAAAATTTTATAGGTGTGGAGTGTGTAGAATTGTGCGTACTATATGTGGTTTGCATGAACGTTTTGTATTTTCATTTAACATGAAAAATTACATGATTCACTTGCCTTTTTTTTTCTGTATAATGAAGTTGGTTATTATGAGTAGATATTAGGTATAGATAAACATACATGAAGTTGGAGAATGCTTGGTTGTAATATGGTGGCCAAGTATGTGTGTGTTGAAATATCCTGATGTGTTTTCTTGCTTTAATGCTTGAATATTGAATTCCTTATTTTGTAGAGATCATGCAGATTGATAGGTTTCTTATACTATTTGATCTTATGTTAAATAGTCTCGAACACTATCATAATATTGTTGAGAAGTTTCAAACTAAGGTTTCAAAACATACTAAATTCTACATCAAGAATTTAGTAAGATAAGTGTTTTGTGAAAAATGTTTTTCTATATGATTTCTATATTTCTTTCTTATTGTGTAATATATTCATTGAACTGAAAATTGTGTGCAAAATATTTGAACAAGACATATATTATAAAGGTGAGTGTTTTGTTTGTAATCAATCTAAATTAAAACCTAGTGGAAATCTAAGTGTCTGAAATTATAATAGTAGAATCATGGAGGGGGGAATTTTTCAAACCATACTTGAAGCTATTCAAAATCTTTCAAAAAAACTTAGATTCCACAAATTCTCAACTTATAAAAATACCCATGATACAAACTCAACTATAAAAGTTAGAGTTTACATTTGCTGGACAAAAGTTTGTTCAAAATGTCCAAGAACATAGAGAATTCTATGGATATCGATTAGGGAGTAATACAAGGTCAAATAACCTTGATGAGGGAAGGTAATCCAATTCATTAATAGAACATGATGAATAGTCTATAGGGAGTGGAGGTAATATAATGCTCCATGACCATCAACAGAAGTATCATTGAAAACAAGATAAGGGAATTAAGCTTGATGATTTTGATTTTGATGATAGGATTGATACAAACTTATTTATTGAGTGGTTGCATGAATTGGATGTTATATTTGAGTTTAAATATTATCAAGATGAGTATATATGTAAATTAGCTACTCTTAAATTTAAGAAGTTTTATAGAATATGGTATGATAATCTAAAGAGGACCAGGGACTAAGAGGGTAAATGAAAGATAAAATCTTAGGAGATACTTAAAAAGCATCTAGCGGAGAAATGTATCCCTAAAGAGTAGGAACAAGATAACTATATTAAATTGATAACTCTTAGGCAAGGACTACTAAGTGTCAAAGAATATGTTAACGTGTTCGAAAGGTTGGAACTTGTATGTGATATTGTAACACCCCAAAATTCACTATTTTTTTTCTTAAAGCGGAAGCAAATAAAAATAGAATCACTTAAAACTTGTGAATTCTGGAAAAGTTACCGCCACACTTAGTACCCGACCGGTTCTCTCCGACCGTTCCAGTACCAAGTGCTAAGGCTAAAGAAATGATTTACATTAAATTCAAATCAATAGTTCATAAAAGAACTCGAAAGATCATACCTTAAAATCAGAGTACGCATAATCGTTTATAAACGTAATAAAATAGAAATCAGAGTGCGAAATCAAAGAGGATAAATAATCCAATACAAAGAAATAATAGTAGGAAATAAAATTACATAAAGGCTGAAATATAGCCACGAAACTCTCGAACTTGAGCCAAACACAACTCAACACATAGTCCCACCGGATATCTCACCCACCTGCACAAATCAGAAGGGCATACTACTCGTGGGAATGAGCAGCACCCATGAAAAGGGTGATCAGTACGCTACGTACTGAGTAAGGTAACCGAGCACTAAGGCCAACACACAAGCGCATAATCCATGCAGATTAATAACAAGGCATAATCCAACATAACAATATAAAGGTATATGAGCAATTCAGGTAAAAGTACAAAGGCCCAATCATAGTCCAGATTAATTATTTAATTAATCTCTTATTAGAATCCAATTCACACCATGCCTTTTATCAATCCATGCGAGCAGAGGAACACCCCACTATTATAACCGGTGGGCCGGTCACAAGAGAGCATCACGCCCTAACCACTATTATTACCGGTGGATCGGTCATAATAGAGCATCATGCCCTAACCACTATTATTACCGGTGGATCGGTCACACATAGGGTAGCAACCCTAACCACTATTCCTAACCGGTGGATCGGTTTGGTTCCTCTTCGCATGGTGTTCCACTGTAAGTAATTAGTATCTTTTAAGAGCTTTAATGATACTGGTTTGTGTTTATTGAGCTCGAGTCATCCCACTATTATTACCGGTGGGCCGGTCACATATAGGACCTCATGTCCTAACCACTATTATAACCGGTGGATCGGTCGCACATAGGACTACGCGTCCTAACCACGATTCCTGACCGGTGGATCAGTTTGGACTCGGCTCAATAATCTTCCACTTCATATGATTAGTGTCTTAAGTATCTTATTCAAAAGCTTTCACCATGCACATACACGAATCATAAAACATAATTTCCATATTCATTATCATAGTTTATTCACCAATTACACACGTGCTACCACCAAACCCTAGACATGCATGGGTCGCTCCCTTCACACTTATCCTCCAATTCTATTTCACATCTCACTCTAGGGTTTTATCCCAAAACCCTAATTTAGTCTCCTTCGTACCCTTAATTTGCTCCACGTGCTATTTTTCATCCCAAGTGCTTAAACACCCAAACAACACTTACATTACCTTCCTCAAATCCCAAAGCAGCGTTCCATACATAAACTTCACTCTCATAAAAACTGTACACATCCCATGCAATTATTAACTTCCATGCAAACCCTAATACCACCATACAACCATTAACCATTATACAAACCCAGAGTCTCATCATACAAAACCCTAAATTCAATCCACATAAATCAAAGATTCATTCATACCAAACCCCAGATTCAAACCATATAAAACCCAAAGATTCATCCATACCAAACTAAGTATCCATCCTTACCAAACCCTAAGTTCAAACCATATACAACCCAAAGATTCATTCACACAAAACCCTAAATTCAATCCATACCAACACAAAGATTCAAATCATATAAAACCCAAAGATTTTTCCACATAATACAATTGATTAGATTCTCCCCTTTCATAACCACAAATTATATTCTCCCATACAAGACTATAAGTTAGATTCTCCCACATAAAATCATAAATTAGAATATCCCAAGCAAAATCATAATTTGGATTAATTGGATTCCCCCAAACAAATCATAAATTAGATTCTCCCAATCAAATCATAAATTAGGTTCTCCCATATAATGTCATAAATTACATTCTCCCCAAATAACGTCTTAAATTAGATTCTCCCTAACAAACCATAAATTCAATTCTCCCATATAACATCATAAATTATATTGTCTCCCACAAAACCATACAAAACCATAAATTAAACTTCCCCATATAAAACCATAAATTATATTCTCCATACCAAAACCTCAAAAATCATAAATCAGATTCTTACACACGAAACCCTAAAATTCTCCATTTTATTCCTTTACTCATGAATCAATGGAATACTTAGGTCAACTCACATCCCTTAATCAAATTCTTTCTCCATCATCCTTTTTCATCCTTTCTCCCACATAAAATCATATCAACATCCTCACATGCATGTCTTACAAGGTCATACACAAGTAATACACATGCCATACGAAAACATACTTCAACTCTATGTCATAGCATATACGGCATAATTAATAATCATAAACATAGAATGCATAGCATATGAATCACAAAATGCACATTAGCACATAAAAGGCCTTAGCACCCCTTACCTAAAACGACACCGATCTTGGAGCACGTTCCTACGCCTCCTTAGAGCTTTGACCAAATAATAACCTCAACAAAATTCTAACTTTACTAAAGACATAAAAATAATAGAGATATTATAAACCTTGATAATATAGGGTTAAATATTTTACCCTAATGATAATAATGATACTAATATAATAATATCAAGAATAATAAAACTAATATCAATGAGAATATAAATAATAATAACAATAATAATAATAATGATACTTAATATAATAATATCAAAATTAATAAAACTACTATCAATGAGAATCTAAATAATGATAACAACAACAACAAAAACAACAATAATAATAATAATAATAATAATAATAATAATAATAATAATAATAATAATAATAATAATAATAATAATAATAATAATAATAATAATAATAACAATAACATATAAGTTTTCAAATAACTAATGACTTACCATTTATTTAATATTAATAATAAAATTATTAACATATATAATAATATTAAAATAATAAAGATAATGATAATATTATTATTAATGGTTATAATAACAGTAGAAATAATAATACTAAAATAAATAAGTGCAAATGTTAATACAAAATTAGGGCCTAAGATTTTCCAGAATAATTAATAAAATGATAATAATAATTATTCTAATAATTATAATAATAATAATAATAATAATAATAATAATAATAATAATAAGAATGATAATAATCCCATAATAATTCAATTAATAACTTAAAATTCGAAACTAACAATAATATTGTTTTATTACCACTCTCCACCCTGCAAGTACAATTCAGAATAAAATTTCTCATCAAATAATAATAAAACATATTAAGAATAAAAATATTAAGAATAATAATAATGGTAATTATATGCAAATAATTGAAATAAATTAAATCAAGGCTTATAATAATATGGAAAATGGTTGAGAGGGTCTAGGGTTCAACCTTAAGCTGGTGGGGATAGGTGGCACCGGCGGTGGTTCACGGCGGCGGCGGCGGTGGCCGGAAAAATAGAAGAACATAGAAAAAGATGAATGTTGGGAAAAAAATAGGGAGAATTGAGGTGGTATAAGAGGTGTTTATTGTTGCCAAGGAGGAGAGGGACAAAATGATGGTGGTGGTGCAGCCAAAGGTGGCGGCGCACGGCGGTGGAAGGCGGTTGAAGGCTTCGGGGTCAAAATTCCGGCGAGAACGAGCATCTAACTTTGCATGATTATTGAGGCTCGTACAAGAAGAATCGAGAGATGAAAATGGTTTAGTTAATTAGATGAACTTTTAGGGAAGAGAATGGAATGTTTCGATGGCGCTGAGGTTGGCTAACGGCGGCGGAAGAGGCATCTGAAGTAGCGGTGGCCGGCACTCGAGCTTAGGGTTTCGGGGAAGAACAAACTCCAAAAACTCATACAATCTAGCTATTTTTAGATTGTAGATGGTATAATAGGATTTTGGGGGGCGGCAGGAAGTTATGGGTTGTAAGAATTTGGGCAGCCGGCGGCGGAAAACGGTCGACCAACGTTTGGTTTGCTTCGACGGTTCGCGAGGTTGGGGAGAAGAAACGGGCGAGACATAACGTCGAATAATTATTCTAATCTATTCCTAGAGTTAAGAGGAAGGCAATGAGACAAGAAACGACCAGTATTATTCATTGTAACCGGAGATGCCATTGACGGAGTCGAAGGTGCAGTAGCGTCGACGGAGGAGGAAGGAGGAAGAAGGAAGAAGGAAGGGAGGCGGACTGGTCGGCCGGGGAAAAGAAAAGAAAAAGGGAGAACCGGGCGGTCGAGCGTGGGTCGAAGGGGTTATTAAATGAAACAGTGAGTTTCGGTGGTAAAGAAGGCAAAATGCGGCGCGGCATAGGGTGGAAGGAGGACGCGCAGGCGCGAGGGTAATGGATTAAATTAAACGGTGAGTTTCGGTGGTAAATGGATCAAAACGCAACGCAGAGACGGTAGAAGGAAGAAGCCGCGCGGGCTGGGCCGAAGGAAAGGAAGGCGGGGGAAACTGGGCCGCTGCGCCAGGCCCAGTCAGGGAAAAGAAGAGGAAAAAGAAAAAGAAGAAAAAGAAAGAAAAAGAAAAGAAAAAGGAAGAAAGAAAAAGAAAAAGGGAAAAAGGAAAGGAGAAAAATAATTAGATTAGGGCCAATTAAATTAATCTAAATATTTAGGATATTTAAAAATAATAATATTTAAATAAAATAATATTTAAATCTCTTTTTAGGCTAAATTAGGATTTTTAAAATATTTTCCATAAATTCCATTTTAATTATCAAAACACCTTAAATTCCTCCAATTAAATTATTTATAAAATTATTATTCAATTAAAACTATTTTCTCATTCTTATTTTAAATAAAATAATTTATTTAATTAATTCCCGAATTAAAATCTTTAATTAGCTAAAATACCCAAATTCCTCCTAATTAACATACTTATAAATTTATTCTTGATTTTCCCTAATTAATTTCCTTTTATTTTAATTAAAATAATTTATTTAATTAATCTTTATGATAAAACCTCATTTAAATATAATATTTAGAATTAGGAATTTTCAGGGCATTTCAGATATCTCTGAAATGAAGGAACAAACTTGTGCTAGACTTTTAGATGGCCTTAACATGACTATTTAAGACAAGGTAGAAACTTGAATAATGATTCTTTATATGAAAAGATTAAATTATCCCTAAGATTTGAAAAAATAAATTAAATCCACTAAGCCTTATGCTAAATAAAGCACTCCATCTACAAAGTACTACTTAAGTACTCAAGCTACAAAATTTAGAGCAAGTACTTCAACTTCTACCAATATTGATAAAAAAAATAGAATTAATAGAGAGGAGAAAGGAAAAAAAAAATGAATGAAGTCTCTATTAGTTAATGTTTCAATTTTCAAGGGTTTGGACACTTCACTCCTGAATGTCCTAATCAAAGGGTATTATCAATACAAGAAATTGAAGCTATTAGGACACGTGAAGAATATCATGATTTTAAGATTTTTGAGGAGGCTTCTAGAAAACTTATAGAATTAGAGAGTGTTTATTATGTCTTGGAGAGAGTAGTTCAAGTACAAGCTACTAAGCATACTACTCAATGGGAGAAGATATTTAAGACAAAAGAAAGAGTAGGAGATATGGTTTGTCGTATTATGATTGATAGTGGATCTTATATCAATGTTTCCAATGAGAGGGAGATTAAGGATTTCAGGTTGAAAACTACACCACATCCAAATCCTTATTCTCTTCAATGGTAAAATAATGACAAGGGATTCAAGGTAATAAAACAAATCCTAGCATCATGCAAAGTTGGTAACTATCATGATGATGTGCTATGTGATGTTTTACTTATTGATGCATGTGGAATCTTATTAGGTAGATCATGGAAGTATGATAGAAAGGATATTCATATTTGTATCACTAAGAAAATATCTAGTTGAGAAGGATAAGAAGAAGCATAAACTTAAGCCTTCTAAATGTGATAATGAGAGCATAGTCGAGAAAAAAAAGAGTTTATTCTTGTATGAAAAGGCTATGGTTAAATGTATTCAAGAATAAGTGAGTTGTTATGCTATGGTTATGAAATAATATCTATAAGGAGAGATAAATAATGATAATTCTCAAATGGATAAACTCCTCAATGAGTATCATGATATTTTTCCTAATGAATTACCACCTAAAACTCTACCTAAGAGGAGAATAGAGCATGCAATAGATTTACCTCCTGGCATGCCCTTACCTAATATTCCTGCATATCAATGTAATCTAGATGAGGCTAAGGAATTAGAAAAAAAAAATCCAAGATCTAGTAAGAAAATGATTTGTTAAGGAAATCATGAGTCCATGTTGTGTGCCTATATTACTTATCCCTAAAACGAATCATACCTAGCATATGTGTATTGACTCAAGGGTTGTTAACAATATAACTATAAAATATCAATTTCTGATGCCAATATTGGATGATATGTTAGATTTATGTGGTATATGAGTATCTTCTAATATTGATTTGATAAGCAAATATCATCATATGAGAATAGGGGAAGGGAATGGATCAGAAAGTGCATTAAAAAAATATGGTCTTTATGAGTGGACAATGATGTAGTTTGGTATATGTAATGCACCGAGTTCATTTATGAGATTGATGAATGAATTTATTCAATATTTTCTTGGACTTTTCATCATGGTGTACTTAGATGATATACCTGTGTATAGTTGGAATGAACATAACCATCTTATTAATCTAAGTAAACTATTTAATAAGCTGAGGGAGGCTAAACTATATGGAAAAAATGGAGAAATGTTATTTTATGCTTTTGATTATAGTTTTTCTTGGGTATACTTTGAGTAGCGAAAGTATTAAAGTTGATCCCACAAAAATTGAGGTTGTTAAGTATTGGCCAACACCTAAGGATATTAATGAGGTAAGGTGTTTTCATTATTTGGCAATTTTCTATGGGATATTTATTAAGGATATTTCTACTATTACTACATCGTTTACCCGAACCATGAATGAATAATGGTGAATTTAATTAGAGTGAGGATGAAACCAAGGCCTTCCAAACTCTGTAGAATAAGCTACATAATGCACTAGTACTAGCTTTACCTGACTTTGAAAAATTATTTGACCTTACGTATAATGCAAGTGGGGTATGTATAGGAGGTGTAATCTCACCGGAAAACAAACTATTGCATTTTTTTAGTGAGAAATTAAATGGAGCAAGATTGACTATTCAACCTATAACAAAGAGTTATATGCCATCATATGAAGTCTAGAAACATGTATTTATTACCTAAGGCCTAAGCCATTTGTTTTGTGGTTGGACCATGAGACTAGAATATTAGTCTAAAGCATGCAAAATGGGTTACTTTCTTACAATCCTTCATATTTTTTGTTAAGCATTTTAATGGTAAAGAAAATGAAATGGTAGATGATTTGTCTAGAATATCCATGATATTATTAATGTTGGATATTATGTTATTTGTATTTGAGATGTTAAAGGAACTGTTTGATAAAGATGAAGATTTTGTTGACATCTATAATGCATGCAAAAAGAATGGCAGTTGATGTAATGATTTACTACAAGATGACTATCTCTTTAAACATAATAATTTGTGTAAACATCACTCTAGTGTACGTGATTTACTTATTAAAGAAGTACATTAACGGGTATAGCTAATCATTTTGGAGTTTATAAGGCCATGGAAATACTACAAGAAAATATCTACTAGCCACGGATAATAAAATTAATACAAGCTATTATTGAAATATGTGTGACTTGTTAAAAGAGTAAAAGTTTCATCCATAAGGGTTTGTATACTCCTTTACCAGTGCCTAATCAACCTTAGCAAAATGTTAGCATTGATGTCATTTTGGGACCACCAAGAACGAAAATGGGTAAAGATTCTAATCTTGTGGTAGTAGATTAATTTTCAAAAATGGCACATTTCATTAAGTCTGAGAATGCAACACATGTAGCGGACTTATATTTCCAAGAAATAGCAAAGTTATATGGATTTCCTAAACATATAGTATTATATAGAGATTTCAAATTCTTGAGCTACTTTTGGAAGACACTTTGTCATATGTTAGCTATTAAGTTGTTCTTTAGTATTTCTCATCATCCACAAATGGATATGTAAACCAAAGTAACTTATAGAAATCTAGGTAATTTGCTATAAGGGTTTGTGAATAAGAGCACAAAATATTGGGATATAAGGCTCGCACATACTAAATTTCCATTCAATAAGAGTCCTTCTAGTTCAACACATTCGAGTCCTTTTAAGGTTATCTATGGGATTAATCCTTATCTGCATATTGATATGTTATCATTTAAAAGAAGATATATAAAAAAGTTATGATGTCAAGGAAAGAATCAAATACTTTAAAAAAACTTCATCAATAGATTAAATAAAACATTAAAAAATCAAATGCCAAAACCCAAGCTCAAGCATATAAAATTATAATTCAATAAGTGTTTAGAAAAGGAGATTTTGTATGGTTCAACTAAAGAAAAGAAAGCTTTTTGAAATTAAGAAAGAATAAACTAATGCCAAAAGCATATGGGCCATTCAAAATTGTATGAAAAGTTGGAAATAATGCTTATGAACATGAATTGCCTAAACATTATGTACGAGTATCTAGGATGTTCAACATTAGTGACTCATTTCCTTACTATAGTGATGCTAATTTGAGGGAAAACTCTTCTTTTACAATAGGAGAATGATGTAGGAGCATATCTAGATCACTCTCAATATTATTCTTCATAAGATGAAGAATGAAAAGAATTAGCATATTTCAAGATGGAACCCATTGTGCTTGAAAATTCTAATGTTTATAATATTTTGTCAAGTAATTCTTATAGGTATTGTTTATGTTTGCAAGAATTTTATGCTACTGAATATATTTGATGTACAAGACAACTACAATGGTATTAAAAGGATTACAAAGTGTAAGAAAGAATGAGGGTACATGACACAATGTTGGACTACATATGTCAAATTGATGTATTACATTATTAAAGTTTTTTAGCTTCGTTATTTTACTATATACTTCACAATACTTGTAAATAGTCATTGTAAATCATTAAATATATGCTTTTAATATGTATTAGGAGGTTAATTTCATTAATAAGGGCTAAATAGTGTGCTTATTAATGAAAGGGGCTTGCACGGTTGCATAAATATATAAAGCTTGTACATCGTGATCTCCCAAGATCATGTTGAGTTCATTAATGAACTTTTGACAATGCTTATCAACTTCTACATAAATCGAAGCATTGGTGTCTTTGCAATACTTGAGGCTTATAGAAAAAGTACCTATAAATGTTGAAGATTGTTCAGTGATTGTCTTCCACATCAATAATAACAATATAAAGGGATGTGACAGGCGTAATCAACATAATTATGGCTTATCATACAATCTATACATCAATTAGGAGGAAAACTACTTAGAAATTAAAATATGATAAGATAGGGAACTAGGGTGATTTCTTAGAACATAAATAAGCATTTGGATATTAACTCTTAATACTACATTAAAAATGTTCTATCAAAAGGGATCAATTAGAAATAAGAGTCCAAAAAGGCATTCGAATAAAAATTAACAACTAGAGAACATAACTCTACATCCAACCCTTCCAAAGATCACTCCTCAATAGATAGATCATAAAAAGTAAAAAATTGATCTAAGATATTTTCCTCAACTTGAAAAACAAATTTTTTGTGATATGCTTCTGGGAGTGAGAAAAACCCATAAAAATGATAATAAGTACGCTTTACATTGTGCAAGGGAACAATATAGTCACAACAAAGGTATAGAAGTACATAATTTCAAATGGAAGAATAATAATTCATATTAATAGAACATAATATAATGAAAGAGAAGAAATAAACTAGAGTTACATTATTAGGGATAATTACTATCATTTTTTATAATTATATTGAGTTCAAAGACAACACTATTCTTAATCTAGTAGAACAAACTCAAGCATCTCCTAGGGGAGAATGCTTATGAGCCACTATTATCATCTAAAAGAATGACCTTAATACTATGAAATGCATCATTCTCCTAGCCACTATTCTTAAGTTGTTGGAATGGTCATAAAAACCTCCTATAGTAAAATACTCTTATGTCACTATTATCAATCTTTACTAACATGATCTTTCACTTTAAGTAATTAATGCCTTATTACACTGTTGTCCCTGTCAATCTCATCATACAGAAACAAATGTAAATACACAAGACACATAAAAAAAAGGGCTTAAAAGAAATGAAAACCAAAGTCACAAACAACAAAACAAGGCGATGATTGGGATATTCCCTAAGAAAAAATGCCATATATCCCCTCTTAAACCCTAGTTGTACAACATATGCACAAGTTATCCCATAAGACTCATTTTATCACAAAATTTTATACACCATTCTAAGATAACATTGTCAATGGTATATTAGAAAAATGAAGGTCTAATTCCATTGTATTACATAAGTAATAACAATCTTATTTCTAGGATTAATTTTTATTATTTAAGTCATTTTCTCATTTTATTAGACTTATGCTCCTCATATTTACTTTTAATATTCCACATGACATACTTATCAAAATATAAACCAATATCCCATTATACTACCAAATATTTAATAATTAACCCATATTGACCAAAACATTATTTTTTAATAAATGGCCTCAGGTATTATTTTAGGTTACTTGTATCCCATGCAACCACTACTTGAGCATATTACTCATGAAATAATTTATAAACTCCCATTAATTATCATGCCATAATTATTTTTCCACATTGTCACAAAATCTCCTAAATACCGTTATAATAGCCGCAATACCCAAATTTCCACAAATCCTTAAAAATCCAACATAAATAATTTCCTAGCTTTTATTTGTTACATCACCATAAAAATTAACCATAATCATTATCCATTTTTCATACTTAGTAAAAAAAATGAAAATACCATAAACTCTTGTACCCCACTCAACATTTTAAGAAATGACTTATGGCAACAATATCATATAAGCCCATGTTTTTCACATGGCACTAGCTTTCCAACATTTATTACCAAAGTTGTATACATTGATATAACTAACATGAAAGCAATAATATATTATAATAAAATTTATTGGACACAAAAAAAAATTAGCATTCAAAATTTCCTAACTACAAAATATGTCATTATGAAAATTACATGAGTCTTTAAGAACGCAAAACCCTAAGATGCCTCCTCCAAGACCATTAGAAAATCACCTAAAAACTAATAGAAATACATTTGTATAAAATAGGAATACAACCAAGTAAAATATAATCTAGATAAGGCTAGAAAAGGAGCAAAACCAAATAAAATGAATCTATGGGAAAATGTTGAACAAGCTTAACGAAATTGCATAAATTAATGGCATGACAATGGTGAGAGTTGCATCAAGGGGTGATGTAGCTAAGGGGTGTGGGGTTATTTTTATTCCTACGGAGGTGTTTCATTAAGGGGTGACATACCCATAGTGTTTATTGAATGGGATGCCAACACAGCTAGTGTAAGGTCACATAATGTGTTGGTTTTTTTTGTGAGGTTGTGGTGCAGATGTTGGTGGGTCTTACATGAGTTTGTGATGCAGATAAAGGAAACTTACATGATATTCTCACATATGTAGGTTATGATCAATGTGATTTAGGTTTTTTTGGTGTATAAAGTCGTTAAATATTAAGATTCTTTGAAGGATAGATACAATTTAGGGGTGGGTTGCATGAGAAGTTGACATTGGTATGGGGTATGCTTGGTTGGGTTTTAACACCAGGATTTAGGTAGGGATTTTTAATGCACTAAACTTTGAGTTACATGAGGTTTTAGAGGTTATATCAAGCTTCTATAGACAATAATAACTTATGATAATGAAATGAACCATACAGAAGTTGATTGAAGGAAGAAAAATTCTAAGGAAGGTTTTGTGCGATAATAAATGAAGTCAGAAGAGATAATTAAATGTTATACATAGCTAAGGTTGTGGTGGTGTGTAAATTTGAGATAATTATAGAAGAAGTAATAGGTGGTTATAGGTAAAGTAAGATATTAAGGGATTTGGGGTAAAAATAAAATTCCCTTGATGTATCCTAGAGGTTGAGGGAGGTGGTGCTAGTGATGATAAGGTAGGTTAATGGGCTAAGTGAGAAGAAGTGGGGGAGATGGTGTGGGAGGGGAGGGGAATAAGAAGAGTATGGAAGGAGAAGAAGAAAATGGAAAAACAAAAGGAAAAAAATGAAATTTAGAAAAAAAGAAGAAGAGTAATTTAGAGTTAAGCTTAGATTTCTATTTAATATTAGTACTAACAAATTAGGATTAGATAAAAATATTAATTATCTAAAATTAAGCTAAGGTTAGTTTTTAGGTAATACAATAAACGTCACCCCTAATGAAAGAGAAAAAAGGATTATAAGCCTCTCATGTGTTAATGAACTCATGTTATTCATTTATGGCAACAGGGAATTAGTTTCCCTCCTAGTACATACCTTCTACACATTCTCTTCCTTATCTAACTTGCAGCTAAATAGTTATTTGAGCAATATTTTTTGAATTTTATATCACAAGTTGACATATTCAATATAATAAAATATATTCATATAAAGGAGTTTTCACTACCTGTTACGTAACTAATGTTCCTTATTCTAGAACAAGACTAATAGGTCTTCATTTCCATTTCCTTATTTAAAAAATGACCGTGGGTATGATAGTTAATCCCACTTCTGTATTATGAGAAGTAGTAGATGAAGATGTATACCATCTACTTATTCACTATCTATTTGCTCATATTATATGGAATAAGATCCTAAGCAAGATGCAATGGGGTAATATTCCCCAATCTTGGCCTACCGAATTAAAATGGTCAACACAATCAAGGAGAATACCCAAAGAGAATACTTTTACTTTGAAGATATTATTTATTGCATTTCCTTACCATGTTTGTAGGGAGATAAATGTTGGGATTTTTCAAGGATTGAAATCCTCTAATGAGATAATCCTAAATCATCTTTTTCGTGTTGTATCTTAGAGAATAGCTAAATGCAAGCTAATGATAGATTCCATAAGTCAATTTTGATGGTTGATTTCTTCCACTTTTAACAATATTTATTTCTTGGATCTTTCTTTCCTTTGAAATTTTGGTTAATTCATGCCACTTTTTATAGTAATCAAATCTAATTACTTTACAAAAAAAAAAGAACCAACGGTTTGAAAAGCTTAATTGAAGGGATAAGAAGTTGAATGCTACTTAAGCAAGGAGAATAAGAAAAGAAGTGGGTTGGTTAATAATCAAAATCACACATGCAACACATACATATGAAAGTGTAGGATATAATTAATATAGGTATGTCAGGAGGAATTTATAACTAACTTGCGCACCAATTATAGTAAAAAAAATATTTAGGGCCACATAAATATAAACATATAGAGGGTAAAGGGGTTGCATGGTTCAAATGATATGAAGAAGGAAATGGGAAATGAATGAAAATCTCATGAGAATAAAGATAATATGAGAAAATTGATGTGGCATGCATAAAAGAATGGAAAAAAAGTGGGCCTACAAGATAGATATATAAGTAGAAACTCACAAAGTTAGTGATTATGACAAGTAATAAATGAAGGAATATTTACTTAGAAAATGGAGCAAAGGTGCCTTGTATGGAGGTAATATCAAAATCAATATCATGTGAGGAAGAAGGTTATATAGCTTTGGGTAAGGTAGAAAATTAAGGGGGCCATTTAGAATAAGTTACTAGTCTTAGAATGATAATTGTCCAAAAATGATTAGGAAACATTAAGGACTATTCCTAAGCATTACATCTGCCAAGTACGAGTCATATCAATGAGGGTATGCTAAACTAAATAAATTTCTAAGATTATATCTAAGAATGAATCGATTGATTATATTAGGTATCATAGAAGTAACATAAGTTTAAGCTAAATAAAAGTAAGATTTGATAAATGATTATGTCAAAAAAATGTTGAATACTAATAAAAACTAAAGGTAAAAGATTTTTAATTAATTTTTAAAGTAGAAAAATGAGAATAAATTTCATAATTTTTATATAACTGAATGGGATAAATTAGTGCATAAAAGAAGGAGTAAAAAAACATGAAATGGAATGTCAATCTTATTTTTTCATCTGAAGTTTTATATAATTTTAATTATGACTAGGAGACTCAAAAAGAAGTTAAGATATCTAAATATAAGGGAATTGAAAAGATTTGAGAGATGTTGGATAGCTAAAATAGCTAAAAATATGGGTTAAGAAATAAAATATATTAAATGTTATATAAATGTAGGAGTTATGTTATTTAATGATTTATTGCATATTTTGAGGAAAACAAAAACCTTAGTTACATTTTAGAAACATTTGGATCCACTATTCATATCCTTGATGACACCTTAGTTCTTGATGCAGGAGTAAATACTTAAGAATTGGCATTCATTATTTAGAAATAATCTCCCATAAAATTGAATACAAATGGATGTTTATTCTTCTATTAATAGATAAAACGTACCATGCAAGCTACTAGGCATATACATGCATGTGCAAGACATGCATGGTGGGTGTGGCTACATGCATGCGATACGTAATATCCAGCTTGGACTTGCATATCAGTTGATTTATTTAATTAATTCATTAATTAGTAGTGTTAAAAATTAGCTAGAGAATAAATTAGCATAAATCTACCTTTTTAAAACACATTCTATACTCTTGTATCTTTTAGCATATTCTACATTCTAGCATCTTTTAGCTCGGTATGTTTTGAAGAATTATGCTTTTTAGTTAGTATCTTGTAATCAGTAGCCTTGGCTATATAAATACATATAACCCATGATAGGAGATAGGTAAAGATTTAATTGAAGTTGAATGCAAATTGCAAGTATTAAATTCTATGTGAGTTCATCTAAAGTTTAATTGAATCTGTGTGAACGATTAATCTTGAAATCCTTAATCTCTTCATCTACGTGAATTAGAGATTAAGTACTATCTTTTAAAATTTCCATAACCCATGCCTTTATATCCATATTCATCGTCCAAACACATCCCAAAAGAAAAGCCCAAATTTGAAAAACCCTAACCCTTATTTTCAAAACTAAACCCTAATGCACGACACCTTTATCATTAAGCCCTAACTGTAGAATCATCATCTTCATTATCACATCATTATTGAATAATAATAATCATCATCATCTCATGAAATCATCATCAAGTCATCATCACCATATTCGAATGATCATCATCATTATCCTACCTTGTTACAATATCTTCATCATCAATACGTCACTTTTGAATCTTCTACTTCTTAATTTCGACATCATTGAGCATTTAAATATTTAATAACTCCCTATTCCGACACACATTAGTTCTATGTGATCTCTTGAGCCTCTTTTTTCCATTCAACCTCACATGGATCATTCTAAATCAATCATATTTTTCTTCATTGGATTTTTCATAGTCTTGTAGCCATTTTTAAAAATAGTAAATAACTGTTTTGATGGTAGCACTATTTTTATTTTAGATAGCTTTTATCATATTTTATGCCTTGAAATTACATTTTTAATTATCTAGAATCAATGAAACTTTGAGGATAAGTTTATTTAATGTTCTAAAGATACATATAAAAATGTGAACTAAGAGTTTTTAGGATTAGGAAATTTTGGAGAGAGGAAATAAAGAAAGAATAGAAATAATATCTAGTGTGATATTTAAATGATATATGCCTTAAATGGAAAATTGTACCGCCTATTTATTAATTTGAGATAAAAGAGGACTAAGGAAAGTATAAAGGATAAATGGAAACACAATTGTTGATTGGTAGAAATATGGGTTATTTTCCTAACAACTTAGTTGGGCTGTTAGTTAGGAAGGTTGTATTTAAAGTAAGGTAACTTGCAGTTTTTAATTGACTATTAATCTAGTTGGGATGGGTGATTGTGAGGGTATATGACTCTAGTATTGGTTGGGTGATAGTTAGAAAATTTTAGTTTTGGAAATACCCATATCAACACTCATTTAAAAAATTAAATCATCATTGTCCATCAACTTTTGGGGATTAGTATAAATAGTACCCGTTAGCTCAAAAAGATTACTATTGAAAATAATCATATCATGACTCCATTCAAACAATAAATGGTCCTTATCTATCATTTCTTTTATAATGAACCTTACCTACACCTATCTATGCCATAGGCAAAACATATTTTCATTATTATGGAAGTAAGAGACATGGTTGGGGAGAATCACAAATATAGCAAGGGAGGATTTTAGGTATTATGAGTAGGGAATTGTAGATATTTTTACAGAAAATTTTAGAAACTGATGGTGATAAAACAAACCTAACCAATGGGAAATGAAAATAATTTTGAAATAAATATAAACATCACTAAGGGAAATGAAAAACATTATCAAGGAGAAATATAAATGTAAGTTAGGAGAATAAAAAAAAATATGGTCTACAGGAATTATTGAGTGGGAATTATAAAGTTCGTTAATAATTCTGTAGTGTACTAGGTAATTTTGAATTCTAGGCTAAAGACCCTAATGACACTTGCCTAAGATTATAATTTTGCAAAAATTAGATCCACTCATTTCAAGAGAATGTAAGCCACTTGTTTGTAATGAAACCCAAGATATCATTTTCCTATATAAGATTTAATAATAAACCTTTATTTCTAAATAACATCTCATTGGTTAATGATTATTGGTGTACCCTAGTAGATAATTAGATTCTAACTCTTTAGTTTCTAGACATTCCCTAAGGCATTCCTAGTGTGCCTCTATTTATATTTTTAGCTTCTTTTCTTCTACCTCATTTCCTATCTTCAAATTTACTTTATGCAAAAATTAACCACTATAGTATTATTACAATATCCAATCTAAATAATCTCCCCTCTAATGTGATGGCCATTTAATACATTGTGAACACGGTCGACTATAAGAATGCCTTTAGTTGTTAAAACCCCTCCTTTTTTTAACCTAATTAATGGTATATGACAATTTAAAATTCCATATGGTCATTATGGTTGTCATACTCACATCAACGCCCCACCATACATTACATCTCTTTATTATCCTGACAAATATCTTACTTTCTTAAATGCTTTAAGAGCATTAATTTTAAATGTGTTACCTCTTTTGTCTTCAATGTTCTCGTCCCAATTTTTTTAAAACTACTCATTCACTTATTTTTTTGATCTTAAAACACCAAAACCTAATTCTTTCAAATTTCATCGTTCTAATATTAATTCTAAATACAAAACTTGAAAGGTTAATTTTACCATGTCTACCATATTTATTGATCAATTAGAGCAATCTCACTATTCTAGAGCATATTGTACTAATTCAACCCTCATTCATAGGTTGTGCGAAAGATCCCTCAAGGGATGTATCATGACTTTTTTTTTGGCTAAGGCTTTCTATGCTAGCATACTATTGGAGGAACATCCATATTTTACCATCAAAAACTGTTTCTTGGGTATGATTTATAATGTTACTATGATTACTTAGGAGGAAGTGTATATTAAATTAAGACGTGATAATTACTTATGATGGTCACCTTTCACTTGCAATAGCATCTTACTCAAGGTCCCCTTAACTTCATTACAATTTCATGTAGCTTCGCCATGGTTATACCGATTTGTTTGAGCTAGCATTTTCCTCTAGCCCATGAAGTATGATGATCTAGTGAAGCCAACCCCTATGTCTAGTAATTTATTCTATGTGAGCCACCAATATAAACAAGCCTTAGCAACATAATTCTTTAATTTTGAGATGTCAATGTTGCAAGATCTAATCAATTAAAAGCCCTTTTGCATCTTAGCATCCCTCTCAGTGCTCCACTAACCTTTTAGCCAGCCCACATGCGACCTAACTATTGATGCATTATCATCTGATGTATCTCCCCTATTATGCTAAGCTTACATGAAAGGTACACTAATACATTCCTCACCTATTTAGCCATTATGAGTTGTATTCACTAGTTTCATTTACTAATTATTGTGTTGATTTAGTTATGCTACATTATAATGTGTGTGTGTGTGTTTTTTTTTAGAAAGATGGGTAGATTTTGATCTAAGTTTCCAGTAATGCATATGCCTTAAAAAAATGTTAAAAATAATTGAGAACATATTAAGGGTTTGATGTATTAATTTTTAATCATTATCCTAAGCATTTCTTGTTAAGCATATTTATTTCCCCAATATACATGCATAAAATTATGTAGCATTGAGCATGTTAATTTTCTTATAATTTTAAGTGTACAAAAGCATGGTATAATAGGTTTAATGTTGTGAATTAACTATGAATGATGTATATGAATAACAAGATAGTTTGAGCATATTTAGGATTTTTTTTCATGATTATTATTAATCATATGCCTAAAGAAAAAGGCTATCTTCTAAGTTTTCCATTTTTATATCATCCCAATATTAATGTCATTTGTTTGTTAAATGATGTTCAATATGAAAGTACAGGATTCATGATGAATTTGATTTGCATGTCAAGGTTAAATTTGTAAAATCATATGTGGGTGTAAATGTCATCTGTCATATCTTGTAATTTACCTACATGATATGGTGTTTCAAATTATTGTATTAATTTTATTCTTTCTATTATAAAATGTTATTTCAAAGAAATTAGCATTCAAAATAGACACTATTGTGGAAAATAAAGTTTTAAGGGCATTTTGGGCATTTACTACCTAAGACACGAAAGTATAAATAATTAGACATAGGATGGACGTAGTAGGTTGATTGAGTTTACCTTAGTGTTGACTTTAACATTGGGTTGATTATCGACGTTAGGGTTGACTTGAATAATGGGAAGTAAGGAAAAGTAGCTGAGTATGGAAATTAGAATTATATGTGTGTTATATGGTATTTTATAATTAGTTGAATAATATATTAATATTTTAAGTGAAAGATCTCAATATCAATAATAGTGGATCCTTAAGGATAGCTACTCTAAAGATGTTTAGCCTATGGTTTTGTTAGGATTTTGCTTGTGTGCCTTAGTGCCCCCATTAGGCCCAATATCTTACTCTACTTAGCTCTTCAAAATTCTTAGAGGGTATGCATAATTATGGATTATGTTTCCTTATTGATATGGCACTATGCTTCCTTTATGAGTCAGTGTGACCAAGGTTCCTTAGTGTCCTTGAGATGATAATTAGTAAGATGTTATGTTGCCTTTGTGCATGAGTATGGCTAGAGTACCTTATTATATCTTGGGATATATTAAATGATGATTATTTTATTAGTTGTTTGGTAGTTACTTTTATGCAGTACCATTGGTTATATTGATATGAATTAAGTTGCCTATGGTGCTTAATAGAACATATACTTTTGAAGTTAGAGATCGTGTGAATTAGGACAAATTTATGCATATATTTTCTACATAACAAGAATAATGGTCAAGGGTGTTGTACCTACTTGTTCCACAAGACAATAATTTTAACACTCTAAAACTTTATAATACTAATTTTCAAGTGATTATGCTTTCAAACAAAATCTAACCATGAAAAGTTACCTTTATTATTTTTTTAACCTTTTATCTGTAACCTAGAAAAATTCTTAAATAAATTAACCTAATTATTTTTTTCCTTTTTATTAAAAAAATAAAGTTCTAGTTAATTTTTTCCCTATTTATTTTTCCTAGCTAGATAGCCAAACCCCAAATGATTGATACAAATAATTTTACCCTAATTCATTAATTCTATATTAAAACCTAATTCTACTCATTACCTTAAAATTTATTTTTATTTATTATCCATTTTCTTTCTTTTCTCCCCTATCGCAATTAACCTACCTCCTTTCGTCTTCTATCCAAGAATCACCTCTTTGCATGGCCTTTTTTTTCTCTTAATTTCCTTTCATTTCCCATCCATTACCACTCCTACACCTCCACCTACTCCCTACAACCCTGACCATGTCTCTACTTCAACACCACACCACACCCATATCCATTAGGCCCACCAACCCTTAACTAGATGCATATATATACTTCACTACTCCCCTCAATTATTACCTAAAACCAACCTTAACCACCACTCCCTCTTTTTTCCTTCTTCTTCTTTCTTATTGTCAACCCTATTTGGTCGGCTTCATTTCTCTAATTCTTCTTCAAACAACCATGTGACCCTCTACATAGCCATGCCCACCCTATTTCCCATTTATCCAATGACCACCCACCCAGCCAAGCACCTACCATCCTTACCTTTTTCCAGCAACCCAAATCCCCTATCCTCACCTTCTATGCCCGAACTGCCCCTTCATTCATTCCCCACACCACCATTATTTCCATGCATCACCTTTCCAAATAATTCCCATCGTTTTGGGTTAAATTTTCAGGCATCCTCAACCCCCTCGGTGTTACCCTTTCCATTGTGCCCTTTTTCCAACTATGTTGCCGCCTTTTTCTTACAACTCCCATTCAATGTGACCTACCCTCACAAAATCTATCCTTCCTTAGTATGTAATACCCCATCCTAAAATCTATCGAATTGTAATGAATATCATGTTGATGTAAAATAAATTAGCTTTAGATATGCAAAGGGCTTGAAAGTCCAATAAATTTTTGAATTATGGGTGCTAATCAACTATTTTCCCTAATATATTGACACATACCCTTACGACTTATCAATTTTATTTTCTAACAAACCAATCAACTCGTTTTCTCAAATCCACCAACTAATTGTCATATAATTTTATATCCTTGTTTATTTTTGATTTAAATCTATTTCAAATGTTTATGAAAACATCTATTAAATCAATTTGTGCTAATAAGCATATTTTGGTGCTTTGTGATTATTTTTCTATTATTTAGATCCTTTTATAATTTTACTTAGCTAAAATTCCTAAAAAGTACTTTTGTGGCATATCTTGGCTTCTCTCTCTTCTTCTTCACTTTTCTTTCTCTTCTTGCACCTATGGTTGTGTATTTGACTTTCTACACCTCTTTCCTACCTTACCAATCATATTCCATTCCTCTCCCTTGTTACACTCTATCTCCCTTACCTCATCATGTGTTTTTGGTATACCTTAGTTTCCCACAGTCTACCCAAATCAATTAGCACTCTCGTATATACACTCCATTCCTGATTTAATTCACTCCTTACCTTCTATATTTGATCATTCTCTCTCATTTCCTTTGTGAAAAAACTCCTAAGTGTTGGGTATTCTCCATTTTTCTTCCCTTTTCTTCTCTACCAAGAAAACAAATTCTCATCTCTTATTTCCTTATCCTTTAGTCAAAATATTTTATCTTCTTTCTTTTCCTAATATTAGCTTTATCTCTCTCTTATTTCTATTTATCAAGGAAGGATTAAGGTTTTGACAAAGTTCAAGATCATAGCTTCATTCTCTTTTGAAATTTCTATTTTGAGAAAAGGTTGATTTATTGCATTTTTTTCTTCTTTTTTTATTATTTTAGTAGAAAGAGTTTTAACTATTTTGACTCCTAATTCTTATAGGAATTGAGTTTCTGTTAGACAATTATCAAGTGTGGAGTCTTTTTTACTAGAATAATTGCTTAAAAGTAAGGCATTCTAATCAATAATATGAATAATAAATGTTACTATTTTTTATGATTTTTTGTTCTTAGTGTATTTTTTTTGTATGAGTTAATTGAATTCTTTGATTTGAGCATGTGGTAATGTTTTCACTTTTGAAGTTTTAAGAAAGTTTTGAGTTATTTGTTATTATACATAATATTGGTAGTTTTGAGCATGATTGTGTTAGGTGTAAATAATACCATGTACCCATGTGATTCTAGGTGTGTAGTATGTCTTTTTATATATTTTATGACACAGAAGCATGCTAGGATTAATATGATAAAGTAGGGTAAATATTCAATAATTGGATCACAAGTATGGGTGGTTTTTCACCTATACTAATCAATTGGTCGGTCCAACAAATCAGTTTATTGTGTGAGTCATCACTTAGTTTGGAAATTTTGTATATTTAGTTGCAAGACTAGTTGATTGGTTTCAAGAACAAATCAATTACATTCCACGAGTACTCAATTAGTTTGATAAACCCATTAGTTGGTTTCCTTATGACCAAAGTGGTCTAGTCTATACTAAAACCCATCAAGTGGTTTGGCCAAACCCATCAACTAGTTCCTATGAACATTTGATTAGAGGAACCAACTAATTGACTGGTTTGCTAGCTTATTTTTACCTTAGATGTGGTAAGATGATACCGATTGATGGGTCCTAGGGGCCAATTTCTTAGTCCTTTTAATTTTATCATGTTTACTTGGTACTTAATGTTCTTTATTCATTCTATCCCTTTCCATTTTTTGATGCAATTACAATATTTTAATCACGATTACAACCATGCTTAACCTCATTTTTTATATGGATCAAGATTACCATATTTTGGGCCTTGTGTGAATTAGTTTGGTTTCACTACTAAATAGTCAAATGGTGGCTTATAAGCCTTAGGATGTGCTTAGTATTATCACTTGAAAACACCTAGATAGTTACTATTAGAATTAATTAGTGATTTTTTTTATCACTTGGTAATTAATGATAATGGGTTAAGATTTTTTTTTAACCTTTTTTATCCAACTCTCAAGGTAACGAGTTGGGAGTTAGTGGGTGGTTCGCCCTATGTTTTATCATTTCACTTAGCAACTATTTTATTATCGAACAAGTTGTAGTTTGTAGGGGATATGTGCAGATCTTTGAGGTATCATAGTACAAGCCCCCTAGCAATTTTTATTCTCCATTACTTAGGTAGGTGTGGTGTTCTAACTTGTTTAGCCCTTATGATGGAGGCATTCAAGGTGTGGTGGGTGAGGTATCTTTATATAAGCCCCCATTTATGTTAGCCCTCGTAAAATGTGCATTTGGTATATGAGAAAATCCCTTTTTGTGTATCTTAATCCAATGTGGTGGGTGTGGTATCCCATCATCTTTGTATGCTACCATGAATTTTATTTATGCTAGAAAACTAGGTGTGGTTGAACAAATTATCATAATAACTAGAAAGTATGTGGTCATTAAGGGAATATTTATAATATAGTTTAATTTATATGTTTCTAATACATGCTTTGTGTTATTATTCTTCCATGGCTTCCATGCAAGTACATTTTTTTTTTATTGTTATCATGAGCCTGGGTATTATACTATGTTATTATTCTTATCTCCATACTAGTATGTGACTTCAATGTGCAGCATGAGCCCTTACTATATTTTTGGTAAAATTTTTAATTAGAACTTAACCATTTTAGTACTACATTTGTGTTATCATTGTAATGATCCAATTTATGGTTGAGTAGATGATGATTTGTAGGGTTACAATTCTCAGCTAGAGTACACTAAGGATGATGTTGTGGGTTAGAATTTGATCATTGCTGAAGATTAGGAGTTAGAATCTGTTTAGTTAAGAGTTAGGCTAACCGGTTAAATGTATTTTTTTTCACTATGTTGGTATTCTTTTAATTCTTTTCAGTGATTTAAGTTGTTGAATTTAATTTTCGTATTTGGATTGTGTAAACTCTCTCTCTCTCTTCTATCCATATTAGTATTCTCATCATTGTTATCATAAGTGTTATTGCATTATTAGTAGAGCACACTTTGTTTCACTCATTAATATATTTTACCTTACATTAGACATATGTTAGTTGATGATCACACCTTTATTTTTATAACACCCCCAAAATGCATTACAGAAAAATTTCGTTTCTTTTAAAATTTTGTTGAAGCAAAATTCATAAATCATAAATTTTGGGGATATTACTACCTCGACAAAACCAAGCAAGGCTAAAAGATTATATACAATTTCCTCAAAACAAGACTTTAGTTAAATCAGAGTAACGCAATAATCACTTTACATGAATACAATCCACCAATTGGTTACAAAAATCAAGATCATTTACCAAGATATTTAAAAATGATGGAAGAGAATCCTAAAGTTTTTTCTTAGATAAATCATTACACTCCTTTCTGTTGCCCACTTGAATAGCACCTGCAATGAACCTGTAAAGGACACTGCCCATCAAATAGGTAGGGGCCAACGAAGGAAACCCTTTAGTACTATGGTGCCGAGTAACCCTTTAAACCACACTGAAAATCAGGCCTGTAATGCAACATATGATACAAAAACTATGTAGAATGATAACATACGAGCTAATACACAAGGCACATCTCATACAACAGAAATACATAGCAAAAATCCGTATATTTAGCAAATTGATCACATGCCCAAGCAAGGACAAGTGTTGAAGCTAACTCAGGTCATATCAATAGATCCTAATAGGAAATCAATATTTTTAGGCCTTAAGCCTTTTATTAATCATTAATCAATCATCATGAGTGTGGGAACCCAACTATTATAGCCAATGAACCGAAAACATACGGGGTAGAAAGCATCTAAGCACTATTATTTACCAGTGGACCAATCTCCAAGCCTCCCTACACCTAGCCATTATTATTTGCCGGTGGATCAATCTAGGCCCCACTCACATGATGTTCTATTGTAAGTGATTAGTGTCTTCCCATACTTTAATAATATCCAATTTTTTGTTTACTGAGCTCGGGATCCCCCACTATTATTATAACACTCCCAAATTTACGACTAAAAAATTTTGTTTAAATCAAAAGGTTTAGTGGAAGCGAAAGATAAAACTGTAAACTCGGGGGCGTTACCACTACACTTAGTACCAGACTGGTACACTTCTACCGCTCTAGTACTAAGTGCTAAGGCTAAAACCAAACAACATCAAGTGCAAAATATTAAAACATGAGTCGACATTTGACATAAATCATTAACGAAACACAAGTCAATTAGTATTTAGAATACGGTTTAGGGGTACAACTTAAGAGTACGATTTCAAAACATGAAGCATATTACAAAATACAGCTAAATAAAACAAGTCCCGAAGGATCAATATCCGGATTGCCTACTCACTCAAGTCAAGCCTTCCACCCCAAAATAGTACCCAATCATAAACCTGAACAGGAGGTCTGCTCCCCACCATCGATGGATCATCACAGAACCCATTCAATCAAGGTAGTATCAGTACGGGTCCGATACTGAGTAAGGGAGCAGGTGCACTAAGGCCACGTATACAACCGTACAACATAACACACATAGCACAATAATATAGGCAACGTGCAATAACACGCATGATAAGGCCTGATTACTTTCCCGGTGACTTATTCTTTATTCTCATTAATAATATGTCCATTCCACACATATTCTCTAATAGTCCATGTGAGTGCGAGAACCCCACTATTATAGCCTGTGGAACGGTCACGAGGATCATGCCCTACCACTATTATAGCCGGTGGACCGGTCACGAGGGTAACATACCCTGCCAATATTATTTGCCGGTGGACCGGTCTGGCCCCGACTCACAAGGTGTTCCACTGTAAATGTTTGTATCTTTCCCATGTCTTATCATTATTCTGATTATTTTTTTTAGCACGGAATCCCCCACTATTATAGCCGATGGAAGGGTCACGAGGGCCATGCCCTGCCACTATTATTGCCGGTGGACCGGTCACAAGGGTAACATACCCTGCCACTATTATTTGCCGGTGGACCGGTCTGGCCCCGACTCACAAGGTGTTCCACTGTAAATGTTTGTATCTTTCCCATGTCTTATCATTATTCTGATTAGTTTTTTGAGCACGGAATCCCCCACTATTATAGCCGGTGGAAGGGTCACGAGGGTCATGCCCTGCCACTATTATTGCCGGTGGACCGGTCACAAGGGTAACATACTCTGCCACTATTATTTGCCGGTGGACCGGTCTGGGTCCGGCTCAACATCTTTCTCTGTAAGTGATTAGTGTCTTAACATATCTTATTCAAAATATTTTCACCCTTGACATGCATAAATCATTCTCTTTATACTTCACACATCAGAAATAATAAAATTCCAAAATCATAACTACACTTTAATCAATATATACACATGATAACACCAAACAACTCTAAGCAGCCATAACCAACCCTAATTGTCCACACCAAACCGTGGTTAACCGCTCCAAACCCTATTTTACCATAACAATCATCATTAGCCATTCCAAACCTTAATTAACTACATCAATTCACAACTAGCTACTCCAACCCTATTTAATCACAATGACCCGGAGTTAATCACTCCAAACCCTAATTATGTCTCCTCCATACCCTTATAATACTCCACGTACTATTTTCCGTCCAAAATAGTTCAAACACCCAAATAATACTTGCATTACCTTTCTTACACCCCAACTTAACCTTTCATACGTAAATTTTGCTCCCATGCAAACTTTACACATCCCATGCAACCTCTCGAACTTTTCACAAAAATCCTAAATCCCATACAACCATTAATTCCCATGCAGAACCCTAACTCCACAATGCAAACCCTAATACCATCATACAACCATTAATACCACCATACAACCATAATACCACCATGCAAACCCTAATACTACCATACAGCCATTAATACCACCATACAAACCCTAATACCACCATACAACCATTAATACCACCATGCAACCATTAATACCACCATAAAACCCTATACCAAAGATTTGTTCATATAATACAATTGATTAGATTCCCCCAATTCATAACCACCAATTAGATTCTTCCATACAAGATCATGAGCTAGATTCTTCCACATAAAATCATAAATTAGAATCTCCCATAGAAACCATAAATTAGATTCTCTCATACAAAACCATAAGTTAAACTCTCCCACACTCAAAACCAAAATTATAAATCAGATTCCCCCACACGAACCTTGGAATTCTCCCTTTTATTCTTCCACTCATAAATCATTAAAATAATTAGGTCAACTCACATCCCTTGGTCAATCTCTTTCCCATCCTCCTTTTTAATCCTTTCTCCTGCACAAAACACATCAAATCCCTCACATGCACGTCTTACAGGATCACGACACATATCATCACATATACAAAATACACATGCCATGTAAGCATACCACACATACGTCAACTCCATGTCATGCACACACAACATAATTGATAATGATAAACATAGGGTACGTAGCATGCGGAGCACATAATACATATAGACACACAAAAGGCCTTAAATACGTCCTTACCTAAGGCGACACCAGGCTTGGAGCACGCTCCTTTAACTCCTTAGGGCTTTGGTTAGGATTACCTATAAAAGGGGACAAATACTAAGTATTAGTTTCCCTTGAAAGTACCATCAACCCTTATCCTAGTTTGGGATTAAGGTTCTTATTACTAGAGAGGGTATTATACAAAAGCTAGGGTTTTTATCTTAAATTTAGTAAATTAAATATTACTAGTCAAAATGTATTTATTTTTTATACTTATTTCTACCCTTATATTATTAGACCCGTCAGTTCTAATCTTGTAGTAATAGGGTTCATGCTAATTATAGGAAAAATAGTGATAGTAATGATAATAGTAATAGCTACAAATGATATCATAGTAATGATGCTAGTTTTAGGGATAATGTTAAATGGTAAGGTACCAAAGTTCAAGTATTCTTCTTATTTAACCAACAACATGATAACACCCCAACTTTGAGTTGAATAACATTGATAGTAGTAAAAGTAGTGTTACTAATAACAATAATGATAAAGGTGTTAAGTATAAAAGATATGACAACAATAATAGTAATAATGGCAATAATGACACCCAAATAAGGTTAGGTTAAGTAATAATAATAATAATAATGATAATAGTAATAGTAATAATAATAATTATTATTATAATACTACTACTAATAATAATAATACTAATGTTGAGTAAAATAGAAGATAAAATCGAAGGAATGATAGTATTGGTAAGAATAATAACATTAATGATAGAGATAATAGTAGTAATAATAATAATAATAAAAGTAAAACTAATAATAATAATAAAAGAAATAATAATAATGATAATAATAAGTATAATAAAATTAATATTAGTTAAATTTAATAGCAGTTATATAAAGGAAATATTATGGTTTGGGTGAGTGGAAAACCACCTACGGTCGGTGGTGGTCCGGCGGCGGTGCGTGGCGACAGCGGCGGTGCGTGGCGACAGCGGCGGCGGCGGAGGAGGAAAAGAAAGGAAAAGATTAAGGTGGAGGTTGGATGGGAGGAGGAAAAGAGAAGTTTGAGGTAGGGGAAGAAGTAGCAGGTGAAACGGAGTGGAATAAGGGTGGTGGCGTGGCAAGGGGTGGCGGCGCGCGGTGGTTGGCTCAGCGGCCGAGGGTGGTGGAGAGTGGTGGAAGATGGGGGAGGTAGAAGGAGAGGGAGCCAGGGGAGATGGAGTTGTGGGAAGGTAGCGGAGGGTTTGCTGGACGTTTTGGAGGGTGGTGGAGGTGCTGGTAGAGGCAGAATTGGCGGCGGAAGGCGGTGCAAGGGGCGGCGATGGGCTAAAAGTGGTGGTTTCGGGATGGGAACTTTGCACGGCTAAGGCGGCACGTGCAGGGCAAGGCGGAGGGTGGTGGTGGCTTGGTTTTGTCAAGGGAGGTGCAAGGAAGATCCCGGTGGGCAGCGGTGGCGGCGGCGGTCACCGGTGGCGGTGGAAAGCTTGACTTTTTGAGGCAGCGGAGAGGCAGGGTTTCAGGGAAAAATTGAAAAGGGAGCTGATTATGGCTGCCAATGGGGGGTTATTTATAGGCAGTTTGGAGGGGGAAAACGATGAAGAAGGGAGAGGACACGTGGACAGGTGCGGCAGGCAGCCGGCCGGTGGTGGTAGCCGGCGCATGCCCTGCAGGTTTGCAGGGTGTGTTTGGCTAGGAATGGGAAAAATGAAAGAAGACAAGACACTTGAGGGGTAGGACGGGCATGCTGGGTCGAAAAGGGGGAAGAAAGGGATGGAAATGGCAGGGGAGGACGGTCGGACGGCAGGCGGTTGTCGGTGGTGGTAGGGCTACGCGAGGAGGAAGACGACCCGGGGGGGAGAAGAGGGAGAGCCGGCCGGTTTGGCAACGGTTATAAAGTTCATAAACCAAACGCGGCGTTTCAGTGGTTAGAGGGACAAAACGCTGCGTCGCGTCGCTGGATGGGTAATGGTTATAAGGATCATTTAACACGACGCGGCGCTTCGACGGATCGAAGGGTAAAACACTACGTCGCACCTAAGTGACAGCCAATGATGATGATATTAATGATAATAGAAATAATGATAACCATACTAATAATAAAAATAAGGTTTCGACCCTTCATAATAATAATACTATTAATACTCCAAGATTATATTTAATAATAATAATGATAACATTATAATAATAATAATAATAATAAAGATAACATTTGTATAAATAAGGTTTAAGGGTTGTGGGGATTAGGGTAATGCCTAGGGATAGTGATGACCAGGCAACACTAGTGGCGGCACACAACAGTAGTGGATGGAGAAGAGGAGGTGGAAAGGTGGTTGTTTAGGATATAAGAGGGGGATTGAGAAGGTGATTAAGGTGGTGGTGGATTTCCTAGGTTGAGAAGGCTGGAATAGTATTGGTGGTGTAGCCAAAGGGGCAACGCGGGCAACGGTGGGTATGGTGGCCGAAGGTAGTGGAGAGGGAGGAAGGGAGAAGGAGAGGAAGTAAAAGGAAATGAAGCTAGGGGGAGTTAGAGGAGGTTCTACCAGTGGTTTTGGGGGGTAAGGGAAGTGGTGGTTACGGCGGGAATGGTGATGGATGGCAGTGCAAAAGGCAGTGATGGGTGAGAAGAGGTTGATCAAATAGCCAACTTTTCTTGGCCAAGGTAGCTTGCGTAAGGAGAATCGAGGGTGATGAGTGGTGTACGTTAGTGGAGGATGGTGTAAGGAGTAGTTTGGGAGGTGGTTTGGGCGACAGTGTTGGGCGGTGGAGATGGGGTGGTAGTTTGAATAGGAGATGGTGCAACAAAATAGGGATTTTCAAGGTAGGGAAAAAAGATAGAATTGGGGTAATTAAGGAGTATTTATAGGCCATTGAGAGGAAAATGATAGAAGGGGAACCAGCCAATGGCACACGGCCGATACAGGCCTGCAAAGTTGTAAGTCTTGTACTGTTAGGGAAGGAGAAAGGAAGGGGGAGGGGCATGCATGAGAAGAGAGAGGAGAGCTGATTGGGTCAAGCAAGGAGAGGAATCAACAAGGAAGAAAGGGAAGGTGGTAGGCCTACGTGCGGTTTTGTAGAGGCCGCATGCTTGTACAAGGAAGCAGTAGGGAAGAAGAAGAAAGAAGAAAGAAGTTGACCAGTTGACCTAGGGGAAAAAGAGAGAAAGAAAAAGGAAGGAAGTCGGGCGGGTTGGGATGGGTGAAGAGGGGGAAGAAAAGAAAAAAGTCAGATTAGGCCACTCACGGAAAGAGAAGAGAGGGATGGAGGTTAAGGCCGAAGGGAGGTTGGCCCAAATCGAGGGGGAGAATGAAAAAAAAAAGAAAAGGAGAAAGGAGAGGAAGGAAAGAAAAAAAGAAAAAGAAAAAGTGAAAAAAAAGTAAAAAGGAAAAAGAAGAAAAGAAAAATAGATGGGTTGAGCTATTTAGAAAGTTTTGGTATTTTTAAATATATAAAAATAATAATATTTTAATAAAATAATAAATAAATTCCCTTTTTTGATTAATTTAGGATACTTTGAATAATTTTTTTAAATTCCATTTTAATTAGCAAAATACCCTAATTGTTCCTAATTAAATTATTTATTATTTTACTCTTGATTTTACCTTAATTACTTCCTCTTATTTTAATAAATATTTTATTTAATTAATTTCTCAAATAAATCCTTATTTGTCCATAATTTCTTAAATTAAGGTTTTTGGGTATTTCAGATGGGTTTGATTGATGGTTAAATAGCTACCTACATGCACTACCCATGGTTATATTAGTATGGATTATGTTGACTATGATGCTTAATAAAATTTTAACTTTTAAAGTAAAAGATCATATAAGTCGAGACCAAGCTATACCTGTTTTTTCCACTAGAGGAGAATAGTAGTTAGAAGCATTATGAGTTGAGAGTTGTACTTTTCTATTCCATTGGATGAGAATAGTGATAAGGAGCATTCTATTCTAGGAGTTGTATATTTTTGTTCCACTAGACAAGAAAATGGGGGTCCCTGAACTCAACATAACTAAATACTTTGAATGGTTATAATAACCTTTTTAAAGATGAATATGGTGAAGAATAATGGAGTAATGAGAATATGATCCTAGTAATGGTTATGGTATAGAAATATTATCAATCTCGCCATCACATGCGTTGTTTGATGTATTTATTCCATGTTTTCCTCTTGTGATACATTTAATGTTCTCCATGTGTCATTCGAATGTTTATTACTATAGTTATTTATTCATTATTGTTTTACTGATAGGTTATCTTTTATGATCCCTTACCTATTTAATGGACAATTGTAAATTTACAAGAATTTTTTGATGATACACATTGATGGGTTCCTCTAGTGTAATACTATATATATACATTTATATATATATATGGACTTCTATTTCATTCTACTTTTGTCTTCCCTCTATATTTTATACTATATCATGGTGGGATTAAGTGCTTCCAATACCTCATCCCTAGTTATGAAGTTATTTTTTCCTTGCACTCATCATAAATTAGGTATAAAGAGTATCTATTTTTTTTATATGTTGCGTAACGCCCTATATTATATATTTTAAACTTCCATAAATCAATTTTTTTAAAATAATAATAATTTTTTGGTGTTACATACATCCTTTAAACACTAGTTGAAAATTATATTGTTATAAATGCTCAACATGTTGAAAGAGATGCTCACAAGAAGCTTATTGATGACTCAATTAAATGTCACTTATATCATGCTAGCAATAATGAGGTTAGATCTTCATAAGAAATTTGGGAATATTGTAGCTTATGAAAAGATTAAGAGTCTTCAAATTTTATTTTAGGATCAAACTTGAATTGAGAGTATCAACTCACATAATCATTTTATGAGAGTAAGCTATCATAAGATAGCCCAATCATTCCCCATATGATCAAGATAAATGGTTACATTGAGAATTTACAAAGTCTAAGCTTTCCCATTACCTAAGATTTGTCTATTGATGTAATTCTCTAGTATGTACACCAAGTTATGATTAGTTCAATATGAACTAGAACACTTATAATTTGGATAAGACACTAACTAAGTTACATGGGATGACTAAGAAAAATGAAATATTGAGAAAATTCCCAATGATGTTATGATGATTAGTAAAAAAAAGGGTTTTAAGAGACAAGGCATGGGTAATGGTACAGTTAAAGGTAAAAGTGACAATAATGAGAAAGCCCAAGTAGAAAATTGAGTGACAAATCTAAACCCAAGCCTAAGCTCAAAATCCAAGCTTGGTCATGTAACTTATAATACCCCCAAAATTTTCCCTAACCTAATATCATATCATGAATACCCTAATTTAATTATAATCCTGAGATAATATTATCTTAGCCTTAATCAATTTTTTTATACTGAAATCATAACCTAATCCAAAGCTTTGACCTAATTAAGTTATATGTTATAAACTCATTTTAAATCTGCTAAAATTTATCACTGACCCAACCTATTTTATTTAATCAAATTTATCTAAAATAAACTACAATCATTTTCCTTTCCTTTTTCCCTTTTCCCTTTTCTTCACCATTTTCCTTTCTCCTTTATCCTACCTCCTTCTTCTATAATACTTAACCACCCTTTTCTTATTCTTTCAACTTGCACCATCTCCCATCACACTCTACTGCAGCCACCATCATCACCATTCCTTGTGTCACTGCCTGACTACACCTTCCCTTGCCAGTTTTCCTCTTCACACAATATACCAACACAACTATCCCTCTTATGCTTGAGATAATGCCATCTTCACCCCAACACTCCACCATCCTCTCATTAAAATCCCCCTCCACTATTCTTTGACATCCCTTGTGCCTGACTGCACCATTCTCTACATTTTTCTTTTTCCCATCGCATGCCATATAATATATATATATATATATATATTTGAGAGGTATAAGGCATTGATAGATTATTCATAGGAGCAAGTTGTGTTGTGGGGGTCTCAAGGTGCTGGAGTCTCTTACCAGGGATGCAAGCATAGCCTACAATGAAGGTTTTATTTTCCTATATGCTTTATTCTTTGGTGCAAAAAGGTTACCCTATGTTTTTGTGCAGAATTTAGGAGTTGACTAAGGATGTGTCAGTACTAGAGATAGTCTTCACTATTGAGTTGGTAGTGGGGGCCAAACCTATTTTGAAGGTGCCCTATCGAATGGAATCAATAGAGTTATGAGAGAAAAAGACTTAGTTGGAGGACCTATTGGTTCATGGGTACATCTACCTAAGTGTGTCTCCATAGAGAACACAAGAGTTATTTGTAAAGAAGAAGGATAGGATCCTTCATCTATACATTGATTGTCGGGGTCTAAACTGGTTGATGGTGAAGAACCACTATCTGTTTCTGAGGGTCGATGACCTATTTGACTGGCTTCGAGGTACTTCAATCTTATTGAAGATTAAATTGAGGTTAGGTTATCATCAATTGTGCGTCACAGAGGGAGATGTCATGAAGAAAACCTTAAGCACAAGATAGGGACACTACAAGTTTATGGTGATACCTTTTGCATTCACCAATGTTCCCACTATCTTTATGTGTTTAATGGCAAGGATTTTTTTGTCATTCTTCAATCTATTTGTGGTGGTCTTCATAGACAACATTTTAGTTCACACTTGTAGTAGATAGGAGCACAAGTGGCATTAACATATGATTTTTTTCACTCCTTAGAGAGCATAGGTTCTCTAAGTGTGAGTTTTGGCTTCAAGAGGTTACATTTTTGGGACACGTGGTGTTAGTAGGAGTAGTCATGGTGGTTCCAGCAAAGGTTCTAGTAGTAACTAAGTGAAAGACACCCACTACCATCCACAAGGTACTTAGTTTCTTACGTTTAGTCGAGTACTATAGATGCTTTGTTTGTGATTTCTTGAAGGTCTCGTCCCTTAACAAACCTTCTAAAGAAGATTACTAGATTTCAGTGGAATGATGCTTGTGAAGGAGCATCCTAAGAGTTGAAGTAGCTATTGAATATGGCACCAACTTTGAATCTTCCTGTGGGTACAAAAGGATTAGAGGTCTATAGCCAAATGTTAAAGCATGGATTGGATTTTTTTTATGTAACATGGTAAGGTTGTGGCTTATGCTTCACATTAGTTAATGTAGCATGAGTGGAACTATCTAACGCATGATTTAGAGTCGATAGCTCTTATTTTTGCATTGAATATTTGGAGACATTATCTATATGGGTCTAAGAGCATATTATACACCGACCATAAGAGCCTTAATTATATATTCACTAAGACAAAGTTGAATATGAGGTAGAGGAGATAAATAAAGTTAGTGAAGGACTATGACATTGTGTTGACCTGTCATGAGGATAAGCCAATGTCATTACAGACACCTTGAGTAGGAAAAAATCATAGTCTTTGATCTTTATTGTGGTGTATAATCTATTATTAGATGAGCCTGATGTGATGGGAATAAAGATAATCCAGTAGGGTGAATTAGATATCCAGATGTGTGTATTGACAGTTACACTAATGGTTTTTTATGTAATCTAATCAAGTTGGTCTTGGGGATGTTAAGCTCAAGAGGATTCAATAGAAGATTCAAGATAATAGATTTGATAGTTTCTAGATGAACGAGGATGGTATCATTCGCTACAAAGGTCATTGGTATGTACCTCAGAGTTATGCTAATCTAAAATGCTGGATTTTAGAGAAAGGTCACTATACTCCATATTAAATGCACCCAAGAAGGGATAAGTTGTATAAGAACCTCAAGAGGATATATTGGTGGCCTTGCATAAATCAAGAGGTAGCATATTTCGTGTCTAAATGTATGACCTACTAGAAGGTTATGATCAAGCATCAGAGACCTACAAGGTTGGTTCAATCTTTAGATATTCCAAGGTGGAAGTGGGACTCCATCTCATTAGATTTTGTAAGTAGGTTACTAAGGATTTGTAGCGGTTGTGACATGATTTGGTTTATTATCAATAGGTTAATAATTCTTTTGTATTTGTGATAATGAATTCAACTTGGAGTATGGATCAGTTATCCTATACATATTTGAGGTTCATAGTGAGAAGACATTGTACACCTATTGACATAGTCTCCGATTAGGATTTGAGATTCCTTTCACACTTCTAGTGGAATTTACAGGAGGTTATAAACATGAGATTGAGGATGAGTACTGCCTTCCACCAAGCTACTATTAGATAGACTGAGAGGATGATTCAAACTCTAGAGGATATTTTATAGGCTTGTTTTTGGATTTCTTACGCAGTTAGGAAGATCATATTCATTTGGTTAATTTTCATACAACAACAATTATCATGCTATGTAACACCCCCAAAATTCACTACTGAAAAATTTTGTTAATTAAAAGGAAATTAGCGGAAGTAAATTAATAAACCGTGAACTTTAAGGAAATTACCGCCACACTTAGGACCAGATCGATTCACTCCTATTGTTCCAGTACTAAGTGCTAAGGGTAAAAAGGTAAAATACAATTTTACGAGAAACTTAAGCATATATAAATCAGAGAAGCGCAATAAATAATTTACAAGAATAAAATCCAACAACGGTGGTTACAAATAACAAATACATTGAAGTTAAAAGAGACAAATTAAAACTCTAAAATTTATCGGATAGTACCTTATGCTCTTTCCCAAAAGCCCACTTGAATAGCACCGAACATGACCTATAAGGGGCACTGCCCATTGAATAGGCAGGGGCCCCATGAAGGGAACCCTTCAGTACTACGGTACTGAGTAACCCTTTAAATACACACACTTAAAAATAGGTCTGCAATGTAACAGATGATACACTACTGAATCCTTACATAATAACACGTGTAAATATAACATTCAGGTCCATACATTCGCATATTCAACGAGTTAATCTAATATCAATGGTGTATACGTAAGAATCACTTTCGTACATTCGCATACTTAACAAGTCAACCGAATGTTAATAGGCCATAATGAATAATCGATACCTTAGGGCCTTAAGGCCATTAGTCCATCATTAATCAATCATCTCGGATTTTAAATGTCCATGTGAGTGCGGGAACCCCACTATTATAGTCGGTGGACCTGAAATACATACAAGGCAGAACGCTCCTGACCACTATTATTCGCTGGTGGATCGGTCTCCAGGGAAGAACGCTCTTGGCCACTATTATTTGCCAGTGGATGGGTCTGGCCTCGACTCACAAGGTGTTCTACTATAAGTGATTAGTATCTTCCCCATATCTTATCGATTTTACGTTTGGTTTGCTGCGCACGGAATCCTCCACTATTATAGCTAGTGGACCGAAAATACATACAAGGCAGAACGCTCCTGACCACTATTATTCGCCGGTGGATCGGTCTCTGGGGCTCCCCGGCTCCTGGCCACTATTATTCGCCGGTGGAACAGTTTGGGTCCGGCTCAGCATCATCCTCTTTAAGTGATTAGTGTCTTAAATGTATCTTATTCGAAAGTATTTCACCCTTGACATGCATGGCTAACTATACTTATCCTCCTAGGAGGGCATGCCCCATATCTTGAGATTTCTGCACATCCTAATTCATCCCGCCTTACCTTAGGGTTTCACCAAAAACCCTAATTTGGGCCTATGTGGCCCATCCTTCTCTACCTTATACATCCTAAAACTATTTATCACCCTACACGTCATGACTCTTAGATCCAACCCTCATTTTCTTCCCCACTCATTCTCGTTTATTTTTATTATTTTCTTTTTCTTTTCCACCTTCTCACATTAGGGTTTCTTCCTAAACCCTAGTTTGGTCTCCTACACACCCTTATACTGTCCCACGTACTATTTTTTGTCCGAAGCCCCCAGACACCCAAATGACACTTCTATTATCTTCCATACGTAAAGTTTGCCCCCATGCGGACTCTAACCATTCCATGCAAACCCTAGTTCCTCCCATACGTATATTAGCTAACTTACTTCCCCTTGGTTATCTTTCTCTATCATTACTCTTTTTCATGCCTCCATCTCCAATTACCACATTAATTATTCTAGCATGCATGTCCCTAAGGGCCACATCACATCATATCATAAAATATAGCATATCCATATTAGCACATACCAAAAGGGGCACATGAATACACCATGTTTCCAAGCCATGCCACACGTGAAATAGTTAAGATAACAGCTTATAAAACACGACATATAATTATATAGGGCACCCAAGACATGGAGAACACATAGCACACATTCAGCTTTAGCTACACCCTTACTTGGTTTAGGTTGCCGAGCTATTTCCCACACTTGTTAGGCCACTAATCACCCTTCGTAATTATTACACTTAATATATTTCCCATTTTGTTGGTTAAATTACCACTTTGACCTTTTCCATGTATTATAATTAATAAATTGCCTTTGAGTTGGTCAAATTACCAAATTACCCCTTTAATTAGTTAAATTACCAAATCGCCCCTCACACTTATCATATTTACCATCTTACCCTTCATTATTAAATTATCATTTTACCCTTCTCTTTTATTAAATTATCATTTTACCCTTCTCAATTATTATAATTACCAAGTTACACCTTTCCAATTTCTACTTTTATGCCTTTTATTTACGAAATTACCATTTTACCCTTTTGTTATAAAATTACCATTTTGCCCTTTTATTACAAAATTACCAAATTGCCCTTCTATTACAAAATTACCAAAATATCATTTTTATTACAAATTTACCAAATTGCCCTTCTACTACAAAATTACCAAATTACCCTTTTATTACAAAATTACCAAATTGCTCTTTTATTACAAAATTACCAATTTACCCTTTTATTACAAAATTACCAAATTACCCTTTTATTACAAAATTACCAATTTACTATTTAATCACAAAATTACTATTTTACCCTTTATTCACAAACTTATCATTTTGCCCTTTAATTACGAAATTACCATTTTACCCATTAATTCCAAAATTACCAATTTGCCCTTTTCATTTACAATTTACCACTTTACCCTTTCTACTTCCAAAATTACCAATTTATCCATTAATTTCAAAATTACCCTTTTACGCTTTAATTACAAAATTAACACTTTGCCCTTGCCTCCAAAAATTACCATAATACCCTTTTTAATTAAGCATTACCATTTTACCCTTAGTACACCACTTATATTAAATTATTATTATTACTACATAAAATATTAATATTAACCACTCATCCACCACTCTTATAATTAATATAACATTATTAGCACCCATATATATATTAGGCCATATTCTTGTACAAGATACCTTACTAAAATCCCCTAAGGCTTCCAAAATATTAATCATGCATTATGGATCACAATAGCATATTATAACATAGTTAATACTTAACATTTTCATTAACAATCAAACTCTTATCCTAAATAATATTTCTATACATAGCAATAATCTATCATGCTTCCTTTTCATCAATCAACACAAGAACCACATATATCATATTAAACAACATAAACCAAGCATAATAATATATTAAAAATCCTAATGTGCTAACATACATTAATCCATGCGTTTAAGTGGGATTTAACGATTACCTCAATTTTCGCCAAAAATGAACCTTACCGGTATCCCGATTAAAGGTCCAAACTTTGATTATCAAAACCAATACCTAAAAATAATATCAAGGCTTATTACATTAGAAAAGATAAAAACCAAATTATAAGGCTTTATAACAATTAATTAATCAAATAATTAAAATAAAATATTGTTATACCTTAAAAATCATTAAACAACTAAATCAAGAAATGTTGAGACTTATGCTACTCATGTATCATGAGTTACATGCAAAGAATTGGGGAGGAGGGGCTCAAAGGTGGTGAACAAAGGGAAACATGGGCATTTTTGGGTTAGAGGTTTGGGGCAAGGGAATGGTGCAGAAGTGTAGAGAGGGTGTAGGTGGTGGTCGGGGATGGGTTCAAGGTGGCTAAGGGCGGCGGAGACGGCGGTAGTGAGGCTGTGAAGGTGGTGGCCGAGGAGGGAGGTCGAGATGGAGGCTGGTGAGGAAGGAAAATGGGGAGGGAAAATGAAGGCTTTTGGGGGACGGTTTCGATTAAAGGAGGGCATGGGTGGTAGAGGGGGTTGTAAGGAGTAATGTGGTGGCTGAGTTGGCAGCAGTAATGGTGGGACGGCAGCGGAATACGGCGGTACAGAGTGGCTACCGAGAAGGGAGGGAGAGAAGAGAAAAATAGGAGAGGATGAAGAATGGGGGCTGCGGGGAGGCTTGATGGGGGCTGTGATCGGTCGGGGGTGAGGTAGAGGGTGGCAGGAGGTGGTGCAGGTAGTGATTGAGGTGGCGGAAGTGGCAGCGATGAAACAAAAATAGGGGAGAGAAAGGAGCAGAAGAAAGGGAGAAAAGGAGGGTCGGGGCATGTGAGGCTTCGAGAAAAAAAATGGCCGAATGGGACAGGAAAGGAAGAAGAAAAAGAAGAAGGAGAGAGAGGAGGGGATAGGTAGGCTCGAGGGTGGCGGTAGGCGGTAGGGGGATGGCTATGGCAGGGAGAGGGAGAAGGGAATGGGAATGGCAGGGGCGGTATGGCAGGAAAACGACAAGAGGGAGAGGGAGGGAGACAAGGGAGGTCAAAGGGGGAGAGGGAGCTGCAGGCTGGGTGGTGAAAATGGTGGAGGATGGCCAGGATTATCGTTGGGGAAAGAGGAAGAAGAAGAAGGGAAAAAGAAAGAAGGGTCGGGGGCTGGGGTGCTGGGCATGCAAGCAGACCGGCCGAAGGGAAAGAAATGGGTCAGCCCGGTCGAGGAAGAAGGAAAAGAAAAGAAAGGGGCGGCCGACTCACGCACAGGAAGAAGAAGAAGGAGCCAGGCCAAGGAGAGGAAAAGGAAAGGAGGGAGGAGGGGGCGGCCGGGCTCGACGTAGGAGAAGGAGATGGGCCAGGCCCAGGCCAGCAGCGGCCTAAAGAAAAGAAAAAGGAAGAAAAGAGAAAAAGAAGAAAAATGAGAAGGAAAAGGGAAAAGAAAACGAAAAGGGAAGATGGAACATATAATTTAATTTATAAAATAATAAAATAGAATAATTGTGGGTAATAAATTGATTTAATAATTTAATTTAAGACAATTAAAATATAAGGGTTAAAAAGGGTAATTTTAGTAAAATAAGGGTTTGAAAATTTATTTAAATTATAAGAGTATAATAAAATAACAAAATATTTATTTTAATTTATTAAATATTTATACCCAATTTATATACTCAAAAATCCATAAAATAATTAAAATAATTAGATTTAAACGCTAATTTATCCCAAATAAAATTTATTTATTAAATTATACGCTTTTAAAATTTCGGGGGATTACATGCTAGCATAGGGATGGCAACCTTTGAGGCATTTTATGGATGTAAATGTTAAACACCCTTGTTTTGGAGTGACATCAGTGACACTATTATACTTGGACTAGAGATTAATGAAGAGATAACTCATTAGGTTCAATTGATTCAAGATAGGATGAGAGCAACTCTGAGTCATCAAAAGAGTTACGTAGATTAAAGGTGTTACAGTGATGGTTTTGAGCTAGGGGATAGAGTTTTGTTGAGGGTTTCACATACCAAAGGGGTATAGATAGTTGGTTGGAAGTATAAGCTGAGCCCAAGGTACATTGGTTCATATGATATTCTTGATAAGGCTGGTGAGGTTGTATATCGCTTAGCGCTTCCACTAGAGTTACCTCGAGTTCATAACATCTTCCACATTTCTCAAATGATGAAATATGTTGCAGATCCATCATAAGTGATCAGACTAGATGAGATCAAGCTCACAGATTCTTTTCTATTACTAGAAGAGACCTTTGCAGATTCTCAGCACTAGGATTCAACGGACTCAAACGAGTCGATTCCGCTTATAAAGATTATTTGGAGCCACCATGCAGTAGAGGAGTCTACTTGGAAGATCGAGAAGGATACAAGTGAGATGTATCCTGAACTTTTTAGCTCGGGTATGTTAGGTTTTGGGTTTTCTCTCTATTAAGGGGGTAGTCTCTAGTAGTGTAGTAACAACTCTGATAGGATTAACCACCGAGATCACTTGTTACATATTCATTTCTCTTCTTCCTTAACCTAAACTTGTTAAATTTAGGGATGATGTCTCTTTTAAGAGGATAGTGATGTAATATGAAATACCCCAAAACCCTAATTTTTGAAATTATGGCCAAATAAGGAATTAGTAGGAAATTAAACACATAAATTTAATTACTTAAGGTGTAGGGAATTAATTAAGGTAAATTAATAGGAAATAATAAAGAATTTAATTGGAAGAAAATTTGGGTATTTTTCCTAATTAGCATGGAGGTTAAGGAAATTTATCTAAAATGGTCTAAAATAAGCAAAAAAGGAAATTTATTTCATATTTTATAAATATTAATACTCTAAATAGCCCAAAAATATTCTAAATAATTTTTACAAAATCCAAAACCCTAAATAAAACATTTTCTCTTTTCTTTTCCCTCATTTTCCTTCTTCCTTTTCTTCCTTTTCCTTTTTTTTCCTTTTTTTTCCTTTTTCCCCGTCGGTTGGGCCTCTCCCTGCGGCCCATCCCTTCTCTTCTTTTCCTTTCTCCCTCCCCCGCGGCCCAGCGTCGTTCGCTGGCCAACGCCTGAGTGCGACGCAGCATTTTGCCTTTCGATCCGCTGAAGCGCCGCATCGCGATTAATGAGCCTTATAACCGTTGCTAGCCAACGACACGACGCTGCGTTTCGACCTTCTAAATAATGAAGCGACACGTCGAGATTAGGAATGTTATAAGCGTTGCCGACCGGCAGGTTTCTCCCCTTTCTTTTCTTCCCTAGACCGCCGGTCCAACCTACCCCATTGTCGTCTTCTTCCTCGGGCCTGTGACCACCGCGCCGCTGCAACGCCGACAACTCCACAGTCTGGCCGTCCTTCTCGTCCTTTTTCCCGTCCCTTTCTTTCCCAATTTGTCCCAGTCTACCATCCTGCACCGCCCAGGCCCTGCCCCCTTTCCTTTCTCACCCAAACCGAGCTAGAACTTGCTGACAGAGAATCTGCAGGCCTGCCCGATCACCGCCAGACGGTGTACTGCCGTGACCTGGCGTGTCCTCTCCTCCTTCGTCGTTTTCTCCCCCCAATTGCCTATAAATACCCCCCTTCGACAGCCATAACCTGTGCTGCAAAAATTACCCCGAAACTCTGCCTCTCTGTCGCTTGAAAATCAGACGAAGCTTCCGCCGCCGCCGGTGATCGCCGCCGCCACTACTGGCCACCAAAAACACCCCTGCACCTTCCTCGACAAAACCAAACCATCGCCGCCCTCCACCCTGCCCTGCACGTGCCGCCATAGCCGTGCGAAGCTCCCTGCTGAAAAACCCCTCTTCCAGTCGCCGCCGCCCGTAGCCGCCACCTCCGCCGTGTTCCACCCTCCTTCCACCTTCCAAAGTAACCTGCAGGTCCTCCCCTACCTGCCCATACCCTCCTTACCCCCTACTTCCTTCTCCACCGACCTCCACCATTTTCCACCACCTTCTTCCTCCTTCGGCCGCCGCGTCCACCACCACGCGCCGCCGCCCTTCTCACGCCACCACCCTCATTCCACTCCCCTCTCCCTGCTATCTCCTCCCCCACACTTAACTTCCCTTTTTCCTCCTCCCATCTAACCACCTTCCCCATCTTTTCTCTCTTCTCCTCCTCCATCGCCGCCGCCGCAGGACCACCACCGTCCTCAGGTGGTCTTCCAACCCTTTTCTTATGCCACCTATAGTAGTTTTTAATTAATATTAGTATTATTACACTTATTATTATTATTATTATTATTTATTATTATTATTACACTTATTATTATTATTATTATTAGCTTATTAACTAATACCATTTCTGTTATTATCCTTAATGTTATCATACTATCACCCCTTCCAACCCTAACCCCTATTATACTTAACTTAGGGTTAGTATCATTACCTTCATTATTAACATTTCTAATACTAGTATTATTATTACTTTTATTATTGTTATTACCATTATTAATTTCTGTATCCTAAAGGTGTTATTTTCTTACAAGCCATAATCTCTCCCCAAACCCTAGCTTTCAACATACTTAACCATTAGTGTTGGTGTTATTATTTTTATTAATACTATCGCTAAGATTACTACCACTATTAGTGTTCTTACTATTTAACCCAACTTTATGTGAAGTATTGTAACTATGTAATAGTGTTTTACCATACCTAATACCTTTAACATTAGTGTCATTTCTATTATTGATATTACCCATATGCTAATTCTATTAGGGTGACAAAATATGGGAGCCCTTATACTATTTATTCAAAATATGACTTTTATCATTACTACCTCTAGGAGTGTTAACTTGTTGATATTACAACCATTGTATTAATATTTTAATGCTAACACCAACATAAGTATCACTATTAGTGGTTTACTAATTCCATTATTATCACTATTTTACTATGTCTAGCAAACACTAATGTTATAAAGATGGAACTAACGGGTCTAATGATATAAGTGTAACAATGAGTTTTGAAACTAAAGATATATCAATGAGTAATACTTAGCATAATAAATTAGAGCAAAAACCCTAGTTTTGTACAATGCCCCTACTAGAGATAAGAACCCTAACCTTAAACTAGAATAAGGGTTAATAGTATTTATAAGGGAAACTAATACTTAGCTTTTTCCCCTTTTCATAGGTGACCCCAATCCGAGCCCTAAGGAGCTAGAGGAGCATGCTCCGAGCCCGGTGCCTACCTAGTTAAGGACGAAGCTATGGCCTTGTGCTATGTGTGATGGAATGTGTGGATGAATGATGAGAATGCCATGTTGATGTGTATTATGCATGTGTTATGAATAACTTGTTTTGTGTAGCGCAGCGTGGATCATGAGGTATGTTGTGTGTGCCTTGTATTATACGTGTATGACATGTTCCATGTTTGGTGTTGATGTTGATGATGTGACTTGTTATGGCCCTCTAGGACATGCATGCTAGGGTTTTGGGTAGCATGAAATGATAATAAAAGAACAACGGGGAAGTGGACGTTTGGGGAGTTTGCATGGGGGGACTAGACCTTGCATGGGCATGATCCTTACATGTGAAAAGTTGATTTGGGTTGCAAGTAAGAGTCTGGGAGAGTCTTGGAGTGATTGCAGACTTGGTATGAAAAATAGTATGTGAGTTGGTGCATAAGCGACCTTATTAGGGTTTGGGTGTAAATGGGGGTTGGAGAGTTTGCATGGAGTGTTTAAATTATGCTTGGGAATGAATCTTGCGTGAGGAACGTTGATTTAAGAAGTAAATAAGATAATGTCAAAGTTACGGGTCCATTGAAGACTTGGGTGCAAAATTTCACGTGGGTCGATGTAAGGGTGTCTAAGGGACCCAATTAGGGTTTTGGGAGGAAATGAGCAATTTGAAGGGTACAAGGGTAAAAATGATCAAGGAGGGATGGAGTATGGGATTGAGAGTGAGAGTCCACTTGTATGAAGGATGCGTATGGGCTTCTAAATGAGAGAAGAGGTTTTGGGGCAAAGAGGGGAGGTTACTTGGGGAGGAAGTAAGGTGCTAGGGTTTGGTGTGGCCAACTAGGGTTTGGCGGTCACATGTGGAGTCGGGGAATAAAGGGATATATTTTGGGAATTTCTTAGTAGAGACGGGATGCAAGGCAAGGAACAAAGTAAAGTTAGGATGAGTAAGAAGGAGTTGGGCCATGTAGGCCCAAATTAGGGTTTTCCAAGGAGGAGCCCTGGAGGGGTGAGGACATGCGGGACCGATATCGTTGTGTTAGGGTTAGCCCACATTCTCGGGAGAGTGTGCCCTTACTACATTTCCTTATGTATAAGAGTAAGAGGGGATGGGCATCGGGGTGTGATAAGGGGCGCAGGAGTCTCAAGATATGGGACGGGCCCCCTAGGGAGGAAATAAGTAGAGGGTAGTTGATATGCATGTCAAGGGTGGAAAGCTTTTTGATAAGACACGAATAAGATACTAATTACTTAAAGAGTAAGATTGTTGAGCCGGGCCCAGACCGATCCACCGGCATAATAGTGGCCAGGTGCCGGGGTGCCATGGAGACCGATCCACCGGCGTATAATAGTGGTTAGGTGCGTTCTGCCCTATACGTGACCGATCCACCGGCTATAATAGTGGGGGATGCCGAGCTCAACAAAACAAACAGTGTGTTGTAAATGAATTATGGGGAAGCTACTATATACTTATAGTGAAACACCATGAGAGTCGGGGTCAGACGGATCCACCGACATAATAGTGGCCAGGAGCGTTGTGCCCTGGAGACCGATCCACCGGCCTATAATAGTGGTTAGGTGCGTTCTGCCCTATAAGTGACCAATCCACCATCTATAATAGTGGGGTTTCCACACTCTCATGGGTTAATAAAGTTTATAATGTGAAATGACTAATTACAAGGGTTATGAAAGAAGAGGTTTGAGTAGGCCATTGCGAACTTGCACCATCTGTGTTATTCCATGTCTCCTGTGTGTTGTACCTTGTATATTATGTTGCATGTTGTTTTGGCCCTAGCTCGTCTGTTACCTTACTCAGTACGTAGCGTACTGATCACCCGTTTCATGGGTGATGCTCATTCCCACGAGCAGAGGACCCTTCTGACCTTGTGCAGGTAGGAGATCATATTTTCGATGCCTACGATACCTACGAGGCATCGGGTGGGGCCGAGTGTTGAGCCTACCTTGGTTGGGGCCGACAGCGAGCCGATCGGACTCTTTTACTATCCTCGTTTCCGTTTATCTTGAGTTAGCCGTATTTGTATTATGTTCGTATTTTGGAGAGGAACTCTTAAGTTGTAATCTTAAACAATATTCTGTCTGTGGTCGACTCTTGTTTCTTGAATGATTTATGATGGCTATGAACTTATGTTTTTGATGGTTCTTATTAACGATGGTTCGATTTAGCCTTAGCACTTAGTATCGACACGGTAGGAGTGAACCGGTCCGGTACTAAGTGTGGCGGTAATACCCCCAAGTTTACGGTTTTAAAATCTTTCGCTTCTACTAAACCTTTCGATTTAAACGAAATTTTTCAGTAGTAAATTTGGGGGTGTTACATAATACCCTAAATGTTTTTGCCTAACCTAATCCCATATCATTAATAACTTAATTTGATTCTAATCTCAAGAAATTTTTATTTTAGACTTAACCAAATTTTTTAATCCTCAAATCTTAAGCTAATATAAATCTTGGACCCTGATAAATTATATTTTGTAAACCAATAATAATTATAATAAAATTTACCACTATGACTTTGTGACTTATATTTGGTGTGTATGATAGCTTGGATTGGTGTGTGAAGTAGTTTAGAGAATTTGGAGTAGAACAGTCAATCGCATTGAAAAGATACAAAGATTTAACCTTGATGTAGCTTAAATTTCAAAAAGTATTTAACATGAATGTTGTACTATTTCTGTTATCATTCCAACAAATCAAGAATTAGCTCAATTAGATGTCAAACAAATAATTTTTAGCTAAAATACCAAAGATTTTCAAAGATGGAAAAAAACACAAGGGGCCCCTATTTATGACAGTCTAGTACAGTATAAATACCATGTGATTAAAACCCTAATTAGAATAGCATTATTCTCTTCTCTCCTCTTGATTTCTCTTATAATTCCTTTGTGAATTGAGTGATTTAAGTGAAGATTTCTGTAAATCTCTTTAAAATGACAATTATTTCACATCAATAAGATCATATATTTCCCCAATCCATGTTCTTTTGTGTTCTTTCTTTTCAATTCTTGTTTGCTCTAATTAATTCTCATTGTGTCTTATATTTTTGAATTGGTATCGATCCCCAACAAATTGGTATCAGAGCACAGGGTTCATGTTGGGGATATCTACAAGATTTGATATAAAGAAATTTGATTGGGATGTGAACTTCACTTTGTGGAAGTTGAATATGAAGGTAATTCTAATTTAGAATAGATTGGAGAAGGAATTACTTGGAAAATCAAATAATCTCAATTCAATGACATATGAGAAATATAAGGAGATAGATCAAAAAACCCTTTCCACCATATAGGTGTGTTTGTCTAAACGAGGTCTTGCTGGAGTCTCTATACATGACAAAGTCGGTGACGAATCATTTTTTGTTGAAGAGTAAGTTGCACGAGTTGAAATTGGGTAAGGGATAATCCCTAAAATATCTTCTTCATGTCTTTGAGTCTATAATTGTGGATCTAAGGAATATAGATGTCAAATTAAAGGATAAAGATCCTACAATTACATTGTTGTGCTCTTTGCCTGCTGATTACAAAAATTTTTGTGAGACCATACTATATGGGAAGGATGATGAGTTAGTTCCTGAAGATGTCGAGACCACACTACTATAACAGGAATTGATTGAGGTTGACCAAAGGTGGTTCTAGTGACATACATAGTGAGGGACTTATAGCTAGGGAAAGAACTCAAGAATGGGGTTCTAGTGAGAAGAAGAAGTCTAAGTTAAAGTCAAGGAATAACATATCTAAGAATATCATTTACTATAGATGTCAAAATAAGGGCCATATCAAGAAGTTTTGTCTAATAGGAAATCTGAAGATAAATCAGGTAAACCAACTAGCACAAAGGATGGTGCTACTATAGCTTGATATGATAATATTGGTGATGTGTTGACTACCACTGATAGTTAGACTAAGATTATGGACAGGTGGATCTTGGATTTTGGATGCTCTTACCAAATTTTTCCAACAGTAACTAGTTCCAAACTTATAAGATGGATCGAGATGGAGTAGTTTTGATACGTAATGATGATGCATGCAATGTTGTTGGGATTAGGGTAGTAAAGGTGAAGATGCATGATGGTGTGGTCAGAAAATTGTCTAATGTTTGGCATATCCCTGAGATGACTAAGAATTTGATTTCATTGAGTTCCTTGGATTGTAATGGATATCATTGTGTGATCGAGGATGGCACAATGAGGATTACTATTAGGCCTCTTATTGTAATGAAAGGAAATAGGGTTGGGACACTATATGAGCTTGTTGGTTCCACTACTGAGGAAGAAACTACAGTAACACCATCTACTATGTTAGACTCGAAGTTACTAGACAGTGGCATATGCGACTTAGAAACATGAGCGTTAGAGGCTTGACTGAACTCTCCATGAGAGGGTTTATAGATGGGCAGAGTACAGTCGCTATGAATTTCTTTAAGCATTGTGCTTTTGGCATGCAAAATTAGGTTAACTTTTCAAAGACTACACATAGTGCAAAGGGGCCTCTAGATTATGTTCACTCTTATTTGTGGGGTCTTGAAAGGGTGGTTCGCAATACCTACCAAAATTTATTGATGAATTCCCTACAAACGTGTGGTCTTATTTTATTAAAATTAAGAATGATGTATTTGGTGTTTTCAAGAATTAGAAGGCCTTACTAGAGAATCTGACCAGGAAACAGGTAAGGTGTCCCAAGATAGATAATGGCCTCAATTTTTTGGAGCATAGTTTCACCGATTATTATGAGGATTATGGTATTACTAGGCATTGCATTTGTGTTGGAAGGCCTTAACATAACGGGGTTCCTAAGAGGATGGATAGGACCCTATTAGATAAGGCTTAATGTATGTTGTTGTAGGTTGGATTAGGCAAGGAGTTTTGGGCTAAGGTAGTTCACATGGCAGCGGTCTTGGTGAAAAGCTCACCCAATCATTCCATTGATTTGAAGACACCTAAGGAGGTATAGTCTGACAAACTAGCTGATTATTCTGATTTGAATGTTTTTAGATGTCTCGCCTATGCTTATGTAAATTATGGGAATCTTGAGCCTAGTTCCAGGAAGTTTATTTTTCTTAACTATACATCCGATATGAAGGGGTATAGGTTATGGGACCCAGTTGCATCTAAGTTTTTAAATTGTAAAGATGTTACCTTCAAAGATTTTATATTCCTCCAAAACACTAAGTCTTCTTCTAATAGATTGTCTGAAGAGGTGGAGCAGCATAATCTATGTGGTGTTACAGATAATTTGCAGGTAGAGGTAGATTTGGATCAATCAAAATCTTCTAGTATAAGACCCACTATTCCTATGTAGGTGTATCCAAGCAGTAGGTGGAGTTAAGGGGAAATGCTCTAGGTAGACCATAGAGGGTTGTGAAGCCTTTTGTGAGATATGGCTTTGAGGATTTAGTAGGTTATGCTTTGGCTAGTGTTGAGACTATAGTTATTGTACAAGAGCCAATGGCATACACAGATGCCATTATTAGTGGTGATTCTATTCAATGGTGTGCTACTATGGAGGAGGAGATACAATCTCTATGAAAGTACCAGACAAGGAAACTTGTGAAGGCACCTAGAAAGAAGAAAATAGTTAATTTCAAGTGGGTGTATAAGTTAAAACAAGGAACTCCATGTGTTGAGGGTCCCAGGTACAAGGCTCGTTTAGTTGCACGAGTATTCAGTCAAATGCCTAATGTAGAATATAATGAGGTATTTTCCCCTATTATTAGGTATTCGTACCTTTCTTGCACTTGTAGCTATATAGGATATGGAGTTAGAGCAATTAGATGTTAAAATCTTTTTTGCATGGTGAGCTTGAGGAATAGATCTTTATGCACTAACCAGATGGTTTTGTTATTGAAGGCAAGCACGATCATGTGTGCTTATTGAAGAAGTCATTGTATGGTCTGAAGTAGTTTCCTAGACAATGGTATAATAGGTTTGATCCATTTATGATTGAGCATGGGTTCTCTAGGAGTGATTACGATGGATGTGTATACTTAAAATAGGTTGCTGATGGTTCTCTCGTGTATCTTTTGTTGTATGTCAATAACATGCTTATTTTAGTAAAGGAATTGTTTAAAGTTAATAAGGTAAAAATAATTCTGAAGAATGAGTTTGAGATGAAGGATTTGAGAGCTACAAAGAAGATTCTTGGCATGGAGATCATTTGAGACCATAGACAAAAGCATATTTACTTGTCATAAGAGCAGTATGTGAAAAAGGTGTTGCAGAGGTTTCATATGATTGATGCCAAGCTAGTTAATACTCCCTTGCTAACTCAATTTAGATTTTCTGCTCTAAATTGCCCTAAATCTAAAGATGAAGAGGATTTTATGGCCATAGTTCCCTACTCTAATGTTGTGGGATGCATGATCTATGCTACAGTTTACACCAAGTTGAATATTCTCAAGTTGTGAGTGTTGTGAGTAGATATATAGTGAATCCTAGGAAGGCTCATGGGCAAATGGTGAAGTAGATTCTGAGATACTTGAAGGCTACTACATAACGCTGTTTGGATTATGTCAACTAATGTGTTGACTGGATTCATTGACTCTGATTATGGTGGAGATCTTGATAATATTAGGTCCACTAGAGGTTATATGTTTTGTCCTAGTGGTTCAAAAGTTAGTTGGAAGTCATCTTTACAAGATGTGACTGCATTATCCACTACTGAGGTTGAGTATATGGGTATAACTAAGGTTTTTTAAGAAGGTCTGTGGCTTGGTAATTTCATTCATGAGCTTGGGTTTGGTCTTGATATTCTCGTTGTTCGCAGTGATAGTCAGAGTACTATCTGTTTGGCAAAGAATTAGAATTCTTTCCATTATAAGACAAAGCATATTGATATTAGATACCACTTCATCTAAGGTACTATTGTTGCAAGCAAGGTTGTATTAGAGAAGGTGACTATTGCTGAAAATCCAATGAATATGCTAACGAAGCCATTAAAGGTGAGAAAATTTGAGGAGTGCTCAGAATTAGTTGGTGTTTCTGTACCATGAGGGCCTTTTGTGGCCTAGGGATTTTATAGATAGTCTTTTGTGTTCCTGGTGCTAGCTACTTCAAATATGTCATCAAGGTGGAGAATTGTGATCTTGTGACTCGTATTAGGTGTGTATTATAGCTTAGATTGGTTTATGAAGTGTTTTAGAGGAATTTGGAGTAGAACTATGAGCTATTCTGAAAAGATATGAATATTTAACCTTGATGCAATTAGATTTTGGAAAAGTGTTGACCATAGAAGTTGTATATTTTTCTACTAGATTTACGATGCATCAATAATCGACTTAATTGAAGGTCAAACGAAGAAGTTTGTGATAGTCTCATACAGTATAAATACCATGCGATTACAACCCTAATTAGCATAACACCATCCTCTTCTCTCCTATTGAGTTATCTTGTAATTCCTTGGTGAATTGAGTGATTTAGGTGAGGATTTATTTTATTCTCTTTATAATCACAATTATTTCACATCAACTAGATCATCTATTTTCCCAATCTATGTTCTAAGTGTTCTTCTCTTCTCAATTCTTATGTGATCTAATTGATTCTAATTAGATCTAATTTTTCTAAATTAGTATCACCCCTACATAATACACTATTCGTACCTATTTTAGGCAATCAAAATTTTCTAAACTAACCACAATCATTTTCCTTTCCTTTTTCCCTTTCCCATTTCTACTCCTTTTTCCTTTCTCCTTTTCCCTAGCTCCTTCTACCACAATACTTGACTACGCCTTTCTTATTCTTGCAACTTGAACTATCTCCTATCACCCACTATTCTAGCCACCATCATCCCTCACCATCACCATTCCACGTGCTACTACCCGACTATACCCTCCCCTTCCATTTTTCTTCTTCACACGATATACACACACAACTATTCCTCTCATGTTGTAGACCGTGCCATATTCATCCCAACCGTCTATCATCCTCTATTTTAAATTACTCTCCACTCTTCTCTGCCATCCCTTGTACTCGACTGCACCACACTCTACATTTCCCTTTTTCCCATTGCAAGCCATATATATATAGCACCTCCACCATCCTTCCTTCTTCTCTTTTTTTTTGGCTCATCTCTACGCATTTTAGATCGAGCAACCACTGACACAGGCTCCCTCTCTTTTTTTTCTTATTCTTCCTTCTTCCTTCTTCCTCTATTTTTCTACTACACCACCTCCATCACCACCATGTACCACCACAGCCTTCATGGACAGCCTAAAGCCTGAGGGACCAACCACCAATTTTCCCCACCACTCACTTTCATCGTTTGTGGCCATTACCGTCGACCACTGCTATTTTCCCTATTTTTACTCGCGTCTGTCGCATTTTTTTGAGATACATAACCTATGCATGGCTGCAATTATGGTTGTGTAATACCAAATTTACTTATCACACGCCATGTAAATCATCATGGTTTACCAGTGCACCCTCACATGGCCTACGCACAACCTATCACACGCCCGTGCACACCTATTTGATATTTTGTGTAATTAGTTATCGAGCATGACTGTGCCTCTTTGCACAGCTTGCCTATGTGTGATCCTACCTAACGACCTAGGTGTGTAGTACCTATCACATAGCCATATAGCCTTCCCATTTTGGTCATGCCCCCTATTTTTCATGTCCAAACCTTATTCAAACACCACTAAATTTTCACCATATCTCCACCATTCATTCTACCACACTTCCACACAATTCAAGCTTCCCTTTTAACTCGAGTTATTTTCATTTTTACCCTCATTTACCTTAACTTTTCCCTTAGTTATAATCTTCAATCCTAACCATATATTTTATTATTTGTAATAGTTGTTATTCTGGTGATCTCAGAGGATGAAGTATAGGATTTATACATCCTAGTTTCTTTGTTAGTAAGGATAGTAAGGATAGTAATCGATGTTTTAGAGCTTTGTGTTAAATGCTTACATGGCTATGTGTATTACTGTGATGTTTTTGTTATATGATGGGATGCATGCTATTAATGATATGTTTCAATAATCTAAATTTATGTAATATAAAGGAAGTGAGAATGGGACAAGTGTGTTGATATAATCTTGTTACGCTAAGTCGCACTTTTGGAAAAATATAACTCATGGAATGGTAATATGGGTTAATATGGAGATCTTAGTATTTTAATGTGTTAGGTGTATTAAATATGATAATGATATTAGGAGAAGTTTTTGGAGTACTTGCTGAATGTTGTGGGTTTCTCAAAATGAGATAATTGCTTAATTAAGGCATAGTAATCTTAAAATAACATTATTATTATCTTACATGTGAAGCTGTTCAATTAAACTACACATTTTGGATATGTTGTAAATGTTGGTAATTTAAGGATGTTTATTAACTTTGGGTAATCATACGAGCCTTACGAGAGGAGTTATGCAATACCCCAAAACCCTAATTTAAAAAATTATAATAAAATAGGAATTAATTTGTGAGATTAATTAAATATAATATTTTTAATAAAATAATGGGAGTAATTAAGACAAAAAGGGGGGAAATAACATGGGATTTAATTAGGAAAGATTAGGGGTAATTTGCTAACTAAAACAAAATTTGGAAGATATACCCCAAAATATCTAAATTAATATAAAAAGTAATTTAATTATTTATTTTTACTAATGTTATTATTTCTAAATATTTCAAAAATATCAAAAAGACCCTAACTACCCCAAATATTTTATTTTTCTTTTTCTTTTTTTCCTTTTTTCCCCTTTTCTTTATTCCTTTTTCTCCTTTCTCCTTTTCTTTTTCTCATCTTTCCCTAGTTAGGCCTCGTCATACGGCCTAACTTCTCTCCCCCTCTCTTCCCTTCCCCATGTAGAGCCTAGCTTGCTTGCTTTCTTTTTTTCCTTCCCCCACCCAGTTCTCCCTTTCTTTCTTTCTTTTCTTTTTCCCCAATCGGCCGGCCCAGCTCCTTCTTATTTCTCCTTCCCTCACCTTCCCTTGTGCTACATGTTGAACCTACAAACCTACCAGTGACCATCCATCTCTACCACCATACTACCCTAGCCTGCTCCCTTCTCTCTCTGTTGTCCCTTTTCCATTCTAATTCAAGCCAAACCCTCCCTATACCTACCTCCCCCACATGCCTATTCCCCTTCCTTTTTCCCATCTTCAGCCCTTCACCCTGCACCTTCATAAGCTCATACCAGCCTACCACCACCAGCCGGTGAGATCCTTCCACTCCTACCCCCTTGTCTTCTTCCCCCTTTATCCTCTTCTCCATCCCTCGACCTATAAATATCCCCTCAACACCCCCATTCTCCTCCTTTGCTCTACCCATAAAAGTTAGACCATTCTCGTCGTCGTGCCTTTAGATGCCACCTTAGCCGTTGACATATAATTCCACCATCCAAAACACCACCCACCCCCTTCCCTACATCACCCTCCACCCAACCACTCCACTCACCGCCCTTAACTTCGCCTACATAGCCCACCCCAATCGTGCAAAGTAGGTAGCTTGAGCTGCCATTTGCACCCTATCATCACCCCTCTCATCGTTGTGCACTACCTCCTCTGCCACAATAACCACCTCTATTTCCACCCACTCAACCCACCAGACCATCCTCCAACTTCACCTACCCTTCATTTTCCCTTTCTCCTTCTCCTTCCTCCTCCCTCCTTCACCACCACCCTCAGCCACCATAGCTACCACCACCTATGCCACTAACCTATTGAGCTGCCACCACCATTATGACCCTCTTAGTCTAAAGAGTCCACCACCTCACAACCGCCACCTCCTTCTCTCTTTTCTATCCCCAAAAGACCAACTTTTTTTCTAAAACCACCACAACATCCACCACCACCCTAGCTGCCATCTTCACTTAGGTTGTGCCCTAACCCTTGCTCGAACTTATGCTTAAATTATTTTAGTATAATTATTATTTTAGCCATATTATTGTTGTTATTGTTGTTGTTGCTACTATTATTATTATTACTACTACTACTATTATCATTATTATTATTCTTGCATTATCATCATCATTATTATTATTATCACTACTAATAGCCCTATTTTGGTTAATACTACAACTGGTGTATTTCTTAGCCAATGATATATTTTGGATAATTATTATTTTGGTTTTGTATGGGGTGGTTAATCTATATATGGAGATGAATTTTATGTAAGAAAAGCTAACTTGAGGATTAAGTAAGGTGGGGAAGAGTAGTTGGGGTGATTGAAGTCCATATGTAAAAAATAGTACGTAGATGGGTACAAAAGCACATGGGGAACTTAGCTAGGGTTTGGGAAGAAAACCCTAAGTGGGGAAGTTATGGAAGGGATAAATAATAGAAGAGGTTGGAGTGTGGGGTGAGAATGGAAGGTTGTCACATGGAGGGTAAATGTGGATCATGTGGAAAGGGAAATGGTAAATGAGGGTGATGAATGGACAATATATAAGAAAAGAGAGGTGCTAAGGTTAAGGATGGCCAACTAGGGTTTCATGGCCACGCGCGTGGAATAGAAGGTAAGGTTTGGATGTTGGGTGTAGATTGAGTAGGGTGATGAGCTGGGAACAAAGGTGACATGGGTTGTGTATGATTGGGAGAGGTTAGGCCACATAGGCCAGATTAAGGTTTCCGAGGGAAAAACCCTAGAGGCCAATGGTAAATTAAACGAAGATTTGGGAAAGTGGGCCTCAACCCACATACCTAGGAGTTAATCTTTCAAGGTAAAGTAAGAAAAAGTGGGGAAAGAATGTCAAGATGTTTTGGGAGGCGTAAAAGTCCCAAGATATAGGATGGGGCTTTTTAGAGGAGTAGGTGTGAATGGGGTGTGTGAATAAAAAGCCTAATGGGCATGCATGTCAAATAATGAAAGTATCTAATGAATAAGACACTAACCATTTAAAGAGAAAGATTATTGAGAAGGGCCCAAACCAGTCCACCGACCATAATAGTGGTCAGGTGCCCTAGAGATTGTTCCACCGACGAATAATAGTGGCTAAGTGCATTCTTCCTTGGCTATTTCTAGTGCACCAACTATAATAGTGGAGGATCCTGAGCTCAATAAAACAAACCTAATTATAATAAATCATGGAAAAATAACTATTTAATTACAGTGAAAAATTATGAGTTGTGGCCAGACGAGTCCACGGGCAAATAATACTGGTCAGGAACGCCTCATGCCCTAGAGACTATTCCACCAATGAATAATAGTAACCAGATGTGTTCTACCCTGGATGTTTTCTGGTCCACCAGCTATAATAGCGGGTTTCCCGTACTCACATGGAATTAAAATGAGAATAGAGTAAAATGGGAATAATGACTAGAGATCTAATGTTTATGTTCAACCAAACTAATTCACTACTTTTATTATATGTCTTTCATGTATCACTACAAGAAAAGCAATTTTTGGTAACTGGTTTTAGCCACGACATTGCCAAAAAAATATTTTTTGCAACAATATATAACTTTCATGGCAAAAGCTTGTTTTCGTAAATGCCACATTTTTTTGCAACAATAACATGTCGTTGCTATAAAAAATACTTTTACGGCCACTATAATTGTTCATTGAAAAAATAGATAACTTTTGCAACAATATTTTTGTTGTGAAAAATTATATTTTGTAACAACCTGTTAAGTCGTAACTAAAACTATTACGAGGGTAGAGGGTGTTTCATAGACCTTATTTATCATCACGAGATATTGTTGTTGGTAAAAAAAATTAGTTTTTCGCTACAACAATTTTGTTGTGAACGCTTATTTTTGCAACAAATTAATTTTTATCGTGGCTCAAATATTTTAAAGTTATTTTTTATTTTCAGAATATAAAACAGTATTAAGCTAAAAAAACTTTTAAAAAATAAATCATGCAAATTTTTTATATAAGAAATATAATATTAGAAAAAAAAATAAATTTAGAGGAATCATAAAAAAATTACACTATTTTTTATCCAATTAAGGTCAATTAAGAAACGAATAAGATTCTTTGAAAAGATTATTATAAAATTAACTTTCTTATGTACCAACGAGTTTTACTAATTGTTGCAAAAAAATATTTTTAGAAATGTCAATATAACTTTAGCAATGGATCTATTAAATGGTGGCGGAAAATAATTTTACAATTTTCAAACTCTACTAACTTTGGCAATGGAACTGATAAGTTGTGGCTAAAAATAATTTTCTAAACTTCAAATTAACTTTTGCAATGGATAAAATCGTTACAAAAAATTAAGGGCAAAAATATTTTCACCAACTTCAAAATAACTTTAGCAACAAATTTATTAATTGTAGCTGAAGGTATGATTGACAAATTTTAATATATGTTTGACAACGGATTTATTATATTGTGGCCGAAAATAGTTTTATAAAGTTCAAGTTGTACTAATTTTGGCAACAATTCTGATTAATTGTGACGAAAAATGATTTAGTAAATTTTTAGTTAACTTTTGCAACGGAAAAAACTGTTACCAAAAATCTGAGTTGGGTGAAAAAAAATTAAGCAGGACTTTTCGGCGATAAGAAACGACAAGAAAAACAAGAAAAATTTCCTAATAATACTAACTATGTTAGCAGCTCGACGTCCCATTGTTTCTAGTAACTTACATGGCCGAGCAGAAATTCATCAGCCAGGCCACGCACGCAACTCTGCCTGCTTTCGACAGAGCAACAGAAGATGACTGGCATTGTCTAGTGGTGATTCCGACGACAGGCGTTGGGCTTCGAGTACCTTCGATGCCTGACTCTATCATCAAGCACATTGGGTAAGACGGAGCAATAAAGGGCTTTTTTTGCTGCAAAAATGAGGACAATTGACGAGGTTAAGCCTCGTTGAAAGCATAATTCCTTCCTTATTTGAAATGTTTGTCTGATTTATTAGTCCAATTTCAAAATTAGGTTTAGATTGAATATGCATGATGGTTAGGTTTAGATTTACTTCAATGAATAGATCAGTAATTGTGGGAAAATTGTGGTATAATAATAGTTTTGTGACTATGAATCAAATATAGTTGTGAAATGAATATTAATGATTTTTAAGATGGGTAGTTACCATATTAGATTGTCCTTGACCTCGTATGCTCCCTATGTTTGGTAATTTCTTGAGGGTTTCAACGCTATTTAGAGTTTGAGTATAACGATGATAACCTTGTATTGGGCACTGGTATACTTTTGGAATTAGAAAAAAGTAAGAAGAAAACTTTGGATGATATGTAGGAGTTACAATTATATAATGAGATAGACATATAATGGAAGAATTTGTAAGTTTGGGATTGAATATGTATCGAGTAAAATGTCTTTGTGTTTTGCTTTCTATGTAGTGTTTTGCTCTCTATGTATGCAATTATTTAATCGGCCTATTCTACTACTTTATCATCATGCACATTATGAGGGAAAATCCAGAACTAGGGCTGTGTTGTCAAACTTAGTACATTTGCATGATCTAGCATGGATGTTATGTGTATGGTGGGGATCTATTTAGTATTTGAGGGGATATTTTTCTCTTCTTGGGTTCTTATGTGTGTTGATAGAACCTTGCCTAAACTTGTTACTCAAGGACCAGTATTAATTTCCTTGTTAGGAGTTAGGACAGTCATAGGCTCTGTCAAATTGGCTACGCAGTTGTTTTATGTCAAGGATATGATTTGTTATCCTAGGTTCCTGTGTGGGTTGATGGAACCCCTCTTGAGATTTTATCACTCAAGGGCTTGTATGACTTAATGACTTAATGTGGTCCATAATTTGGACTTCCATTCAATTCTAAGCTCCAATTGTTTCCAACTTTGATAGATCATTCCTATAAGCTGCTTACCAATAAAAGGAGACTTGATTGAAGCTAAAGTAGTTCACGAACAGCTTTGTTCCACGGTTGAAAGGCAAGAACCTTCTGCCACTTAGTAATTTTTTTATTGAATGGTATATACTTGCCTGCTTTTTTATAGAAAGGAAAAAATGTTATGAATGCTATACATTGAGAATATGCAAGTCTAACAGAGAACTGTTGGGTCCCAACAATCAATATCTACCTAAAATTATCCTTGTGTTTGCTAAGGTCAGTTTATTATTTTCTAATTAAGCTCTTGGTGATTGAATTTATATTTTTTTTTGTGGAACTTGCTATGGAGTACAGTAGTACACTATTTTCAAGAAGTTCTTAATGCATTATCTATTGTAGTATACAATAATTTTGGCATTATCATTCTGATGATGTTTTTAATTTTCAGCATTCTTATAGGATTCTCTTATCAAAGAAAGCGAACCAGATATATCTATTTTGAAAACTATAGGTATTTTTTTCTTTTATTCCTTCTTTTTTTCATTCATATGATTACTCTATAGTTTTCCATTTGGTTTTGTATAGTTTACATGAAGAAAGTAATAAAGGAAATTTTTTAAGTTATGATAAGTTTTCTATTAATTGCTATTCTATATATCATCCAAAATTGTTTAACTTTTTATGGAAATACAATTAGGTTATGCAAATGGATAAAGATGGATGAAATTGAATCGAGCGTCACCTCAATATTTGGAAGGGATTGATCGTTTTCTAGATTTTGATTTTAGCATGTCACATTCAGATGAACAGTTAGAATCTGAAAGAATGATTAGTTGTCCATGTAATAAGTGTGCAAATGTGAATTTCAAAAATAGAACTGAAGTTCACTTTCATTTGTTGAAGAATGGAATTCTACAAAGCTATGTTGTGTGGGATAACCATGGTGAGGTTTTGAATGTCTCTTCATCTGACCATGAGACTTCTATTGATCATGATGACATGCTAGAGATGTTAGAAGTTGGTTATGGTGTGACTGGGATGGATTTTTTAGAGAATGATGGTAGAAATGAACTTAACTTCACCTTGAAAGAACCTACTGGAGAAGCAGCTTGATTCTATCGCCTCTTGAAGGAGTATAAAGAGAATTTGACTTTGGATGTCTCTAGACTTTCAAAGTTAGGGTATCTTATGAATTTGGTACATCTTAAATGTATGAACCATTGGAGTGATACCTCCTTTACTGAAATGTTGAAGCTTCAAATTGGGACATTAGGTTGTAATCTTCCCAATTCCTATGATGAGTGTCGTAGGATCATCCATGATTTAGGCCTAGATTGTATAAAAATTCATGCATGTCCAAATTATTGCATCATCTATTGGCATAAACATGTCAATGCACAAGAATGTTCGTAATGCCATACCTCAAGGTGGAAGATAAATAGCAAAAGGGTTCCCCATAAAATTTTATGATATTTTCCTATAAAGCGTAGATTGCAAAGGTTATTTATGGCAGCTGTGACAGCAAAGGATATGTGTTGGCATAAAGAAGATAGGGTTGATGATGGGGTAATGCGACATCCAGCAGACTCTCAATCATGGAAGTCTTTTGATGAGGAGTTTCCATCATTTGCAAAAGATCCTCATAGTGTGAGACTTGGGTTAGCTACAGATGGTTTCCAACCATTTAATAATTTTGGGGGATCATCTCATAGCAGTTGGCCAGTCATTTTAGTTCCATATAATTTACCGCCATGGATGTATATGAAATCTCCTTATCTTATGTTACCTTTGTTGATTGATGGTCCTAATTTGCCGGGAATAGATCTTGATGTCTATTTGCAACCCTTGGTAGAAGAGTTGAAATAATTATGGGAAGTTGGTGCTGACACATATGATTTCCATGCTAAACAAACTTTGTTATGCGTGCATCAATGCTATGGACTATTAGTGATTTTCCAGCTTATGCAGACCAATCTGGTTGGAGCACTAGTGGATTTTTTTTTGTCCATGTTGTCACAGGGAAGCTGGATCATGTTCAATAACATATAAGATATGTTAAATGAGGCATAGACGTTGGTTGCCAATAGATCATAGATGGAGACAATTACCTAATGCCTTTGACAAAACAAAGGAAAATGGTACAGTTCCTATCCCATTATATGGTGATGATGTTTTGAGGTAGTATAGTCAGTTTACCCAGGTACCATTTGGAAAGACAGTTACAAAGATGAATTGGGATGATACAAATATCTTATATGGTTGGAGGAAGAAGAGCATATTTTTTGAGTTACCTTATTGGCACAAGCTAAAATTACGTCATAACTTAGATGTGATGCATATTGAAAAAAATATTTCTGAGAATATTATAGGGACATTGATGGATATCAAAGATAAGACTAAGGATAACTTGAAGGCTCAATTAGATTTAATGTCCATGGGTATAAGGGAAGATCTTCATCCAATTGTTGAAGAGGATAGAGTAAGAGATCCTATAGCATGATATATATTGAGGGGTGATGAAAAAATAGCATTTTGTGAGATGTTTCAAAAGTTGAAGACTCCTGATGGATATTGTTCAAATATCTCCCATTGTGTGAAAGATAATGGCCAGAAGATCTCCTATATGAAGAGTCATGATCATCACATCTTTATTGAGCAACTTCTTCCTATTGTTATTCGTGGGCTCCTTCCCAGACATGTTTATGAACTGTTAATTGAATTGGGTTCCTTCTTTAGGAAATTGTGCTCAAAGAACTTGAGCATGAAGGATTTGGATGCTCTTGAAAACCAAATCCCTTACACATTATGTATATTAGAAATGGTCTTTCCACCATCCTTCTTCACTTGTATGGTGCACTTAGTAATTCATTTGGTAAAAGAGGCAAAGATTGTTGGGCCAGTGAGATATCGTTGGATGTATCCAATAGAGAGGTACTTTTTAAATTACAAGTTTTACATTCATTTACTTTTATAATTAAATAACCTAGTTCTGCATTCAAATTTTTATCAAAATTTATGTTATTAGGTATATTCATACCTTGAAATCCAATGTTCGAAATAAGGCACACCTCAAAGGATCAATTGCAATGGGTTATTTAGCAAATGAATTCCTTACCTTTTGTTCTAGGTATATAGATGACATGGCTACTAAGTTTGATCGCAGTATTCAAAATGATGAAGTTGGGAATGATGGCAAAAGAAATCAAATGGACATTTTTAAATGTATTGGGCATCCATTGGGAAAGTCTATCCTTCAAGAACTTAGGTTCGAGGAGTTTGATCAGGCTCACTTATATGTCCTCCATAATTTTGATGAGCTTCAAGAATTTGTAAAGTAAATCAATTGTTATTCTAAAATTCATAAGAGTATTTATCATATATGTAGATTAAGGCTATATAAGTATACTCCTAAAACTTTCAATTTCCTTTTTATATTAGGATGCACAAATAAAAAATAGCGATTGAAAATCAAAATCCTAGAAATGTAGAGAGGAGACATAAGACTCAATTTTCATATTGGCTTTATAATCGTGTATGTCATATCTCCTTAATTTCTATGATGTGATAAAATGTTACCTATGATATGTAAATGTATTCATATTTCCTTCATTGATTAATAGGTGGAGAAATTATATAACGAAGGATCAGTTGATGAAAGTTTGTATCACTTGGTGTGTCGTCCGTTATGCACCACAAGGTGCTATAGTGGGCTTATTGCTAATGGGTTTAGATTTCACACACTTGATCGAGAAGTAGATAAGAAATGCCAAAATAGCAGTGTTATGGTGCAAGGAGATGGTCATTCAAATGACTTATATTATGGTGTAATAAGAGATGTTTATGAGTTGCAATATCCCAGTGAAAATCATGTTGTTGTTTTAAAATGTAATTGGTATAACATGAAACATGAAGGTAGAGGATATAAAAAAGATGAATATGGAATAACTAGCATACATAGAGGCTTTTCATTAAAAAAAATATGAGCCTTTTGTATTAGAATCACAAGTGGAGAAGGTCTTTTATGTTCAAGATTCAAGACATGATGATTGGAATATTGTGATTAAGATAGAGCCTCGAGATTTGTATAGCATGTCAGAAGGGGAAGAAGAGTGAGTACTAGATCAAATTGATGATGAAGTTGTGCAATAAGGAGAGATTTAGGGTTCTAATTATGTTTTGCAATCTATAAGACATATGGAAAATGTTTCTTTAGCAACTAATCATTTCAAAGTAGAATGAGGAGAAAAAGTCGTCAAATGGGTAACAAGTAAAATGAAGAGCATGAGTCAACGAAGGGAAGAATTTCAGGGGAAGCGAAAGAGGAGAAAGAAGAAAAACTCAGATGTGGATGATTTTATTGTTTCTAATGATGTTGAGGACTAAGATGTGACTATTTTGTAACTTTTTTATAAGTATTTATTTGTGTATAGACATCGAATATATAAAAAAATTTATTCCTTTTTTAGTTATTGTATGAAATTTTAATTACTTTTTTGACAGATTCATGATTCTAGCATATTATAAATGTTTATTTTTTTCAAATTTTATGTAGTGTTCTTTGTAATGTGAAATCTAATTACTTTATTTTAGCTTGCACATATGTCAAGGCAAGATCAACCAAAGATTATGTGTAAGAACATTGTAAACGGAAGTGTTGGTGGTCGTAGAGGGCAAGGTATTATTCTTTAACCTACTTTAGATGTTATTATAATGTATTCTTATTAATTAATAATATTACCTACTTGCTTCCATGATAAAACTTAGCTGACATACAAACACCCAACATCACTAGGAGTGTCTCTAAACTATCACATCAGCATAATTGCAAACATTTGCCACTACCAGGTAATTAAAATGCTACCCAATTTTGAGTTGTATTTAGATTTGTAATATGGGATCCTATTATTTTCACAAATATATATGTTACCACTTTTTTTTAACCTTTTATCTTGGTGAATTATCCTAGATAATGAGTTGGTTGTAAGACATGTAAAAATATGATCCGGGTCAAAATCATTTCAGTGCTGTAATTATTTTATAATATGGAAATCATCTAAATTTTATATCTGAAATCAAATATGTACATATCTTGTAATGTGTCACTGGTTGAGTTCGGTTTTATGATGCAAGATAATTCCCTGCCTTATGAAATAATGTTCTATAGCACAAAATTAGTAGTTCTGCTCATGTTTATGCATAATCTGCTTCTTTCTCCATTTTTAGCAGAGTTTGAAACTTAGCTTCAGCCCTACTTAGCTTCACAGTATCGAATATGATAGGGTGACATGTTTATTCTATGTGACACTGTACCCTACTTAGCTTCAGCACATCTTTTTTTATCAATGGAGCCCCGTTTAATATTAATAAAGCTTGATACAAACTAATAATAATAATATAGAACAATTTGAGCTATAAAACAAACTAAGAGTTGCAGAATATGAGAGCAAGGGTGAAGACCAAAATAGATAATGGTCATCAATGATATTAATGTTAAAATTACATATACTAGAGGATTACTCATCGATTTGCTCATATGCCACACACAGATTTGAAAGATTGCTCATAAATTATGGAAAATAGATGTTCTTGTATCAATATTCCTCTCGAGTAAAAGATAAGCATTGAGACTTTGAGATTCAACAAAATCCTGAGGTGAAAGTCTACCACCCGACCCTTTTTCTTCATCTTGAGCATTTTCTCCATCTGTAATGGTTACATCATGAATCAATTGTTTTGACATTCAACCCTTTCCAAATTTGCATACATAGTTTGGTAAGTTTACATTCCTGTAAATAGGAATAGATGAAAACTTTTGCAAATTAAGCTTAAGCAGAATCACTAATCATGGGAAGTCATATTTTCCTTCCTCAAGCCTGTCATCATGAAAAAGAAGCACAACCCAAAATTTATGAACTGCTCGAGGCATTGCCCCTGTCACATGTGGCTGCATTTAGTAGCTGATAGTGAGACTCACACAAACACATGAGAGAGAGTGCATTTTGAAGTAAATAGGACAACTCAAGATTGACTTTCTCACACATAAACACCCCATTATTGACACTCTTAAGAGATGGAATTTAAAATTGAGATAAAAAGAGAAATATTGATAACACATATTAGTTCTGACAACAAAGGAGGGTAATGCAAGGAGGTCACCTGTAAGGAAGGGGAACAAATAATTGTAATCCCCCGAATTTTTAAAAGCCTATACTTTTATAAATAAATTTTATTTAGGATAAATTATCCTTTAAATCTACTTATTTTAATTATTTTATGAATTTTTGAGTAAATAAAATTGGGTATAAATATTTAATAAATTAAAATAAATATTTTGTTATTTTATCATACCTTTCTATTTAAATAAATTTTCAAACCCTTATTTTACAAAAATTATCTTTTTTTAACCCTTATATTTTAATTATCTTAAATTAAAATATTAAATCAATTTATTACCCAAAATTATTCTATTTCAATATTTTATCAATTAAACTTTATTTTATTTGCCCCACTTTGCCTTTTTCTTTTTCCTTTTTCCTTTTTCCTTCTCATTTTTCTCATTTCTTTCTTCTTTCTTTTTTCCTTGGGTAACCAACCGGCCTGCTTCTCTTTCCCCCCTCCTGCGATTAGGCCTGGCCCACTTCTCTCCCCCCTCCCTCCTTTCCTTTTTCTTTTCCCAGCCCGGCTCCCTCTTCCTCCTCCCGCGTGAGCCGGCCTGCCTTCTTTCTTTTCCTTCCTTTCTCTCCTCATCGGGTTGGCTCGTCTCTTTTCTTCGGCCACCCATCGCTCGCGCACCCAGCCCCTCCCGATTCTCCTTCTCTCTTCTTTCTTTCTTCTTCCTCCGTCATCGGCGATAATCCCGGCCACCCTCCACCATTTTTGCCACCCAACCTGCAGCTCCCTCTCCCCCGTGGACCTCTCCTATCTCTCTTTCTCTCTCCCTCGCGTTGTTTTCTCTGCCCATCCCGATCCCACCATCCCTATCTCCCTCTCCCTCTCCCTTCCATTGCCATACCCCTTCTTCCCCCCTGCAACACCATTTCCCTACCACCTACAACCACCCCTCGAGATCCCTATCTCTTACCTTCTCTTCCTCTTCTATTTATTGCTCCTTCCATGCCCATTCTACGTCTTTTCCCGAACGCCCCGACCCTCTCTTCTTTTCTTTATTCTTGTAACACCCCCAAATTTACTACTGAAAAATTTCGTTTAAATCGAAAGGTTTAACAGAAGCGGAAGATTTAAAACCGTAAACTTGGGGGTATTACCGCCACACTTAGTACCGGACCGGTTCACTCATACCGTCCTGATACTAAGTGCTAAGGCTAAATCAAACCATCGTTAATAAGAACCATCCAAAAACATAAGTTCATAGCCATCATAAATCATTCAAGAAACAAGAGTCGACCACAGACAGTGTATTGTTTAAGATTACAACTTAAGAGTTCCACTCCAAAATACGAACATAATACAAATACGGCAAACTCAAGATAGACAGAAACTAGGATAGTAAAAGAGTCCGGCGAACTCGCTCTCGGCCCCAACCAGGATAGGCTCAACACTTGGCCCCATCCGATGCCTCGTAGGTATCGTAGGCATCGAAAACATGATCTCCTACCTGCACAAGGTCAGATGGGTCTTCTGCTCGTGGGAATGAGCAGCACCCATGAAACGGATGATCAGTACGCTACGTACTGAGTAAGGTAACAGACGAGCTAAGGCCAACACATAGAACACATGATGCAAGCATAACACATAGGTGACATACGATAACACACATGATAAAGTCTGGTTACTTTTCCGGTGACTAAATCTTTATTCTCATTAATAATAGGTCCAATCCACACGTATTCTTTAGTAGTCCATGTGAGTGCGAGAACCCCACTATTATAGCCGGTGGACCGGAAAGTATACACTCAGGGCAGAACGCTCCTGACCACTAATATTTGCCGATGGACCGGTCTCCAGGGCAAGATGCTTCTGGCCACTATTATTTGCCGGTGGACCGGTCTAGCCCCGACTCACATGGTGTTTCGCTGTAAGTGCTTAGTGTATTTTCCATGGTTTAACTTACTTAATTTGGTTTGTCGAGCACGAAATCCCCCACTATTATAGCCGGTGGACCGGAAAGTATACACTCAGGGCAGAACGCTCCTGACCACTATTATTTGCCGGTGGACCGGTCTCCAGGGCACCCCGGCTCCTGGCCACTATTATTTGCCGGTGGACCGGTCTAGGCTCGGCTCAACAATCTTTCGTTTTACGTAATTAATGTCTTATCCGTGCCTTATTGAATCACATCACACCCTTGACATACATGCGGTTGATTCTCTACTTCTTCCCCTCTAGAGGGACCGTCCCATATTTTGAGACTCATACCTCTTCTCACACCCGACATCCACCCCCCGTAGACTTAGGTAAAGTAGCATATAGTAAGACACAAACCCCAAGGATATAGGCCATCCCATCACATATGATATCGCCTCTGCATGTTCTCATCCCTCTAGGGTTCCTCCTCGGATACCCTAATCGGACCTATGTGGTCCAACTCTTTTTTACTTACCCAAACGCTACGTTATTCTCTATCTCGCACCTCATCCTTTATTAGGAAGTTCCCCAAATGTATTTCTTTATCTCCCAAGTTCACATGTGACCAACAAATCCCTAGTTGGCCACTCAAACCCTAATCGACCACGCCAACCCTAGTTGGCTGCACCAAACCCTAGCACTTTACTTCTTCAACAAGTAACCTCTTCTTATACCCCAAAATCTCTTCTTTCATCTAGAAACCCTCACCCATCCGTTATATAAGTGAGTTCTCACCCTCAACCCCATACTCCATCCCTCCTTGATCATTTTTACCCATATACCCTTCAAATTGCTCATTTCCTCCCCAAAACCCTAATCGGAACCCTTAGACACCCTTACACCGACCCACGTGAAATTTTGCACCCAAGTCTCCAATGGACCCATAACTTTGACATTATCTTATTTACTTCCTAAATAAACTTTCCTCACGTAAGATTCATCCCCATGCAGACTTTAAATACTCCATGCAGACTCCCCAACACACACTTACTCGCAAAACCCTAATCAGGTCTCTTATGCACCAACTCACGTACTATTTTCATACCGAGTATCCAATCACTCTAAGACTCTCCAAAACTCTTACTTACAACCCAAATTAACTTTTCCCATGTAAGGATCATGCCCATGCAAGGTCTAGTTCCCCCATGCAAACTTCCCCACATACGCTTTCCCGTTGTTCTTTTATTATCATTTCATGCTACTCAAACCCTAGCATGCATGTCCTAGAGGGCCATAACAAGTCACATCATCAACATCCACATCAAACATGGAACATGTCATACACGTATAATATAAGGCACACACAACGTACCTCATGATCCATGCTGCGCTACACAAAACAGGTTACTCATAACACATGCATAATACACATCAACATGGCACACTCATCATTCATCAACACATTATATTACACATAGCACAAGGCCATAGCTTCGTCCTTACCTAGGTAGGTACCGGGCTCGGAGCACGCTCCTCTAGCTCCTTAGGGCTCGGATCGGGGTCACCTATGAAAAGGGGAAAAAGATAAGTATTAGTTTCTCTTATAACTACTATTAACCCTTATTCTAGTCTAAGGTTAGGGTTCTTATCTCTAGTAGGGGCGTTGTACAAAACTAGGGTTTTTGTTCTAATTTATGCTAAGTATTAATCATTGATATATCTTTAGTTTCAAGATACTTCACATAAGGTTGGGTTAAATAGTAAAAACACTAATAGTGGTAGTAATCTTAGCGATAGTATTAATAAAATAATAATACCAACACAGATGATTAAGTATGTTAAAAGTTAGGGTTTTGGGAGAGATTAGGGTTTGTAAGAAAATAACACTTTTAGGGTACAGAATTTAATAATGGTAATAACACTAATAAAGGTAATAATAATACTAGTTTAGAAATGTTAATAATGAAGATAATGATACTAACCCTAAGTTAAGTATAATAGGGGTTAGGGTTGGGTGATAGTATGATAACATTAAGGATAATAACAGAAGTGGTATTAGTTAATAAGCTAATAATAATAGTAGTAATAATAAGTGTAATAATAATAATAATAATAATAATAATAGTAATAATAAATCATAATAATAATAAGTGTAATAATACTAATATTAATTAAAACTACTATGGGTGGCATAAGAAAAGGGTTTCAGGGTTCAGATGAGTGGAAGACCACCTGAGGACGGTGGTGGTCCGGCGGAGGCGGCGATGGAGGAGGAGAAGAGAGAAAAGATGGGGAAAGTGGTTAGATGGGAGGAGGAAAAAGGGAAGTTAAGTGTGGGGGAGGAGACAGCAGGGAGAGGTGAGTGGAATGAGGGTGGTGGCGTGAGAAGGGCGGCGGCACGCTGCGGCAGACGCGGCGGCCGAAGGAGGAAGAAGGTGGTGGAAAATGGTGGAGGCCGGTGGAGAAGGAAGGAGAGGGTAAGGAGGGTATGGGCAGGTAGGGGAGGACCTGCAGGTTACTTGGAAGGTGGAAGGAGGGTGGAACACGGCGGAGGTGGCGGCTACGGGCGGCGTAAGGGGCGGCGGCGACTGGAAGATGGGTTCTTTCAGCTGGGAGTTTCGCACGGCTATAGCGGCACGTGCAGGGAAGGGTGGAGGACGGCGATGGTTTGGTTTTGTCGAGGGAGGTGCAAGGGTGTTTTTGGTGGCCAGCGGTGGCGGCGGCGGCGGAAGCTTCGTCTGATTTTCAGGCGACAGAGAGGCAGAGTTTCGGGGTAATTTTTGCAGCACAGGTTATGGCTATCGAAGGGGGGTATTTATAGGCAATTGGGGGGAGAAAACGACGAAGGAGGAGAGGACATGCCAGGTCACGGCAGTACGCCGTCCGGCGGCGATCGGCAGGCCTACAAATTCTCTGTCGGCAGGTCCTGGCTCGATTTGGATGAGAAAGGAAAGGAGGCAGGGCCTGGGCGGTGCAGGACGGTAGGCTGGGACAAATCGGGAAAGAAATGGACGGGAGAAAGGACGGGAAGGACGGCCGGACTATGGCGTTGTCGGCGTTGCAGCGGCGCAGTGGTCACAGGCGCGAGGAAGAAGACTACACCGGGGTAGGTTGGACCGGCGGTCCAGGGAAGAAAAGAAAGGGGAGAAACCGGCCGATCGGCAACGGTTATAAGGTTCATAACCTCGACGCGTCGTTTCATTAATTATACGATCGAAACGCGTCGTTGTGACGTTGGCTGGCAACAGTTATAAGGGTCATTGATCGTGACGCGGCGCTTCGGCGGGTTGACGGGCAAAACGCCGCGTTGCACGTAAGCGTCGGCCAGCGAACGACGCTGGGCCGCGGGGGAGGGAGAAAGGAAAGGAAGAGAAGGGCTGGGCCGCGGGGAGAGGCCCAACCGACGGGGAAAAAGAAGAAAAAGGAAAAGGAAGAAAAGGAAGAAGGGAAAATGAGGGAAAGAAAAAGGAAATGTTTTATTTAGGGTTTTGAATTTTGCATAATTTATTTAGAATATTTTGGGGTTGTTTAGAATATTAATTATTTATAAAAATATTAAATAATTTTCCTTTTTACTTAGTTAGACTATTTTAGATAAATTTCCTTAACCTCCATACTAATTAGGAAAATACCCAAATTTTCTTCCAATTAAATTCTTTATTATTCCCTCTTAATCTTCCTTAATTAATTCCCTACATTTAAGTAATTAAATTTATATGTTTAATTTCCTACTAATCCCTTATTCGGCCAAAATTTTGGAATTTAGGATTTTGGGGTATTTCAATTCTCCTCCCCTCTCTCCCCCTATTTTTTTTCGCCGCCAATATCCGTCGTTGTTGCTGCCTCAACCACCTTCTGCCACCCTTAACCTCACCCTCCAGCCATCACAGCCCCCATCAAGCCACCCCGCAGCCCCCTTCTTTCTCCTCTCCTTTTTTTTCTCTTCTCCCCCTCCCTTCTCGGCAACCACCCTGCACCGCCACATTCCGCCACCACTTGAGCCACCTTATTACTCCTTGCAACCCCCTCTACCACCACCAATGCTCCTTTGGCCAAAAACACCACCTACTGGCCCTTATTTTTCCCCTCACTTTTCCTTCCTCACCAGCCCCATCTCGACAACCACTTCGACCGCCACCTTCGCAGCCTCGCTGCCGCCACCTCTGCCGCCTTTAGCCGCCTTCAACTCTTCCCCGACCACCACTTATACCCCCTCTCCACCTCTGAACCCTTCCCTTGCCCTAAATCCTCCCCAACCCTCTTCTTTCCTACCCCCAAACCATCAACCCGAAAATGCCCACTTTTCCCTATTTTCACCACCTTCAAACCCCCTCCTTTTCACTTCTTTACATACAACTCATGCTGCATTAGCAGCATGAGTTTCTACATTTCTTGATCTATTTGTTTAATAACTTTAAGGTATAATTATATTTTAAGTTAATTATTCTATTAATTGTTAAAGCCTTATATTTTGATTTCATAATTTCTAATATAATAAGACTTGAATTATTTTTAAGTATTGGTTTTGATAAATCAAGCTTGGACCTTTAACCGAAATACCGGTAAGGTTCATTTTTACGGGAATCGAGGTAAACATTAAATTCCACTTAAACTCATGGATTAGCGTATGTTAGCACTTTAGGCATTTTTAATGTGTATTATGCTTGATATATGATGTTAATATATTATATATGTTTTCTTGTGTTGGTTGATGAAAAGGAAGTATGATAGATTATGTGCTATGTTTGGAGATATTATTTAAGGTAGAAGTTGGTTATTAATGAAAATGTTAAGTATTATCTATGTTGTATTATGATATTGTGATCTTAATGCATGATTAATGTTTTGTGAGCCGTATGGGATTTTATTAATGTACCTTGTAAAAGAATATGGCCTAATATGTATATGGGTGCTAATAAGTATTGTATTAATTATAACAATTGTAGATAAGGTGTTAATATTAACAATTTATATAGTAATAATAATAATTTAATATAAGTAGAGTAATAAGGGGTGAGATGGTAAATTTGTAAATAGAAGGATAATTTGGTAATTTTGTAATAAAAGGGCAAATTAGTAATTTTGTAATAAAAGGGAAATTTTTTAATTTTGTAATAAAAGGGTAATTTGGTAATTTTGTAATAAAAGGGCAATTTGGTAATTTTGTAATAAAAGGGCAATTTGATAATTTTGTAATAAAAGGGGCAAATTGATAATTTTATAACAAAGGGGTAAAATGGTAATTTTGGAGATTAAAAGGGGTAAAAGTGGAAATTGGAAAGGAGTAACTTAGTAGTTATAATAATTAAGAAGGGCAAAATAATAATTTAAATAACTAAAGGATAGTTTGATAATTTAATAATGGAAAAGGGTAAAATGGTAAACATGATAAATGTGAGGGACAATTTGGTAATTTAACCAACTAGAGGGGTAATTTGGTAATTAGAATAATGAATGGGGGTAATTTGGTAACTTAACCAACTAATGGGTGATTTGTTAATTATAATAAAGGAAATGGGTAAATTGATAATCTAACCAACTAAATGGGAAATATATTAAGTGTAACGATTATAAAGGGCGTTTGGTGGCCTAATTTATGTGAAACATAGCTCGGTAACCTAAACCGAGTAAGGGTGTAGCTAAAGTTGAATGTGTGCTATATGTCCTACATGCCTTGGATGCCCTATATAATTTTATGTCGATCTCTACATACTATTATTTTAATTGTTTCACGTGTGGCATGACTTGGAACCAAGGTGTGTTCATGTGCCCCTTTTGGTATGTACTAATATGGATATGCTATATTTTATGATGTGATGTGATGTGGTCCTTAGGGACATGCATGCTAGGATAATTAATGTGGTAATCGGAGATGGAGGCATGAAAAAGAGTAATGAGAGAGAAAGATGACCAAGGGGAAATAAGTTGGCTAATGTAGGTATGGGAGAAACTAAGGTTTGCATGGGATGGTTAGAGTTTGCATGGGAGCAGACTTTACGTATGGAAATTTGCCTCAGGATGTGATCAAGGAAATAGAAGTGTCGTTTGGGTGTCTGGGGGCTTCAGGGGAAAAATAGTACGTGGGACAGTATAAGGGTGCGTAGGAGACTAATATAGGGTTGAGAGGAAACCATAATGTGAGAAGGTGCAAAAGAAAAAGAAAATAATAAAAATAAACGAGAATGAGTGGGGTAGAAAGTGAGGGTTGGATCTAAGGGTTGTGACGTGTGGGGTGTTGAAATAGTCGGGATGTGTATGATAGAGAAGGATGGACCACATAGGCCCGAGTTAGGGTTTTGGAGAAAACCGAGTTAGGAGGTGTAGAAGTCTCAAGATATGGGACGGGCCCTCCTGGGAGGATAAGTGTGGATATAGTTAGCCATGCATGTCAAGGATGAAATAATTTAGAATAAGATACATTTAAGACACTAATCACTTAAAGAGGAAGATGATGAGCTGGGCCCAGACCGGTCCACCGGCAAATAATAGTGGCCAGGAGCCGGAGTGCCCTAGAAACCGACCCACCGGCGAATAATAGTGGCCAGGAGCGTTTTGCCCTGTATATATTTTCGGTCCATTAGCTATAATAGTGGGGGATTCCGTGCTCAGCAAACCAAACGTAAAATCGATAAGATATGGGGAAGATACTAATCACTTATAGTAGAACACCTTGTAAGTCGGGGCCAGACCATTCCACCGGCGAATAATAGTGGCCAGAAGCGTTATGCCCTGGAGACCGACCCACCGGGGAATAATAGTAGCCAGGAGTGTTTTGCCCTGTATATATTTTCGATCCACCGACTATAATAGTGGGGGATTCCGTGCTTAGCAAACCAAACGTAAAATTGATAACATATAGGGAAGATACTAATCACTTATAGTAGAACACCTTGTGAGTCGAGGCCTGTAACACCCCAAAATTCACTATATATTTTTTTTGAAAGCAGAAGAAATTAAAACACTTAATTTAAAACCCGTGAATTCTGGGGATGTTACCGCCACACTTAGTACCAGACCAGTTCACTCTGCCCCTCCTGATGTCCACACTTATCCTCTAGAAATCAGAGTATACGCAAGTCTTACATAATTCGAAATACCAACTATTGTTTTTCAAATAATAATTAAACAACATTAATAAAGTTGTTTCGGCAACTTAAACATAATAACAATAACATGAGTCATAAATTAAAAGAGAATGGCCATGTCTCTCTAGAAATCGATCCAGCCAAACTATCACTCTGCCCCTCCTGATGTCCCGTAGACATTGATAGCATCAAAGTAAATATCTCCTACCTGCAATAAATCAGACGAGCCTTCTGCTTGGGGGAATGAGCAGCACCCATGAAACGGGTGATCAGTACGCTATGTACCGAGTAAGGTAACCGAATACTAAGGCCGGCATATAACATATTAATTCATGTAGGATAATGATCACATACAATTACAACCCACACATATGATACATAGAAGCATAAAGTGAAATCACTTATAATCAATAGGTCCATATGTAAGGCCCAAAAAGTTCCGGATTAATCATTTAATCTTTCTTTTTATCAAATATAGATACACAACATGTTCTTTATCAGGTCCATAGGAGTACGGGAACCCCACTATTTTTTTCCAGTGGATCGGTCTCCAGGGCACTTTGGCTCCTAGACACTATTATAGCCGGTGGATCGGTCACTTAGGGTACACACCCTACCACTATTATATGCCGGTGGATCGGTCTGGCCCCTTCTCGCACGGTGTTCCACTATAAGTAATTAATATCTTCTCATATATTATCAACATATATAGTTTGGTTTGTTGAGCTCGGGATCCCCCATTATTATTGTAACACTCCAAAATTCACTACTTTTTTTTTCTAAAGCGGAAGCAAATAAAAATAGAATCACTTAAAACTTGTGAATTCTGGGGATGTTACCGCCACACTTAGTACCAGACCGGTTCTCTCCGACCGTTCCAATACCGAGTGCTAAGGCTAACGGAAAGACTTACATTAAATTCAAATCAACAGTTCATAAAAGAACTCAAAAGATCATACCTTAAAATCAGAGTACGCATAAACGTTTATAAACATAATAAAATAGAAATCAGAGTGCGAAATCAAAGAAGATAAATACTCCAATACAAAGAATTAATAGCAGGAAATAAAATTACATAAAGACTGAAATACGGCCACAAATCTCTCGAACTTGAGCCAAACATGCTCAACACTCAGCCCCGACTGATGTCTCGCCCACCTACACAAACCAGAAGGGCATACTACTCGTGGGAATGAGCAGCACCCATGAAAAGGGTGATCAGTACACTACGTACTGAGCAAGATAACTGAGCACTAAGTCCAACACGTAAGCTCATAAACCATGCATAAGAATAAAAGATCATAAACATGATAACATAATTCATGTGATCATCCAAGTAAAAGTATAAAGGCCCATATGTATATAATCCGATTCAATTACTTAGTTTATCTCTTATCATGAATCATGTCACACCATACTTTTATTCAAGTCCATATGATTACGGGAACCCCACTATTTTTGTCGGTGGATCGGTCGCAAGGGAAACGTTCCCTGCCACTATTTTAGCCGGTGGATCGGTCGCGAGGGTAACATACCCTGCCACTATTATAGCCGGTGGATCGGTCTGGCCCCTTCTCGTACGGTGTTCCACTATAAGTGATTAGTGTCTTCCCATATCTTTCAACATATAACGTTTTGTTTTGTTGAGCTCGGGATCCCCCACTATTATAGCCAGTGGATCGGTCGCGAGGGTACATGCCCTGCCACTATTTTAGCCGGTGGATCGGTCGCGAGGGAAAACATTCCCTGCCACTATTATGCCGGTAGATCGGTCTGGGCCCGTCTCAACATCTTCCACTTTACATGATTAATGTATTAAGTATCTTATCCAAAGGCTTTCACCCTAGACATGCATGAATCACTCCTTTAACACTTCACACATTGTAACTCATAAATTCCATCCTCATGACTCCACTTTAATCACCAAAAACACCTGATACGGAAAAAAAAAACCCTAAGCAGTTGCACCAAACCCTAATTATCCACACGAACCCTAGCTCGGTTTCCTACGTACCCATATAATGCTCCACGCACTATTTTCCCTTCCAATGTTCAATCACCCAAACAACACTTACATTACTTTCCTCAAATCCCAAATCAGCATTCCATACGTAAACTTCACTCTCATACAAACTTTACACATCCCATGAAATTATTAACTTCCATACAAACCCTAATACCATTATACAACCATTAACCATTATGCAAAACCCAAAATCTCATCATACAAAACCCGAAATTCAATCCACATAACCCAAAGATTAATTCATACCAAAACCCTAGATTCAAACCATATAAAACCCAAAGATTCACCCATACCAAACTAAGTATCCATCCTTACCAAACCCTAAGTTCAAACCATATACAACCCAAAGATTCATCCATACCAAACCCTAGATTTGAACCATATCAAATAAGAGATTCATCCATATAAAACCTTACATTAGATCCTTCCACGCAAAACCATAAATTAGACTCTCCCAATCAAAACCATAAATTAACTTCTTCCATACAAACCATAGATTAAATTATCTCACATAAAATCATACCAAACCATAAATTAAACTTCCCCATATAAAACCATAAATTGGATTTCACCAGATAAATCATAAATTAGATTCTCCCAATTTAAAATCATAAACTAGATTCTCCTAAACAAACAATAATTCGATTCTCCCATATAACATCATAAATTACATTCTTCCAAATAAAACCATGCATTAAATTATTCCTTATAAATTCATAAAATTAGGTCAACTCACTTCCCTTAGTCAACTTCTTTCCCCATCCTCCTTTTTCATCCTTTCTCCCACCTAAAATCATATCAACATCCTCACATGCATGTCTTACAGGGTCACAACACATATCATCATACATAAATAATACACATGCCATGCAAAACATTCTTCAACTCCACGTTATATCATCCACGTTATATCAGATACAGAATGATCATAATAATATATAGGATACATAGCATGCGAAGCACATAATGCCCATAAGCACATAAAAGGCCTTAGCACCCCTTACCTAAAACGACACCGGTCTTGGAGCACGTTCCTACGCCTCCTTAGAGCTTTGACCAAATAATAACCTTAACAAAATTCTAACTTTACTAAATAAAAATAAGAGAGATATTATAAACCTTGATAATATAGGATTCAAGACTTTACCCTAATAATAATAATGATACTAATATAATAATATCAAGGATAATAAAAGTAATATCAATGAGAATATAAATAATAATAATAATAATAATAATAATAATAATAATAATAATAATAATAACAATAACAACAATAACAAAAACATATAAGTTTTAAAATAACTAATGAATTACCATTTATTTAATATTAATAATAAAATTAATAACATATATAATAATATTAAAATAATAAAGATAATGATAATATTGTTATTAATGGTTATAAGAACAGTAGAGATAATAATACTCAAATAAATAAGTGCAAATGTTAATACAAAATTAGGGCCTAAGATTTTCCAGAATAATTAATAAAACGTTAATAATAATTATTCTAATAATTATAATAATAATAATAATAATAATAATAATAATGATAATAATCCTATAATAATTCAATTAATAACTTAAAATTCGAAACTAACAATAAAATTATTTTATTACCACTCTCCACCCTACAAGTAGAATTCAGCATAAATTTTACATCAAATAGTAATAAAACATATTAAGAATATAAATATTAAGAATAATAATAATGGTATTTATATGCAAATAATTGAAATAAATTAACTCAAGGCTCATAATAATATGGAAAATGGTTGAGAGGGTCTAGGGTTCAACCTTAAGCTAGTGGGGATAGGTGGCACCGGCGGTGGTTCACAACGGCGGCGGCGGGGGCCGAAAAATTAGAAGAAAAAGGGGAAAGATGGATGTTGGGAAAAAGATGGGGAGAATTGAGGTGATATAAGAGGTGTTTATTGTTGCCCAGGAGGAGAGGGACAAAATGATGGTGGTGGTGCAGCCAAAGGTGGCGGCGTACGGCGGTGGAAGGCGGTTTAAGGCTTCGGGGTCAAAATTCCGGCGAAATGAGTATCCAACTTTGCATGATTATTGAGGCTCGTACAAGAAGAATCGAAGGTTGAAAATAGTTTAGTTAATTAGAGGAAATTTCAGGGAAGAAAATGAAATGCTTCGGTGGCGCTGAAGTTGGCTGAAGGCGGCGGAAGAGGCGTCTTAAGTCGCGGTGATGAACAGCTCTCACCAAGGGTTTTCGGGGAAGAAAATCTTCAAAAATCCTATAACAAGGCTATTTATAGATGTTGGAAGGGATAATGGGGAGATGGAGGTCAACATGGAAGTTTTAAATGCAAGAATTTGGGTGGCCGGTGGCAGAAAACGGTCGGGCATCGTTTGGTTTGCTCGAAATTTCGAGAGGTTGGGGAGGAGAAACGGGTGAGAGTTAACGCACGAAAATTATGCCAATTTATTCCTGGAGTTAAGAGGAAGGCAATGAGACAAGAAACGGCCGGTATTATTCACCGTAGCCGGAGATGCCATTGACGTTGCCGGGACTACACCATCGTCGACGGATGAGAGGGTAGGAAGAAGGAAGAAGGAAGGGAGGCGGTCCGGTCGGTCGGGAAAAAAAAGAAAAAGGGAAGAACCGGGCGGTTCGGGCGCGGTCGAGGGTGCGTTTAAGTGAGACGACGTGTTTCGGTGTAAACGAAGTCAAAACGCGGCGCGCCGGAGTCGGACGAAGGAGGCCGCGGGGGCGCGGGCTGGGCTGAGGGAAAGGAAGAAGGGAAAAAAATATTGGGCCACTGGAGAGGGCAGCCCAAACGGGGAAAAAGAAGAGGAAAAAGAAAAAGAAGAAAAAGAAAGAAAAAGAAAAGGAAAAAGGAAGAAAGAAAAAGAAAAAAGGAAAGGAGAAAAAAAATAGATTAGGGCCAATTAAATTAACCTGAATATTTAGGATATTTAAAAATGATAATATTTAAATAAAATAATATTTAAATCCCTTTTTAGGCTAAATTAGGATATTTAAAATATTTTCCATAAATTCCATTTTAATTATCAAAACACCCTAAATTCCTCCAATTAAATTATTTATAAAATTATTATTAAATTAAAACTATTTTCTCATTCTTATTTTAAATAAAATAATTTATTTAAATAAATTCCCAAATTAAAATCTTTAATTAGCTAAAATACCCCAAATTCCTCCTAATTAAAATACTTATAAATTTATTCTTGATTTGCCCTAATTAATTTTCTTTTATTTTAATTAAAATAATTTATTTAATTAATCTTTATAATAAAACCTCATTTAAATATAATATTTAGAATTAGGAATTTTCGGGGCATTTCAATCATAGCCGGTGGATCGGTCACTAGGGTAAAATACCCTACCACTATTAAGCTGGTGGATCGGTCTGGTCCTACTCGCATCATATCCATGCGAAAACAGGAACACCCCACTATTATAACCGGTGGGCCGGACACACATAGGGTAAAACCCTAACCACTATTCCTGACCGGTGGATCGGTCTGGTTCCTGCTCGCATGGTGTTTCACTATAAGTAATTAATGTCTTTTAAGAGCTTTAACAATTCTGGTTTGTATTTATTGAGCTCGAGTCACCCCACTATTATTGCCGATGGGTCGGTCACACATAGGACCTCATGTCCTAACCACTATTATTACCGATGGATCGGTCACATATAGGGTAAAACCCTAACCACTATTCCTGACTGGTGGATCGGTCTAGACCCGGCTCAATAATCTTCCACTTTATAAGATTAATGTCTTAAGTATTTTAATCATAACATTAACCACTCACAAATATTTTCCCAGACATGCATAGCTAACTCCATGCAAACCTTAACTCATCGTAACCCACACTTCCATGCAACCCTAGCTCCCATGTGAACCCTAACTCCACGTACACATATTTCCATGCAAACCCTAATCCACATGCAAACCCTAGTTTCATGTAGACCACACTTCCATGCAAACCCTAATTCATATGCAAACCCTGGCTCCACGTATACCACACTTCCATGCAACCCCAATTTATATGGAAACCCTAGCTTCACATTTACCTCACTTCCATGCAAACCCTAATTCATATGCAAACCCTAGCTCCACGTAGACATGCTTCCATGAAAGTCCCAACCTTAGGTCAATTTATGCAAACCCTAACATCATACCATTTCATGCAAACCCTAACATCCTGTCATTTCATGCAAACCCTGACATCATGCCATTTCATGCAAACCCTAACTCCCTACCATTCCATAAAAACCCTAGCACCATGCCATTTCATGCAAGACCCTAACACCATGTCTCAAGTCATATCATACAATAATGACATAAACATATGCATAGTTCTCATGCCACAGTTTATTCACACCAACATACTTCAACTCTACAATCATGCCATATTGGAAATAATTAATAATAAGGAACATAAAATACATGGCATATCAAACACATAGTACATTCAGACACATAAATGACCTTAGTAGACCCTTACCTAAAACGTCACCGGTCTTGGTGAACGCTCCTATTCCACTTGAGGGATTTGATTGGGTTCGCCTATTATATCAAAGCATACTAGAATTAGAATTTCTTATAAAATTTTATTATCCTCTAACTTATTCCAAGATTTGGTTTTTAATTAAAATACTACTACTTAAAAATTAACTATAGAAACTATTACAATTAATTTATTATTTTCATTCGAAGAGGGTGGTGATCTAAGGGTTTCTATCCTTCACCCAAAATAGAAATGATAGTATAATAATGATGATGATGATGATAATAACAATAATAATAATAATAATAATAATAGTAATAAAAATAAATAATAATATTAATAAGGTATAATACTGTTAATGATATTTTTTTTATTAGTAGAATATTAAATATTAATAATATCAAAATTATTAAAATTACAAGTTGGATTTCTAACCACCCCGCTTTAATAATACTAACATCATTTGAAATTGTAATAATGATATTAAAAATATATATATACTTATAATATAATTTAATAAAGATAATAATAATAATAATAATAATAATAGTAATAATAATATAATTAAAATAATGTTAATAATACTAATGGAAAGTAAAAGTGCGAGACCTAATTAAAATTTTAGGTCTCTTCCCCTCCTGAAATAATTACAATATCAATCCAATAATTACACTAATAATAATAATATTAATATTATTATTAATAATAACATTAAACATGTAAAAATTTAATTAAATAAGTAAAGGCCGAGATGAATAATATATCTTACTCAATAATACTCCCAGACCTGTCAAAACAATTTAGAAATTAGAATACAGTTGATATCAATAATAATAATAATTATAATAATTATAATTAAAGTTTAATTAACACTAAAATTTAGGCTAAAAATAGAATAATTATCAATAATTCAAAACTAAGTGCTTAAAAGGTCTAGGGTTTCACCTTGAGTCGGAGGATGTAGGTGGAACCGGCGGTGGCTCCCGGAGGTGGCCGGAAAATGGATCTAAGAGGGTTAAAATGAAGAAAAAGAGGTGAGGGGGAAGGAGAAAAATAAAATAAATCTATGGGGATGTGGAGGAGATTTATCAGGAGGTAATTGTTGGTTTGGAAGGTGTTTGAAGCGGCGCATATGGTGGTGGAAGGTGGTTCAATGTCTCGGGGTGAAATTTTATGTCGAAGCAACTAACCAACTTTGTGCGATTATGGAGGATTGTACAAGATGAATCGAAGGTTGGTTAGTTTAGTTAATTATAGGGTATTGCAGGGAAGAGATTGAGAGCAAGAGTAGGCGTTGAAGTTGGCCGGAGGTGGGGTAATAGTCGTCTAACGGGTCGGTGGCGCACGGTCTGAACTTAGGGTTTCGGGGAAATAAAAATCCCGAATCCAGGTTATGAGGATGGTTTTTATAGTTGTGGAGGTTAAGGTTGAATTGGGGAGGTTACCAGGAGTTGAAATTGGGAGGGAAATTGGTTTATTCGAGCTGAAGGTCGGCGCGAAGGGAAAAACGATTAAATGAAACGATGAAAAAAAGGCCTGAAGGACGGAGTTTTGGGGTTGACGTGCAACGGTAATATGAATTAAGTGAAACGCGGAGTTTGATTGGGAGAAGGACATAAAACGCAGCGTAGAGGGGGAGAGGGGGCGGCGACGCGTGGGCTGGACCGCGCCGAAGGAAAAGGAAAGAAGAAAAGGAATTGGGCCGCGCAACAGGCCCAATTCAGGCGAAGAAGAAAATGAAAGAAAGGAAAGAAAAAGGAAAAGGAAAGGAAAGAAAAAAGGGAAAAAGGAAAAGAGAATTAATTTAGGTTGGGTCAAATTAAATAAATCTAAATATTTAGGATATTTAAAATTAATAATATTTAAATAAAATAATTTTTAAATCCCTTTTTAGGCTAGATAGTATTTTTAAAGGATTTCCTAAAATTTCCATTTTAAATTAATAAATCACTCAAATTAATTTAACTTAATTATTTATAAAATTAGAATTAGTTTGAAACTATTTTATCTTTCTTAATTTGCATATAATAATTTATTTAAATAATTTCCCAAATTAAAATCGTTAATTAAATAATATACCCAAATTTCCTCTACTTAATATATTTATAAAATTTCTTATTAATTGTCTTAATACTTTCAATTTATTCTATTAAAATAATTTATTAAATTAAATTTTTGAATAAAACCTTATTTAAGTATAATTTTTAAAATTAGAAAATTTATGGGCATTTCAGGGCCAGACCAGTCCACTGGCAAATAATAGTGCCCAAGAGCATTCTGCCCTAGAGATCGAGCCACCGGCGAATAATAGTGGCCAGGAGCGTTTTGCCCTATATATATTTTCGGTCCACCAGCTATAATAGTGGGGTTCCTGCACTCACATGGACATTTAAAATCCGAGATGATTGATTAATGATGGACTAATGGCCTTAAGGCCCTAAAGTATCGATTATTCATTACGGCCTATTAATATTCGGTTAACTTGTTAAGTATGCTAATGGACAAAGGTGAATGTTATGTATACACCATTAATATCTGATTGACCTGTTGAATACGTGAATCTATGGATCTGATTATTATATTTATACGTGTCGTTATGTACGGATATCCTAGTATATTATGTGTGACATTACATACCTATTTTTAAGTGCGCTTTTAAAGGGTTACTCAGTACCGTAGTACTGAAGGGTTTCCTTTGTGGGGCCCCTTCCTATTCAATGGGCAGTACCCCTTGCAGGTCGTATTCAGGGGCTATTCAAGTGGGCTTTCGGGAAAGAGTGTAAGGTACTATCCGATAAATTCTAGGGTTTTAATTTGTCTCTTTTAATTTCGATATATTTGTTATTTTGTAACTATCATCGTTAGATTTTACTCTCGTAAATTAGTTACTGCGCTTCTCTAATTTATGTATGCTTAAGTTTCTCATAAAATTATATTTTACCTTTTTAGCCTTAGCACTTGGTACTGGAACGGTATGAGTGAACCGGTCTGGTACTAAGTGCGGCGGTAATATCCCCAAAGTTCACGGTTATTAATTTGCTTCTGCTAATTTCCTTTTTATTTAACGAAATTTTTCAGTAGTGAATTTTTGGGGTGTTACAATAATTATCTCCCATCATGTTCATACAAGGCAGTAAAGAATATAAAATGATCAAATGCTAGGGTTAAAAAGAGAGAAGCAAAAAGGCCAAACAAATATAGGTGTGAATCTAAAAAAATATATAGATTGGCAATCTAATAATAGACCAAGAGATTGGCAATTTAATAGACATTTATTGACCAAAAATCCAAATTATGAATCAGTGTGGTACTCTTGATGACGTCTGCAAAGTTTAAGGTCAACCTTTTCTCTAATTGGGGAGAATGACACAATATACACTCACCCTCACTGTAAAGTATATAGTCTTAGCTCAAAGCCTCTTCTAAACAGGGGACCAAGTCTACATCTGCATGGGTATACCTTTTTTAAAGGTCTTGCAAGCCTAGGAGTGCGTGTTGATAGGGGATTTAGATTGAGCTTAGGGCTTAGGTTTATCTTTAGATTGCAAGCTTAGGAGTGCGTGTTGGTAAGGTCAACCTATTATCATTTTATCTTATGAATTAGGGCTTAGGTTTATCTTTATCTATTATATCTATCATTTGTATTGTTTTGGCCATGGATAGGCCCTATATACTTCATTATTTCTTCAGAGTTGAGTTTAAAAACTCATTAATATTTGCATTAAAATGTGTAATAGTTACCATGCATCAGAAATAAGCTTTTGTCTATTAATAGGCCCTATGTACTCTATCCTCAACTCCTCAAAATTGTGAATAAGCAGGGTCATGACTACTAAATACTACCAATTTAGACCCTGTAATCAGATGACACATGGCTAAAACTATCAACAGGTCAGCTCTTTGTTTTTACAGACCCAAAAGTGTCCCCAAATAAACAACCACAACCCTAGGTCAGCATCAAATTTCAATAACAATAAAACAAAATTCTCTAGACCAGGACTTTGTTTACCACTAAAAACCCCAGGTCTTATAATGACAAAAGTGGAATAGAGTCAGGGACCTCTACACCCCATATAGCATTCCAATTCACTCCTGTCAAGGAACTCAGCCACACAGATATGCAAAAGAGTACACTCAGTAGGCTATTCTTGCAAGAGGATTAAACGTATAGAGATTAAAGATATTGACATCAACCATATACAAATGTACAGATAAATCAAACTAGAAAACCAAGCATAAGGACATCCAAATAGATCAAGATGACAAAAGTAAAGAGACTGCAATTTGGTAGCACCTAGTCTGGAAAACCAACTAAAACAATAGGAAGAAAGATCTATCATCATAAGAAAATCAATGCATTGGGTGTGGTAATGTCTTTATCTATTCTAGATCGACAAGCTTGAGATTAGAGTGAAGAGAAAGGCAGATGAGAGCACCTTTGGTGCTCCACTAACTGTTCCTATAGGCAATGCAACACGTAATGCATCCCTACTATTTAAATGATCAAGCAACTCTCCAGTAACCTAAAAAAAAATGTCGATCAATAAGAAGCATAGCAGGGAATTAGGAGTCCACATTTCATTTGACATCAAGAAATACAACACATCCTCTAATTCTCTCCTTCATCAACATTGGTCTAGGGAAAAGAGAAAAATGATGATTTATTTATGCACATGGATCCCAAAAATAATAAGTAGCATTACAAATTCTCTATTTCCCTGTATTTGTGTAGGGTATAATCCCAAGCTCTATTATGATTCAAAATACTCATTAGTTTATGCTTAGTCTTGAGTAATAGATATTAAGCTTAATTTTAGTAATGTATTGTAGTAGGTTACTCAATTGAGAAACTGCATCTATTATTCAGTTGGCAAAAAAGCATCGTATATGTAACTCGATTGGAAGATTATTGTTTATCATTTCAAATCGTATAGTTATGATTCCAGCTCTTTCCCTTACTTTCTCCATTTTTTTCCTGAGTTTTTTTGGGGGGAGTTTATTATACAATAATCGTAGTTGTGGTATTGTAGTTAACCTTCCTTAAGGCCAAGTGATGACTTTTATTTAATTAATGTAAACTAGTTCAATTGCCATATTAGTCTGTGCTTGTGAGGTTATTGGTTTGTTTGTTGGATTCTTGTTTAGTTCTTTGATTCTTATCTAGAATTTCCCAATTCATAAAGTGGGGCACTGGCAATAGCATATCTAATTTATACTACCATGCATATATCTGTATTTGGATATTGAAGAGGCAATTTTAGATGGGTCTTTTTTATGCTTGGTCCTGCTCTTGGAAATCCATGTAGAATTATTCTGGTATAGTAGTGTTTTTTGCTTATTACATGATTCACTTCAGCCCATTTTCCCTCTATAACATTTTAGATGAGATCCATGAGCGTAGGAGGCTGGTCCAACTGTGGAAAAAAAATGCAAGATTATATGTTTTAGTCTCTGTAATTGTATTTTCATTGCTTTATGATAAATAACATAACTACAATCAAACATCAAATCTTTTGGACATTTGAATATTTGTCAGATGTGAGTATTGTGTTCAAGAGACATTTTTTGAAGCACATACTAGCAAAGGTCATTTTTCATTACACCCTTACGTATAGTTAGTGATGGTTGACACCTCTCTACTACTGGGTTACAGTTGGGGATGTTACATCTTGTTGCCAATTGATACGATTTTATATGATGGGTGACACCTCTCTACTACTGGGTGACACCATATAGTTGGTATTCTTATCATTTCAACCGTTACTATATGATTATTGTTTAACTCTACCATATCAATGATTTTAAATGTACCTTTTTATCAATGACTTTGTTGATAATGAAGGTAAGTGCATAAGAGCTGGAAAAAATAGCAGCGCAAGAAGTAAGCAGAAGTTAAACTTTGTTTCCAATGGATCCCAACACAATAGACCTCAACGCAATCAGTTGGAAGAAGTTAATTGTTTTGAAGGTGAACTTAATATGGATGTTGTTGGTTCTAACAATCATAGTCCTAGTCAAGAAGAAGATCAAAATCTTGATTTAACTATTATGCCTTTGAATGAGCTAGGTAAATTCTCAATAGATAATTAAATTCACAAATGTATGTGTTTATCTGAGAATATTTGAAATTTAAAAATCAATCCTGTTATGGCCTATCAATGGACTTAATTTTATTTTCTTGGTGCTATGATATTTTTATATGACTAATAAGGTGGAAGCAAAAGCAATGCAACACGGAAGTTTATTGATAGAGTTGAGATGATGTTGAACGTGCATGAGGTTGTTGATCCAATGCCAAGAGAAAGAAATGAATCTAACAATACTCTACCTCGAATAAGGACTCAATATATGCATGAAAATATGTCTACAAGAAATGTAACCTCGGAAAATGATGGCAATAGTAGTCAAGGTACAGTAATTTGTATTAATCATGTTTGTATATACATTTTTTTATTCTTTTAAACTCCTATGATGCATAGATTGGATAAGCCTTGATTTTATTATCTTATTTTTATTTTTGTAATAGCATCAACTACTAATTCTAAAAGGAAAAGGGGGAAGAGAGGCAAATACAAATCTTATGTGATTGAGAAGAAGACATTAGGTGGTACTGCAAAGCTAGTGGTTGACATACCTAACTATGTTCTCCAAGCTGTTGGAGAAAATGCCAGAAATTTGGTAAATTTTTGTGGCCATATTGTACAGACCAAAGTCCTCATGGATGCATCACCTTGGATTCAAGTAGCAGCTAAACATGGTGATGCAATGTGGTTGCTCATGAATAAATATATATATATATATATATATATATATATGCATTCTTTTCCTTTTATAAATCCTAATCTATGTTAGTTAACCAACTAATTATTTTGTTGTGACATTATAGAACAAGCTCAGCATAATGGATAGTAATCAACTATCCAGATTAAAAGCGTTTGTGTTATTTGCAATGCAACGCTAATATCATTATTGGAAATTCGCTTGAATTCTTACTACAAAGAATGTAGGGAAACACATGAGGAACGTTTGGAAAATCCACCTACTGATTTTGATCCAGAAAATTGGATAAAATGTTGAGAAAATTTTAATTTTGATAAATTCAAGGCAATTCTTTCCTTTATTGATAAGTTTTTTTCCTTACTTGTTTATGTCTTAGGTATGCATTATTTATCTTGATGTCTTTTATTCTTAAATTGTATATAATCAATCAACAAAACAGCAAGAATCAAAAGTCAGATAAATAGTGCCAACACACCACAAGAAAATTATCTTTTCCAGAGGTAGAAACTATCATGCTAAGAATATGAAATAGTTATATTTAGTATATTTATTCATCTTCATGGATAAAATGACTAAATAATGTGTCTTCACAAACAAAGAAAAATGGTGATGTCAAGCCAAGTGTTGATGTGATTTGGCTTGCTGAATGCACACGAACAAATGATCAAGGAGTATTAGAGTGGGTTAATGATGGATGCTCTAAGAACATTCATGTAAATTATTCTTATATTTGTATTAGTATATATATTAGTATATGTTATTTCGTACAAAGAATTGATTTTAATAACTATGAATCTATACGTATGTAAAATGTTGTTATGTTTATTGTAGGGAGACCTTCATCAGCTTGTGAATAACAAGGATAAAGAAGGAGCCCCTCAAACATAGGAAGAGATGTTACTTCATGTTTTGGGCCTAAAGTCTGGATACACAGGAGGGAAAGGTAGTGGCTATGGTGGCTCGCTCAAATCAAAGATTCAAGAAGAACAACAACAGAAAATCATACAACAACAAAGTAAGATAGATGAGCAGCAAGTCAAAATAGATGAGCAACAAAATAAGATATGTAGTCTACAAAGTCAAATAGACGAGATTAAAGAGCAACAAGATTAATCTATGGCCTCTTTTGAGAAGAGAATGGTAGAAATGAGTCAAATGATGGCTACCAATATTATGAGGTAAATTCTAATTTCTAGACCAATCCATCTTTGTATTTATTCGATGATATGAGCTACTTTTCATTATGTAGTATTGTTAAGCCTTGTATAGGATCACTATGTCATTCATCACCCAAATCCACACAATAAGAGACACTAATTCTGATGAAGCCTAAGTAAAATCTCTTACATGTTGTAGAAAACGTTCCCACAGTAGATCCTCTTAATAAGTCTATTAAGGTACATCATGAGTCTAAGGCCATGCTTGGAATGACGGTAAAGGCCTCCAAAAAAATACAAGGGAAATTATTTCCCCTCTTATATCTGTTTGGTATAAGTAAAAAATTTTACTTGAGTAAAATTTTAATGTTTGTTGAGGGAAAATCATCTCCTATTTCAACTCACGGGTAAAATTCACTAAGAGAAATTATATCACAACGCTCCTTAGCTCCCCTATTCACCGCCTACCTCTCAGAACCTGTGAAGCCTACCTCACGAAGTTACCTATTAAATCCAAAGCCTGCCTCTTCGGTGCCACCTTCAAGACACATATCTGTAAGTTCTAGTCCATATTAATATAATCTATTCAGATCACTAGTGGTAGTAAGATGTGAGGGAAGAAGCGATTTGGACTAGGGTTGTTCTACGCGTGGATAGAATGAATGAAATAAATCATTTAGAATAGCAAGTTTTCTTTATTTAGATTTAGATCTGCCAAACCGCCTCTTTGCAAGTAGTATAAATTTTTCCTCCCTTTGATTTAGATGGGATTTGATTTCTAGATATGCTAAAATTGATGCATAGATATGGATTAGTTTATGCTCTGCTAAAAAGGATTTTATCCATATCATGCTTCAATCGGCATCGCGTTAGTAGTTAAGCGATAAACATATGTGTGTTTTGAGTCCGTGTCTGAGTGTCCCAACACTCATGCAGACCTAGCCGTCCTCCTTCTTCAATCACCACTGTCGAACAAAAAATCGAGGGTCGAGAGAACCAAATTTGATGTCAGGATCGATAGGAGAGAGTAGGAGGAGGAGGGAAAAGTTAGGAAGGCTGGGAAAACTATTAATACCTCATATATATATATAGATATACATACAGTATTAATACCTTTTTGTCAATTAAGGAAAGCATTGCAATCTTTTTGAACATACTAGCACATAATCAGAAGCATAGGATGATTCTGAGAAGATTGAAAAGATCTATCGAAACAATAAGTAGAAATTTTCATCAAGTGCTTAGAGTTGTCTTACGTTTGCATATCGTGTTGATGAAGACTCTAGAACTAGTGCCAGAAAATTCTACAAATGAAAGATGGAAATGGTTTAAGGTAGAATTCAACCTTACTTTATTAATATATATTGGAATATGTAACTAGGTTTTCATATTTATAATTAGTTATAATATTTTTCCATCTTGAATTAATATAATTGTCTAGGAGCATTAGATGGAACATTTATCAAGGTTAGAATACCGGATATGGACAAGCCAAGATATCAAACAAGGAAGGGAGAGTTGGGAACTAATGTTCCAGCTACATGTTCTATCGACATACAATTTACTTATGTCTTATCAGGGTGGGAAGGTTCTGCCGCAGATGGTAGAATATTAGAGATGCTATTAGTAGAAGACATCCATTAAGAGTTCCTCATGGTAAGGAAATTAAACTTAGCATTGTAAAATTTTTGGCAATTGAAAAGTTAACTAAATTTTTTATTGCTTGTACATATGATATTATTATTTGGTTGATGCGGGTTACATCAATGGTGATGGCTTCCTCGCTCCTTATAAGGTTCAATGCTATCATCTAAATGAGTGGAGGGATGGGTATCAACCAAACTCTCCGCAAGAGTTCTTTAACATGAAACACTTAGCTGCTAGAAATGTTATTGAGAGATGATTTGGATTATTGAAAATGCGATGGGAAATTCTATGAAATTCAAGTTTTTATAATGTTAGCATGCATGCAGACATTATAACTGCATGTTTTCTTCTTCATAATCTCATTCGTAGAGAAATGAGGTGGGACCTGATGGAACAAGATTTAGAGTTTGAAATAATGAGCACTTTCATGGAAAATATAAATGAAGAAGATAATCTAATTAGTATTGTTGATACCTCAAATGTGGGGACTGCCTGGAGAGATGGTATTGCACGTGAGATGTTTGATAATTGACGACTTTGAAGGAGTGTTGAGTACGAAATGAATGAGATGATGATTATTCTGTATACTTTTTTTATTATTTAGACATTTGCTTTGATGTAGTATTTTGGGAATGTTGACTTATTTTAGTTGTGTTGATCTCTTAGAGACTTTTTGGATAGTTTTAATTAATGAGATTAAGATGATTGTATTGCTATATTTTAATTATTTATCAAAGTTTTAGATTGATGGTTGTATTATATGGTTCATTATTTGTATGTTTTTAATATCGTAAACAATATATAACAGTGAGTACCATGAGTTCAAACTCAATAGCTATTAAAAAAGGTCAGAGGAGGACTTGGAGACATAATGAGGATGAAAAGTTGATAAAATTTTTGAAAGAGATGTGCTAGGATGGAAAGTGGAAGGTTGAGGGCGACTTTAAAGTCGGATATCTACTTCATTTGGAGAAGATTTTTGCTGAAGCAATGCCTGATGCTGAGTTCAAATCCATAAATATGGATTCAAGATTGGGCTACTTAAAAAATGCTTCAATGCATTGCTTGAAATTAAGGAGAAAGGGAGTGGCTTTGGATGGAATGAGGAACAAAAGATGGTGACAGGTGATCGAAAACTATTTGATTAATGCGCTAAGGTAATTTCGTATTTCCTTTGTGAATTTTACATTCAATTTTTTCTTTATTTTTTTCTCTCATATTTGGATATCAATATTTTTTTGTTTTTCTAGTATTATATATGGATCATACAAATATTAATTTCACTTCTCATTGTATTTGTGAAGATATATCTAATGATTTATTTTAATTGTTTTAGAGTCATAGGGATGCAACAGGGTTGTACATGAACTCATTTCCTTTGTTTGATGATCTTGAATATAGTTTTGCTAAAGATAGGGTTGTTGGTGCTAATGCTACTACTGTTGCTAATAGATTCGAGCTTGATACGTCACATGACTCTATCCTAGAAGCCATTCAAGAAAATGCTCATATGATACACGAAGATAATGAAAATGATGAAGATGTTGAAAATGTATCAGCTCAAGCAGCTGACACCAGGGGAAAAAGAAAGATATCAAGTGCAACTATTGGTAGTTCAATGAAATCTAGAGCTAATAAGGAAGTGGAATCGGCCTATATTATCATAAGAAAAACTATGAAGCAAATATCTACCAATAATAAGGAGCAATTTAAGGAGTTGATGAGTATGCTGGATAGAAGCCCGGGGTCTTACAAAGATAGGTTCTATGAAGAATTATTAGTAATTCATGGCATATCTAGAATGGAAGTAATGAAATTAATGAATAAATGAATGAATAAGATGTGTGTAATTTTCGTCGATTTAAAGATGAAGATGGGAAATATGATTATCTTAGGATATTGTTGGATGAATTTTAGGTTATGAAATTGCTTTTATTATGTATTAGATGAATTGAAGTAATATTTTTTTTATTAGACAAAGTTTGTAAAGTTTTATTATGTTATTTTGGATAATTGTTATCTTTTTAGATATTCGATATTTAGTATGTAAATTTATTTTAAATGTCGTGTTTCAAATATTGTTATGATATATCTCAATTAGTTTCTTTTATAGTTTTTTTTCTTAGTTATTGTAATATGTTATTTAGATTTATAAAAATTAAGTTAAAAATGTAATATATTAAATTTTAATTGATATAATAAATAATTTTTTATATCTAATAAAAAATTATTACTAATTTTTAATTCAATTAAAATAAAATAAAATATTATTCTGACATAAGTTATTCCTATCGAACCAAACATAAGGAAAATATTCCCTTGAATAATTTACCCTTACATACCAAACAAGAAAGGTGGATAAATTTCCCCCCTTAATCATTTCCCCTTAATTAATTTCCCTCATCCCAAGCATAGACTAATAGATATAGATTATTTATGATTGAGCATTGTCATGTGTTAATGTTGGATAATAACAAATATGTTACCTTTAGAGAAGCAATGATGGGTCTAGACTCCAAAAACTAGGTAAGAGTCGTGAAATCTTAAATAGAATCCATGCTTCAAAAACCAAGTTTGGACCTTGTTTGATCCACCTAATGGAGTAAAACCCATTGAATACAAGTGGATCTTGAAAATGAAAATAGATATGGATAGATATGTTCATACTTACAAGGCGAGACTAGTGGCTAGAGGCTTCAAACAAATGCATGGTATTAATTTTGATGAGAGCTATTCACTAATTTCATACTTCTAGATATTGTCGCATCTCATGACTATGAAATTTTCGAAATTTCTTAATGGGAATTTGGATTAAGATCTATATATGACACAAGCAAAGTGTTTTAAGGCTCTTGATAATGGTGAAAAAGTATGCAGGTTTCAACAATCTATTTAAAGATTGAAGTAAGCATCTCCTACTTGGAATATTCATATTGATAAAGTAGTGAAAGAGTTTAGCCTCATCTAAAATGAAGAAGAACCATGTGTTCACAAGAAGGTTAATGAGAATGCAATATTTTTCTTTGTTTTATACATGGGTGGTATGCTATTCATAGAAAATGATATTCCTATGCTTTTGCCTGTAAAGAATAGGTTGAGAAAACATTTCTCAATGAAAGACATAGGAGAGTTAGCCTATATGTTGGAATTAGGTTAAAGAGATTAATAAGAGTAAGTCAAAGCACTTACATTAACAAGGTCCTAAACAAAATCAACATGTAAAACTCCAAAAGAGATTATCTACCTATGTCACATAGCATAAGTCTTAGCAAGACACAATGTCCTGCAACATAGGATGAGCTATACAAGATGAATAGAATCCTATATGAGCTAACCATTGGAATTATTATGTATGTCATGTTGTGTACTTGTCTTGACCTTGAATATGCTTTGAGCATGGAAAGTAGATACAGGTATAATCCAAATGAGATTCACTAGACCATAGTTAAGAAAATTATTAAGTACTTAAGAAGAATAAAAGATCATTTCTCGGTTTATGGAGGAGAAGAACACTTTATTATAAATGGTTACGATAACACCCCCCCCCCAAATTTTAGAACTCAAAATTTTCATTTTATAGAGTTAATTACGGAATCTAAAACAAAACGTAGGTGCGTCACACCGCATCTAACATAGAAGAGGCACTCCCTATACCTAGTCTATATCGGGTGCAAGGAGAAAGTAACCTTATACCTAGGAATCAAGTATGGGAACTACTTAATTCCTCCACGATACAGGATATAAAATAGAGAGAAGAGAACGAATCATGAAGACAAAGGATTAAGAGTCCAAAGAAAGATAGAGATATCCAGATAACCATACCCTTTACCAAATTATTTAGCGCTCACCCAAGGCAAGTATATCAAGCTAATAATCATCAATCACCTGCAAAATAGAACAGATCTACTCATGAGAATAAGTAGCACCCATAAAACAAGTGGTCAGTACACTACGTACTAAGTAAGGGAAAAATACTATTGAAATAGGGATATAAATAGCACATGTTTTCACATTAGGTAATAAGTGAGATAACCAAATAAATGAAACTTCTCATAGCATAGAAAATGGCCCAGTTTCCTTTATTAAGTATAATCTATTTTTATTTTTTTTCACATACATTAAGTGTAAGAACCCCACTATTCTTAAACCAATAGAGCGGTTTGAAACTCTTCTCGGGGATAACACACTCGAGCCACTATTCTTCCTAGTGGAACATAGATTAAAAATATCTTCTCGAGGAAAAATGCTCCCGAGCCATTATTCTCCCCAATGGAATGGGAATACATATATATATATATATATATATATAGAGAGAGAGAGAGAGAGAGATCACCTTGGTTATGACTCACATATTCTTCCACTTTAAATCATTAGTATCTCTTCCATAGGTTATAATGATATGTTTTTTATTTCACGATGAGTAGGGACCCCACTATTCTTAAACCAGTGGAATGGTTTGAAACTCTTCTCAGGGAAAACATACCTAAGCCACTATTCATTTAGGTAGAATGGAGATTAAAAACATCTTCTTGAGGCAAAATGCTTCTGAGCCACTATTCTCCCCGATGGAATAGGAATACATATATATATAAAAATAGATCACCTTGGCCCTACTCACGTATTCTTTTACTTTAAGTAAATAGTATCTTTTTTAAGATTAATTCTCAGGCATAAGACAAATTAAAATAGAGATACACATAGCATAGGTCCAAGTCCTTAAGTCCTTTCAAACCCTAATTACACACCCTTTAGCATTCATTCTCCCATGTTGATTATTCTACATAACTTATAGTATCTCATCTCCAAATCTCATCATCAGTATCATACCCAAAATGTACGATCTAATTCCCATACACATACATTAATAATCTTGTCCTGATATATTACTCATAGAAATATCCAAAACCCAAATTCCACATATTTGTCATAACATCTCCCACGAACTTATATGATTACCAATTCCGATAGATAACTTCATAAGGTAAAATATTAATAACATGCTCAGAAATCTATATAACCTTTAGATCTTATACATGGGATATGGATACTATCATTATGGGATGATTTTCCCTAAATTATCATTTAAGGACCCCAAATAACATTAACACTTCCAAGAATTCCTCGTACTATTATTATCATATTTTAATCCTCCTAACACATAAATTACCAAAATTTTCTTATTATCCCATAATGATCAAGTTACCCTTAAGCATCAAAAAAAACTTATTTTATAAAATCTTATATCTTCCACAAATATTATTTTTCAATTCCCCCATTTATCATCATACCTTGTGAGAATCCTTAAATCCATTTATCAAAACCCATTCAACCCATATTTCATACCATAAGATACATTTCCACAAATATGACAACAAATAATAATGGTACCTCTTACCCATTCTTACTTTCTTTCAATAACATAACATCCATAAGCCCATGTTTTATACCATAAGATATAATTCTACAAATATGATATTTTCACAACAAAGTCATAACATAATGGTACCTCTCACCCATTCTTACTTTCTTTCAATTACATAATATCCTTAAACCCAAACTTCATACCATAAGATATAATTCCATAAATATGACATCATCACAATAAAATCATAACATAATGGTACTTCTCACCAATTCTTACTTTCTTTCAACATAACATTCATATCATCATAAAATGTCAAGATTAACATATGTTACATCATATATCAATAATATCATGAAAACACATATAGCCATACAAGCAAATAATACTAAGAATCCTAAACATCGAATAGTATCCTTACCAACTAAGACATAGAGCTCTAAGAATGCAAATCCTAGACTTCCTCCTTCGAAGCTACTGGAATACCACCTACAAAAAATAATAAAATTCATAGTTAGGCTTAAAGAGTTAAATCAAAGGAGAAATCAAGGTAAAGAGGGTAAAAATAGATATAACCATAGTCAAATAGGAGCTTGAGATGCGTGGATGTGTAGAGGAATGTGTGGTAGAGCTATAGTTAAATTTTGGTGGTGTTTGGACAAGGTTTGGGGGTAAAATTGGGGTGGCCAGCCAAAAAATAAAGTTGTATGGATGCAATAGGCGGTGCAGCTCCTGGTCGAGAGAAAATATATTGCACGACCAGGCAGTGCGAATGTTGCACCACTATGCAACAAGACACCAAGAGGAAAAATCATGCATAGTCAGGTGGTGTAAGGGTTGCATGGTTGTGCAACGGGAGATTTAAGCATTGCACAACCATGCAGCAAGCGGTGCATAGGCCATACACTATGTAGAAGTGCGATGGACGAGGGAAAGCGGAAGGGAAAAGAGGAGATGGTCGGCGGCGATGGATGACAACGGTGAGGGTGAAGGTTGGGGTGACCTTAGTTGTCAGTCCACTGGCTAAATAGTGGAAAGTGGTAGCCAAAGTGGTGCACAGTGGTGGATTGGATAATGCGAATGCCAAAAATAGAGTAAGAAGGAGGAAGGAGAAATAAGAAGCGAAGAATGTCGGGGAGCTCGGGCAATTGATTCTTATTACAGAAAGGATAGATTGGTGGCCAAACAAAGAGAAAAGAAGGAGAGTATGAAGTGTGTCTGTGTGTGTGTGTGTGTCTGTGTGTGTGTGTGTGTGTGTGTGTGTGTATACACATACATATGTGCGTGAGTGGTGTGAGACAGGAAAGACGATAAGAACAGGGGGATGGTGTGCAATGGTGATGATGGTGATGGTGCAACTTGTAATACCTCATATTTTTTAAATCCAATTTTATTAAGTTTAATGATTTTATTAGCATAATATAATGTAAATATTTAATTATTTCACTTTCGATTCGTTTTATGGATTTATCGACGATTTCAAGTTGATATTTGAATTTAATTAATCATTATTGTTGCAGATCATTCTAGATAAATTCGTTCACAATTATGATTTTATTATATTCATATGATTTTGATTTTTGGTTAAAAATATATTTATGTTCTTTCTCGTATATTGATTTTTATTATTTTAGATTTGTTTTTTACTATAACTTCGTCATGTGATTACGACTTTATTTTGGGATTTATATTTTATTAACAAAATATATTATTTAAATTATAAAATTTTCATTTAAAATAGTCAAATTTATTTTAATAATTTTATCCATAGAAAATATTTTCAACTTTGAATTTATTTGTTTTCGAAGTCATTAAGATCTTTGGGAAGTTTTAAATTAAAAAGATCTTTGGATCTTATTTATGGATTTCTTTCCGAAATTAATTTCCTTCCATTTTACCCTTTTTGCTTATGGAAGACCTATTTTGGAAATTATTTAAATTAATCTCTATTTATTAGATTTTGGTTTAAATATTTTTCGTATATGCTTTTAAATATTTTTGAGGTCTTATAATATATTTTTCGTAAATAATATAGGCATTTGCATTCATTGATAAATTTTCCAAAAAAAATTTCGAAATTCTTTATGTGGCTTTTATATCGATTTTATATGTTCGGATCCTTACGAAATGATTTTCGTTAAACAAATTTTAGACGAAATCTTCCAATAATAATTTTAGATATTTAGTATTTTATTATATACTTGTTAAAAAAACCCAGGTACCCAACCCCACTCTTCTTTTCCTTTTCTCTCTTCTTCTCTTACTCTTCTCTTTTCTCCTTTACCCCCTCGGTTTCCCTACACCCTAGCCCCAAGCCTCATCCTACCATCTCCTCCCTACTCCTCCATTCCAATTTCCCTACCAACTAACCTCTAGCCCTCTGCCATCAGTGTCCCAACAGTAAGCAGTAATCGCAGCAGCCATAGCAAATAGTAATTGAAGCCAACACAGCAGCTACTGCGAGGAACAACGACAAGCCACGCAATTCATGCTGTTGTCAGGCCACGGTGAGCCTCGGTTGCTGCTGACAAGCAGTCCTCGACTTCTGGTGAAGCTTCTCTTGCCTTCCCATGTCCCGATTTGCTAATTTTTGTTTGGCATATATTTTCAAAAACCCTAACCTTTGATTTGATTAATTGAGTATGAATTAGCTTATGATAAGCTAAATTGATTGTTTGATTATGTATATATGTGTTGTAAGATTGATTTGGATAGGTTAATTGTATGATTTATGCTGCAATTTTGAAAAATTGAATTTTTGGCCGAGTTATGTCCGAATTTTTTGGATTAGCCTAATTTAGCTATTTTGGGTAAATTAATTATATAATACGTTTTAAAATATATCTAATTTCATGTTGGAACTGTTAATTTGAGAAATTTATGTGGAATTATTCGGAGTTGGATTTCTAGGTCAAAATTTTGGTATAATAAAATTGGATTGCATAATTGAGATGTTTCACTCAATTAATTTTATAATATCCTTTGAAATGTATTTAATTTCATATCGGAAGTGTTGATTTGGGAAAATTGTGTGAAATTGATTGGAATTGGATTTTTAGGTCAAAACTTTCGCGGGTCTAAATTGGATTGTGCAATCGGGGTATTTTATTCAACTGATTATGTAATTTGCATTAGAATACAAGTAATTACAATTCCGAACCATCAATTTACATATTTTAGCAAGAATTGATCGAATTTACGTTCCAGGCTAAAAAAAACCCTAATTATGCTAAATGGGGTATTTCTTTTATTGGTTTTGATCAATTGATTATATGATATGTTATAAAATATGTATAATTGCATTTCTAAACATTAAATTTAAATAAATTAATAGAATTCAACCGAATTGCATTTTTAGGCCTAAAATCCTAGATTTCAAGTGAAATTATGAAATTGATCATTTGTATAATTTTTTTCTAAAATTGAACATATGGAAATAGTTGAAATGATCCTAATTTCATTATAATTCCTTTAATTGGAATTAATTGATTTCAATTATCTGAGTTTGTGTCGTGGGATTTAAAACTCTAATTTTGAAAGCGGATCGACTTGATTTGGCTAATCGGAAGATTATTTTGTTGAAATTGATTATCTAGAATTATTTAAAATTAGGTTAATCGTACTCTGAAACTATTAATTTGATATTATAAAAGGTAATTATTAGGTTCGTAGCTTGAGCATTAAAAACCCTGATTTATCGGATATGGTTTTATAAAATTGATTGTGCTATGCGTCTTTTATCTAGTCGATTTCCATCCTTGATTTTTAAATCATTTGAATTATGTTTTTATCTTATTGTGTTGGATTTGGTTCTCTTCAAATGGTTGGTTTGTCTTTTGGGTTGTAAAACCTAACCAGTATATCATTTTCAATAAAATAACTTATCTTGTATCGCCCTTTCCCTGGCTTTCCAAATCTATTTGAAATGCCTCAAGTGGTATCTTCTTAACCCGGTTTGATTAATATTTAATCTTAAATCTTATTAGAGCTATGTTCGCGAGTCCTAGGTTTTGGATACGCTTTCCAAGAAAGAACATTTATGTTCATTTGTGTTTATTTAATTATAATAATTGAATTATTGATCGATAAAATGATTTCTAAACTAGTTCCAATTTCTATTGGTGATTTAAGAAACATTTCTCATGGATTGTTGAGCTCTTGATAGCTCTCTCTCTTTTTCAATTTACTTAGCTAGCTTCAGATTTAGGTAAGTCACTACCTACATTTACTTATGGTAGAATTCTGGAATGTATGTCTGTTCAGAGTGGAAGGTGATAAGTATACCTATCGATTATTAAATCATGCCAAGCATATGATGTGTTCTATGTGGTAATTATATGTATGTAGGAGTTCATAGCTCAATGCAAATGCGTGTCAGTATAACGCTTGAATATGGTATGTATTTGAGTATGTGAAAGGTTGACTATAGATTGAAATTATATGATGCCTTATGATGTATCTTTATGTCATGGAATTATATGGCCTTAGTGCCACTCGAATTGGTTCCGCTTTAATGCCACTTGGGTGGTTCATATTTAATGCTGCTTGGCTTTAACGCCACTTGAAATTGATATAATAATGGAAAATCATTAGGTTGATGGAAGTGAGCTAAGTGTTGTTATGTAAGCCTAATTTATAATTGGTTATATCCTTGAATAAGATACAAATAATCTAAAGTGAAAGATCACATGAGTTGGGCCAAGGTGTAGAGTCTGTTCCACTGGATGATAATAGTGGCTCAAGTGTGTTGTCCCTAAGAGGTGATTCAAACTATTCCACCGATTAAGAATAGTGGATCAGAAGTGTTTTGCCCTGAGAGGTGTAGGGTCTGTTCCACTAGATGATAATACTGGCTCAGGTGTCCTACCCCTGAGTGGTGCTTCAGTTTGTTCCACCGGATTAAGAATAGTGGGGCCCTATACTCAACGTGAATAAGAATATGATATGAGTTAAGTAATGAATAAGACACTAATTATTTAAAGTAGAAGATTACGTGAGTCAGGACTAGGTATAGGGTCCGTTCCACTAGACAATAATAGTGGCTCAAGTGTGTTTTTTCTAAGAGGTGATTCAAACTGTTCCACCATTTAAGAATAGTGGAGTCCCTGAACTTATCATAAATAAATAAAATCAGATGTAATAATGATTATTATTAGATTGTTAGATTGGTGTTGCCTAGCATGCAATCGTGATTTCTTGTACGCCTGTATTCTATATGTCGTTATGTCTAATCATATATTCATAAGCATGAATCTATGACCCCATGTTTTATTGTATGCAATATTCATATAATTAAGCACGAGATATTATATGAGTAGAATGCCATATGTATCACATCTATAATTGAGCATGAATTATTGTATGGGTGGCATGGTGTATTTATCATATGTGCAATTGAGCATTAATATTATAAGCTAGAGATTACCATATCTTATGTGTATCATATTTTCTTCCATGAGTTAGATTGTCTTGATTTACTTAGTACTGGACTCGTACTGATGCTACCTTGGTTGAATGGGTCCTATGATGATCCACCAATGGTGGGGAGCAGACTTATTGTGGAGGTTTGAGATCGGATATTGTTTTTGGGTGGAAGGATTGGCTTGAGAGAGTAGGCAATCCAAAATTTGATCCATCGAGATTTGTCTTGTTTAACTGTATTTACTTGTGGAAGTTTCAAGTGTTGTATTTAAAATTCCAAAGGCGTTGTAATTGACTTTTAATTTCTCATACTCTGATAAGCTTTTAAAATCTAGGTTTATTTCATAGGTTCTGCTGATTTATTTAGTGATGATTTTATTCAATTAAATTGTTCACCTGCCATCTTCTTGTGGATATCTCCTTGTGGGAGTTTATCCTCACGACATAGATATTGTATAAGTTGTTGTTGGACAGGTTTTAGCCTTGCATCTAGCATAAGATAGATGGTGGACATTTATCTTATGTTAGATGTAGCGGCAACATTCCCCAGATTCTATTTTAGCTTCTGCTTTATTCTTTTAAACAAAAAAAAATATGAGTGAAATTTGGGGGTGTTACACAGCTGTAAGGTGATGATGGTAGTGATGGTTGTAGAGGATGGTTAGGGGTAGGGTAATAGATATAAGGTGAGGGTGGTAGTGGTTGATGTAGATGTTGCGTGAGAAGTGAAATGGTTAGGGGAAGATGGGGTGTGCAAAGTGTGTGATGGGGTGTGCAATCCGATAGGGATAAAGATGTAGAAGGAAAAGAAGAAAAAGAAGAAAGAAAGGTGATGGGTGAAAAATGCAGAAAGGTGATGGTGCAAGTGGGTGGTGTAAGTTGCAACCAAGTCAAAGTGTGCAGCTTGAGGTTGGTGGGAGGAGGAGAAGAAAGAAAGAAAGAAAAAGGAGAAAGAAAAGGAAAAAAAGAAGGGTTGGGAGATTAGTTGAGGGTGATTTTAGATTAGCCAAAGGTGATTAGGATTAGAGGAAATTTTAGCGGGTTTTGATTTTGGTTTACAAATTACTATTTATCAAAGTTAAGGTTTTGAAATAAGTTAATGTTTCGAGATTAAGGAGTTAAGTTAAGGCTAACATAGGATTTATTGATATTAGAACCAAACAAAGGCACTAATAACGCGGGATTAGGCAAAGTAAATTTTCAGAGTATTACAGTTGCCCTGATGCTAGCTTCCAAACTAACATAAAGGATTTTCAATCACAATTGAGACATTTAGTTTTCCTAAATGGTAGAGTTGTGAGCTTGAAGAGTTCCAAGCAAGACATAATTGTTGATATTACAACTAAAGTTGAGTACATTGCTACTTTTTAATTGTAAAGGATGGTGTATGGACTAGGAATTTCATCACCCTAATGGGAGTAAGCCCAAGTATTTCCTATCCATTACAACTTTATAGTGACAATAATGGAGCTATTACACTTTTAAAGGAACCAAGGTCTCATCAATAAACCAAGCATATGCTTAGGAAATATCACCTTATATATGACATAGACAAAATAGATGATGTGAGATTGTGTAAATTGTCAATAGAAGCAAATATTGTTGATTCATTGACTAAGACTCTACCAAAGGCTAAACATAAGCCCCACACTAAGTCATTTGTTTTTAGATACATACAAGAGTGGTTCCTATACAATTAAGATAGCTATGTGTTTTTTATATTTTGTGTTCATTAATAATAAAAGAAGTAGTTATTTTTCTTTTCATTACGTATTGTTATTAAATTATTTTATAATCCCATGAATGCTTTATAATATAAGATAGAACATCAAATAAGTTATTTGATTTTGGAACTCTATAATTCACATAATGTATTATGCTAAATAGTCCTTAGTCCATCATCATTAGCTATGGTGACTATAATTATTCATGACTAGGATGTGGACTAACTAACAGAGTTTCACATATCATGAATACATGATGTTGAGTTAATTGCACGGATATGTGTTAGAGGATATTGTATTGGATTGACTCACCATGAGAACAATATAAGGTTAGTATATACATATCATTAGTAGTTCTTGTACCAACTCACATAGTCCTTCAACCTGAATTTGATATAGTCTCCTACATAAAGATTAGTTTATTTTGACATAACCTCATATCATCTTTTAGACAAGTGATTATAAAGGTATTGATCAAACATGTTATAAATTATTTTGAGGAATATGAGTGAATAAGATAGAAATATACCATCTCATATAATGAGAGAAATGTATCTTTGGATCCCTCGATTAGTTAGACTATGAAATATATGATCATCCTCAAACGGATTTGACAATCGACTATTTGTTTAACCGGTCCAACTATAGATTTGAAAAAATATATATTTAAAATAAATAAGGATGATACAATGCCTACCTTATGTTCATTTGTGATATTATGTGGTTAAAGCATTATATTGATTAGTTATAGTGAAAATAGCACATTGTTGGAGATATACCATAAGAATCAATCATAAAGGTTGTATCAAAAATTTAATATTCACACAACTTAGATAGTTATAATATCTTGCAAGACAGTTGGTTATGACTTAAAGGCCAACAAAGATGTTTTGGACTTACAACTAGTGTTGGGTGAACCTAAAATTTATACACTAGAATAAGCTAGATTTAACATAACTGAACTAAGATATCTAATATAATTAAGGATTGTTAGATATATCTAATATCATATCATATAGGGCTTGAAGTTGTATCATCTCCCTTCTAAAAGGTAGGATCACATTTGAGTTATAGACATAGAAAAATATTTTTTTTGTAATATTGCCTACTCAACTTCCCTTAAACAGAAATAAAGTTCTCAATATGCTATTAGATCAAGCACATTTGTGTAAAAACTAATAGGGACTTGATAATTGGTGAGCAATTTCAATATATTTTATCACATAACAAGAGCTATGCTCAATCTTGATCAATTTGTTCTTGATAATTGCTTGGATCCTATAAGGATTGTTGGACCTATCTAATACCAGATCATATAGGGCTTGAAGTTGTATCATCTCCCTTCTAAAAGGTAGGATCACATTTGGGTTATAGACATAGAAAATATTTGTTTATAATACCACCTACTCAATTTCCCTTAAATAGAAATAAAGTTCTCAATATGCTATTAGACCAAGCACATTTGTGTAAAAACTAATAGGGACTTGATAATTGGCAAGCAATTTTAATATGTTTTATCACATAACAAGAGCTATGCTCAATCTTGATCAATATGTTCTTGATAATTGCTTGGATCCTATAATTCAAATTAAATCCCAAATACCTACCACGTACTTAATAGAAAATAATTAAATTATACTAAAACACTTGTTTGACTAGTTTTTATCAATTCAACTAGAACAATTCATGAATGACTAACTAATACTCTAATTCTCATTATATATGCCTAAATATCCATACAAAAACAAAGATGCTCATATATGAAACACCGGGTACAACAAATGGAAAATCAATTTATTAGTTTGAGATTGATGTTGAAATCAAGATATCTGGGTTCTAAGTTCAAATCCGGCTCATAATATTGGCAAATGTCAATTATGATTAAACTCATATGCATATTACATTCGTCTTTTTAAGCCTCCAAAAAGGGGAAGGAAAGGGGGGTATGTAGCTACAAGAAGACATGCATGCGGTTAAATCATCCAACAGAGTTCACATGCAGCTGTTTTAACACATACTAGAATCGAGACATCGTCTAATCATCAGACTCTCATGCTGTTAAATTATTAAACTGCCAGTAATGTTATGGTGGTGTGCAAGTGTACCAAGCAGCAAGCAGTGGCATATCAGATCCACCAGAGTTTCCTCGATTACAAATTTAAAACAACTGAGAACGTGGACTTAAAAGAAGCTTTTCACCAATGTAACAGATTTTCTTGAGCGCTAATTAAGCTAGCTAGGTTCGTTATGTAAAGACTTTTAGCAGCTAAGATGTGCCAATCCATACGCTCGGCATCTCCGCGTCCAATTGCTTCAGTCACGACTCGCGGAAAGAAGCCTTCTCACTGGCTAATCGCACTACACTGACACCTTATGTTTTCAATCACATTCGGTGAGCAAGCAGATAGCAACAATGCGGATCAAGCAAATAAGATCACCGTTTATCCACCCCGCCAGAAAATGATGGTGTTGCAACTATTGGGTCACCCCACATGCTGAGCAAAAACGAGAAAATGTGCATTTTTAGTATGCAACTCGCCTATTCAAACATAAAGATGCATTGCTGCTTGATGCTGGAGCTTCCAAATTAACATCAACTATGTACAAGGATCCCGATAGGAAAAAAGAACAATATTGCCTCAAATTGAAGGGATACTAAAATGGACCGAGACCTACAGAAAATAGTGCAGATGATGATGGCAAAGAAAGTGGTGGTGAGAATTACTCACATGGGCTAGAAAACGGGAAAAGCTGCTATATGACCAACAAAACTGCCAGCCTGACAGAACCACATCCTTCTAATTATGTCAAGCAATGATCACTAAAATTGTCAACCAGGTAGCCATATGGGGCACCTACTCCATATTCAAATGCTTCACCTGGCACCTGTAAGCGATTTGAAGCAGAATAGACATTCTCAGCACCATTCTTAAAGCTGACCTTTGTCGTCCCTTTAGCAGGGCGCTTGACATCCAATGGCAACTCAGCAGTAAGCATTCCCATCCGTCTCTGAAGGTCAGAAACAGAGTCAGCTGCAGTTTTTCCCCTGGATGATTTCTTTCCATCCACAAGCTTCAGCTCCAACCTGTATAAAGCACAGACATCACACTTGTTGATCTCATATTCATAAAGGTGCCACTCATATGTGTTCAGCGGTTGTGGATCCATATAGTAAGATCTCTTCAGCCCACCATACTCATTCATCACTTGCTTCCTGGATTCATGCCAACCACGGCCACTATAATCTGGCAATGACCTTTGTTTCCTGTTCCCACTCTCAAATGCTCTTCGAGGCTTGTCAAAAAACAGCCACTCCCTTACAGTTTCAGCCTCAATAACTGAAAGATCAAACAACTCTGAAACAAAAAATAAGATAAAAGTACCCATTACATCAAGGCATATGGCCAGATAAGAAAAGCAGGACAAAGAGCATATGAGCGACGGTAAAGGCAGCTACCAGGAGCATTCCAAGGGGATTTCGCAGTCGCAGCCCCCTCACATTCTGGAATGCCAACATCCTTTCCTTGTGACTTTGCACTTAAAGCAGCGAATAACAGACCATCCTTGAGTCCAATACCTCCTGGGCGTACAACAGGAGTCATGCCAGGTGGGCCTTCATTTAGTGCTAGAGCAGCATGGAAACTGCTACAATAATCCTGGCACCAGTTACCTCCTTGAGCAGGCCTAGAGCAATCCCATAGTGCACATTTTGGTCCCAAAAAAGCAGAAGGTGGAGGCCGAATGCTAGGAAGCAACTCTGGTCCAATATTCTGTCCTCCAATACTATTGGCATCAGGAACAGATATAGATGGATACTCAAAGTTTTGATCACAACTTAAGTGATGGTAGTCCAAATGATTTTTTATGCCCAGATCACTCCCTGCAAAATTTTGAAATCCAGGAAAGGAGCATTTGCATTGATCAACTAAAGAAAAACTCGTATCCAGAGGCCGTTGCTTGACTTCAAGTTCCTGAAGAAAGCCAAGATGAAGCCATCAGTACAAAATAAAGAAAACAAAGGCTGCAATAAATATAGTTATAATGGTAAGCTGAAAACAAATGATGGATTAATTAAGCACTCTTTCATGATCCTCGGAACAGCACATTTAGACTAAACACTGCAGATGTCTGAAATGAAATAGTTCTCTAGAACAGAATAATATAAACTCTAACCTGTTAAGTAACTCAACCGCAGGGGGGGAGAACATGATACATTATATACACTAAGATGACCCCTCTTAAGATCAGGTGTTCTAAAATCCACTTAGCAGTCATTAAAGCATCAAGAAATTATCATCTTCAAACAAATATCGATAAACATGCTTGACACAAAACATTATCATATCTAGCACAACTCCATAATTTGAAAATTTGTCATTTTTTACATTTCAACCTGGTGTTGAATGTGGAAAATCAAGAATCTACACATGATAATGATAAATACCCCAATTAATTGTTGGCCACACAGGTGAATAGTGTCCATTATATGACATAGAAGTGGATTTAATATACAGAAAGCTTTCAGAAGAACAAATAGAAAATTTCCCCAAACCTAAATCAGAACATACATCCTAGTCCTAAAATTCATACAAATTAGATGCACATGTACAAGCATAGCACCTATAAACAAGTCACATGCAGACACAAGGAAGCAAGGATTATGACAATATAGCCACTATTAGCACTGAAAAGAAGAAAACCAGAGGAATTTACTGAGGTACCCATGCAAGTAGACACAAGTTGATGAATAATTAAAGTAGATGATATGAAGTACCCATGCAAAAATCGTGTCACCATAAAGCCTATTTGAAAGCTGTTAGTCATAACATAAGCCTTAATTTGTGTTTGTCACTGGGAAGTTTAGCTACCCTACTCATATATATATCACTGAAATATATTTCCTGAAAATTATTAGCATAATGATAGGCAGTGCAGCATATCCATTCATTTTCTCTGAAAAGAAAATAAGACCATAAAGATGAATGTAACATCAATGACCTAGGGCCACTACTCTTCACCTTCTTTTCCTATAAGATCATATGATCAAGAAAAAATCGGACAGTTTCTCAAATAATAACATTAATCAAAACAATAATAATCAACAAAAACACTAAAAAAAACTTTCAAATAAGATCCAACTTACAACATGTCCCAATCTTGAAGCCACTATCTTAAATGAATTCTTGCCATCCATAAATTGTGATTGTTTGAAGCTTCAATGCACTGATAAATTGCTTCAAACAGAGCACACTAGTCCAACCTCCCGTACCCCTCTCACGCCCTAAAAACAAACAACCCCACACAAAAGTGCTTCTTCACAATCTCACGGTGTTGGTCAAACTTAATCCCTCATGTTTTAGTTGTTGCATCAACTTTACCTCCTCAAAATCAGAAATGGAGATGACCCGAAACAAGAAGATCCACTAGGTTAGTTTCTACCAACCTATGAGCTTTGTCTGGGTATTTGATACACAAAATAACATTGTATTAGTTCGGGTAGGTGTTGAACAAGTTTAAGTCGGGATTGTGAGTTCTATGATAAACATGGGGGGCCCATATTTATTAACACTGTAATACCCCATATCTTTGTAAAAAAGGTTGACTGAAAATTATGCTAATTTTGGATATTTGATTTTGATTTGGTATTATGATTTGTTTGAGGAAAAGTTTGATCTAAAGTAAGGTTAGAAAATGAAGTTTAATGAGTTTTTCAAGCAAACTGATCGACTGGTTCATCATTTCAAAAAATTAGATTTTCTCGACCAAATCGATTAACTGGTTTGTAAAACAGTCAACTGGTAGGTCTAAACCGATTGATTGGTTTATCGAGCTGGGTATATTTTTTAACTCGATTTTCTAGTAAATGTCTTATACAGAAATGGAACATTACCAACCCATGCCAAATTATCCTTAAGAGATTCTTAACCTTTTTCATGATGCATTTAGCCTAACATATTTCCTTAAATCGATCTAAATGTCGATTGGGACAATTAAAGGGGGAGAGATGACCTCAGCCTTGTCTTCTTCCACCTCTCTCCTCTACACATTTCTGGGATCAATGCTTCGATTTCAAGCACGATTATTAGCAGCTGGAAGATTCATACCACGCTGACCTTCCATTACCTCTCTTGTGAATTCCAATCCTAGCCTAATGAACCTACGTTCTCTAGAAACACCATTTGAGCTCTAGAGAATAGGTCGGCATATCATGGACGAAATCCGTTTGTTTAGCTAGAATTAAAACAGTAAAAATTAGGATTTTGAATTGTTCCTGTACCATCTATGATTCTTCTTGATTGGTTGACTATAAATAGCCTCAATCATCATTTTTATTCACCTTTCTTTCAGCCACCGAAATCCTTAACTCTTTGTATTCACTTTTCTCCTCTCTACACTTCGAACCTTGTAATCGATTTCCTTGCACTCTTTTGATCCTATAGTTATTGAAGAGATCTAATAATCAAGATGGATACAAGATTCGATATTGAAAAGTTCAATTGGTTAGCCAATTTTAGGTTATGAAAATTGAAGATATAGGCAATTCTGATTTAGAATGTGCAATGAACAATGTAATTAGTCTCCCTAGAGCACAGGTAAGGGTCACTTATGCGAGAAAGAGAGGCAGGGGCAAGGAGGGAATACTCTGTAATTCAGTTAACAGACAGTGATGAGGTGGCAGAGAGTGAGCGGGGAGGGTAGCTTTAGACAGTTATAGACACTGGTATAAAAGAGGGGAGAAAGGGGACCGAGAGGGCAGGAAGAATCTGGAATGTAATCGGAGAGATTGAGCCTCTCGAATTGCTCAAACTGTGTATTATTCTGGCTATTGAATGTCACTAATTTGAATTCTCCATTGTTTCATTTACAATTCTCGAATCAGGGTGGGTTGGAAAATCATACTGGGTAGAGGGCAGAAGAAGGAATTATCGGTTCATACCAAATTGGTATCAGAGCTTACCGATCCATGGCCCCTTCTGCGAACCAGAGAATGGAGTCCCTGGAGGAACGGATGACTTTCTTAGAGGAATCCGTCTCTGAGAAAGTGTCAGCAATAGTGGAACGGGCGATGGGAGCGATGAAGCAAGCTTTGATGGAGCAGCTCACGGAGGATCTCCAGAAGGCGGGAAAGAAACAGGGAGAAGAGCTTCAAGCAGTGGCGAACAGACTGGAGGAGAGAAATATTTCTCTTTCTACCGCTTGAATGAGGAGGAGAAGCTGGAGGCGGCGGTGGTAGCCATGGAAGGCGACGCATTAAGGTGGTACCAGTGGGAAAATAGACGCCGGCCGATAAAGTCCTGGGTGGAACTAAAGGAGCTGGTGCTTCAACAATTCCGACCGGCAAACGCCGGCTCACTCCACGAGCAGTGGCTGGCGACAGCTCAAGTGTCGACAGTGGTGGAGTATCGACGGAAGTTCATCGAGACGGCGGCCCCTTTGAACGACATTCCTGAGAGCCTTTTATTGGGCCAATTCATCAATGGGCTGAAAGAGGAGATAAAGGCCGAGATCCGGTTGCTGAACCCCCTCAATCTAGACCAGGTCATGGATTTGGCGGTCCGGATCGAGGAGCGAAACCGAGTGAATGGGGGAAAGAAGAGTTATAACGGGCCTGTGAGATCTGGGCCTTATTCCTTTTACAATCGAGCGGCCTCTTCTGGATTCCAAGGTAGTGGGGGATTCACGAGCCACGCCCCACCCAGGAGTTGGGCTGCGAACCTTAGCGAGACCCACTCTTCGGCCAGTAGCCCAACGGTCTCAGCCCCTACTACCAAACCCATAGGCGAGGTCAAAAGATTGACCGAGAAGGAGCTGCAAGAGAAGAGAGCCAAGGGGCTCTGTTACCGTTGTGATGATAAATGGAGTATCGGGCACAGGTGCCGGAAAAAGGAGCTGAGTGTACTGCTGGTGGACGAGGAGGATGGAGAGGAAGAAGAAGAGGACCGAGGGAACGGGGAGCTCTCATTGCCACCATCGGAGGAGGTCCCAACGGAAGTCTCATTGAATTCGGTAATTGGCCTAAGTAACCCGAAGACAATGAAGCTGAAGGGAAGAATTGGGGGACGTGAGGTGATAGTGATGATCGACCCAGGTGCCACCCACAATTTCATTGCCTTAGCCACCATTAAGGAATTGCAAATCCCTATCACGCCTTCGCAGGGATTTGGCGTATCTCTGGGTAATGGTGAGGCTGTAAAAGGATCAGGAGTCTGCAAGGGAATACAATTAGAATTGGAGGGAGGGGTAAGAGTGATAGAGGATTTTTTACCCCTCGGGTTGGGAAATTCAGAGTTGATATTAGGCGTGCAGTGGCTTGAAAAGCTGGGTTCGGTGGTGACCAATTGGAAGACACAAGAAATGTGTTTCCAACAGGGAGGGGAGGCTATCTGTTTGAAGGGGGACCCGTCCCTGACTAGAGCTAAAATTTCCCTGAAGGCCATGATAAGGACTCTGCGCAAGGAAGGGGGAGGAATCTGGTTAGAATTGAACCAGGTAGAAGGGGAACCAAAAACAGAGCCTTCAATACCGGGGTTCCTGGAATCCACTGTGGCGGAATTTCAAGAGGTATTTGCCAAACCAGAAGGGCTGCCACCTCAGAGGGGACATGAGCATTCGATAATACTCAAGGAAGGCAGCAACCCAGTTGGAGTGAGGCCCTATCGATACCCTCAATTTCAGAAGGATGAAATTGAAAGACTTATCAGAGAGATGCTGGAGGCAGGCATAATCCAACCGTCCACAAGTGCCTTCTCGAGCCCTGTATTACTGGTCAAGAAGAAGAATGGGTCATGGAGATTCTGTGTGGATTATAGGGCCCTAAATAAGGAGACGGTGCCAGATAAATACCCCATCCCAGTCATTGATGAGCTACTGGATGAATTGCAGGGAGCTGCCATGTTCACTAAGTTAGACTTGAAGGCTGGCTATCATCAAATCCGAGTTAGACCTGAGGATATTCATAAAACAGCCTTTAGGACCCATGAAGGGCACTATGAGTTCCTGGTCATGCCCTTCGGACTGACCAATGCCCCAGCCACATTTCAGTCCCTCATGAATGATGTCTTTAGACCCTACCTGAGGAGGTTTGTGTTGGTGTTTTTCGATGATATCCTAATCTATAGCACCACCCAGGCAGAACATGTGGAGCATGTGAGGGCAGTGTTAAAAACTTTGAGGGAACATACATTGTTTGCAAATATCAAGAAGTGTGAATTTGGGAAGGCAGAAGTAGCCTACCTGGGACATGTGATCTCTAATAAGGGGGTAGCAATGGACATGGATAAGGTAAAGGCTATAGTTGAATGGCAGACCCCAAAGAGTCTGAGGGAACTCAGGGGATTCCTGGGACTCACCGGGTATTACAGGAAGTTTGTGGCACGGTATGCTCAAATTGCACAACCCCTCACAGATCAACTCAAAAAAAGACAGTTATGGGTAGACACAGCAAGCTACACACGCATTTGAAACCCTCAAAGCAGCAATGGTGACTGCCCCAGTGCTGGCAATGCCCAACTTTCAGAAAACTTTTGTAGTGGAATCGGATGCCTCAGGTTATGGAATTGGGGCGGTATTAATGCAGGATCACCAGCCCATTGCTTATTTTAGCCGACTTCTGGGCCCCAGAAATCAGCTGAAATCTGTGTATGAAAAGGAGCTAATGGCCATCTGCCTATCCATACAGAAATGGATGCATTATTTGCTAGGCAGACATTTCTTGGTAAGGACTGACCAGCAGAGCCTAAGGTATATTATGCAGCAAAGGGAGATAGGGGCAAATTACCAAAAGTGGGTTAGCAAACTGCTGGGGTTTGACTTTGAGATACAATACAAGCTTGGGGTTGCTAACAGGGTAGCTGACGCCTTATCCCGCAAGACTGAAGGGGAAGTGGAGTGTGGAGCCCTCGTTACTACTCAAGGAGTTATGTGGGAGACATTAACACAGGAGATAGCTGCTGATTCCATGCTCCAACAAATTAAAAGGGAATTAGAAACCGGGGAGAAGCAACATGTGGGGTTCCATGTAGTGGAGGGCAGATTGATGTACAAGGGACGTTATGTTATTCCTAAATCCTCCACTTCAATTCCTATGCTGCTAAAAGAATACCATGATTCACCTGTTGGTGGTCATGCAGGAGATCTGAAAACCTATTTACGAATGGCCTCAGATTGGTATTGGCAAGGCATGAGAAAGGAGGTGGCTGCCTATGTCAGGAATTGTCCAATCTGCCAACAACAGAAAGCCTCAACTCAGCACCCTTCAGGGTTACTTCAACCCCTACCCCTACCTTCAATGGTTTGGGATGAGATAAGCATGGATTTTGTGGAAGGATTACCCATGTCAAAGGGAGTGGACACTATCCTGGTGGTGGTTGATCGACTTTCTAAGTATGCCCATTTTTTGGGGCTGAGACACCCCTTCAGTGCCTTGTCAGTCGCTGAATTATTTATCAAAGAAGTGGTGCGGCTCCATGGATTTCCCTCATCCATTGTGACAGACAGGGATAGAATTTTCATGAGCAAATTCTGGACAGAGCTATTCCGTCTGCAAGGAACGGAGCTGAGACGAAGCACAGCCTACCATCCCCAAACTGATGGCCAGACAGAAGTAGTCAACAAGGGACTGGAAGCTTACTTAAGGTGCTTTGTTGCAGGACAGCCTAGGACATGGTCACAATGGCTTCATTGGGCTGAATTTTCCTACAACACTTCTCCTCATCTCTCCACTAAAATGTCGCCCTTCAAGGTGCTATATGGAAGGGATCCTCCTCATGTCTTGAAGTTGGGAAGAGGACATACAGCAGTGGATAGTATAGAAGAGTATCTGCTGGAACGAGAAGCAGTACTGGACGAATTGCGTCTGAACCTCCTTCAGACACAGCAGAGGATGAAGGCTACTGCAGACAGAAATAGAAAAGAGGAGTCCTTTGAAGTGGGCGATCAAGTGTATCTGAAACTGCAGCCGTATAGGCAACAGTCATTGGCTAAACGCCCCTATGAAAAGCTGGCAGCCCGATTTTATGGCCCCTTTCAGATTATTCAGAAAGTGGGGCAGGTGGCTTACAAGCTCAGTCTCCCGCCCACGTCTAAAATACATCCTGTATTTCATGTGTCTCAGCTTCGCAGAGCTATTGGTGCCACTCAGGTCTCTCCAACAATTCCAGCACAAATGTCCACAGACATGGAGCTAGTAGTCCAGCCAGATGGACTTTTGGACATCCGCACGATTACCAGGGGGCAAACAGCAAAGAAGGAGGTATTAATCAAGTGGAAGGATCTTCCAGCATTCGAAGCCACTTGGGAAGATGCAGCTGTCCTACAGGAGAGGTTCCCTGCTTTCCACCTTGAGGACAAGGTGAAACTTTGGGAGGGGGGTAATGCAATGAACAATGTAATTAGTCTCCCTAGAGCACAGGTAAGGGTCACTTATGCGAGAAAGAGAGGCAGGGGCAAGGAGGGAATACTCTGTAATTCAGTTAACAGACAGTGATGAGGTGGCAGAGAGTGAGCGGGGAGGGTAGCTTTAGACAGTTATAGACACTGGTATAAAAGAGGGGAGAAAGGGGACCGAGAGGGCAGGAAGAATCTGGAATGTAATAGGAGAGATTGAGCCTCTCGAATTGCTCAAACTGTGTATTATTCTGGCTATTGAATGTCACTAATTTGAATTCTCCATTGTTTCATTTACAATTCTCGAATCAGGGTGGGTTGGAAAATCATACTGGGTAGAGGGCAGAAGAAGGAATTATCGGTTCATACCAGAATGGGTTAGAAAAGGCATTATCTAGTCGAATAAACCAGATTTAGTGACGGATAAGAGATTTAAAGAAGTGGATCTGAAGGTCCTCTCTACCATATAATTATGCTTATCAAACGAGGTACTGCGGGAAGTGACAGAGAAATCAATGGCATACGCCTTGTGGTTGAAACTTAAGTCATTGTATATGACAAAATCAATAGCAAATCAGCTACTATTGAAGAGTTGGTTTCATGACGTAAAATGAGGTTAGGGTTAATCTTTAAAAGTTCATTTGGATAAATCTGATTCTATTGTGATAGATTTGCATAACATAGAAGTCAAGTTAGATGATGAAGATTTGGCCACTATGCTATTGTGTTCTTTGCCTACTACTTTTAAGCATTTTCATGATACTCTTGTGTATGGAGATGACAAGTTAGTCTTTGAAGATGTGAAACTGCCCTGCTATAAAGAAAATTGATTGATAGTCACTAGTAGCGGTACTTCTTGTGACTTAGATAGTGAGAAACTTGTAGCAAAGGGGAAGAATCAGGATCGTGGAACTGGTGATCGTAAAAAGTCTAGATCGGAGCAAAAGAATGTGGCATGTTATGGGTGTCACAATAAGGTTTTATCCTAATAGGAAGCCCGGTATTAATTCCAATGACTCATCTGATACAAAAGATGATGTTGTTGTAGCCCATGATAACAATGATGGAAATGAGTTGACGGCCATTGTTAGACAGATCAAGATTAGATGGATCTAGGATTCTGGGTTTTCTTACCATATGTGTCCTCGCCATAGTTGGTTTCAAAAAATTACAACTCAAGGTGGAGTTGTCTTGAAGGAAAACAATGTTACTCACAAAGTTACTAAGATTTGGACGTTGAAAGTGAGGATGCATGATGGCGTGGTTCGGACACTGTCCAATGTGAGGCATGTCCCCAAAATGACCAAATAACTCATCTCTTTGATTTCATTGTATTGTAATGAGTACTAATCTGTTATTGATGATGGTACCCTAAAAGTTACAAAAGGGGCTCTCGTGGTGATGAAGGAGAAGCAAATTAGGACAATATATGAGTTGGTAGATTCAACTATTATGGGGACTTCTACTGTGATATCGCTGAGGTCAATGGACTTGGATGTTACAAGACTCTAACAAATGAGATTGGCGCACATGACTATCAGGGAACTTACTGAGCTCTCTTAGAGGAGCTGATAAATGGATAGAGCATCAGTACTATAGACTTTTGTAAGCATTGTATGTTTGGCAAGCAGAAGCAGGTTAGCTTTTCAATAGCTAAGCATAGTATGAGAGCACCTCTTGGATATATCCATTCAACTTTATGGGTCCAAGAAGAGTGGTTCATAGTACTTGCTCACATTTATTGATGCCTTTTCTATAAAGGTATGGGTGTATTTCTTAGAGTATAAGAATGATGTGTTTAGAATTTTCAAATGCTGGAAGACCTTGCTAGAGAAGCAGACTAGAAAGCAAGTTAAGTATAATAGTCTTGAGTTTGTTGAACAGAGTTTTACTAATTTCTGCTAAGACCATGGGATAGTGAGATACCGCACTTGTGTTGGAAGATCACAATAGAATGGAATTGCTGAGCAGATGAACAAGACCTTATTCAAGAAGAATCATTGTATATGAAGGCTAAGCAAAGAATTTTGGGTTGAGGTGGTTCACATAGCAGCATACCTGGTAAACCAATAACCAAATTGGTTTATTGAATTGAAGACAATTGAAGATTTGTGGTCTAATAGCCAACTGATTACTCTAATTTGTATGTCTTTGTTTGTCCTACTTATGCTTATATGAATGATGGCAGCCAAGAAATGTATCTTTCTAGGCTTTACATCTGAAGCGAAGGAGTACAAATGATGGGATCCGGTTGTATCCAAATTCTTGACTAACAGCTATGTTACCTTTAATGAGTTTGTATACCTCCTTAAGACCAAGTCTTGTAATAATGTGCCTAAGAAGGTGGAGCAGGAAAGTGTGTCAGGCTAGGTGCAAGTTAAGGTTGAGTTAGATGACAAAGACCTGTATGATAGACCTATTGTTTCTAAAGTGGGTAGATACAAACAACAGATGGAGCAAAGGAGCATTGCTCTAGATAAAGCACGAATAATTGTTAAGCTTCCAATCAGGTATGGTTTAGAAGAATTGGTTGCCTCTGCTTTATCTAGTGCAAAAAATGTTGTTGATGTACATGATCCGGCATCATTCTCAAGGCTATTGAGAGATCTGATTCTACTGAGTAGTGTGTTGCTATGGAAGATGAGATAAGAGTCCTTATTAAAGAATTAGACAAGAGAACTTGTGAAGGCACCCAAAAAGAAGAAGATAGTTGATTGTAAACGGGTGTACAAGCTCAAACAGGGAGCTCCAAGGATCGAGAGGCTAAGATATAATGCTCGTTTACTTACACATGGATTCGGTCAAATTTCAAGCATAGACTATAACAAGGTATTTTCTTCTATGGTTAGATATACTTATATTCGTACTTTACTTGCGCTTGTAGCTATGCATGATCTAGAGTTGGAGCAGTGGGATGTTAAAACCGTATATTTGCATGGTAAGCTCAACGAGGAGAATTACGTAAGATAGCCTGATGGGTTCGTTGATGAGAAGATGCATGATCATATGTGCCTACTAAAGAGGTCACTGTAAGGTCTAAAACCGTCTTCTAGACAGTGATATAAATAGTTAGATCAATTTATGCTTGATCAAGGTTTCTCCACAAGTCAATGGAAATGGAGGGAAGCTCACTTGTGTACCTTTTGTCATGTGTTAATCATTTGCTTCTGTTAGCAAAAAATGTCCCACGTTGATAAAGTGAAGATGATTCTGAAAGTGAATTTGAGATAAAGGATATTGGAGCTGCAAAGAGAATAATTGGTATGGAAATTATAAGAGACAATAAGCAGAAGCTTTTGTACTTGTCATATGAGCCTTATGTGGCCTAGGTGCTAGATAGGTTTTATATAATAGATGCCACAACAGTTCGCATACCATTAGCTACTCACTTCGAGATTGTCAGCTTTGAATTGTCCAAAGAAGAGGAAGAGTTCATAACTACTGTTCCATATTCAAATGTGGTTGGTTGTATCATGTATGCTATGGTGTGTATCTGGCCTAATATCACTCAAGTTGTTAGCATTGTGAGTCGATATATGGCAAATCAGGAGAAATCTCAATAACAAGCAGTGAAGTGAATTCTAAGGTACTTGAAGGGTACTGCATCAGTTTGCATAGAGTATGGGACACTAGTTCATTTGCTGGTTGGGTTCATGAACTCTGATATGATGACCTGGATAGAAGGAAATCTGCCAGTGGGTAGGTTTTTCATCCTAGTGGTTCAACTATTCGCTAGAGGTCTTCCTTGCAGAAAGTGACGGCCTTATCCACTACTAAAATAGAGTATATGGCTATGACTAAGGCTTCTTAAGAAGTTGTGTGGCTTGTCAGTTTAGTACGTGAGTTGGGGATTGGTCATGGTGCTCCGGTCGTTCAAGGTGATAGCCAAAGTGTAATCTGTTTAGCAAATAATAAAAATTCTTTTCACTGACAAATTAAGCACATTGACATCAGATATCACTTTATCCAACGTATTGCTATTGTTGGCAAAGTTGCATTAGAGAAAGTGAATATTTTGGATTATCAAGCTAATATGCTAACGAAGCAACTAACCGTAGGTAAGTTTGAGTGTTTCTCAGATTTGATTGGTGTTTGTAGGCCATGAAATCTTTCGTTGGGCCAAATTTTTTTAGTAGAGGTCTTTACATGTCATGCATCACAAATACTACATCAAGGTGGAAAATTGTGAACTTTAACTGCGTATTTGATGCAAAACATAACTTTATGTTGGTTCTTGCAGGTGTTGGAGAAGTTTAATTCAGGATTGTAAGTTCTATGATAAACATGGGGTCCCGTATTTACTAACACGAGCCATGTTCATTCACATAACGTTTTGGATGAGTTTTGGGCAAAATGTTGAGAGTAAGGAAATAAACAAGGATCATGTTTTTTCTTACTTTCCAAAATATGTTTTTTTGCCCCACAAGTTTTTTTTTGGAATAAAACAAATGTGAGAAAACCCTAGCCGTCAAATCGTGCAAGCGAATTTCTTCTTCTCTCCATACTGTTCTCCATTGTTAGAGAATTACTAATTTGTGTGATCGGTTGAATGATTTGTTGAATCACCCTATGATTACATAACTACACGAATAAAGATATTTATTTTTCCCTCAATTGTTTTGTTTTGTGTTTGCACCATCAATTGTTCATTCACTTGTTAATTTCAATTTTGGTTTTGGATCCACTCAATCCATATTATTCCGCAACACAACCAATTGCACCTAATGAATTCATATTGCAAGCAGCCGACCTCTGCATATCATTTTGCATGTTATTAAAGCTTTTCAATTTTGTCACTCCATACAGTCCACACTATGGCAGCATTCAAAAATTTTTCATAAACTCCAAACCCATCTTCATTCCAACTGATTTGCAAACAAAGGGCAGCCTAATAAGTAGTAAACACTAAACACCTTAAGCTAAAAGGTTGTTAAGTCTAGAAATCAATCTTAATTGCTTTGATTAGTACCACATTCTCATCAAAAATTGTCAAAATGTGCGCCATTATTTCTGTACTACTCTTTCTGTGAGGTTGGTGGGGGTCAACAGAGAATTCTGTCACAATTCAAACTTAAAGCACAGAAATGCTGAAGCAAAGCATATTTCAACAATTCTTCCCCACACAAAGCACACCATATTATGGTCAAAACTTTAATGCAAATCTTGTGTAGCTACTAAGCCCTAAAGCAGCTAAGGCTTTTTGGCCATGTAAAGTGACTTGCCACAAACAAATAGTTAAAATAGAGAGGTTTTTGAGAGTTTAGTAAAACATACCTGGTCATTTTTCAGATACCTCATACAAATAAGCAGAGGTCTAAGACAGGAAAGAGACAGAGTAAATACTTACTGCTGAGAATTGCAGTCAAGGCCACGTTTTAAACCCTGCTTTTGAAACTATATGAAAATTCTTTCTCTATTCCATTAATACAAATGGTTGTTCAAACTTGCATCTTACTTCACAATGCAATTCAAACGTCTCAACACTTCAATGGAGCATCTGGGTCAGAGAGATCAGTGAAAAGTGATCTAGAACAGAGAAAAATATAACAAATTTCTAGCTTAATTCATCTGAGGTAACCTATTGAGAGTTTCTAATCACTGGCAATTTCCTAAGGATGCACTTTATGAATCTCCATGAGGTTTTAAATAATTCTGTAACTTTTATGCCATAAAGATAATCTGACCCCACTTGACTCACTTATGCTAGCATATTATTGCTCTTACAATAGCTTTTGGCAAAGATGCGACCAATTCCTGACTCAAAAAGTTATTCATACAAAGCATAAAACACTGATATTGTCTCGCTGGATTTTATGTTCACTGTTTCTCAGATGTTCCGTTCTTTAACCTCTATTTCTGAGCAACTGCGCCAGACTTATGTCAGCAAAGTTCCAGAAATAGTGAATAAACAAATTTATCAGATCCTTCTGTCAATATCTCCCATCCTCTCTATCGCCTGTTAGACTGTTACTACAATTTCACAACCCATGTATCTTTGAATAACCCATATTATATGATTGGAACCAGTTAATTGTTTTAGAGTTCATTCAACAACTAAAATTTAATTTTGGGTCATAATTGACAACTAAAGAGTAAAACATCAACCATTACATCAAATCAAGATCTGACCACAGAAGTGTAGAGAGGGAAAATGCAGCAACAAGGAATGTGAGTCCATGTGCCAATGATTATCCTTATAGGAAAAAATAAATAAAAATATTAATAGCCATGTCAGATAGAAGAAATGATGTTTCTAAATATATTTTTTACATATCTAATGCATAAATGTATAAAATGTCACTCACCATCCATGCACACCAGACATAGAGTCAAATTAGCATATGCAACAGCAGGAGATCAAGATACAGTAAAAGAATAGCAAGACATCACCTGTCCAAAGCTGCCAATGTCCCCAACTTTATAGGTTTGAACATAAGGCTTGGCTTTCAAATTAGTCAAGTCTGCTAGCTGACTGGTAGCATCATCTTCTTCTTCACAAAGTTGCAACAAACGATAAATGTCCGACGAGAATGTACCAAGACTATCATTCTACAAGATTTATTTTGATCACAATCGCAACCAGCCAATTTGGTACAGAATAACACTGAACAAGAAAAAGGCAAATAAATGTGTCTAACTTGCAATGAGGATGCTGGAGATGGCTCATTAAGTTCCGATTTCCATTCACGTAGCATCTGGTACACTTGCTCTTCCAGCACAGCAACATCAACTGAACGGCTCTCTTTCCTAGCTGACTGCAAGTCCATAAATATTACTTGAAGATCATCCACTCGATTCTTGGCCTTATCCTTGAAGAGCTGGTGAGATGCAGATTTGCAACCATCATTCTCTGAACCCCTCCTCATCAAATATCCCTGAATTTCCAAACTGCAATACTATTGAGGATTAAAAAATGATTTCCTCAGCACATTAACAGCAGATGTACTGGTAAATTTTGGCATGAGATAGCATAAAAACAAATGCACATCCCAGAATAGTGCCCAACATCAATACTAAACATCGGTATCATGATGTGACATGAAATTTCTCGATTATCAATTGATTTGAAATCGACAAAGAATCAAAGCCGCAGATAATAAAAAAGAAAAGGCAGTCATATCCTTCTGTTCCTCTGCAACAGTGTTTTGTTCATCAAAGTAACAAACTCATATCACTCACCTTTCGAGCATCTCCACAAAAAAAGAAAATTTTGAATGAGGATTGAGATTAAGCATGGACCATGAAAATCAGAAAATTCAATGAAACTAGACAGGCAGATTAAAACCCACGGCCAGACGTTGAGCTAAACAGAACAAAAGCTTATTCCAAAGGTTTGATCACGCAGAGTACAGCAACCTAAGTAAGCAGTCACCTAATTAAATCACCAATTCCCAGGTTCCAAGAAAAAATAAAATGACTAGAACATGTGAATGAAGTCTCTACAAGACCCCAGTTAGGTATAAAGAAGATTAAGTTTCAAAAATATAGTAGATCATTCAGAATTCCACGACAGTACGAGCAATCCAGAAACTAGAAATTGCAAAGAAGTACCCATACTCGAACTAGGGGATAACAAACACAGGAAAAAGAATTCCCAATTTCTCGTGAAATCGGTAAAAAAAAAATGCCGAAAATTATACTAATAATATATGCAAACTAATCTAACAGGAAAAATCTGAAACCTTGCAAGTTCCACAACATATACAATAACAATCAACAATTGGATTAAACGAAACCCAAATAAAAATAAAAAGGAACCTACAATCAAGATGAGGTTCAGATTACAGCTTCGATCAGAAACAACCCGAGGAAAGAGTAAAGATGGCCAGACGAGATTCAATGAGAAATTACCAAGGAAACTAAAGGGTATATACAGAAAGCTAATATTCGCTCAGAAATAAGAATAATCAATGGTGGGGAAAGGAGATGCTCACCAGTGAACGCCCTCGAGTGCTCTGGTTATCAGAATCAAGTGAGTGAGAAGAGCACGAGCAAATAATGGGGTTAAAGAGAGCCTAATGTTCTAGAGAGCGAGAGCAGCCTCCAAAAGCAAGTGGCATTTCCTTTATTCTATTATTATTACTACTGCTGCTGTATTATCATTATATGCAAGCTACCATAAGTGAAATCCTAAAGGTAAGAGGTAAGGAATAACATATTTTAAATTATTATTTAAATATTTATAAATAAACTAGTTAGAACATATTATTATTATATGCGAGAAAAAAATATGATAAAATTATGTACAATATTCTTCATTTAATTTCCACCAATATCAGTTACTTAAATTGTTTGTTATCGTTTTTCACTTCTATTTGTTCATGATATCCATCTCCTTTCTAATATTTTAGATTCTTCCACCAATCTAGTACCCCAAGCGCTTGCACCAACAACTTTTTCGGCCAACAAGTCCAAAAGAAATCATCGACTCTTTTGATAAACAAAATATTACATCCACCATATATAATAGTGTTTAAAAGTTTGTAATTTCCATTGTAGATTTTTTATGATGTGTAATTCTTGTAGATTTGCATTGGTCCTTAGTGTTTGACCTAGCAGCAAAAGGTAAGTTTGCATGTCGCAGCCAGAGGGAAGCACGAGCCATTGTTATAGCTAAGTGTATATTGAGATATCTGAAGTGATTTAATTCTAATAAAATAAATAACCGATCTAATTTTTTTTTCAAATCAAATATCTGATCCAGTCCATGAGAAGTCAAACAAATTAGATATCTAATTCGATAAATATAAATAATATCCAATCCAAAAAAATATTTATATATATTTTTATAATTTTTTATTTTATCTATAATTATATATGAATCAATTTAGATATGTGTGTGTGCGTGTGTGTATGCCTATATATATAATTTTTGCTTACTTAATCTAATATTTGGATCAAAATTTAATTTAATTGAAATTATATTTTTGATATAATCTCTTTTTAGATCTGATAGAATCTAATTAAATTTTGTGATGTAGCAACTTTAATTTTATTTTTAATATTAGATATGTATTGAGCAAGTCAGATATTTACTACTCAACAGATTAGATCATATCAAATATATTTGTGATTTGATAGTTTTTTTTATATTTGAAATTTTATTCGGATAATATTGGCTATATTTGATATCCAATCTAAAAATTCAAATATCCGAAGTTTTAAATCTAATATTAAATGTCATTTTTAAATATCCAAAATTTTAGATATCCAACAATCAAATATCCGAAATATCAAATATTTAAACTGTGAGCAGTCCTAATTGAGAGTAGTAGCTCTTGTTGCAGCTAACCTTTGGGAGTGGTAGTTATTAATGTTGATCTTCCTTTACCGTAGGAGAGTCTCACATTATTATCTCCTTACAACAGCAATGTTGAGCGTTAGATCGTGTTTTAGGATTAATTTATGATAGCAATAGATATAATGAAGCAAATAAATTAAATAAAACGAGGCTACAGGAAAACTCATCAAAACTAATGTTGTGTCGCAAACAGAATCATAGCCGTAACACCTTGGATTTTTATAGCCTTAAGTTAGAACGTAACTTTTTATCTAGAAAATTTTAACATTTAATTATTGATTTGATTATTTTTGTCAGCCTTTGACTTACAAATCTAGATAAATTATTTAATAAATTAATATAATTATTTTAATTTTTTTTATATTACTCTTTTTATTTAAATAAACCCTAAATCCATAATTTAACCAAAATTATTTTCTTAATTTGATACCTAAAACTTTGAATAAATTAATATAATATTATCTCAATAACCCAAATTTAATCTCATTTGTAACCCTAACCCTAAATCTATTTTCCTTTTCTTTTCTTTTTCTTTTCATTTTTTTCTTTTTCTTCCATTTCCCTTTTCTTTTTCTCCCCCTTCTTTTTTCTCTCAAGCCATCCTATCTTCCCCACTTCCTTTCCTCTCCTGTGTTAGCCTATCTTCTTTCTTTCTTGTTCTTCTTCTCTCACATGGCCAGCCCAGCCTTTCTTCTTTCTTCTTCATCTTCTTCTCCCGCACAAGCTGACCTTCCCCCTTTCTCCCTTTTTCTTTCCGTGTAACCCGGCCCAAATTTCTTCTTCTCCTCCTTACCCATCTACGTCCCCTGTCAAACACACCCTTACGCTCCCTGTATGCTGCATCACATAGGTGCCCATCCCAAGCTCACCCTTAACCCCTTCTTCTCCCCCTACGCACAGCATGCCTACACCCTTGCACGCCTATGCCGCCACCTTTCATTTTTCAACCAAACACACTAGCACTCCTCCCTCTTGCCTACCCCTTTCCTTCATTTTTTGGCCCTACAACCCCCTCTCTCCCTTTTACTTACATCAGCTAGCCTTACAACTCTAGGTTGCCAACCCTGCCACTCTTGTCATTATCTATCGTTTCCGTGCACGCCCACCTACCCATCACATGCCTAAGGCCCCCCATCTCTTCTTCTTCTTCTTCTTCTTCTTCTTCATCTTCTTCCCTTCTTTTCTTCTCCCGTGTGCTTTGCTCTCTCCCTCAACCTTCCTTTCTTCTTTCTTTCTTCTTCTTCCCCACCCCTATTTTTCCTTATCACCACCACCTGCAACAACATCCATCGCCTCCACCACCAACCTAGCCTCCACTGTTAACTTCCACTCATTTCCCTTTCTTCCCTCCTTCCTCCTCCTCCTCTATTACCTAACTCCCCTTTCTTTCTCCCCTATAGCACTTCCTATCGATCCTTACCACTTGCCACTGTCCACCATCCTTGCAACCCATCCAGGGTAACATTAGTTTTTGTTATTGCCACCCCCTCCACTCAAAACAACTAGCTCCTCCACCCTACATCCTCCTTGCACAATGTAACACCCCCAAAATTCACTACTGAAAAATTTTATTTTACTAAAAGAAATAGCGGAAGCAAAATATAAAACGGTGAATTTGGGGATATTACCACCACACTTAGTACCAGACCGATTCACTCATACCGTTCCAGTACCAAGTGCTAAGGCTAAAGAATAAAATATCAATTACTAGAAATTCAAACCATTTTTAAATCAGAGTAACGCAAGTAAACATTTTATAATAATAGATTCCACCAATGGTAGTTAAAAGAACAAGGAATACAATTAAACCGAAAAGTAAAGGCAAAAGGAGAACCCTAAGAGTCCGGATAATCCTTACGCTCTTTCACGTTTCCCACTTGAGTAGCACCTGAAAAGACCTGCAAGGGACACTGCCCATTGAATAGGCAGGGGCCCCATGAAGGGAACCCTTCAGTACTATGGTACTGAGTAACCCTTTAAAAATACACTTAAAAGTAGGCCCGCAATGTCACACATGATACAAAGCTATATACATATATAACAAGATGTGTACATATAACATTCACATAATTAATTTTCACATCAGATGTCAATAGGTCATTATGAACAATCGATACTTTCGGGCCTTAATCCATGTCATAGTGAAAAATCAATACATTCGGGCCTTAAGCCATTAGTCAATCGTTATTCAATCAACTCTTATATTTTATATCCATGTGAATGTGGGAACCCCACTATTATAGCCGATGGATCGGTCACTTATAAGGCAAAACGCACCTAACCACTATTATATGCCGGTAGATTGGTCTCCAGGGCAAAACGCTCCTGGCCACTATTATTCACCGGTGGACCGGTCTGGCCCTGACTCACATGGTGTTCCGCTATAAGTGATTAGTATTTTTCCATAACTTTATTTACATCCATGACTAATTTTATAGAGCTTGGGACCCCCACTATTATTACCGGTGAATCGGAATATATATCAACATCATCCAGGGCAACACGCTCCTGGGCCACTATTATATCCAATGGATCGATACTCATAATCACTTGCCAGGGCATCACGCTCCTAGGCCACTATTATATATGGTGGATCGATACTCATAATCACTTGTCAGGGCAACACGCTCCTGGGCCACTATTATAACCGGTGGATCGATACTCAATATCATAAGTCAACTAGGCTCGGCTCATTAATCTTTCACTTTCATTATTAGTATTTTTTCTTTCTTTAATCAGCACAACAATTCCATTTATTTGCCTCGGACGGGAGATCAAGATCCCGGGACACAAAGGTACATTGGTTGTACTGGTGCATATAAGCTACCCAGCACCCTTTAACCACAAACCCAAGGACGCAAAGGTACCCTGGTTGTACTGGTGCATAAAGCTACTCAGTACCCGACCAACAAGGACAGCTAATCCATAAGTATGCATACCCCTTAACTAGGTATGTAGAGCTAGATAGAGTAAGATATAGGGTCTGGCTGGGGTACGAAGGCACACCAGCAAATACCAGAATAATCATGGGCTAAACCATGTCTTTAGGGTAGCAACCCCTAAAGAGCCACCATTCCTGATCTCGAGGTCTTTCACTTTAATTATTAGTGTCTTAATTAAAGTAATCACGAAAAGCACCATAATCAGATACTTATTCACTTTCAATCGTTATGATATCATTAGTCGTTTCTTATTCAGGCGGTTATCCAAGATAACACAGAGAAGTCATTAAGGCCATCATAATCTCATTCTAATTCCGAATTAGGATTCGTTCTCGTGATACTTACTAATTATCAAATACTCTTACCATACTAATCAGCATTATTTGAGTCGTATTATGAAATTCCACAATCACAACGACATGTTAAGTACAAATTACTCATTTACCCCTTACTTATATAATTGCTAAGTCTTCCTTACTTAACAAATTACCATATTACCCCTTTAGGTTGCATAATTATCAAATTACCCCTTACTCGGTTTAGGTTACCAAGTTATCTCCTACGCTTTTTAGATCATCATTCACCCCTCATAATTGCTACACTTAACATATTTCCCATTTGGTTGGTTAGATTACCGTATTGCCCTTCTCCTTTGTTATAATGACTAAATTACCCTTTAGTTGGTTAAATTACCAAATTACCCTTATTCATTATCATAATTACCATTTTACCCCTCTTAATTATTATAATTGCCATTTTATCCTCTTCCATTATTATAATTATCATTTTACCCTTCTCCATTATTATAAATACCAACTTACCCTTTTTCCACAATTATAATTATTAATTTACCATTCTCCATAATTATAATTACCAATTTACACTTCTCCATAATTACAATTATTAATTTACCCTTCTCCATATTAATAATTATTATATTACCCTCCTCCATTATTAAAATTACCATAATACCCTTTTATTGGTTAATTTATCAAATTACCCTTTTCTATTATAATTATCCAATTGCCTTTCTATAATTATAATTTAATTACCAAATTATCCTTCATTGTTATCATAATTATCAAGTTACCCCTTACTCCTAAGTTTGCCATAAATATCCTTTTATTTACAAATTACTATTTTACCCTTTTACACCTAAAATTACCATTTTTGTCCTTTCTTACAAAATTACCATTTTTCCCTTCTTTTCCAAAATTACCATATTACCCTTTACTCCCAAAATTACCATAATACCCCTTTCCTTATAAAATTACCATTTTACCATTTACTTATAAAATCTACCATATTGCCCTTTGCCTCCAAAATTACCACTTTACCCCTTTACTTATAAAATTACCATTTTGCCATAAAATTACCATTTTACCCTTTTACTTAGAAAGTTTATCATTTTACCCTCTTCTTCCAAAATTACCATCTTGTCCCCTTATTACACCACTTTTATGAGATCAACATTACTACATGGAATAATAATATTAATACTCCATTAACAATATCCAACTCCACCAACTATTATATTTTAATATAATACTTATTAGCACCCACACATATTAGACCACATTCTTACACAAGAAATATTACTAAAATACCCCTAGGGCTCACAATAATAATATTCATGCATAAATGGTCACAATAACATAAAATAACATGGATAAATACTTAACACTTTCATTAATAATCAAACTCTTCCCTTAAGCAACATTTCCACACATGGCATATAAACTAACATACTTTATTTCTCTTTTTTTTTATCAACCAACACAAGGAAATATATATATTATATTAAACCACAAATATCAAGCATAATAACATATTAAAAATTGTAATGTGCTAACATACGTTTATCCATGCGTTTAAGTGGGGTTTAACGATTACCTTAATTCCTGCAAAAATCGAATCTTATTGGTATCCCGGTTAAAGATTCAAGCTTTGATTAGCAAAACCAATACCTAAAAATAATATCAATACTTATTATATTAGAAATAAGAAAATCAAAGCATAAGACCTTATAAAATCTACTTCATAAAATAATTAATTTAAATATTATCATACCTTAAAATTTTTGATAAAAATGGCCAATAAATGCAGAAACTCATGCTGCATGTAAAAATAAGGGTGGAATGGTCGAAGGTTGCATGAAAAAGAGGGTGGAAGGGGTGTTTTCGGGTTGGGGTCTTTAAGCTATAAAAGAGGGAAGGTGGGGGAGGACTTAGGGCAAGGGAATGGTGTAGGAGTGAAGAGGGTGTGTAGGTGGTTGTCAAGGATGGGTTCACGGCAGCCAAGGGTGGTGGAGGTGGCGGTAGCGAGGCCACGAAGGTGGTTGTCGAAGTGGGTCAAGGTGGGGTGTAACACCCCAAAATTCACTATACTTTTTTTGAAAAATGAAAATAATTAAAATACTTAATTTAAAACCCGTAAATTTTGGAGATGTTACCGCCACATTTAGTACCAGACCAGTTCACTTCTACCGTTCCGGTACCAAGTGCTAAGGCTAAGATAACACTATTAATAATAACATAAAAATCTAAATTTATAAAAACAAGAATCAGAGTTCGTGCAAGTCTTACATAATTTGAAATACCAGCTATTGTTTTTCAGATAATAACTAACAACATTAATAAAATTATTTCTACAACTCAAACATAATAAAAATAGCATGAGTCATAAATTAAAAGGAAAACAGCCATGTCTCTCTAGAAATCAATCCAACCCAGCTATCACTCTGCCATTCCTGATGTCCCGTAGACATCGATAGCATCAAAGTAGGTGTCTCCTACCTACAACAGATCAGACGGGCCTTCTGCTCGTGGGAATGAGCAGCACCCATGAAACGGGTGATTAGTACACTACGTACTGAGTAAGGTAATTGAGTACTAAGGCCGACATATAAGCATATGATCCATGCAAACTAATAACAGGGCATAAACGCCAACACAATACGTAAAGGCAAATGAACGATCAGGTAAAAGTGCCAAGATCCAATACAGTTTAGATTAATTACTTCATCGATCTTTTATCGGGATATTTTCACATCATGCTCTTTATCAAATCCATATGAGTACGGGAACCTCACTATTTTAGCCTGTGGATCAGTCGCGAGGGCACATGCCCTACCACTATTTTAGCTGGTGGATCGGTCGGGAGGGTAACATACCCTGCCACTATTATATGCCGGTAGATCGGTCTAGCCCCTTTCTCGTACAGTGTTCCACTGTAAGTAATTTGTGTCTTCCCACATCTTAACAACATATATAATTTGGTTTGTTGAGTTTGGGATCTCCCACTATGATAGTCGGTGGATCGGTCGTGAGGGTACATACCATGCCACTATTATAGCCAGTGGATTGGTCGCTAGGAAAATATTCCCTGCCACTATTTTAGCCGGTGGATTGGTCTAGGCCCGACTCAACATCTTCCACTTTACGTTTTTAATATTTTATGTATCTTATTCAGATGTTCATTTCAAGACATGTAAATCAGGTTCCTACCATACTTACTCCTCAACTCAGGTTAACCACTTCAACCCTAGTTAATCATCCCACCATACTTAATCATGACATACCCTAATATCCATGCAAACCCTAACTCCACGTAAACCACACTCTCATGCAAACCCTAGTTCCCATACAAACCCTAGCTCCATGTGACCCACGCTTCTATGCAAATCCTAGCTACCATGCAAACCCTAACTCCACGTGACCCACGCTTCTATGCAAATCCTAGCTACCATGCAAACCCTAACTCCACGTAAACCACGTTTCCATGCAAACCCTAGATCCCATGCAAACCCTAACTCCACGTAACATGCTTCCATGCAACCCAAATTCACATGCAGGCCCTAGCTTCACGTAGACCACACTTCCATGCAAACCCTGATTCATATGCAAACTCTAGCTCCACATATACCACACTCCCATGCAAACCCTAATTCATATACCAACCCTAGCTTCACGTAGACCACACTTCCATGCAACCCTAATTCATATGCAAACCCTAGCTCCATGTATACCACACTTCCATACGAACCCTAATTCATAAGCAACCCTAACTCCACGTAAACATGCTTCCATGCAAACCCTACCACCATGCCATTTCATGCAAAACCCTAACACCATGCCCTTCCATGTAAAACCCTAACACCATATTGTTACACTTCCCATCATGATTTTACAACCCTAACATGCATGTCTTAAGGCCATATCATACAATAATAACATAAACATACACTTAATTCTCATGCTACAGTTTATTCACACCAACATACTCCAACTCTATAATCATGCCACATACGAAATAATTAATCTTACTATATATAAAAGAAGAATACACTGCAACAATTTTTCCCTCCAAAACTACAATCACACGTGTCAACTTTATATAAGAATATCCTAAATTTTTTATTTAAAACATTACAGTACAGGAAGTAACGAAACTTCCAAAAAATTACAGTGTCCACATGTCACATTCTAATTTGCTGCATGCCTCTTCCTGTGACTGCCACGCTGGATCAGCTGACCACTAGCATCCAACGGCTGGAAAGCAGCACGGCCGAAATGGACGCTTTGATGGAATAAACCCTATTCTATAAATAGGTATTGAGCAGCTAAAATGCACATACAAGATAACCTCCTGTGCTTGAGTTGTAGGTATCGGCTCACTTCTTTTCACTCTGTTTGTTTTTTCTTAATATTGTTAATCATTTATAAATGTTCTTATGTCAATAAATTTGACATTATTTCCATTTTCATTTATAATTTGTATGTCAGAGAAGTAATAATGACAATGTGGAGCTTGATTAAAGATATTAATCCATCGAAGAGCACATGGGCATTAAAACTGCGGTTAGTACGAATGTATGAGAAACCATCGTGTGGAAATAAACAAGAAGCTTTCAGCCTGGAATGTATTTTTCATGACAGAGACGTAAGTATTACTCATACAGCAATAACTATGTTTAAACTAATCATCATCGAATTATATTTCATTATACCTGCTCCACATTTTACTTCATATTTTATTCAATTACAGGGGCAAAGAATACATGGAACAGTCAGAAAATCTCAGATAAATCAATACAAGGTAATAATGAAAGAAGGTCAACTGTATCACGTGAAAAACTTTATTGTGGCAGACAATCAGCTTAAATTAAAAACAACAGATTTCAAGTATGTCATGTACTTCAACAATTTCACACACTGCATTAGGCAATCAGAAGTAGAAGCATTCCCAGTCCAAATGTTTAAGTTTATTCTGTTTGATGAGTTAACAACAGTTTCGAGCACAAGTCTTATCGGTGAGTAGATAAATACAAAAGCAAAAATATTTTTTCCACAAATTCAATATAAATGAAGCATATTCTTTATATTTCAGATATTATTGGAAGGGTGTCAGCTATCCAAGGAGTGAGGGAGAAAGAAGTATTTGGACAAGTGACAAGCTACCTAGACTTTGTCCTTGAAGATCAAATGTAAGAAAATACAAAATAACAACGAATTATCCATATTAATGATCTAACAATTCTTAGAATTAACAGGGAGAATAGAGTTCAATGCACGCTATGGGGAGAATATGCAACAGATTTAAGTGATTATTTTGGTATCACTAATCCTAATCCTGTAATTGTCGTCCTTCAATTTTGCAGAGTCAACATTTATCGAGGTATGAATTGTATTGTCCTTTAGAGACAGTCAAAAGTATTAAAATTGCAATTATGGCTTATGTGAATAATTTTTCAGATCTACTGAAGGTATCTAACACATGGAATGTGACGAAGCTGATAATAGACCCAGACATGGCAGAGATAGTAGACTTTGTTAATCAGTAATTTTCTGTTATAAGACCACCTATTTTATTTAATTTAAATATCCACACATTAATGACAAAACTTCCAAAAATCTTTTTTTAGTTTACCCGCAGGACATCCAACAGCTGTTACTATTTCTGACACTAAGCAACTATCAAGTTCAGAAACCATAACAGAAGAGTTATCCTCAGGGAAAGCAATTTTCAAAACAGTAGAAGAGCTTCAAGAAAACGAGGTACAATTCTATCCAGATGAGTTATAATTTTATCAAAAACAATTTCTAACTCTAAATTTTACAGGTAGGAAAATTCTGGATCAATTTTAGAGTTACAGGCATAGAAACTGTTGGTGAATGGTTTTACGTGGCGTGTAAAAAGTGTCTCAAAAAACTGAAACCTTCTGGACAAAGGTTTGTTTGTGAAAAGTGCAACACATATGACACCAAGGGAAACCTAAGATATAAACTACAAATTAGAGTTGTTGATGGAACGGGAAACATTGCACTACTCCTCTGGGATAGGGAGTGCACACAAGTCATAGGAAAAACAGCACTGCAGCTTAAGGAGGAAAACGAGGTAGTATTTAAAGTGCTTATGTTAAGTAATAATATTCACTTTCTTTTCAAATGTTAACTCCAAGATTATAATGCAGGGAAAATTAGATGACATAACACTTCCAACAGAGGTAGAAAAATTTGTGGACCTGGAAGCCATTTTCTTAGTTCAAGTGAGGGAACCGCAACTGGGTGCCTACTCTGTGATTAAATTAACTACGGATGCAGGGTTGGTGTGCAAGTATAGAGGCCTCTATTTCTCTAACAACCAGGTGTGCGTTATTTATGTTACTAACAATATATTTTAAGTTCATAACTATGACAATCCCAAGTTGTAAAAGTAGATACACGTTTATCACTTATTATAGTCCTAAGTATAATCTAACTTTCCTTTTTTCAGGACTCAGATCTAAATTCCAAGCTTAATCAATCAATAGATGAGCAGGTACCATTGAAACAAGTTTTCATCAAGAAATTTTTCACAACTTTAATCCGGCCTATATAATGATTCATTATCTAAAACCCAAACTATTTTTATCTTTGAAGGTTGAATCTCAAACAGATGAGGTAACAACTCCAAACTTTGAGTCAAACAATTCACAAATGGCTCTGTCAGAGGTAAATAAGAAGAGGCCTAATGGTGATCTTTCATCATCAGTTGCACAGAAGAGAAAGCCTAGAGTGACTGTGAAGAAGGAACGGGTTTGATCAGGAAAAGATGACAACTGTATCAGGAAAAGAGTGCCGTTTTACTTAGGAAATTTTGACCCTCACTATTCCTATGTAACAGATATTATCAATTAAATATTTGTACTTCTATTAGTACTAAATTTTACTATTGAGGTTATTACGCTGCATTAATTTGATCATGTTTATGAAACTCCGTTATCGTCTACGATTAATTTGCAAACATACATCAGAACTATATAGCAAAATTACACCATTGAAATACTTTCGAATACCAGCCATCACAAGTATCACACATAATTAATAATCTAACAGGAACAGATCATACACACAACTTTCTGATATTTAAAGGCCAAGCAAATGAAAAGCAAACATTGAATAATATGGAGGCTCAGATCAATCTATTTATAAATGGCGATGTAAAACCGATTAAGACACCCTGTATATGTAACTACACTTACTGTTTTCAGGGTTCAAAAATAATCAGCTAGACATCATCCATTATAAATAATTTGCCCCACAATTCATCATTGCCTCTATTAATTCTAAGTCTTTAAGAAAAGAACCCCTACATCACTGTCAAACAGACCATAAGAAAATAATCACAAGCATTGATTATGATTTTTTTTGGGGCTCAAAATATATCACAAGCTTTACATCATCAACCCCTGGCCATCTGCAAATAATAGGATCAGAGACGACCCTAATAATACAAATGACCAAACGTAAAATCAGTAAAATTCTTATCAACAGTAAATTATTCTTCATTGCCCAGTTCTCATAGTCATGTTTGATGGAAGATGGGGATCTTTTCAATTAAAAACTTAGATTAATTTGTTAATACCTGTCAAAGAGAAAAATATTATATTACTTTTATGTTTAGTCAATGTATGTATATTCTATATTCGAAATTTTGCATGGCACTCGGACCTACAATTTTAGTTGAAAATTTTCAAACTTTCCCTCCTCCATTTCAGTTCAAAATTTTCCATAGTTATAAAGGGAGTTGGAACATATGGATGAAACAAAGTTGATGAATCTTAAGAATATGCAGCAGAACATGTGTAGCCCAGCGAACTAAGATTTCACATCAATGTAAGTCATTGTTCAATGTATAATACCAATAGAATTACATTATTATCATCTTCTTTAATAAACTTCCTATTTATGTACGATTTTCATGATTGGTAAGAGAGAAGGAAGTTATCAAGCAGGAGCTGAAGATGAAGAAATTAACAGCTACAACCACTATTGGAGCTAAAAGACCAAGAGAAGACGCGAGAACAGGTATGGAGCTACAATTATGCATGGACTTTAAGTCTAGGTAAAAATTTTCATCACGTCTGTCTAGCAGTATTGTTGTTATCAAGCCTGTTTGATGATAATTTTACTCCAATTTTTTCCATTACGTGTGATATTTTATAGTTTATTTGAATAGGATAGTGCGAGAGCTAATAAGAAAAGACATACTTTGGAGCAAGATTAGGCATGTAATAACAATTAGAATAGAATAATGTACTAAGTATTGCAACCGTAAATTTTTACCTGGGGCATCCTCGATTATGCTCAACATATTCACAACACCAACAGCCACATGAAAACAAAAAACATTAATTATTTTGATAGAGTATTTATGTACATGTTAAAGAAGTGAAATGAAATCGTTAGTTTTCCCTTTTGAAAGTTCATTACTTTGATATTTTTTATATCTAATTAATTCAGATTAATAGTAGTAAATCTTTCACATCCGTTGCTAAATCATAAAATATTATTAATTAAATGATTTTGCAATTTTTTGATGATATTGGTAAATGATATTGGTAAACTAGAGTAAAATAGTCGATATTCGAGAGATGGAATTTCTTTATTAGTTTTTATCAGTCCAAACTATAATATTTTTAAGATATATGGTAAAATAATGAAATTATTTAGAACTTATCTATTATTAGGATATTAAGTTAACATAATACAATCAAAGTAAAACAAAATTTTTTGAAACAACTGTTGGTCCGGATTCTGTAAATTCAACGGTTTTTATTTAGTTAGTGAAAGTGCTAAGGTTTTAGATTTAAGCCGTACAAAATCCTTTCTGCTTTTTTAATCAACGGGCATAAATCCAGCAGTACAAAATCACCAGCTAAGATTTCCTCGGTTACCGTCCGTCAGACTACGCAATTAAGTAAGATCGAACGGTGCGATTTTGCTGAACCCATTGAACGGCCAGGATTACACGATATTGTGTATTTTTGGTCATTCCATGTTGCAATATATGGACTGCTACGATTGAATTTTGTTTGAAATCAACGGTAGTGATGGACGAATGGTGTCGTGTATATATGCTGATTAGCGGTAAGGCATATTAAAAATAGGAACGTTTTATTGTAATAAGTAATGATTTATGGATAATTAGTTAAGTACATGTTGAATATTAGGAAAAGTAAGTTGTTATTAATTAATTAACCTTATTAAAGAAACATAAGATATGTAAATGAATATATAACATTGAATTTAATCACATTTTTTATCTTAGTAATTAAACCTAATATTATTGATGTTAACAATTAATTTTAATCACATTTCGTATTGTATTATTAATAATTTATGTTATATTGATTATTTTGATAATTATGTTTAATCACGTGTTTAATAATTATAATGTATATGGTTGACGTTAATAATTAAATTTAATATCAATCACGTTGACCATTACAATTATTTGTATGTATTATGATATTAAGGAATCTTAATATAACAAAATTAATTTATAATTTTTTATCTAACTTAAGTATATGTATTTTGAATTTTAGTCTATGTTGAGAAAGATATTAAAATCAAAAAAGAATATCAATTGTCTTATAAAAATTAGATATTAATTATTTCACCTTATCACTTAGTTTCTGGCATAGACAGTACAAAGAAACAGAAAATTAGATTAGCATGATATGAAAGTTCTAAACATTTCCAACACAAATAATAATTTTTTGACAGACTTTTCATGACATGAAATTATTAAACATTTCCAACGCAACACTTATTAAAAATTTCGAAAAAATGATATATTAATTTTATAACTCAGTAGCCACGATTGCTTACTGCCATTTACAAATTTTCAATTATTTATGTAACAAGTTCATAGCAATAATCGTAAAAAATTTGAATAACCATAGCATTTGAATAACAATGTCAGACGCAAATACATGAGAAACAAACATCAAATAAAGATTACCGTGATATGAAAATAATAAAGATTTCCAACGCATATAAAAATGTTATACAGATTTTTCATGATATGAAAAAATAAACTATTTCCTACGCAAGTGTAAACTGATAAAAAAGATGTTCCAAAGTATTTCCTAAGCATGCATTATTTTTATACCTCAGATTATTTTTTACGTTCCAGTTTAGAAAACTGAAATCAGTAAATAAAATTAGCATGATATGAAAGTTATAAACAATTCAAACACATAATAATTTTTTGACAGACTTTTCATGACAAGAAATTATTACACATTTCCAACGCAACACTTATTAAAAATTTTAGAAAAATGATATATTAATTTTATAACTCAATAGCCACGATTTCTTTCTGCCATTTACAAATTTTCAATTATTTTTGTAACAAGTTCATAGCAATAATCGTAAAAAATTTAAATAACCATAGCATTTGAACAACAATGTCAGACGCAAATACATGAGAAACAAACAGCAAATAAAGATTACCGTGATATGAAAATAATAAAGATTTCCAATGCATATGAGGATGTTATACAGATTTTTCATGATATGAAAATATAAATTATTTCCTACGCAAGTGTAAACTATTAAAATAGATGTTCCAAAGTATTTCCTAAGCATGAAATATTTTTATACCTCAATTATTTTTCCGTTCCAGTTTAGAAAAATGAAGTCAATAGTCACGATATATGACCTACATGCAATATTTGAATTAGTTAAAACAGAAAAGAGTGAAAGAACTATTCAAGGTTAGATGTAGATATATACCTCGGTAACCATGAATTATGCTCGATGTTTGGATATACCACGAACCATGACATGAAAACAAAAAATCAAATTTAAGTAAAATATTTAAAATAAATATACGACAAGTTCTGTAAATAATATTGGTTTACAACTGAAGTAATAATATCATTAAATTTTTGAAGCAAATATTTATTCGATTTTAGTTTTATGTATGATAATATAATTGTTATTACGTTCGAAGTCATTTTATTTTAAAGAATTTTTTTGAATAAGCGCTTCTGTCTTAGACAAACAGAGAAACTATTAAGTCGTATAATAAAGCGACGGATTTACGTATCTTCAAAACTTACCATAGAATAAAAAAATTGAGATTATTTATACTGTTAATGGAGTTGTAATAGAGCGAATCTTACCCTCAGACGACATGGTTGCGTATGTCAGTCCTCGATCTGCGCTGTTAGATGACATCAGTAAAAAAGTCGAATAAGAAACCTGCAATATTATGTAATCGAAATCTATAGAATTTAAGACAAAAAAAAAAAGAAATCAGAGAATAAGAAGATGAAGTAGTGAAAATACTTACCAATTTCGTGAATGTTTTCGTCTAGAAAACTTAAACTATGCAAAAGACTGAACTAAACTTCGATTTGTTTAAAGGAAATTGTAGTTTAAAAATGGAAATTTGAAAGAAATGATGTTGAATGATAGAGACGGAACGAAGGAGAAGATTGCAGGTCAGAGATTATCTCGAGGTTTGGAGAAGATGAAACAATGGAGAGAATTTTCTCTCGACGGCCGCTCGCGAAGGATGCTGCGGCAGAAAGATAGTTATGGCTTTTAGGGCGTTGAGATTATATAGTAGGGTTAATGGTATCAACGGCTGAGATTTTATATTATTTACAAATGGACGGTTTCGATTGTATGATGAAGTCGGTAAAGTGCTAAGGGCTTAGATTTAAGCCGTACAAAATCGACGGCTTTTATTCAGTTGATGAATTGCAGACAATACGGACGGCCACGATTGGTTTGTCATTCAAAATCAACGGTCGAGATTTGGGCATTTGTATCGAAAAATTTCAAAGGACAGACGTCCTTTCTGCTTTTTTAATCAACGGTCATAAGTCGACCCGTACAAAATCAGCGGCTAAGATTTCCTCGGTTACCGTTCGTCAGACTGCGCAATTAAGTAAGATCGAACGGTGCGATTTTGCCGAACCCATTGAACGGCCAGGATTACACGATATTGTGTTTTTTTGGTCGATCCGTGTCGCAATGAATGGACGGCTACGATTGAATATTGTTTGAAATCAACGGTAGTGATTGACGAATGGTGTCATGTATATATGCTGATTGACGGTAAGGCATGTTAAAATTAGGAAGGATCTATTGTAGTAATTAAGGATTAATAGATAATTAGTTAAGTATATGTTAAATATTAGGAAAAGTAAGTTGTTATTAATTAATTAACCTTATTCATGAAAAATAAGATATGTAAATGAATATATAACATTGAATTTAATCACATTTTTGATCTTAGTAATTAAACTTAATATTTTTTATGTTAACAATGAATTTTAATCACATTTCGTATTATATTATTAATAATTTATGTTATATTGATTTCTTTGATAATTATGTTTAATCACGTTTTTAATAATTATATTTAATATGGTTGATGTTAATAATTAAATTTTTTTCATCTTCTTAAATGTAATAAAATCACAATTGACTATTAAATTTTTTTGAAATATTAATTTTTATTAATTTTGTAATTAGTTCACCTTATTATTGAAATGGAATCTTATTACGATGAATTGAATTTTCAATTATTTATCTAACTTTAGTACATGTATTTTGAATTTCTTTACATATTTGTAAATGTAATGAAATTATAATTGAATATTAAGTTAGTTATAAAAAAGTAAAAATTTAAATTTAAGTTATTAATTATTTCACCTTATTATTGAAATGCCAAATATGTAAATGTAATTGCTATTTAAAATTTGTGACATGACATTTATTTTAATCACTATATGTTTTTAATAATTATATTTAATATGGTTGATGTTGATAATTAAATTTAATATCAATCACGTTGACCATTACAATTATTTGTATGTATTATTATATTAAGGAATCTTAATATAACAAAATTAATTTATAATTTTTTATCTAACTTAAGTATATGTATTTTGAATTTTATTCCACGTTGAGGAAGATAATAAAATCAAAAAAGAATATCAATTGTCTTATAAAAATTCGAAATTAAATTTTATTTATTATTCAATTATGCATGTAATATGAATTTCTTTTCATCTTAGTGAATTCTCCAGAAACCCTACCTGCTTTTATTATGTGATAATAGAACGTTACAAAACGAACGGTGTAGATTACAGTGCCATTCATCGGACGGTTAGGGGAGGGTAATGACACGTTGGCACGGTAGGCAATGGAACGGAAAAATGCACGGTAGGCACGGGGAGGGTGGGGATTAAATAATTAAAACGGACGATTAGGATTAACCACGAACAAATGTACGGTTAGATTAAGTAGGCTTATATTTTTTTTAACATAATTCCTTTATTTATTTTTATCCTTATAAATAATTTTTGAGATGCTTAAATTTTTCATATTTAATGCTTATAACTTCATAATTAATTAATACATAGATAACTGTGAATAAAATAATATTGTAAAATTATTTTGAGAGATATTTTTTAACAATAAATTTTTGAAATAAAAAAATTATATAATGATTTAAACAAAAATAAAATGCCTACTTAAAAATGGAAAATTTTGTTTTGATATGAGTGTATAACTAATTAAATAATAGTATGTTAATCTTTTTGGTGAAGATTAAATTGCTATTATTGTTTAAATTATAAATTAAGAACATAATGTTCATGATCAATTACTATGAGAATTCAAAAAAAATGTTATTAATGAAACACTAAAAAATTCCTATTCAATATTAGGAGATATGATAATTAATTAATACATAAATAATTGACAATATTAATAATATTGTTCTTAGGGAAAGCATAAAAATCCTAATAATTATTAGGAGATATTATAATGAATTAATGCATACATAATTGACAAATAAATAATATTCTATAAATTTAAACAGACATATATATTGACATTAATTTTTTGAAATAAAAAAATTATATAATGATTTTAAGAAATATAAACTTCCTACTTAAAATTTTAAAATTTTCTTTTCATTAAAGTATAACTATTTGAATATAGTTGCTTAATATCAGTATGAAAAATTTAATTCGTTATAAAGTATATTAATATATTTTAAGAAGACTAAATTGTTATTATTATTTACATTATAAATTATAAGCATATTTTTGTTTATCCATTGCTACGAGAGTTTAAAAAAATTGTCCTTAGGGAAAAATTGAAAATCCTATTAATTATTAGGAGATATCATAATGAATGAATACATACGTAATTGACAATTAAATAATATTCTAAAATTTTATTCAAAAATATATATTCACATTATTTTTTTGAAATGGAAAAATTATATAATGCTTTAAACAAATATAAACTTCCTACTTAAAATTGGAAAATTTTGTTTTCATTAAAGTATAACTATTTGAATATACTTGCTTAATATTAGTATGAAATATTTAATTCGTTATGAAGTATATTAATATATTTTAAGAACACTTAATTCTTATTATTGTTTACATTATAAATTACAAACATAATTTTGGTTATCAATTACTACAATAATTTTTAAATATTGTTATTAAGGAAAGACTAAAAATCCTATTAATTATTAGGAGATATCATAATGATTTAATACATACATAATTGACAAAAAAAGAATATTCTATAAATTTAAACAAACATATATATTGACATTACATTTTTGAAATAAAAAAATTATATAATGATTTTAAGAAATATAAACTTCCTACTTAAAATTGGAAATTCTTCTCTTTACGAAACTATAACTATTTGAATATAGTTGCGTAATATTACTATGAAATATTTAATTGGTTAAAAATATATTAATCCAATTTAACAATATTAAATTATTATTATTGTTTACATTATGAATTAACAACATATTGACAATAATATAATATTCTTTTAATTTTTTTAAATATATATATTAACATTAATTTTTTGAATTGATAAATGATTGGTACAATTGTTATTTTTTTGTATACAGGTAATTTAAATATGATTGGTACACAATCGATCCCAGACAAAAATACACATACAAAATGTGCGTTCAATCCTTTTGAATCTCAGGGATTGTTATCTCCTCTTAGTGACATCACAAATGGTAATAAGTTGTTTACATTTATATGTGGCAGTTTAAAAATCATGTCTATAGTATTCAATTATATTAACTATTTATTATTCCTTTCTTACAGCGGGCACTCTTATAAACTCTATTTATAAACTAAACTATGATGATGATCAAATGAAATGGTTGTCAAGTATTGGGCCTTCAAATACTACAACCAATATATATTCAACATGCCATGCATCAAATGAAAGTGGTACTGTGAATTTATCAGAATAATCAAAAATGACAAACTTTTCTATCTGTTCTAAGAAGAATTATGGTGCCTCTATCATAGGGCAACAATTGGAATTCGATGAAGGTTAGCATTCTCATTTTCCAATATGTGTAAACATCTATTATTAATATTATTTTATACGTTTATAATTATTTTCCTTACGTTGTAATTGTTATTTATATATCTATTGTAATTTACGTGTCAACAGATATTGAAATAGAAGAGAATAGTGGAACCGTATTATCTGGTATGCACTGATTAATATATTTTATACATGTATATGGAATATTACATTTCTCGAAAAGTCTCATATAAATTTATTGTTAATATAATAAACATAATAGGAGAACGATATAATTTTTTTTAAATGTCTAATACTTTACGTCTTCACAGATGTTGAAATAGAACAAAACAGTGGAACACCATCCGGTATACAACCAAAAATGAATTTGTACATAATTTTTTTATAATAAATCTTTCCAAATGTCTTATATTAATTTTATGATATGTGTAGATTATTTTGATATTGGAGATGCAATATACACATGTGGATTTTGTAATTCTCTTTTCTGGTATGAGGAAAGATTGTGTAAAAGTCGGCCATCTCGAAACTCGAAATATTCTTTATGCTGCATGCAAGGCAAAGTTCAACTCCCACCAATGAGAAATCCTCCTAAAGTATTACATGATCTGTTATATTTACGTAATGATAGAAGCAAACACTTTCTCCAGAATATTCGGTCATACAATAACATGTTCTGTTTCACTTCCATGGGAGGAAAAGTTGACAGGAGTTTGAACAATGGAAGATCTCCTCCAATATTTAGACTTCATGGTCAAAATTATCATCTTATGGGAAGTTTATTGCCGAATGAAGGTTCAGTGCCTAAATTTGCTCAGCTCTACATTTATGACACTGATAATGAAGTTGAAAATAGAGTTCATTCTGTTAGGTGAGTTACTTAAGAAGCTATGGTATTTATTGAGTTATTTTATCATTTTTAATTAATTTCTTCTAATTCCTTATTCCAACTGTATTGGTTATAGGGAAAGTCAAACCTTGAACAACCTTCGTACATCTATTGTTTATGATTTGAAGATGATGCTTGACGAGAATAATGTGTTGGTTAAATCATTCAGAATGGTCAGAGAAAAAATTGAAAAGGATGGTTGTTTAGATGTGAAGTTGAAGTTGATTGGTAGGAGGAATGGGGATGGCAGAAGGTATAATCTACCTACGGCTTCAGAAATTGCTGGATTGATTGTTGGGGACTTTGATGCATCATTAGGTGATAGGGATATCTTGGTTGAAACGAAAACGGGAATGCTGAAACGCATTAACCAACTACATGCTTCATATCTTGGATTACAATATCCTATATTGTTTCCTTATGGTGAAGATGGCTATAGAGAAGACATTCCGTTAACGTTGAATGGGGGAATGAAGCAGGGTGGCCGGAAGTATGTTAGTTTAACAGAGTATTTTTCATATCGTTTGCATGAAAGGAGTTCGGAGTTATCAATTATATTGTCTTCCATGAGACTACTTCAACAATTTATTGTTGACGCATATACCATGGTTGAATCTTCAAGATTGACTTACATTAAGTTACATCAAAAACATTTGCGGTGTGAATTATATAGTGGACTAACAGATGCAATTTTAAGGGGTGAGACCGATCCATCAACACAAGGAAAACGAGTTATATTACCGTCATCATTCACAGGCGGTGCTCGATATATGATTCAAAACTATCAAGACGCCATGGCAATTTTTAGATGGGTTGGTTATCCAGATCTTTTTATTACATTTACTTGCAATCCCAAATGGCCAGAAATAGTTCGTTTTGTTGAAAAAAGAAGCCTCAAAGCCGATGATCGTCCGGATATTATTTGTCGTGTTTTTAAAATGAAGTTGGATTATCTCATCAAAGATCTTCGCAGTAACAAGATCTTTGGAACGGTTAAATCAAGTACTATTTCATAGTCTATGTGTGTGTGTGTGTGTGTGTGTATATATATATTATATTTAGCATATATTCTTACTATAGTTGGTTATAACCCTTTATTTTAATTCTACTACAGTTATATCGACTATTGAGTTCCAGAAGCGTGGGTTGCCACATGCACACATATTGTTATTTCTTGCAGCAACAGACAAGTATCCAACAGGAAGTGATATCGACAAAATTATTTCAACCGAAATTCCAGATAAACACATCGATCCTAAGTATTATACAGCAGTTCAAGAATTTATGGTACATGGACCATGTGGTATTGCTGCTAAGAGCTCCCCTTGCATGTCTGCTGGCCGTTGTACAAAGCATTTTCCTAAAAAGTTTGTTGAATCAACAAGTGTTGATGATGATGGATATCCTATCTATAGAAGAAGAGATAACGGACGAATAGTGGAGAAGAATGGAGTTCCTCTTGATAACAGGTTTATTGTTCCTCACAATCGTTATCTGTTGCTCAAGTATGGTGAATATTTGAATGTTGAATGGTGTAACCAATCTCGCTCTATCAAGTATTTATTTAAATATGTCAACAAAGGACACGATCGTGTTACTGCATCTTTTTATGGAAGTACAACGGATGACGAAGTAGCAAAAAAGGCAGATGAAGTTTAGATGTACTATGATTGTAGGTATATATCATCATGTGAAGCATCGTGGAGGTTATTCAAATATGATATTCAATTCAGAGATCCTCCGGTTGAAATGTTAGGTTTTCATCTTCCAAATCAACAAAGTGTTATTTTTTCAGATTATGATCCGATCGATGATGTTGTTGATCGATTATCTGTTAAGAAAAGTATGTTCTTAGCTTGGATGAAGGCAAATAAAGAATATCCTGAGGCAAAGGAATTAACTTATTCTCAATTCCCTACAAAATTCATTTGGGATAAGTATAATAGAGAATGGCGACCAAGGCAAAAAAGGTTCTCTATTGGACGGATTTTCTATGTCCCTCCTGGCAGTGGAGAACTCTATTATTTAAGATGTCTTCTTAATGTTGTGCGTGGACCTATAAGTTATGAAGACATAAGATACATTAATGGTGAGCAACATTCATCATACCGTGATGCCTGCTATGCCCTAGGTTTGTTAGATGACGACAAGGAATACATTGATGGTATTATTGAGGCAAGTCATTGGGCTTCTGCATCTTCTTTGAGAAAATTATTTGCAACATTATTGACATCTGAATCACTCATTCGACCTGAAGTTGTTTGGAATCATTGTTGGATTTATATGACTGATGATATTTTATACAGACAACGCTTATTATTACAACACGAAGGTAACTTACCTTAGTTCTCTTAAATTTTTTTTCAAATTGTTAAACTACTTATATATTCTTTCTAAACTTATTGAATTTGTTTTCAGAACTTCATTTGGAAGATGATGAGATAAAAAATTATGGCTTGGTAGAGGTAGAAAAGTTGTTACGAAACTGTGGAAGAAGCTTAAGAGAGTTTGAGCCAATACCATTCCCTCCATCCGAGTTTTTTTCTACCGTTGGTAATTCATTGATACGTGAGGAAATGTGTTATGATCGATCAAATCTGTGTCAAGAGCTCAATAAAAATCTATATGTTATGACCTCAGAGCAAAGACATGTATATGATGAGATAATGGAGGCAACAAGGTCAAATAAAGGTGGATTATTTTTTTTGTATGGGTATGGAGGTACAGGAAAAACGTTTATATGGAGGACCTTATCAGCCGCTATTAGATGCAAAGGAGATATCGTGTTAAACGTGTCATCAAGTGGAATAGCTTCTCTTTTATTACCAGGAGGAAGAACAGCTCATTCTCGATTCAAGATTCCTATAAATCCAACCGAAGATTCAACATGTAACATCAAACAAGGTAGTCCACTTGCTGATTTGATTATAAGATGTAAACTCATAATATGGGATGAAGCTCCAATGATGCACAGATATTGCTTTGAAGCTTTGGATAAAACTATGAGAGATATTTTACGCATCAACGATCAATTTAGTATTGATAAGCTATTTGGAGGTAAGACAGTTGTTCTTGGAGGTGATTTTAGACAAATATTACCTGTCATTCCTAAGGGTACTCGACAAGATATTGTTCATGCAACTATCAACTCCTCATACTTATGGCGAGATTGCAAGGTGTTACGATTGACAAAGAATATGAGGTTACGAAATCTTACCTCAGTCGATGAATGTGCCAAGTTGAAGTAATTTTCTGACTGGATTGCAAGCATTGGAGATGGAACAATTGGAGGTCCTAATGATGGTCATGCAACAATCGAATTTCCAAGTGATCTATTAATAAAATATTCAAATGATCCAATTGCAGCTATTGTGAAAAGCACTTATCCGGAGTTCACAAGCAATATCACTGATGATACTTATTTTGAGGGAAGATCTATCCTAGCACCAACTCTTGATATTGTAGAGTCTGTCAATGAATACATGCTGTCAATTAACTCAGCTGAAGAGAAAACATATTTGAGTTCAGATACAACATGTAGATCTGATTCAAATAATGATTTGTTGCAAGATCTACACACTCCAGAATTCCTAAACAGTCTTAAGTGTTCTGGTGTCCCAAATCATGTCTTGCATTTGAAGATTGGTACACCTGTTATGTTATTGAGGAATATTGACCATTCAATTGGCTTATGCAATGGTACTAGGATGGTAATCACAAGGCTTGGAGATCACGTGTTGGAAGCAAAGATCTTAGGTGGAAATAATTCTGGTGAACAAGTATTGTTACCAAGAATGTCACTAACACCATATGATCCAAGGTTGCCTTTCAAGTTTAATCGAAGACAATTTCCACTAATTGTATCATATGCAATGACAATCAACAAAAGTCAAGGTCAATCACTTCATAATGTTGGTATTTTCTTAAAGAAACCTGTATTCAGTCATAGTCAGCTTTATGTTGCCATATCTCGAGTGACAAATCGTAAAGGTTTGAAAATACTTATATGTGACAATGATGTTGCAGAGAGTAATTCAACCACAAATGTTGTATTTAAAGAAGTGTTTGAAAAGATATAATTATGAAATTTCTTTGATTAGTTATTCTTCATTGTCTATATTTTATTTCAGTTTGTTTACCATTAATATCTTCTTAGAAACCAATTATATAATAATTATTTATCCTAAATGTTTCTTTACCAAATGTTATTTAAAATTTAGACTACTCAGACGCTCGAATCCTCCGTGCATCGCACGGGTGCAAATCTAGTAATAATAAACATAGAATACATGGCATATGAAAGTACATAATGCATATAAACACACAAATGGCCTTAGTAAACCGTTACTTAAAACGTCACCGGTCTTGGTGCACGCTCCTATTTCACTTGCGGGATTTGACTGGGTTCACCTATTATATAAAAATATACTAGAATTAGGCTCCCTCTTAAAGTTGTATTATTCCTTAACTTATTCTAAGACTTGATTTTTAATTAAAATAATATTACACAATAATTAACTATAAAAAATATTACTTAAAAATACGAATAAATTACTATTTTCATTTGAAAAGGGTGGTGATATAAGGGTTTCTATCCTTCACCAAAATAGTATTAGTAATAGTAATAATAATGGTAACAACAACAACAACAACAACAACAACAACAATAATAATAATAATAAAAGTAAAACATTATTAATATTACTCTTATTAGTATAATAATAATAATAATAATAATACCATAAATCTTAAAATTATAAGGTGGCTTTTGAAACCACCCCATTTAATAATAATATTATTCGAAAATGTAATAATGATATTAATATTATATATATACTTATTATAAAAGTTAATAAAGATAATAATAATAATAATAATAATAATATAATTAGTAATAATGTTAAAAATGTTAATAATAGTAATAAAAAGCAAAGGTGCGAGACTTAATTAAAATTTTAGGTTTCTACCCCTCTTGAAATAATTACAATATTAAATAAATAATTACACTAATAATAATAATAATATTATTATTATTAATAGTAAACATGTAATAATTCTAGTAAATAATAAAAATTCGAGAATAATAATTTATCTAACTCAAGAATACTCCCAAACCTGTCAAGAAGATTTAGCAATTAGATTACAGTTGATAATAATAATAATAATAATTATAATAATAATAATTAAAATCGAATTAACATTAAAATTTAGTATAAAAGCAGAATAATTCTTAATAAATCGAAAGGGAGTGTTGAAAGGGTCTAGGGTTTCACCTTGAGTTGGAGGGGATGGGTGGCACCGGCGGTGGTGCCCGGAGGTGGCCGGAAAAGTGATCTAAGAGGGGTGGAAATGAAGAAAAAGAGGGAAGGGGGAAGGAGAAAAATAAAATAAGTTTATGAGTCGGTGGAGGAGAATGAACAGGAGATTTTGAGTGGTTTAGTAGGTGGCAAAAGCGACATATGTGGTGGTGGACGGTGGTTTAAGGTTTCAAGGTGAAATTTCTAGCGAGATGAGCAGCAAACTTTGCATGGTTATGGAGGCCCATGCAAGGAGAATCGAAGGATGTGGATGGTTTAGTTAATTAGAGGGCGTTGCAGGGAAGGGTTTGGGAGGAAGAAGAGGTGGTGAGGTTGGATAACGGTAGAGAACAGGGCGTCTAAAGTGGTAGTGGCGCACTGGTTTCACTTAGGGTTTTCGGGAAAAGAAAGCTCGATTTTGAGCCATACGAGGGGTATTTATAGTGGTGGAGGGTAGGCTCGAGTGGTGGAAGTTACCAGGAGGTCGAAGTCAGTGGAAAATTGGTTGGTTATGCCGTTGATCGGGCAGCACAATTTCAAATTTTTTCCCAACCTTCTCGAGAGAAATGGGTAGGCTCAAGGGGAAGAGAATGGGTGGGAGAAATGCCGGTCACGACACGTGTGGTTGGCAGCACCATTTTCGGGGGATGGAGGTTGAGTGTTACAGGTATGGCATCGGCTGGAAGAGGAAGAAGAAGATGGGGTGGGCGAACCGGCGGTTCAGGGGAGAAAAGAAGGAAAAGAAAAGAAGGGGACCAGGCGGTCGGGCGGCAACGGTTAAAAAAAATGGTTGACGCGCTGCGTTTAGAGGGGAAAATGGTGAAATGCGGCGCGAAGTTAAATGAAGAACTTTTGGGCCGCGGGAAAGAAATGGCCCGCGCCAAAGGAGGGAAGGAAGAAAATTGGGCCGCGCTAGGCCCAAGTCGGGGGAAAAGAAAAAGAAAAGAAGAAGAAGGAAAAGAAAGAAAAAGAAAGAAAAAGGAAGAAAGCAAAGGAAAAAGGAAGAAAAAGGAAGAAAGAAAAGGAAAAACAAAAAAGGAGAAGAGGAAATAGGAAGGTTGGGTTAAATAATTTAATTAAAATATTTGGGATATTTAAAAATAATAATATTTAAATAAAATAATATTTAAATCCTTTTTTAGGATAAATTAGGATTTTAAAATTTTTTTTCCAAAATTTCCATTTTAAATTAGTAAATCACTTTAATTTTAATCAATTAAATTATTTATCAAAATTAAAATTAATTTGAAACTATTTTCTCTTTCTTAATTTAAATAAAATAATTATTTAAATAAATTCCCAAATTAAAATCTGTAATTAGTTAATATACCCAAATTTCCTTTAATTAACATATTTATAAAATTTCTTATTAATTTTCCCTAATAAATTTCCTTTTATTTTAGTAAAAATAATTTATTAAATAAAAATTTTAAAATTAGAAAATTTTGGGGCATTTCATTGAGGGGCTGAGAAGGAAGGAAATGAGGAGGGAAAAATGAAGGGGTTTAGGGATTTGTTTCAGCCAAATAATGTATGGGGATTGTAGAGGAGGTTGTAGGGAGTTGAATGGTGGGTTGGGTGGCAGCATAGGCGGCTGAAAGGTGGGGTTGCAGGTGGGCTGCCGAGAAGGGGGAAAATGGAGAGAAAAATAGGTGGGGAGGAAGAAGGGCTGCGTGGTTTTATTTGGAAGAATGTAATCTATGATGTTATATGGGAGAATCGAATTATTGTTTGTTTGGGAGAATCTAATTTATGATTTTAATTGGGAGAATCTAATTTATGATTTATCTGGTGAAATCCAATTTATGGTTTTATATGGGGAAGTTTAATTTATGGTTTGGTATGATTTTATGTGAGAGAATTTAATATATGGTTTGTATGGAAGAATTTAATTTATGGTTTTGATTGGGAGAATCTAATTTATGGTTTTTCGTGGAAGGATCTAAGGTAAGGTTTTATATGGATGAATCTCTTATTTGATATGGTTCAGATCTAGGGTTTGGTATGGATGAATCTTTGGGTTGTATATGGTTTGAACTTAGGGTTTAGTAAGGATGGATACTTAGTTTGGTATGGATGAATCATTGGGTTTTATATGGTTTGAATCTGGGGTTTGGTATGAATGAATCTTTGATTTATGTGGATTGAATTTAGGGTTTTGTATGATGAGACTCTGGGTTTGTATAATGGTTAATGGTTGTATGGTGGTATTAGGGTTTGCATGGAAGTTAATAATTGCATGGGATGTGTAAAGTTTTTATGAGAGTGAAGTTTATGTATGGAACGCTGCTTTGGGATTTAAGGAAGGTAATGTAAGTGTTGTTTGGGTGTTTAAGCACTTGGGATGAAAAATAGCATGTGGAGCAAATTAAGGGTACGAAGGAGACTAAATTAGGGTTTTGGGATAAAACCCTAGAGTAAGATGTGAAGTAGAATTGGAGGATAATTGTGAAGGGAGCGATCTATGCATGTCTAGGGTTTGGTGGTAGCACGTGTGTAATTGGTGAATAAAGTATGATGATGAATATGGAATTTATGATTTATGATTCGTGCTTGTGCATGGTGAAAGCTTTTGAATAAGATACTTAAGACACTAATCATATGAAGTGGAAGATTATTGAGCCGAGTCCAAACCGATCCACCGGTCAGGAATAATGGTTAGGACGCGTAGTCCTATGTGCGACCGATCCACTGGTTATAATAGTGGTTAGGACATGAGGTCCTATATGTGACCGGCCCACCGGTAATAATAGTGGGGTGACTCGAGCTCAATAAACACAAACCAGTATCATTAAAGCTCTTAAAAGATACTAATTACTTACAGTGGAACACCATGCAAGGAGGAACCAAACCGATCCACCGGTTAGGAATAGTGGTTAGGGTTGCTACCCTATGTGTGACCGATCCACCGGTAATAATAGTGGTTAGGGCATGATGCTCTATTGTGACCGATCCACCGGTAATAATAGTGGTTAGGGCGTGATGCTCTATTGTGACCGGCCCACCGGTAATAATAGTGGGGTGTTCCTCTGCTCGCATGGATTGATAAAAGGCACGGTGTGAATTGGATTCTGATAAGAGATTAATTAAATAATTAATCTGGATTATGATTGGGCCTTTTTACTTTTACCTGAATTGTTCATATACCTTTATATTGTTATATTGGATTATGCCTGTTATTATTTTGCATGGATTGTGTGCTTATGTGTCGGCCTTAGTGCTCGGTTACCTTACTCAGTACGTAGCGTACTGATCACCCTTTTTTATGGGTGCTGCTCATTCCCACGAGTAGTATGCCCTTCTGATTTGTGCAGGTGGGCGAGATATCAGTTGGGGTTGAGTGTTGAGTGTGTTTGGCTCAAGTTCGAGAGTGTCGTGGCCGTATTTCAGCCTTTATGTAATTTTATTTCCTACTATTATTTCTTTGTATTGGATTATTTATCCTCTTTGATTTCGCACTCTGATTTCTATTTTATTACTTTTATAAACGTTTATGCGTACTCTGATTTTAAGGTATGATCTTTCGAGTTCTTTTATGAACTGTTGATTTGAATTTAATGTAAATCTTTTCTTTAGCCTTAGCACTTGGTACTGGAACGGTCGGAGAGAACCGGTTTGGTATTAAGTGTGGCGGTAACATTTACAGAATTCACAAGTTTTAAGGGATCCTATTTTTATTTGCTTCCGCTTTAAGAAAAAAAAAATTAGTGAATTTTGGGGTGTTACATTATCATCTTGGAAATAATCATCAATCAAAGTTTCATCCCCTTCACTTCTATGCATGTCTTGCCTTAATTTAGAAAGATGATCAACCGGTAAATTTTCTTTACCCTTTTTATCATGAATTTCAAGGTCAAGTTCTTAGAGCAATAGGATCTATATAATCAAGTGTGGCTTTGCTTCCTTCTTAGTCAATAAATACTTAAGTGGTGCATGGTCAGTGAATACTATAACCTTCAATCCTACCAAGTATGATCAAAATTTATCTAACATGAACACCCCTACCAAAAGTTCATTCTCAGTTATAGGATAGTTCATTTGAGGATCATCAAGAGTTTGGCTTGCATAGTAAATTACACAAATATTTCCATATTTTCTTGACTCAAATATCCCTCCTATGGCATAATTACTTGCATCACTCATCACCTCAAATAGAATACTGCAATTGAGTGGCTGCATAACTAGAGTAGTTGTCAAAGCCTCTTTTAACCTATTGAGACCATCTAAACAAGGTTCATCAAATTCAAAAGAAACATCTTTCATAAGTAAATGAGTTAACAGTTTAGAAATTTTTGAAAAATCCTTAATGAAGAGCCTATAAAAACTAGCATAACCTAAGAAACTTTGCTTTATCAACCTTAGTGCCCCAATGAGAGACTAAATGACCAAGAATGAACCCCTCTTGTACCATGAAATGTAATTTGTCCCAACTAAGAACAAGATTCACCTTCTTGCATGTTTTTAATACCCTAGAAAGATTTTTCAATTAATAGTAAAAGGAATTGCCAAAAATAGAAAAATTATCCACAAACCCTTCCATAATATATTCAATAAAATAAAATAATATTGACATCCTACATCGCTGAATGGTGCTAGGGGCATTACATAAGTCAAACGACATCCTTGAATAGACAAATATAGCAGATGAATATGTAAATGTCATTTTCTCTTGGTCAGCAAGGTGAATGGGGATTTGAAAAACCCCGAGTACCTACCCAAATAACAAAAATATGAACATCAAGACAACCTTTCTTGTAACACCCCCAAATTTACTACCGAAAAATTTCGTTTAAATCAAAAGGTTTAGCGGAAGTGAAAGAATTAAAACCGTAAACTTGGGGGTATTACCACCACACTTAGTACCAGACCGGTTCACTCCTACCGTTCCGATACTAAGTGCTAAGGCTAAATCTGATAATCAATAAGTACGTAGTATCATAAAATGCAAGACGACATTTAGCATAAATCATTAATAAGATATAAGTCAAACAGAAGTTTGAATACGATTTAGGATTACAACCCCATAATATTTTTTTTTCTTTAAAACGGGAAATGTAATACAAAATATAGCTAACAAAACAATTCCCAAAAAGGATCAGTATCCGGATCGCCTACTCACTCAAGTCAAGCCTTCCACCCAAAATAGTACCCAATCATAGACCTGCACAGGAGGTCTACTCCCCACCATTGGTGGATCATCACAAGACCCATTCAATCAAGGTAGTATCAGTATGGGTCCAATACTGAGTAAGGGCGCAGGTGCGCTAAGGCCAAGCATACCATCATACAACATAACACACACAACTCAATCACATAAGCAACATGTAATATTATGGATGATGTAGGTCGGTTATGGTCCAACCCAACTTTTTCTTTTCATAACTCTGATAATTATAGTCGATTCACATCATAATCGTTATGAATCCATGAGAGTGCGGGAACCCCACTATTATAGCCGGTGGATTGGTCACTTATAGGGCAGAACTCACCTAACCACTATTATATGCCGGTGGATCGGTCTCCAAGGCAGAACGCTCCTGGCCACTATTATGCCGGTGGATCGGTCTGGCCCCAACTCTCATGGTGTTTCACTGTGATTATAATGTATCTTTCCATGATTTATTTGCAAGTCATTTCACACCATAATCTTTGTTAATCCATGCGAGTACGGGAACCCCACTATTATAGTGGTGGATCGGTCACTTATAGGGCAGAACGCACCTAACCACTATTATATGCCGGTGGATCGGTCTCCAGGGCACAACGCTCTTGGCCACTATTATGCCGGTGGATCGGTCTGGCCCCGACTCTCATGGTGTTCCACTGTAAGTATATAGTATCTTCCCCATGATTTAATTACAACATACTGTTTGGTTTGTTGAGCTCGGGATCCCCCACTATTATAGCCGGTGGATCGGTCACTTATAGGGCAGAACGCACCTAACCACTATTGTACGCTGGTGGATCGCTCTCCAGGGCACCCCGGCACCTGGCCACTATTATGCCGGTGGATCGGTCTGGGCCCGGCTCAACAATCTTACTCTTTAAGTAATTAGTATCTTATTCGTGTCTTATCGAAAAGCTCCACCCTTGACATGCATATCAACTACCCTCTACTTCTTTCCTCCCCAGGGGGGCCCGTCCCATATCTTGAGACTCCTGCGCCCCTTATCACACCCCGACATCCATTCCCTTTACACTTACCTTTAGAAGAAAGAGTCAACCCCTACGGGTGTGGGTTAGGCCCTACACTCATGACATCAACTCCACCTCCCATCACCCCCTAGGGTTTTCCCTTGAAAACCCTAATTGGGCCGATGTGGCCCAACCTTCTCCCACTTACGCTACCTTTACCTCATTTAACGCCCCACATAATACCTCAATTTGATCTTCTCCCAAAACATATCACTTTACCTTCCGATTCAGCACATAACCATGAAACCCTAGTTGATCACCTCAACCTTAGTACCTTTCTTCTCCCACAAGTAACCTCTCTCCTTTCATCCCAAAGTCTCTTCTTCCACATGGGAACCCATACTCACCTTTTATATAAATGAAATCTCACTCTAACCCATACTCCACCCTTCCTTAATCATTCTTACTTTTGTACTTCCCCAAATTTCCACTTTCTCCCAAAAACCCTAATCGGATTCCTTATACACCCTTACGCCAACCTACGTACTATCTTTCATCCCAAGTCTCCAATTGCTCCACAACCCTCCCATTCTCTTATTTACACCATAATTCAACTTTTCTCACGTAAGATTCGCCCCCATGCAAGATTTAGCCATCCCATGCAAACACCCCAAGTCACCATGCAAACTTTACGACTCCCATGCATGGTTCCCCAAATCTCATTTATTTTGATCATTCCTCCCTTATTAAATCTTCTCTCATGGATCATGAGGTACTTAGGTCAACCTCATATCCCCCTTAATGGTCTCACTTCCCATTCCATAATACCAAAACCCTAGCATGCATGTCTTAGAGGGTCGTATCATATCACATCACACATATACATGTCATGCTCATGTAATAGGGAACACATACAAACATACCTCAATTTCCAAGTTGCGCTACATAAGACAAGTTTCCCACAATCATATAATACACGACATAGCATGGCATATACAACATTCCAAAACATACAGGTCACACATCACACAAAGGCCATAGCTTCGTCCTTACCCAAGGTGACGCCGGGCTTGGAGCACGCTCCTCTAACTCCTTAGGGCTTTGGTTAGAATTACCTATAAAAGGGGAAAATACTAAGTATTAGTTTCCCTCAAAAGTACCATCACCCCTTATTCTAGTTTAAGATTAGTGCTATTGTTATTAAAGGGAGTATTATACAAAAACTAGGGTTTTTACCTTAAGATTAGTATACTAAATATTACTAGTCAAAATATGTTTATTTTCAATACTTATTGTTACACTTATATTATTAGACCCGTTAGCCCTATTCTTATAATAATAATAATGTTCATGCTAACTATAGAAAAATAGTGATAATGATAATAATAAAACTAATAATAGTGACACTAATGTCTAGTGATAGAAACCCTAGCGTTTTAAGGCCAAGTCTATTAATGGTGTCATATTTGAAATGATAATATTATAAGGTCACAATATTACAAGTAAACTATTCCTAAGGGTGATAATGATAATAGTTGTATATTCTTGAAAAATAAAAGGGTTCAAATGCTTTTGATTACAACAATAAGGTAGTGATAGTAGTAATAATAGTAATAGCTAATAATAGTGTCATACCAATGAGGTTAGGGTTAATGTTAAGTGGTATGGTAATAAGGGTTCAAGTACTCTTCTTAGTTAATAACCACATGATATTTACTAGCTTGAGTTAAGTAACATGGATAAGAACAAGTAGTATTATTGTTAACAAAATGATAAGGGTGTTAAGTATAATAATAATAATAATAATGATAATAATAACACTAATAATAACGATAATAATAATAATACTCCTAGTAGTAATGATAATAACAATAATACAACCAAGTAAGGTTTAGCAACCACAATAATAACCGTAGTAAGGATAATAGAAGTAATAATAGTAATATTATTAATAGTGTTAATACTAATAATTATAAAAATTAAGATTAAAGTTAAGTATAATAAAAGTCAGGGTTCAAAAGGGATGTTAGTATTAGTAAGAAAATAAGACATTAATAATAGAGACAATAATAATGGTAATAATGACAATAATAATAATAACAATAATAAGAATAAAAGTAATAATAATAATGATAATAATAATAATAATAAGTATATTAGTATTAATATTAGTAGAAAATAGTAGCAGTTATATAAAAGGGGTATTAGGGTTTGGATTAGTGGAGAACCACCTAGGGTCGGTGGTGGTCCGGCGGCGGCGCGTGGCTGCGACGGCGGCGGCGGTGGAGGTGGAGAAGAGAGGAAAAGATGGAGGTGGTGGTTAGATGGGAGGGGAAAAGGAGGATTTCGAGGTGGGGAAAGAAACAGCAGGTGAAGGGGAGTGGAATGAGGCTGGTGGCGTGGCAAGGGGTGGCGGCGCGCGGTGGCGACGGCGGCGGCCGAGGGTGGTGGAGAGAGGTGGAAGATGAGGGAGGAAGGAGGAGAGGGAGGCAAGGGAAGATGGAGGTATGGGAAGGTAGAGGGAGGTCTACTGGGCATTTTGGAGGGTGGAGGAGGCTCTGGTGGCGGCTTGGCTGGTGGTGGAAGGCGGCGCAAGGGCGGCGAAGGCTAGAGGTGGTGGTTTCGGGATAGGAATTTTGCACGGCTAGGGCGGCACGTGAAGAGCAAGGCGGAGGGTGGTGGTGGCTTGGTTTTGTCGAGGGAGTTACGGGGATGATAACGGTGGGAATAGGTGGCGGCGGCGGTCTCCGGTGATGGCAGAAAGCCCGTCTTTTTGAGGTGGCGGAGAGGCAGGGTTTCGGGGCAAAAATCGAAAAGGGAGCTGATCGGGGCTGCCAATGGGGGTATTTATAGGCAATTGGAAGGGGAAAACGACAAGGGGAGAAGGAGGCGTGGAGACAGGTGTGCAGGTGGCCGGCCGATGACAGGCGGTGTAGGTCCTGCCATGGCAGGTTAGGTCGGGAAGGGGGAGAAAGAGGAAAGAAGATGGGCACGTGGGGAGGGAGCTACAGGGATTGTTGGGGTCGAAAAAGGGAAAGAAAATGACAGGGAGGCAGGGGAGGACGGTCGGCGCTGGTGGCTGCCGGCGAAGATCGAGTTGCAGGTCGATTTGCAGGTCGGGGTGCAGGTCGGGGAAGAAGAGGACAGGATGGGGTGGACCGGTCGGTCCAGGGGAAAGAAAAAGAAGGGGGGGAACCGGCCGATTACTCGGCGTTTACAAAGTTTTAAAATGAAACATGACGTTTTAATGGTATGGGGAATAGAGCGCTGCGTCGCGTTGCCCGTTTGGCAACGACTACCTTCAGAGATCGGAACACAGTGTCTTAGCGGAAGGAGGGCCGAAACGCTGCGTTTGGATGCATGGGAAGGCGTCGAATGGCGCTGGGCCGCGGGAAGGGAAAAAGGGATAGAAAAGGAAGGGTTGGGCGGCCTGTACGCGAGACGGGGGAGAAGAGAAGCATCTGGGCCGGTGGGCTGGCCCAGCCGGGGGGGGGGGGAGAAAGAAAAAGAAATAAGTAAAGGAGGAGGAAGGAAAAAAAAAGAAAAGAAAGGAGAAAAGGAAAAAAGGGAAAATGGAGAAATGATAAAATGGTTGGGTTGGAGGTATTTGGGTCTTTATTTGTTTATATATTTAATTTAGATATTTAATTTTAATAATAATTATTTTAAGTATAATAACTAAATTCAGTTTTAAATTAATTAGACTATTTTGGATAAATTGTCCTTAACTTCCATTTTAATTAGTAAAATGTCCAAAATTTTCTAAATAATTTATTTATTAATTTCTCCTTATTTTTCCTCAATAAATTTCCTCTTTATTTAAAAAAGTAACCGATTTTCTTAAATTTTCTCAAATAAATCATTATTTGCCATAATTCCTAAATTAGGATTTTTGGGGTATTTCATTTCTAATATTTAATCAATAAATATAAGGGAGAAATGATCCTTGTGGGTGACCTTATGCAACTCTCTATAATCTATGCTCACTCACCATCCCGTGATTGTCCTTATTGGCATCAACTCGCTTTTCTTATTTTTTATGTTGATCATTCCACCCTTTTTAGGTACCCCTTTCACCGAGCTCACCCACTCACTATTTGAGATAGGAAAGATGATCCTTGCATCAAGTAATTTGAGTACTCCTTATCTTATCACTTATTTTATGTTCAAGTTCAATCTCCTTTGATGTTCAATTAAGGGCTTTTACCCTTCTTCTAAGATAACATGATGCATATATATAGAAGGATTTATGCCTTTGAGATCATCATTAGTATAACCAATGGCACCTTGAACTTAAGAACTTCAAGCAATTTTCAAACTTCCTCTTTACTTAAGTGAGCATTCATAATAACTAGATAGTCACCATTGGAGTCTAATAACTCATACCTAATTGAGGAAGGAAGTGGTTTCAATTCTACCTTAGCTATAATTTTATTTTCACAAATAGGATCGCTTAATTTTTTTTTAGCTTAGTTTTTTTTTATAAATTTGGTCAATATTTCATTTCCCTTAGGGTAGGGTGGGATTTTATCCATCATGATACCATATGTAACTACATCCTTGTCATCATAATCAATTCACTTAACATTTCTTAATAGGATCTCTTAAGAGATATTTAGTAAAGTCTTCTTGAACCGCCATGTCAATTGTGTCAACCCTGTAACAAGTGCATCAATTATAGGTTATTTAATAGAAAAAAGAAAAATCAAAATTTACTTTCTCATCTCCAATAGTGGGAGATAGATTCCCATTTTTTACATCAATAACTACCCTAACAATAGCTAAGAAAGGTCTTCCCAACATAATTAGAATATGTGCATCATCCTCAATTTCAAGAATGATAAAATCAACTAGAATATAGAACTTACCAACTTTGATAGGTACATCCTCTATACTTTCTAGAAATTTCACCAATCAATTATCTAATTAGAGAGAGATAGTAGTAGGCTTCAAGTCTCCCATTTGTAATTGTTACAAATTGATAGTGGAATCAAACTAACACTTGCACCAAGATCACATAAAACACAATTCATTAGCATATCACTAATGGTACACGAAATAGAGAATGATCCAAGGTCCTTAAGCTTAGGAGGTAATTTATTTTAGATCATAGCAATACAATCCTAAGTCAAGGATGAAGTCTTATAATTTTTTAACCTTCTCTTATTTGATAAAGTCTCTTTCAAAAATTTGGTGTAAGAAGGCATTTGAAAGGTGGCTTCAACAAATGGGATATTGATATGTAATTTCTTTAAGATTTCTAAAAATTCCCAAATTGCTTTTCTAATTTAGCCTTAACTTGCCTTTGTAGGAAGGGTAGGGGAGGCTTATAAGGTGCGAGTGCAACATAATTCTCAATTGTCTCCTCTTGCTTCGCATGATTCTTTTCCTTAACAATTTTGGGCTCCTCACTAAAATCACCCAAGGTCTCATCATTACCCAACATCATTTGAAGTTTTAGAAATTTAATAACATAAAGTGAACAATTTTGACAACAATCCAATCAATTCATTAATAAATAATGGAATCAAACCTAATTCAATCCTAAAACAAAAGACTACTCATGCATAATTAAAATAATGAAATATAATAAAAAGATAGAATAGATAATATCAAATATAAATAGAAAGGAAAAATATATAGAATTAATTGATGAGATCTAATTGGAATGCTCCAATTATTCAAGATTAAATATGATGAAAGAAATCAAGTATATAGTTCTTCTAAAATTTATGAGAGAAAAGGTGTTAAAGAAGAGAGCGAATATAATAAATGGGGGAAATGGGTCTATGAGAGAATATATCAAAGGAGGATTACCCCAAACCCTAGGTTGTGCCCTTATTATAATACAAAATTATCCTTATATTAAAGAAGGCCCATAACTAATAATCGTGCAACCAACATAGAGTGCAGGCATAGGGTGCAACCATGCTGCCAAGCCATTCTTTAAATCAAAATCTTATATTGGAAAACTTTTTGTAAAATGCTATTAATGTTCTCATCTAGTGTCGAAATGATGTAATCTTGGATGCATTGGAAATGTTAGAAGAAGATATACAACTTTTGTTCTTTGCACTTATCTAAATTCATATAATATACATTTTAAAATGCTTAACTTTTCTCATTAAATGCAATTGCCTCTAAAGTTAATAAGGTCATATCCATGCTATATTCATATTTCCTTATCCTAGCCTTATTTGTATCCATTGAGTGAATTCACAAAGGAAAATACCTAGTGACACAATATCCATGAATATGATAAAATATCAAATAATATGCATAGAAAATCCAGGGAACCAAGGTATAACAAGCATGAAAATCGTCCTGAAAGTAGTCTTTTTACTAATTTATCATCAATCAACTAGTTTTTAGGATTGATAGGTTTGTATGTGTAACACCCCCAAATTTACTACTGAAAAATTTCGTTTAAATCGAAAGGTTTAGCAGAAGCGAAAGATTTAAAACCGTAAACTTGGGGGTATTACTGCCACACTTAGTACCGGACCGGTTCACTCCTACCGTCCCGATACTAAGTGCTAAGGCTAAATCAAACCATCGTTAGTAAGAACCATCAAAAACATAAGTTCATAGCCATCATAAATCATTCATGAAACAAGAGTCGACCATGGACAGAATATTGTTTAAGATTACAACTTAAGAGTTCCACTCCAAAATACGAACATAATACAAATACGGCTAACTCAAGATAAACGGAAACAAGGATAGTAAAAGAGTCCGGCCAGCTCGCTCTCGGCCCCAACCAAGGTAGGCTCAACACTCGGCCCCACCCGATGCCTCGTAGGTATTGTAGGCATTGAAAACATGATCTCCTACCTGCACAAGGTCAGAAGGGTCCTCTGCTCGTAGGAATGAGCAGCACCCATGAAACGGGTGATCAGTACGCTACGTACTGAGTAAGGTAACAGACGAGCTAAGGCTAGCACATAGGACATATAATACAAGTTTAGCACATAGACAACATACGGTAACACGCAGGAAAAGGCTGAATATTTCCTCGGTGCTTTATCCTTTTATTCTCATTAATGATAATAAGTCCATTCCACACATTTCTTCAATAGCCCATGTGAGTGCGGGAGCCCCACTATTATAGCAGGTGGACCGAAAGATATACGCACAGGGCAGAATGCCTCTGATCCACTATTAGAGCCGATGGACCGAAAAATAAATGCACAGGGCAAAACGCCTTTGATCCACTATTATAGCCGGTGGACCAGATCATGGCCCCGACTCACATGGTGTTTCGCTTTAAGTACTTAGTATCTTTCCCATGGATTAACTTATTCGTTTGGTTTGTTGAGCACGAGATCCCCCACTATTATAGCCGGTGGACCGGAAGATAACGCACAGGGCAGAACGCCTCTGATCCACTATTATAGCCGGTGGACCGAAAAATAAACACACAGGGCAAAACGCCTCTGATTCACTATTATAGCCGGTGGACCGGATCATGGGCTCGGCTCAACATCTTTCGCTTTACGTGATTAATGTCTTATCAGTGTCTTATTAAATCACACATCACCCTTGACATGCATGCGGTTAATACCCTACTACCTTCCCCTCCAAAGGGACTGTCCCATATTTTGAGACCCGTACCTCTTCTCATACCCGACATCCCCCTAGGGTTCCTCCTCGGAGACCCTAATCGGACCTATGTGGCCCAACTCCTTCTTACTTATCCAAACGTTACTCTTTTCTCTATCTCACACCTCATTCTTATTAGGAATTTCCCCAAATGTATTACTTTATCTCCCAAGTTCCCGTGGAACCAACAAACCTTAGTTGACCACGCCAACCCTAATTGGCCGCGCCAAACCCTAGCACCTTACTTCTTCGACAAGTAACCTCCCTCTTGCACCCCAAAATCTCTTCCCTCATTTAGGACCCATACTCATCCTTATAAGTGAGTTCTCACTCTCAACCCCATACTTCATCCCTCCTTGATCATTTTTACCCTTGTACCCTTCAAATTGCTCATTTCCTCCCGAAACCCTAATTGGAACCCTTAGACACTCTTACACCGACCCACGTAAAATTTTGCACCCAAGTCTCCAATGGACCCGTAACTTTGACATTATCTTATTTACTTCTTAAATCAACTTTCCTCACGTAAGATTCATTCCCATGCATAATTTAAACACTCCATGCAGACTCCCCAACACCCACTTACACCCAAAACCCTAATAAGGTCTCTTATGCACCAACTTACGTACTATTTTTCATACTAAGTCTCCAATCATTCCAAGACTCTCCCAAGCTCTTACTTACAACCCAAATCAACCTTTCACACGTAAGGATCATGCCCATGCAAGGTCTAGTCCCCCCATGCAAACTTCCCAAACGTCCACTTCCCCGTTGTTCTTTCATTATCATTTCATGCTACCCAAAACCCTAGCATGCATGTCCTAGAGGGCCATAACAAGTCACATCATCAACATCGACATCAAACATGGAACATGTCATACACGTATAATATAAGGCACACACAACATACCTCATGATCCATGCTACGCTACACAAAACAAGTTATTCATAACACATGCATAATACGCATTAACATAGCATACTCATCATCCATCAACACATCACATCACACATAGCACAAGGCCATAGCTTCGTCCTTACCTAAAGCGGCGCCGGGCTTGGAGCACGCTCCTCTAACTCCTTAGGGCTTTGGTCGGGGTCACCTATAAAAGGGGGAAAATACTAAGTATTAGCTTCCCTCAAAAGTGCCATCATCCCTTATTCTAGTTTAGGATTTGGGGTTTTCATTACTAAAGAGGGTATTATACAAAACTAGGGTTTTTATCTTAAACTTAGAGTATTAGCCATTACTAGTCAAAATGTATTTATTTTTGATACTAATTGTTACCCTTATATTGTTAAACCCATTAGTTCTAATCTTGTAGTAATAGGGTTTATGCTAACTATAGGAAAATAGTGATAGTAGTAATAATAGTAAGAGCTAATAATAGTACCCTAGTGATGAGGTTTAGGGTTAAAAGCATTAGGGGTAACATTAAGTGATATGGTAATAAGGCTCAAGTATCTTTCTTAGTTAACAACCACATGATATTTACTAACTTTGAGTTAAGTCACATGGATAAGACAAAAGTAGTTTTATTGTTAACCTAAAGGATAAGGTGTTAAGTAGAATAATAATAATAACAATAATAGTAATAATAGTAATAATACTAATGATGATGGTAATATTAGTAATAATAACAATAACAACAACCTAGTATGGTTAAGTATTAATAATAACCTTAGTAAGATAATAGAGATAATAATAATAATAATAATAGGGTTGTTAATATTAACACTTATAAAAATAAAACTAAAGTTGAGTATAATAGAAGTTAGGGTTCCAAGGGATGTTAGTATGGTAAAAATGGTAACTTTAATATCAGAAGTCACAATATTAGAAATGATGATAATAATAAGAGTAATAATAATAATAATAATAATAATAATAATAATAATAATAATAATAATAATAGAATGATAATAATAATAATAAGAATAATGGTATTAATATTAGTTAACTTAATAGTAACTGTATGGAAATAAAGTTTAAGGCCTGGGATGAGTGGAAGACCACCTAGGGTCGGTGGTGGTCCGGCGGCGGCGCGTGCCGGCGACGGCGGCGGCGAAGGGGGAGGAGAAGAGAGGAAAAGATGGAGGTGGTGGTTAGATGGGAGGAGAAAAGGGGGAGTTTGATGTGGGGGAGGAGACAACAGGGAGAGGGGAGTGGAATGAGGGTGGTGGCGTGAGAAAGGTGGCGGCGCGCAGTGGTAGACGCGACGACCGAAAGTGGAGGAGGGTGGTGGAAGATGGTGGAGGTTGGTGGAGAAGGAGGCAGGGAGTAAGGATGGTATGGGCAGGTAGGGGAGGACCTGCTAGTCACTTTGGGAGGTGGAACGGGGGTTAATTACGGCGGAGGTGGCGGCAGAGGGTAGCGCAAGGCGGCAGTGGCATTTTTCAGGGTGGCACCTTCGCACGATTGTGGTGGCTCGTGTGGGGCAGGAAGGGCAGTGACAGTTGTTTGATTGCGTGGGAGGTGGCGCAAGGAGGATTTTGGCAGGTAGTGGTGGTTGCGGCGGTGGCTGGAGGCGGCGGAACAGGGTTTCAGCAAGGTCCAAAGGGAGGGACTTGCTGTGGCTGTTCGGGAGGGGATATTTATAGGCCATGGGGGGAGGAAAACAACGAAGGGAAGGGAGGTGGCACGCTGGCAGGCGCGGCAGGTGGCTGGCCGGCGGTGGCAGCGTCTCGTGCCCTACGATTTGTAGGGTACGTTTGGCTGTTTTCTGGAAAAAGGAAGGGGTGGCAGGACGCGTGAGGGAGTGCTGGGTCGAATTGGGGAAGAAAGGGACGGAAATGGCAAGGGGAGGATGCCGGACGGCAGGCGGCAGGTGGCAGGCGGCAGGCGGCAGGCGACAGGCGCAGACCTGCGCGGGAGGGGAGGAAGAAGATGACTCCTGGACCGGCGGTCCAGGAGGAAAAGAAAATAGGGGGGAAACCGGCCGGTTTGGCAACAGATATAAAATCTGTAAGTCAAACGCGGCGTATTGGAGGTTGTAGGAGGAAAATGCAGTGTCGCGTCGTAGGTTGGCAACGGTCATAAGGTCGTTTAGCGTGACGCGGCGTTTCGACGGCTCTGAGGGTAAAACGCAGCGTATTGGGCGCACGGCGGCCAGTAGACGACGCTGGGCCGCGGAAGGAAGAAAGGTTGGGCCGCGGGAAGAAAGGCCCAACCGACGGAGAAAAGAGAAAAAAAGGAAAAGAAAGAAAGGAAAAGGAAGGAAAAGAAAAAGAAAAAGGTTTATTTAGGGTTTTGGATTTTACATAAATTATTTAGAATATTCTTGGGCTGTTTAGAATATTAATATTTATAAAATATTAAATAAATTCCCTTATTGCTTAGTTTAGGCTATTTTAAATAAATTTCCTTAACCTCCATACTAATTAGGAAAAACCCAAATTTTCTTTCAATTAAACTCTTTATTATTTTCCTCTTAACTTACCTTAATTAATTCTCTACATTTTAAGTAAATAAATTTATATGCATAATTTCCCTACTGATTCCTTATTTGGCCAAAATTTCGGAATTTGGGATTTTGGGGTATTTCAGTATGGTTAACCCATCAACTAGTGAGCATGTAACTTCAATGGTATTGGTCATGAGTTGAACCCATAGGCTCGTTTGACTAAACCAATTGACTAGTTCTTAGAATAATCAATCAGTGGAGATAAACAATTAACTTGTTGGTCTATGATCCTTAAAGTCTTAGCCTCTACTAAGATCCATAAACCTGTTGACCCAAAATGATCAATGGGTTGTTTTATATCATTTAAACAATAAGGCTAACCATTCAAATGGTTCACTAGCACTATGAAGGTTTGGTTGTACCTACATAGATCAACTGGTCTATAGGACTACTAGATTAGTCAACATGGCTAATTGACTAGTTCTTGGAAACCCATAAACTAGACTTAGCCAGATTTACATTTCTTGCTTATTTATTTTGAATGTGTTACTTTATTTTCCTTATGTATGGCTGGTAACCTATTATCTATTAGTTTACCTAGATCAACTGAGTAGAATTGATGTATTATAGTTAGATTGAGTCTAGTTGACCAATGTGATCTTACTTTAGCAACCGGGCCTTTCCTTTAACCAAGACATGATTAGATGGATAAAAATGAATCTTTTCATGGCTAGGATCTTTTAATGAATCACAATGACAAAAAATAGACTTCTGATGACTTTTATCATGGCCTTAAAATGTGGAACCATATAATTTTAAATGATTTAGCATGAATGAAAGAAAGTAACATGAAACTATAAAATGGCATAAAGTTAACCTTCACTTGTCAATTGAGATAAATGGATAAATAACTTGACATATGGTTGTACTCTAGTTAACCTACAATTGGAACTTCATCTTTTGCTTTAAGGATTAACATGGATTATTCTTTAATGTATGGTAAGACTATGGTTAAGTAATAAACCTAGGGTTTTTCATAGATTTGAATTGTGAATAAAGAGAAATAAATGTAAATCAAGTGTTGGTGTGGAAATTTATTGGTGATATTAACAGTGTATAATTCTACCCTTTGGCATAATTGGTCAAGAAATGGGATGACCACTTAGGATACACTTAATGAGAACACTAGACAATGTGATAACCTTATATAGTTGCTTTTGGATTTAAATTATGACTTTTACTTGTGATGATATTATCTATAGACTTTGGTGTGTTGTGAGATCTTGATCCAATAAGATATTAATCATTTAAAGTGGAACAAGAATTATTATGGGTTTGGATTATTCGATCATCGATTAGCTATTAAGGGTTAGTATGCCTTTGAGCATTTTTGGAATACCCCCATTTTTACTAAATTTTCTTTATAGAAGCATTAATTACCAAACTACTTGTGTTATCTCTAAACTTAGCATAAGTTTGGTTCCCTCTCTTTTCTTATGCTAACTGCTAAGGCTAAAACAAACCAAACCAAAGTAAATAGTGGAAATATGATAAATTACATATATAAAAGTTGTTGATAATATACTCCATGCAACAATGGAAATTAAAACACCAAGGGACATAAGAGTTCGAAGGAAAACCAATTACATTGAAAATAGCTACCTAAAGGTACAAAATTAGTTTTCTTAATTATTAAATTCAAAAGCCCTTCTAAAAATGGGATCTCTTCCCAAGGATTCTCTTCCTTATCACTATAATACGTCTAGAGCCACTACATACTACTCACTTAGTCATCTGCAAGAGTAGTATCAAGAAAACTTCTTCATACTAAGCAAATCATTATACCTCACAAAAGGTATCATACCTACATTGCACATAGTCACACAAAAATCTGTCAAATTATACTGGAGCACAAAGCATGTACTCTAAAAATAAGTAATAATTATGGAATAATATATATAACATCAAGTCTGAAGCTCAAGAAGAAAACATATTAGTTCACTTGACATCATCTCAATGTATAATACACATATCTGATTAGTTAAATAGATTCCAAATAGCAAGGTAGGGCACTAAGATAACTACCAAATCAACACATCCAAATAAATTCCAAATATAATGGTAGGGCACTAAGGAAACTACCGAACCAATAAATCCAAAAACAAAAACTATGGCAACCATAGAACCAACAAATGTAAAATAATTTCAAATACGAAAGTATGACACTAAGGTAACCACCAAACCAACAAAACCTAAAATAATTTCAAATGCTAAGATAGAGCGCCAATACAACTACTTAACCAACTAATCCAAAATAGTTCTTTTTTATTTTCTTTCACACTAGCTACTTCTGATTTTACTTACTTAAGGGGTATATAATCAACCTAAGGACACCAAGGTACTCAAAGTCTTTCACTTTAATTAAGTATTAATATTTTGATAGGTGATCACAAATATCATATACTGCATAACAATTCCAATTTCCATACTTAACCATTTCTCCTTTTATTTCCAATTAAAAAGGTGAACCCTAAGGTCATTGGTTCATATCAAAGACAAGTTAACACAAAAGTATACCTATCAAAAGTATAAGGCCATCATAATATCCAATTATTCACAAAACATACATTAGGTTAAAATTTACAAAAATACCCTCAAAACCATAATTGTGTCATTTTATTCCCCTTTATACCAAACATTGTTATTATGAGATATTAGTCATGAAAAGGCTAAAATAAAATTATTACTTTATAATGTAGATGATCTTTGCTCTCTAGCGATGGACTGTGTTTTCTACTTTTCTTGCATTTAGTGGGTTGCACCCACAAAACCCTAATCATGCAATAATCACATATTACATATTCCATACAATATGTACGTACATATTTAAAGCATAATACAACGTCTGTATAAGGAAATTATCATCACCATGTATGAAGGAGAATATCCTTAACGCTAGGTTATGCGAATAGAAATTATCATAAGCTAACCTCAATCATGTGCATAGTAACCCTTGCTACCATGCACTAGTAATCATGAGATATTTATCATGGCATGCAAATAATGACTTGAAATAATGAAACTCTAACAAAACCCTAAACATACGTACATAAATCATATAACATATTTTTAATACCCCAATTTTTACTATTAAAAATTTTTATTTTACAGCGGAAGTATATAAGTAAAATATTGAGGATTACCATCATAATTGACATAAGTTTGGTTTTTCCAACCATCATGAAATCAATCACAAGGATAAAATCCTTCATAGTAAAAAGTAAAAAAAATAAATGAGAGATGGATGAAAAATTTATAATACAATATAAGCTTGGAGATTAACTCCAAATTACAGTAAACAAAATACAAAATAAGGGATACCAGGGATCAAAGAGTGTAAAAATGTATCTGGGTAAATACATCAACCAAATAACATTATTTTTCACCCAAATATCTAGTATAGATAATAGGTCACTCATCCCCATATAGCGCATAAAATATAACATAGTCATCTAGGAATTCTTCTGAGACATGCACGGAAGAATCTCGTGGGAATTAGCAACTGATGAGTTCATATTTTGACACATTTTATATCCTTATAATCTTAGTTTTTGGTAGTTTATTTAACTAATATAGGGGAATAATTATTGTTTTATGCTTAAGTGGTAAAAATTGCATAAATTTTATTATTTGAGCTAAAATGATATAAATTAAGTAAATTTAGAATAAAATATTATTTATTAATATTTATTGAATTTTATTTTGCAAGTATTATTTTTTTTAAAAAGAAAAAGAAAAAGAAAAGAAAAAAAAATTGACCTTTGGACCAACGGCCGAAGGACAAAGGCCCAAAGGCCTGGAAGCAAAAGAAATGAAAAAGAGAACGGATGCTGACGTGGGACGCACAAAAGGACGAGGCGGGCTTGGGAATAGGGCTGACGTGGAAAGGCTCGAACGACATCAGGAAGCCAAACAAGCCAAACAAAACGGCATGAAACAAAGATAAGAGAAGATTCAGCTGCAGGGCTAACGTGGAAAGGACACCACACAAAATAAATAAAGCCGCACAAAAGTAGTAGAGACACGGACAATAGAAGGTAGAGCCTTCTGGCTCTGTGGAACGACAGTAGAGGAGGCATGCGGGAACGTGGAAGAGACGGGAGAGAGCCTTTATAGGCTCGGGAGAGGCTCGACAAAGCCTTTAGAGGAGAAAGCCCGTGCGGCAGAGACTCAAAGGATGAGAAGACGGTGAGGCACGGGGTCCGAGGCAGCGATGCGTCAGCCGTCAGCCAAAAGAATAAAGGAAAAGGAAAAGAAATTATTGCACAGAAATCAAGGCACCTAAAGAAGAGAAAGTAAGTAGAAATTTATATTGGTAGAATTTATTTTAGATAAAATTAATTTTTATCTGAATAAATTCTTGATCTTTTATCTAAAATTAATTTCGGTTATTTCTTTCTCTTATTTTATATTTATATTTTAGATAAATATTTCTGTGTAATTAATTCTTTAATTATGGTTGGCTGAATATTTATTGTTAGGGAATGAATTGAAACCCTAGATTATGATTTGAATTATAATTTTATTTTCTTTGTTTCGTGAGATTGTTTCTTGACTCTATGTTAATTGCTATCGTTTATATGTATGATTCTGTCGAGTATAGTTTATTTGGTGCATGCCTTGTTCTGGTTCCTCATAAGTGATAGTATGTAGGATTATTTGCCTACTAGGTGGCCATCTAAATATACTAGAATCTATATGTATAAATTGCAGCTAGGTTAGATAACAATTCACCTAATCGTTTTGTGATTCTAACCAAAGTGGTAAAACATTTCGACACGTGTGGGTCAAGGAAAGGAAATACAACTAGACATGCTTTTTGTACTAGTATGGGTACTTAGATTGAGAGCCTTCAACTTACACTTAATGCATTAAATCTAGTTAAATATAGGAGCCTCTTGTTGCTGCTATACTACTAGTATTTAATAGGGTTAATATTGGCGCTTTGTCATATTAATTAATTAAGGGAAGTAATATAAGGTGTATGGACCTACTTTTGGTGTGCAACTTGGTCGATCTCATTCTCACGATTAAATATTGACTTAGAAATAAATATTATATTACAACCTAATCCAGTGGTGGATTTTTATTTCCCTAACATATTTCTCATATATGCGGTTTCCCATTATTTTCATTATTTTTACTGTTATTAGTTTACTTTATTTTATTTACTCCTTTTATTATTATTTTTATAACCCCCATTAATATTTTTCTTATTTATTTATTCTATGTTATTTAGGATTTTTAGTTTTAGTTTTAGTTTTATTTTAAAGCTAGTTAAATATAGGTGAGCCCTCTCAATCCCTGGCCTAGAACGATACCCTTATTTACCAGTGCTACAATTGACAACAAGAGGGTTTAAATTGCGTACCGGCTACGGTCACACCAGCAACACCCATAAAATGGGTGTTCAGTACACTATGTGCTAAGTAAGATAACAAGACTATCAAATTTGGGATACAAATAACACAAGCATTCACAATAAATGATAAGTACACAATTAAACCAATGAAAGATAAATATTAATCTTAGCATCTTTATTAGATATAACCATTTTCATTCTTTTATATACATTGAGGTCAAGAATCTCATAGTCTTAAACAGGTGGAATGGTCTAAGGCACCTTCTTAAGTACAACACACCTAAGCTACTATTATCATCTGTTGGAATGGATTTGAAAACATCACCTTGTTGGGGTAGAACGCTCCCGAGCAACTATTATCTCTGATGGAATGGATATAAAACATTAGTGTTGACTCACTTAATCTTTCACTTTAAATTATTAGTGTCTTTTTTATAGGTTATATTGTTATATTTTCATTCACGATGAGTATGGAACCCACTATTCTTAATCTAGTAGAACAAACTAAAATACCTCCTTAGGGTAAAACACTCTCAAGCTACTATTATACTCTAGTGGAATGGATCTATATATGAAAAAAATCATCTTCTTGAGGTAAAATGCCCCTAAGCCACTATTATCTTTGGTGGAATGGATATAAAAACATCACCTTGGTCCTACTTGTGTGCTTTTTCACTTTAGATGATTAGTAACTTATTCAAGATTGATTCACAAGCATTAAACACATTGAGGCAAATAAACACATCATATAGGTCAAGATCCTTAATTTCCTCAAATACATCATTCTCTTATATTGATTATTCAACCACTAATTATAATATACTATTCTTAATTATCATCAATATTATCATACTTATAATTCATGGTCTAACTCCCATGTCATACATATACAATAATAATCTTATCTCAAAGTATTACTCAGAGAATTACCAAAACCCTAGTTTCATTTGTGGTCATAAATCATCCTATAAGACTCTTATGAATACCATATTCAATATATAACCCTATAATTCCAACATTAGTAATATATATCCAGAATTGTGGATTAACTCTAGGATTTTGCACATGGAATGATAAGATTATCATTTTTGGTCACTATGCCCTAATTAAATCATTATCTCTTTTTGAGGAACTAAAGACAATAATAATACTTTCAAAATATTTCTCAAGATATAATTATTATATTTTAATCCACTTAACACATTAAAATACCCAAATTTCCTTATTATCCCATAATGGCCAAAATACACTTAAGAATAACCAATAACATTTATTTTATAAAATCTTGTACCTTCCATAAATAGTATTTCTAAATCCACCATTTATCATCATACCTCATATATATGCTTATGTCCACTTATCATAGCTTATTTAGCTCATAGTTCATGCCATAAAATAAATTCCTTACAAATATGTCATTATCATAATGAAATCATATCTATACCTCTTGTCCATTCTTACTTTCTTTCAAACATATATTCTATATTATCAAAATATATCATCAACAAAATACATTAAATCATATAGCAACAATATAATGGAGATTCACATAACCATACAAGTAATTAAAACAAAAATCTTAAAAAAAACAATTAGTATTCTTACCAACTATGACACTAGACTCTAAACATGTAAATCCTAGGTCTCCTCCTCCTAGATCATCAGAATATCACCTATAAAAAATAATATAATACATGGTTAGGCTTAAAAATAATAACTAGGGGAAACATTAAGGTAAAGGATGGTAAAATTAGAAATAACTAGATTCAAATAGAACCTTGAGTTGTGTAGATGTATGGTGAAATGTATAGTGGTGCTACAGTGAAAATTTAGTGGTGTTTGGTTAAGGTTTAGGGTGAAAATAAGGGTACACGTCTAAATGGGCAGTGTCATAGACATGTTGTAGGCGGTGCACACGTAGTTCATATAGTGAGATAGTGCATAGCCTGGCTATGTGAAGTGGCATGACCATGCTTGATCACTAGGTAGAATAGAATTAATTTGAATAGGTATGCATGAGCGTACACTAAGCAGTGTGCAAGTCTTGAGAGGGTGCATAAGTAGGTTTTGTTGGGTTGCATAGGCATATGATAAGGAATTTTAGTGTTGTACAAACATGGTTGAGGCCATGTGCTTTATAAAAATGCAACGGATAAGAGAGAAAGAGAGAGGATATTTTTGGTTGCCGGTAGTGATGGCTGACGATGATTATGGGGGAAGGATGGGCTATCCCTAGGTGTTCAGTCCTCTAACATTAGGCAATTTGTGGTGGTGATGATGGTGGAAATGGTGGCTCGGTGGAAAAACCATAGAAGAGAAGAGGAATTAAAAGAAGAAGGAACAAGAAGAGAGAAAAGAGATGGGATAAGGGAAGTTGTTGCTCTATACAAAATGAGTAGAAAATATGAGAAAAAAATGAAGGAGAGAGTAGTGTGTGTGTGTGTGTCTATATATATATATGCAGCAGGTATGCAATAATTATGTAGGGTGATGGTGTAGAGGTTACAAGGGATGGTAGGGATGTGATGTTTGTTTATGTTGGGGTGATATTGCAGAGGGTGTAGGTAATAAATGGTGATGGTTTTGTGTGAGCATGTTTCATAAGAATGAAAAAGAAATGGAAGGGGAGGTGATGGTGTGTAAATCGGGTAACATCAATAAGATGGTGAGGGATGATGGATGTTGGTGATGATGGTAGTTGTAGTGGGGTGATAGTGATGGTTGATAGTGCAAGTTGTAAGAATGAGAAAAGGGTGGTCAAGTATTATGAAAAAAGGTGACGAACAAAAGTAAAAGGAAAAAGAAAAGAAAAGAAAAGAAAAGAAAAGGAAAAAGTGAAGTTTTAGGATTAGATTTAGATAGTTTTAGATTATTTAAAATAGATAAGATTAGTGATAAATTTTAGTGGAATTACGATCTAGTTACAAAATTATGTGTATACAGGTAAAAGATTTGGATTTGGTTAAGATTTTAGTATTAAAGAATTTGGATAAGGGTAAAATAATTTTTCTCAATAATGTAATTGAATTAGGGTATTAATGATATGGGATTAGGCTAATAAAAATTTTGAGGTATTACAACATTACTCATGCATGTAACTTAACTTACAATATTTGTATGTATCTAAAATGTTATCATTTTATCATGAATGTCATAATACTTGAGAAATTATAAAACCTCAGCATGATTCTAGTTATAAAAAAAATCTTAGCATGCTGGTATATAATTTCTACCATCTTATGAGTGATTGGATTTACATACATCCAAGCTTACACTAAAAAGTATATAATAGTCTTCTCTAAGATCTTCAAGAATTACCTCGGAAATTAACATCCAATAACACATATATTAGAGTTTAATGTAATAAAATATAACCAAAAATTACTAAAACAATTCAAGGATAACTAATCAACTCAAGAAAAGCATTAAGGAAACCAACCAAAGCTTATGAAACAATGGAAGTTGCCAAGAAGAGGGGAAGGAGCAACAGTGAAGTTGTGTGCTGCTAGGGGATAGGAATAGTAGGAATGGCTGGTTTTGGGAAGGGAGCTTTAGTGGACAAAGGTGTATGAAGGAGGTGAGGATTAACATAAATAGCTGAAGTTAAGGAGAAGGGTCTTGTGCTTTTGGCTAAAAGCGAAGTGGAGGTTTTGGGGAGTTTGGGCACGGGTTAGGGAGTGTCCTCAACATGTTTGTGAGCATCTTAGGAAAGGCCTTCAAAGGTGGATAATGTATCAAGGAAGGTATTTTGGTGGAAGTGGTCGAAGGCAACAAGAGGGGATCGGTTGTAACATCCCTAAAAATCTTAATTGAAAATGTTTGTTTAATTAAAATAAATACAAGTACGGGGGTGCTACCACCGTGATTAATACAAGCTTGGTCCTCAGCTAGTCTTGTACCAACTACAAGGCTAAATAAAAGTTTTACAAAGCATTAAACAAACTTAAGCATAAATTCATAGAAATCAAATTGTTTATAACACAAAAATAAGAGTGTGTGGTAAAAGTTGTTACAACCAAAAACAAGTTACATAGTCAAGTTCCCAAAAGGGATAAAATGTACAATGCCATAAAATAAAATTGAAATAAAATAAGAAAAATAAATAAATAGGAATAATAATAGTTTGACCAACATCCACTCTCATCCCCAAGCAAGTCTGACGGTTAACACACATCCCCGCTTGATGCATCCAGTATGTTATAGGCATCAAACATAGTACCTCCTACTTGCACAAATTAAAAGGATCCTCTACTTATGGGAATGAGTAGCACCCATGAAATAGGTGGTCAATATGCTATGTACTAAGAAAGGTAACCATATGGGTAAGGCCATTAAGAAAATAAACACATAAAGCATACAAGTATGATTTAAGTTCATATCATCGGGCTAGGCTTAGACTAATATTTTATCCTACACATTTCTTATATTAATTTTATGTGAGTACAAGAACTCCACTATTATAGTCGGTGGACTGGAAAAACTCCTTAGGGTAGAATATAATTGAACACTATTATAGTGAGTGGACCGAAGTCACTTAGCAGGGCAAAACGTACCTGACCACTATTATAGATGGTGGACAGGAAAATCAACCTCACTAGCTCTGACTCAAATGGTATTTCACTATAATAATTAGTGTCTTTCCATGCCTTAGATTTCTAGTTCATACATTTCTCATCTTAATTATGTGTGAGTATGGGAACCCTACTATTATAGTATATTGACACTAATTATTATAGTGTGGGATGTGTGTGGGATGGTGTAATCTTCAATTATGTGAAAATAATGGTTCAAATGAAGTTGGATAAGATGATAAGGGTTTGGTGATGGTGAGTTAAAATACTAGAGATTCAAAAGTGATAGATATAATATGATGGTAATTTGAATTATACAAGAAGAAAGATGATGGTAATTTGAATTATTGAAGAAGAAAGATGATGGTGAATCGGTGATGGCAGTTTGTTAATGATGATGATTCAAATGGTGTGTGCTATTTAATTTATGCATTTGATGATGGATTGATGAAGGTGCTTAGTGTCAAAAGTTAGGGTTCAGATGTAGGTTGGAATTGTGGTTTAGGGTTGGGGTTTGGTTCAAAAGAGAGGAAATAAGATGTTGTTTGGATGGTATGGATGGTTAGGGTTTTGAATGAATGTTTTAGGGTTTCAATTTTAGTATACCAATTTAAGGTTTGGTTTAGCCATGAAATAGAGTAGGAATTTGATAGTACTTAGGGTAGGAAAATATGGATTAAGAATAGGAGGAACGATATGGATTAATCTTTAATTCACAAAAACAAAAAGATTAATACTTTCAAGCTAAACTATTCACATAGATTTTATTTTCTTGAGCTTGAACTCACAAAAAATTCACTTAACTTTGATCTTCAACTTCAATTCTTCATAATACAATTGATATGCTTGAGATTAATGAATAATATAACCTTTCTACCACTAGCTAAAGCATATTAAAAAAGATTTCAAGCTAAAATACATTATGCTAATATTATCCTAACTTTATCCTCCTACATTATTAATTAATTAATTAGATAAATCACTTAAAAATTCTCAACAATCCTACCAACATCGCTAGAGGCAATAATTTGTAGGTATTCAAATTTGTGGGAGGCACTTTCCATAAGAGCATCAAGAGCAACATAGCCATTCGATGGTCTTTAAATTTTTGGGCGACACTTTCCAAATGAATAATAATTGGTTCCATAATTATAAAATCTAATACTTGAGTGTTTGCTTCTGCATCAAGATATAGAGGCACTATCTATATGGACATGGTGACAATTCTTCATTGGCCATAAGAGCATCGAGTATAGATTCACTAAAAAAGGAGTTGAGTATGAAAAAGAGGAGATGACTAGAGTTCATGAAAGAATATGATATTAAGTTAACTTATAATGAGGTTAAGGCCAACATAATTGTATATGCCTTGATTAGGAAGACATCATACTCCTTGAGTTCTTACGTGGTAACTAACCAGTTGCTTAAGGAGTTCTATGAGATGTGGATAAATTTGATCCATAAGGGTAATTTGGAGGTTTGTATGATTTATTTGACAATTATTCCAATGGTGGTTGATGATATTTGAGAAAGATAACCTAGGGATCTTATGTTCAAGAGGATTCAAGAAAAGATACATTCAATTAAGCTAAAGGTTTTTAGATCTATGAGGATGGTTATATTTGCTATAGGGATTGTTGGTGTGATACTTAGATTTACACTAATATAGAGAATTAAATTGTAGAGGATGATCACACTATTCTATATTCCATCCATCAAGGAGGGGATAAGGTATACAAGGACCTCATGAAGATCCATCTAACCCTTTTGAAGGTGAAGATCAAGCACCACACACCTACAAGATTGTTTTAGCCTTTAGAGATTCTGAGATGGAATTGGGACTCCGTCTTAATGAATTTTTTGAGTGGGTTATTGAGGACACACAGCTGGTGTAATATAATTTAGATCATTGTTGAGTGGTTAACGAAGTCTATAGATTTTCTATTAATGAAATTGACTTGGAAAATGAATTAGTTTATCGATTCTTACATGAGGTTTGTATTGAGTAGGCATGGTACACTTGCTGACATAGTCTATGATAGGGATTCAAGATTACTTTTTCACTTATGGGAGAGTTGGAAGAGGCTATGTGCACAAAGTTGAGGATGAGTATTGTCTTTCATCTATCTATAGATGAGTATATCGAGATAACGATTTAGTTACTCAAGATAAGTATGTGTTTTAGAATTCTAAAATATTTGGGAGGATTATCTATATTTGGTGGAGTTCTCATACAACAACAATTATCACGCCAGTATAAGGATGACATCCTTTGATGCATTGTGTGGAAGCATGTGTCGAAAACCCTTGTGTTGGAGCGACATTAGTATTGATGGATATGAGCTAGGGGATATAGTTCTTTTATGGTTGGAACCCACTAAAGGGGTGTAGAGATTTGATTAGAAGGGTAAGTTGAGCTTGATATACATTAGGACTTATAAAATCCTTGATAGCTTTGGCAAGTTTTCTTACTATTTAACATTTCTACTAGAGTTAGTCCTAGTTCATTATGTTCTCCAAATTTAGCAACTAAAGAAACATGTCATAGATCCTTCCCAAATGATCAAACATGACAAAATTAAGCTCAATGATTCATTCACCTATGAGGAGGTACCTTTGCTGATTCTCGACACCAAGGTGTGTTAGACTCGAATGAGCTTAGTTCCACTTATGAATACTCTCTAGAGCCACCATGGAGGAGATGAGGTAAACTAAGAGATGAAGAAGGATATGCATAAGTCGTATCTCAAGCTTTTTAGCACATGTGTGTTAGGTTTTGGGGTTCTCTCTTTCAAGTGGGTAGTATCCGATAGTTTAGTATCAACTCTAGTAGGATTTACCATAGAGATTGCCTTTCCTTACACCCCTTTTATTTTCTTCCCTAACTTTAGCATGTCAACTTTAGGGATGATGTCTCTTTTATGGAGGTAGTGATGTAATAACTATAAATTTATCTAATCATATTGACAATTAATCAATAGCTTAGCAAAATTCTAATCTCCATTCTAGGAAATTTATATTTTAATCTAACTCAATTCCTGGATGATCAAAATTTTAATCTTATTTAATTTTTATAATTAATATTTTTAACATAATCCTAACAATGAATGTCCGACGCTTAATTTTTCTCTTTTCTTTTTCTACTACTATTTTTCCTAAAAAAAAAATTCTAGGCTTGGATGTTCTTCTCCCTTGCCCCCACAACACACCAAATTAAGACTCTACCATCCTATTCCTTAATTTGTGTGACACTTTCTATTGAAATTCTTTCTAAACCTTACTTAATCTTGCATACCATGCCTCTTTTCCTTTTCTAAGCCAACTCCCTTATTCCTTCCATTTCTATCAAGCACCCTAGCTTTGAACACCCTCTTTATCCTTCTTCCTTTTTCCTTTGTTTGTCTTTGTCATTCACCACTATTTTCTTAGAAAACCAACCACCACTACCTCCCCTTCATTCTCCTTCATTGTCACCCAACCATCACCACCCCACATCATTTCTTTTCCTACTCTCCATTGTGATATATATATATATATATTTGTTGAGGAGCACGATTGTGCACCCATGTACATCCCAATTGTGACTCTCTCACTCAACCTACACATAGTTTCATGAACAACCCATATACTCCTGTTGTTCTTGCATATGTGGTTTACAAACCACCATGCACATCCTTTACCCCTCACCCGTTCACATTATACCTTCTTGACCTATGCATACATTGCATGCTTTGACTTCCTTCTTTGATTTCCCCTTGGCATAGTTGTGTATCCATCATGTGCCACCCCATACACCTTGCTTATCAACACACTCCCACACAACCTAAGATTTTCTATTTGTTTTGGTTCTCCCCATTTCTACCCTTCTTTACTTTAACTTTTCCCTTTTTTTTACTCTTAAGTTATAATGTTATATTATTCTTTTTTCATAGGTGATTTTCTTATGATCTTAGAGGGTCATATTAAGCTTATGTGCTTAGAGATTGGTGTCATTTTTTATAAGGATACATGTCATATTTAGGGATCATATGTGAAAGGTATATTTGTATGTGATATTCTATTTGGTAATGTTATATGGATAATATTAAATATGATTTATTATATAATATCTTAAAAGTAAGAAAAGTGTGAAAGTATACATTTGTGTATAATGTTGGCTGACATGAATCAAGATATTTGGTTTCTATATAAAATTAGGGTAATATATTTCATTATTTTGTAACTACTAGAGTTTAAAATTTATTATTATTGGGATTCGTAAGGTATTTTAAAAAATATGAGTAGTTTAGCTATGAAAAGTGTAATGCACCATCATAAAATCCTTCTAATTGTATTTAAAATTATGTTAATATAAAATAAGTGAGTTTTTGTTTTGGAAATAACATTAAATTTGAATAAAAAGGTGAAACTAAAGAGCACTAATCAACTGGTTTCCATAATCGATCAAAGATTACACTTTGGAACTAGTAATCTTATTTCTTGACAAACCAGCCGATCAGTTTGCTCAAATCGATTGATAGGTTTTCCTATAATTTCATATCCTTTCTGATTTTGATTCAAAACACTTTCTAATATTTATGAAACCTTCTAATTAGAATCTTTTTGTGCTAATATGAATATTTTGGTGCTTTAGGTTTATTTTTACATTATTTTTATGATTATACAATTTTAGTATGCTAAAATTTTACAAAATTACTTTTGAGACATCTCTCATCATCTTTCTCTTCTCCACTTTCCACTCTCTTCTTGTAGCCATGGTTTTGTGCTTAACATTCTACATGTTTTCCTTGACTTACCAACCCTCTTCTATGCTTATAACTTGTTACACCCTACCTCCCTTACTTTATAAAGTGTTTCCTTTACACCTTGGTTACCCACACTCAACCTAAGCCAAACTTCTATCTCTTCCACTTGTAGATATTAACCAACTCTCTCTTCTACACACCTCATTCCTAATTCATTTCTACTTCCTATCATCTACACTTTCTCACTCTCCCATTTCATTTGACATTCTTCACTTTTTCCCCTTTTCTTCTCTACCGAGAAAATAAAGGCTGGCCTCTTGTTCTTCATCCTTTGGTTGAATTATTATATCTTCTTTCTTCTCCTAATATTAGCATTAACTCTCCCATTATTTTTAATTAAGTAATGATTGATTAAGGTTTTGAGAAATGTTAAGGATCTTAACTTCATTATCCTTGAATTTCCATTTTGAGAAAAGGTTGAGTTATGGAATTTTTCTTCTTCTTTTGATTTTGTTTCATGAAGTTTTGGGAAAAAAATTTCAAATGTTTTAATATTTTATTCTCTTAGAGAAGGAGGTATTGGCAGATAATGTTTCAAGTTAGGAGTATTTTACGCATAAATATTAGCTTGGAGGTGAAGCAATCTTATCTCTAATAAAAATAAGGTTTTTTTTGTATGTTATAGTTTCATGTTCTCTGTATATTTATGTATTGTGTATGATTTAATCGAGTTCATAGATTCATGCATGTGGTAAAATTTTCATCGTTTAAGTTTTAGCATGTTTCAAGTTCTTCGTTATTATGCATAATTTTGGTGGTTTTGAGCATGATCGTGTTAAGTTCTAATTATACCATCTACTAATGTGATTCTATGTGTGTTGTATTTATTTTTATATTTTTTATTAAATAGAAGCAAGCTAGGATTAATATGAAAAATTTAGGTAAAATTCCATTAAGTGGATTATAGGTCAAGGTGTGATTTTGTTCAGACAAGTTGATTGATTTTTGAGGCTAATAAACTAGTTGAGTGAATAGTTACTCAATTTGGATTTTTGATTGGATGGTTGCAAGTACAATTGATTAGTTTGATGAATCATTTAACTAGTTCCCACGAGTAGTTGATTAGTTTGCTAAATCATCAATTGGTGGCCTTATAACAAGAGTAGTTTGGTCTCCACTTAGACCATCGATCAATTTCCTCAAACCTATCAATTGATTCCTATGAATTATTGATCAATGGGACCCACTGGTTGATTTGTTTGGTGGTTTTGTTTTATTAATATTTTTGGTATGACCAAACTAGTCGACTGATCCTCATGAATGATTGGTTGTCATGCCTATTTTTCACCATGTTGCTTGATACTTAATGTTCTTTCTTTGGGCCTTCTATATTAATTTTCTTATGTAATTATAATATTTGAATCATGATTCCAACCATTCTTAACTTGAATTTAATATGGATCAAAATGATGATATTTTTGTTCCTTTATTGGTTGAGTTTGGTGTCACCTCTAAACATCCAATTGGTTATTAATGGGATTGAATTGTAAATTGTGATATCACTTGGTAATTAATAATAATGGATTATATTAATAAATAGAAAATATATGGTCATGATAGAAAAATTTATAATATGGTTTTTGTTATGTGATTCTAATAAATAATCCATATTATTATTCTTCCATAATTTTCTTGCAAGTATGCCATATGTATGATTCTAATATATAATCTATATTATTATTCTTCCATAATTTTCTTGCAAGTATGCCATATGTATTACTATTATGAGCCTCAATGTTATACTATGTTAGTATGCTTATCACCATGATAATATGTGGCTTCAACATATAGCACAAGCCCTTACCATGTTTTAGGGGGTTTTTTACTAGTACTTCACAATACTGATCTAGCATTTAGTTCAGTGAGCAAATGACGCTTTATAGGGTTAGGATTCTTGGCTAGAGTACATTGAGGATGATGTCATGGGTAATTATGTGGCCATTGTTTGGGCTTGAGAGTTACATTTCAATATAGTTAAGAGTTAGGCTAACCAGTTTTATGTATTTTTTTTTTCACATTGTAATGGGATTCTTTTGGTTCTTTTTGGTCATTTATACTCTTGGCTTTAATTCCTTTATTTAAATTATGTAAACTCTCTCTTCTATCTATATTACTATTCTCATCATTATTATCATAGTATTGTTGTATTATTAGTATAGCATGCATTCCATTGTCATCATTTTATTTTTCCTTGCGTAAATTTTAGGTTAGGTGATGATCACGCATCTCTCATAGTTGATGTTGCTGTAACATTTCCTAATTTTACTTTTATAAACACTTCCATATTATTAAAATAAAATTTTCTAGCTCAAAAGTTTTGGGTGTTATAGTAAGGCCATTATATTCATTTGATAATAATTTAGGAAATAGTCATGGCATAATAATTTTTGAGCATGCTATAAATTATTTTGTAAGTAATGTGATTAAATTATGGTTGATTAAGACCAAAATTTTGTAATATAAGATTATGAGGTTTTTGGTAATATAAAGGCATTTTCATCATTAAGGGTTCGAAATTGAGGTATTGTTTTGTGATTTTAAAAGGATAATAGACTTTAAATATGCCAAGTATGATATTTGTAATATTAAGGATAATGATGAGTACTATAAGTATAATAAAATGTGAAGTTTTTCACAATAGGTGAAATTTGGGTTTTTTTTTCTAGGGGGAATGCTCCATAATTATATGATTGTGTTTTATGTGTTTTCAATTATGTGTTGTGCTATCTATATGATTATTTCATGATGATCTTGACATAAGAAAATGTGAATAAGACATCAATCACTTAAAGTAAAAGATCATTTGAGTCGGAAAGAGGTAATGTGTGTCCATTCTATTAAATGATAATAGTGGCTCAGAAGCTTTCTTCTTTAAGAGTTCCATTAGTCCATTTCACCACATTAAGAATATTGAGGCCCTAATATCAATGTGAATGATAATAAAATTATGAGTTAAGTGACCAATGAATAAGATATTATTAACTTAAAATAAAAGACTACTTGATTTAAGACTGAGGTGTTATCTCCATTCTATTAGATGATAATAGTGGCTCAGGTGTGTTTTATATTAAGAGATAAGTTAGACCATTCCACTGGTTTAAGAGTAGTGGTGAGGAGTATGTTTCCCTAGTATATACTAGATCTATTCCATCATATGTTAATAGTGTCTTAAGTGTGTTATGAATTAAGAGGTGCTTTAGTCCATTCCACTATACTAAGAATAGCGGGGTCCATATACTTAATATAAATAAAAGTATATATCTTTTTTACATCTAATAATGAATTATGGAATCCATATTTACCTTGATTATTTTCTTTTATACCCTTGCTTTGGCTATATGGTTACCTTACTTTTTATGTAGTGTGCTAACCATCCTTTTTATTAGTTCTACTTATTTCCATAAGAAGATGACCCGTATATTTTTGTGCAAGTTGATGAGGACCCTTTGGATAATTTTGCAGCATATGATACCTTATGTGTGGAAGAGTGGCTCTTATGTATCGATGTTGGGTGTAGACTTATGTTATCTGGCTATCATTTTTTTTCTCAATACCTTTTAGAACTCTAGGCTCCTAACATATCCCGTTTGTATTTTGATATTGTATTTGGAGTTAATCTTCAATCTTTTATCTATATTTATAAAAGTCCTCTTATTCTTCTTTTAATATGTTGCAAGTCTTAACTATTTTTCTTTGTATTCGACTTAAGGATGATATGGTAAGCTAGACTTATGTTGAGTATGATGGTAATATCAAACCATTTTGATATAACACTTGTGCTAAAAAATTAAAACTTTTAATAGTAAATTTGAAGATGTTAAATAATGATCCTTTAATGTAATAGACTCATGATTGAAGAGTATGGAATCACAAAACGGTTCCTAGTAAGTGACTAAACTAGAGGTTGAGAGAGTGAAAAGAGTGTTTGGTTTTTTGTATTCAAAACACTTATCAAAATCAAATTATAAAGATAAAAACCACAAAAAAAAACTAATTAGATTAGACCTAGTCCACTTACAAAGCACACATATGTGAAATGGTGAAACATTCAAAGTAGAGTAAAGAACTAAAAAGTAAAACTAAGCAAACAAGAGAAGAGGAAAAAAGAAATAAAAATTTAGCAAGAAGAATATTGGGCTTTGGTTTGTTAGAACCATAACCAAACTAAGCAATCAATCCCAACTTGCCCTGACTGGCTAGATGAAGAAATTTAATAACAGGGGCACATGCATATGTTGTTATTAGGTCTAACCCATTACTTCTACAAAATAGCCCTTATATATTAACTATAACATTAAGATGAGTAGGGGATATAAATCTCAGAAAAATTATTCCTTCCCACAAATGTTGGATAAAAAAATCTCCCAAAAATATTAAACACATCAAAAGTTTTGTCATTCTCCAACTATGCCCCACAAAAGGAAAAACAAAAACAAACATTAAAACAAAAACAGAGCTGAAAGACCATATGGATACTCTAAAAGGGGTTAATAGAGTATTTTGTACGAATAATCTCAAATTAAAATTTGTGAGAAATAAGTGGATGGATGGAAAACAATAAACAAGCCATTTATAGTGGTTCAAGAAACTCTAAAAAGTTTCTCTACATTCAATACCAAAATGTTTTGCCTTTTGGATTTAATCTCCCTTTATTTATAATGTTTGTTTGATGATGAACACTCCTCTCTTGATTTATGAGCCTATAATATCAATGACCCACTAGGAGATAATTTACACTTTTCCTAGTTATCCTCTCTAGGTTTATGAGACTACAATCTTAATGACCTCTCTTAATAAATCTAGACAACACACCACTCTTCACTTGTGTTTAAGATGATGAGTTTGAATGAATATAATAAGAATCTTCACTAGATGACATATAAAGTGAATAATCACTAGCGAAGATTTTTATCTAACTAGAGAAATAATATTACAAGTGTATGAGCACTCTATATAATTATGAAGAACCAAATGAGAGCTAAAGAATTTTGATTTGATTTGAAATTCCAAAATCAAAACTCTTTTTGATTTTTTTTATAAGATGGGAAAATGATTATTTTTTAAGAGGTGTGCTAGCTTGATAGATTTTTATTAATGTTTAACAACTATTATTTATAGTTCTAAAAGATGGAAAAATTTGTCACTAGCCATTGGGTGTAAAACATGCTCCAACACTCAAATTACAACATGTAAAAGTATCATAAATTCCTAGATCAGTTGACTGGTTTGTCAAAATAGTCTATTAGTGTAATAGTTTTCCACTCTATGCACATTTTCCAAAACAAAACCCCATAACTTTAGCTATAGAGCTCAAAATTTAGTGTTATCTTTTTTATTTTAAAGTAGACATTTTAAGATTTTCAAGGAGGTATTATATATATATATATATATATATATATGCAAAACTGTTTAATATAAAATTCATTTAAGACAATCTTTTATCCAAATAATTGGAATTATTTTTGGAGCATGAAATTAATTTAAGATCTTTCTAATTTTTTTAATTAGATTAAAAATGTTAAATCATTGAAATATATAAGTGCTCAATATTTAAATCATATGTACATAAAACATAATATTGCAACATACTCTTTGAAGCTTAAGTCTTGGAATCTTGAGTACACTTGCTTATCCCTTCATGATCTGTGTATTACACATATGAAATTGAAATACTTGAAGCTAGAGTATTATTTTGACCTCTTTTTTTTTAAAAAAAATATTTTATTATTTTTAGCGTGTGCTTGGGATATGATTTGTAAACTTGATCTCCTTAGCATTCATTGGCTTAGTTAAGTGTTGAATACTTCACCTTTTACTATGATACACATGCACACTAAAAAAGATAAGTCAAATTTATAATTGAGTTTGTTATCATCAAAATAAAGATTGATTGACCTATGAGGGCAACAATCTCCCCTTTTTTTTGATGATGATAAAGAAAAATACTCCAATATATTAAAAGATGATCTATAAAGATATAAAAATTAAAATCAATTATTTTTTCAAACCATATGGATTATAAATTAGCCATTTTACAATAAAATCACACAAGTATCATATTAATAGAAATATAATGATAAAAAAAACCTCACTACATAGCATCTTTTCACCCTTTCTCCTATTCTTGTCATCAACAAAAGGAAAGGTCTTCACCAAATAAGATCTCCAATCTAAAGATAAGAGAATAAGAAATTAAATGCATGTAGAGCGAAACTACCCCTCAAGATATGCACATGCCCCAATAAAGCACAAGGAGATCATTCATACTCAATATTATAAATGAATCACATGAATGAAACAAATATAACATATCTTCCCCTTAGGCTATGCCTAAGGTAATAACAAAAGCAATCAAGTAAAAAAAAATATGCTTCCCATAAGGGTATACATATAACCATAATATGATCACTTAAGATATTATTATCTTAAACAACATAAGTAGTGAAAGTGAAGATATGAGTATCAAGATCCTGGGAATAACTCAAATATGATATCACTAAAGCTCATAAGATTTCATAATTGTGATATTTATAGCAATAAGGCGTGGAGTATTTAATGAGTCATAAATATACTTAAGTAACAAAAATGATAAGAAAATAAATTTCAAAGTTACATAAATACAACTAAGTCAATAAATAGAAAGATGAGCGAGACAAGGATTATGTGAATATATGAGAGTTCCCTTTATTATGAACATAGATCAATATGAGATTGCAATGATAATTTCATCTTGAAAGTTATGACACAATTCCTTATCACATATTTCCTTTTTATATGGTGGATATAAAGCATAAAGAAAATAAGGAATTTAATGAATGATCCATTCAATGAGTAACTTTTCAATAATATGATGAATTAGATATCAAGACAAGCACATCAATGAAATGTAAGAGTATTACACATTTGTACTACGTAATACATTTAAGCATAATAAGGATACCTTTTAACATGATTTTGAGAGATGACAATGATCATGTGCATGAGATATCATAAGCAAATCTGGCATTGAATTCATGTGATCAATTAATATCATAATTTCAACTATCAACCTAGCTAATAAATATAAATGCTTGTATACGGCTAAGGTGTATAAAGAAGCATGTAGGTAAAAGGTCATATTATAATGATCTCAAGAGTGAATGTTTATGATCAAATCATATAGGGGTATAACATCACTCAAGAGTCAATAACATGAGTAAAGGCCAAGGCATAGATCATAGAAGTACATGTTATAACACACCCAAAATTTACTTTTGAAAGATTTTGTTTTATTTAAAAATTAGCAAAAAGCAAAAACTGTAAATTTCGAGGATGTTACTGCCACACTTAGTGCTACACCAGTTTCCTCTTACCATTCCAATACTAAGTGTTAAGGCTGGAAGAAACATAATACAATAGCTTTCATTTTATAATAATGAATGGATGAGAAGTATAATGGAAGTAAAATAGGATGAAGCACGCACATAAGAATGAAAATGAAATAAAAGAACATGGTGAATTGGTGAGCTTGACAATTGTATCAATTTCAAAATATAAAGATCATCCATTTTTAATAAGTATGAGCATTTAGTCATAAAAATAAGATACTTTTTAGATGCATGAATGCAAACCTAGCAAAGGAAAAATTTCTTAAGCACTTCCCATTTCATGGAATATATATGGTTTGAATGAAATATAAAGTTATTACAAATAATCATTTACATTCACACTTTAATGGAAATTATTTTATAAGCACTCATTAGTAAGTCATCCATGAATTGATTCTCAATGTAAAATTGAGAAGTATTAAATAGGAGAAGATGTGTAAATTAAGAAATTAATTTTCCCAACACATATAACTTGAAAGATTTGAAATATTTAGGAAGAACATAGAGGCTGATAATTAAGATCGACATTCAAAAAAATTATTAAAATTATCATGTACGCTCATTAGATATTTATGATAATATCCAGTATAAGTCAAACAATGTCTTAGGCAAATATATGAAAGTGGGAGAAAAAACTTTCATGATTATTATAAAATCATACGTATTCACGAAATGATAAATTAGATATAAAAAGAGGTTCATGTATCACATAAGTTCAAAAATAAAGAGTATAGAAGCATGTAAGAAAACAGAATTAACCTCATTTTTTTATATCAATGGAGTGATGTGAAGTGCGTGCATCAAATAATTCAAAGAAAAGTTCACACATAAGAACCAAGGTTTTAATGGAATTTTAAAATTAAGGTGGTGAGCATATAACTTATAACATATATCTCATCTTGTAATTCATTGAGTCATGTGAGAGGAACACATAAGTTCAAGTTCACCATATCTAAATCCCTTGCATAAATATGCTAGATTATTCAAAGTGGTTAATAGGATACAACATATGGTACTTATAGTAAGATATATCATGCAAACTCTCATCATGTTAGATATTTCTGAGAATCATAAGAGAGAGAGTGGATAAAATATAACAATTAAAGGCATATCACTTATGAGAAAAGACAATATCTAATCATTTATATTTCATTGTAACCTATGACAACACTGAGCTCTCATATATATCAAGTCATCACAAATATACACAACTTTAAATAGTGATCAAACATAAGCAAGCTTATAAAGATGAAGCAAAATAAGGTATGATGTTAACAAAGATAAGTAGTATGAGATGTTCCAATCAATCATAAAAAAACATTGAATCAAGAGAATCTAAGAATTATATTATACGCACAAGTGAGTGTATCTAGTGAGAATTAGATGGACTTAAATGAGAAAGTATAAAATATCCCCTTAACCATATAAGTTATACTTGTTTAAGCATCAAGATAAACAACCTGAATAAGATAAAATAGTTTAATACACATCAATTTGTTTGGTTAGAGTTTACCAGGTATTGATAACCAATGTGAGAAAGTATAACTCTTATCCTAGAGTCTTTCAAATATCTCCTATGGTATATTGTTATGGTGGTATCGTAATAGTACATCCAATGTGAAATTTTGATATTCCATTCAACTTGTAACCTATAGTCAAGTGCAGTAGAGAAACTTTCCTTTTCTAATGGAGTTAATACTTATCAAGTTAATTTGATCATATGAATTATAAGTATCACAATGATGAAACTTCTTACTAAATGTAGTAATGTCTCAAAAATGTCAAGAGCATAATTTGAAAACATACTTATATGAAGCATTATCTTAGTGATATAATATTTCAATAAATTTCTCAAAATGTAACATTGAAAGCATACGTGCATGAGAGATATTATTAGATGAGTTAACTTATTCATGTGTGAGATAAATCATCAAAAAGCATGAAAGTGTGGTATATGCATAACCACATTAAGTATGCATCATAGAATATTGTCATTACTCATCAATCTATTAAAAAAATTTCCTTTATTTAACTAAATATGAGGCAAAAACCTTTAAGAGATATTCTTCTTGATATATGAGTAAATTAACCTAGAAGATTATGTTTTATGAAGATATGAAAAATAAATCCTTCAGGGATAAAAATGAGAGTATGAGTAAAACTAAATAAAATATTATAAAAATAAGTAATATGGTTCATACACAGATATGACAATGGACTATGTAGAGCTCTGATGAGCACTAGTGCTACCTAGATCTTAAATAGATGTAAGGCTAGGCTCAAATGGTGCGGATATAGATGGGTGAGGAATAATGGTGAGATAAATCACAAGAACATTTGGATTTAAGTAAAGAGAATCACATAACAATGTATTATCCGAGTTCTCTAGATCTACATTATCCAACTTAGTGTCTACCCATATTGAGTGCCTAGTTCCCACTTTAAATCCTTAGTATGATTGGAGGTGCAGTCTCCTTAGTGTTATTAATCTGGATATCATAATCACCAATAGAGATAATAGATGTAACCATGCCACCCTCAAATATAGCAGATTATGGAGTTGTATATGTATCTTGTGCCTAATTCTATGTTGTAGCAATTATAGGAGCTGACTCATGAGTCTATAGCCTAATAAACTCTCAATAGAGGTAGTTGGATGCATAAAATGAACAATTTTCTCAAGTCTAGAAATCCTAATACCATGACTTAGCTTATGTATAATCTATATGCGTATATCTATAGTCAACTATATAAATGCCTCTGATAAGCAAGTCCTACATACCATAAACTATAGCTCTACCCTAAGGAGTTGATGGAGGAGAGCAGTGGATATGGAAAAAGTATATGATATAGCAAGAAGATTTGTGGGATGTATATCGAGTGGGTCATGATACCTAGGATGGATGTCCTGATCACATGTATTATGAGCATGAGGAGCTTAAGTAGCCGATATCCTAATAGTACATGCCAATGAAGCTCTAACATTTGTAGTAAGTATAAGACTTCAACCATTTTCCCATAATTCATATCCTATTGGTCATAAGGTCATATTATCAAAGATATCCAATCCATTCTTGAAATGGAGATGAATGGAATTGAAATCTCTAAATGAGACTTAGAAATCATCTAAGATCCTTATGATGAGAGAATAATACTTTAAAGAAGCATGCGTGTGACTCTCCACGTGTGCCATGTTTTAAGATATGTTAATTGTGAAGCATATGGAAAAACTTGATAAGATGTGGTAAACCTTATACCAATTTATAAGAATCACATTAGGCCTAGATGTCCCATAAGAGACTAGCGCTATACATATAGAATAATGCAACACTCTCTTGTAGGGTTGTAAACAGTAGGAGCTAATGGTGCCTCAAATCACATAATGACACCTAGTCACATATTACAAAATCATATCATGTATGCTCATACTTATCTAATTCTTATATATAATCCCCATAATAGGTGACCACCTAAATTCCTAGACTCCTAACATGTTTGGTCTCATCGATTTGAATGGGAATACTTAGGAATTTGGTGGTGATAGTGGAATCATTTGTAGAAATGCTCAAATTCTCATATAAAAGTTAAGTAAGACCAAAATAGATAAGATTATAGAACATAAAGAGTGGATAAATGTGAAGATCAAAGAGATTTTGCATAAAAGAGCATCTTAATAATGTTAGAACTCCTCTATCCCCTAAATTTTTTGTGTTGGTCATAGATTATTTCAGTCGAAGCTTAAATAAATTATGGTCTAACCCAAGGTTTCATGGTCATCCTCGATGTAAAGCATTGAAGCTTATCAACATCAATTTTTTTGATGATTTGCTATTGTTTTGCAAAGGTGATATCCAGAGTGTCTCATGTTTAATGGACACTTTCACTCAGTTCTCTACTTTGTCTGGTCTCATTCTTAATCCTATAAAGTGTAGTGTGTTTTTTTTAGGGGTGCCTAATGTGGTTAGATCATCCATTATTGCTCAACTAGGGTTTCTTGCAGGTCCCTTCCCTATAACCTATTTTGGGCTACCTTTATCTTCAGCAAGGATCTCTACTTGCCATTTGCAACCTTTGTTGGATAAAGTCATTGCTAGACGTAGGCATTATAATACCATTTATCTTTCTTATGCTGGCCGGTTGCAACTTATTAAATCAGTTCTTTTCAGTATCTAGTTATGTTTCAGTCAGCTCCTCTTACTGCCCAATAAAATTTTGCAGCAATTCATTGGCCTCTGCAATAATTTCCTATGGTCTAGGAAGCTGAGAGTTAGGAAGCGTGCTCTTATTTCCTGCGATCATCTTTACTGCCCAACTACTGAGGGGGGACTTGGCCTCCTAGATCTTGGCTTATGGAGTACATGTGAACTGGGAAAGCTACTTTGGAACCTTGCTACTATGAAGGATACACATTGGGTTAAACGGGTTCATGCCATTTACCTTAAGCATACTTCTTTGTGGGATTTTATTCCCACTGCCTATACGTCTTGGATTTTTTCGAAGATTTTGCAAACTTGGCCTATTTTACAAGCTTATGTCTAGAATTATGTGGCCATGAACATTGACTCTTTCATTATTCAAGATGCTTATGCAACTATCCGCATTAGGCATAAGATGAAGAGGTCGGCAAGACTAGTTTGGAATTCTTTATCTGTCCCAAGTTGTCGGTTTCTAGCTTGGCTTGCACTCAGGAATAAGATTCTCACCAAAGATAGGTTATTAGAGTTTGGCATGGATGTGGATGGAATTTGTGTCTTTTTCTAGAAGCATCTGAAGACTCGGGATCACCTTTTCCTTTTCTATCCTCTCACTTCCATATTTTGGCATAAGATCTGGGCTACTGTAGGGAGAAGTGATGACATTCGTAGCTGGGATCAAGAAGTAAAGGCCTTATTGACGAGATCGAGACAAAACCCTACCAAAAAGCAAGTGTTGGGGGATTTGTTTATTTTCTACATTGCTACTATATGGCATGAGAGAAACCTTAGATTGTTTGAGAATTTTTCTAGAACTAGCTTCACTATTTTACGAGAGATTATTTTGATTGTGGCTAGGAGGATGGTACACCCATGCATGCATGCTAAATATGATAGGTGGTTGTTACTACTTCATAGTATTGTGTATTAAGGGTTGGTTGTAATTCTTCCATATCAATAGTAATAAAGCTTCTTACTTATAAAAAAAAAGATAATGTTGGAACTAATGTCAAAATTAATACATTTGTCCTTTAATTGTTTTCTTGCCATGGAATCATAATAACCATAGTCTTATTCAAGTGTATCTCTATCCTTATGTTGTGACAAGTTATCACTAGGGTGCTTTTTATCAAAGGATAGGTTTTTCTAGAAGAGTTTGACTTACTCATGATAGTGAGGACTTTTGAGGTTGATTAGTGTGAACATGTGAGAGTCATATAGATGTTGCATAAATGATAAATGGAATTGATTAATACAAACATCAATGTGGATGCGACATCTAAGGACAAGTTTGTTTTCCTTAGAGCTACTTATTCATTTTTTTGCTTAGAAATTCACATGTATTCCTCTTTCTTGTATTAAAAAGTGGAAGAGGATTTAACATTGTGATTTTTATTTGATCCTTCAATCACTTCCTCCACTTCTTCTTCTTCTCCCCTAAAATAAAATTTCAAAAAGATGCCTTTGGTTCCCATATCTTTATGGGGCCATAGGATTTAGTCTTTTATGAATTATAAGTAACAATACAATCTTTATAATCTAAATCATTTTTAGAAATGGGAAATGAATCCTTATTTTGTATTGATAGAGGTTGTTTATAATATTTTCATAGTTTATTAAAGATTTAATTTCAATCATTTGAATCTTTTCATCCAATTCAATTTTTAATCTCTTAGCCGTATATGGAAATTGTTCATTTTTATTCTACAAATTTTACATGCTTTGAGAATAAGTGTTAAAATTTTTTATTTAACTCAAAATTTTGACAGTCAATAATTAAAAAATAATTTAAGAAATGATCATCAATATTATATGAATTAATTATAGAGTTAGTTGAGAAATTAGTTAACTTATATTTTTTTTACTTGAAATGCTATCATTTATAGGGATGAAACAATGATGCATAATTTCTTCTTCCTCATTACCACCATAAGTGATATTCAATCTTTCCTAAATTTCTTCAGAATTGGTTCTATAATGTGCTTAAATATATTTTGTCTAAGGCCATAGTGGAGCATAAAGATATCTTTGTTATTTATGGTGGCTCTTTTTTTATCGAGCTCTGTCCATTCTTCAACCAATTCATCAATTAAACCATTAATGGTGGATTTTTGAATCATAATTGGACTATTTTGAATGATGAACCATAAGTCTTGATTTCGTGCATTGAAGAAGCTTTTCATTGCCATTTTTTAAAGCCTAAACGTTTTTTTTATGAATAATAAAAGCTTTGAAGGTGCTACATCTTCACCCATAAAGCTATCCATACTTTACGTTCTTAAAATTTTGGTTGCTAGATAAATTTGGTTAAGCCCCAAGCTATGATACCAATTTAAAGACCATATGGATACTCTAAAGGGGGTGAATAGATTATTTTATAACAATAATGCCAAATTAAAATTTTGTGAGAAATAAGTGGAAGGATGCCAAACAATAAACTAGTAATTTATAGTGGTTCAAGAAACTCTACATAGTGTCTCTACATCCACTACTAAAAGATTTTGCCTTTTGGATTTGAATCTCTCTTTATTTATGGTGTATGATTGATGACGATCTCTCTTCTCTTAGTTTATAAGCTTACAATCGCAATGACTCTCTAGGAGATTATTTATACTTTACCTAGTTGTTCTCTCTAGGTTTATGAGACTACAGTATTGATGACCTCTCTTAGGAATTCTAGACAACACACCACTCTTCACTTATGTTTGAGATGATGAGTTTGAATGAATATAGTAATAATTTTCAGTAGATAACATATAAAAGTAAGCAATCACTAGTGAATATTTTTGTCTAACTATAAAAATAATAATTACAAGTGTATGAGTACTCTAGATTAATATGAAGAATAAATTAAGCGCTACAGAAGTTTAATTTGGATTTAAAAGTGTAAAATCAAACTCTCTTTGATTCTTTGTAAGATGTGAAAATAATGATTTTTAAAGAGGTGTGCTAGCTTGATAGATGTTTGTTAAAGTATAATAATTCTTATTTATAGTGCTAAAAGATGAAAAACAAATTTAGCACTATCCATTGGGTGTAAAAAGTGCTCTAACGGTCAAATTATAATGGGCAAAAAATCTAAAAAATGCCTAGACCAGTTGACTGGTTTTGACAAACCAGTCAATCACCATAATAGTTTTCATCACTGTGCACCGTTAATAAAAGAACATAACTTTGGTTATAGAACTCGAAATTGAGCGCCATCTTTTTTTTTTGTAAAGTAAACATTTTACTATTTCTAAGGAGTTATTATAAATCAAAAAATAATGTCTAAAGAAGTTATGGATAATTATTCACTTAATATTATATGTAAAACTGCTTAAAATATAATTAATTTAAGATAACTATTTGCAAAAATAATTGGAAATATTTTTAGTGCATGAAATCACTTTAAGATCTTTTAAAATGATTTTTGAATAGGATTAGAAATACCAAATCATTGAAATATCTGGGTACTCAATATGTTAATCATAAGTACATAAAATCTAATACTATAACATACTATTTTAAGCTTGAGCCTTTAGATATTGAGCACACTTGCTTATCCCTTCATTTTTTTATGTATTACACATATGCTATTGAGGTACTTGAAGCTAGAGCATTATTTTTACCTCTTTTTTTTATATATATATTTTGCTTGTGCTTGGGATATGATTTGTAAACTTGATCTCCTTAATACTCCTTGACTTAGTTAAGTGTAATACTTCACTTTTGGCTACGATACACATGCACACTTAACAAGATAAGTAAAAGTTTTAATTAAGTTTGTTATCATAAAAAAAAGGTTGATTTACCTTTGAGGTCAACATGGGAAAATAAGGTGTAATACATAAGTATGAATGTCATGAGCGTTAAATAGATATATAGTGAAGTAAGGAAATAATCATGTCCAGGGAGTGAACAAGTCTCTAACTACCTTAACTTCAATTGAGACCTCCCAACACATGTCTTACCTAGAATTTATAATTTCTGTAATAAATAATAATCTATTATCATGGCCTTGCTTACACCTCATGCTTTTCCTAGAATTTATAAGTGATTTAGAAAGATGACCTTAGTTTTTTTTAGTCATTATGAAAAGTTACATCCAAGCCTATAGAAATGATCTATATGACCCAAGAAACCACTAAACTTAGCACTCTTACTAGAGTTATTACAAATAGAAGACATAACAAAGGAAATTTGAGTAGCTATCCATTTCAAATTCCACCTAATCTTTGAGAAAATACATGTATTCCTAGCTTTCTAAATCTCATAAATACTAATAGCATAAAAAGCACGCCTGAATTGTGCCTTAGCCACACCTTCACCTTGAGAACAAGACATGGTTCTTATTATTTCCTGCCATGAACTATGACTACTTGTTTCTCTAAAAATATTTCTAATAGTTACCCACAGCTGCTTCAAGACAGGGCACTGAATTAAAAGATGGTGGATGCTTTCCTCTTGAAGGCAGAAACAACACTGTAAATTAATGGATGGAATAATTTTGGCCAGAGAATCCTTTGTAGGGAGCCTAGACTGGGAAGAAAGCCAAAACATAAATTTATGCTTTAGAGCATCAGGATTGCACCATATAGCCGTCCACTAAAACACTTTAGGAGCTTTTAATCTTATGGCCTCATAAACATCAGAGATTTTATAAAGAACACTAGCCTGCAAATGCTGGATGCAACCAAGGCCTTAAAGCAAACAATGTTATGCAGGATCCAACATGCTATACTTGGTAGATTACAAGACTCTACTACCTGCATAGAAGGTGGCTTTACCTTTACACTTATCTAGGTAAATCCATAAAGTGCATCTCACAAGCGCTACCACATAAGGCTATGGATTCATTAAGGGCATAAAAATGCTCAACCATAGTTATGTTTAATGGTGAGTTCATCATGCCCATATCACTCGGATCACCCAAAATTAGGGTCATGAACTCATTTCGAGACTAAGATCTTCTTAACAAAGCACTACCATATGCATTAAGAATAGAAATATAGTGAAATAGAGTAATCATTATGGATTTGTGTGACCATAATTGGTATACATCATATTTTCCTCAACTCAAAGATTTAATCCCTATCCCTCTTCATAATTTCATAATAACTCTCCTTGCTAGATTCATTATAAGAGGATCATCTAGATTTCTCTCTAATATGAAAACTCTAAGAAGATCATACCATTCCTTGATAATTATCTTATAGAATTGTGTCTTACATGAATGTGTGTCCTCTCCTCTTACCATTATATACATTGTTCTTTGTAACACAAATAGTTGTGCGTGAATCACACAAAAACAAAAATGACACATTTAGTTTCCTCCACAATGGCACACTAGCTGTAATATCTCCAAAATTTACAGTTGAAATTTTTTGTTTCTTATGCAAAATCATGTGCTAAAAATAGGGGAGCTACCACCATGATCAGTACATGATTGACCCCTAACCAGTTTTATAGTAACCATAAGGCTAAGGTATAAAGATCATTAAAAAGGATGATGATAAACCATAATAATTCAACATTAATTAACAAAACTAGAGTATACAAATGTAAAGGTTAGTACATAATTGAAATAAAATACAATACAATGCCCCGCTATGAGGGAATAAAAGTAGTGGAAACATAAGGAGGTAATAATTCTAGAGGAAACCCTCTTTGGCCCCACTCTATGTACATGGGATCATCACTCTGTCCTAACTAATTCAACATATGCATAAAAATCAGCAAAGGCCTCATCACCTACCTAAACAGACTTAGGAGGGGCCACTACTCGTAGGAATGAGTAGCACCCATGATAAGGGTGATTAGTACGCTACATACCGAGTAAGGTAACCATATAGCTAAGATAGGGAATATCATATAAAAGATAGATAATGTAATAAGTTAATTAGATTAATCACCAGTATTAGAATTTAAGCCATTAATTCCATATTTACACCTCTCTTGAATTATATCCATGTGAGTATGGGAACCCTACTATTATGGCCTATGGAATAGAAATAACTAATCTAGGGCAGAACACATCTACCTACTATTATAGCTAGTGGAACGCTCTCCAAGGCAGAACACTCCTAGCCACTATTATAGCAGGTGGAATGGAAATAATATAGCCTGAGCCACATGGTGTTCCACCATAAGTAATTAGTATCTTTTCTATGATTTATTACCATCAAAGATTTAGCTTATTGAGCTTGAAACCCTCATTATTATAACTTGTGGAATATAAATACTACTATAGGGCAGAACATACCTAACCACTATTATTTACTCATGGAATAGTGTCTAAGGCAAAAAAGCTTCTAGCCACTATTATTGCCAGTGGAACTAAAATCATCTAAGCCTAGGCCAAGGTTAATAATCTTCTACTTTAAGTGATTAGTGTTTTATTCATGTCTTATTACACAAGTAACCCCCAACTAGAGATACACATCCCAATGGGCTTACCTAACTCTTTGTCACTCCTCTGCCTAGACTTCCTAAATAACCCTATCTTATAATTGGGGACCTCCACACTTCACAAGACTTCAGGACCCCTTTTCACCTTCCACCTTACTCATGATTAATTCAAAATCCTCTACACATGTGGGTCAAGGATGAATTTCCTATTTCTCCACCTATGCTCACTATCACCCACTAGGGTTTCCTCTTGAAACCCTAATTTGGCCTATGTGGACCTAGCCTCTCCTTATCTTTCATAGCCCACACTCTCCCTTGATTCCAACACCATCACTCTCCTCAACCCACTCCAGACCGTATACCCTAACTCCTTTACTCCCATATGCAATAATGATACCCTAGCTGGTCACCCCCCCCCAAATCCTAATACACCCCTTTCTTCCACACCCTCTTCTTATACAAAACTCTACCCTCCATTTACCTTGACGCACACCCTTCATGTAGCACACTCCTAATCATAACTCAAAGTCCAACTAACCTCCTTAACCTCTCCTACAATACCCTTATACTTAGAGTTTTTCCTTAAAAACCCTAGTTACACTCTCATACATATTTCCATCAACCCATGTATCAACTCTTCCCCAAGCACTTTAATCACCCAAAATATACTTTCCTCTCTATTGTAAACCCTCAAACAAACGTTTCTTGCATAAGCCTTTTCCCTATGTAAATAACATATAACCCATGCAAGGATCACACTCCTTATGCATGATTTTTCTTTAATCCTTCATTTTATTATTTTCTTCCCTTATTTTCTCATCCATATTTCATAATACACTTAGGGATTTTTCCCACTTCTCCTTACTCACTCCACCCTCTTTGTTTCTTTTAGTTCCCCACAATCACTTAAACCCACCTAAGTCCTCTAAGCATGCATGTCATAACGTCTCAACCATACATAAGAGCATGTCACCCATAATAAGTCATATCACACATTTTACACATAATATAAATCATACTCAACATACCTTAGCTCTTTGCAAGACAAGCTACACCACACACATACTTACTTCACATTCACATATATGTAAACATCACATACTAATAAACCCATAAACACATAATACATAACATAACCCAAAGCCTCAATTATATCCTTACCTAATAGGACTATGGGCTTGAATCACACTCCTACACCTCCTTATGAGAAGGGGTTTGCTCACAACCTATAAAAATAGTATAACTAGTCATTTCACCTTCTTCTTACTCCTTTTTCCTTTTTCTTTATTTCCTTAATCAAATATTAGTGATGATAATAATAATAATAATAATAATAAAATATTAAAATAAAATATACTAAGTAGGTAGGAGGGAAAAGGGCACCACCCAAAGGGACAACAAACAAAGGGGTGGCAGCGGCAATGGAGACGTACCATGGTAGTGGTGGGTGATGTAAAAGGAGGGTTTTAGGGTTGGAAAATAGGAGAGGGATTAGGGTTTCTTATGTGGTAGGGTTTCTTGGGTCAGAGGGGGTTGTGGTGGTGGTGGTGGCCGCCTCATAGCGATGACACATAGTAGTGGTAGTGGTGGCGACCTAGAGGGAAATGAGAGAAAATAGGAGGGAGAATGGGGAAGAAAAAGGAAGTGGTGGTCTGGAAAGGTAGGGGAGGGTTTTCTAAGTAGGAAGGGAGGTATAGAGGGTGGTGTTTAATATGGTGGTGGTGGCGTACGGAAGCACAGGCGGTGGTGGGAGATATAAAAGGGAAGATTGAGCTGCCTACTTTCCATAGATGGGGAGAGAAAAGGAAGGGGAGTTAGGGGTAGGGGAGTGGGAGGGTGATGTAGGGAAGGGAAAGGGAGGGTGTGGTAATGGCGGTATAGTGAGATGATGATAGTAGTGGTGGCTGACTAAGCTATGCGAGTAAGGCTATAGAAAGGTGAATGATAGAGAAAAAGAGAGCAAATGAGGGATCGGGGAGGGGTATTTAATGGCTACTGACTGGCATGTAGGCTGGGGCAGCTGTGCGAGAGGGGAGATAGGGGTATAGTTTTTGTAGGGATGTAGGGAATTAGGTGGAGTTGTAGAAGGGAGGGGGACCATGTAGGGTAGTGCTTGCCACATGCCCTGTAGGTCCAAATAAGGAAAGGACGAGAGGAGAGAGAGGGGCGGAGCTACAAAGCAGCCATGAGCAGCAACTCCTATTGGTGGGGGGAGGGGGAAGAAAGGAGACAGGGGCAAAAGGGTTAATAAGGATAATAGAAAGGGATAACAAAGAAAAAGAAGGGGGAGGGGTGTGCTCATGCTAGGCCGCACTAGGGAAGAAATAGGAAAAAAAAGTTGGGCTAGGGGGAACAAAAGAAAGGAGGGGAAAAGGGAAGGAGTGGGTCGTCGTTGGGTGTAGCCTAGTTGGCCGAGGGAGGGGGAAAGGAAGAATAAAAAAAATTAAAGGAAGAAAAGGAGAAACAAAAGGAAGTAAAAGGGGAAGAAAAAGGAAAAGGAAAAAAAATGGGGTGGTAGGGTGATTTGGGATATCTTTGAGTTATAGGAATAATAAAAATTTATAATAATAATAATAAAATAATTTTTATTACTTTAAAAATTATTATTATGATTTACTTATAATTTATTTTAGTTTTTCAAATAAATTTAGCATTCACTAATTGGATCCTTACATCATTTTTCTTCTTTTATGGTTATAATTATTGTTATTATAGTATTATTATTTTATTTAGAAATGACATATATAATTAAACCTTATCTCATAATTCCTTATTTTATTCTTAAATGCTAAAATAAAGTTTTAGGGTATTACATTGACCAACAAGTTCCTCAATCATTTTGCCTCTTGAAAAGCTAATTCAAGGGTAATAAAGTAAGACTTCATCATAAACCGAGCAATATAATTCCACTTAGCAGACTTCCATAAAACAAATCCTCCTCCCAACATGAAAACATATCCCCTAGTGGAACTAACCTCATCATTATCAGAAATTTAATTAGCATCAATAAATCCTTCTAATACAGTAAGATAATTACAAAAATTCAAACAACCATCCTTAGTACCCTTAAGGTATGTAAGTAAGAGATGAAATATAGTCCAATGATCTCTATTTTTATTATGAGTATACCTACTTAGTCAACTCACAATATATGCTATGTCAGATGTAGTGCAGTTCATGAGGAACATTACATTAATTATGATTTTAACATATTCTTCTTATGAAACACTAGCAACTTAGTTATTTTACAAATGCATACTAAGATCGTAGAGAGTTTTCACATGTAATTTATCATGATAAACTTACTTTTCAAATATTTTATCAACATAGCATAACTTACCTAAGGAAACTCCATTATCATTTTTTCTTATTTTAATATGATGAATTAAATAAGTTTCCCCTATATCTTTCATATCAAAGTTAGAAGACAAAAATGATCTGGTCTCATTGACCACAATCCCATTAGTACTAAGATTTATCATGTCATCAATTTACAAACATATAATTACACAACCATGTCCAAACGACTTAGAGTAAACATAAGAATCATTATCAACTGAAGTTTAATCAAAATTTTTTATACCAATGTTTAGGAGCTTGTTTAAGGCCACAAAATGAAGTTCTCAATCTATACACTTTGTTTCGTTTACCTTCAACTACACAACCCAATGGTTTCTTCATATAGATTTCTTCTTTAAGGTCACCATTCAAAAATGCATTTCTAAGAACCATTTCATTGATGAAATACAATTCCATAGGTATCATACAAGGCCACTAAAGAATAAATAATGGAATTCTTAGTTATAGGAGATTAAGTATCGAAAAGTTCAAAATATTTATTTTGTTTAAAGTATACATTCACTAAATAAACCTTTCACTTGTCAATGGTTCTATTAGTTCTCAATATTTTTTAAAGAGACATTTACATCTAATTGCTTAACTCCTTTAAGGTATATCGACTAAATCCTATGTGTGATTTGACATTATGGAATCAAATTCATTTAATTACTTCTTTCTATAAGCTAGTATCAACAAAAGTTACTACTTCATTATATGATTTAGGATCTTCTTCAATAAAAAAGGCAAACACAAAGTCTGCACTCATCCTACGTATATCATCATTCTCATTAACAAAAGTATTCAAAAAATAAATTCCATAACTAGTTTCTATTATATTATTTTTAATTTTCCTAGGTTTAATAACACATCATCATTTACAACAACAGAGGAAGAAGACAGAGTGAAAGGCACAAGAACAACATTATAATAACTAGCTATATCACATGAATTCTTTTTCATGGGAAACATGTTTTCAAATAACTTTATATTCCTAGATTCACAAATAGAATGATCACTTAAGAATAGTAATCTAGAAGAAACAATGTTTTGAGCATAACCAATAAATGCACAATTAAATGTTTTAGTTCACACACCAATCCTTTTAAAATTAGGTAAGCTAACCTTTGATAGACACCCAACAATTTTAATATTTCTAGGTCAGCTAAAACACCTTTCCATAGGTCATTGGATGTTTTATCTAACATAACCAATAAATGCACAATTAAATGTTTTAGTTCACACATCAATCCTTTTAAAATTAGTTAAGATAACCTTTGATAGACACCCCATAATTTTAAAATTTCTAGGTCAGCTAAAAAACCTTTCCATAGCTCATTGGATGTTTTATCTAACTTTTTATTAGGAGTTTAAAAATATAATAAGTAGACAAAATAGATCCCCCCCATATGGTCAGACATATATAAACTGAAAAGTATAGAATTCATAATTTATTTGAGAATCCTAATTTTCTTTTAGCTAACATATTTTTTTGCAGGTTATAAGAGGATGATAACATGAATAATACCATGACTATCACAGATGTTCTTTAAGAAGCTAGTTTAATATTCATCAACCCTATCAGATCTAAGTCTCTTAATATTACAATATAACTAATTTCCAACTTCTACTTTATATTTTAAGAAAATATTTTGAGTCTCATCCTTAGACCTAAGGAGTTAAACTTTCTCTTATCTCAAACAATCATCAATAAAAGTCATATAATACAGTATGCCACCTCTACTTATAGCGTTCTTAAAATCATCTAAGTCTATATAGACTAATTCATGTTGCTCATATTTCTGTCAATAACATGTTTTAAAGGATTTCTAGTAAACTTAGCTTATTAGTGTCTATCACTTCAATTAATTCCAAACTTTTAAGTTTGTTCAAGGAAGTTATTCCCATATACCCTAGCCTGCCATGCTAAATATAACCAGATTCACATAAAAAGAAGAACCAACATATGTTATTTTGTTTAAATCAAATGGTAAAGTGTTCAATACAAACAAACCATCAACTAAATACACTTTACCCACAAATACCCTACTTTTTTATTTATTTTTATTACTACCTTATCAACACTAAACATGAGTTTTATACCAGCTCTAACTAATAAAATACCATATACCAAGTTCCTACACTAGGAAGGTACAAAGTAAACATCACTTGGTAGTATTCCCAGAGTAGAACCAAAAATAACACAATAGTGAACAAAGTCACTAAAATTTGGTAGACAAAGTTAATAAGATAAAACAATCATCAACAATAATCGAACAAAATCAAATTATTGAATAGAATTCACCCAAACACAACACTAAATTCAACATAAATTGTTATAGATAGTAAATTAATTTCTTCATATTTTAGAAGTAATATATGTAGCAATAAATATAAGAAAGCTGATAAATTAAACTAAATGAAGCTACGTAGAAAACTAATCAAAACCAATGTTGTTTTGAGAATTGAATTGCTTCCTTAAAGTAAATTTTGGATAAAGCTCTTTTCTAATCCCATATGCCATTTCATCTACAAGATTAACATGATAACCCTTTAATCTTGTACATTCAAGATTGAAGATTATGGAACTATAGACATTTTCCCAATAAGTGTTAAAAATTAAGGTCAATAGAGTGAAAAGTGTGCTTAGATTGTTCTTATTAAAAAAATTGATCAAAATTACATTATAAAGATAAAAGCTACACAAAATAATAAATACTCAAATAATACTCAACCTACCCACAATGTATAGGTTGTGTGCACCATCAAAATGTTCAAAGTTGAGTTAAAAATGGAACAATAAAATCAACTAAACAAGAAATAAAGAAAATAGAATTAAAATTTTAGCAAAACGGATGTTGAGCTTGGGTGTGATGGAACCATAACCCACTTGTATAAACAAACCCATCCCATCTTAGACCAATTGATCAAATAGATAATGGTAGTAGTGGGTGCATATGTGGTTATTAAGTCTATCCTATCACAGAGAAATTCATATAAATTAGTTAGAACACTCATGTGAGTAGGGAGATATACAAACATATAAAAATTCTTTCTTTCTACCAATGTAGGACAAAGAAAAACTCCCAAAAATAGGAAAAACATTAAAAGTTTTTCCATTGTGCAACATGAGCCCCATCAATAATGTTGTGTGCTTCTTCTTCTTCTTCTTCTTTTCTTCTTCTTCTTCTCTTTCTTCTTCTTATCTTTCTTTTTCTTCTCTTTCTTCTTATTCTTCTTCTTCTTCTCCCCCTCCTCCTCCTCCCCATTCTTCTTCTACCCATTAGAAAATTAGGAGAAAATGCATAAGAAAAAGGACATTTATCAATTATTTATAAACCTATATGTGTATAATTAATGTGCTTGCTGATGCATAAGTTTTTTAAAATGAAAGATGAAACATTTTTTTGTATATTTTAGCTAAGAAAATAATATAATAGTTAATGTATGCAATAGTAGTAGTGTTTTGTTAAAAACGTACATGTTTTTCACTATCCCCAATCCATAATAATCTTTATTATATTTTTGATTTATTATTGATAACATTTAACCTCATTTATTTTAGAAAATAGTGTAATAAACTAATTTGACATATTCATTTCACATCCACTAATAATTTAATTTATGGATACCTAACTTTTTCTATGTTTTATTTCGTATACATGTTATAAGCACTCTTGATATATTTTGTATCCCTTCATATACTAGTAAATCTTGATTTACTTGATTTGTTTTCCTCATATACATGATATAATTCAATTATTTTCCTTATTTCCACTTAGGACAGTCATATATAGAAGAAGATATCGGTTAGGACCAAGTGTTATGGAATTACATCTTCTATGTGTCATACAAATAAAGTGGAATAAGCTATAGAACTAGATCTATTTGTGTACGATAAAACATTTTATGAAAAGGCTACAATCATGCAAAAAAGCAATAAAAGAAGCACCAAAACAAACTCCAGAAGAAGCTTATCATCATGTGACTCCTACATTACTAATATTCATAAAGTCAACAAGATATCCATCCTTTATAAACAATGTAGTTATTCTAAAAATACAACATATTTAGCAAAAAACATAATAAATCATGAAGGATGCGCCACACATGCTCTCTAATCTCTGTTCTTTCTCTTTGTGATTTCAATGGTAAAGAAGAAAACCACTAAGCATAAGGTGGTTTGGCTTCATATATAGAGCAAACTCAATCGATTACTAAGATAACAGTTATAGATATTGAGGGATCTAGCAATCAAGGATATGTGTCATCCTCTCATTAGATAGTAGATAAATAATCCCTAATATTAAAAAAAATTAAGATTGAAAATGTGAGTGCAAGTGCTACGCCAAATTAGAATCGCCTTATTCTAGAGAATTGAAATACTCCAATATTGGAAAATGGTGTTCCTATACTAGAAAAACAAGATGGTTAAACTTGGAGAGATATTCTTGTGAATAATAGAAGACCAAAAAGTGGAATGAATTTGAAGTTTATTCTACCCCTAGTTGTTGATGAATCAAACAAAGCTCAGATTTAAGAGGACGAAATAGCTAAGGAACTAAAATGGTGGGAGTATAGCTTGGTTGGTCTAGAGACTAGATTTCAACAAAGTCATTACTAGATGACACAATTTGTTAGGGAGAAATGGAACTTCCTTACTATATTTCTTGAGGTGCTTTCTCATGATCAAATATTCTTATCTTCAAATTTTCATCTCAAGAGGATTAGTACCATGTTCTAAATAGATCTGATTGGAGTTTTGGGATCATACCAATGATACTAAGGAAATTGTCTCCTAAAGTGTCATTATCTACTAAGGACTAGAGGATCAAACCTTTGTGGGTTATTTTCCTTGGTTTTCCTTTACATTTATGGTTCGAGGATAGTTTGATCAAAATTGGTAGCCTGTTGGGATGACTAATGTGTGCAGATATTGTCATAGCCCAACGTGGGAGAGTCTTTTACCATCGTTTTCTCATTAAAATTGACAAAAGTATTCCTCTCCCTAAGATCATCACTATTTTATTGCCTAGAAGGAAGGAATTTTAGCATAAAGTGTCTTGTGAATGGAGGACTAAATTTTTCTCCTATCGTGATGCTATGGGACATGATTTTGTCAAATGTAGAGGAAGATTAGGATAAAAGGGGCAAAATTTTCAAATATAGAGAGTTAAACCTATGACTGGCAATGAATAAATTACACCTGATGAAGCTATAAATGAACCTACTACTCATATTTCTAATGCACCTTCTAGACCTAACTAAGAACTAAATGGTACTCTTAATTCAAAACAATATAAGGATTCTATTAGCAAACAAAGGCACATTAGTAAGGGTAAGGAGATAGAATTTTAGGGAGATAGTATGCCATACCTTTTGGCTCCTGACATTGGATCACCTGCATAAGGATGTCTAATTAAGAGACTAAAAGCTAGTGGGGTGGATAGCGGTGGTGTAAGCTATAACTCCCCTCCCACATGACTATAGTTACATGGAATATTAGAAGGTTTAATAAAACCCTCAAGCATATGGTTGTGAAGAACCTTGTGATAAACCAAAGAGTAGGGATTTTGGGACTTTTGGAAACTAGAGTAAAAAAAAGAAAAATGCTAATCGAATTATTCACAAGTTGGGGCTCAATTGGAAATAGGAGAATAACTATGAAAAGCATCATAATGGCAGAGTTTGGCTTCTTTGGGATGATTCTCTTTATAATATACACAATGTAGAAAAGATAGCTTAGGGGATTCATTGTATTGATACTTGTTTGCATTCTTAGAAGAAATTTATGCTTACTGTTGTTTATACATATAATGATGGTAATATAAGACTTAATTTATGGGATTGGATGACTAGTTTAGCTAGTAATATTAGTATTCCCTGGTTAGCTATTGGAGATTTCAATGTTGTAGCTACAGCTCATGAAAATCTAGGTGGGAACATTGATGCTTAGGATGCTCTTGATTTTACCTATTGTCTTCAAATATGTGGCCTTAGGGATATTCCTATTGTTGGGACCAATTTTGCTTGGACTAACATGCAAGAGCAAGGCTCCAGAGTCTATTGTCATATGGATAGAGGACAGGAAAATAGTGAATGGCTTGATTTATATCCTATGAATAAGATACATATAGTGTAGAATCCTACATCAGACTATGTTGCACTAGTTGTTCATTTGAATGTGATGCAAACATTGGGATCAAACCCCTTTAAATTTCTGAATCTCTAGGTAGAGAAGGAGGGTTTCATGGACTTGGTGAATAGAATTTGGTAGGAAAAAGTAGAGGGGACCAAGATATATTATTGTGTTTCTAAACTCATATTGCTAAAGTTAGAATTGAAGAAATTTAATGATGACCATTGTGGAATTATTATCCAGCCAGTCATAAAAGCTAAACAAAATTTGTAGGATAAGGCTATTGCTTTGAGCTATAATCCTTTCAATCAATATCTAATCACAGCTGAAAGGGTGGCTTGCTTGGATTTGGAGAAGAAAGCAAGAGATGAAGAGGTATTCCTAGAGAAAAAGGCTCACATCAATTATGTCAAGCTGGGAGATCACAATAACAAATATTTTTATGCTAGTTTGTAGGGTAGGAGAAATCATAATAGAATCATAGAGTTACTAAATGATTAAAATAGAGTTCTCTTGGGAGAAAATGAGATTAAGGCTAAGATAGTGGGATTCTATAAGAAGATTTTAGGTTCTAAAAATGCTAAACTTAATCATATAAATATGGTAGCCCATTTCCTAGGTCCTACTTTAAACACTGATTAGAGACAAGTCTTGATGACACATCCAACTGATGAAGAAATAAGAAGAGTAGTTTTTCTATAGGGAACTGTAAATCCCCTAGACCAGATGGGTTTAAATCTTTCTTCTATAAAAAAAACTTGGCCTATAATTGGAAAAGACATAATAGCGTGATGTAATGTTCTATACGAAATCTTCTCTATGGCCTGAACACTAGAATACAACAAGTGCTACACTGGATTGTTGGGGATCCTAGGTAGCTTTTGTAAAGGGGAGATATTTAGGAGATAATGTTATTATGGCCATAGAATTGGTTAAGTACTATGAAATAAAAGTAGTGTCTCCTCAGATGATGTTTAAAGTGAATATCCAAAAAGCATATAACTCATTGGAATGACCTTTCTAGCAACAGATTTTACTTGCTTTTGGATTCCCTTATCACTTAGTAGATTATGGAATGTGTTTCCTCGGTTAGAGTTTAATTCAATGTGAATAGGTCTTTAACTAATCCTTTTAACTACAAGAGGGGGCTAAGGCAAGGAGACCCTCTTTCTCCTTACTTATTTGTGATTGCTATGGAATATCTTCACAGGGATATGCACCAACTTTAAAATGATAATGGATTTGTGGGATACCATGGCTATTAAAAATTTAGGATAATTGATCTTTTTTTTGCTGATGACCTGCTTTTGGTTGCTAGAGGAGATTTTCACTTAGCCAATCTACTAAATTAGAAGTTAAAGGAGTTTGCAAGATGCTCAGGATTAAAAGCTAATCTTACTAGGAGCTTGGTTTATATGGGAGGTGTCCTTGATGTTGATTAAAAATAGATATTAGAGATCTTACAATGTGATGAAGGAATTTTCCTTTTAGGTACCTTAGGGCGCCTCTTGCAGCTGCTCGGTTGGGGATCAATCATTTTCAACCTCTGATCGACAAGCTCAGTACCTAGATTCTTCTTTAAACCAACAAGCACCTAAGTTAAGCAAGGAGAATTTGGATCATTAATTCAGTGATATTTGGTATCCAAAATTTTTAGTCCCAAATTTTTATTCTCCCTAAAACTATTATTGTACATGTTAAGAGTATATGTAGGAATATTCTATGGACTAGCCTAAATTCAGCATCTTGAACGGCTTTATTTTCTTAGCAGCAGGTTTGCCTCACTCTTAAAGAAGGTGGTTTGGGTTTGAAAAACCTATATTATTAAAATATTGCAGCTATTGGGAAGAGATTATGATAGATGATGTATAATAAGGAGACTCTGTGGATCAAACATTTCCATGGATATTAAATCAAAGGTGCAAGGTTGAGTGAAGTTCAAAGCAAACCTTAGTAGTCTTAGATCTTTAGAAGAATCCTGAATCTTAGAAATGGATTACTTGATGCAATCTAGTGGGAAGGAGGTGCTACTAAAGGGGTTTACAAAACTTGAAAAATTTATGACATGATGTGGTTGCAAGAGGATGTCAAACCTTGGCATAAGTCGGTGCATAAGTATATAGGAATACCCAGACATAAAATTATTCACTAGTTTTTATGCACAAAATCACATGTTTCTTGAGCTAATCTTAGGAAATGGGGTGCTACTACTAATTTGAATTGTGGCATTTGTTCCCAGGAGTAGGAAGACTAGAACCATCTCTTTATGCATTGCTATTATGCTACAAACCTTTAGCACAATTTGGGTAATTGGTTAGACATTTGTCCACATTGTTGTATATGGGATCAACTTCAAACCTGGATTATTCAAAGGAGGAAATATAGAAGAGGAGAACAGAAGGTTATAAGGATGATGACTTCTGCAATTATCTACATGATTAGGCACCTAAGGAACCATGCAATATTCCAAGCTAAAGTCCCTCATGTGACAAAAGTGACTCGAACAATCATCCTTCAAATTTTCATTAGTCTTAGTTTATCCAAGAAGAAGGAGAAATATGGAGCTTTTTTAGATAAACTTGATAGGTTTGTGTAACATCTTATGTTTCTTTTGATGTTTTGATGTACATGTTATCAAGTTTTGGTATTTAAAAAAATGTAGTTATTCCATCATCATTGAATCAACATGGTCAGCCATCATCTCTAAATCATATAACTGTTAGTTGATCATCATTTAGCTTGCCATCATCTAAAACTACATAATGCATCTATCATCCTTAACCCATGTGATTTAGCCACCATATATAGATAATAAATAAACAACCTGTAAGGGGACAATAAGTGTTTTGGATCAAAAGAGGAAAAAAATAAACACCAAATTTAAAGTGGTTCAGGGATAAAATTCATCTACATCCATCACCAAAAGGTATTTACCTTTTGGATTTTAAATCTTTGATGTATTTTTATTGATGATATCTCTCTCTATATATATGAGCTTATCAACTCAATGATCTCTCTAGTGATAATTTACAATATAATCTATTTACCTCTCCTATATTCTTAACAAAAGATTATCTAGAAGAATGTATTGTAAATCACAATCTCAAGTAATGAGCTGTGTAAGAGTGTTGTGGTTTATTATAAAGAATCTCACAAATAATGCAAATTTAAAAGTGTATGAGCAATTTATGAGTGTAATATAGCTAAAAGAAACAAATATAGCAATAGAAAATCTTAGTTTAGCAAAGTTTAATGAGCAAAAGAACTTTGTGAAAATATCAACAAAGTAAGATTTTGAAAGTATATAGTTGAGAATTAATTATTAAAGTGAGTAGAGAGTTAAATGTGCAATGAAGAGGAGCTCAAAATTTGGTGTTATTATGTCCATTAAATGTTATATATACCATGAGCCAATAATGTGGATGTTAGGATAACGAGCATATAGAAATTGTGGGAGCAACATCCATTTCCACGTCTAACACAAGCCCTCCTCCCCATTGGTTTCCTTTTTTCCCTCACCAACTTATGCACACACACACACACACAAACATATATATATATATATGCATATGTTTATGTGTGTGCGCGTGTTTATGCATGTGTACACCCTCTTCTCCACCCTTTCCTTCTTTCCCTTAGTTTCCCTTATTTTTATCAACGAGAACAAGCTAGCTGACTACCTCCTCCTTCTTTTTCCTCTACCTTTTTCCTACCCTATTTTTTCCTCCCTTCATTGAACTACACAACAACCACCTGAGCCTTCATTTCTTCTCCTTATTCCCTTCTTTATCCCTTTCCTCTTTTTTTATACCTTACCCTAGCCACCATCCATTTCAATTTCTTAGACTTATTGACCCCATCTATAATTCACTTAGAAACCACCAACCACTTCATACTACCAGCCACTGATCCTATATCTACCACACCACCGCCACCTTACCTATCAACCACCATCATCCCCAAGTTGTGCCATTTCCTTCATCATTTTGACCCTGATTTATTATTGTGAGGCATACACTCATGCATTTATGCACATGCCTCTGTTGTGTACATCCTTCCCTAATAGTGCCCCCTTGGTCTTTTCCTCATGCAATGTCGTGCCCTCCATTATGCACCACTACTTGCATGAGCTCTTTCACATATTCCATTACTTCCATTTGCTCCCTTTCTTTTGCCTTAGTTTTTCTTAGCTTATTTTCCTAAGCTTAATTTTGATATATTTTTTTGGCTTCTAGGTGTTATTTTGGTTATGTTATAGAAGGATTCTTAAGACATATATTCTTAGAGTTCGGAGATACTTTCAGTAAGGATATATGCCATAGCTAGGGCATTTATATGTAACATGTATATTTGTATGTGATATTATTTTTGGAATTACAATATTCGTAGTGTTATTATGATAATAGTTCTTTATGATATATTGTGTCATATGATGAAAAGGTGAAAACGTTATAAAAGCAAGTGTTATGCATGTTGTTAGTTAAACCTATTTTATGAAACACGAAAATCAACATGAATTGATATCTCAATAGATTTATGTGGGGTATGTTGGGGGTGTGGGTATAAACACACACATACACACACACCACATAAAGATATGTATACATACATACATGTACATATACATATACATATACATATACATATACATATACATATACATATACATATACATATACATATACATATAATGGTTATGTATTATCATAAGGATATGGGTTAAAGATTAAAAATCATTTTTAATGGGTCTCATAAATGTTTTAAGAAAATATGGGTATTTTAGCTATCTTATAGGTAATTTTTTCAATATGGGTCAAATATGAAATCTTAGGTATTTTACTATGAAAGTTATTTTAAAATATACTAAGTATATTATTTTGAATGCTTTGAGTGATTATAAATGATCTAAGTATTTTAAAATGAGAAAATTAGCTTACATTAGAAATAGTAACCCTACAAATAGGATCATTATCACATGTGTGAAATATTAGAGTTCAATGTTTATTTCAAGATATGCTGTATTTATTATAATTTTATGAATGTATATCAAATTTTGTGGTTATATGAGTTTTGTGGAAAGAATTATGCTTAAATTATGAAATTAGGATTTTGTGGGAAATTATGAATAGTAATCCTAATGTAAGACATTATTGTATGTGGAAGATGTATGATTTATACCGTGATTTTTGGATATGTTAGCGATAATAATATTCTATGAATGGATGTTGAGTTTGGTGACAGAAAGAGTACAAAAGAAGAAGTGATGATTAACCTGTGAAATTAGGGTTTACTAGGGTAAAAATGACTCATGTCCATAGGAAATATATTACTATTCTTATAGTTGTGTTTTATGTGTTCCAAACATATATGTTAAAATGGGTCATATTCCTTTCATGTCTATATGTGTGCTTTCATGATGAATTTTAGCTAAATAACCATGATTAAGACATTTATCATTTAAAATGGAAGATAATATGAGTTAGGACTAGTTCAACCTATCCGTTCCATCGGATTAAAATAGTGGTTAGGAGCTTTATTCTTTGGAGTTATATATTGTTGATTCTATTCCATTAGTTGAGAATAATGGAGCCAATGGAATCATTTTGAAATCAATCATCAAAATGGTCGTAATTATTGATAATATATTAATTACATTAAGTAAAAGACCACATGAGTCAGGACTAGTTATAGTTTTTTGTTTTGCTAAAAAAGAATAGAATCTAAAAGCTTTATACCCTAGGGTTATATATTATTGATTGTGTTGTACCAGTTGAGAATAGTGTCTGGGTGTTTTATGCTTTGAGGTTTCATAATATTGATACAATTCTGCTAGTTGAGAATAGTGGCATGGAGCTTTACACCTTGAGTTATATATTGTTGATAGTATTTCACTAATTAAGAATATTGGGGATTCTGAAATCAATATAAATAATATTATAGATCTTGATTGCATCATGTCATCAAACTTGAATTCATTTATTATCTTTCACCATCTAATGCTAAATTACACATGCTTATTCTTCTATAAGGCACTATGACTGTGTATAACCTTATCATAACTCTATTATTACCTTACTCAATGCACAATGGATTCATCATTCTTTTTGGGTGTTTCAAATTTCCACAAGTAGAAAGCCCTATTGAGTTTGTGCAGGCCATTGAAGATCCACAGGATGATTTTGCTACGTATGATGCACTATTTTGGGAGGAGTGACTATTTTATCTCTAGGGCTTGTGCCATAGATTCAAGTTATATAATTCATAGTTGTGATACAAATGCCTTTTGGGATTGTTTTTTTAGAGTATTCCTCTATGTATTGTAAATATTATAATCAAATTTAACCTCCAAACTCTTGTTTATTTTTATGTATTTCTTGTATTCTCTATTTTATCATGTTTCTAGTAGTTAATATTTTTACCTCAAATTTTATTTAAGGATGAAAAGATAATCCAGACATACATTGAGTGTAATGGTAACACCCAATTATTTTATTTTACACTTTTGATTAAATGAAAATATTTAGTTGTAAAATCTAGGTTGATATAAGTTGGTATTATAACTTAGGTTATGATTATTGTGTTTTAGTTTAAAAAAAAATGCTTATCTAATTTTATCATTCTATTTATTATTTTAAGAATATGAAATATTTAAAAAATATAGATTGACTAGTGAGGAATCGAGAATGAGTAGTCTATGTGGCCATTAAATGTGCTTATGTGTAAACAATGGTAGTAAGCTAGGAATACTTTATCCTCACATTTTTTGTTTATCTTTCTGCTAGCTCACCATGGTGTTGAATGGTCGCATAGACCATTAGGAGGATACATATGAAATCAATAGGAATCCACCACCACCACCTTATCCATAATTGCTACCATGACCTCTGTATTACCTATAGGATGGAATCAGAGATGACTAAATTTGGAGGGTTACTAAAAATCACTCACTGATCTACACTGGTGATGAGGATATTGTCATCCTTGAGGAATGGATCAAGGACATGGATAGGACATACGAGGTAATTGACAATCCAATTGCTTAAAAGGCAAGAATCACAATTTACTTCCTTCCTTTGGAGAGCCACACACGCTTTGTGGGTAGGTCGTCGAGCATAAGGAGGACCGTCGATATCTAGAAAGGAATTTAAGTTGATAATCAACATGATGTTTTTTCTAGACAGCCTAAAAATTGATAAGATAAATTAGTTCATGCAACTAACCCATGGAAGCATGACCGTATAAAAGTATCACACTTTCTTCATGGGGCAATTGATGTTGTAATGGGCATAGTGGCTAGCGAATCAACGATTGTTTACCAATTTAAGTAGGGGTTCCATTTCAACATCAATAAGATGATGGATTTGGTGGCCTTACATGACATGGCCACCTTGTATGAGTGAGTGTGTGTCATAGCTACTAGGGTATTAGAATAGGCTCCTTCCATAGCAAGAGGAATCTAGATACATAAAGTTCTAGAGGTAGGCTCTTGTTTCGAGGAGGTAGAACTTTGGGGTTCCTAGAAAGGATTCAGTTGAGTGGTCTTATCAGATATTAGGATATGCTAAGACATATTATCTATCAACAATATGGTTGAGATCATCTAGAATGATACTATAAGGGCACTTTCTCATTATTAACTTTGTGGCAGAACACCTTCGACCTTTAGAGTGTCAACAACAGATGGGTTAGTTCTAGCTGTAAGGTTGATAGTTTTAGTATAGGGAACCGTTTATACTATAATAGTAGTCTTATCAACAACAAACCTACCAAACACTGCATTAGCAACAAATTCACATAGGATTATTTGTAGTCCTTATATAACCTCAAGAGCCTATAGGGAGATCACAAGAGCCTCACCCATTTCCTTAGGAAGGATGATAAACTCAAGGTGTTAGAGGGTATCATTGAGGATACTAGGGTGGATGATTACGTGGGGGCCTGAATGTCATCAACTAGGTAGAGGATAATTGATAGCTGGATGTGGTCATTGGTATATTCACCATCCTTTCCTTATCAGTATATGTGTTTTTTTATTCAAGTGATTCATTATCATTCATATCTACTAATTTTATTGCTAGATCTACCCCATCTCCATAAACTAGTGTACCTATATCAGTGATGTTACGTGGATAGATTTGATCACACTAGTCTCTACTCAAAAGTTGCTTTATAAATAGATATGGTAGAATTCCTAGTAGACTTGATTGAGATGGATGTGGTATTGATACCCTTAAAGAACTACCATTCTCAAACTTGAGGCATTTTACTTGAAATATTAGTATTTTATTATAGTGATCATGAGACCTCAAAATAATCATATAGATCTAATTTCCATACTTAACTATTTTTACCTATTTCCAATTATTCAAGACACCCATAATCAAAGAAACATTCTAAGGTTAACATTAGAAATCCTCTAAGGCCATCGTAGGCTCAATTATCCACACTTGGACAGATTAGGCCAAAAATGGCCAAAATACTTCATCTGCCAAAAATTAACACATCATCATAACTACCAATTCCATTTTCTTTATATATTTGTCATGAAATGACTAAAATATAATAATTAATTTATTTGATGTGCTAATAAATTACCAAATACGATAAATGACCATTTTGCTCTTATACATAGTTTTGCATGTGAAACCCAATCATATTTTTATAGATCATCAAATCACATATTCTCATGCTCAAAAATAAATAATACATATTAGGCATTTTTATCACACAATTATCATGATATATTTAGAATGACCAAAATTACCCAAGGGCATATAATACAAATAATCATGCTAAAACATGCATTTTTAAAACATCAAATCACACATCTCTATACTTAAAAATAATTGAGACATATTAGGCATTCTTATCAGATTAGATATCATAATGTGCTTAAATGACCAAATTACCCTTATGGAACATGATATTAATATCTATGTTAAAAATATTCCCAAGCATTCTCAACTTATCATAATGGACATACATGACATGAATAATTTATTTATAAAATCCTCTGGCTACATGGGGAGTGTGAGTTCAGAGTTGCATGAGGGCTTCAATGTGGAGTTAACTATCTCGATTGGGGTGATGGTAAGAATAGTGGTTTTCTACAACAACGAGGGAGGCAAGGGTGTATGGTGCTAGGTTTTTGGCTTAGTTGGGGAGGAGATGGAAAGGGTAGCACCAAATGTTGATGCAAGGAGGAGGATGAGGCTAGTAGAGCTGATCATCTCAATGGGTTAGGGAGCTGTAGTAGAGGTAAGTTCAAGGTAGGTGGTATTAGAAGCATTCTCTAAGGCTAGGTTAAGTTGAGTAGTGAGGCTATGGTGTTGAGTGGAAGATTTTAGAGGATCAAATATGGAGTGGTGAGGTGTGGGGTGCATTGAATGGGCCATGTATGGAGTTAATGGTGGTGGTGTTTGTCAACAGTGAAAATATAATACCCCCAATATTTACCATTGATATTTCATTTTAATGTAAGATCATTTAACCATAAGGAGGGTTATTACCACCATAATTGGTAAGTCTAGCCTCAGGCAATCCTTGCACCAACCATAAGACAAAACAAAAATAGCATGCAAACCATAATAACATAATAAAGTACCAATTCATAACATAATTAGGGTTAAGTGTTTGTTTCTAAAGGAAATAATATAATACATAAACATTTCTCAATAAAAGTAAAAGTTAATGTAAAGAAAATTGAAAAAGACAATAGTTGATACCTCATAATGATAAGGAGATAAGTAACTAAATAAAAAAGTTATATACGAGAAAGTGTTCTAAATTATATGTGTGTATAACAATTAATAACAAGATTTCCATTATATTTTTTTTTTACTTCTAAATCATCTATGTTTAGAAAATATTTATCAAATATGCTCTCCTTAATTTTGTTAATAATGATAAATATACATGTTACTCCCATAATTATAAACACCATTTCTTACATTACAAGGAGCATAACTAGTAGTAATGGTGACAGGTGGGGTGATACCCCCTTTTTGTTATCACTTGAAAAAAAATGAAACAATTGTGTATGAAACATAAAAAAAATGAAAAGCATAGGATGTTACTGTCATACTTAGTATAATTCCAGCTTCATCTACCATTCTTATATTAAGTGCTAAGGTTAAAATTTTACGCTGTTTAAATTATGAACAACCAACAAAAGAAGCATCTAAGAGATTATATTAAATTGTAACACTATTCTAATATATTTTAAAAAGATCAGATAAATATTATAACCATCAAGGAGAAGAAATATAGCAAGTGTTATGAGAGTCTAAGGAGTATCCACATTAGAATATATTATAGTAAATAGTGTAGAGTCATACATCTTAGCCCAAAACATTAACTATCAAATAGAAGTCTCATAGAAATATTACAAAATTAGAAATTTCCATTAAATAGGAAGGGGGAAAAAAGGGAATACAATATTATGACAGTATTGAGAAACCCACTACGCAACACTAAGCACGTAATTGGTAGCATAAAGGAAACATAGCATATACACATTAAAATGTACTTGAGATAATGAAACACAATTAATCATACACAAGAAGAATATTACATAGGACACATTCTCATAATACCATTACACTTAATAATATTTGAAACACGATAACTAATTCATTCCAAGGGTGTTTCTCAAGGGGAATACATAAAATCATACTTTACCATTTCTAAAAAAATCAACCACATCTTATAAATATTAGGGTAATGAAAAAAAAATAACTACCAACTAACCAACCATACAAATCATACTAATTAGACCAACAAATATCAAATACCGTAGGTAGGCCATAAAGGCAATCACTAAGCCAACAATTGAAAGACCATATGTAGGGCATGAAGGTAACTCCTAAACTGACAATATGATTCATACCAAAGGTTAAAAAATAAAGGTTACTTATTTATTATTTACTTTACATAAGGAAAAATCATATTAACCTAGAGAGACTAACATACAGAAAAAGTTAGTATAGTATCCTAATGACTATCCACCTAAGGGCACAAAGGTACCCTAGTTGCAATGGCAAAAGAAAGAAGCATAGTGATCTATTAATAAGAAAATCGATATGGGTTGATTTGATTGAATTAAAGGGCCCTACAAGTATCAATATATATATGATTTTTACAAAATGAGGGAGTCATAGGGTATGTTTTGTAATAATTTTTCCACCCTTTGAGATCACACACGACTTGCTTGAGTTTAACTTAAAAAGGGCTCTAATATCTTATGAACTAATATTGCTTACACTCTTATGACACCTTATAGACTAGATGCTTTTACTTAGTCAATTGCAAAGCATGTGTAGGAACGATAGTAACAAAACATATCAAACCATATCCTTAACCTGCCTAGACTAGAGGAGCCACCATCTCAGTTGTCATCAAGGGTCTGTAGCACTAACAAAAGAAGAATTCCCAAATCCCTAAAGTTGTCAGCATTCACCGAAGGACCACTACAGAGCACTCCCACCAAACATAGGGTACAACCACTTGATGTACGGTATAACTACCCAATATAACACTAAGGAACACCTATCCCACCAACATGTTTTGAAAATTATAAATAACCCTTAGAGATAGAGACAAAAAAAAGGAGGATGGATAGGGAAGGAGAAAACACCGATAGAGTATCAAAAGAGAAAGGAAGAAGAAGAAGAGTACCGGAAAGTCTACCAAGGGAGGAAAAAGAGGAATGAGAGATTATGCTAAATAGGAGTTAGATTATCGTAATCTACCCAACCCCTTCCCTTATTTATCCCCACTATAATCTTTTTTGGCTAAAGGAGATTTAGCATTAGCTAAACTTCTTGGTGAAAGGAAAATGTTAGGTAACCTTTATTACTACAATCAATGACATTGTAGTCATGTTTGGTTGAATGCTATTTCATTTTTTTGAGATTCATTTTTTGAAGTGTTGAATGTTGGCCAAAGTAGGCACTCATTTGAATTATGTATTGACTATGATAATGTATACAACTTACAAGGACAAATGATGAAATGGTTAGCACTAAAAGGTGAATAGACCTTGTCATTAATCCTCAAAAACTCACTACATGACATTACCTTGGCCCGTGCATTGTGATGGAGACAGCTTAAGAGTATGTTTCACCACTAAGTTAAATCCACTTTGTCTAGAAGGATTAATATCTGTTAAGCTTGGCATGCTATGAATTATCATAGGGTGCATGCACTTGGTGTTAACAATTTCCCTCTAGCGACTCTATCTTCTAATCTCCTTTCCATATATCTTGCATTGATATTAGTAAACTCCTAAGAACTCATTTACTTCATTATATTCTCATTATCACCCTACCAATATTTCATTACATAGTTAATTTCACAAAACACTTGAATTTAGTAAAACATATTTCATTTAAGTCCCCGTGGCATCAACACTAACTCATCACTTTATTACTTCAGTTGATCATGTATACTTCATCGATTGTGTTGTGCTCCATCATTAGTATTACCCTACCAAGCATTGTTAAAACAAGCACACACTATGTTTTTAGAGCTATTGTTGGAGACATTAAATTTTGAAAAATGCTATATATTGAAGGATAATATACTATGAACTTCTTAGTACATAGTTAAAATTAGAGTTTTTATAATTTTTAGTTTCTTTTATTTTTAAAGGACTAACACTTGCATGATAAAAATAGATCAGAGTGCCCTAATACAAATTGATCTAAAGATTGAGCACATCCTAAGGAGAAATCGGGCAGCTTTGTATCCTCAATAAAATCAATGAGAAGGATAAACATTAGAAAGTTCTAGAAACATGAGTCATTTAGGCCCATAATAGCTTTAAAATGGCAACAACACACTACTTGTGGCACAACCAAATAAGAGGGAAGGATTACCCATGATCTTACCCCCTCACATCAACATAAACCCTATGGGAAAGTAAGCTCAACCTATAAGTGACGATCGGAACACAACCAATTGAGATTATGTCGTGCTAGTCCAAGAACACCTTGACTCTACCATCAACCATCCAAAAATATAAGCCCCTTAATTTGAGCTTAAACTTGTCATGTTCCATATGCTACAGACCATAGGGTAATTTAGTGGCTAACCCATTAAAGACCCACGCCTTCATCTTAGAGCATTTATTCAAGTTAGGGACACCTTCAAAATTTAGGGATTTTTAGAAACCTCCCTATAACTTAAGCTATTCCCTAAGAGAATGTGCTAGGTAGTGGCTAACATCCTTACAAACTGATTCAATCACCTCTTGGGATAACTTAGTTTAAAATTTTCTGATGCAATATTTCCCTCCTAACAAAAATGTCAAGCTTATATATAACATTACAATAGCTTTGCAAGAACAAGATAAGACACTCTATAATGAATGGGGGAGATTTAAGGAATTGTCCAAACAACATAATCTCTCATTGGTTGCAAATAGAAACACTCTACCATGGACTAAACCCTTAGACCTATAAAATTATTGAGACTATAGACTTAAACAACAAGCAATGGGGTAGTGCCAGGAGGGTTCATAGGGTGAGAGTAGCAGGAGAATTCCATGTAGAAGCCATCACATCCCCAAGATATGAGGTATCATCTATGTCTAACCTATTAAAAAATATTCCTAATGATACTAAGAACCCTAGAAGAGATGGTAAGGAGTAGTTTAAAGGGTTACCTACAAATCAGGTATGGAAATTACACCTGCCTACCAACAGGATGGAACTAAGGAAGAGCACCACCTTAAAAAATAGGAAATAATGTAGAATCCTTAGAGAGAAGGTCAAACCATGCACCTTCCCAACTATAAACTAATCCTACCAAAACTCCTCAAGAAGACAACACTTCAGCACTTGAGCCACAAAAGAATAGTAAGTCATTATCGAACATCATTCCTAATGTAGGAGTAAATACTCAAGAATTAGCTTTCATAATTATGGAACCATTTATTCTTCATTTGAAAAGTTTCTCTCACAAATTTGAAGAGCAACTGATGGTTACGTTTCTTGAAACATAATAAACATGCAATTAAGTGTCTACATGTATGTGTATGGTATGCATGGCAGGCAAAAAGGGAGTAAATACATGCATGGGGAGTATATTGGTAGGATTTTTGAGAATTATTACGTAATTTAGCTAATTTATTAATTAATTAATAAATTAGGAGAATAAATTAAACATAAAGTTAGCATAAAGTAGCATAAAATTAATATAAAGGTAGCATAATATCTTTTAGCTTGGAATCTTTTGGAATATGCGTTAGCAAGTGGTAGAGTGGTTATAATATGTATTAATGTTGAGTATATTGTATTAGGAATGAAGAATTAAATTTGAAGATCAACATTGAATGAATTATACGTGAGTTCAAGCTCAAGCAAATCAAATTAGTGTGAATGGTTTAGCTTGAAAGTTTTAATCTCTTCGTCTGTGTGAATTAGAGATTAATCCATATCTTTTCTACTATTATTAATCCATAATATCCTTCCATAACTAAGATTAAAATCCTACTCAAATTCATGGTTAATCAAATCCTTAATTTGATATATACAACCAATGCTCTGAACCTCCCATTTGAAACCCTCACCTTCCCACACAAACCAAATGCAACCTTATTCATTATTTTTTAACCAAACTCTAACCCTAACCCAAAACCATGACTCTAACCTTCATCTAAAACCTAACCTTTGAGGCTTAACTTTAGCATCATACCACCATTGAATGCATATGATAATTAGTAAACAACATTCAAACCATCATCATCATTAAATCACCATCACCAAATCATCATCATCATTCCTCTACCATATTCAAACTATCCTCATCCTTATTACACCACATTCAAATATTTAATTTCCTAATTAATCATCAATTATCCTTTATCTTAATATCTAAACCCATTTCGAGCATTAATCCCATATAGTTGAGAATAACACTGTAACACCCCCAAATTTACTACTGAAAAATTTCGTTTAAGACAAAGGTTTTAGCGGAAGCGAAAGAATTAAAACCATAAACTTGGGGGTATTACCGGCACACTTAGTACCAGACCGGTTCACTCCTACCGTTCCGATACTAAGTGCTAAGGCTAAAATATACAATCGTTAAGTAAGAGTCACCAAAACATAGGTCCATAGTTAACATAGACCATTCACGAAAACCACGAGTCAACAACAGTTAAAATATCATTTAGGAATACAACTTAGAGTACGGTTTCAAAGCAAGGAGCGTAGTAAAAAATATAGCCAATAAAACAGATCCCAAGGGACCAATATCCGGATCCCCTACTCACTTAAGCCAAGCCTTCCACCCCACAATAGTAACCGATCAAACCTGCATAGGAGGTCTGCTCCCCACCATTGGTGGATCATCATAGGACCCATTCAATCAAGGTAGTATCAGTACGGGTCCAATACTGAGTAAGGGCGTTGGTGCGCTAAGGCCAAGCATACAATCATACAACATGACATACGTAGCACCCTCATATAGACAACATGCAATAACCAGCAAGATAAGGCCTGAATACTTTTCTGTGACCTATTATTATTTCTCATTAATAATAATACGTTCATTCCACACACATTCTTTAATAGTCCGTGTGATTGCGGGAACCCCACTATTATAGCCGGTGGAACGGTCACGAGGGCCATGCCCTGCCACTATTATAGCCGGTGGACCGGTCACGAGGGTAACATACCCTGCCACTATTATTTGCCGGTGGACCGGTCTGGCCCCGACTCACAAGGTGTTCCACTGTAAATATTCGTATCTTTCCCAGGTCTTATCATCATTCTGATTAGTTTGTTGAGCACGGAATCCCCCACTATTATAGCCGGTGGAACGGTCACGAGGGTCATGCCCTGCCACTATTATTGCCGGTGGACCGGTCACGAGGGTAACATACCCTGCCACTATTATTTACCGGTGGACCGGTCTGGGTCCGGCTCAACATCTTTCTCTGTAAGTAGTTAATGTCTTAACATATCTTATTCAAAAGGTTTTCACCAAGGATACATATAAATCATTCTCTTTATGCTTTACACATCGCAACCAATAAAATTCTGCATTCATAACTACCCTTTAATCGATAATACACATGATAACGCCAAACAACTCTAAGCAGTCATAACCAACCCGAATTGTCCACACCAACCCGTGGTTAACCACTCTCATCCCTATTTTACCATAACCACCGTACTTAGCCATCCCAAACCTTAATTATCCTCAACAGTCACAATTGGTTACTCCATCCCTACTTAATCACAACGCCCCAGAGTTAATCACTCCAAACCCTGATTCCATACGATCATTAACTCCCATGCAAAACCCTAATACCGCCATACCAACATTAATACCACCATACAACCCATAACACCACCATGTAAACCCTAATACCACCATAAGTCATTAATACCACTATACAATCGTTAATACCGCCATACGAATATTAATACCACCATACAAACCCTAATACCACCATGCACACCCTAATACCACCATACAACATCATTACCTCCATAACATCACAATTACCACCATACAACATTAATACCTCCATAAAATCACAAATACCACCATACAACATTAATACCTCCATAAAATCACAATACCACCATACGAACCCGAATACCACCATAAGCCATTAATACCACTATGAAATCATTAGTACCACCATGCGAACATTTATGCCACCATTCAAACCCTAATACCACCATGCAAACCCTAATACCACCATACAACCCTAATACCACCATACAACATTAATACCTCCATAAATCACAAATACCAACATACAACAGTAATACCTCCATAAAAACAAAAATACCACCATACAACATTAATGCCTCCATAAAATCACAATACCACCATACGAACCCGAATACCACCATAAGCCATTAATACCACTATGAAATCATTAGTACCACCATACGAACATTTATGCCACCATACAAACCCTAATACCACCATGCAAACCCTAATACCACCATACAACCCTAATACCACCATACAACATTAATACCTCCATAAATCACAAATACCACCATACAACAGTAATACCTCCATAAAAACACAAATACCACCATACAAACTTCAAGACTCCTATGATGGTTCCCAACTCATATTGCCATTTATCCTAACATGCATGTCCTAGTGGGCCATAACCTAATACATTATAAACATCATACATATACATGTCATGCTCATGTCACGGAAGCACATACAACATACCTCAATCTCCAAGCTGCGCTACACATAAGACAAGTTATACACAAATCATATAATACATGGCATATCATGACATACACAACATTCAACACATCCACGTCACCCATAGCACAAGGCCATTAGCTTCGTCCTTACCTAAGGTGACGTCGGGCTTGGAGCACGCTCCTCTAACTCCTTAGGGCTTTGGTCGGGGTTACCTATAAAAGGGGAAAATGCTAAGTATTAGTTTCCCTTATAATTACTATCAATCCTCATTCTAGTTCAAGGTTAGGGTTTTTATTACTAAAAAGGGTTTTATACAAAAACTAGGGTTTTTACCTTAGAATTAGTATACTAAATATTAGTAGTCAAAATATAGTTATTTATGATACTTATTGTTACACTTATTTTATTTAAGCCCATTAGTTCCATTCTTATAATACTAGTGTTCACTAGTCATAGTAAAACAGTGATAATAATAATAATAATAAGACTACTAATAGTGACACTTATGTTTCAAGTAATAGAACTCTAGCGTTTTTAAGATTAAGTCTAACAATGGTGTTAGGTTTTAAATAATAATATTATAAGGTCACAATATCACAAGTCAATTATTCCTAAGGGTGATAATGATAATAGTAATAATACTAATAATAACGATAATAATACTAATACTCCTAGTAGTAATGGTTATAACAATAATACAACCAAGTAAGGTTAAGTAGTAATAATAATAACCATAGTAAGGATAATAGAGATAATAATAATAAAAATGTTAATACTAATAATTATAAGAATAGGACCAAGGTTAAGTATAATATAAGTTAGGGTTTAAAAGGGATGTTAGTATTAGTAAGAAAATAAGACATTAATAATAGAGACAATAATAATGGTAATAATGACACTAATGATAATAATCATAATAATAATAATAGTAATAATAATAATAATAATAAGTATATTAGTATCAATATTAGTAGAAAATAGTAGCAATTATATAAAAGGGGTATTAGGGTTGGGATGAGTGGAGAACCACCTAGGGTCGGTGGTGGTCCGGCGGCGGCGCGTGGCGGCTACAGCGGCGGCGGTGGAGGAGGAAGGGAAGGGAAAAGATCAAGGTGGGGGCTGGATGGCAGGAGGAAAAGAGAAGTTTGAGGTGGGGGAGAAGCAGCAGGTGAAGGGGAGTGGAGTGAAGGTGGTGGCGTGGCAAGGGGCGGCGGCGACGGCGGCAGCCGAGGGTGGTGGAGAGAGGTGGAAGATGAGGGAGGAAGGAGGAGAGGGAGGCAGGGGAAGTTGAAGGCAGGGAAAAGTAGAGGGAGGTCTGCTGGGCATTTTGGAGGGTGGAAGGGTGGCTTGTAGCGGCGGAGGAGGCGGTAGAAGGTGGCGCAAGGCGGCGACGGGCTGGAAGGGGCTGCTTGGGGTGGCGATTTTGCACGGCCTGGGGTGGCTCGTGCAAGGCAAATCGAGGGCTGAGGAGGACTTGGTTAGGTGGAGGGTGGTGCAAGGTGGGGTTCTGGGCGGCGTTCGACCAGCAGCGTTGGGGGACGGCGGCGGTCGACGCGTTTGATGGGGCGGCGGCGAGAGGGAGCAAACCCAGGGTTTCGGGGTTCCAAATCCCGAACCCAGGTGATCAATGGGGGTATTTATATGTAGGGTGGTCGGGCAAGGCCAGGGGAAGAAGACAAAAGGGTGCGGGCGCCAGGCTGGCCGGCAGGCGGCAGCTGCCATGGCAGGTTAGGTCAGAAGGGGGAGAAAGAGGAAAGAAGGTGGGCATGCGGGGAGGGAGCTGCAGGGATTGTTGGGGTCGAAAATAGGAAAGAAAATGACAGGGAAGGGCAAGGGAGGATGGTCGGCGCTGAGCTGGTGGCTACCGGCGAGATTTGGGGCTGCAAGTCGAGTTGCAGGTCGGCGTGCAGGTCGGGGAAGAAGATAGGGCGGGGTGGACTGGTTGGTCCAGGGAAAAGAAAGAAAGGAGAGAGGGGGCGGTTCGGCCGGCGTTATAAAGTTTTAAAACAACACGCGGCATTTTGGGGATTGTTTGGAAAAAAACGCTGCATCCTCGTCGGCCTGGCAACGGTTACTTTTTTTCTTATTGTGACGCGGCATTTCGGCGACTATAGCGTCGAAACGCGGCGTTTGGTTTCACGGGCGGCTGGCTCGCTAGGCCGCGGGCGAGAAGAAGGAAGGAGAGGCGGGGAGGGGGGTCTAGGCTGCGCAGGCCGGCCCAGTCCGGGGGGGAAGAAAGAAAAAAAAAGTTAAGGAGGAGGAAGGAAAAAAAAAGAGAAAAGAAAGAAGAAAAGGAAAAAGGAAAAAATGGAGAAATGAAAAAGTGGTTGGGTTGGGGGTATTTGGTCTTTATTTATTTATATAATTTATTTAGATATTTAATTTTAATAATAATTATTTTAATTATAATAATTAAATCCATTTTTAAATTAGTTAGGCTATTTTGGATAAATTTCCTTAACCTCCATGCTAATTAGAAAAATACCCAAATTTTCTTCCAATTAAATTATTTATTATTTTCCTCTTAATCTATCTTAATTAACTCTCTACATTTTAAGTAAATAAATTTCAATAATCAATTTTCCTAATAATTCCTTATTTGGCCATAATTTCGGAAATTAAGATTTTGGGATATTACATCTAAACCCATTTCGAGCATTAATCCCATATAGTTGAGAATAACACCCTCCCACACACATTAGTTCCTAAACCTTTTATCCTATAACCACATTTCCATCAATGCCTCAAACATCGGCAATAAGATTAGCGGTTTGATAAGTTTCTTGAGATTCTTCATCAATTGCATATCAACATCCCGTTAGTGGAATCCCTCCAATATATGCTTAATTATGCAAAATTTTAAAGGACATATTAACATGAAAGAGAAGACTATGTGAATATGAGATGGCATTAATGACTTAGGGATGTAGTTTGATCTTCCAACAAAAACTACCATAACAATTGTAGGACCCTGGTAGTTTCACCATCCCTTTTTCCATCAAAGAAATTATGATAAAACCCTCTGTGACCTTGGTGCTAGTATCAATCTTATGCCTATGTCCATTTCTAGGAAATTAGGTATTGGGGAAGCAAGGCCTACCACTTTCACCCTACAAATAGATGATCAATCATATATGTATCTTAAAGGATAGATTGACGATGTGTTAGTAAAGGTAGACTAGTTCATCTTCCCCATAGACTTCATAATCCTCGACCATGAAGTAGACAAGGAGTTTGCTATCATTTTTGGTAGGCCTTTCTTAGCCATTGATAGGACCATAATAGATGTGTAGAAGGGAGAATTGATAATGAAAGTTAATTATGAGAAGATAACTTTCAAAGTTTTCAATTCAATGAAAGTAATGGAAGAAGATTTTTTTGTGTATTACCCTGAAAAATCAAAGTTGAAAATTTTTGTTTGTCATTAAAAATATACACAACAAGGGGGTATTGCTGCCATGATCGGTAAAAGTTTAGCCCTCAACCAACCATATACCTACCACAATGCTAATAGAATAAAATCAACTGTAATACCATACCAAAAATATTTTACAACATGAAAAATTTAAACAATGACATATGGAAACACCAGAACATATGAGATTTAAGTCTCAATACAAGGAAGTACTAGAAATACATAACATAGTTTCGCTACTGGAAACATAAAATAATACTGGTAAGAAAATAAATCTAGAATGCATTCTCTTTTACCCAAACACTAGAATACCATGGCATCACTCTACATCAACTAGGTCATCATATGCAGCAAATTCCTCTATAGTATCATCACATACCCACACAGACTTACGAGGGACCACTACTCATAGGAATGAGAAACACACATAAAAGGGGTGATCACTATGCTATGTATTGAGAAAGTTAATAATACAGTAAAGTTAGAGCATCGTAATGCATGATATAGATATAATGCACACAATAAATTATGATAGATCATTTGCCCCTATTGGGGATAAAATTCATTAGTATATCATTTAAACATCTCTTAATTTATATCCACATAGGTTTGGGGATCCCACTATTCTCATTAGTAAACCGGTCACTATGTAATATAGGGTATAATGCTCTTGACCACTATTACAATCGGTAGATTGGTAGATATACAATAATCCATAGTAGAATGCTCCTCGTCACTATTATAATTGGTGGATCAATGCATATCTTATGAATGGTCCCGACCCATGTGGTGTTCCATTGTAAGTAATTAATGTCTTTTCCTATATATTATCATCATATAAAGGTTTTATTATTTGGGCTAGAGATCCCCAATATTCTCACCGATGGGTAGGTAACTAGGAAATCTAGTAAAAAATGTTCCTAACCACTATTATAATCAGTGGATAGGGGAATATAGTATAATCTAGGGTAGAGCACTCTTGACCATTATTATGAAAGGTGGAATAATAAATAACCTATACAAGGGCTTGACTCAATGATCTTCCACTTTAAATGATTAGTGTTTTATTTTTTCACATATCACACATGCACGAACCATGTAAGACTCCAAGCCTACTACCACTCCAACCAATCCTGACCTCATGGAAACTCTAATTCCCTAAACAAAGATATCCACATACCCCAATGATCCCTTGACTCCCCAAAATTATCCACCAACCCAAAAATGCTATTACACACCTTAAACTCATGGGTCATAGCTTTCTCCCCCTTTTCTTCCACTGATGATAACCATAGCCCTTTAGGGTTTCTCCCTTAAAACCCTAATTTTGGCCTATATGGTTGTAGCCTCTCCTTCTCTCTTTATTTTGCCCTATGTTCCCATAATAAAGAACAAGTTTGTGAATTGATCTAAGGAGTTAATTAGGATAATTGAGGGGGGAGATGAACTCAACTTAGTCTTCTTGCACCTATCTCCTCTACATGTTTTAAGATCATTGCTTTTGTCTCAAACTCAATTCTACTCAGCAGGGAGATTCCTTCCACACTGACCTTTCATTACCCTTCTTGTGAATTGTATTTCTTGACCAATTGACCTGAACTCCTCTAGAATTACCATTTGAGATCTAGAGGATAGGTTAACATATATTAGATGAAATCTGCCTATTTAACTCAAATTCAAATGGTAAGAATTAGGGTTTTTGATTTATTCCTGACTACACTATGATTATTATTGATTTGTTAGCTATAAATATCCCTTATCACCCCTTTTATTCACCTTTCTTTTAGCCACCCTCTAGCATTCACCTTATCCCTCTACACTTTGAGCCTTATAGTCAAAGTTTCTTCACTCTTTTGATCCTTTATTAGCTCCCTCTTATTTTAATGATTAAACAAAAAAGAGTTAGATTTAAGGATGAGATTGAGTTGTTCAACTGATTTATCCTCTATTTTTCCTTTGGTGTGGTATGTTCATTCTTTCCCTTCTATTATAGTTTTGAATATATATAAGTTATTCATAAATTTCTAAGTTAAAACTTGTGTTTTTAAGGTTTGGAAAGCTGAGGATTTCACAAGTTGAGTACTTTCGTTTAAGGAATGTTTTGATAGCATCAAGTAAGTCTTACTTCTAAAATGAGCTATGAGTAATATTGCATGTTATGGGATTCTTGATATATAATATTATATGTTAGCATAAATATAAGAATTAGATAACTAATTTTGATGGTTAGATTATAAATTTTGGTGAAAAGCATGAATCTTGAGAAAAGATTGCATCGAGGTGAATAATGTTGAAATGTGCAATTAAACTAAGCTAAAAAAAATTTTATGTGATGTTAAAAGATATTCCAATGTTGTATGATAAAGATTTATAAGCATAATCTACATGAAAATGATTTTTTGTTATTTTTGTAGGGCAAACCAATCAACTAGTTGGCCTAACCCATCGATTGGTAAGCCTATAGATACCTTGTGCTTACTCTTTGCTTAAACTCATAGACTTGTTGGGGGAAAACCAATTGATTTGTATATGAAAAATCTATGGGTTTACCCAAACTAATTGACTAATTTAAGGAAAATAAAGGTTTGTGTTGAGCCAAATAGATTGATTGGTCGAACCAAATCTATCAACTAGTTGATGTAACCGATCGACTAGTTAACCAGACCAATCGACTTACTAGCCTGATCTTATTCTTATAGTTTTGGTTATGATTTGAGGCTATGAATGGGATTATTTAATGATTATTTAAGGGATAAAATACTGATTGTATCTTAGATTAATGACCTAATGAATGGATGAAATGGACCATGATTTATGACATGCTCGATGAGTATTATATAAGCCTAATGGGAGCACCTCATATGAATGTGATAGATTTGAGGAAAGACTAATGAAGCACATAATGTGCTTTAATGAATAATATAATGGGCATAATTGATATTGGATAAGCTTAAATAGAAACCCCAGACATGGTTGAGAAATTGAAAGGATTAATATGGAAGAAGTATGTAAATGTCTTGCTTGTTCTTTGTATTAGCCATGTGTGATCACTTAACCTCATGAATAATGTACTAATAAAATAAAGAAAAAGACAATAGAGTTGTGTATGGGTTTGGGTTTTTCCTTTTTGTATAATCCAAGTAGATCTCTATGCCTTACCTACTCTATACATTGATGATGTACTAGGAGGTATCGATACTAAAGGGTCTAGTTACCTAGGTGGTTGGCTTTAACATTGAACTATGTCCATATTGGTTGTCTTTAGCTTGGACTTATGTCCATTATAGTGATTATCTCTGGCATGAACTTTATTTTCCTTGCTTTGGATATGCTTCTATGATATGTGAGATCATAAGGTGGTGTACAGTCCATCTCTTGATGATAAATAATTAGATAATGATGGGAATAAATGGTTTGTATGATGATAATAATGGTAAAAGTTGGAATGAATACTAGGATAATGGGTTGAATGAATAACTAGTTAATAATTGAAATGATTCACTGGATGATGACCTATATCAATATATGGATAAGGAAATGGTATAATCTAATTAATTGAATAAGTTGTAAAATAAACACTAGTGGTTATATGGATTAAGTTGCTTATTAAATATGTGATTTTCTATCATATGGCACTGTGATAATGAACATGATACATTCTAAGTTACCCAAGTTATCCATGTTAGTAAATCCCGATGCATTATTATAAATACTTAAATGGCTTTGTCATGGTGCATTTTAAGTATGATATCCATATCATGATAGAATTGTCTACTTGTGACTTTTGTTGAGGATGCAACTTGGCATGCTTAGTATGTAACATAATGATGTGGTCGTTTCCTCGGTCAACTCCTCATTACCATGAGTAGAGGGTTATGGGTAGATTTTAGAAGATGGCTAATAGTGGGCCTAACTCAACTTGGACTTGATGCTTGAGAGAGTGGACATCTAGAGGTTTTTATGTGGTCTATGATGGACCATAGTTTTGGGGATATGCCCTAATCTTATTTTCAAAATAATATAGCCCTATGTTCTTAATTATCATTCATCTAATATTTGACATGGTCGGGAACCATCAAGGTCCTTTTATAATATCCCTAAAAATTTACTTGGCCTAATCCCACATCATTAACACCCTAATATGATTCTAATCTCAAGAAATCTTATTTTTGAGTCTTAACTCAATCCCTAATCCTAAAACATTAGCTAAATCCGAAACCTTGACTTAGATAAACCGTAATTTGTAAACTAAAATTAAAATCCACTAAAATTTTCACTAATCCTAATTACTTATGGCTAATCCAAAATCACTCAAAACTAATCCCCCAAACCTTTTCTTTTCCCTTTTATTTCTCCTTTTCTTTTCTTTCTTTCTTCTCCTACTTCCTTCAACCTTAAGCTACACACATTTGAAATTGTTTCAACTTGCACCCCCAATTGCACCATCACCCGTGACCTTTCTGCACCCTCACCCATCGTCCATCACCTTTCTCCTTCTTCTTCTCCTTCTTCTATCTTTGTAAACCCGCACACCCATGAGAAAACCCTGCCATTCTTCTTCCTCTTATTCCCCATATTCTTACGTAACACATACATTCAACCATCACCACTCTCACCTTACAGCTACTACCCTACTCCTCCCCATCCTCTAAACCTTCATCATCATCATCACCTTACAACTGTATCATCACCATCATCATCATTGCATGCACCCGATTATTTTTCTTCTTCCCTAATTCACACCACCCACATGCGGGTGCTCATACACACACACACACACACACACACACACACACATATATATATATATATATATATATATATATATATATACTACACACTCTTCTTCCCTTCTCTATGGTTTGCCTCCATTATACCATTTTGCATCCAAAATACTACCTAATCACTCTCTCTTCCTTCTTGTTGTTCCCTCTCTCTTTTGTTCTTCTTTTTCCTCCTTCTTTTCCTATTTTTGGCCTGCACGCCACCATTCCACCACCTCAATCACCACTCGCCGCCCATTGGTCGATGCATTGACCACTAAGGTTACTCCACCCTTCCCCAACACCATCACCAGTCATCACCGCTGACCACCACATCTTTTCCCTTCTTCATTCCCTCGTCTATCCCACTATTATAGAGTGTACGGCCTATGCACCACCTGTTGTACAATCGTACAACACTTAAAATATCCTTCTACATAACCATGAAACCTTTGCACCACCTGACCATGAGTGATATTTTCCCTTGGCTTAGTGTTGTACAACCATGCAAATTTTACATAGCCTGGCCATACGTTACTTTTTCTCTTAACTAGGGTTGCACCGCCTGCTGCATAGTCATTTAACTTGATTTCTCCACAGATCCACACATTCCTCCACAGATCCACACATCTCAAGCTCCCATTTGACTATGATTTTTTCTATTTTTACCCTTTTTACCTTGATTTCTCCTTCGATTTAACTCTTCAAGCATAACCATGAATTTTATTATTTTTTGTATGTGAAATTTTAATAGGTTAGGAGGAGGAATTCTAGGATTTGCGTGCATAGAGCCCAGTGTCATAGTTAGTGAGATTACAATTAGATGTTTAGGGTTTTTAGTGTTATTTTCTTGTATGGTTATATGTGTTTCTCATGATATTGTTTATATATGATGTAACATGTTTTGATCATGATATTTTGCGATGATATGAATATTATGTTGGAAAAAATTAAGAATGGGTGAGAAGTACCATTATGTTATGGTTTTTGTTGTGATAATATCATATTGTGGAAATATATCATATGGTATGAAATAAGGGCTTAAGAATGTTATGCTAATAAAAGAAAGTAAGAATGGGTAAGGTGTACTATTATTATTTTGTTATGATAATGTCATATGTGTGGAAATATATCTTATGTATGAAATATATGATTCAGGATATTATGTGATTGAAAGAAATTAAGAATGGGTGAGAGGTACCATTATGTTATGATTTTGTTATGATAATGTCATAATTGTGGAATTATATCTTATAGTATAAAATAAGAGCTTAAGGATATTATGTTATTGAAAGAAAGATAGGATGGGTAAGAGGTACCATTATAATTTTGTTGAGATAATGTCATATTTTTGGAAATATATATTATAGTACGAACTATAGTTTAAATGAGTTTTGATAAATGGACTTAAGAATTCTCATGAGGTATGATGATTAATTGTGGAATTGGAAAATAATATGTGTTAAAGGTATAAGATTTTATAAAATAAACATTTTTATTTGTACTTAAGGGTAACTTGTTCATTATGGGATAGTAAGAAAATTTTGGTATTTTATGTGTTAGGTGAATTAAAATATGATAATAATAGCATGAGAAATTCTTGGAGGTATTATTGTTGTTTGGGGTCCTGAAATGATTTAATGGATAATTTGGGGCAACTATCTTTTAATGATGATATCATTATTCCATGTATAAGTTCTAGAGGTTATTCGTGTTTCTAAATACGTTATTAATGTTTGACCTTATGAGGTTATCTTTCAAAATTGGTAATCATGTAAATTTTATGGTAGGTGTTATGACAAATCTATGGAATTTTGGTCTTGGATATTTCTGTGAGTAACATGTTGGTTTGAGATTATTAATGTATGTGCATGAGAATTAAATCATCCATTTTGGGTATGGCAATAATGATGAGATTTGGAGATAATATAATATGTGTGGAATAATCAATATAGGAGGATGAATACTAAAGGGTGTGTAATTAGGGTTTGAAAGAACTTAAGGACTTAGACCTATGCTATATGCATATCTGTTTTAATATGTTCTATGCTTGAGAATCAATCTTGAAGAATATACTAATCACTTAAAGTGAAAGAGCACGTGACTAGGGCTAAGGTGATCTATATATATATATATATATATATATATATATATATATATATATATATATATATATATATATATATATATGTATGTATGTATGTATGTATGTATGTATGTATGTATTTCCATTCTATCAGGGAAAATAGTGGCTCAGAAGTGTTTGTCCTAAAAATATGTTTTTAATCTCTATTCCACCGGAAAAAATAATGGCTTGGGAGATTTTTTTTTCGAGAAGGTGCTTTAGTCCATTCCACCAGATTAAGAATAAGTAGAGCCTTACTTATCGTGAAATGAAAATATATCATTATAACCTATGGAAAAGATACTAATGATTTAAAGTGGAAGAATATATGAGTTAGGACCAAGGTAATATATATATATATATATATATACATATATGTATGTATGTATGTATATGTATTCCCATTCCACTAAAGAGAATAGTGGCTTGGGAGCTTTTTTCTCCAAGAAGATATTTTTAATCTCCATTCCACTGGAAAGAATAGTGGCATAAGTTTGTTGTCCCTGACATGATGTTCACACTGCTCCACCAGTTTAAGAATAGTGGGATTCCTACACTCAATGTATATAAAAGAATGAAAATGGATTAGACTTAATAAATGAATTTGGATCATATTCTATATTATGAGATATTTCATATATTTGGTTATTTCCATATTATTTAATGTGAAAGAATGTGTTATTTGTATCCCTATTTTGATATTAGTGTTCCCTTACTAAGTATGTAGTGTACTAGCCACCCATTTTATGGGTGTTGCTCATTCCCACGAGCAGATCTGCCTTGTTTTGTAGGTGATTGATCATTATTAGCTAATTGTGGAAATCAAGGGTTGCATAACCTGCACTCCTTCTAACCCAAAAATATGGATCGGGTGGCTGACCATGCGACCTACTTAATTCCACTAGCTATGATTTACCAGCGAATGCATCATATGGGAATAATAATTTACCCTCACTGATATGAACAAACAAAAATCAACTTATACAGCAATTCCATGTCAACAACAGCAGCAACCAGCAACATTTACTCACAGCAGCCAACATTATGCTCCATTTTCATTTATCTAATTTTTCCCTAATTATTCACAGAATAAGAAAAGTAATTATATATACAATGTAAATTATAGTAGTCAATAGAATTATTTAAATACAATTATTGATATACACATCATCCCCCTCTTTTTGGTGGGGTTTCGTCTCTAAAACCTTCATAACTCCAATAAAAGGACTTAAGTCAGAAATATTGAAAGAATTACTTACATTTCCAAATTTAGTAGGCAAATCAATTTTATAGGCATTATTATTAATACTTTCTAACACAGTAAAATATCAATCACCTATAGGATCTAATTTATATTTCCTAAGTGTTGGAAAACGCTCTTTTCTAAGATGTAGCCAAACTAGATCTCCAGGTTGAAAAAAAATTTCCTTCTTCTATTATCAGCAACCTCAGCCATTTGTTGAACCCTTTTATTAATCTATTGAATTACAGATTCATGCAATTTCTTCATTTTTTAACCATGAGACTCAGCATCAAAATTATTCAATTCAGAACTAGGTAAAGGAATCAAATCAAGTGGAGTCAAGGAATTAAACCCATACACAATTTCAAAAGGTGTTTTCTTAGTTGTAGAATGCAAAGTCCTATTATAAGAAAATTCTACCTGTGGTAATATAGTTTCCTATTTCCTAAGATTTTTCCCAAGTACAGCCCTTAACATGTTACCTAATGTCCTATTTACTACTTCTGTTTGTCCATCAGTTTGTGGATGAAAAGTAGTTGAAATTAAAAGCTTAGTTCCTAAATTTCCCCATAATACCTTCCAAAAATGACTTAGAAACTTAACATCTCTATCAGATACTATAGTTTGAGGTACACCATGTAACTTAACTATGTAAGAAAAGAATAAATCTACCACAGTTACAGCATCATTAGTTTTATTACAAGATATAAAATGTGTCATTTTACTAAATCTATCTACTACAACCATTATAGAATCTTTATCCCTATTAGTTCTAGGTAACCCCAAGACAAAATCTAAAGAAACATCAATCCATGGCTGAGTAGGAAATGGCAATGGAGTATACAATCCAAATGGTTTAGAGGTGGACTTAGCATGTTTACAAGCCACACAATTCACACAATACTTTAATACATCCTCTTTCATATGAGGCCAATAAAAATAATCAACTAATATATCTAAAGTCTTTTGAAAACCTAAATGTTCCATCAAACCACCATTATGTGCCTCTTGGATTAATAATCCTCTATATGAACAATTAGGTATACATAGCCTATTTTCCCTAAATAAATACCCATCAAAGATATAATATTTCCCTTGGGTAGCAGTTTCAAAATTCTTATATAATTCTTTAAAGTCATGATCCTCAGCATATAAAACTTTAATATGAGGAAACCCCCCAATAAAGTAGCATCCACTGTATTTAATAAAACACGTCTCCTAGATAAGGCATCTGCAACTATATTATCACCTCCTTTCTTATAATTAATCCATAAGGGAAACTTTCAATAAATTATATCCATCTACCCTACCTTCTATTCAATTTTGATTGACTTTTTAAATAGTTTATAGCTTATTGATCAGTATTTATAACAAATTATCTAGGCCACAAATAATGTTGCCAAACTTCTAATGCCTTTACTAAAGCAAACAATTCCTTTTCATAAGTAGAATAATTTAAGGTGCTACCACTTAAATTTTTGCTAAAATAAGCTATAGTTCTACCCTCTTGAGAAAGAACAACCCCAATTCCCAAACCTAAAGCATCACAGTCCAATTCAAATATTTTGTTAAAATCAGGAAGAACTAATACAGGAGCTTGTGTTAATTTTACTTTAAGAGCTTCAAAAGCTTTTTGCTGTTCTAATTCCCATTTAAGAATTCACCGTTGCAATTATCGCTACAAGAATCGTTCGATTCTTGTTAAATGCGAACCCTAATATGCCAACTTACAAAATTGAGGGTTACCAAAATCAATAACCGGAAAGAAACAATAAAAATCAATAATAACGCGTATCAAACCACAAGCACTCGATCACTTGAGGCTCTGATACAAAATGATGAAACCTGGTTAGGTTTCAAAGAAAAATCACTGGATCGTGAGTCGAGCGATGTGTTCGGCCAACAAGATATAGATCAACCTAAGGAATTAAACCAAAGGAAGATCAAGAAACTCAGGGCACAGTTGTATTCAATAGAAACTGAGATTGATTCACATAAGAGAAAATCGAGCAAGAGAATTAGTAGAGAAGAATTCGAGCGAGAGAGGGTTTTGCAAGAGAGATATCGAGAGAGAGAAGTCGAGAGAGACTTTTAGAAAGAGCGAGAGAAAAGTAATCTATGCGTATTATTCTTCCAAAAAACATTATGTACATCTTCCATATATGCCATATATATATGCGCATATACAATTACCCAAATACATACGAATGGTGGGCTCAATCGAGACAATCAAATAGCCTAATATACAAGACCAGTCGGGACAATCAGCAACCCAATATACAAGATCAGTGGTGCTAATTATAATGATTAGACCAAATACAAGATTATATTTATTCCCAACATAATTAAAATTACAGCTAATTTCCCCTCAGCTAAATTATGTAGCTAATTGTGGAAATTAAGGGTTGCATAGTCTGCAGTCCTTCTAACCCAGAATTATGGATCAGGTGGCTGACCATGCGACCTACTTAATTCCACTAGCTATGATTTACTAGTGAATGCATCATATATGAATAATAATTTTCCCTCACTGATATGAACAAACAAAAATCAACTTATGCAGCAATTTCATGTCAGCAGCAGCAGCAACCAGCAACATTTACTCACAGCGGCCAACATTATGCTCCATTTTCATTTATCTAATTTTTCCCTAATTATTCACAGAATAAGAAAAGTAATTATATGTACAATGCAAATTACAATAATCAATAGAATTATTTAAATACAAGTTATTGAGATACACATCACCTTGATAATCATAGCATAGAAACTACCTTCTTCCTTAATACATTCTAGCATAGCATTTTCATTCAAAAATAAACTCTTTTTATTTTGATAATGTTTTCATTATCATACTTAGAAGGTTTAAGTTTATGCTTCTTCTTATCCTTTTCAACAAGATATTTATTAGTAACACCATTATGAATAGTATATCGATCATATTGTCATTTTATACTTCATAAGATTCCACATACATTTGTAGGAAAAATATCACATAGCACATCATCATGATAATTACCATTTCTAAACGAGATTAAGGTTTGATTTGTTAACCTAACTCATTTGTCATTGTTAAATCATTGAACATGATAAGGCTTTGGAACTAGTGTTGCCTCTAACCCTAATTCCTTCACCATCCTCTCATAAGTCATATTTGTACAAGATCCACTATCCATGATAACATGAAAGAATGTATCTCCCACCCTTTTTTTAGTCTTCAATATCTTCTCTCATTGATTAGGTTACTCATTTGCTTGTACATGAATTACTCTTTGTAACACATAGCAAGCATTTCCTTCATCCTCTGACTCACTTAAGATTTCTTCATTTAACTTAAACTCAAGATCTACATCACAAGTCTCTATAGCTCTAATATCTTGTATAGATAATACCCTTTGGGCAAGAAATTCTCTAGCAATGTATAATACCTCACCTTTTTAGAGTCCCTAATGTGTGCTAATCTAAATGTTTGATGGTGATCTAACTGCGTTTTATCTTATTTTATGAAATTGTTTAAGAATGATATAGTTGTTAGATAAGCTAGATTTGATTAGGAAAAATATTTTGCTTTATCAAGAAAACTAGTTGAATGGTATGAGGTACTAATTGATTGTTGTATTCATTAAAATTTAATTTATGAAACTCGTCAAACTAATCGACTAGTTTGGGCACCAGTCAACTAGTTTGACTGACCTAGTTATTCTTTAAACTCATTTTTTCCTAATAAATATTTTCCCAAAAATTTTTCTAATTTCATTAATAAATTTTAAATTGGTTATTTTCAATTTTTATGAAAACTTTAAACCTCTTTAGCCTATTTTGATTATTTTCAATGAATTCACGATGGAGGAAGGCATGAGGAGTCACTTCCATGCCCTTGACCAATTTTTCCTCTCCTTCCTTGTTATCTCTCTCTTACACAAGATTCTTGAGCAAATTTTATATGTCTACAACCTCAGTAGACATGTTGGGCTTCGATTCTCATCTATTTATGTCATCATACATTTCTTATGTTCAAAATTTCTAAAGCACATGTCCTAGAACCCTATAGTTTCTCTAAACAAGCTCAAGGCAAAAAATGTTTGGTTTAAAACTTTGAAAACCTACACACCGAACCTTTAATTTTGAGTGGGGTTGGGAGTCTCAATTTATACACTCCCTCACCCTTCTCCTTTCAGCAGAACCCTCAGTGATTCAGACATAAAGTTCTCATATTTTTTTCTCTTCTTCCTTAACCTCCAAGATTCCCTAATTTCTTCACAATTTTCCTTTTCCCTATTATTTTACCCTATTCATTTATTCCTCTTATAATCCTCTTCCATCTCCTTTCTTATTTTAATTTTTAGATAGGCAGAGGTAGATTTGGGAAAAGAGTAAGGGTTGAAGTTCATCATTAAAATACTCTCTATTTCCATTTTAAAAAGTGAGGTTCTCTTTGAAGTCAACTTCTAGCTCTCTACTTTCATGTAATCTTCATCGTACAATTTTAAAAATATTTTCACAGAGTTTAATTAAGTTTTCTTGTAAGGTATTCTAGTGAAGGAAAAGGTTTTGATGTTTTAAGGAGTTGTGTTCTTGGTGTATTGTTTAAGTTTTAAGTTAAATCATTATCTTCCCTTATTATGATAGCAATGGTATGAGTAGGTGAAATATGAGTGCTATAAGTCTGCAGTATCTTGAATATTAAAAATGATAATATGCCTACATTAGCTGCTAATAGGGAATGAACAAATGAGTTAGTATAAGATTTGGCTTAAAAGTTTATATGCTTGGATCTCATGTTTAATACTCTAAACTTGAAAGCTCTTGATGTTAATAGGGAATGATATATGTGATTTTTGAACTAGATTGACTAAATAATGGCTTAGTAAGAAGAGAATGTGAATGCATAATTTCCTAGAATAATTTCAAAATATGCTAGCATATCTTGAAATGAATTCTGCAATAATGTTGGTATGTAGCATATTGATTCATAGATCTTGTTGTAAAATACCTTGAATGAGTTGAGTTTAATGTTTATATTTGATCAAGAAAGTTATGGAATCTAATCGTGTGTTATTGGTGTGTTTATGGACTACTTTTGCCCAAACCAGTCAACTAGTCTCCAAGATCGATCAACTGGTCTAGCAAACCAATCAATTGGTTGATCTATGACTTTGGGGATTTTTGTATGAGATTTAAACCAATCAAATAGTTCCTATAATAGTTAACTTGTTGGATTAACTAATCGACGGGTTTATCTACAAAGCCAGAAGTTTTAGCCTCGGGTTAGACCCATCGATTGGTATGGCCAAACAAATTGACTGGTTATTCGAACAGTGGACCAGTGAGGCTAACCAATTGATTGGATGGTTACCACTAGGAGGTTGGCAGTGACCTAATCGATTGACTAGTCCATGAAACTAGTCGACTAGTTTTGAAACCGATCGACTGGTCTCGACCAATTTTGTTTTTCCCGCATATTTTCCTACCGATTGTGATTTCTAAATTTTATTATGCATGGATAATGATCAATTAGTCTGATAGATATGGAAATGATCTAGATTAACAAAGTGAAATAATTAATTAAATTTAATAAAAAGAAATCATTCAATGTTTGACCTTAGTATAGCCTTTAGCCTTCTTTGTGCACATAACATGAATAAATGATCAAATGGATAAAAATGGGCTCTCCTTAGGGTTAGTATTGGATTAAAATGATGGAAGGTAGACCTGTAGTGACTAATACCATGGCCCTAAAATAAGGAACTCATAAGTAAAATGGCCTAGCAAGGACAAAAGGAAATAATACAATCATATAGGATGTCTTGAGTTAACCTTACCCACAATGAGAAATTTTCACTAGGATAATGAAATAAATTAATATTTGTAAGCTAGGATTAGACACTATGTGACCTATAATTTGACCTCCACTTTTGGCCTTAGGAAATTAATTGGAACACTATTGAATAAACGGGGAAGTTTACTATTGAATAATGAACTATGACCTTAACCTTAGCATGAGCTAAAGTCAGATTGTGAGTAAGATAATAAATGGAAATTTGATGGTTTTCTTGGATCATTATGATTATTATTTATTATTTAAAAAGTTTACTCTTTGGGGAAATGGATGGTGTAATGGAATGATCTCTTGAAGAGACTCTAAATGGGAACACTGGTTGATATGAGAACCCTATATGGTATGTTGAATGAAAATGGTGTGCATGTTAGTATGAGATTGTTGTGTGGGCCCTTACGTGAAATGAATTTCCTGAACTAATAAGACACTAATCACTTAAAGTGGAGTGAGCTATGTAAAAGTTATGGATCATTCAATCCTCGATTAGCAATAGGGGTAAGTCTGCCTTCGAGAAAAATCCTAGTTGATCCTAAGATCCTCATTGATCCCTGCCTTTCCTACTCTATATAATGATGTTGTACTAGGGGATATCGATACTAAAGGTTCTAGTCACCACAGGATGGATGGGAACCCAAACTTATGTCTATTTGGTTTCCTTAGCATGATCTAGAACTTTGGTACATTACTACTTTGGTAGGATCTTGGAATTATGTCCATTTGGTTTCCTTATAATGAGCTAGGACTTTATGTCCACTATTTGGATAGATTCCACGATATTAAGAGACTATGGGGAACAACCCTACCTTGCTCAAGAACTTTACGAATGAGTGGTATGCTCTATATTCGTCTACTAGGAAATTGATGCTAACCATATGCCCTCTGGGATGTCTCTTCTAGCACATTTCTACAATATGGAATGATCTATAAGTTAGCACATGCCTCATTATTATTATGCTCATGATTCATCCATGGTTATATATTGTACATGAATGTCTACTTTCTCATCACCATACTAATTATACTCTACCTACTATTAAATGGATAATTTAAGCATTTCATGATCCATGAGTAGATATTATGCATGTTAAAATGGCACATAGCCTATTGTGTTGATATGAATATAACTAGGCATGATTTAGAGGATCCACTCATATCTTGTATGATGCATGTGATTTAACGCAGAAGATATGATAGGAAAGTCACATGCACTTTTGGTAAGTTGTGCTATAAGTGTATTATATGGAGCTTGCCTACACCGGGGAATACATGATTATGGTATATTGGTTTACTAAGTATGCATGCATACTGATGGCGTTGTTGTTCCAATCCCCTACTCAATCCCACTAGTAGGAGGTTAGTTGTAGGTACTCTGGAGAACAACAATTGAGTGGTCCTTCCTCCTCTTAGAATCTTGGAGTTGTTGAGCGTAGGTTTTCTCAAAGAATTCTTTTGGTCCTTCAGTGACCACGGTATACTATTAATGAGTTTAATTTGCTACAATTAAGCAAATTTATTTTCCTTGTATGTATCTTGTATAGATTTGAGCATATGTAGTGCAGGGTTCTAAAAAAGTATTTTCTTATTTTGTGCACTTTCTTTTTCCTTATGTTTTGATTGATTGGACACTTAGCCTTATGCCTTGTATGAGGTAGGTGGTGAGGCACCCATCTTGTGTTAGATATAGTGGTAGCACCCCATTTTTTATAAGTTGATTTTATTTTATTTTTTCTACAACATTTTCAAATGAAAATTTTCAGAAGTAAAAAATGAGGGTGTTACATAAAGTGTCCAAATCCTTAGCACTTAAAACATTATTTTGTAGAGACTTCATTGACCTTAGTCTTTAACTTTTCATCTCTGTTTATCTCTTGGTTCTTCTCAACATTTGTAGAGCTTGAGGTATTTGTCCCATAATTATTAGCTTAAATACTTGAATAATACTTTGTAGAAGAATTACCTTGCTTGACATGAGGCTTAGTAGATTTAATTTGATTTTCAAATCTCAAAGATAGCTTAATAATATCATCAAGATAATCATATAAACAAATTTCAACTTTATCTTGAATCATTATGTTAAGGCCACCTAGAAATCTAGAACATATTTGTTCCTTCCTCTCATGGATGTCGCGTATAAGTGGTAACCACTCAACTTTCCCAACATATTATTCAACACTTAAAAGCTCTTGTCTAAGAGTAGTCAATTTAATATAATTATATTTCTCATACTATTTAGGTATATATTTTCTCTTTAAATGTTTCTTAAGCTTATCCCAAGATTTAATTTTAGATTTACCTTCTCTTTCTTTAGCTCTTTTCAAGTTATCATACCATATCCTACCAAACTTCTTAAACTTAAGAATAGATCATTTATATTTTTTCTCATCATAATAATCCTTGAATTCAAAAATAGCCTCTACCTCATGTAACTATTCAAGAAATAACTCAACATCAAATATACCATCAAAATTAGGAAGATCAAGTTTGACACCTTTATCTTCATTATAATGATGCCTTGATTGATGATCATGGTTCCATAGCTTTTAATAAATTGTGACTCCTATTCATACTCTACATGTGAATTCAAATGTCTTCCTCTTTCTAGATTGATAGGATTTACAGTAGTTTCCATTTGATCTCTAAAGAACTCCTTTTGTTCTTGTAAATTTTGCACCAAGTTTTGTTCGGCAAAGCAAGACTCTATCCTCTACAATTGAGTTTACGTTGCAGTAAGTTGTTAAAGTTGTGCATTGGTTGATGCCAAATTTATTGAGAGATTTTGGAATGCCTAAAAAATGTCTTGAACATCCAGTTCTCCTTCCATTTGAACCAACTTTGCTAATACACTTAACAAAATGTTAGTAATTAACTAGGGTTTGATTTTAACCCGTGCATATCCAAGTCGTCCCTTTGGTTTCCAAGTTAGCTCTTGATGAAAATTTTGATTCCAATGAATCAAAAACTCAATAAACAATCACTATTATCACACACATAATCAAATCAAAATAGCTTACACATTTTTTGTCAAATTATTGATATAGAATTCAACAAAAAATCAACTTGCAACATTCAACACCTTATAGGAAAATTTATGCATGTATTCTATGTTTCATTTGCAATATGCCTAATGAAAATTAGAAAAACAATGCCAAATATATGGGGTATAAAAATTCCACAACCAACTAGTCCAAATGATGGACTATACACTGACACACATTTGAATACTAATGCTACCATGCTTATAGTTTAGCGTTTTCCTTTTCTTTTTTTTCTTTTTTTTATTCCCATGCATCTAAATACTCATGTAAATATTAAATTACACATGATAAATAAATTTAAACATGTACATAACGTGCAAGAAACAATAAACTCTACACAAATTGCACATACACATGTTTCTGTTGCCTATTCTACTCTACACACAAGCCACAAGTTTACTTCTTCAATGTTATTCTTTTAAATGAGATCTATCAAGATCAATACAATCCCTATTATACTCTTGCAGTTAAACAATCAAGAATACTATCATGCATGAATGAATTTAATAAAGATAATCAAGATTCAAAGAATCAAATAAAGAAGTATCAAGGACCTCTTGTTCTTGTCAAAGGAAGTGTGTTTGCTTGATTATTCTCAAAGCCTTGTCCTTCTTCACTTGTGTCAATGCAACCTGGCTTTGATACCAAAATTTTATTTGTAAGATATTAATGATTATATTCATAATCATAATTGCAGGATATTTGGGACTGGATTGAAAATTCAACATAGTCGACTTGGTTAAAAAAGGATTTGAAGTAGGTGATTTAAATGGTAGGTTCAAATGGTTGTATTTGATCTAATCCAAGATCAAATGCACCTCTAAATAGAAATATCTAATTTCTCTAGAGAATCGTTCCTAAAATTTACTCCTCACTTGAGAGAAAAATAGGAAGAAGAAAGCAAAGGTGTCAACTCTTACTCTGTGATGTATTGAGTGCTCGATTTATATTCTCAATTATGACCAATCAAAAGTACAAGGCTTATATATATACACATATGGTAATGAGGTCGATTTCAAATCTCATTTATTAAGCCTAAATCAACTAGCCTAATTATACTAGTGTGAAACCAACACATATTCATATATTATACATAATGAGTTACAATTACAATGATAAGATATTACAAATCTTACATAAAATACCAAAGCTACAAAAAACCTAACTATAATAATACATGAAATAATCAATAATCAAGCTTCGTGTCTTGTAGCTTTGTCTCCCAAGTAACTTTGTAAATCTTACATTGTCATTGCCTTGCAAATTAGATATCATTGGTAAAATCCTCTTCTTGCAAACATATGTAATACCTGTAAGAATTACTTTATGAAATATTATTAGCATAATTATGAAGGTGTTCAAGGTTTTCCAAAACAATTGGTACTACCTCTAATTATACTAACTCTTGACTTTCAACTTGAAAAGAATGATATGGAGATGCTCCTGCATCAAATCCCAACATACCCCAACCATTTCTTACCTTCTACTTCTTCTTTCTCCAATCGCGAGCAGTGTACACCCCTGTGCACAATTGTACACACCCAGTCCACCCTTGTTTACATGAACCATTCACCATCCTTACTCCTGATATAGACTAGATATAAGGAATGCCTCTTTTATGTTGGATGTATTGTGACATCCTTGTGTTTTGTGTTTTAGCTTTAGCAAATTAACTATTTAAAAGTCAAGGTATTACAAACACATATGGGTTGGTGAAAGCAATCGATTTAGTAACATGCTTCTTTCTTTTAAATACAAATGCACAAGCAGAGCTTAAATTAAATTATAATATCTAGAGAATAAGGATGATATAAAGGGGTTATAAAATATCTTTTTTTATTGTAAAATTATTCATCAAGAATCATTCACAACCACAAGCGTTGAGTCTAAATATCAATATGAAGCCAAAATCATCAATAAAACTATAACACGAATAACAAACAACATAATTGAATGTTTTCATCAAATACCATAACTAAATTTGAGAAGTAAGATTTTAAAAATATGAAATATTACACTAACCTAATAAATTGAAAACTATTTTTCATAATATTCAAAAAAAATATTTTTAAACATTAAGATAGAATTTTAACTCAAGCTTACTTGTAGGAAGACTAACTATGGGATTGAAATGACATTTTCAAAATAAAAAAATTAGATAAAAAAAATCACACTAAAAAAACACCTACAGAATCATAAAAGCCACACTTCATTTTGCTTGCCTTTTCAAGAAAATTGGTGAAATGTGAAAAAAGGAGATAAAAAAAAAAGATAAAGAAGTCTAAAGCCAACCAAACCAACACTTTCTTTCTTCATATCAAATTAAATCATTTGAGAATAAAAAAAAAGGTATAAAATTAATTATAGTAATGATAATAATGCTAACAATAGTAATAAGAAGAAGAAGAAGAAGAAGAAGAAGAAGAAGAAGAAGAAGAAGAAGAAGAAGAAGAAGAAGAAGAATACTAATTACGCAAAACAACGACAACAACAACAATAATAATTCATCAATGATATTAATTTAGTTCATATCATCAAAAATTATTAAGAATATGCTTTAAATCAACGAATTTTCAAAGGATACAAATCTCATACACAAAAAGGCAAAATGACTTTTGAGTTAACAACGAGCTAAAATTTCAAGTAAAATATTTGTTAATCACTATGTTCAGACACATTTTGATGAGCCTCATTATTTGTTCATTATCTAATAATATATATTTTAAGTTTCTTGGTTTACCTTTATATTAATATAATGTCATTATCTACAACTTATTTGCTACTTATTTTTATTTCATAAATAGATCCCATCAATTTCAATTAAATACCCAAAAAACCCAATACTACTTATTTTATTTTTTTTATTACCAAATGATAATTTATTAATTAAACCCACCAACCTCACCTATATATCTAAAATTGTCATCATACATCAATTCATTTCAAATATATTACCAAATACTATTATTATTTCATTTATATTCATATATAAATAATTTGTATCCACCAAATATTCTAGATCACTTTATCATATATTAAGTTACTTAAACAGTAACTTGGTTACTATAGCCTAGAATTGTTGACAAAATGTGCTTAATTCATTAGAAACTTAGCTCAACTAACATATTTGTTCAAATAAACGAATTAATCTTAAATTTTATTTTTTGACTCATTTAATAAACAAGTTATATTCGACTCAACTTATTAGTTCACATACCATCCTTAAGCTATGTACAGGCTAGCCTTGCTTGTTAAATGGTTTATAAGCTTGTACGTTAGTCTTTTTATAAGCTTTTTTCCATTTTTTTATATGCTAGTATATAGAATTTATAAAATTATATAGAAGATTCAAAAGGCTTATATAAAACTAATATAATGAAGAAATCAAATAATTAAAGAGTTGTTAATAAAGCTAAATACATAACATGTTGATTTAGTTTATCTAACTTTCAATCAACTTAAACACAAATCAAATTATAATAAATTTAATTCACTTACCTTAAACAAGTTGAGCCGAATTAAATAGAAATAGGTTCAACTCATTAAGAACCCTACTCTTGCCTACCGTAAGCAATGAATACATTTTTATTTATTTATTTCAATTTTGGCATATACTACTGTCAGCTAAAGTCGAGCGCTTCTAATTTTCAGTCATCAGCATAATGGGATTAGTCACCATTACCATCATTCTCACTGACAGTACCGCGAACAATTTTTTTTTTTTTTTTTTTTGTCATTGCGCAAAAAATGCGGCCGCAATTGCGTATCATGAACCATTGTCACCGTCAATTATTTCTTTCTATCTCTATCTCATCAATGAAGTGTGTTACCAGGCTCACATTATTGGTGTACCCGATAAAGTGAGCAATAGGCAACAACCTAATCACCAAAAAAGATCCATACACGTATGAGAGCTTTCACAATGAAAGCAAAAAGAATCGCGTTTCAGAATGCAAACAATTATGAGAGCTTTCACAATGAAAGCAAAAAGGATCAAGCAGGGTTTGCTAGCTTTTCGGGTTCTGCTTGAATATGTCTTAAGGTAAAAAAGTTGGGAAGAAAACTAGGAAGGCTTCTTTCTTTTGCGAGCTTCTCCAGTTGTACTAATTTGAGCTTAAGCTCATCAAGTTCTTCGGCTAGAGCTGCTTCTCTCAGCTTTACTTCCTGCAAAATTTCACCATAAAAAAATAAAATAATAAAAATAAAAATAAAAAAACGTGACGGACCTATTTTGGAACTTCATGTATGGAAAACTTAAAGAGAGCATTAAAAAGAAACATCGGATACTTGGAAGCAAACTGGTTTAAGACTTTTCTTTGACAGTGGAGTAAGTTTAGAAATTGAAGTCGATACAATCACTACACATTAAGAATGCATAACTCCTCTATTTCAGCCAATATGAAAGTATGTTACTTAAAGGTCTTCGCTTCTAAACTCAATCAACAAGTTCAACCCGACTGAACCAACAGCACCCAGGATAATGATACCATTAAGAAGTGCTCATAAAAATACATTGTTTTCCCTATAGTTCAAAAAGGATGGCAGAGTACAGCAATCACGTGAAAAGAGAGCCCTACCCATGAAAATAATTTTGGAAGTCTGAATTAAGTTCGATATGGTACAGCAAGGCCTCTTAGACAAAGCATATCATGAGTTTATAAAGAAAGAGAAAACAAACACATAAAAGTCAGCCCACTACTAAGATGCTTACTAAAATTTGCTGCACTTACTAACTCTAAAAGTTGCTGCACCATCTTAGGTCCAGAAGTATAGCAGCCTGAACGAGGGATTGACCGGCAATACCATTCTCATATCTGGTAGAATGAAGAATACGAGGAAAGTATCATGGGCTTTGGTATTACAGTCGCTGGAAAACAGGCCGAATAGCCTGAAACAGCTGCTGCGGACACTAAATGTCCACCAGCTAGAAATGGTAAGGTCTCATGGGGAATCACTAACATGATAAGTAAAAGAGCACTTGAGACTTCTACATTCAGAATAAAATTCAATCCTTTCCTAAAGATTGCCAATTGATGCTCATGAGATATCAGCTTCCAGTACAGGATGCAGTGGCGTTAGATTCACAATTAATCATTCCCTTTAGTCAATAAGAAGTGCGCAAAAACAAAAGTTCAAATTAAAAAGACCCCAACATGAGTAGTCATATGTAGACAGCTCCTCACCTAATGTTTATGGAGTGCAGCATTTTACAGTCCCTAAAAGGCTCAGCTTGAAGTTGTAACCTCCACTTCCTGCAATGACCTAACAGCCTGAGAATGGTTCAACATTATGACCTGATGACACCTCAGCTGCTGCTTGCTCTTTGTTAAGGGAATTGGAGTCCAGGATATAAATATTAATGTGCTTAGTGATGAAGAGCTCTAAAATGCCTAGCAATAGAATTTTGCCAAGCTACTTCTTGGCCAATTATGGAATATTGTTAATTCCATACACACTTCCCACACAAAACCTTCCCCTGCTATTTTCTCATATGTTAGCAGGATACATTTCCATCCCGAAAGGTGTTCTACAATACTAAACTCGCATTCTTAAACTATAATACCCTGTTATTTTTTGAGATTTATAAAATAAAATTTATTGTGTTTAATGAAATTTGAACGATTCCTATCTTAATTTGGAACAATAGTTTTAGTTTAATGTAATATGGAATTTAGAAAAAAAAAATTGAAAAACTCAACAAAGTGGATTTTCCTTGTGAACCAATCGATTCGTTCTATGAACCAATCGACTAATCCGTCGTTTCAGCTAAGGTTTTTGTTTGATACTGATCGATTGGTTTGTGAAAACCGATCAACTGATCTGTAGAACAATCAACTAGTCTAACCAAACCGATTGACCTGTTTATCAAGCTGAGTGCTTTTCGAAGCTCAATTTTCTGAGAAATTTCTTAAATCAAAGCAGAACTTTGATAATCCAACTTCAAGTTGTTCCTAAGTGATCCTTAACCCTTTTGATCATTTATTCAACTTTATTTTCTACCTCGAACATAGTTAAGGGCTTGATTTCGATAGATGAGGGGAGGATGACCTCACTCTTTTCTTTTTCTTCCTCTTTCCTCTTTTCAAGCTATCACTACACAGTTGGGAGATTTAATTCCTATGTCGATTTGTCATTTCCCTCTTGTGTTTGATATGTTTTGGATGAGCTCAACCTGCATTCTCCAAGAAATCACTATTTGATCTAAAATAGAAGTCGGCCTATTCTTGATAAATTCATTCGTTCAACTCATATTCGAATGGTAAAATTAGGATTTTCAATATGTTGCATATCCTCACTTGTTCTCTAACTGATTCATTAGTTATAAATAACATTAGTCATCTTTTTTTTATTACCTTTCTTTTAGCCTTCGAAATACCTGAATTCTTAAATACTTGTGTTAATTCTTCTCCACTTTGAGCTCCCATTCTAGTTAGATTCACTCTTCTGATCATTTCACTAGTGTTTAATTCTAATTAGATGTTATTTGATAAGCCTAGGGAGGTGAAACTTTAAGGTAAAATGGAGAAGTGTAATTTTATGATAGAGAGTGGTTTTCCTTGGTTATATTGTGAGTGAAGACGGTATTAGAGTTGATCCTTCAAAACTGGAAGTTATTCAAACGTGGCCTATTCCTACTAATGTCCATGAGGTTCAGGATTTCCATAGATTGGCTTCATCTTATAGGAGGTTTATCAAAGGTTTTTCTACTATTACAACGCCTATTATACAATTGATGAGAAGTGTAATTTTATGACAGAGAGTGGTTTTCCTTGGTTCTATTGTAAGTGAAGACGGTATTAGAGTTGATCCTTCAAAAGTGGAAGCTATTCAAACATGGCCTATTCCTACTAATGTCCATGAGGTTCAGGATTTCTATGGATTGGCTTCATCTTATAGGATGTTTATCAAAGATTTTTCTACTATTATGACGCCTATTATACAATTGATGAGAAGGGGGGTTTCATTGGAATGAACATGCAACAAAGGCTTTCAAAGACTTGAAAGACAAAGCTTTCAAATGGACCAGGGTTTGGGGCTATGCACTACTAATGTTTTATGCCTATTGTATCTCTGTATTTTTTGTTTAATCTTTCTCTAATATTTTTGAATATTTTGGGAACCTATCAAGGTCTTATTTTGTAAAGTTTTCTTTTAGTATCTATATACTATGTTTCTTACACACTCTACTATTTTTAGTTGGTTTAGTTTCTTAACCTTATATCTAATATGAGACGAGCAACAAACGTCTTGATGCAGGAGCAAATAATCAAGACCTAGCATTTATTATTATGGAGCCTATTGTTCTTTATCTAGAGAGGACACCCTTTCAATTTGAAGACAAATGGATGACTACATTGCTAGTTATGGATGAAACTTGTAAAACAAGTCATTAGCAATAGAGGCACATGCATGGGATGCATGACAAGTGTTTTTTTTTTTTTTACGTAAGTGGCATGTGTTTAATCTTTATTTAGTGTGTTATTTACTTATTTATTTTGTTAATTAGTCCCAACTTTTTGAGGGGATTCTATCTTATAGGGTTTATCTTAGAAGATGTTCTTGGAGTGGGGACCAAGACATTGCATGGGCCTAATTAGATCAAATTTTCATTCCTAATTAATTAGCATTATCTTGTAATATTGAGGAGGTGCAAATACGCTATAAAAGCCTTAGAGTTACACATTGGTATGCATAGCCAATTGAATGAAAATACAAGTTATTCCTTGTTTGAATTCTGTGTGAATTCTTCTCAATTATAATCAATTATGCGCGAATGATTATTATTAAAAACCTTAATCTCTTTGTCTGTGTGAATTAGAGGTTAAGAACTATCTGTAAACCCATCCATACCCCACGCCATCTTAAACTCTAGCCGCCACCTTCTACGCCATCATCATCATCTTCAACATTCATCTTTAACCGATTCTTCTTACTTAACTCAACCTATTTTATTTCCAAAACTTAGATAATAATTCTATTATTATCACACATTCATCATCATCATCTTACCTTCAAAATCTAGTTATCAAATCATCATCATTCTAATCGTTCATCATCATCATATTCATCTTACAACTAAACCTAATCGTAAACCCTAACCCTAACCCTAACCCACGAACCATATCACCCCAAAACCTAACCATTTGACCTTATCTCTTCAAATGAATCATCAACAAATTATTATCCCCCTAATCAAACCCTAATCGACACATATTACACCCAAATTATAAATCCATAATCTTCCACATATCACATCTGTCCAATGTTGGGTGCAGCGATAATACTCTACTTTTCCTAAATATTTGGGTATTTTTCCGCTTCCGTAATGTTTTAAAACGAAATTTCTCAGTAGTATAAAATAGGAGAGTTGCATAAACAAAGTGCATGATTTTACTTGGTGACTAAGAAAGTTTCAATATGTACGGAAAAATTGGGCAAAAAATATCATTAAAGTCGGGTTATTAAGGCATTTGCATTACAATATGTCACTAACATGATCAATGTGTTGGTATTTTAGCAATATAATCCCACATATAGGAAGCAATGATATATGTGTTAATCACACACAATTTTAGTTCATTAACACCTTTATATTGCATGCGTTACTATTATTTTCATGATTAGAAATTGTGTTTTAATCTTGGAAACAATTTTGTTCTTGATATCTCTTGTCGGTACAAGTTTTAGATAAAAAAGGAACAGTAATTAAATTACAAGAAAGTGAAGTTAGAGCCTAGAGCAAGTTTAGAACAAAGTTTAATGTGCAACAAAACCAGACTATACATTGGAATTGAAATTTGGCTAATTGGGAGTAGAGAAATTTCAACCAAAATATATTCAAATTTTTGAGGAAGTGCAAAGAATAAAAGTTGTAAGTAGGGCACTTCATAAGATCTAATATTTTTCCTTCTCCCTTGGGTACTTAAAATAGTAAAAGATAAAATAAGGAAAGTTCATAACTCGACAATCGCTTTCCCTTTTTTTATTCTGGCATCATACAATGCCATTACAAGTTTTTGCCTAATCCTTTAGGATCCTTTAGAGCTTCAATCTTCGGCTAAACTCATTTATAAAAACAACCAGGCGAAAGATAAGATGCCTACTCTTCATTCCTTGGAGTTTCCTAAGATCTCCTAATTTTCTTTGGATAATTTTAAGAATCAAAAAAATCCGTACAAGTGCTGGAACAGTACTGCTATAGTATTACTACTATGCGTCAACATTCTACTTTCCTATTTTCCTCCCACTTATCTTTCTCCTTTGCGTTCGGAAAAAAAAGTTTTTACTCACTGGCCGTGACAAAGAGCATACCAGTTAATACAATATATAAAAAGATATGGAGATTAATAAATAAACTAGATAGAAAGGGATATATATAAAAACTTTTTTTGAGATTAATGACTGATACCAAACTTCTATTGAAACTTCTTCTCAGTGAGAACAATGTTTATATTTATACAAAAGGTTTGTCGCTCAGAGCAACGTGTTTACAAATGAGCTAGAAGCCCTCTATTTATACGTGAGAAAATCCCACAAACCGGGTTGTCTCTGCCATGTGTTGTTATTCTATTGGACTGACAATAGATTATAATAGAGAACACTCTTACTCTGATTAGTTATTTGGATTACAATGAGAAGAGTTTATCATATCATAAAATTATTATAGTACAAATAATACAGATAAAAGTAACAGACCTACGATCCACTTTTCCTCTTTTATTCTACACTACTTTTACTACTTTTTACTCTCCTTCATACATGTGTATGTACGGCTTGTCCATAGAGCATAGTTGTTACTTTGTGACATCCTAGTTCACATCATTGTTAGCATCATTACTTGCATCAGAGCACAGTGGACGTCATCGCTTACGTCATGTTGGCGTTATTCTTAGTTTTATCCAAATGTTATTGTCAACCCTATATCATGGTTCAAACCCAAAGGCTTAGGGTTTAGGGTTCAATTTTACCGACGTAGAGACTCAATCTATCTTTTCCTGTTATTTTTAACCCTAGCTTAAATATTCTAAAGTATGTTTTTGAAGTCTTCCTAAATGTGCTTAGGATCATCTCTTATTATCCTTGTTTTTTCAACTATTTGAATTAGTTTTACAACTTTTCATTTATTCTAATTTATCCTTTCATTGCTAAAGGTTTGTTTTTCAATAAAGATTTATGTTCACATGAAGGGAATATCTATTTTGTGTTCAAAGAAGTATTAAAAAACTTACATAGACAATACATTCTATTCTCATATTGTTATTTTTGTTTAAAACATTTAGCTACTTTCATGATCTCTAATAATTATTTATGTTTGTAATTAAATTTGTAGTAATACTATCAGTGGTACAAGTGTATCATATTAGATCACAAATATTTTTTGTAAATTTTATAATAATCACTAATGGTTCATGGCACAAGAGATCACCAATAAAAGTGACAAAATAAAATATATGACCAAAAGATTTTACCTTCAAAGGACCACAAACATGTGAAAGCACAAATTCAACAATCTCTAATGTTCTTGGAAGACACTTGTGGAAAGAATCCTACGCTCTTTGCCTTCCATACAATGAGAGAAATTTTGCAAGCTATACTACTTAAGAGTATATTACTTAAAGCATATTCTTCTTTGCTAAGTAGTTAAGTCATTTCTTACTTACATGATTGAGCCTCCTATGCAACAACTCAAATACATCCTTTCTAAAGGCAACATGTTATGAAGCACCATAATCGATCACCCAACTTGGCTCATGACTTGTAAAAACTATACCTCTTGGTGGTGTCACACAAAGGGAATATTTATTTTGTGTTCAAAGAAGTAATACAAAATTTACATATACAATACATTCTATTATTATATAGTTATTTTTGTTTAAGACATTTAGCTACTTTCATGATCTCTAATAATTATTTATGTTTGTAATTAAATTTGTAGTAATATAATCAATGGTACAAGTGTATCACATTAGATCACAAATATTTTTTATAAACATTATAATAATCACTAACCGTGTATGGCACAAGAGATCATCAATAAAAGTGACAAAATAAAATGTATGACCAAAAGATTTTACCTTCAAAGGACCACAAACATGTGAAAGCACAAATTCAAGAATCTCTAATGTTCTTGGAAGACACTTGTGGAAAGAATCCTACGCTCTTTGCCTTCCATACAATGAGAGAACTTTTGCAAGCTATACTACTTAAGAGTATATTACTTAGAGCATATTCTTCTTTGCTAAGTAGTTAAGTCATTTCTTACTTACATGATTGAGCCTCCTATACAACAACTCAAATGCATCCTTTCTAAAGGCAACATGTTACGAAGCACCATAATCGATCACCCAACTTGGCTCATGACTAGCAAAATTAACAACATTCTATTCAAAAGAATAAGAAAATCATATCATTTTTCTTATCTTACTTGGAGTTCTAGTTATCCTTCTTCAGATTTTAGCAATACTTGTTGATATACCATGTTTTGCCACAATAAATACATTCAAGATTCTCATACTTGCCTTTTCATTTGCTACAGCGCCTGCCTCTACCCTTCTAGTTCTAATGTTTACCCTATTTACTATGAGAATGACTCTTAAGTGTTTCTTGTCATCTCCTCATACAAAACACTCTCTTATGCTTGGTTTCGTAAGTTATAGTTGTTGGTTGTTGTAGTTGACAATTTTACCTTATTTGGATAATAAACTACATAAATTTCTAAAAATTATGGTAGAAAATCTATGGTAGGAGGCTAAAATGCTCTACTAAACCATTCTCTAACAAGCTCCATAAGCACCTTACAATTTGTGGTGGAGTTAGTAAGTGAATCCCAAAATGCCTCACTTGAATCTAGTAAAGTATTAAGGAGTCTAAATACCTGAACTCATCGTCAAACTTTATGCTCATAGATCCAACACCTCTAGAAATTCATTCAAGTGATTAGAATTAGATGACCATCTTTATATCTCCATTTTACCAATTGCTTTCAAGAGATATGACTTATTGTTACCAATCTTTGAAGCATAAAATTCAAGAGAGATGTCAAACTTCTACATTTGCCTTTAACAATGTGGTTTTAAATACTATCCTTAAATAAATTATATCAGTTGGTATATCCAAATGTAATGATGTTGATGTTCAAATTCTCATTCTTAACTTGGTTTCTCACCAGCAAAAATTTGTTGATGCAATCTTTTCATAAATAGAAGATCTTTCATTTCCCTGTTCCATGGTAACAATTTACTTGTATTAGCCCCATTGATGCAAGCCATTTTACTTGTACTAATCTCCACATCATGCTCTAATACCAATTTGATGAAGCAAAAGAAAGATACATGCAAATATGAACACACACAAGATTTACAATGAAAACTCCTTCAAATGTGAATAAAAACAATCAAAAGATACTGTCATCCATTTAGCAAGCTTTTACTATACGAAAATTTGAGTGTCAAGCCTCGTTATGAAAGTGCTAACTAAATTCAACACCAATTAACCCAAAATAGCACAACCCGACAACAATTACAACTCAAAAGAAGAACTCATCACAAACACATAAAACTTCACTCTTTAGAAACCCTTCTAAAATTTTCAATAATCACATTTCAACAAGCTAATCAAGTTTGAGTCAAATCCAAGCATATATTCCTAACCAAGTAAAATCGAAACTATGCATAAAAAATAAAATAAAAAATAAAAAAACCTACATGATCTTGACGCACATACCACTAGTGAATAAGAAAGGGGACCAAACTGGCCAGTTTAACTAGTCCAACCAAAAAAACTACTCTCTTTTCTAGTTAAGAAATGTCCAATATCGCTTGCTTACACATTGCCTTGATAAAATCAATCCTCAGTACAATTGAAACTGGTTCAACGAGTCATACCCAATAAAACCTAAAACACAACCTTTTCTTTTACACTATTGGCATTTTCGTTATTTGGACTTCCAATGCAACAAACACATGTTAAATGAGACAACTTAGGGATCAATTAAAGAATCCAAATTGACTCTCCTCCGTTGCTTCAACATCTAGCATCCACACCTTCCCCTTCGACGACCGTGCATTTCCTTCGGCCAAAGCTATCCGACAGCATCTATTATGGTTCACTCTTCACATCTCTTCTTCTTTATGCATCTAATTCATCGCTTCGTTTGGTTTTCAATTCGTCTTTGCCTATGGTTTCATGTTCATCTTCATTCTATATTCTTCTCTTCATTTTCTTCTCTTCTCTTTTTCATCATCTAACTTATTTTCTTTTGAAATTTTAAAATAATCGCTAGTACTCGGTCTTCGTAGCCAACGGAACTTTCACCATAGAGAGAAAAATTGTAAGCGAAGGGGCATGGTCTATTTGTTGGTTGCAATGATAGAGATATAGGATAAAAATTTGATGAGAAAAACGTATAGATACTGGGGAGAGAGAAACGTGATTAGAATCTATGGACAGTTCCATAAAGTGGTTTTGAAACTTTGAAGTTTGAACTAAAGGGAGAAAAATGTGTGTGAGGATTAATTTTTTAATTCAATTCTTAACTGAGTGTTCATATCAAATATTCTCAAGCATCAGCTAATATAGAACGAAATTCAATAAAAAGGAAAATTCCAGTTCCAACTATGGCCTAAGCCGTTACAACATTGGACCAGTTACCGGGGTATCTAGCTGGTCCATTGTTGGCCTCGGTTTTAAAATACTGCATACCATGTGGAGAAATTCGTCTCAGATTTCCACTGCTATGAATCAAGATAGGCAAGTTGTAAAGATGCTATCTAAATTTCAGCATAAGCCAACGACATATGACCTTCTATTGTTCACTTGATCAAAAACTATTTTGAACAAAAAAATGTTTTCTTGTATGTTTACTCTCTACTTTTACGTGTTTTTCTCTCTCTTTTCCTCATAACTCTGCACCTTTTCAGCAGAGACTCACTCCATCCCAAGGCACAAGTTGTCCATGAAAATGACACAATGCCCTTAATTAAATATGGATTTCTATCCACATAGGAGAGAGCCCAAAAACCAAACAAGAGAGAGGAGAAACAAGCAATGATAAATCTAAATAAGATCATTCTAAAATGTCATTAGCACTAAGACATGATAGAAGCAGACTTTCTCATTCACAGGTATGGTTTTGCAACAACATATTTTCATTTTTCATAATTATGAAGGTTGCAGGTGCATCATAACAGAGTTTCTCTTTTATCACATATGAAGAGAGTTTTCTTATATTTAGCAAAAGAAAGCTGAATTAAGACAAGGAAAGTAAGTTGAAGAAACCATAATGCACACGTAGAGGTGTATCAATAACCATAAAAAGGAGAAAGAAAGCAGAAACTTGCTGTTCCTTGACAACAATTATAAAAAATCTTGTACAATGATAGTAATTTGTTACACACGCATACAGGTGTATCGACATCCATATAATTAACAAAAGCAGTTAGGGGGGCGGGAATGAATCTAGATAACTATCTAGATTTAGAATCTTAGGAAATGCAAATCAGCATCATATTATGGTTGTATGATAGGAACTTAGAAATTTTTCAGAATCCGTGGAAAATGACGTGATTGCAAATTATCTCCGATGAAACTACGAACCAATACCAGATCATGATTGCTGAAGTATAAGATTACCTCCATCTCTTTCCTCCGTACTTCTTCTTTGCGAGCTTCAGATCTAGCACTTCTTTGCACCTCAAAGATTACAGCAGCTCCAGCAACCTGGTTGAAAACATCATGGATATTCCCTTTCATTACACAAGTATATGCAAACATATAGTTGTCACAAAAGGACAGTGTCACATGGTTACTATATTATTCTGCATCAAATCAATGTGAATCTATCCCATGTTAATAACAAGCCCCTGAATTTCCCTGAATTAAAATCAATGTAGCTAAACTAACAACCCTGACTTGGGGAAAAAGAACAATATTTACAAATTTCAAATTTTATTAGGCCCCAAATGATTCTTGTCCAAATTTATGGTTTCAAGTTAGGATGAGGATTTCTCATGTTCATAAATGTGAACACAATGGGGAGGGTAAGAAACACACTTGATGGAAGAAAGAAGCAAAAATTTTGCGCCAAATGCTCACCATACAGTCGCACATGTTCAAAATTTGAAGCAAATTTTTCCTAGCTGTATAGCAGCCTCAATTACTGTTGAAGTACTGATTCAATCCGCCACAAATATTTAATACCGAGGGCGTAATGATAAGATCCCAGCATAATTAATTAATTCTCATCCTTAGAAAACATAGTTGCATCTCTAATAACCAAATGCATGCTTAAATAGTTAAGCTTCAATGTCTCTCTACTTGGTTACCCAAGTAATGAAACATGGATATAGTCCTTGAAAAATATTTGAAACTGGAGATATTGCAATTCAAGGAGGGTAGACTTCCCGTTATGTACATTGGTCTAACTCTCACTACAGCTAAAGTAGATAACACACTTTTGCAATCACTTATTGACAAAGCCACTACTAGACTGAGAAGCTGATCAGGTGTCTTTCATTCCAATGCTGGCCAGTTGTAGCTTCTGAAATCTGTGGTATTTAGCTTACAAATGTTTTATAGCCAGGTTTTTCTTATGCCAAAGAAAGTATTGCACAAGCTGATATCCATGATCAGAGTCTTCTTTTTGTCAGGGAGATTAATCTCAGTAAAGAAGCCTTAATATGGTGGCAACAGGTCTATATGCCAAAGAATGAGGGTGGACTTGGCCTCCTTGATCTCCTGTAGAATATCAATGCAATAAGGAAGCTACTATGGAATTTACATTGAGAAAAGGGACTCTTTGTGATTTAAATGGATGCACACTACCTACTTGAAAGGAAGATCAATCTGGAATTACAATCCATCTTCAAACTGCTCTTAGATTTTCCAGAAAAAACTCTCGATAAGAGCTACTATTGCTTCTATTTTTACAGCATTAAGAAATTTTGTGACCTACTGCAATTCCAAGGAGAGAAGTAGTATTAGGTCATGTGGTGTCCATTCACTGTTTCACGGCAACAGTTTTTGCTGTGGTTGGTCATGCATGAACGTTTGCCCACCAGAGTGAGGCTAGCCACATTAGGTGTGGTTGAAGATACTGATTGTGCATTCTGTGATAAAACTGTTGAGTCTATTAGCCATATTTTCTGGAAGTGCACTTTCACTGGACCACCATGGCACAAGACACAGTTGGTAGCAGACCATAGGGATGAGATTAAGGAATGGAATGAGGAGCTAAGGGTGCTGGTGAGGAGATCACAACAGGAAAAAGAGAAGAAACAAATCATGTGTACCTTGTTTGCCTCCTTCCTAGCGTGTATTTGGTATAAGCGTAATGCAAGGATCTTCTCTCATACTTCATAAGATAGCAATTCTTGGTAAATTTTATTGTCCTCAATGTTGCTAGGAGATAACCATTTTCCACTAGAATCTTATGTTCTGACAAATGTTAATATACAGTTTATTGTATTCATTAAACCGTAATATGTTGTAATGTCCATCATCAAAGTAAGAAATCTTCTTACTCATCGAGAAAAACAAAAAACATTTCTCAGAATACTAATGAATGACATGCATCATACTGAGCTGAAAAGTAGCCCAAAAGAATGCTTGTTTTCACCTGGATCTTTGACATACATGATACATCATACTGATGAATGGCACAAATATAAGTAGAATGCAAATTTAATGGACTTTGAGGCTACCTTCATTCAATAGGTTGAATATTGTTTCTAAATTGATGCATCCTTGCTTAATTTTTATACATATCAAGTTAAATAGATGGTATAGTTCTTCAGCCTCTTCCCCCCACCCCCCCCCCCCAAAAAAAAAAACATAAACAGAGAAAACAATGCATTACCATAAAGATAAAGATTTCTCCAATGAGGTCAGATGCAGCCTGGACAGCTTTCTCCTCATTCAAAGGCCGAATCTCAACATCAGTTGCATGACCATAAATGCGTCTTTGCACTGTAGTTGTGAAACGGTGATTTACCTAGTCCAATGACCAAACACGTACAATGAATGACCATAAGTACACAGGACTAACTATGGAACAATGTAAGGAAGATAGTAAGAGTCATCATAATGTAGCCCTACTACTACAACATATATGGAGATAAACATATAAATAGAGCTTTTGAATGAAATCAAGTAAAAAAGCGAAGAATAAACATCATAGTTCTGAAGCTTAATGCAACAATATTTTCATAAACCAAGTATGAAGTACATTCAGCCAGCAAAGAAGAAATCAAGACCAGTTAATATAAGTACATTGCTAAACAGAGTAAATTTGCACTGTCAGAAACAGCCCGTAAACAGAAGGGAGTCAAGGGACAATAAAACATAAGTAAAGAACATACAGTTCCACAAGCATGTATTGATATTTGAAAAACATTGGGATTTCACATGGAATACCACATCCTAAAATCCTTCAAAATACATTTAAAATTATTTTGATAATAAACAAAGTGGCTTTATTTTTAGAATAAACTTGAAAAATTCTGTAAAGTGGGTGTTTCAGGGCATTAGTCGACTAATGCAGTGATTTAGTCGATGGACATCCTTCGGTTGACTAGTACTAATCAATTGGGACAACTCCAAAAGAACACGCACTTTACCCACAATATATTGGTTGACCAATGATAAGCCATGGGTCGAATTTACTTATGCTAGATGTGAGAAGGTTAAGGCTAAGGGAGATGGGTTGGTTGGGGATACTGGTGCTGGCATGGCTACAACTTAGCCAATTGATTATGAATTATGGTTGAATTTGTTATCATTACAACAATAGCAGTGTCAGTGTTTGAAAAAGCACATCAAAGGCCCAAGGCACAAGCGGATGGGGTGGGGGCTTTTTTGGTATTAGACGAGGCGATGTGAGTGAGGCGCACCACAGGCGCAGAGGCACGCGCCTTTGAGAAACATTTCCTTTCAACAAAAAAAATCACACAGGAAGCCAATAACTTAGGGGAGAGGAGTAAACATTTTTTGGAAAAAGGGAAGCCCATACATAGTTTTAATTGGGGAAAGCAATAATTGTTTAGGAAATATCAAGCAGAGACTTAAGGGAGAGGAGTAAACATGCATATACCTTTCAACTGAGAGAAAAAAAAAATCATGCAGAGAATGGACTTAGGGGAGAGGAGTAGACATGCACATGCTTTTCAGCAGGAAAAAAATCATGCAAGGAGCTAGGGACTTGGGAGAGAGGAGTAGACATTTTTTTGGAAAATGGCAAGTCTATTATAGTTTTGATTGGAGAAAGCAATAGCTGTTTTGGGAAGATGCACATTCAACAATCAAACAAGCTGCAAGCCTACAAGCAGAGTCAGGGTCATCAAAGAAATATAAAAAAGAGAGTAAAATTCAATTTTTAAACACATAGGCAGTATTAAACTCATAAAAAAAAAAATAGAGAAAGACAAAGAGACAAACTGTAGAGAGCTGAAACCCAAAGACAGCAAGAAGAAGTGGTCCATAGTCCTAACTATCTACTAGTATTAGTAGTGTTAAACTCATAGGTTGTTATTTTTCTAAGTATTTTCTTGTTATGGTATATTTTTTTCTAAAAACTTAATTATTTAATCATTTTTTTTAGCTTTGAGTAATTTTCGCGCCTTACATCGGCTAGGAGCGCGCCTTCTCCTTGTGTCTAGCGCCTAGGCTCTAGGACCCCTATCGCCTAGGTGCACCTTATGCCTTTTCAAACACTGAGTAGTGTTATTTTTATTATGAGTATTTGGCATTTAGGGGAGGGGTATTATGGAATATTAATGTAGTTAGTTGGTATGCCTTGTTGGCAGTCAGGTGAATAGAGGAGGGACAATTCTATTAGGATGATTAGTGATTAAGTAAGAGAGGTGATCGGGTAGGAGAAGGGGGAGGAACCAGGTCCTCGAATGCTTGGCTTGTATCCACTATTTCCAAATTCTTAGTATACGTTACCTCTTCCACCATCTGTGTTGTTAATGATGCTGTGAAAGTTGTTTTGTCCATTTTGTTTCTATCAGCTTGGTATCAGAGCGCGTGACAACTAGGAAACAAGATGACACTGAAAGATCTGAAAGAGAAATTAGGAATTATGCAAGAGTGGTAATGAGATGTGGTGGCACCACAGTCGGACACTCAAAGACTAGACAAGATCATTGGAGAGTTAACTGAGAAGATGGATGTATTGATCAGTCGAGGGAATTTTGGTGTTCCCACCGCAGGGAATGGGAATGAGCAGATGGGAAGGGCAAACAGGATGACACCTCAGGTAGCCAAAGTTAAGAATCAACAGTCAGAAGGCAAGTATAAGAACAAACCTCTAGTTGTGCACCAAATGGAGTTACCCCTCTTTAATGGCAGTGACCCCGACGGGTGGATTTTTAGGGTTGAACGCTACTTCAACTTGAATCGACTGTCGGAAAGGTAAAAATTAGAGGCTAAGGCGGTGGCGATGGAGGGTCACACCTTGTCTTGGTTTCAATATACAGAGCAAGCACGGAAATTCACCTCCTAGGCTGGATTGAAGGAGGCATTACTGCTTTGATTTAAAGCAAAGCAGAAGGGAACTCTCTATTAGCATTTGCTTACCATTAGACAGGAAGCTTCCATTGAAGAGTACCTAGAAAGGTTTAAAGCCATGGCAGCATTGCTTCAGGGAAGGTTGACGGGGGAGATTTTGGAAAGTATGTTCCTCAATGGTCTTAAGCCAACCATTCGGGTGGAGGTCCATTTGATGAAGCTAGGGAACCTCTTGGAGATGATGGAGGCTGCCAAGTTGATTGAGGAGAAAAGCCGGGTCCTTCAAGTGGGACAGTCTAGATTTTTTTTTTTAGGGGGGAGGGTGGTCTAAGCAGGGCCATTAGTGCCTAAGGTAGCATCCCAGGTCCAAAGGTTTCAAAGCCCATATTACCTGACTTCACCCACTCAAGCTCTATGGGAATGAAGGCAGCAGAGAGTTACAACACAAGCTGGACTACGAATCTAGTCGACAACACCAGCACCAAAGGAAACTCCACCAACCGATGACCTTATGGATTCCCGCGACTCATTGATGCTTAGTACCACCAAAGAACGATAAGGGGTCATGCTTTCGCTGCAATGAGAAATTCACACTGGGGCACGAGTGCAAAAATTACTTGTTGCAGGTGTTATTGCTGGATAATTCTTCCTCTCTGGAAGAAATTGAGACTCAAGTAGTTGAGGACAAAGCCACCAACCATAAGGAGAGGGAGGAAGAGAAGGTGAAAGGCCAGATTGAGTTGTCCATGAATTTAGTAGTCGGGTTCACCTCCCCCAAAACTATGAAGCTAGCAAGGAAGATGGAAGGTGCCTAAGTAAGCATACTTACTAATAGCAGAGTAACTCACAACTTCATCACACTAGATGCGGTCCGAAAGTTGCAGCTGCAAATGACCCCCACGAGTGTGTATGGAGTTGTCATAGGGATGGGTGATCAGTATAGGCTCAAGGATTGTGTAAGTCTCTGACGCTCTTTGCAAGGGATTGATGTATGCGAAGATTTCTTACCCCTTAAACTAGGAAGCACGGATGTCATTCTAGGAATGCAATGGTTGGAGAAACTCAAAACGATGCAAGTAAATTGGAAGGCATTGCTTATGAAATTTGTGGTGGGACAGAAAATTGTGGCGCTAAGAGGGGATCTGGGGCTATGTAAAATTCAAATCTTATTAAAAGCCATGATGAAAACAGTCCAAAGGGAAAGGAAAGGGATCCTACTAGAGTGTTGTACAGTGGAGGCTATAGAGGGAAACCTACAGGAAAAAGCCCAAGTGGTTAAGGATGTCCAGCAAGTGTTGGATGAGTTTCAGGATGTGCTAGGAGCTCCCACAGCTCTTCCTCCTCAACATGCTTTGGACCACCATATTGGGCTAAAGAAGGGGAATCAACCGGTGAGTGTCAGACCCTATAGATACTCCCAAGCCCAGAAAGATGAGATAGAGAAGTTGGTGCAAGAGATGATGACAACAGGCATCATTCAACTGAGTCACAGACCCTTCTCCAGTCCGGTGCTCCTAGTAAGGAAGAATGATGATGGTTAGCACTTCTGTGTGGACTACCATGCCTAAAATAGGGCAACCGTCCCGGATAAGTTTCCAATACCCGTAATTGAGAGTTGTTAGATGAGCTCTATGGCACAATAGTATTCTCTAAGCTTGACTTGAAGTTGAGGTATCATCAAATTAGGGTGCAACTAGAGGATGTGCACAAGACGGTCTTTAGGACCTATGAGGGTCATTACAAATTCCTCATAATGCCATTTGGGGTGATGAATGCTCTAGCCACATTTCAAGCAGTGATGAACAATATTTTCAAGCCTTACTTAAGGAAATTCGTTTTGGTATTCTTTGAAGACATATGAATGCATAACCCTAGTAGGGAGGCTCATGTACAGCATTTCGGAGTTGTGTTTGGGCTATTGCATGCACACTCATTATTTGTTAATAAAAAAAAAGTACTTGTGTGGTCAAAAGGAGCTGGAATATCTAGGCCATATAGTCTTTACAACACGAGTTTCAGCTCATCCATCCAAAATAAAGGTGATGGTTGATTGGCCAACACCTAAGAACTTACGAGAATTGCGGGGTTTCCTTGGTCTCACAAGACATTATCAAAAATTCGTACACGAGTACGGGCATATAGCAGCACCTCTGACTGCCCAACTTAAAAAAGATGGCTTTGACTGGAATGGGGAGGCTCAAAGGGCATTTGAGGAGCTCAAACAAGCAATGGTAAAGGTACCAGTCCTAGACCTATAAGATTTTCAGCAACCATTTGTGACAGAAACCGATGCATCAAGGATGGGAAATGGAACAGTCTTGATGTAACATCAACGACCGATTGCTTACTATAGTTAGGTGCTAGGACCTCGAGCCTGAATAAAGTTAGTATATGAAAGGGAGTTGGTGGCAGTAGTTCTAGCAGTCAAGCATTGGAGACCATAACTCTTGGGCCACAAATTTGTATTAAGCATGGATCAAGAAAGCTTATAGTTTTTGCTAGACCAGTGAATCATCTCCAATCAACAAAACCGCAGCCGTGGTGTCAGGGTGTCACAAGATATTTTACATGTTGCGGCATGATTTTTTTAATTCTTTTTCACGACAAATATTGGTAAATATTGGTCCATATCAGTAAATATTGGCTAATATAGGCCAATATCAATAAAATATCGAGCGATATCCGAAATTTCACCGATATCATGGCAATAAATATGTGATTTTCTGAAACGGCTGCATTTCAGAAATTTTGTATCGCGACTAACCAAAAAAACTAAAATTGAGGCCGATACACAATTGCTGTACCGATATTTTATTGTATGATCATCTCTGAAGAGCATCAATGTTGGGTTTCCAAGTTATGAGGCTACATGTTACGGACCACATCGAAAGGCCTGCATTAAAGTTCCACCAGTCCCCGAATAATAATCTAGAATATCATTGTATAGTCTAAATAAGTATGGAGAGATGTATAAGGTTCTACACTTTCGTAGATGATTCTAGAAGGTTCTAGAGGGAGATGTCTCTAGATCCTTCTCCGCTTGTATAGATGAGCATGGATGATTCTAGAAGCCCTAAGGGAGCACTCTAAAAACCCTAATAGACTATTCTAAAAACCATAATGGACCTATTGGGCCATTCTAGAGAGATCCATTAGGATTATTTCTAGAATCTTTCAAGGAAAGGGGAAAGGGCGGATCTTCTTCTATAAATAAAGGATATAAAGTTGTATTCAGAGCTTCTCTCTCTATAATATAATCTCCCTTTCTCTCTCTAAAAGCTCTCTCTTGAGTTCTCTTATAAAGAGTTTAGCGTGGTAGTCTCGAAGACATCTCTAGCTTAAGTATTGAGTACACTTGAGGAGGACGGCTAACTTAGTCTATCAAGGAGTAAGAAAAGATTAAGGCCGCACGTAACTAGACTTGGTGAATAAGTCAGTACGTGACATAAAGCTTTGACAATGAATATCGGCCTAGTTGTGAAAACAAGGCAGATGATACCTTGTTTAAGTGTGATGAGGACATTAGCTTAGTTGCCTTGACAGCAACCTAGGATCACAACTAGCATGTTCTACGAGACAAGGTGGATGCTAACCCAAGGCTTAACAAAAGGACTCTCCACACATCTCTCGAGACAATGCCAAACTATAGCCTCAATCAAGGGGGGCTTATTGTACAAAAGCAAGCTAGTATTTCCTCGGGAGTCTGTGTTTATTTCCCATTTATTGGTTGAATATCATGGAGGACAGATTGGGGGCATTCTGGGGTGTTAAAGACCTACATGAGATTAGCCAGAGATGTGTATTGGCCAAATATGAATAGAGGAGTCCAAGAATATGTGGCTTCTTGTACTATCTGTCAACAGAACAAGGTCCAGAACTTGTCCCCAGTAGTTTTACTATATTCGTTACCCGTACCGGAACATGTGTGGGAAGATGTGTCGATGGACTTTATCAAAGGGTTGCCTAAGTTAGAAGGGCATGACTATATAATGGTACTAGTGGATCGTCTCTCGAAGTACGCACATTTTGTACCCCTTCGGCACCCATTCACAAACCCTAGGGTTGCTAGAATTTTTATTAAGGAGGTGGTATGGTTACATGGCATTCCCTAGTCTATTGTATCTAGCCGAGACAAAATCATCTTAAGCTATTTCAGGAAAGAGATATTCCGGTTGCAAGGGAAAGCACTAAAATAAAGCACTGCATATCACCCTCAATTTGATGGTCAAACCAAGGTGGTTAACCATTGCTTGGAAGCATATCTGAGATGCTTTATTAGAGGGCAACCCAAGCAGTGGCTTCGTTGGTTACCATGGGCTAAGTATTGGTGCAATACCTCCCATCATACGGCCATTGGTACCACTCCATTCCTTGCTCTATATGGTTATGACCCACATCCATTAATACGTTACAACTTAGGTAACTCCCCCTGGTTGTTGTTGACCATGAGTTAAAAGGACAAAGATGATGTCTTGGATGACTTGAAGCTACACTTATATCACTCTCAGCAATTGATAAAGGTGGAGGCCGATAAGAAGCGGCGGGATGTAACCTTTGACGTTGGCAATTGGGTGTACGTGAAACTCAGGCCCTCTAGGCAGCAATCACTAAACAGGAAAATGAGAAGCTTTTTCCACGGTATTTTGGCCCTTATCAAATCCTAAGCAGAATGGGAAAAGTGGCTTACAAGCTAGCTCTTCCAGATTCAATGCGAATTCACCTTGTGTTTCATGTATCTATGCTAAGATTAGTAGTGAGGAATGTTCATCGTTTGCAGCATTTCCCAGCTGGACTCGCGCCAGATTTGGAGTGGGTTGTGGAACCCAAACAAGTGCTTGACATGCATTCTAATCCAACGAGGATTCTAGAGGTATTGTGCAGCTGGAAGGGGCTGCTAGATTTTGAATAGTATTGGGAAGAGTTTGATCTCGTTAACACTATTTCCTTATTTCCACCTTGAGGACAAGGTGAAAGTGTTAGCAGGGGATATTGATAAACCATTGGTCAAATTTACTTATGCTAGACACGGGATGGTTAAGGCTAGGGGAGATGGGTTAGCTAGGGATACTTGTGTTGGCATGGCTGCAACTTAGCCAGCCAGTTATGAGTTATGGTGGAGTCCGTTATCATTACAGCAATAGCAGTGTTATTATTACTACGTGTATTTGGCATTTAGGGGAGGGGTATTATGGAATATTAATGTTGAGTTATAAGTCAGTATGCCTTGCTAGCAATCAGGTGAATAGGGGAGGGGCAATTCTGTTAGGATGGTTGGGGATTAAGTCGGAGAGGTGGTCAGGTAGGAGAAGGGGGAAAATTAAAAGAAGTGGGAGGAACTAGGTCCTCGAATGCCTAGCTTGTATCCACTATTTCCAAATTCTTAATATACATTACCTCTTCCACCATATGTTTTGTTATTGCTGCAGTGAATGTTGTTCTGTCCATTCTGTTTCTATCAACCGACTAAGGTAATCGGTCGACTATGATTCTCAAGTCTGTTTTTGTTTGTATTTTGATTATTGCTCCAATGATTTTGAAACTCATAGATTATGATTTGTTTATGCTATCAAGAACATTAGAGTATTTGGGGAATATTTTCACATTATTTAGATTATTAAATTATTTCATTCAATCAAAATTCCCTAAAAAACACTTTTAGTACTTTTCTCCTACCTACCCTCTTCTCTCTTTACTCAACACTTTTCTCTACCTTTAGGCTACGTCTGCAAATCCTTTAGGGTTGTTGCAGCTATCCTAGGTTTAATGATATGAATCTTAAAAATTTGTATTTAATTAATTTCGATAATTGCTGTGAATCATTTATTACTTATAATTGTTTGTCTTATTTGTGTGAATAAATAGGAAATTGATGCAGCACATGGATTCTGGATGCAACTGTTGAAGTGTTGCAGAATATGTATTTTTTTGTTATTTGTATATAATCCCATGTGATGCATTCGCGGGTCAAAATTGGCTAATGGAAATTAGATCGGTTGTATAATCCGCCACTTGGTCCATAATAATGGATTAGTTGGATTGTGGATTAATCAATCCTTAATAGCCATGATTAGCTAGAATTAAATTAGCTGATGGGAATTGATGTCTAAATATTATCTTATAATTTGGGGGAGATTTTTGATTTATTCTTTGGGCTGGTCGAGTGTCCAGTGTCGACCACTTATACCGACCCATTTCCCTGATTATGTGTGTTGGGCTGTAACGTGAGATTGGGCTGGTTGTATGGTGTATTTTATACGGTCTGTACGCTTATATAAATAGGGGCATATACGATTGTAATACAGTTAGTAGTTGGCTGATATACGACATATTTTCTTGATTTCTCTCGAGTCTTCTCTCGCGATCTCTCTCTCTCTCGGCGAACCTCTCACTCGCTTCTTCTACTGCGTCTGTTCTCTATCTTCGATCAACTCTTGATCGTTCTTTCTCTCAAATTCAGTTGCCGTTGTGAAACTGTGCCTTTGAATCTTTGGATCTTCCATTGGGAGTTTTCCTTAGGCTGAATCCGGCGAATCGAACCCTGCGCTCGATTACTTTTCTTCGATCCTTTGTGAAACCCTAATAGGGATCCATCATTTGGTATTAGAGCCTCGATTATTCGAGTGCTCGTGGTTTACTTGTTACTGCTAAGTTCTTTTTCATTTCTGGTTCGTTATCTGTTGTTTTCGCTAACCCTACTTTTGAAGTGCGAAATTTTAGGGTTTCCAAACGACGAAGGATTTGACGATTTCCGTCGTTCTTAAACCGGTGATTGAAGTCTTTTTGTCTGTTGTTTCAAAGTTCCTGAAAGGAACCCTAATCGACCTAGGGTTTGGTCAAGAATTTGGATCTTGACTAATTTCGAGACGTATTTTCTATTGGTAACCTCGAATCGTAATTTTTCTTGTTATATACTACTGTCTGCTATAATTAATTACCAATTTCTTTCGAAATCTTATTTTGTTCGTTTGATAAGTATACAGGTGAAATAACCGGCGAACCCTTTTGGTTTCGGGAAAGAAGTAAGACCTCCAAGAAGAGGGGTCCCTAATTAAGGGGATTATTTGTTTAAGCATTCGCGGTAATATCGTTCTTTCTCATTTATCTATCATTGTCGAACTGATATTTGCCTGGAAAATTCCGAGTAAGTTGAATTGTGACATATCTGATATTCATTGATACTGTAATATTTTTATAATTAGTCTGTGTGTTTCTGTCTGTCTGAATTTATTAAATAAATAGATCCTGTTTAATTAGCTGTGACTGTGTTAATTGATTAGATTAAAGGAATTTCATAATGTCTAACAATGGACAGTCTGTTAATCAATCTGTTTCCAGTAATGACCTATTAGAAACTCTTAGGACTTTTCAAGAACAAATGACTGCTCAATTTGCTGTATTATCTGCTAATTTAGAACAAAGAATAGGAGAATAGGAAATAAAAATTAATGAGCTACAACATAATAGAGTTGAAACTAACCAAGCAGGGGTATTAGGAAGGGCTCCTGTGGACCCTAGGATCAGAATTCCACCCATAGCTAACCTTGAAGAGTTGGAAGATCAAGTATCTAACAATAGTGATAGGAAACCTAGGCAGAACAATAGACAAGAAAGGGAGTTAGAGTTCATTGATAGGAATCTAAATAATCTTAAGCTTAGTATTCCTGGGTTCAATGGCAGAAATGACCCGGATTATTATTTTGAATGGGAAAGGAAGATAGAGCTAGTGTTTGAGTGTCATAATTATTCAGAAGAGAAGAAAATTAAGGTAGCTGTAGTAGAATTTACTGAGTATGCTTCCTCTTGGTATCATAATTTGGTGTTAACTAGACGTAGGTGTGGGGAGCCACCTATACAGACTTGGGAAGAATTTAAAATTTTAATGAGAAAAAGGTTTGTGCCAAGTTACTATTATAGGAAGTTACATAAGAGATTACAAACAATTAGTCAAGGAATGAGGACAGTGGATGATTACTATAAGGAATTAGAGGTCTTGATCATTAAGATAGGAATTATTGAGGATGATGATGCTACCATGGCTAGGTTTCTGAATGGACTAAACTCTGAGATTGCTGATAAAGTAGAATTATATCCTTGTGGAACTTTGGGTGAAATGGTAAACATAGCTACTAAGATAGAGATTCAATTAAGGAAGTCTAGACAATATAACCCCCTGGGATTGGGTTTAAGAGTACAGTAAGGAGAAATTTTGGAGGAACTACTTCTGGAAACTGGAAGAATACTAGTAAAGTTGAATCTAGAGGTAGGAATAATGAAGCCAAGATAGGAAATAAGTTTGAAAAGGGTAAGAATGTGATAACAAACCCTGTGAATGGATCAAACAAAACTAGGGATATTAAATGTTTTAGATGTGGAGGATTGGGATATATAGCTTCTGAGTGTCCAAATAAGAGAAACATTTTAATTAGAAAATCTGGAGACATAGAATCTGAATCTGAAGAGGAAGACGTAGAGATTAGTGTAGTCAGAGAAGATGATAGTGATTCAGAAGAAGAAATAGAACTGCAATGAGTAGAGATCTTTTTGTAGTACGTAGGGCTTTAAACAGTAACAAATCACCTGATTCTAATGCTATACAGAGAGAAAACATATTTCATACTAGATGTTTAATTGATGATAAATGCTTCAACATGGCTATAGACAGTGGTAGTTGTATTAATGCTGCTAGTACCTTGTTAGTGTCTAAGTTAGATTTAACAACTACTAAACATCCAAAACCATATAGATTGCAATGGCTTAATGAGTTAGGAGATGTCAAAGTTAGTCAACAAGTTTTAGTAAACTTAAAATTAGGAAAATATGAAGATTCTGTTTTATGTGATATAGTTCCTATGCATGCTGCTCACCTGTTATTAGGTAGACCTTGGCAATATGATAGAAAGGTAATACATGATGGTTATAAGAATAGATATACATTAGAGAAGGATGATAGAAAGATTGTTTTAGCACCTATGACTCCAAAAGATATTTTTGAGGATCAAATTAAAATTAAGTCTGATTATAAGGATTTATCTAAACCTAGTTTGGAGACTGAGATTAGTTCAAAGGAAATTAAGGGAACATCTGGGTTTTATGCTAACAGTAAGGATGTAGGAAAGGCTATGAAGAGACATGCCAATGTATATTTGATGGTTTATAAGGAATGTTATGAATGTCACTTAGGAATAAGTGAAGAAGTACCTAGTACAGTAAAACAATTATTGGAAGAATATAGTGAATTGTTTCCTGAGGACATTCCTAGTGGATTACCTCCATTGAGGGGAATAGAGCATCAAATAGATTTTGTTCCAGGAGCTATTATACCAAACAGACCTGCTTATAGGGCTAATCCTGAGGAAGTTAAGGAATTAAAAAGGCAGGTTTCTGAATTGCTAAGTAAGGGATATATTAAGGAATCTATGAGTCCTTGTGCAGTTCTAGTGTTATTAGTGCCTAAAAAGGATGGAAGTTGGAGGATGTGTGTGGATAGCAGGGCAGTAAATAAGATAACTATAAAGTATAGATATCCCATACCTAGACTTGATGAGATGTTGGATCTATTACATGGCGCTGTTATATTTTCAAAAATAGATTTAAAAAGTGGGTATCATCAAATTAGGATGAAACTAGGAGATGAGTGGAAGACAGCTTTTAAAACTAATTTTGGATTGTATGAATGGTTAGTGATGCCTTGTGGGTTATCCAATGCACCTAGTACTTTTATGAGGCTTATGAACTATGTTTTGAGGGACTTTATTGGAAAATTTGTGGTTGTTTATTTTGATGATATACTTATATATAGTAAGTCTTTAGAGGAACACTTGAGACACTTAAGGATTATTTTAGATGTGTTTAAGGCAGAACAGCTTTATGCTAATTTAACTAAGTCTAGATTTTGTCTGGAAAATGTGGTTTTCTTAGGATTTGTAGTAGGAAAAGATGGCATATCTGTGGATAAAGATAAGATTAAAGCTATTCAAGAATGGCCTGTGCCAAAGAGTATGACTAAAGTAAGAAGTTTTCATGGGTTGTGTTCTTTCTATAGGAGATTTGTTAGGAATTTTAGTACTATAGCTGCTCCCTTGACTGCCATAACAAAGAAGGATAATGGATTTAGGTGGGGTTTAGAACAACAAAAATCTTTTGAGACACTTAAAACTAAATTAACTCAAGCACCTGTGTTAAGCCTTCCTGACTTTGAAAAAATGTTTGAATTAGATTGTGATGCTTCAGGGTTAGGAATAGGGGTTGTACTTTCTCAAGAGGGCAAACCAATAGCTTATTTTAGTGAGAAATTGAATGGTAGTACTTTAAATTATTCTACTTATGAAAAGGAATTGTTTGCTTTAGTGAGGGCTTTAGAAGTTTGGCAACATTACTTGTGGCATAGAGAGTTTGTAATTAATACTGATCAAGAGGCTATTAAGTATTTAAAAAGTCAATCAAAATTAAATAGGAGACAGGGTCGATGGATTAAGTTTATTGAAAATTTTCCTTACATGATTAAGTATAAGAAAGGAAGTGATAATGTAGTTGCAGATGCCCTATCTAGGAGATATGCTTTATTAAATGCTGCAGATACTACTTTGTTAGGTTTTTCTAGTATTAAATTGTTATACTTGGAAGATCTTGATTTTAAAGAAATTTATAAAAAGTGTGAAGTTTCTACATAGGGAAAATATTTTATCACTGAAGGTTATTTGTTTAGGGAAAATAGGTTATGTATTCCTGAATGCTCTTACAGAGGATTATTAATTCAAGAAGCTCATATTGGTGGGTTAATGGCACATTTAGGATTTCAGAAAACTTTAAACATATTGACTGATCATTTTTATTGGCCTCACATGAAGAAAGATGTGTTAAAATATTGTGTCAATTGTGTTGCTTGTAGACAGGCTAAAACTACTTCAAAACCATTTGGTTTATATACTCCCTTGCCTGTATCTAACCACCCTTGGGTTGATGTTTCTTTGGATTTTATTTTAGGCTTACCTAGGACTAATAGAGCTAAGGATTCAATAATAGTTGTAGTAGACAGATTTAGTAAGATGGCTCATTTTATACCTTGTAATAAAACAAATGATGCTGTGGCTGTGGCTAAACTATTTTTTTCTAATATAGTTAAATTACATGGCATACCTAAGACTATAGTTTCAAATAGGGATGTTAAATTTTTGAGTCATTTTTGGAAGGTTTTGTGGGGAAAATTAGGAACTAAATTATTATTTTCTACAACTTGTCACCCTCAAACTGATGGACAAACTGAGGTAGTAAATAGAACATTAGGTAATATGTTAAGGGTTGTCCTTAGAAAGAATCTTAGACAGTGGAAATATGTTTTACCTCAGGTAGAGTTTGCTCATAATAGGACTTTGCATTCTACAACTAATAAAACTCCATTTGAAATTGTGTATGGTTTTAATCCTTTGACTCCTTTAGACCTGAGTCCTTTACCTCATGCTGATTTGCAAAATTTTGATGCTAAATCTAGAGCTAATAATATAAAAAAGTTACATGAATCTGTAAGTCAACAAATCAATAAAAAGGGAATAAGTAGACTTGGAGGTGTACAGTAGTGGGCCTTGACCCACATATTTCGGTGTTGGAGTTCTAGTGTGAGTTTGAGTATAGAGGAAAGGTTGTTAGGCAAGTTAGGAGGTGCAGAGTTCTCATGATATGATATGGGTCAGTTGGAGGATAAGTGTAAAGGGAGTGATTCATGCATATCTAGGGTAAAGTTCTGAATAAGATACCGTAATACATTAATCATTTAAAGTGGAAGATTATTGAGCCAGGTCCAGACCGATCCATCGGCAAATAATAGTGGTTAGGGTATGATGCCCTATATGTGACCGGTCCACCGGCGAATAATAGTGGTCAGGTCTTATACTTGTGCGTTTCTGGTCCATCGGATATAATAGTGGGGGATTCCGTGCTCAACAAAACCGAACATATTTGTGTTAAGACATGGAAAAGACACTAAGTACTTACAATGGAACAGCATGAGAGTCGGGGCCAAACCGGTCCACCGGCGAATAATAGTGGTCAGGAGCTTTTCTGTTTCACCGGCAGTAATAGTGGTCAGGAGCTTTATGCCCTGTATGTTTCTAGTCCACCGGCAATAATAGTGGAGTTCTCGTACTCGCATGGATTTGATAAAAAGCATGGTATGAATCGATTTCCGATCAGAGATTAATTAAATAATTAATCCGGATTATAAATAGGCCTTTATGTATCTACCCAAATGATTGTATGATATTATGTTATCATGATGGACTATATGCTCTTTTTATTTTTCTGCATAGTTTATGTGATTTTATGTGTTAGCCTTAGTGCATCGGTTACCTTACTCAGTACGTAGCGTACTGATCACCCTTTTCATGGTTGCTACTCATTCCTACAAGCAGTAGGCTCTTCTGACTTTGTGCAGGTGGGCAAGACATCAGGCAAGGCTGAGTGTTGAGCTTGTGGCTGGCTCAAAGTTCGAGAGTGTCATGGCCGAATTCACTCTTCATGTGATTTTATTTCATTATGTTATTTCTTTTGTATCATATTTATCCTTTTTGATTTATTACCTTATGTTGAGTATTTTAAATGAATCTTTTATTGGTTGTAAGCTTATTTCTCTTTTGGATATGAATTACAATGCTTTACGCGTACTCTGATTTTTTATGTATGATCTTTCTAGTTCTTTTATGAACTCTTGGTTTGAGTTTAATGTCAATCTTTTCTTAACCTTAGCACTTGGTACCGAAACGGTCGGAGAGAACCGGTTTGGTACTAAGTGTGGTGGTAACATCCCCAGAATTCACAGGTTTTCAATTTTAACTTCTTCCGCTTTAAAAATTAGTAAATTTTGGGGTGTTACAACCTATTCCTTTATTATTTCTACTTGAATTTTTACTTTAGATTTTGCACAGGAGGACGATGAAATGCCTATGAGCATGCCCAACATGTTTTGAATGAGGGACTTGGAACTCCAAATATCTGCTATTATTGATCCCTGATTCCTTATTCAATTGGTATGCTTTCTCACCATTTTGTATGCAGATTGTGAAATTTTTGCACATATTTGCAGCACGACATTTTTTGTGGTATTTTTACTATTGATCAATAATTAACTGCGCCAAATCAAACTGCAAATTTGCAGTTTGGTTTAGCTACATAATTTTAAAATATGTTTTGGTTTGGTTTAGTTAAAGAAGAAGAAAAAAAAATCCTACAAAATGTTGTTTGGTTAATGCCTACTTAGTGGTCCCCTATCCAAATCCCTTGTTCCTCACATAATTATACTTGATGAGAGGCCCACTAAAGTTGTTACTTGAGCAGGTAGTATACATCTCACTCCTATCATTACTACCATTGATGTCTTGTTTGGCCGTGAATTACATCTTCTTTCTGCAGAAAAAAATTTTGACACTTCAAACATGATTGCTTATTTTACATACCATGATTTTATCTTCCTGGACCACAAAACTGAACAATTTATGGCTTTTGGCAAGAGACATAATTGGTTACATAGACTCAACTCTTCGCCCTTGAAGACTAGGGTTCTAGCTTCTAACTCATTTGATCCTATTTGTCTTCTGTAACTTAGACTTGTACTAAACGGAATACTCTAGTTAATACTTGAACCAATAACTCACATATACCTATTTTGCATACTAGGTGAGGACATACTTCACTATCTCGCATGAAGCATGTTCCTGTTTGAAACTGGGAAGCTCGTATCTTGGCAAAGCAGCATAAACTAAGTTTATCTAGAAGTACATCTGTGGCTCTTAGTTCATTTGATCTTATTTGTGTTGAATTGTTGTGGGTCCCTAATCCCAATAAAAATCCACGCAATTGCATCTTATATCTTTACTGTTCTAAATGACATTTCTCGTATGACATGAACTCTTCCCTTGCAAAACAAAACCAGATCTTCACACTCTTTCAGATTGAAACTCAACCTCATACCAAAGTCAAAGGCATTCATACTGATAATGGAACAGAGACTTCAATATCAGTATCGTAACCGTTACCAAAGCCATAATTCATCAAAGGAGTGTTCCTCCCGCAAGATTTCTGTAAATGAATGAGGAATGAAGACGAGGAAGACAGCCCTGTACTATTGAGACCTACTCTGTACAAAATGATACCAGTACTGACATACACGTAGATAATGAGCTAGCTTATTTTCAGGATACTTAAAGTAATCAGCTAATCTATCTATTACCTAGTAACTAGCTGCTGAGCTAATTAGCACGCTGAACAACCTCATCAATAATGAACATGACATCAGCATACATAATTCATAAAAGCTATTTGTCCTCAGCTAAATGCAGTTAGTAGAGCCGCTATCCATCTTGTCGTACTTCAGTCCTTCGACTTTTTAGTATGACATCCACACCATATAAGCTAGACTAAACAAGATATTTGGAACCTTAACGAGGCACTAAAAATGCCAAGATATGAAGTTTAGAAAGAACAGATTCATAACCAGCAGTAATTCGATCGGCATCATCATCGTAACGTTCTTGAAACAACCATGTCGCGAGGAAGACGTTAGAACACAATCAGTACAGAAAACTTTCTGGCACGATGAATCAAAAATCATGAAGTGAAAAAAATACAACAACAAAAGCTAAACCAGCTAAACAACCCCTCTTTGATCGAAACCCCAGCGTCAAACACATACGACAGCTCCATTCAAACAAGAAGCCAGAACTCAAACGATTAGAATATAACCCAGAAAGTAGGGGAAATTAGTTTATACGCCGACAGAAAATCATACCTGGGCAATGCCAATAATAAATTCCCGAAATGTTGGGTGTAATCCAGCTTGTTTTTTTAGCCTACTCGCAATCGGTTTGCTGAAAGTCTTCAGTGCAAGAGTGCCGATCTTCACCAGAGGAAATGCCATAAGTTTTGCTTCCTGAGAAATGTCGTGATGAAATAGGAACTGCGGACGAGGTGCGCGATATTTTGCTTCCACGAGATTTAAGAGGGCCAAAAAAGGCCCTTTTTCACGCTTTTTAAAGTTGACTTGATAGTTAGTCCAATCTATCTTCCTCTTCAAGACATTAACACATGCTTGGAGGGGACGTAGGCGACTGCGGATTAGTCATTAGTTGAACGAGCTCTCTCCCTCCGGTTCTTTGGATTTTCCATTGCCTGTGAGTTCGAGGGAAGGTTCGGAGCCGGATTACGAGCTGCCGAATTGGATGCTTGTAGCACTATTTATAATAATCGACAAGAATTGGTAATATATATTTTTGATTAGCTTATCTTATTATTTTTAGATTATTCTAATACTATTATCTATATTTTATTTATAATTTTTTAAGTATACGCCACCAATCTCAACTAAACACTAAAATAATCTATACTATTTATTTTTAATATAAAAATACCTTGAATTAAATATTCCCGACCAATCACACGTCTAAAAGCATCATTATACATCAATATTCATACACACATTTTTTATATAATTTTTTGAATAAATTGAATTTTAAAATAAATTATATAAGTGAGTTTTAAACCAGAAACCAAACACGTAGTAAATTGTGGCTAAGATTTGTTGGCTCTAAAGAACTAGCCAACGGATACACCTAAATCAATTGATTAGTATTATTAGAACTCGCAAACCCTATTCTTATTTCATATTTAAATCTCTTTCAATCATTCATTTAGCTTTGAAAATATGCTATATATTGATTATAAATGATTTTTATAAGGTTGTAAACCCCTCATTTCAATGAGTGTAGGTCTTAAATCCCACCTTTTAGGGTCACCTTTATAGCTAATATATGATCCCCTCAACTCCCTAGTCATATCCTACATTACAACCTAGCTTTTTCACTTATTCCATCAAACTCAATGTAATACTCCATTTTCTAAAAAAATCCTAATTAAAACCAATAATTATGTATATTAGTTTTAATAATTATTTTAGGATATTTGATAATAAATATATTGTTAATATGTGTGATATTATTACAACTTATTAGTTATAAATTTTAATTAGGTAAAAATATACTAGAGAATGCGTATTAAATTTTAAGCTAAGGTGGGGTCCAAATCGGTATTTGTTTGGTTGAGTAAACCTAACTCGATAACCTAATAATTTTTACTAGATATTTTGCACTAGCATATCCCCTAACCTATGCTAAACCTTCCTTATCGTCACCTTACTGCCCTTACCCGGCACTTTACCCTCCAAACCATAACTCTACACCATACCTCCCCTCTCCCCCATGTTTTCCTCTCCTAGTTTTACTCCTCTTTTTCCCGCATGCAACTCCTCTTCTTATATCAGTTCTTTCCCTCTTGTGTTGTGCCAACAACCCTCAAGCAGCCTACAACCCTTCTACCTCAACCGAGCTCCCTTTATGCACAAAACTCTCCCCTCTATTATTCCCCATCATTGCTCCTACCATCACCATTTTTATTCTACAATGCCAACCCCCACTAGCTTCATTTACTATCCATTGACCGTCATCACCAATCCTCTATACCCTACACTGGCCACCCCTACCACCCCTACACCCACAAACACCCTACAACCTCCCTTCCATCTGCTAACTTTCTTTCCTTTCTTACCTTTGGCTCTTCTCACTAGATCAACCACATCATTATCGCCTATAACCACCACTCCTTCCTCTTATCCTTCTACCAAACCTATCATTATTTCCCTTTTCCTTTCGGCTATAACCTTGGAAGCCCAACTCTCCCACCTTTGACTATTTTGGCCAAAGCTCCCCTCATTTTCTTATACCCTTTATCACCAAACCTACTTCCCCTTCTTCAACCCTTTGTGTTGCACCTCTTCTTATCCCTTTTTGCTACATCTTTGTTGTCGTTATTCCCTCCCTACCACTGAATATTCTCGCCATTATTGGTCCCCTAGCACCGGTCATTCTTAGCTTTGTCACTTCCCTTCTTCGTAGTTGAAACTTCCCCCTTTAGTTCTAAGATTTTCCTTGGCTTTCCTCTTTCTTGTTCGTCCGGTTAGTAGCCATAAGTTATTTTAGTAATTTTGGATTATTTTTGTATAATATTATTTGCTAATATATGTATGTGTGGATGTTAAATTCCTAGGTAATCCTTGAGAGCTTTGGAGAAGACATCTTTTGTGTAGGCTTGGGTTAAGTAAATCCAATCACCTATAGGATAGTAGATATTATGTGCAAGTATGCTAGGAAATTTTAAAGCTAGAATCATGCTAAGGTTTTATACTTTTGAGTACTGTAACATGTATGATATAATGATAATATGTTGAAGGGATGATATGCATGATTATTGATAATTAAGTTGTATGCATGGTAATATGTCAAATTTTTTGCGTCTGCATGTCTAAGATTTCATTATGGTATCCATTATTATCAAGTATGATTCAAATTCCATGATGTATGCCTCATAATTGCTCATGCATGGAATTTAGGGTTACAAAAATCCTCATGGACCTATATGCACATGATTAGGGTTAGCTTATAATGAATTCTTATAATAAATTCTATTTGCATGGCCTAGGATTAGAGATAATTTCGTGCATGTACTTTAATGTTAATATTCCTATTTCAATGATGTTTTATATTTTAAAATTTGTGTGTGCATGCTATATGTCATATATTATATGTGATAGTCGCATGATTAGGGTTATGGTGGGCACAACCCTCTAAATGCATAAAAAGTGGAAAATACAGTTAATTGCCAAAATGTAACGATTACTTACATACTAAAATAATGCTGGTTTTTTTCACAATTAACTTTCCTTTGGAATCTTATTTTCCTTGATTTACTTTGGTTATACTATTGTACTACGACATTTATTCGTAACTCTATTGTGTATTATTTCTATTTTCACTAATTTACTCTAGTTATGTTTTGTTTTAATCTTAGCATTTGACAAAAGAAAGGCGAGGGATTCAGACTTATGCTAAGTGTGGCTAACATCCAGTAATTTAGTAGTTAACACATGCTCAAAAACAATAATTTTTAGCTGGTAAAATGGGGGTGTTATACTCAATATGTGTAGCCCTTCCGTTTCCTATGGCTTTTTAATCTTGAGTGAAACCACTCTTATTATCATTTTTACTCAGCTAAACCACATCAACTTGCATTAAAGCTCCCTTTTCCCTCCTCTCTAAGAAAATTCCAATTACTCTCTTTCATCTTCTCATTTGCTCATTCTCTTATTTATTTCTTATGCTCTTTGTTTTATTAGGTTTTTAAGCTCTAAATGCTATGCTAACTATTTTTTCTCTAGATCTTGATAAGTGAGCAAGAATATTAGGTGTTGGTGTTACATAGGGAGTGGTCTTTTTTTTCTTGAAGACTTATTTGATTGGTAAATCTAGCTAAACCTTGTAGATGTAGAATGATGTGTTATGTATATGTTGTTGATTTATAGTATAATTCCCATGATTAATCCTACTATAAGTATATGTTTAAGTGATTGGAAGCATGAAATTGGCCTTAAGATCATGATATGTTAGGTTTTTTTGAATTTGAAATCATATAATTGAATGTGGCATGATTGATCTATAATTTGGTGATTTGGATGTTGATTCGTGAAGTAATAATGTTATGTGTAAATCCTAGAAAGTTTCTATAATGATCCCAAACTTTACCACTGAAAAAATTTATTTTTAAAAGTTAAAAATGGAAGCAAAGATAACAAAATTTGGGATACTATTGCCACACTTGGTACCGGACTAGTTTCCTCTACCATTCTAATACCAAGCATTAAGGTTAAAGCAATACTTACTTAAATGCCAAAAATACAATTATAAAATAGAGTAGTGCAATAGTTAGAAAAGTTAACTCTCCTTCCAAATAAAACCCACTAATTGTGGTTACAAAAATAATGTCAATAGAAAAAAATACAAAAGGTTTTAAGAAAGACACGGAAAGGCATCCCTATTTAATACACCAATCAGCATATCGGATAACCCTATGCTATCAAGGCCGATGAATAATCCTAACTTACAAGCTAACCTACAAAGGCCTCTACTCATTGAATAAGAAGGGGCCAAAGAAGTGAACCCTTCAATACAATAGTACTGATTAACCAATTATACAAGAATAATATGTAAGGCCCCCATGTAACATATCATATGCATCACATCAATCACATGAACATGTTATCACACATATATTAACTAAGATGCGATAAACATTCCTATAACCACATACATAAAGGTCATATGCAACCATTAATCACTCACTAAGAAATAACATGACTTATTAGGAAGCACGACTTGTATAACTAACCCACAAACTTCTCAACAACATCACAATAAGAATGTCATACGCATTAGTAGATCATATTAGTTGATTTATTATTTTCTAGACTCAAGCCATTAGTGTCATAATTAGCCATCTCTCGAATTATATCCATGTGGGTTCGGAGATCCCACTATTCTCATCGATGGACCGGTAAATACAGTTCAATCCAAGGAAACACTATAACACCCCTAATTTCATACTAGAAAATTTCATTTTTAAGATAATACGGAAAAGATTGAAAAAAAGCGAGGAATGTTACCACCACATCAACCATGAGAGAAGTGTGATCATCACTTTACCTATGCCTGATGTAAGGCAAAATGAAACAAGGAACAAAATAATTTATGATCATAAAAATAATGTGACAATATAAAGAATTAAAGACTAGAACTATATCATAGATAGGATGAACTAGATAGTTTATAAAATCAAATAAAGAAATAAGAGCCAAGAGTTTAAATAACCAAAATACAAAAACATCCCAACGTAGTGGGTAACATACTAATAACCGATTAGTCTAACTCTTAGGCACAACCATAAACCTTGAACCCTAAGCAATGACCCACTAATGCCCTATGTCATCATCCTTAGCATACTCTAACTGAGAGTCATAACCCTACAAATCATCATTTGCTCCTCAAACCAGAAGCTAAATCATCACAATGACCACACAAGTTTAGTATCAATACGATAAAGTATTGATAAAACATACTACCTAAAGACATGGAAACTCGTGTGACACATTGAAGTCTCATAATAGCATGTTGACATTATCACGATACAACTTAAGTACAATGTAGCATGCTCTCATTGAAGTCACAATAATACACATGATTCATAAAATGTGAACTATATTAGAATTCCTCTTTTATTGACCAAACAATTTTTGCTTAATAAGATAATTTATTCGACCACACCTAGTTCTCCACTATAAACAAAAGTCATGGCAGCATAAGATAATCACAATTGGATACCACACCTATAACACAAAGTCAATATACATCAAAGGATCTTTCTTAGGGGATACCACACCCACCACACATCGAGTGCACCTACCACAAAAACCAGGATACCTCACCCACCACACATGGTGGAAGTACGCCAAGGGGGCTTGTATTGGGATACCTCATCCACTGCACCTTGAATGTCTCCGCCATGAGGAATAAAAAGTTGGGATACCACACTCGCTTAAGTAATGGACAATACAAAGTTCTAGGGGGCTTATACTGGGATACCTCACCCACATATACTAGACATTGATGCCATAACGACCTGCTACAGTATAATCATATACCTCAAAGATATGCGTATGCCCCCTACTGACCACAACCCGGTAGAGAAAGAAATAGGTACTAAGTGAAAGATAGAACTAAGGGTGACCCATCCACTAACTCCTGGCATCTACCTCTAGAACTAGAGAAAAAGGCTCGAATATATCTTAAACCATTAATTTTTGTGATGCGTTTGGTATTATCACAAATCACAACAAGTCCAAGTATAACTAAATTGAGTGTTTCTAAGGGATAACACCAAAAATAATTAAAAACCTATATTTAACCAATGGAGTGTTTCCAACTGATAATACCAAACACATCACAAGATATTAAAGTCACCAATTGGGTATTTAGAGATGACATCAAAATCCTATATCAATTGGGTGTTTTAAGGATAACACCAAAATCAACCTAAAAGCAAGTTTTAAATGTCACCATATTAGTTCATATTAACTTAGGTCAATCATGGTTGAAATGATAATTAACATGTTGTGAATACATGGAAGAATCAATACAAATGACCTAAGAGAAACACAATAAATCATAAGAAAATAAGAGGCTTCCAACCAGACTGGTCAATTGATCCTCAAACTAATCGGCTAGTTTAGTCATATTAGACTTAGACCAAAATAAAAATCAACCACTAGTCGACTGGTTAGCCTCACTGGTTGATTGTTCATATGAACAAATTAATTGGTTAGGTCTAACCATTCGATGGGTCTAAGCAGAGACTAAAATATTTTAACTTATAAAAAATAATCAATGGGTTTGACCAACCGATTGTCTAGTTATAATAACTAGTCAACTGGGTTGGTCTAACTAGTCGATAGGTCTTAGTAGAGACCTATAACTCCCCCAAAAATTACGGTTGAAAATTTTCATTTAATTAAAACAAATACAAGCACAGGGGTGCTACCGCCGTGATCAGTACAAGCCCAACCCCGACCAATCTCATACCAACGACAATGCTAAGGATAATTTTATAATAATATTAAACAACTTAAAATAGAGATAAAATTGAAATAGTGATAATATAGAAATCAGAGTGTGAGTTGAAAGTTATACAACCCAATAAAGTACTTAATCAAAGTTCCCACGAAGGGTAAAAGATATAGTATGATGAAATAAAAATAAAATGATACATAAGTAAACTGGACTAAAAAAGAGAGAGTCTGGCCAACATCGCTCCCAGGTCCCCATGCTCAGTCTTAAGCTCAACTCTTAGCTCCGCCTGATGCTTTATAAGTATCATAAGCATTGATGATGGCATCTTCTGCATACACAAACTCAGTAGGGCCCTCTACTCATAGGAATAAGCATCACCCATAAAACGTGTTGCTAGTACACTATGTACAGAGCAAGGTAACCATGTAGCTAAAGCCATACATAGAAAGGCATATAATACAAGCATGATCATACAGATAAACATATAAGCAATGTACATTATAGAGGTCATGTTATAGTCTAGTTAAGCTTATTCTTTAGATCTTTGGTTAGTACACTCACTTCACACCATACTTATTATCAATTTATGCAAGTATAAGAACCCTACTATTATAGCCAGTGGACTGAAAAAACACCTAGGGCAGAATACACCTAGCCACTATTATTTTCGAGTGGAGCGGTCTCCAAGGCACAAGGCACCTAGCCACTATCATTTGGTGGTGGACCAGTCTAGCCCCGACTCTCATAGTGTTTTACTATAAGTAGATAGTATCTTCCCATGGTTTAACATTATTAGGTTTGGTTTGTTGAGCATAGAATCCCCCACTGTTATAGCCGGTGGATTGGAAACATGCAGGACAAAATCCTCCTAGCCACTATTATTCGCCAATGGATTGGTCTCCAAGGAATCCCAGCTCCTGCCCACTATTATTCTCTAGTGAACCACTCTATGCCCAGCTCAACAATCTTCCTCATTACATGGTTAGTATTTTATTCGTGTCTTATTCAATAAATATTTCCACCCTTAACATGCATGTCCTTTAGACTACCCGTTCATACAATCCGTCTACTCCTATTCCCCTAAAAGCGGCATGTCCCATATCTTGGGACTTTTGCGCCTCCCAACACATCTAGAAATCCTTTCCCTCTTTTTCTTACTTACCACCAATATCCAAATCCTAAGGGTGTGGGTAGAGGGCCACGTCCTTGTACCATCTAAGGAAAACTCACTGTAGCCCTTTAGGGTTTCTCAAAAATCCTAATTTGGCATATATGGCCCATCCTTTCCCTAACCCACAAAACTTAAGCTCCTTTATCCCTAACTCATCCTCTTACTTAGGTTCAACCCCAAACATTTCACTTGACTTCCCATGTTACACATGTTACCACGAAACCCTAGTTGGCTACCCTAAACCCTAGCCAAATTTCTTATACACCCTTATACCAACCTACGTACTATTTTCATTCGAAGGACTCTGATCACCCCCAACAACTCTTCCTTTACCTTACTTACACCCCAAGGTAACTTTTCACATATAAGGATCATCCGCATGCAAACAACATCCATCTTATGCAAACCTTAAACTTCCCCATGCAAGATCCACTCCACTCTCTTATTTTGTCCATATTTCCCTTTTATTTATCCCCTCATGAGTCATGAGATAATTAGGTCATTCTCATTTTCCTTTAGTCAATTCATTCTACCATTTTCCCTTTTCATCATTTCACCCCATACCATCTCATTAAACGATCCTAGCATGCATGTCCTAGAGGGTTGTATCATATAATACTACAAGCACAACATACACATCATTTTACACATGTCATAAGGAAGACATATAAATGTACCTTAACTCCACGATATGCTACAAGTAAGTATTCATAATAATATAAGGTACAAAACATAACATAAAACAACATACAAGACACATAATACACACAAGCGACCTTAACTACATCCTTACCTAAAACGATGTCGGGCTTGGAGCACGCTCCTACGCCTCCTTAGGATTTTGACTTGGTTCACCTACAAGAGGAAAATACTAAGGGTTAATTTTCCTCTAACTAAAATTATTATTATTTCCTATCTTACCCTTATCATAGTCTAGTATTAGGATTAAGAATAATAATAGTAGTATTTTTCTAAGTAAACTTAAGGGTATTATTGATATATGGGTTTTATATGTTATTATCCTAAGTAAAAATGTCATTTATTCCTCATTATTTTTATGAGATTTTATCTTTTCTTGAGATTTTCTCTTTTGGATAGAATTTGTAGGTAAAGATAAAAATCAAGAAATCCAAATGAGACATCGAAGGAAAGAGGATGGAAGAAAAGAATAGAAATGAAGAATCTACATCAAAGAGAAGCCTGTACTAAAATTTCATAATGAGAAAGCTAAGGGACAAGAAACACGGTACCCCCAGTGTTTCCTAAACATGAGCTATGTTATTCCGCTTGAAGAAAAAAATCTCAGTTTTTAAAATTCAGCAATTGGTAGAGAATTCAAGGAAAAATATGGAGGTCTCGTATTTTTCTTCATTTTTATAACCACTCACGTTAAATTTTCCCTGATATATTTTCTAACAATTCTGAAGATTTGAAATTCCGTTTTTGTAGTTCGAGGGTTAAATTCTCTCTTTTTCTTTATATTCTCTAGAAAATACATGTACTTCACAATTCCAATTCTCTTTTCTTAATTGTATTCAATTGAACAATTAATACTTTGCAATTCAAGTTGATAGGTTCTTCTCCATTCCTCTCTTATTTGTAAGTTCTAACTTTTGAGTGAATACAAGTAAATTCTCTTTATTGCATTATTATTTATCTTACTTTTAGCGTTTCATAATTAATTTATTAATAATCATTTATGTTAATTATAAATTAATGTATTTAATTGTGTGTTATTGCAATTACGAGGATAGTAGTGTAGAGAGTATAGGGTAGGAGTATTTGATGATGGAATTAGGGTTTCAGATATGACAATGTAATTTGAATTTATGATTGTAAATGAAATTTAATGAACTAATGGACGAGATTGAATGATCTCACATTATAGGTTAAGAATTTAAACTAATTAGATTGATCACCTATTTAGTTTATATATTAATCAATGATAGGATAATGGAATTAATACAAAATGGCTAATTAACATTTCTAAAGTAGCAAAAGAATAATTATTAATCTTATCTATTAATTCATACGATTGCATGATCCGAGCTTATATAATTATGGTCGTAGTTTACTACTTTCCATTTGTAATGCTGCCATTAATTAAATATAGAATTCTTAACCAATGTTATTAATTGGTTAGGTGACAAATTCAAAGCTTATTCAATTTATTAGAATTAAGAGAAAGCAAAGAGATGAATTATCATGAGTTTCTATAGGTTAATGTTAAATCATTTAGAATCATTATTTTCTCCATGATTATTTGATATCCTAATACCATAATCAATATCTTCTATCCTTATTCATTAATTGGTGAGCAATGTGTTTTATTATTTATCTATAGTATAGAATTTAGCAATAGAAATTAATGTTATTGAATAACTGGAGTTTTAACATTGATTACAGAATTATTGATTATATACCATTCCTTGTGGGTTCGACTCCTTCTTGTCATCTGCTACATATTTAAAATTAGGATTTATTTATTACATTTTTTGTGCATATGACATCGCATCAAATTTTTGGCATAGTCACTAGGGAATGACAATTATAATCTTTATTTCTGTTTTTTATGTTATTTCTTATTTTTACTTTTAATACTTTCTATAATTGTACTTATCTATTCTTTAATTATGTATAATTCTTTGGCACTCGCATTTGAGGTTATTTGCGATTGAGCATCAAGGAAAAAGCATCCCACTAATAGACCCTAATTCTTCCTCTCCTATTACAAATTGAACACGAAGGAGATTACCATGATAGGCTCATATTGAAGATTCTTTGGATCTGGGACACCATTCCCACCTCTCCTTTGATATGTCGTCCGTAGTGCCCTAATAAATAGAGTTGGATACATAATATTGTAAGTATATATACCTCAAATAATAAAAATAGAATATATATATATATATATATATATGTATAAATAAGCTAATGAAGTAAGAAGTGAAAAATATACTAACATGTCTATAAATTCCTTCCCACCACGACGAGCGACCTCAAAAGGCACGTCATAGGTTCGAAGGGAATCAAACACATAAACTTTATTAAGATCAGGTCGGACGGCGTACAAAACCCAATGTTCAGTTGCGAGGTGAGGAATGAGATAGAGCTTGTTGTGTCCCTCAATCAAAATGCGATCCGCTAAATAGTTTATGTGCCTACCCTCTGTTATTGTACTACTGTCAGCTATGTAGTATGGGCACACAAAAACAATAGAGGAAAGCATTCCCTCCAACGCAGCGCGACTAGCTACCAACCTATATATGGACGACAATAATAATGGATATTTGTTAATAACTAATAACTCATATAAGCTTAAGAGGTCGTAAAAATTCTATGTCTCCAAGAGTACTAAAATCTGAAATATGAAATAATGCTTACGTGACATAAACGGCGACACTTGTGGTTGACATCCATTCCTGATTATAAATGTCGCTTATGTCAACTGTCGATACCATGTAAGTAGCATCGTCCCTTCCAACATACTCAGGACGACAATCAATGGAAATATAATTATTCCCGAGGTAATTTTGGGCATAGAAATACAATAAAGCTAATGCTGGTGGAGGTTGGCGTATTTCCGAAGAACGAATCTTTTGTGGGGCAACTGATTTTTCAGATTTAGATCTCTTTTTTTTGGCAGCGCCCTCTTTTGTGTTGCTCGTTCTACTAGTACCTCTCTTAGTTTTACTAGCAGGAGCAGTCTTCTTCTTTGATTCCTTAAATAATAATAATAAACAAAATATGTATTGAGCATATATATATGAAAAAGGTATAAACAATGTAACTACTAAACTAGGTCTAATGAAGATATTGAATGTCAATATATACCTCTTCAGTAGTGAGACGTATCTGATCCACAGGCCAAGGCACGAAGCTTTCATGAACTTCTAGCACTGTGGTTGCCTCATCGCCCTCTTTATAACAAGGCAAGGGCGCACTACCAATGATTGGAGTGTTAATACTCACCGGCCTTGTAAGTAGGGCTAAGTTGTACCCGTGGACAGTTTGCGTTTGGGTATTGTGACTGATACGGACCCTTCCTTTCGCCAAAAGAGTTGAAAGATCATTCGCTAACAAGTCACATTTATGCAAACCCTAAACGAAAATATTACACATTATTAACTATTTATGACACCGAATACATTTAATAACAATTCAAAGTTATGTAATGCTTACCTCGGAAAGAGAAGAAAGACGTGTATCAACTTCACAACTGTCTCTGATACTATTTACATTAGGTATGTGAAGCTGATCATGGTCGACTAAATCGGATGGCTTATACCCTTGAGATTTAATAAATGACAACTCTTGCTCCATTGTTGCCATCCGTTCAAATGACACGTTCAATTTCTGTGTAAGGATGGCAACTTGCTCATCAGTGTTACGAGAACCACGAGATCGACCACGTACGCTCGTTTTCGTAACACCTAATCCAAGACCCCTATGTCTTCCAGGGTGTTCTACAATTCCTATAGCCTGTGATACAATGTTATATTGGTCTACCCCCTCCTCACCATCTGACGCTTGAAGTTTGTCCTGTAATGTATATAATATATGTAAAATTAGCTTGCATGAATAAGCATAATATAATAGTTTTCTAAAAGAAAAGTAAGCAGGGTTCCAAATATCTAGAAACTTACAATTTTTTTCGCTGCAACATCTACATCTTTATTAATATATCCATCTTTTGTTGCTCTAGCCTTCTTCCATAATGTACCAATATTAATGGACGAGGTACATGGGTCTAAGTCTTGGGCTATGAGCTATAAATCAAAAAATATTCTTATAATGTACCAATATTATAAAATTCGTCAGTACGTTGTAAATAGATAAATCACAAAATACATACCAACTCCTCTTCAAGGCCTGCATAACCTTTGCGAGCCATATTATGCCGGTATTTATTCTGCTTCGCAATCTCTTTATTTTTGGCACTTTTTTCCTATGTCACTAGCCAAAACATAGTGACATAGTTATTTCAATATTATGCACAATACTAGGATCGATAAAAAAAATTTAATTGTTATCTAACAAATACCTTAAAATCACCCGTAAGACGATATGCAATAAATTGGTTCCAACTTTCTTGATCGATGAAACCGTATCGTTTGGGTGGATTCTGCCGTAGAGAACCATCACTCTTTCTGTACATTTTCCTACGAGCTAAAAATGACCTAAATGTTCTTAGACGCTCCCCACAATGTCTAAGAAGCCATTTCTTCCTACTCTCTGACACATTAAATACTCTCTGCATTGTAAGACATACAAATGTATACCGATATTAATGTATTAAAATTAATAAAATTTTACATACATAAATGATTACATAAAATTGTATATTTACTGTGATTTCCTGCCAAATATGCTCCTTATGACCCGTTGGAACCTGCTTCCAATTATTATAGGAGATAGGAACACGGTTACGTGTCACAAGTGAAATGTAAGTCAAAAACATGTCTGCATAAGGGCCAATGGGAAGATTGTAAGTATTCCATCCCAACTCGACTAGTTCTCCTTTATTCCTCATATCTGTGATGATTCTCATAATTGTCGGCCCTCTTTTCCCTAATTCATCACTGCTGTCCCTATCAATATTCTTATTGACCATATCTCTAAAAGAATTCAATAAATAAATTATGTTAGAATGTTGTGTTGAGCATAATTGAGTTGAAAAAAACCAACATAGATATTATATGTTACAATATTATTACCCTCATTGCCTTCTTTTCCTTCTTTTTCCCCCTTGTTTTTGGATTAGATTTAGGATCTGATACATATATTACTTCACGATGATCATCCCTGACATATATTTCCTCCTCATTAATTGTATTGTTATCATCGTTCAATAATTGAGTTGCTTGCACAGCTGAGACACACTCATTATTCCAATTGGCATCATTTTCATCATCACATTCATTGGCATTTCTTTTTTTCGTAGATAGTACTACAAACCATCCATTATCAGTAGGGTCAGTGACATAGAATACTTGTGTCGCTTGTGATGCTAAGATGAATGGGTCTTGTTTATGCCCTGCCCTATTAAGATCTACTAATGTGAATCCATCTTCATATCTAACCCCACTACTGCTATCAACCCATCTGCAGCCGAATATAGGGATTTTAAATACAGTGTAATCTAACTCCCATATATGTTCAATCACACCATAATAATTCATATCTGCATAAGTTGGATTCTTGTCTTTCGCACTAGCAACATGCATTGCCTCAGCCACTAAAGTCACCCCACTGTTCTGCATTGTACTCTTCCCATCTTGTTCTTTTGTATAAAAAGTGCAACCATTGATCACATAACTGGTATATGGAAAAACTTCATAACGAGGTTTCTGAGACAACCAGTGCAGGGTTTCGGAAATTAAAGTTGGGGAATGACCGATGAGTGGAATGATGCGATCTCTTATCCAATTAATAAAGGAAAGATTATGTTTATCGATAATCCATTTCTCAGTCTTGGATGGATTTTCAATCCGTAAAGAAGTCATATGCTCTTCAACGTACGGCTGAACATCATCACTATTGTGTAATACATATAGATGTGCTGCACGGAACATGTTAGGGTCTACACGCCCAAGCTGTCTGCCTCTAATACCCTGTCCTTCAAATTTGCCCGCATGTCGAGACTTAGGAATACCAAGAGCTTCATCATTTGACAAGTACTTCGTGCAAAACTCAATTGCCTCTTCCACCAGGTAACTCTCAACAATACATCCTTCTGGCCGATATCGATTCTTCACATAACCTTTTATCAACTTCATAAACCGTTCAAAGGGGTACATCCAATGCCCATGAACAGGTCCTAACATCTTTATCTCATAAACTAAATGAACAGTTAGATGTACCATAATGTCAAAGAATGACGGTGGAAAATACATTTCAAGTTGGCACAAAATAATGACAATCCCTTTTTGCAAGGCGTCCAAACTATCAGGATGAATAACTTTAGAGCATACGGCTTTAAAAAACCAACAAAGCCTCGTGATAGTAATTCGAACACGTTTTGGCAAAATTCCACGTATAGCTATCGGCAACAAGTGCTGCATCAAGATATGACAATCATGAGATTTCATGTTAATTAATTTCAACTCTTTCATCGACACGAGCCTTCTGACATTTGAAGAATACCCTTCCGGAACCTTGACACTGTGCAAGAATTCACAAAATGAAAATTTCTCTTTTCTGGAAAGAGTATGACACGCCGGCGGTAAATATGTTCTTCTTCCGTTGTCTCGCGGTTTCAGTTCTTGTCTAATACCCATTTCTTCCATATCCATTCGAGCATTTATCCCATCTTTAGTCTTGCGTGGAACATTAAGTAATGTGCCAACAAGACTGTCACATATATTTTTCTCAATATGCATCACATCAAGGGTATGTCTCACGTAGAAAGATTCCCAATAAGGAAGGTTGAAGAATATTGACATCTTCTTCCACCCAACAGATGGAGGCTTATCTTTATTCTTCTTCCCAAACTTGACACTCAAATGTTTCATCTTCAGCCACACTTGTCGACCCGTCAACCGGATTGGTGCCTGCCCTTCTTCTCGGAATCCATTGAACGCTTTTCTTTGCCTACGATAATGATGATTCTTCGGTAAAAACCTACGATGCCCAAGGAACACAGTCTTTCGGCCATGTCTTAGCTGAACAAATGAAGTATTCTCCTCACATATCGGACATGCATAATGGCCTTTCACACTATAACCTGACAAGTTGCCATATGCCGGAAAATCATTTATAGTACAGAACAACAATGCTCTCAAAGTGAAATTTTCTTGACCATATGCATCAAATACTTCAACGCCCATGTCCCATAAGAACTTCAAATCATCAATCAAAGGTGCCAAATAAACATCAATATCATTCCCAGGTTGGTTTGGCTCGGAAATGAGTAAAGACAACATCATATACTTGCGTTTCATATAGAGCCACGGAGGTAAATTGTATATAACCAAAATCACTTGCCATAAACTGTAGCTGCCTTGATTGTGCGGATTCATTCCATCTACAGAAAGTGCAAGGCGCACATTTCTTGCTTCTTTACCAAATTCAGGAAACAACCCATCAATCGTCATCCATTGTGGAGAGTCGGATGGATGTCTAAGAAGCCCGTCATCTATCTTGTCATCAGCATGCCATCTTAGGTTCTTGGCATCTTCAATATCATTAAACATCCGCCTTAATCTTGGTATTATAGGAAAATACCATAACACCTTAGCGGACACCTTGTTCTTCTTGTATCGTGGTGCTTTGCATTCAGGATTAGGAAAACTATCCAAAGATGCATTGTCATTGCGATATAAAATACAATCATTAGGGCATGCATGTATCTTCTCATAACTCATGCCCATAGAGGATAGAATCTTCTTCGCTTCATACGTACGATCGGGTAGAACATTATCATTAGGAAGCATATCCTTCACAAGTGAAAATAATTCTGTAAAACTCTTATCACTCCATCCGTTACATGCCTTTAAGTTGTACAACCTTAAAGTAGCGGATAATCGCGTAAACGTCTTACAATCACCGTACAAAGGTTTCTCCGAGTCATTCAATAACTTCTCAAACATTTTTGGACAATCCCGAACACTTTCCTCAACCTTTTGAGTCATCTCCTCTAACGAATGTCTCTCATAGTTATCAAATGATGATCCACTACTATCCCTCCCAGCATCGTCATTTTCATATTTAGACTCTGTTTCCCCATGCCATATCCAACAAGTGTAGCTTGTATCAATTCCATACACAAATAAATGATCTCTCAAATTATTAGCGTTGACACGCTGAATATAAGCACACTTCAAACAAGGACAGACTATTCTACTATTGTCCCGAGCATGTTCAACTGCAAACTTGATGAAAAACTCCACTCCTTCGTTATATTCTCTAGACAGACGATTTGCAGACAACCATTTCCGATCCATATTATTTGAATCTAGATATATCCCACATGAAAGTAATTATTAAAAATCAATTGAATTATAAGTATAATAATTTTCAAATCACTCTTGCTTAGAAAGAATTAATCTCAAAAGTATCATGCTATTCTCTCTCTCTCTCTCTCTCTCTCTCTCTCTCTATATATATATATATATACGAAACATGCTAACAAGTTTCCAAAATTATATTAATGCTGATCAATGAAACTCCTCATACTTACAAAGAGTTCATTATATATATATGCATACATACAAACGTAGCAAAATATTATACAATTAATAGTTCAATTTACAAAAGATATGCATACTACAGGATTTAAGAAATAGCAACACTATATACATCAAAATGTTGCTACAACTCAAATACCTAAAAAACGAAAACTCATATCTAAAACTAAATCCCCCGATAGCCTCGTCGAGCCCGACTAAAAACTATAACTCTAAAAGTCCACTCATCACGATATATCATTTGATCTTTGACATCATCAAATGAGAGTCTACTCACGGATACTCTAGGGTAATTGAGGTGGATACTCCGAGGCAAGCTATGACGATACCTCCACTCGTCATCGATGACCATCAGTTCTCTCGATATCCTATCATACTCTCTAGCAAACAGCTCACCCTCAATAAATCTCGGGTGTGGTGCATCACTATGGTAGACAAACCACTGCAAAAAAGTAGACGTAGCTGGTGCCCATGGCTCTATCTGAGGCAGGGTCAACAGAAGGTGATAAGATCTGAAATGGAAGGGGTGATAGGATGAGCCACTCGCGTACAAATGACATAGCTCATTATATAACCATATCACATGAGTCCGTACATCTCTATGTGGCGCCATATGAAAATACAGTGGAGGGTATGTCATCTGATCACTACCTACAAATGAGAACCACTAAATCTTATCATCAAGGTTGTTCTCGAAATTAAAAGGATCTAAATTACAGAATATATAAACTGATCTTCAACTAGCTAGACAAATCATAAATATATTCTACCAGATCATAACCAACTATGTAAACCTAACAACATCAAACTATTTAAAATAAGGACATAATCTTTAGTTATATATTTAACAAACTGGCTAAACATCAAACTATCATCAAATCATTCAAGCTACGCATAGTAAAATCAAGTAGATATTAATAAGATAATATATATATATATATATATATATATATATATATATATAGTACAATCTAATAAATCTTATATGATGATGATGATGATGATTATTATTATTATTATACACAATTATTCATCTCTATTTAATTTTTATCGATCACAACACCGATGCCCAACCAACCTCCTCAATTTTTCCCCATGCACAATACCCTTATCCTTAGGATTTTTCCTTATAGCCCTAGTTTATATTTAATATAATAAATGATAAACCCTAACCCTCCCCCCTCCCACTAACCCTAACAATAATTAACCCTAATAAATTATAATAAAAAATAACACTAAACCTCATAAGATAATGATCCTAAACCTATAGCTAACCCTAACCCTAACCACAATTATTTAAGATTATATATACACATCTTATATATGAATATATTATAAATATATATACATATAATAGAACACATATAAACACACATTTTACGGAAAAACAAACATACACGTCTTACAAAATATATATTAAAAAAAGCATATAAATACACATGATCATCTGCATATATAATAATGTGAGTGCTAAAAAAATATATACACCTTAATTTTATACTTAGAACGTACATATCTTATGATAATAATATATATTTTAGGCTTGTGGATTCTCTTAAAATAATAATACATATTTTTATAAAATAGATTATAAACACATTTATATATATATATATACATATATATTAAGGTCTCGACCGGCCACAATAAAAAAGGCCACAGCAAATTTTTTCACCAACACATCAAACGACAGATTTTCGAACAACACATCAAACACAACCTCTTCGGTGCAACATGCATGCATTTATATATATATATACATATCAATAGAGACAAATTAAGCAATGAAGGAAGAACAACACATACATAAAGGGAGCGACGGCGTACAAGTTGAGAACGACAACGACGAAGGTACAAATGCTGGCTACGTTCGCAAGAATGGCAGAGGGGTGGTGAAGAGATGGCGGTGCGACGGTTTCCCTTAATTCAGAGGAGCCGGAGCGGTGGTGCAAGGGTTCGCAATAGAAAGAGAGTACGAGAGGGAAGCGACAGAGTGTGAAATTTTTGGCACGAAACAAAAGAGAACAAAATAAAAGGAGATATTAATAACGGTTCCTGTAAGAACCGTTATTAAAACATTATTTAATAACGGTTATTACAAGAACCGTTATCAAAACAAGATTTAATAACGGTTTTAAAAGGAACCGTTATTAAAACATTGGAAATTTTAACAACGGTTCTTGTTTGAACCGTTATTAAATCTTGTTTTGATAACGGTTTTACGTCAACCGTTATTAAAATTCCCGTGCAAAATTTTACCTTGCTCTTTTAATAACGGTTATTACGTAAAACCGTTATTAAAAATTCCCGTGCATTAATTTTCACGGATTTGACGACGGTTTTCGAACCACCGTTATTAATGTGCCGTTATTAATTCCTGTTTCCGTAGTAGTGCTGAAAATTTTGCTGTTTGTTGTTGAATTTGTTGCGTTATTGTTGTATATTAACAAATGCATGTGTTGGCCCAGACCTTTACATATTTTTGTTGTATTTGTTTGTATGGAGAATATAGATTCAACATTATTTAGAGCTACAACCATAATAAACAAAAGAGAAGACATTATTGAGGTTATTTAGAGCTGGATTCAACTATAAACTTTGGAGGGTCATAACTTTTTCTTGGGACCTCGGATTTAGGTGTTTAAGGAGGCTATTTTGGGTATTTTTTCGAGATCTACGACGTCGCAATATCGGAGCCCAAAAATGGCCATTTTGGCCTCTAAATTGGGGTTTTTTTGTTACATACAAGTGAGGGTATATTTTTAGGGCCTTTTTTACAAATTGAACCTTTAATTTAAACTATCCTGAAAACCTTTTTCATATTCTAGGGGATGATGGTGTTATATAACCTCTTGATTAAAGTGGTAATACATGTTGCCTACCTTTGTATTATTTTGTATGTAGGGTAATACATGTTTTCAGTTATTGTTTATCTCTTTATCCTTTATTGTAAGTATGGATAAGATAAGAGCTTTAGGTACCTCCAAAATTGAAGATCTCCGAGACAAAGGAACTTAGATGATGATGATGATGAAATTGAAGTTTTTAAGGGTTCAAGTGAAGAAGACGAGCAATATAATGTTGATGAAGTTAGACCAATGGGCCAAGCACGTGCACTCATTCACTCGGTATTAGGTAGCGATCTATATGTTCTACATGCCTTTTTAGGTTTGTATTTCGGTCTTCCAGCCTAGATCTGTGAACTCTTTACTTTGGGGTGTAGAGCTACCAAGTTGTGGTATACCCACTAATTTTTATTCCTAAGTATAGTTGGTGTATTGAGACATGCATATATACCAATTATAGATTGATTGAAATTATGGTGTGATTGCAGATTTGGTAATTATTACATGTTTACTATTATTATTAATATTATTATTATTAGTATAATTATTTATTTAATATTATAATTATTTAATGGGGGCCGAGACCTAAGTTTTAATAACGGTTCTTAAACAAAACCGTCATTAAAACCTAAGTTTTAATAACGGTTCTATGAAAACCATTATTAAAACCTATGCTTTAATAACGGTTTCTCATAGAACTGTTATTAAAACTTAGGTTTTAATAACGGTTTTGTTTAAGAACCGTTATTAAATCTGAAGTTTACGCACATATTCGCGGGTTTTTGTGTATTTTTCATGACGATTATGAACCATTATTAAAGATTTAATAACGGGCGATTCAATAACGGTTGAAAATCCTTATTAAAACTATAAAATAACCGTTATTAAAACCCCTTTCCGTGGTAGTGTCAGTCGATTAGTTTTCCCTAACACAACAAAAAGCCATTAAATTTCATGTAGATTCTTACATATAAAATCATCCTTAACCATATTAAAACATGCATCGACATAGTCTAGCATATTTTCAACATAATTAACTTATATTTCACAATATGAAATCATCATACCCTATTTTTACAAAATTTCATGTTTTTAACTCAGATCATGCCTTCTAACCATCCAATAATATTATGATGGTTGCATATAATAATGCCAAAATGCATAAATCAACTTATGGGATCACAAATCATGCAAGAATACTCACTAAACATTTTAGGAAAAAAATCACCTACTTAATACTGGAAAAATCCACTGTAAAATTAGAAATTCCAACCGTGGAAATTATATGCTTCAAAAACCATAAAACTAAAATCACAACTCATAAATTACACCAAAAAGGTATTACATTCTCAAACTTAAAAAAAAAAAAGAAAATAAGAGTATACCCTCTTAAGACAAAAATAGGGAAGAGCTCAACTTAACCCCTTAACCCTTTTCCTAGATTCTAACTCCTACTTTCTTAACCATTGAAATAATAGAGAGCTAGAGATAAGATTAGAAGAGTGTAAGAAAATTATTCAACAAGTATCAAAGTGTAGAAAGAAGAGAGTGAATACAAGAATTAGAGAATTCAGTTACTGAAAGAAAGGTGCATATAAGGGATAAATGGGGCTATTTATATGTAAGCAGTTGAAGGAAAAGAATGAGGGTTCATGAATCAACTCAAAACCCTTTAATTAACCAGTTGAATTCTTGCTAAATCGATAGATTCTTTAATGGATTTGCTGACCTATTTTTCAAATCTCAAATGGTGTCTCTAGAGAATAAAGGCCAATTAATCTAGAATTATCATACATGAATATTTTAATGGAAATTTATCATGGAAGGAATCTTTCAAATATTGAGAGTCATGCTTAAATGAATCATTGATCTCATAAATGTGCAGAGAAGAGAGGAGGAAGAAGATAATGTTGAGGTCATCTCTCCCCCTTAATTATCCCAATCGACCTCCAAGTTTGAAAATAATTAACCTTATTGGAAGAATCAAGGATAAATTATTTCAAATCCAAATAGATACTAATTAGTGGCATTAACTTAAAAAGTATTTTAGAAAGTAACGCATTTTTAGGAAAGGCTTTGATAAAACTCAGGGTATCAGCCAACTTATTTTTAAATGCGATGCATTTTTATTAAAACAAATGATACCAACCTATGATTTTAAGTCATATTTTCTTAAAAGTGGAAAATAATTAGGAAAACATTATGATACTAACCTTTAATTCCCCCATTTTTTACTATCAAAAAATTTCAAAGTAAATTTTGTGGAGGATAAAAACACACCTAGGAAAAGCTATAATACCCTGTCCCAAAATCCTTCAAATTGTATATAGAATTATGTTGATATAAAATAAATGTGTTCTGATTTTGAAATAGATTTCAAGCATACTGATTGACTGGTTTACATAACATATTGACTAGTGTGATTAGGAAATGAATATTGTTATTCTTGACTAACGATGACAGTTTTCCCAAACAAATCGACTAGTTTACCTATGATTTAAGATCCATTTCTTATTTTGGTTTGAATTTCTTTCTAATGATTATGAAATTTCCAAATATTATCTAATTATGTTGATAAGCACGATTTAGTGCTTTGTTATTATTTTTGCATTAATTATATCATTACATAATTTTAATTAATAAAATTTTCTCAAAAACTAATTTTTGAGGCTAGCTTCCCCTTTTTTCTTCTCCCTCACCCCCCTCTCTCTTCTAGCAGATGGGGTTGTGAGATTTATTTTTTGCACCCTTCCATAACTTTTGAATGCACTACCATGCAAATTTCTAACTACAATCAAACCCCACAACCCCATTAAATTAGCCATCACTTCTTGGCTTGCCAGGACTTAACCTCACTAGTCTCATCTCCCTTTTTCTTGAGAATGCTGACCATATTTTCCACTATACTCCTCATTTGTAATCCATTCTCATTATCACTTGTGTTCTTGGTCTCTTCTCCTTTCTCCTTGTGTAAATTTTCACTCCCTTCCATTTTCCCTTCTTCTTCCTTTTGTTGAGAAAAGTAAAGGTTCTCTCTGATTTTCTCCTTTGAATTATGCCATAGTTATGTTCCTTTCTCTTCTTTTAACCGTGGTTTTAATTCTATCTTACTTTTTTTAACCAAGGAAGAATTAAGGTTGAAAAAATTAAGGATTTCAAATCTCCCTTCTCATACCTTATTTTTGAGTCAAATGTGGTATTCTATATCTTTCTTCTTCTTCTAATTTTCATTATTTTTAATGAAGGTGTGAAAGATTATTTTAATGGTTTTAATTTTATTCTCTTAGGAATAAAACTTCTATTATATAAGCCATGAAATAGGTGTTTATGCTAGAATAATTGGTTTAAAGTAAGGCATTTTAATCTTTAACATAATTAGGTTTATGTGGCATATTGTGGTTTCATGTGTGGGTGCTTATATGAGTATGATCTCATTATGTCCCATGTAATGAGCATATGCTATAATTCTGCACAAGTTAGTGTTTTTGGAATTCTATAATTTGAAGCATAAAAGTGGGTGGTTTAAGTAAGATTTGTTTTAATTATTTATATTATCATGTATCCATGTATTTCTATATATATAGTATCTAGTTTTATGAATGTTTTGAAATAGAAGCATGCTAGAATGAATATGGTAAAGTGTGATAAAATGTTGTGTGTCTTTCTCAAGTTTAGGTTGTATTTAACCTTAAAAATCAATGGGTTTCTTGAAACCATTAACTGGTTTGTGAATAGTTAAATAGTTTAGAGTTTTGAATTGGTGAACCCATAAACTAGTTTTCTAGTAGTTGAATGGTTTGGAGTTTTAGATCGATTGGTCACGAGATAAGTCAATTAGTTTGGTAAACCAGTTGACTAGTCTGATGAACAGTTGATCGATTAGTCAAACCCCTCAACAGGTGTCCTTGTAGACTAAAATGGTTTGGTCTCTACTAAGACCCATGGATTGGTTGGACAAAACTAGTCGAATGGTTACTACGACTAGTTCATCAGTTGGTCAAACTTATCGATTGGTTTCTCTACATGCCAAAATGGGTCGGTCTCTACTTAGACCCATCAATTGGTTGAACCAAACTAGTCAACTAGTTCACATGAATAGTTAATCAGTGAGTCCAACTCATTATCTATTGCTCTGGTCTTGTTTTAGTCTAGGTTTCTTTGACTAGACTAGTTAACAAGTCTAAAGGAGTGATTGACTGGTCCGGTTGGAAGCCAGTTAGTTTGTTGTACTTTTTTGTGCTTCTCTTTGGCCTTTTATGTCAATACCTGTATATATTTACAACATTTTAATTATGATTTCAACTATGATTGGCCTAATTTAATATGAGCTAGTATAATAGTATTTGAGATTTGATTTTTTTGGTTAAAAATAGTGTTATCTCTAAACACCAAATTGGTTGCTTTTATACCTTGTGGATGATTAGGGTGTCATCTTTAAACACCCAAATGCTGGCTTTATTGCCTTGTAATTTGTTTGGTGTTATCGCATAGAATTAACCAATTTGATTAAATAATGGATTTTATTTGTGTTTGGTGTTATCACTTAGAAACACTCAATTTACTTATGCCTGGCCTTTATTATGATTTGTGATAGCACTTATACATAAAATAATGGTTTATGATTTTATTCAATCCTTTTTCTCTAACTCTTAGGGTAGTGGTTGGGAGTTAGTGGGCAGGTCACCCTTGATAATATTTTCCACTCAATTCCTATTACCTTCTCTATTGGTTTTTGATTGGTAGGAGGTATGTGTATATCTTTCAAGTATAGGATTATAATATGGAAGGTTAGCATAGCATCGGTGTCTACTATAAGTGGGTGAGTTATCCTAGTACAAGCCCCCTAGAACTTTATATTTTCCATTGCTTAGATGGTTGCATCCCAAATTTTTAGCCCTTGCAGCGGAGACATTAAAGGTGTGTTGGGTGAGGTATCCCAATACAAGCCCCGTTGGTGTACTTTGATCATGTGTGGTAAGTGTGATATCCCGATTTTGGGTAGGTGCACTTGATATATAGTGGGTGTTGTATCCCCTAAGAAAGTCCCTTTGATGTATCTTAACCTTGTGTGTTGGGTGTGGTATCCCATTATGATTATTTTTGTTGCCATGAGTATTCTTCATGGTGGAAAATTGGGTGTACTCGAACAAAATACCATACTAACCGAAACTTGTATCGTCACTAAAGGAGGAACTCTAATATGGTTTATATTATGCAAATTACATGTATTACTATATTTTTATACTCCCATGATTTCCATGCCAGCATGCTATATTGTAATAGAGTTTTCCATTATAATATATCCATGTTGTTATGTGACCTCGATGTGCTACATGATCCTAACCATGTTTTAGGTGGTATATTTTGTCAATGCTTTAGCATATTGATACTACACTTGTGTAGTAACTATGATGATTTAACTTTTGGTCCAACGAGTAGAGGATGACTTGTAGGGTTATAAATCTTAGTTGGAGTATGCTAAGGGTGATGACATGGGCCCTTAGTGAGCTCTTGCTTGGGGTTGGAGGTTTATAATTATGCCTAAGAGTTAGGCTAAACAATTATTAGTATTTTTTCCCACTACATTGGGATGTTTTTGTATTTCCCATTATTTAAATTCTTAGCTTGATTTCCTATATTTGATTATGTAAAACTATCAAGTTCATACTATCTATGATATTGTTTTAATCATTATTATCTAGTATCGTCACATTATTATTATGATTATGCATTATTTTGTTCCTTGTTCCATTTTACCTTTAATCAAGCATGGTTGAGGTGATGATCACATTACTCTCAAGGTTGATGTAGCAATTACATTCCCTATTTTTATTTTTCAAACGCTTTTGTACTGCCTTAAAAATGAAATTTTTTGGTTCAAAAAGTGGAGGTGTTACAAGTTGGTATCAAAGACTATAGTTTAAAATCCTAAAGTTATTTTGTAAAAATGACTTTCTTAGGTTACATATGAACTAGTAGAATCTAGTTTAATCTAGAAGCAAGTGTTGGTTTAGGTTGGGAGTTGGCCTTAATTTTATAGAATAGAACTAACTTTTGGCATTTTCTGAAATATGCTACCTTTATGTGTACTAATGTTATAGTTAGTGTTCAATTCCTTTCTAACAAGGCTTAGCATTCTAGGGTTTCAATGGCCACAAATTAGCATCTTAAGCATTTCATGGAGATGGTTAGAGCATTTATGGGGCAAAACATTTAGTGTGAGGAGGCTCCACAGTTGTAGCCACTACCTTCTTTTCTGGCACTACCACTAGAGGATTAGATTTCTCTAGTCGATCTTAATTGCTCTTTGGCCTTTGAGGGTCAGAAAGACTAGGACATGTAAGAGTGTTAGCAGAGTGATTTTAAGAAGATATTTGTGGCTAATGGCTACCTAAAGAGTAGGCAGGTGGTTATTACGATATTCCATCTATGGGTTCATGCTGACGAGTGGTAGAGAGGTCAATGGCTAAGCGAAGCCACTATAGATCAGTGGGAGACCTTCGTTAAGATGCTCAAGGATCAGTTTTATCCTACTCACCTAAGGATGGAGAAGGATGATGAGTGCATTGGGTTATGTCAGGGGATGTCTTCGGTAGAGGAGTACTATAGTCATTATTTGGAATTGGTCTACTCAACTCTAGAGGTTAACACCAAACAAAGGATGACAGTGCATCATTTCCAAATAGGGTTGAATCTAAGGCTCTGGGATATTTCTCAGGGCATTAGTGATTTCTCAAGCTTGTAGTGCCTAGGTAAGGGCTAAGTGGAGGTTTGAGGGTATGTAGTGCCATAGGGGAGAGAAGAGGTTCTAGACCTCAAGTAGTCATTAGTTAGGAGCAGTACCCTTAAGTCAGCCGGGTGTGAGGCATTCATCTTTCAGCATTATGATAAGAACCACCAAAGAAAGGAGTGTGTTGGCTATTTAGTTCTATGCTATAGTTGTGGCTAGTTGTGGCATCATTGATTTGAGTGTCGTTCTATCAGGGGTAATGCTCTACAAGGGTAGGCATGTTTGTAGGGTATGATGGTACAAACACTACTAGCTTAGAGGGAACGATTGATTGATAGTGGAGCTAGCTGGACTACTCCACAATAGAGGAAGTAGAGGCCCCATGCTTTTCAATAATGGAAAGGCTTAGGTGCTGCTGCAAGAGCACATCCAAGTAGTTTCCTGAGTGTGATGAGCAAGTTAGAGGTTGACCACCATGTTGATACCATCACGTGTACATTCACGATTTCTTCCTACCTTGTTTACATGTTGTTTGACTTGGGTTCTTCACATTTCATTGTGTTTATTGCTTTTATAACTAAGGTAGCTATGGTTCTTTTTGGCATAGTAGAAACTTCTATTGTTCTCCCATCGAGGGATAGAATTCCATGTTCTTGGCTATATAGAGATATGGCCTTAGTTTTTTGTGAGATGAACCTTTTATGTAGACCTCATAGATCTTGAGCATTAAGACTTTGACATTATCCTAACGATGGATACGCTCATGCGATATCGGGCATTGATAGATTGCATATAGGAGTGCATGCTTTTTAAAGGACCATAAGGCGCTAGGGTCTCTTAATTAGAGATGCAAGCTTAGGCCTACAGCAAGGATAGATCCCATAGTGGTGCTCAGTATACTAGTGTGGGAAGGATACCCACTCTTCTTGTGTAGTTTTAGGATTTGCTACCAAGGAACCATCAGTTCATAAGACTTTTGTTGTGTAAGAGTTTCCAGATTTATTTCTCAACTAGATCCCTAGGATACCACCAATGTGTGAGATAAACTTCGTGATAGACCTTCTACTAGGGGCACAGCCTATGTAGAAGGCATCCTATCGCCTGGTACCGATTGAGATGGCAGAGTTGCATACACAGTTGAAGGAGTTATTGGAGAAGGGGTATATTCAATTGAGTGTATCACCTTAGGGAGCATGAGTCCTTTTTGTGAGGAAGAAGGATGGTGGGTTGAGGCTTTGCATCAATTATTGTGGGTTGAATCAAGTTACTGTGAAGAACCATTATCCTTTACCATAGATCACTGATCTCTTCGATCAATTACATGAGGCTACAGTTTTTTTAAGAGAGATCTTAGATCACTATATCATTAGCTAAGGATTGCCAAGATTGACATACTAAAAACAACTTTTAAAATGAGGTATAGCCATTTTGAGTTCACCATGATGTCCTTTAGACTCATGAATGCACTAGTTGTGTTCATGGCTCTCATGAACCATATCTTCTAGTAAGATCTTGATTAGTTCGTTGTGGCCTTCATTGATGACATATTGATTTACTCATAGACTCATAAGGAACAAGAGTAGCACCTTCAGATGGATTTGGAGTTGTTGAGGAATCATCAGTTGTATGTCAAGCTCTCAAAGTGTGAGTTTTGGTTTGACAAGGTAGCCTTCCTTGGTCATATCATTTCAAGGGAAGGTGTGTGGGTGGATCCTTCTAAGATCCAAGAAATATTGGAGTGGACTACACCAACAAACATTAGGGAAATTCACAATTTTCAAGGGTTAGCAGGCTACTATAAATGGTTTTTCCTTTAACTAATTTTTTGAAGAAGATGATGCACTTTGTTTAGGATGATAAGTGCATAAAGGATTTTAAGGAGCTCAAGAGGAGTTTCATTTCAACTCCAGTGTTTATCTTGCTATCAGGTATGGAGGGATTAAAGGTATATAGTGATGCATCCAAGTATGGTGCAGGGTGTGTGTTGATGCGGCATTAAAAGGTAGTGGCCTATGCTTCTCACTAATTGAAGAAGCATGAGTAGAACTATCCTGCGCATGGCCTTAAGCTAGGTGCAATGGTTTTTGCCTTGAATATTTGGAGACATTACTTATATGGATTATTGTGTAAGTTTTATATGGAGCATAGGAGTCTCAAGTACACCTTCATGTAGCAAGAATTAAACATGAGACAAAGGAGATGGATGAAGTTGGTTAAGGAATTTGATTTTCTTAGGAATCAAACTTACTCTATATAATCCATCCAATAAGAGTTTTGTGCTAGAATAATTACTTCAATGAAAGGCATTATTATCTTTAACATAATTAGGTTTATGTGATATATTGGGGTTCCATGTGTTGGTTCTTATATGAGTATGATCTAATTATGTTCCATGTTATCAGCATGTGGTATAATTCTCCCCAAGTTAGTATTGTTGGAATTTAATGATTTAAAAACATGAAAATGGGTTCTTTGAGCATGATTTTCTTAAGTATGTATACTACCATGTATCCATATGATTTTATGTGTGAAACATGTATTTTTTTGTGTGTGTTCACATAGAGGCATGCTAGGATTAATATGGTAAAGTGTGGTAAATCTTTGGTGTGTATTTTGTATGTTTGGGTTGTATCTTACCAAAACTAGTTAATTAATTCCTTCAACCCATCCACTAGATTGTGAGTAGTCTAATTTTTTAGAGTTTTGGATTATTTAGTTGTGAAATAAATGGATTGGCATGGTAAACAAGTTGATAGGTTTAGATGAACCATCATTCAATTGGTAAAACCCATCAACTCTTGTCCACATAAAAAAATGATTTGGTCTCCACTTTGACCCATTGATAGATTCAACCAAACCAGTCAACTAGTTAATTTTACTAGTTGATTGATTGGTTAAAGTCATTAATTGGTTTCTTTGTAGCCCTAAATGGGTAGGTCTTTACTTAAACCCATTGACCAATTTGATGAAACAAGTTGACTGGTTGATATGAATAGTTAATCAATGAGTCCAACCTATCGACTGGTGTTTAGGTACTATTTTGGTCCAAGTCTGGTATGACAAAACAAGTCGACTGGTCTAAAGGACCAATTGACTTTTGTGACTTGAAGCCTCCTAGTTTTTTGTGTTTCTCTTGGGCATTTTGTGATGATACATCTATATATTTATGACATTATAGTTATGATTTCAACTATGATTGACCTGATTTAATATGAACCACCATGATATATATATTTTTGTTATTTTAATTTGATATCATTTATACATAAAATAATGTTTTAACATTTCGCTCAAGCCTTTTTCTCTACTCTTGGGATAGTTGTTGGGAATTAGTGTGTGGACTATCCTTGGTTATATTTTTCACTCATACCTATTTCCTTCTCTATCGGATTGCTCTTGGTAGGGGGATATGTGCTTATCTTTGAGGTATAGAATTATACTATGGTAGGATGACATGGCAACATTAATTAATTAATATTAATTAAGCGTTAATACTTTTTTAATTTGCAAGCAAAGTTAGAAAGAAATGCAAAAAATAGAAGCAAGCAATAATATCTTAGCCTCCATGGCTCATCATCATTTTCTTAATTTCACAACATTAAGGTGTTGTATACCTACTTTATAATTTCATTCATAATTTATATTGCTTTATCCATTGCTTAGGTGGGTGTGTTATCCTAACTTTTTAGCTCTCGTGGGGGAGACATTCAACGTGTAGTGGGTAATGTATCCCAATACAAAGCCCTTTGAAGTACTTCTACCATGTGTGGGGGTGTGGTATCCTGATTTGTGGAAATTGTACTTGATGTGTGGTGGGTGTGGCAACCTCAAAAAAATATTCTTTGATGTATCAAGACCTTGTGGAATGGGTGTGCTATCTCATTATGATTATTTGCACTGCCACTTTTTTTTGTTGTAAAACTGGTTGTAGTCAAACAAACTATCTTACTAACTAGAACTTGTGTGGTCATTAAGGAAGGAAATTTGATATGGTTATATTATATAAAATGCATGTATTACTGTATTTCTATACTCCCTTGATTTCCTTGAAATCATGCTATATTGTACTTGATTTTTCCATCATGGTATTACCACATTGTTATGTGACCTCAATGCGTTGCATGAGCCTTATCATGTTTTTCATAGTATGTTTTGCTAATACTTCACTATACTGATACTACAATTTTGTGGTCACTATGATAGTCTAGATTCTAATTCAAGGAGTATAGGATTATTTGTAGGGTTATGACTCTCAATTAGAGTATGTTAAGAGTGATGACGTAGGTCATTAGAGGGTCACTACTTGAGGTTTGAGGTTTATAATTGCACCAAAGGTATTGGAATGTTCTTATATTTTCGGTTATTTAAACTCTTAGCTCAATTCCCTATATTTGATTTTGTAAAACTATCAAGTTTATTTTATTTATGATATTGTTCTAGTCTTTATTATCTTTTATTATCACATTATTATTATGATCATGCATTCTTTTCATCCATGTTCCACTTTTCCTTGCATAATACATGGGTTAGGTGATGATCACACATCTCTCATTATTGATATGGTGTTAATATTCCCTAGGTTTATTTTCCAAATACTTATACATTGTCTTAAAAATGAAATTTCTTGGTTCAAGAGTTGGGGGTGTTACAAAAATGGTGTGTTACCGCCATACCTGACACGGAATAGGTGTATGTCATCTATACCACATCGAGTACAAGGATAAAATGAACCAAAACATTTAAGCAACAGAGTGGGCAATTAATGATTACATAAATAACTTAAAAGAGTGTTTACATCAGAGGATCATAATGGTTTCCAACAAAAACATTACAAAACATGTGTGGATAAAGTATGGGGCTATAATAAAATGAGTTGCGGTGTGACACCGAAATTAAAATCTTAGTCCCAAACATTAGCACATGGTCATCTACTCGTAGGAATGAGTAGGTGACTGAGTAAACAAACATGTCAATACACTATGTACTGAGTAAGTTAAGTTGCTCCATCAATACAAACATGAGTATTCTAATCTATCATGCATGGATATGAAACACAACATGCATTATGATAAATCTATATATAAAGGTAAAAACTGCATAAGGATATGCTACTATGTACAACTCCACACAGTAGAATATATCATCTTGGTCTCATATCCTCATCACATAAGCACTCACACAAGTAACAACAAAAAGAATCCAAGCAACCTCAAGGGATTATTTCCAATTACTCAATCATATAGGATATACCATTTACTCATTCATATATAAGGTACATCACTTTTCCAACCAATATTCCATTCCATAACCAGTTAGTCTTTTGACTATTAGCTAAGTGTATAAATAAGTTTTTATTCAATTTTAATTGTTCATGCCATTACATCCACCCTTATCTAATTATTAATAATTCACTCTGATGTCATTCATATTTGATCAACCAATTACTTATCATCAATATTTTATTATCATTAAGTGACGCACTATGAACCACCTCATTGTTTCACATATAATGGATGCTTGTCCAAATATGGGATATAAACTCCAAGCTGAAGCCCATCACCAGAATGGACATGAGTCTAGATCGAAATTAACCAATATGGACATAAGCCCAAGCTAAAGCCAACTACTTAGGTAACCATACCTTTTAGTATCGATACCTTCTAGTATATCTATAGTGTCTAAAGTAGGTAAGGCACCGTAACCTTTTAAAATCCCGCCAGAAGGCAACACTCGAAGGCACCAAAAATACCTAAAGGAAAACTAAATCCCAATAGCTAATCTAGGATCTGGTAACTCAGACTGATACTCATCTTGAATATCTTTCACTTTACATTATTAGTATATTATTCACAAGGTTAAGTGATCACGCAAGACCATATACAAGCAAGCAAGGAAATCTCCATGTTTATTCCATTTCAATCCCTTTTCTTTCCATTTTTCCAACCATGTGGGTTTCCATTTCTCCTTATACCATATTACTCATACCTATCTTCTTGTTTTATTTATTTCCAAGCTCAATTTCATTACTTATGTCTTAATACCGCCACTAATCATAAGTGAAATACCCATTTAATATTTACATTACTGACAGAGTATATCATAAGTTATGATCCATTTTAATCCTTTCATTAGGCCAATAATCCATGATAGAATATGTAGTTTATCCTATTAATAATCATGGTATAATCTCAAACATAGCCTCAAAGCATAAACAAACAAAAAGGAAATAAATCATGCCTACAAGTCAATCATCCTAGCCTAACCAATTGATTGGTTGCACCAATCAGTCGATCAATTTAGGTCAACCAATTAATCGCTTTGACTTAACCAGACCATGCTTTTCCTCAAAATGGTATGTCGATTTGGGTAAACTAATAGACTATTCATAAACCAATCGATTGGTTTTACAAAACAAAACGATGGGTTTAAGTAGACAAGATTAAGGTCCCTACAGGATTACATGTTAATGAGTTGGGTCAACCAGTTGACTGTTCTAGGAACCAGTCGATCGATTTACCCTAACACCACACCAAACAATTACATTTCATATAGAATCTTATATATGTATCATCATTAACAACATTAAAATATGTATTAACATAGTATAACATATTTTCAACCAAATTAACTTGCATTTTCAAAATGAAATCATCATATCATATTTTTACCAAATTTGATGCTTTTTACTCAAATCATGCCATCTAATCATCCAAACAACTTATGCATGTTGCATACACTTCTGTCAACATGAAAAAATCAATGCAAGGAATCACAAAACATGTAGGAATACTCACTAAAAATTTTAGACGTAAGAATCACTTACTTAATGTAGGCGAAATACGCTTTATGCGTAGAAATTCCAAATGTGGAAATTCTCCACTTTGAAAACCTTAAAAAGTAAAATCTCAATTCAGAAATTACACCAAAACCTTATTAAATTCTAATACCTAAACAAAAATAGAAATAATTGCATGCCCTCTTGAGGAAAAAAATATAAGGAAGAGCTCAGTTGGACTACTCAAAATTTTTCCTAGAATCTAACCTCTCCTTTCTTAACAATTGACACAAGAGAGATCTAGAGACCAGATCAAAAGAGTCTAAGAAAATTAGTTGGCAAGGCTCAACGTATAGAAATAAGAGAGTGAATACATGACTTAGAAAATCCGGTGGCTAAAAGAAAGGTGTATATAAAGGATGATTGGGGTTATATATAGCCAACCAATCGAAAGAAAACACATAAGATTTAGGACTCAACTTGAAACCCTAGAATTGACGATTTAAATTTGATCTAAAAAGATGGTTGTTGTACAGGATTTGCTGACCTATTCTCTAGAGCTCAAGTCATGCCTATGGAGAATGTAGGTCAATTAAGCTAGAATTTGATGGAAGGTTTACATGGAATGAATCTTCCAACTGTTCAAAGTCGTGCTTGAGACCAAAGCATTGAACTCAAAAATATATAAAGGAGAGAGGAGGAAGAAGATAATTCTCAAGTCGTCTCTCCCTCTCAATTGTCCTAATTAACCTCCAGAAAGATTTGAGGCAATATTTTAGATTTGATGCATCGTGAAAATGGTGAGGAACATCTTAGAGACAAATTGGCATGGATTGATAAGGTTCCATTTCATTATAACAGATTTCTTAGAAAATCAAGTTTAAAAAATTTGACCAACTCAACCAACAAGTGGATGGGTTTAGGCCTACATGTCAATTATTCAACAAACTAGTGGATCAGTTCCCCTAATCAGTAGATTGATTTAGTCAAGAAAGCCAAATTTGTTGAAATGACAAACCAATCAATTGATTCATAGAACAAGTCAATCAATTTCCCTAAAGAAATCAATAAACTCCATTTTCATCATGATTTTAAATAGAACTTTGCCTTCAACTAAATCATAAAATTAAATCAAAATCAAAGGCCCAAAATTGTACATAATTCTCATTGAACCATTTTACAGAAATTTGAGGTATTACATCACCAATAAACACCAAAAGGCACACTAACCCCATAGCCAATCGAAAGTTAAGTAACTTAGACCTATACACAACATGATTATATTTTGCTTTACGTAATTAGTATAAGGAGCAAGTAAGGAAATAACAGTTTTCTTCCATATTAATCCTTTTGATTTCCCACGTGTCGGGTTTCCATTTATGTTTGTTTAATATTAACTATGCCCATTATATTAATTTATTGGAACCCATGTTGTGCTTCATTACTCTTTTTCTCAAAGGTCATTACATTTCATAATTCATACACCCATTTAGCTTTTACAATAATCTTTGAGCATATCACAAATAATGGTCCATTTTAATCTATTTTTTAGGTCACTAATCCATGATAAAATATGTATTTTATCCCTTTAATAATCATAGGACAATCCTATGCATAGCCTTAAATCATAACAAAAAATGAAAGTAACCAAATCACACAAACAAATTGAGCCATTCAATCAGCCTAGCCCAACCAATCGATCAATTGCACCTACCAACCGATCGGTTTAGATTGACCAATTGATCAGTTTGACTCAACCAAACCTTAATTTTTCTCAAACTAGTCAAATATTTTGGACAACTAGTTAAATGTTCATAGACTAGTCAATCGGTTTTGTCTAACCAGTCAATGGGTTTTAGTAGAGAGCAATACCAATGTCTTTGCAGGCTTACCGGTCCATGGGTTGGGTCAACTAGTCAACTATTTTAGAAACCAGTCAATCAATTTTCCCTATAACAACATCAAAAAATCATTTTTATGCAAACCATGCTTATAAATCTTCATTAAACCACATTGGAACATGTTCTAACATTTTATAACATATTTTTAGCTTATTTAAATTGTATATCTCAACATTATTCATCACAACCCATATTTTCTGAAGATTCATGCTTTTCACTCAAAATATACCATCTAACCATCAAGTGTTGTAAGCCATATATATATTCATCCCAACATATAATATAAACTTAAAATGTTTCATATCATGCATTATTACTCATAACATATTTTAGAAGCAAGAATTAATTACTTGATGTAGTTAAAACTTTCCTCAAACTAGAAACTTCAGCCTATGTAAATCTTAACTTTTAAAACCTTAAAAACAACATGTTTTAACTTAGTAATTAGTGCATAACCTTTATAATTTCAAATTTAAAATAGAAAGGAAATAATGAATATACCATAACCAAAGGAAACCATAAAAGAAAGGAGAGATAAAAGGGAGCTAGAGAAAGGGTGAAAAGAGTGAAAGGAATTCAACTATAAGATTTTAAGTGAAAAGGGAGAAGGACGATACTAGAAGGTTAGGTATTTTTAGTGGATGAATAAAGGTGAAAAAAATGGGTGATTGAGGCTATTTATAGCCAACCACATGAGACTAATCGTAATTTAGTCAAGAACAATTCAAAAATCCTAATTCTTACAATTTGAATTCGAGTTAAATAGATAGATTTTATGTAACTCCCCAAAATTCACTACTATTTTTTTTAAAGTGGAAGAAATTACAATAGAAATATTTAAATTAAAACCCGTGAATTCTGGGGATGTTACCGCCACACTTAGTACCAAACTGGTTCTCTCCGACTGTTCCAGTACCAAGTGCTAAGGCTAAAAATATTATTTTCACACTTAAACTAAGAGTTCATAAATGCGTTAAAAAGATTAACATAGAAGTTAGAGTACACATACAAGTTACAATAAATAAGAAGATAGAAATCAAAGTGCGAAATATCAAAGTGCGAAATCAAAATTCCTCATAGGGAATAATTTTACAATCGATAAAGGGTTTATTTGAAATACTTAATACAAGATAATAAATTGTAAAAGAGTAAATACGATACACAAGTAATATCGAGAGAATAAGTCGCATAAAGATTCAATAGAGCCATGACACTCTCGAACTCCGAGCCAACCACAAGCTCAACTCTTAACCCACCAGATGTCTCGCCCACCTGCACAAAGTCAGAAAGGGCCTTCTGCTAGTGGGACTGAGCAGCACCCATGAAAAGGGTGATCAGTACGCTACATACTGAGTAAGGTAACAGAGCACTAAGGCCCACACATAAGCACATAAATTATGCAGAAAAATAGAAGAGCACATTCATAAATGTATAAGATCAACCAGGTAAAAGTACAAAGGCCCATAAATAATCCGAATCAATTACTTATTTAATCTCTGATCAGAATTTGATTCATACCATGCTTTTTATCAAATCCATGCGAGTACAGGTACCCCACTATTATAGCTGGTGGACTAGAAACAGACAGAGCATTAGCTCCTGACCACTATTATAGCTGGTGGATTAGTCTCTAGGATACCGTAGTACCTGGCCACTATTATTTGCCAGTGGAGCAGTCTGGCCCCTGCTCGCATGGCGTTCCACTGTAAGTAATTAGTTTCTTCCCATGTCTTGGCACAAATATGTTCAGTTTTGTCATGCCCTAACCACTATTATTTGCCAGTGAACTGGTCTCGGCCCGGCTGAACAATCTTCCACTTTAAGTAATTAATGTCTTAAGTATTTTATTCGGAAAATATATCAACCCTAGACATACATAATCACTCCCTTTATACTTATCCTCCAACTGATCTGTATTATACCATGAGAACCCTGCACCTTCTAACTTCCTAAAAACCCTAAATTTGACCTTTGTGGTCCATCTCACTCCACTTTGCACAATCTAAATCATTATAACACTCCACACGTCACAAATCATAAATACCACCCTTATAGTTACACTTTAATCACCAAATGTACATAATACCACAAAAACCTTAAGCAGCCACACCAAACCCTTATTGTCCACACAAACCCTAGCTCGGTCTCCTACGTACCCTTATATTGTTCCACGTACCATTTTTCATCCAAAGCGTTCAAACACCCAAACAACACTTACATTACCTTCCTCACATCCCAAATCAAATTTTCATACATAAACTTTACTCCTATATAGATGATAACCTCTCCATGTAAACCTTCAAACTTTTTGATACAAACCTTAAAAATCCCATGTGAAACCCTAATTTCAACTATGTAAACCCTAATACCACCATACATGCACTAATACCACCATACAACCATTAATACCACCATGCAAAACCCTAACACTATATTGTTACACTCCTCTTCGTTATTTTACAACCCTATCATACATGTCTTAGGGCCACATAATACCATAATAATGACACATTCATACACATAATTCTCATGCCACAATTATTTACACAAAACATACCTCAACTCCATATCATGCTTCATTCATAATAGTTATACTATATACACATAAAATACACAATAAATCATATCACATGGAATGCATGGCATATAAATCACATATTACACAAATAGCCTTAGCACCCCTTACCTAAAACGACACCGGTCTTGGAGCACACTCCTATGCTTCCTTAGGGCTTTGACTAGTTTCACCTATTATGAGGGAAAAGCTAAAATTAGACTCCCTCCTATCAAAAATACTATTAATTAGTAACTTATTATAAGACTAGGTTTTTAAATAAATAATAATATATTAATAAATTAACATTAAGTAATTACTAACTTTGCTAAAGATATAGAGATAATATAAATATTATAAAAGTTGATAATATAAGGTTGAAAACTTTACCCTAATAATAATAATAATGATACTAAAATAATAATAGTAAAGATACTAAAAATAATATTAATGATAATATAAATAAGAATAATAATAATAGTAGTAACAATAATAATAACGAGGACATTATTCAAAACAAAGTGAAATAAGGGCTTCAGCCCCTTTACTAAAATAATAATAATATTATTATTACTAAAATAAATAACCAATTTTAGTAATCATAATAATGACAAAATAATAATAATAATAATAATAATAATAATAATAATAATAATAATAATAATAATAATAATAATAATAATAATAATAATAATAATAATGATGATGATAAAAACCATAATAATATTACAAAATAATAATAACCATAATGGTAATAATAGTAAAGATAATTATCGAAGATAAAAAGAATTAGGGTTTCCACCCTACAATGAATAATAATAACTTAATAAATAATAATAATAACACTAATAAGAATAAATACTAATGATAATAAAAATACTAATAACCCTAATAATAATAAGACATGATATTTATAATACTACTACTAAAATTTAAAATAAGCACAATAGGGTTTCAGCCCTATAGAATAATAATATTAACATTGAAAGTTGTAGTAGTAGTAGTAGTAGTAGTAGTAGTAGTAATATTAACCGCCTAACAACAATAATAATAATAGCAACACAAAGGGTAAAGTAGTTGTAATATTAATAATGGAATAATAATAACAGTAATTTGAAATAGTTAAAATAACAATAATAATAATAATAATAATGTATTAATATTAATAATAAAGATAATAACAATAATAATAATAATAATACTAATAATAATAATAAAATCGAATTAAAAATGTAATAAGGCTTCGACCCTCAACAGAATAATAATAAAAACATTAATAATAATAATAATAATAATAGTAATACATACTAATAATGGAAATAATAATAATAATAGGATTTATATTAGAATAAATGAAATAAAATAATTTAAGGCTTGTAAAAATAGGGAAAAAGGTTGAGAGGGTCTAGGTGATGGGTGGCACCGGCGGTGGTGCACGACACGGTGGTGATGGCTATAAAAAGGGAAGAAAAGGGTAAAAATTGAATGCTGGAAAAAAAATAGGGAGAATCGAGGTAGAAGTTGGGGTGTTTAAGACTTCTTAGAGGGAGAGGAGTTGAATGAGGGTGGCGATGCACGACAACGGTGGTGGTGGCCGAATGGGGAAGAAGGAGGGAAAGGGAGGAGGAGAGGGAGGAAGAGGAAAAGAAAGGTAGGGGAAGGTAGAGGGTGGTTTGCAGCACAATTTGGGAGGTAAAATAAGCGGAGGCAGTGGTAGAATAGGTGGCTAAGGGTGGTTCGAAGGGCGGGGGTGGTAGAAAATAGTTTGATTAAGAAGGAAAATTCACACAATCGGGGTGGCTTGTGTAGGAAGAACCGAAGGGTGCAGGTGGTCTAGTTAGTTATAGGGTAGTGCAAGGAAGGCGTAGGTGGCCAGAACGGGCGGCAGTGTTGGCCGGAGGCGGCGGAAGTGGCATCTAAAGGGGCGGTGGCACGAAAGAAGGTATTTTCTAAACTTAAACAAAAAACATGACTCAACGCTCCTAGGGGGTATATTTATAGGCTTGAAAGGAAGTTAGGGTCGAAGGGAAAGTGGGGGAGTGGTAGGCATAAGTGGGCACCGACCGACGAGGATAGCCGGCGCACTTTCCCGATCGTGTCCGCAAGTGGTCAAGGGAGAGGGAATTGTGTGGGGAAATGGGAGAAGTGGTGGTCAATGGGTGGCCGAAACAAAGGGGAAGAGGTGGGAACAAAACGGACGGTCAACGGGGCACGATGGAAGATGAAAAACTAGGGAGAAGGGTAACGGAAATGGTCAACATCGAAGGCAAGTGCGAAGGGCTGGGGGAGAAGAAGAAGGGGGTGCGAGAACCGGTCGGCCCAGGAAAAGAAAAGAAATAAAAAGAAGAAGCTAGGCGGGTTGGCACGGTGGGGGAAAGACTTAATTTAAGCGCAACATTTAGGGGGGAAATAGGGAAAACGTGGCTCTAGAGGAAAAGGAGGAGAGCGGCCACGCAGGCTGGGCCACACCACAGAAAAAAGGGAGGAAAGGAGGAAGAATTGGGCCGCTACTGGCCCAAGTTAGGGAGGAAAAGAAAAAGAAGAAGAAATGAAGAAGAATGAAAAAGAAAGAAAAAGAAAGAAAAAGGAAAAAATGGAAAGGAAAAAAGGAAAAAGGAAAAGAGGAAAATAATGTTTTAGGTTAATTAAATTAATTGGGATATTTGGAATATTTAAGAATAATCATATTTAAATAAAATAATATTTAAATCCATTTTTAGGCTAATTGAGGATTTTTAAAAGATTTCCCATAAATTCCATTTTAATTAGTAAAACACCCTAATTTTCTCCAACTAAATTATTCATAAAATTATTATTAATTTGAAACTATTTTCTTATTTCTTATTTTAAATAAAATAATTCATTTAATTAATTCTAAAATAAAATCCTCAATTAGCTAAAATACTCAAATTTTACCTAATTAAAATATTTATAAATTTCTTCTTGATTTGCCCTAATTAATTTTCTTTTATTTTAATAAAAATAATTTATTTAATTATTTTTTCTAATTAAACCTTATTTAATAATAATTAATCAAATTAGAATTGTTAGATCATTTTTTTTATTCAAGATGTGTTAGCCTATCCTCTAGAGATCAAATAGTGATTATAAAGAAATGAAGGTCAATTGGTCAAAAAATGCAACTCGAAAGAGGGTTAATGGAAGGTTAGTGTGGAAGGAATCTTCTAATTAATTACACTCGAGCCTGAGAATGAAATGATGATCTTAGAAATTTTCAAAGGAGAGAGGTGGAAGAAGATGAAGTTGAGGAGGTTTTCTCCCCCGTCAATTTTCCCAATCAACTCTCTAGATCTATCTGAGACAATGTTTTTATGATAAATTCATCATGAAAAAGGCTAAGAATCTCTTAGAAAAAATTCACCATAGTTTAACAAAGTTCCATTCCAGTACAATATTTTTTTTAAGAATAGAGTTTCAAAAATATTCTCATCTCAACAAACCAGACGATTAGTTTGGTCTACCGGTCAACTATTCTACAAACCTATCAATCGGTTTCCAAACTAATAGATGGGTTTAGTCGAGTAAAACCATTTTTCTTAAACAACAAGCCATTCAATCAATTCTTGAAACTAGCTGATCATTTCACCTAAAAAACTCATTAAATTTAATTTTCCCTCATTTCAAATCTAATTTTGCCTCGAACTAAATAATACTAAATCAAAATCGAACACCCAAAAATCAAATCACTTGTCATTTAACATTTTCTAAAATGGTGAGGTATTACACAGCTACCATAAGAGAGAGGAAAATGTAGGAGAAGAGAGAAAATGTAAGAAATTCCTCAAATATGTTTTTTTAGGAATTTTAGCTAAATAGAATTATATAATAATCTAAATAATGTAAAAATAGAGATTTGGATAAAAGGATATAAAATCATAGGACAACTAATCTATCTGTTAGGGTAAACTTATCGACTATTTTAATAAGAAATAAAGTTGCTAGTTACTACGTGTATAGGTAGATTGGTTAAAGGAACTAGTCAAGCAGTGCATTTAACATTTATAATTTTATTCAAATTTTAAGTCCTATCTAAAGCTGAAACTAATTAATTTTATATCAATATAACTTTAAATATAATTTGAAGGATTTTCGAATATGGTATTACAACTAGTCACACTAATTGACTATTTACATGGTAAAAGTTAATGGTTATAAGTCAAAGGTTAACTATTAACCCCTAAATATACTAAAAATATCATTTTTAGATTAATTATTCATTTTAGTAAACATAATTGTCATTAACATTATTAAATAATATTAAATCTTACTTAGGGTAATTATGGTATCATTATACAATAACACTTTGAATATTACAAAGCGCATACCTAAAAAAATTAAAATTTCAACAAAAATTAATGGTCCTTAATCATACATTTTAGCTAACATGATATATATTAAAGTTTATCTATTAATTGCCAACATTATCATGGTATCAATTAAGTTATCAAAACCTCAAGATGACCAAATTCATTTGAATATATTCAAGAACAATCAAACACCTAAACTCATCAACTTTTCAAGAATAATTTAGAATATTAAATAGATAACTCAAATCAAAGCATGCTTAACATAAAATTTCATGTATAAATAAAATGTACTAGACAATATCATTAATTTCATAAAAATCACAGAAGCTACAAAATTTGGACCAAAAACCTTGTTTTAAGCCACAAAACAAGCCGTAATTCTATAAATTCAAAGAATTAAATATGATTGTAGTGCTTATATGAAGTGAAACTATTTTACTTAAAACATAGAATCTAAATTAGAAAAATAAATAAAGAATTAAATATTAATCATATTCTTCCATAATACTTCTTGAACCTAGAAAAATCCTTGAAAATATTAGCAAATATCAAAACACAATAACAAAATCAAAGGTGTTAAAATCAACAAGCTTCAATTTGGAAGTTAAATCTAGCCTGACGATGGTGGAAAAATGGGAGAGAAGGCCATTGAATGGAGAAGATAAATGGAAATAGAAAGTGACTTAAATAGGAGAAGAAGAAGATAAGAAAAGAAAGAAAGGTGGTGGTAGAAAAGGGTTGATTTTTGTGTTGGTTTGGTGGTGTTAATAAGGCATCAAAGGTTGTGGCAATAGCGGAAGTGATACACCCACCAAAGGAGTAAGGGAGTGAGGTTGAGGTGAAAATGAACAAAAACAAGAGGGAGGGAGTTGAACATATTTAGGGAACTTAATCAAGTGAACAAGATTAAAAATGTAAAAATCACAACTTAGATATTTTTGTTTGAAAAATATCAAAGAAATGGAGAAGGGAATGACATACGGATAGAAGAGGAGAAAGAAGAGAAGAAATAAAAATATGGTGAGGTTAAAGTTAGGAAATGTAGGATAGTAATTTTATAAGAATTCTTAATTATTAAAATTAACTAAAGAATGAGTTTTTGAGAAAAGCTTAATAGATAGAAATGAAATGTTTAAAAAAATAAAACTAGAGTTTCCACTTTGATAAATAGTGTAATAAAATGTACAAAATAATTTAATTTAATTTTTGAATATGGAAGATCATAAACAAGCTGAGATTTTTAAGAAATATAGTATGTGTTGTTTGCTTGCTTCACTCGCCAGTCGCCATATGAGTAGCCGGAAAGAGTCATTGCGAAGGTGGTGTCATTGAAAAACCAGCTCTGATTCAAGAGCTTACTATAATGAAAAGAGTGAATTCTACACTATAATTAGCCTATAATAAATCATACCAACTAGTCAAAAACTTAGTGGCCATCACAACATCAATGAAATCACCACCATCTAGCGCCGATAATGGTACCCTCCAATGTTGCCTCAATGTTGTAGTAGAGCTCATTGGCATTGTTGTCAACGCGGTTGGGTAGGACGACGGGTGCATCACTGAGTCTGAGCACAAATATTAGGAAATCACAGCGTGCTAAGTTGAAGATTCAACTCGATCTTGCAGTGTGGCGTCTCGGCAACTGTATGGTGGCAATGGTTTACACGAGGGATTCCGGGCATACCTAATTTTAGATAGGGTATTTTTAGTATAATTATAATATATTTTTTTATATATTTTATTATAGAATATATATATATATATATATAGACAAAAAAATATTTATAATTTATCGTAATTATACTCAATCTATAAGTATTGTACTTAATTTTATACTTATAATGTATTTTAATCTATAATTTGTATACTTTTATAAATATGTACTAAAATATACCTGACTTATGTTCAAAACTATTTATAAAGAAAATTAATTATCAAAAATATTTATTTATTTTGAAAATATTTAAAAATAAATAATTAATTTTAATTAATAACTTAAATATATATATATATATATATATATATATATATATATATATATATATATACTGGTTGAGGCAATACTTTCTTGTTTTACGGTGCACTAATTGATATTTTGTAGGTCATAACAAGCGATAGTGTTCGACGGTTCAACCTTATACGAATTTGCCACGTTTTACCTTCATATTTCTGTTATACTAATAGCAAATGGTGACGGAGCGATCAACCATCAGCAACCAAACTTTTTCATATTTTGGCGGATCTACCAACGCTCTCGTTCCCATTTTACCTCCCCCGCAACATCCTCCCATTCGCACCTCATTCCAGTCTCTGTGATGATCGATGTTCGTATGGGCCACATCTTCTGGAATTTTTGTTCTACACAACCCATTTCCGCACTTATTTAACTGATGATGATGACGCAAATGCCTCCTGAAGGGATGTCAAAGAAACTATAGTCACTGATGCTCCGAAACATTTGAAGTATTTGTTCTGGGGCGAGAAGAACAACTAATATTGTTGCTGTGAAGGTAATTCCTGTGACCTTCTCTTTCATTTTCTCATGGATCTTCTGCTTTCTGGTTACCAGAACATAACACTAGATCGGATCCAGAATAGCAGTAAATTTCCAATCCGAATTTCAGATTCAAAAAGCTTCCTTCTTTCAAGCTCGGGATTTTTATTCTTTGGGAAGAAATGGATAACCCCAGTTTCTCGAATTAAGTATTCTGTAGTTGAGCAGAATCTACGCCCAAAACCCGAACCCACAAATATTAAAGTTGAAGAGCAAATCAAAAGTAATGAAAATCGGATCAGGAAATCGAGTTCTTGGTTTTGTGATCAGATTGAGAGACTGGTTCTTCATGGAAAGTATCAAGAAGCTCTTGAATTATTTGAAATTGTGCTACTTGAGAGGGATTTTGAAATTCATTACAATAGTACATATAATGCGTTAGTCAGTGCGTGCATTGGGTCGACATCGATTAGAGGTGTTAAAAAGTTGATTGATTTCATGATCGCTAGTGGGTTTAAGCCTGATCAGTATATGAGTAACAGAATCTTGTCAATGCATGTACAATGCGGCATGATGATTGATGCACGTAGATTGTTTGATGAAATGCCTGAACGTAACATAATATCTTGGACTACAATAATTTCAGGCCTAGTGAACTCAGGGGATTATATTAATGCGTTTCATTTGTTTTTCACAATGTGGTCAGAAACTTCGTTAGCTGGCACACGAATTTTTGCTACAATGATTAGGGCCTGTGCTGGGATCGAGTTGATTTATCCTGGAAAGCAGTTGCATGCATGTGTTGCTAAGATGGGTTTTACTAGTGATGTATTTGTCACGTGCGGGTTGATTGATATGTACAGCAAGTGTGGGAGTCTTGAAGATGCTCGGTTTCTGTTTGATGATATGCCAGATAAAACAACAGTTGCATGGAACACGATTATAGCAGCGTATGCACTTCATGGTCATAGTGAGGAAGCTCTGGATTTGTATTATGAAATGCAGGACATGGGTGTGAGGATGGACCACTTTACATTTTCCATTGTTGTTAGAATATGTGCTAGGTTAGGTTCCCTTGAGCATGCTAAGCAAGCTCATGCTGGTGTTGTTCGTCATGGCTTTGGGCTTGATATAGTGGCTAATACATCACTCATTGACTTGTATAGCAAGTGGGGTAGAGTAGAGGATGCCAGGAATGTATTTGACAGGATGACAAAGAAGAATGTCATATCATGGAATGCATTAATTGCTGGATATGGCAACCATGGCCAGGGTGAGGAGGCTGTGAAGCTGTTTGAACAAATGCTTCGTGAGGGAATGAAACCTAACCATGTTACATTTCTTGCTGTCTTGTCTGCCTGTAGCTATTCTGGTTTATCAGATATTGGGTGGGAAATTTTTGAGTCAATGAGCAGCGAACATGGCATAAAGCCCCGTGCCATGCACTATAGTTGCATGATAGAACTGTTAGGTCGAGAGGGGCTTCTGGATGAAGCCCTGGCGCTCATAAAAAACTTACCCTTTCCTCCTACAGTCAATATGTGGGCTGCCTTGCTTACTGCAAGTAGAGTACACAAAAATTTGGAGCTTGGGAAGTTTGCAGCTGAAAGAGTACACGGAATGGAGCCCGAAAAGCTCTGCAATTACATTCTTCTTCTAAATGTCTATAACAGCTGTGGCAAGTTGGAGGAAGCTGCTTCGGTTGTTCGGACCTTGAGACAAAAGGGGCTAAAAATACTACCAGCTTGTACGTGGGTTGACATTAGGAAGCAATCCTTTGTTTTCTATTCTGGTGATGATTCCCATCCCCAAATGAAGAAAATATATCAGAAACTAAATGCATTACTTCTGAATATCTCGAATCACGGTTACATACCTGAAACAAGGTTTATGCTGCCTGATGTGGATGAGAAAGAAGAGCAAATTCCGCTATACCATAGTGAGAAATTGGCAGTTGCTTTTGGATTGCTAAAAACTCCAGAGTATACACCGTTGCAACTTATGCAGAGCCATCGAATCTGTAACGACTGTCATAATGCTATTAAGTTGATAGCGAAGGTTAGCGGCCGTGAAATTACCATGAGGGATGTGAGCAGATTCCACCATTTCAAAGATGGTAAATGCTCTTGTGGTGATTATTGGTGAATAAATGGCTTGCATTGCAGTTTGTGGTTGATTTTCGTAAATTAATGTTTTATATGAGCTATATTTTCATCTTGATGATTTTTTGTGCTTCTTCGACTACACGATATAGAAAATTCCACAATCAGCACAAATAGGCAGGAAACCAGGGAAACCCGCAAGGCCATAAGCATTATTACTCTTATTTGACCACATATTGTATGTAGAATTCTTGGTGAAGCCGGATTAAGCAGTCCAAGAAGTGTATACACTTGTCCATTGACATTAAGGTACTATATATTCAGTGTAGTCTTAACCAATCAGTCAGGAATCTAATGCTTGATTCTAGAACATGATTGATACTGGATTTTCATTACGGTAATATATCCAAACCTTGTTATTGAACGGGTGCCGCCGCATATAAAATACTTACTGTCTTGAGCTAATGGATGCACTAACATAATAAAATTTTCAGAGTAGAATGTTGAACCATGTGCTGGAATATAACCTACAAGAGCAATTCGAGGGACTCGGCAGAGTGTCTCAACAAAAAAGTTTGAGAAACACACGAGAAAAAGGAAATGAAGCAACCCCTCCCAAAAAATCTACAATCGTAGTGTTAAATAGACAGCCGTTGTCAGCACATAAATACAAAGCAGAGCGCTTTCAAAATTAATTTTCTAAAAGGTGGTCTTGAACATTTCTTGAAATTTGCTATTAACACATGTTGTATGGTGGAGCATGGAGAAATTAAGATTCATGGTGTATGAAGTTTGTAAAAGAATCCTATAGAGTTGTGCATTAACCAGGACTTGATTTGGACCCATCTGGAGACATAAATGGATAGGAAATGCTGGCATACACGTCCATGGGATGGTTTGGAAAGAAACGGCAGTCTGGCAAATATTAAAAGAGGTATACATCAACACTACAAGATGGTGTTGAGGAACACGGCGGACTATGTTGACCAACACACATATGTTGTGCAGCGACATGGGTAATCGTGTTGTCTAGCATACCCATATTGATAATAATTTTTTTATTGCCATAGTCATCTATTTCATGCGATATGTATGTGGGTCTTGTTTTGTTATCAATATAGATTGTACAATAGTCTGACCAAAGAGACCTTTTTGTATTTGAGTAAGTTTTATATTCATCAATAAATTTTTTTAACTCTAGGCATAAATTATGTTATTAATGACTACATAAATATGGTGTATTTGTGTTGGGCCAGTAGATTGGTATATTTCTCGTCAAACAATTTTCAATCAATCTACTGTTTGTATGTGAATTTCAACAATTCCAAACCTCTTCTTCGTTTCTTTCATTAATAAGTACATTTTCCTCAAAAATCTCCAAACACTTGGCGAAATGGATTGATGTTTTTGCATCATAATAAATTAATCCAACTTCAACATGCATTATATACATTGCTAATGTTTGATATGATACAGAATTTTTATTAATATTAACTTCATATAACGAGCTAGAGTTGTCCTAATTTTGTTGTTTCACCCTATTTTTATAGTTTCATTTCCATTTATAGGTGAAAATGGTAGAAGATGAACATCACTGAGGTTTATAGTGATAAATAATTTCAAGAACAAAAAACAATGCTTAATACATTGAAAAATGATTTGCAACAATAAAGAAGAGATGACCATAAACAGAATGTTCTTAACATCCTAATAATATTTCATGTTGTAGTTTAATTCTCATTACTAATATTTCACCATTGTTAAAATAATATTTTACCATTTTTTTTTCATTCTTAGATAACTAAATAATGAATCACAATTTCTTTCCATATTTTTTTCACCATCATTATACTAATATTTCATCACATTTAAATTGATTTTTTACTAATATGATATTTATTGTTTTTGCTTATAAGAATAATATTTCTACATAAATATTCTCATTTTTCGTCACAAAAAAGTGATCTTTCACCATGTCTTTTAATAGGGATACATAACAGATATAAGAAGTGTGATAAGAGAGAAGAAGTGAAAGGAAATATGATGACAAATAGTATGTTATTGATCTTTCTTGTGAAGTCTCATTATCACAATTTGACGATATATGATTAATTTATTAAGCATGTTTTAACATCATAATATTGATACTTTCACCTTTATTACATTCATGTTACAAGTAGATAAAGTTCAACTTTTATTCATGATGTTTCACCATCATATCCTTGATGTTTTGCCATCTTTATAATAATGTTATATCATGTTAACTCTAACTTTTAACCTTTATTCTTCATGTCAAATCTCATCATTACAATCTGATGATGCCTAATAATTATCAGAAACATGTTTAAGCATTGTAGTCCTAGCATTTTACTATCATTACACTCATGTTACAAATAGATAAAGTACCCATTTATGGTTGATCTTTCACCATCATAGGCTTGATATCTCACCATTGTAGGCTTGATATTTCACTAACATTATACTCATGTTTCACCATAGCTACATAGCTACAAACTATCTACTTCAACTAAAGATTCATAACTTAGGTACAGTGACTAAAGCTTTTGAGCAATGCCTAACCCTGAATGTAATCTATTTTGAAGATACATACTTCATAAACTCATCAATTAATTAAGGAAGATAAAAAAAATTTCACCACTGACTATCTAAAATTTCATTAAACTTCATCATACTTTTCGCCAAAAATAAAAATAAAAATTCCCAAGTCTATTATATCTAAAATTTTACTGAACTTTTACTACTTACTATTTAAAATTTCACTAATCTTCATCATATGTTTTGCTAGAAAAAGACCTGATTTTTTCAAGTATGTTATATCTAATATTTTACTAATATTTCATCATTGTATATCTAAAATTTGACTAAACTAAAAAATATTTTCCACTAGAGAAAAACTTGATATTTTACCACAATATCATACACTTCATAAAAAATCATTCATCATAACTGCACAAAAAACCATATTACCGTTATCTAAAGGTTCTTTAACTAAAGGAATGTAAAATTAAACTTATGAACAGTTGGAGTAAGGTTTTAGGCACAATGAATAATGGCTCTGATAAATGATCCTCAACAAGAATTTCATCTATCATGTAACAAACAACTAAGGAATATGAAAAGTTATTATAACAATGATATGAGAGTGAAAATTTCAAAATCAACAATGATGAAGAATAGGAAAAATCAAAATACTATCATCCAATCCATTATTTAGCGAGGACCAAGAATGATAAAAAATCTATAATGGCAAGAAGCAAAAAAATTAAAAAATCAAAAACAACAGAAAAGAAAAAGTGTCATTGATCAAAATACAATCTTCATTTATTAGATTCAAAGGATTCCAATGACACATGTATAAAAATAGGCAGTGTAAAATAAGAGATCCAGTTATTTCATGCGAATATCGCACGTTTTCTTATTTATTTGTTGAAATGTCACTTGTCAGATGGTCTTATATTGCACGACAAGTTGTATAATATAATTTTTGGGATGAATCATCTTACTAACCTCCAACAGAAGGTGTAGAATTAATGATACTCTCAATAATAAACATACCATCATTGAATCAATAAAGTCTCAATCAATAGTGTAATAAGGATAACAATTAGAACAACCTAGGAAGAGGTATTTAAAGAATAAATCATGAATAATAGGAAGAGATACCAATTACTTAGATATGAACTTAATTTAAATTGATTGTCTATGTACTATATAAATCATAGGAGAAGTGTTATAATAGGGGGTCATCAGTAGAGGTGGCAATTAGGTTGAGTGGATCAGTCATCCTTAAGTCGGGTAGTTTATGGATCATTACTGTTTGTGAGTTAGTTGTAATTCATGCCAGGTCATTTTGGGTTATTTTAATTTAGATCATGTTGGCTTTATGTTTGAGTCATTGTGAATTTGAGTTATATTCGGATAATTTATCTCTTTAGGTCATGTTAGAGTTGACATTGTTCATGTTCGAATCAAGTTATTTAGATTTGTTTGTTAGGTCAAGTTAGGTTTGAATAGTGCTATTTTGTGTTTGGGTGATTTAGGGTTTGGGTTAACTTGATGGATTAAGTGCTTTAAGGTTTTGATTGGTGGGGTTTGGGTTAGCTTTAGGTTAAGCTAATCTTGGATCAAATCACTTTAAATCGAACATTGACTACCAAAATTAATCTAACTCATTAACGTCATAAGCAAATATTAAGGTTGAATTCATAAAAGCTCATGATTGAAAATATGTTTTTAACTACAACTATAATATTTTATATTTTCAATGTTTTGGTTTTATGCCAAATAATGGGTAAAATTATGATACTATTAGCAAATAAGAATGTTCAAAGTAAAAGTAGGAAAAAAGATAAAATTTATAAAATAAGATAGTTTTAAAAGCTTTAAATAAATAATAATACATGAGTAATTTTTTATTAACAATTTTCATTAATATCTGATTTGGTGATATTGTGCTGGGTTGATAGTGAGTCGAGTTGATAAGTAGTTGAGTTGATATTGGATTATGGGTTTTATGTTTAGGTTAGTGTGAGTTGATTATATTTACGTCAATTTTGGGTTATATTAGTTTTAAGTCATATTTGATTTAGATTGGCAAATTTGTTAGAGTATATTAGATTTGGTACCAATGGGGTGTGGTTGAATGAATTAATTCAAATTCTCCGTGTTATACCCATGAGCCACTTTTGTGTTATCTTCCATTTGCTTTTTAGGAATTGGGGTGAAGTTTTTCAACTTCTTTTATTTTAGCCCATTTAGTTAATTCATGAGTACTTTTTTATTCTTTTCTTAATTAATCAGCACCTTAGGCCCTTATGTATGCCCATCTAATTTCTTTAGATGTTATTACTCAAATATTAAATTTTGCATTAATAATGATTGGATGTTGAATTATTGCATTTTCTTCCTAGGCCTTTAAGAGTTTTATACTTTTTTTTGGTAAGTAAGTAAAGTTTTATTACTACCAAAAATTAGAAATATGTACAAACTAAGTTAGATTACCAGGTCATCTACACATTCCTTCCATTGGTCATATTTATTAACTCGATGAGGGGCAAAGATTTTACTTGACACTACAAAGAATATATATTTAAGAAGCAGAAGAAAGTGTCAAGTTCTATTACAAAAGATCCTAAAATTCCTTTCTTACCATAGAGACCCTATGAATGTGACAAATAGGGCTTGAAGCATTTCCTTCTTCCTCCCGCATTGTTTTGTGTTTTTAGCCAAGATCTTCATTTCTATCTCCCATGAGTGGATATGATCTCTCTTGTTAAAAGATTTTCGAATTTTCTTCCATATCTCCTGACTATATAGGCAATCAAACATAATATTCTTAATGTCCTCCTCTTGAACTATAGTGAAAAGGCTACACTCAATATCCTCAAGATGGTTTAAATGCTTCAATATCACCTTGGTCATCAATTTTTTTTGAATGGCAAGCCTTGCAATAAATTGATGTTTGGGTGTAGCCAAACCACACCAAGTAATGGGCCACCGCCATACTTTTTCACCTTTGTGTCTAGTATGATCATACATTTTCTTTATCTTCTAAGATGCATCTTTCTTTAAGATCTTTTCCATACATTAAGAAATTCTGCACTACAAGGGTTAAAGAGTTAAAGAAGTGATGAGTTGAGGAGGAAGATAACCGGTAGTGAAAAAATTCTGCACTACAAGGGTAATATCTGCCCTAATAATCTCCCATGATGTTTTAAAGAATGAAGTAATAAAGCCATTACCACCAGGGGATTTATAATCTCTAATAGAAAAGATAGCCTCAACCTCCTATTGAGAAATTGGGGTAATAATTTGGTAATTATAAGAATCTTGAAGAGTTGGACCCTGCATAATAACTAATGAATATACTAAACCTAAGCCACTCCCTCTAGGTCCTAGTAGGTCTTTATAAAAATTGAGAAATGAATAAGAGATGCAATTAGGGTCAGAAGTGAATGCCCCCGAATCCATCTCAATATCCTGAAAGGAATTCAGGTTTTGGTTACCCTTCATCCTAGCAAAGAATTATTTATAATTTGCATCCCCCACATTCAACTAGTAACTTTACGACTTCTACTTGAGAAAGCTTTCATAGCATCTGGAAATTTTGTTGAGTTGATCTTCACATTCATGTATTTTAGCTGTAAGATCCTTGTTACTGATATCCTACATTAGTTTCCTTTGGGACTTAGATAGGGCCTTCCTAGCCTCCTCCATTTTGTGTTCCAACGATCCATATTTAACCCTATTAAAGTCCTTAAAAATAGGCTTTAATTTTTGGATGTTCTTGTAGATATGAAGAAGAGGGTTACTATTGGAAAAACCTTCCCAATGATCCCTGATGATTTCCAAGAAATGAGCATCTTGAGTTCAAAAATTATTAAATCTAAAAGGTCTCTTCCTAGCAGTTTGAACCCCTATATGAACTAAGACTAAGTAGTGATCAGATAGTAGGGGGTATGAAATCAGCAAAAGAGTTGGTGAACTCTTTAAGATAGGGCACATTCACCATAACCCTATCTAGCTTACAAACTACTACCTCATCCCCATTCCATTTGTTCATCCAGATAAGAAAGCAACCATATTTCTTAAGATCTATTATCCCTAGAAGATTAATACAGTGAGAGAAATCTTGTATGTCCTATGCAAATGGCATGTCCCCTCCCTTCTTCTCAGTAGGGTGAAGGATTATGTTAAAGTCTCCCACTAGAATCATAGGATCAGTAGTTCTTTTATTATGATCTAACCAATTTCACAGGCTTTTCCTAGCTAGACCCATATTGAAGGCATAGATGAAACCCACAATAAAATGAAATTTATCATCTAAAGTCTTAACATCACAAAGAATACCTTAAGTATAGGTACTAATATGGTTCACAGACCAGATCAATGGATCCCAAAGCACCCAAACTTTACCATTGTCATGGCTTTGATAGTTTTTTAGCGACATCCAATTCCTTAGCAAGGCTTTTTAATACTATCTACCTTGTTATCCTTAACTCTAGTCTCCATTAAACAAATAAGGGAGCACTTTCTTTGCTTGATCCATCCTCGAACCTCCCTTTTTTTTGGATGGATCATTTATGCCTCTCACATTCCAACTAGCAAACATAGACACCTGGGTCATGAGGGTAACCTATTAGTTCTTGATTCAGGCCCGGGTTATGAGATATACTAGAGTTCTTGGGAGCATGAAATTGATTCCTACTACTACCCATAGTTAGAACACCTCTTGCATTTTATTCATAGGCCTTGGTTGGAATAGTTAGTTAAGTCTTCTACTCTTCAATAGTTATAGGGTATGCAAACTTTCTATTATCATAATTTTATGCTCCTACAACTTTAGAGGTTTCCTTTTGGCTTGAAGATTGCCTTCTATCCATGACCACCATCCACTCTTGGTGTGCTCGAGGCTCAGCAACTTGAGGCTTATTCATAAGTTTTAAACAGGTTTATTCATTATGAGATGGGTCATTACATTTATGATAAAATGAGGGTATCCATTCAAATTGGACTGATTGATTTATAATTGATCTGTCTAGATCTCTGATTAATATAGACTCACACAAAGGATTTTTAGTGTCAACTTCAACTAACACCCTTGGATAAGCAATCCTATCTTTCCTCAAGGTGATATCATTAGTGTAGATAGGAGTTCCAATTATGCTGGCAATCATATTTAGGGATTTGGAAGACCAATATTCCAATGGCAATTGTGGTAACTTAACCTACAAAGGAACAAATTGCAACTCAATCTTTGTGAGCTTTAATTTCATTCTCTATCTTTTTACATTAATAGGTCTACTGTAATATGTCCAATATTGGTTTAGAGTCTAGTCACAATTTGCTGCAGATTCAACATAAATCAGAAGAATCCATCATCATGGCAGATAATTTTAGGTATAGCCACACGATTCCATTGAGCTTTAACAAAACCTAATATTTTATTGAATGAAAGATCATGACCATACACATATCTTATCAATATGTGTTGCCATTCCTCCATTTCCTTATCAATTTCTTCCTTATTAAAATTAACCACAATTTTCCCTCTTTAATCTGTGGAGGAACATATATAAGGGGCATGCGTTTGTTAGGGCTACAGTTAGTAGCAACTTTATCCCTCTAAGAATATCTAATTGAATTCCCATTCTATTGTTGATTCTTTTTGCCTATAGAGTCATCCTTTACTGAATCACCTCCTACCCTTCCAGGCAATGTAATATTTTGATCCCAAGACAAAGAAGAAATTAATGTCGATCCTACCAAATTGGTTAAAAAATCTCCAGGTTCATTGATTAAAGAATCCTCAGGAGCATTGTGGATCAATTTGCCATTCGAATAATGATCATCAGAATTAAGTTTTAGACAACTATCATTTAATTATATCATGTCCAAAGGAACACCCTTAGAATTAATATCATTATTTATGATTTCATCCAATTTATATCCTCCTATATTCGTTTTTGAATCGGTTAAGCACAAGGCCAAAGAATTGCCTTTCTCAGCATCTAAATCTTTAGCAACTTGAATCTGTGCTACATCCAATGAACCATCCCCCAATTTTAAATTCTTTAGGACTCGATGTTGTCCTGAATTCCTTGACCTAGTGGAAGATTTCTTGTTCCTGGCCATAAGAACCACTATCAATTTTGCCTATAGAGGAACCAGGGAAGGAGAAGAAGGAACTAAAAGAGAGCCTTATACTTTTCAATCTTAAAGAGTTATAATTGTGAATTAATAAGACATTAATTACTTAAAGAGAAAGAATTGAGTTGGAAATGGTTCTTATTCCTCAAAATAAGCCTCATGTGCACAGTTGGACCTTCTTGTCAAATGACCAACTTTTTCTTTATAAATATTCCATATACCCTATAGAGAGAACATGTGTTTAAGGACTTGGGTGTTGAGCTTTAGTATGGACAATTAATATATAGTGTGGCTTCCTTGCCAATCTTTACCTTAGAATTGGGTGATTTGATTTGATAACACCCGTTGATAATCATCATCTTGGATATTTGATTGTATTTCACTCACTAATTGATTATTATTTAATTGAATTGGATGAGGAAACCACCATAATAACCTTGAAATAACTTGATTAGGATTGGCTTAATAAATGTTATATTATTTGGTGTTATCAATTAATACCATGTAGTGTATGGAATAGGATTTTTGGACATCTTGAAATTATTACACAAGTTTGAACATGACTTCCTTGGGCCTTATTTGGGTTTTGATTAGTTATTATGATTGACTGATGGTGAACCAAAAATTTTCTATATTTTCATCTTGATTTGCTTGTGATTTTAATCAACATCCTATGTGATTCATTGATCATTATATGGTTTATGTGTCACTACTCACATTTGATTCTTCTGTGGAATTATTGTGAAGAATGAAAAATTGAACAAAATAGAGCATGAATATAGAGCGAGTATGACCCAAAAAAGACAATGAAGGTGAAGAGTAAACATCTCGTACAAAATGAAACCTAAGGAATCATGGAAGGAAAAAAAGTCAAGAAAGAGAACAAATGGTGTTAGGTTGACCAGTGCAGTGCAAAGTTATGTACACAAGCCATGCATTGTAATATAGCCACCCTAGGGAACTACATGATCATACAAGATGACCATGCCTATGACAATTATTTCCCTAAGTGCATGCTTTAAGTCTCCAAACCTTTTTCCTTTTGTAGTTCCACTTGGGAGAAAAAGCACTTCGAACTTTTGTCTCTTTTTCTAGTATTCCGCATCACTTTATACACCATAAACCCAAATACTCTCTTGATATAATTTAAGTTTATTAGTATTTTTATCGGCAAATTTTGGTGTTCTTTATTTGTAACACCCCCAAAATCATGACTTGAAATTTTCATTTTGTAGAAGTGATAATTATAAAATAGTGGGTATTACAGCCACACTCAACATAAGTCTGGTCTCCTCACCTTCCTTATGTCAAGTGCTAAGGCCGAAGACGAGTCAGATCAAAGAAAAGCGAAAAAAGACAATACATAAACAAGGGTTTTTCAAATGAGAGATTATCCCCACAAGAAGATCATCGAAATAATTAAGTGACATACGAGCTTTAGAAAATAGTTAAAAAGGGCATACGAAGGTGGGAAAATGGTTTACCCTTACACTCATCAGGTCCATCAAATATTACAAGAAAAGGGGGAATAGGGACAAGGTCCACTCACTCCCTTAGTCTAATTAGTCATCCGAATGATGCTCCTCAAAATCCTTCAGTCACTGTATGTCACGAACGTACTCCTCCGAAAAGCGATAGTATCAATAGGACTTCCTCGTATTGAGTAAATCACAACACCTCCGGAGAGGTAGCATACCCACATTACACTTAACATACAAATAAGGGATTCTAACAAAACACATATGATCACACGTAAAACCACAATTTCATAACACGAGCCCACAATACAATGGACAATACTAGTTACATTAAAAATTCCTAGCAAGGTTACTAATAAACATGTTTCAAATTTCACAACCATTTCAAGGTATTAACAATCACACTTTAAATATAACGCGCCTCTCCTCTAAACTCTATAAATACCCCCATGATCTACCCTATATCGAGTTTTTGATTTCCTACCCAGAAACCTCCCTTGTGTGCCACCTCCCCTTCAAACACCATTGCCGTAGCCTCCAGCCAACTACACCGCCCTTTCTTCCCACCCAACTAATCCCTGCACCGCCCTTGAACTACATAAACTCCCTTTATCCCTCAATTTTTCCTCCACAAGCCACCTCGGCTGTGCAATGTCCCCTTCCCAATCAACCTATTCTCTACCTTTGCCACCCTTTGAACCACCATTTTCCACTACTTCCATCGCTACCGCCGCTCCTTTCACCTCCCAAATTATTCTGCAGACCACCCTCTACCTTCCCCTACCTTTCTTTTCCTCTTCCTACCTCTCCTCATCTCTTTTTCTTCTTCTTCCCCATTCGGCCATCACCACCGCCACCGTGTGCCGCCACCCTCATTCTGTCCCTCTCCTTCTGGGAAGCCATAATCACCCTTACTTCCACCCTCCTTCTTCTTATTTCGTTCTCAGCCTTCAACTTTCCCTTTTTCTTCTCTTTTTTTAGCCACTGCCCCCACCGCTGTGCACCACCGCCGGTGTTGCCCCTCACCCCAGCCCAAGGTTGAACCCTAGACCCTCTCAACCTTTTTTCATATTTTTAAAAGCTTTATTTTATTTTATTTCATTTATTCAAAATATATTACTATTACTATTATTATTATTATTATTATTATTATTATTATTATTGTTATTATTATTATTAAAGCTTTTATTCTTATTTATATTAAGGGTCGAAGCCCTATTATATTTAATATTCAATTTTATTACTATTATTCTTATTGTTGTTATTATATTTATTATTAATATTAATATGTTGTTATTATTATTATTATTACTACTACTACTACTAATACTACTATTATGTCAAATTTATTATTACTATTTCCTTATCATTATTACAACTATTTTACTATTATTATTATTATTATTATTGTTGTTGTTGTTATTATTATTATTATTATTATTATTATCATCATCATCATCAATGTTAGTATTATTATTCTATATAGGGTTGGAACCCTATTGTGTCTATTTTGAATTGTAGTGGTGGTATTATAAATATCAAGTCTTATTATTATTAATATTTTTATCATTGGCGTTTATAAATATTATCAGTGTTATTATTATCTTTAGTATCATTATTATCATTATTATTATTTTAGTATCACTGTTATTATTATTAGGATAAAGTTTTCAAACCTTATATTATCAACTTTTCCAATATTACTATTGATTCTTATATTTTTAGCCAAATTTAGTAATTAGTTAATGGTTATTATTAATAATAATTTATTATTTTATCAAAAGCCTAGTTTTAGAATAAATTAATAAGTAATAGTATTCTTGGTAGGAGGGAATCTAATTTTAGTCTTTCCCTCATTTAGGTGAGACCAGTTAAAGCCCTAAAGAGGCGTAGGAGCGTGCTCCAAGATAGTTGTCGTTTTAGGTAAGGGTGTTCCTAAGGCCATATGTGTGTTTGATGTGTAATATATGCTTTGTATGTGTTGTATCTTATGCTTATCATTATAATTATTTTGTATGTGGTATGATGTGGAGTTGACGTATCTTTCTTTGTCATTATATGGCGTGTGTACTATGTGTATTTGATGAAATATTATGGTATATGATGTTATGTGTTGTGACCCTATAAGACATGCATATGAGGGTGTTAATGTGGTTTGTGTGGGAGAAAGGATGAAAAAGGAGAATGTGAAAAGAAGTTGACCAAGGGAAGTAAGTTGACTAAAAGGGAAAGAGGTTGACCAAAGGGGAGTACGTTCACCAAGGGGAATAAGTTGAACAAAGGGGAATAAGTTGACCAAGGGATGTGAGTAGACCTAAGTATTTTAATGTTCCATGAGCGAAAGAATAAAATGGGAAATTTAGGGTTTTGTGTGGGAGAATTTAATCTATGTTTTGTATGGGAGAATCTAATTTATGGTTTTATATGGGAGAATCTAATCTATGGTTTTGTATAGGAGAATCTAATTTATGGTTTTATGTGGAAGAATCTAATCTATGGTTCTGTATGGGAGAATTTTATCTATGGTGTAACATGGGAAAATCTAATCTATGGTGTACCATAAGAGAATCTAATCTATGGTTTGTATGGACTGAATTTAGGGATTTATATAAAGGAATCTTAGGTTTTGCATGAAAGAATTTAGGGTCTTGTATGGATTGATCTAGGGTTTTGCATTGCAGATTTTATGGCATTGCATGGGACAATCTAAACTAGGGTTTGATATGGATGGACTTAGGTTTTGCATGGCAGATTTATGGTGTTGTATGGGGGAATCTAATCTAGGGTTTTGAATGGTCGAATCTAGGGTTGTGCATGGATGGATATAGCGTTTGCATGGTTGAATCTAGGGTTTCACGTGGGAGTTTTAGGGTTTGCATGAAAAAGTTTGAAGGTTTACATGGGAAGGTTAGCATCTGCATAGTAGTAAAGTTTATGTATGAAATGTTGATTTGGGGTGTGAGGAAGGTAATGTAAGTATTGTTTGGGTGTTTGAACACTTCGGATGAAAAATAGTGCCTGGAGAAATATAAGGGTACGTAGGAGACCGAGCTTGGGTTTGTGTGGACAATTAGGGTTTGGTGTGGCTGGTTAGGGTTTTCATTGTATCATGTGTATTTGGTGATTAAAATGTAATTATGAGGTTGGAATTTATCAGTTGTGGTGTGTGGAGTTTGAAACTGATTTGGGTTGTGTGAGGTGGAGTAAGATGGGCCACTGAGGCCTAAATTAGGGTTTTTGGGGGAAAATCCTAGAGTAAGGAAATAAGTGGACTTGGAGGTGTGTAGTAGTGGGCTTTGACCCACATATATCGGCGTTGGTGTTTTAGTGCCAGTTTGAGTATAGAGGAAAGGTTGTTGGGCAAGTTAGGAGTTGTAGGGTTCTCATGATATGATACATACCAGTTGGAGGATAAGTGTAAAGGGAGTGATTCATGCATGTCTAGGGTACTGTTTCTATATAAGACACCGTAATACATTAATTATTTAAAGTAGAAGATTGTTGAGTCGGGCCCAGGCCAATCCACCTGCGAATAATAGTGGTTGGGGCATGATATCCTATATGTAACCAGTCAACCGGTAATAATAGTGGTCAGGCTTTGTACCTGTGTGTTTTCGGTCCACCAACTATAATAGTGGGGGATTCTGTGTTCAACAAAACCAAACATATTTGGGATAAGACATGGGAAAGGCACTAAGTACTTACCGTGGAACACCGTGCGAGAAAGGGCTAGATCGGTCCACCGGCGAATCATAGTGGTCAGGAGCTTTATGCCTTTTGTGTTTTTGGTCCACCGGCTATAATAGTAGGGTTCCTGTACTCATATGGATTTAATAAAAAGCATGGTGTGAAATGAGTTCTAATAAGAGATTAATTAAGTAATTAATCAAGATTTTAAATGAGCCTCTATGTATCTACTCGAATGATTGTTTGATATTACGTTATCATATTGGACTATATTCTTCTTTATTTCTTTTGCTTGATTTATGTGATTTTATGTATTAGCCTTAGTGCACGGTTACCTTGATCAGTACATAGCATACTGATCACCCTTTTCAAAGGTGTTATTCATTCCCACAAATAGTAGGCCCTTCTGACTTTGTGCAGGTGGGCGAGATATTTGTCAGGGCTAAGTGTTGAGCTTATGGTTGGCTCAAAGTTCGAGAGTACTATAGCTAGATCCGCTCTTCTTATTATTTTACCTTTTTCTGCTATTTCTTTTGTATCGAATTTTCCCTTTTATAATTTAGTACCTTGTACTGAGTATTTCAATTAAACCTTTTATCTATTGTAAGATTATTCCCCACCGAGGAAATTTGATTTTATACTCTAATTTCTATTTTATTATTAATTGTAAACTTTTATGCATACTTTGATTTATATTTTATGATATTTTTTATTTCTTTTATGAACACTCGGTTAAGTTTGAAAATAATCTTTTTAGTCTTAGTACTTGGTACTGGAACGGTCGGAGTGAACATGTTTGGTATTAAGTGTGGTAGTAACATCTCCAGAATTCACAGGTTTTAAAATTTAAATCTTCCGTTTTTTTATTAAAAAAAGTAGTGAATTTTGGGGTGTTATAACAATCCCATATCCACGAAAATGATTGTTAAGGAGGTAGTATCAAATCAATTCACTTAATTCCAAGGCAAAGCTCTCCAAGGAAGCCACACGACATATCAGTCACCCATATTAAATCTCAGAACCCATGTCTTTAACTACGCGTACGCTCTATATTTTGTATGGAATATCTATAGAGCAGAACTGAGCCGCTTGACCCAAAGACCCAACTATGCACTCGAGGGCTAAATCCGAGGCACGGGATTCCTTTCTAAACTCAAGTCTTCCTCTTTAAGTGGTTAGTGTCTTATGAAATTCCAAGTTATTAATTCAAGAATACCAAGGTCCATAACAGTACAATTTAGCAATCAATCAATCAACTAAGGGACCATGAGGGTCTTCACAATAATCAACCATCCAATATGACATCCAAAGAAGCTCGAGGGTCACAACGATTCCAAGACAACATGACCTAGGGTTAGGCATCATGCCATAGCCCAAATAATTATCTAATCCAACTATTCAATCCATTTTTCTAATTATTTCCAGAATTATTTTGAGGACAACACTTAAGTCAACTAGTCTAATTATTCACTCTGAATCACATTTTTTGCTTAAATGACCAAAATACCCTTCAACTTATAACTACAATATTTTCCTTCACTTTATTATTAAGTTTACCTCTATATGATATTTGTCATGAAAGTGCTAAAATAAAATAGCTCATGCTACTTTATCATACAAGACCTTCTTTAGTACCAAAAAAACACCATATTACCCCTAAGCATGGACAATACATAGTACACGTATACAATCTTAGCATGCATTTCTAGCATATCATAATATTCTTTCAATTTCTACGAACAACTTTTATGAATCATGGTATACAAAATTTACGTTTTTACCCTTAGAACATGTGACACATAATAATCATGATGCAGGAGCATCTAATGATTGTCATAATCATCTTAATTCTCAAGGTAAGGAAGAATTAGCTTTCTTAATGTTGGAACCTATCATATTAAATATTCTTGATAATTTGTATATGCTTGGTGTTGAAAACCATTCAAGTTGTTCTTGTAGGTATGTCACATATTTGTTAGAAGAAGATGCTAATGCACTTTAAAGTATACAAGTATTCAAAGCATGCAAGACTATGGCATACATGGGATGATACTTTAAAACAAGAATATATGGTGATGATTCTCATTAGTTGTATTAACTTGTTGTAAAGCCTAACCCTAAGTGTATTTTATGTAAGTTAGGGTTTGATATAATTTCATGTATGTATTATAGTTAATTGTATGGCTTTGTAATGTTAATCATTAGTATCATTTAGCCAATGATATTATGATTAGGATTAAGTGTTATATAGGATTATCTCAACCAAGTTAAGTGGGCTTGAATTAAGAGTAAGAATTGGCTGGAAGAGCTTGTTCAACCGGCTGCTTCCTTCCTATATATACACCTATTTGTACACACATGAATAATGATGAATATACAAAATTTTAAACACAAAATCGAGCCAGTAGAGCCTGCGTTTATCTTTCATTTTGATTCTTCTTTGGGAAAGGAAAAACATGGGGCAATACCCTTCCTCCAATGATCTCAAACCTTCGACATATTGAAACCTAATTCAAACTAGTCGAACCAACTTGCATTTCCACCTGTTTTCTTCGATTATAATCAACATTAAACCTTCATTTCTTCTATTGAATTTTGTGGTTGACATATCCAAATCAACAACCTTCCATCCAACCTTCCCTCCACTTTGATTTATGCATCATTTTTTGTATCAAAGCTTTGGCTGATTGGAAGCTGTCGAGCAAAACCCCCTCTAGACAAGTTCTCATATGTAGTGTTGTTGCATCAAAATCTCACTGACAGCTTGATCTTTTCTTTGAATTCTTGCATCTTTATGATCTTCTTGAATTGTTATTGAAGTTCTTCGTCAAAGTTCTTAGAATCTTGAAACAATCTTGTTGCATTTTCCTTAACAATTTGCATTAATCCTCGACTAGGTTGTAGTTCCAAGCACAACTTCTTCTGTGTGTTGCCTTGTGTGCTGCGAGTTTTTTCATCCCCAACACCTCTTTCCTTCTTAATTATACTCCCTATCTGTGTGTGATCTTGTGTTAATCCACCCATTTCATTTCCATTTCGTGTATCAATTTGGAAAGGAAACAAAAATGGTCGAGACCTGAAGTACATCTCAGCACATGACCGAACCAAACGTGTGTGTATCTTATCCTACTTGAGCCATTTGCTCTCATTTTTCTCTCAAAGAATCACTCTACAATCTTTCTCTATGTCTTCTCTGCATATTCTATGAAGCAACAAGTTAGAATCGTCAACTTGAAGATGTGCATGAGTTGAATAACAAAAGATGCACAAAGCCACATAAAATCATCGAGTGTCAAGATTGTACTGTGATTTGTAGATGTGCATGAGTTGAAGAATCGTCAAATTGAAGATGTGCATGAGTTGAAGAAATCAATTGACACTCTATGATTTTATGTGGCTGAATTTTTGGCCATATATAGAAGATCACTTCCATTCCTTGTGTCCTTGCGTATAGTCGGTGTTCTTATGACTACATCCTCTCCTCTCTGCCTAATCAAGGACTGTAGGTAGTGAAGATTAATTTGATTGTGAATTAGCAACATGTTGTGCCTTGTTTGGTTTCAGGAAAAACAAATTCCAACATCTATGCATTTGTGGAATCTATTGTGTGCAACAAAAAGAGTTGTATGTCAACCTTCACCATGGCTAGTGAAGAAGTGCGTGCCTTGGTAGAGTCTATCAAGAGCCTCACCACACGCATGGATGCTCAATTGCAAAATCAAAACCCACTTCAACATCAACTACAATGTGTGGAAGCTAAATTGGCCGAACAATAAAAGCATAAACCAAGGCAAGTTCACATAGAAACCACACATGATAGTGTGGAAGAAAGAATGAAGCCTATATACAATGCAAAGAGTGGACATGGACATTCCAACATGCATCACCATGAATATGGAGACGATGAGATGAGTTCCTTTGGCTCAAGCAACCAAAGAATACCACCTACATTTTAAGTAAGACATGCATACCATGAAGATCAAGGTATTAAACTTGACCTTCCTGAATTTTATGGTGATTTGAATGTGGAGTCATTTTTTGAATGGTTGCATGAGATTGAGGCTATTTTTGAATTTAGATAATATGAGGATGAAATAAAATGCAAACTAGCTACTCTTAAGTTCAAAACGTTTGCTCGAATTTGGTATGATAATTTAAAACAAACAAGAGGAAGACACGAGAAGTCAAAAATAAAATCTTGGGAAAAACATAAAAAGCACCTAAGAAAGAAATTTGTGCCTAAAGAGTATGAGCAATATATGTATGTTAAAATGACTACTCTAAGGCAAGTTTTATTTAGTGTAGAAGAATACACTAGAGAATTTGAAATACTAGCCCTTATTTGTGATGTTCATGAAAGAAAAGAACAAAAATGTGCTAGATATTTAGGTGGCTTGAGTAATTTAATTAGGGAAAAAGTTGACATGTACTCTTATGATTCTCTTGATGACTTGATTAAATTGGCTATGAAATTTGAAAGACAAACCAAAACAACTAAAGCCTATGTTAAGTCTAATGCTTCAACTTCAACTAAACCCTATTCTAACACCTTTACATATAAATCAACATTTTCATATGATAAAAAGAATAATCAAGATGATAAAGGTAAAAATAAGGTAGTTGAAATGGAAAATAAACAATGTTTCAAATTTAAAGGATATGGTCATTTTGCTGGAGATTGTCCTAACCTAAGAGCCTTAACCTTACATGAAATAGAAAACATGGAACCATGTAGTGATGATGAGGAATTAGAAGTTGAATCTCCTAATGTAATATTAACTATAGAAGAAGAAGAAGGAGATCCTTGCTTTTTAATTCAAAGATTTTTACAAATACAACCTAGTGTTACACCTACTCAAAGAGAGAAAATTTTTAAGACTAAGTGTAAAATAGGTGATATGATTTGTAGACTCATAATTGATAGTTGTTCATGTAAAATTGTTGCTAGTGAAGCAATGGTTAAGAAACTTGGTTTGGAAACTACTAATCATCCTAAAACATATTCTTTACAATGGCTAAATAAAGATAAAGGAGCTCAAGTAAACAAAAGAGCTTTAATTACATTTTCTATTAGAGACTATCTTGATGAAGATCTATGTGATGTTTTGCCTATGAATGCTTGTGGATTACTTTTAGGTAGAGCATGGTAATATGATAGAAAAGCAACTCATGATGGGGTAAATAATGAATATGTGGTGAAAAAAGAAAAACAATTGTGTAGGCTAACACCTTCTTTATGTGATCATATGCCTTCGAGTGATGACAAAAAGAGATTATTTTTACGTGAAAAGGCTATGGAGAAATGCATAGAAGAAGAAGGAATTTGTTATGCTTTAGTTTCTAAGGATTCTAAACCTGACAAACAACAAATTGAAAATCCTAATCTAATTAAGTAGCTTGATGAGTATAATACTATATTTTCTGATGACTTATCTCCTAGATTACCACCAAAAAGAGGTATAGAACATGCCATTGATCTTGTTCATGGTATGCCTATTCTTAATAAATCGGATTATAGATGTAACCCAGAAGAAGCTAAGGAATTACAAAAACAAATACAAGAGCTTATGGATAAAGGATTTGTGAGAGAAAGTATGAGTTCTTGTAGTGTTCTTGCTTTACTAGTGTCTAAAAAAGATGGTACTTGGCGTATGTGTATAGATTCTAGGGCAGTGAATAATATTACTATCACTATCAAATATCGTTTTCCTATTCCTAGATTAGATGATATTCTTGATGAACTTTGTGGTGCACAAGTATTTTCCAAAATTGATTTGAATAGTGGATATAATTAATTAAGGATTAGAGATGGAGACGAATGGAAAATTGCGTTTAAAACAAAATATGGTCTTTATGAGTGGATGGTTATGCCTTTTAGGTTATGTAATGCACCTAGCTCATTTATGAGACTTATGAATGAAGTTCTCCGACCTTTCCTTAGTGATTTCATTGTTGTATATTTGGATGATATTCTTGTGTATAGCAAAAATAGTTATAATCATCTAGTGCATTTGAAGAAATTATTTGATAAGCTAAGGAAAGCGAAACTATATGGGAAACTTGAGAAATATGATTTTAGCTATATTATTAGTGGAGAAGGTATTAAAGTATATCCTAATAAGATTAGGGCTATAAAAGAATGGCCTATCCCTAAGAATTTTCATGATATGAGAAGTTTTCATAGATTAGCTAGTTTCTATAGAAGATTCATTAAGGATTTTTCTACTATTGCTACACCTATTACTCAACTCATGAAAAATGGTGAATTTTATTAGGGACAAGAAGCTACTCAAGCCTTTGAAACCCTCAAAACTAAACTTTTTCATGCCCCTATTCTATCCTTACCCAACTTTAATCTTCTTTTTGAAGTAACTTGCGATGCTAGTGGAGTTGGAATAGGAGGAGTGCTTTCCTAGGAAAAGAAACCTATAACATTTTTCTTTGAAAATTTTAATGGAGCCAAATTTAACTATTCAACTTATGACAAGAAATTATTTTCCATCATATAGAGTCTGGAGACATGGAGTCATTATCTAAGACCAAAAATTTTTGTGCTACATTCGGATCATGAAAGTTTAAAATACTTACATAGTGAAAAGAAAGTTAATCCGAGACATGCAAAATAGGTAAATTTCTTACAATCATTTGTGTTCTCTGTTAAGCATTTAGATGGTAAAGAAAATGTAGTCGATGATGCTCTTTCTCGTAGATATACATTACTTGTTATGATGGATGCAAAAATCTTAGGTTTTGAAATGATAAAAGACTTATATCCTAAAGATGAAGATTTTAAGGACATGTTTAGTGCATGTAAAGAAATTGGATACCATAGAAATTATTTCATACAAGATGGATTTTTTTAGACTAAATAAACTTTGTATTCCTAGATCTAGTATTCGAGATTTGCTAATCAAGGAAATACATGAAGGTAGCATTGTGGGACATTTTGGTATACATAAAATAATGGAATTATTACAAAAAATTTTCTATTAGCCACGAATGGTTAAACATGTACAAGCCATGATAAGTAGATGTTCTACGTGTCAAAAAAGTAAGAGTTACTTTCATAAAGGCTTATACACACCTTTACCCATTCCTGATAAACCATGGGAAGGAGTTAGTATGGACTTTATCCTAGGGTTACCAAGAACACAACGTGGTAAATATTCTATTCTTGTGGTAGTAGATAGATTTTCTACAATTACTCATTTTATTCCATGTAATCAAACCGATGATGCCACGCATGTTGCTGACTTGTATTTTAGAGAGGTTGTTAAACTTCATGGAATACCTAAAAGCATAGTTTCTGATCGGGATGTCAAGTTTATGAGTTCTTTTTGGAAAAATTTATGGCATATACTTGGTACCAAATTGTTATTTAGTACTTCACATCACCAACAAATTGACGGTCAAACTGAAGTAACTAATAGAACTCTTGGTACAATATTAAGAGGTTTAGTTAATAAGGGTACTAAAGATTGGGATGTTAAGTTAGCTCATGCAGAGTTTGATTATAATCATAGTCCATCTAGTACTCCTCAAACTAGTTCGTTTTAGTTGGTGTATGGTGTGAATCCTCACATGCGTATTAATATGATTCCTTCGAAAAAAGGTGAATTACAAAATTATGAAGCTAAAGATAGATTACAATTTTTTCAACAGCTTCATGAGAAAATAAAAAATAACATTGAAAAAGATAATTCCAAGTAGTAAGCTCAAGCAAATAAGCATAGAAACTCTTATGTGTTTTCTCCTAGTGACTTAGTTTGGTTTCATTTGTGTAAAGAAAGATTTCCTAATTTACGTAAAAATAAACTAATACCAAGAGCTGATGGTCCATTTAAAATACTAAGAAAGTTTGGACATAATGCTTATGAACTTGAACTTCTAGATTCTTATGGTGGAATTTCAAGAAATATTAAAGTTGGTGATTTGTCTCCTTTGAGGTCAAATTTTTCTCAACTTGGGGAGAATGATGCAGGAGCATCTAATAACTGTCATATTCATCTTAATTCTCAAGGTAAGGAAGAATTAGCTTTCTTAATGTTGGAGCCTATCATATTAAATATTATTGATAATTTGTATATGCTTGGTGTTGAAAACCATTCAAGTTGTTCTCTTAGGTATGTCACATATTTGCAAGAAGAAGATGTTAATACACGTTAAAGTGTAAAAGTATTAAAAGCATACAAGACTATGGCATACATGGGATAATACTTTACAACAAGAAGATAAGGTGAGGATTCTCATTACTTGTATTAACTTGTTGTAAACCCTAACCCTAAGTGTATTTTATGTAAGTTAGGGTTTGATATAATTTCATGTATGTATCATAGTTAATTATATGGCTTTGTAATGTTAATCATTAATATCATTTAGCCAATGATATTATGATTAGGATTAAGTGTTATAAGGGCTTAATTCAACCAAGTTAAGTGGGCTTGAATTAAGGGTAAGAATCGGCTGGAAGAGTTTGTTCAACAGGCTGCTTCCTTCCTATATATACACCTATTTGTACACGCATGAATAATGATGAATATACAGAATTTTGAACACAAAATTGAGCCAGTAGAGCCTGCATTTGTCTCTCATTTTGAGTCTTCTTTGAGCAAGGAAAAGCCTGGGGCAATATCCTTCGTCCATTGATCTCAAACTTTCGACATATTGAAACCTGATTCAAACTAGTCGAACCAACCTGCATTTCCACCTATTTTCTTTGATTATAATCACCATTAAACCTTCATTTCTTCTACTGAATTTTGTGGTTGACATATCCAAATCAACAGCCTTCAATCCAACCTTCCCTCCACTTTGATTTACTCATCAAATCACCATTTAAGCACATTTAAACTCTAAAGCCAACATGCTATACATCCAAATTTATCTAAAATATGTAAAAGACACATTTAACTTATTAGTAGGTCTAGCATAAAACACAACAACTTTTCGATTGAACTCTAACCCTAAACATGCACATTTCTCTTTAGCAAAAATCTGTATGTTGTCGTAAGCATACACTATAAATTTTAGAATACTACCTAGGCATATAAATGTTAGCATGGTAACATATATTAGTCTACACATCATAATATTCTCATAGAAACAAACTACAACATGCTTTCATTTGCCGATGAAATATAAATTACTTTCTACCTCAACCTAGCATAACTTTTATCCTAGACAATTAACCTATCATTTTCACATAAGATTGTACCATCTACTAATTAGTTGGATTTACCTCCAAGCTATGAAAATAATACCATATAATAGCCTCTTGGAAGGACACCTTATGCAAGGTTAGAATTACCTCTTTCCAAGCACAAATAGCAAAATAACACAAAGAATTCCTAAAAGAATATCAATGCCTTCGAAAGATGCAGACACAAGAGGAGAAGACCAAGGATGATGACTTCACAATTTAACCAAAAATCTAACCTTCTTTACTTATTTAAAAATATATAAAGGCTAGATAGAAGGAAATGTAGAAGTAAAAAGAAGAGAATAAGGATAAAGAGGGGAGGATGGGTCTTGGTTATAAGCTCAACAAAGCTTAAGAATACTTAGCACAAATAATCATAATGAAGAGAAAGGTGGGAGCAACCAAGAGGAAAAAATGAGAGAAATGCTGAATGAAAATAAATAAAGACAAATGGGGTATAATTAGGGGAAGGAGGAACCAAAAATCTGCAGCAAAAGAGGGGGGGAGGTAGCTTGTTCAGCACTTGAATGATAAAGGACAAGGTGTAACACCCCAAAATTCACTAAATTTTTTTTTAAACAGAAGCAATTAAGATAGAAACACTTAAAACCTGTGAATTCTAGGAATGTTACCGCCACACTTAGTACCAGACCGGTTCTCTCCGACCGTTCCAGTACCAAGTGCTAAGGCTAAAGAAAAGATTTACGTTAAATGCAAATTAACAATTCATAAAAGGATTCGAAAGATCATACAACAAAATCAGAGTACGCATAAACGTTTATTAACACTTGTAACTTCCAAATAGAAATACATTTAAACATGATAAAACCCGATGGGTCAAATTCCGGATTGCCTACTCACTCAAGTCAGGCCTGCCACCCCAAACAGTCTCTGATCTTAAACCTGCACAAGAGGTCTGCTCCCCACCATCGGTGGATCATCATAGGACCCATCAACCAAGGTAGTATCAGTACGGGTCCAGTACTGAGTAAGGTGACTTGATCACTAAGGCCAACACACAAACACGTAAATCATGCAGAACATAGAAGGGCATAATTACCAACACAAAGACATAAGGTGCTTACGACCATCCAAGTAAGAGTACAAGGCCCGATTGTAGACTGGATTAATCGTTTCATTAATCTATTATTAGAATTCATTTCACACCATACTTTTTATCAAGTCCATACGAGTACGGGAACCCCACTAATTTAGCCGGTGGATCGGTCACAAGGGTAACATACCCTGCCACTATTTTAGCCGGTGGATCGGTCGCGAGGGTAACATACCCTGCCACTATTATATGCCGGTGGATTGGTCTGGCCCCTTCTCGCACGGTGTTCCACTGTAAGTAATTAGTATCTTTCCCATGTCTTAGCAACTGTAAGTTTGATTTTGTTGAGCTCGGGATCCCCCACTATTATTGCCGGTGGATCAGTCGCGAGGGTACATGCCCTGCCACTATTATAGCCGGTGGATCGGTCGCGAGGGAAATATTCCCTGCCACTATTATGCCGGTGGATCGGTCTGGGCCCGCCTCAACATCTTTCACTTTACGTGATTAATGTCTTAAGTATCTTATTCAAAGGCTTTCACCCTAGACATGCATAAATCATCACACATAACAAATCATAAAATTCCACCATCATAATTACACTTTAATCACCATATACACATTTAATAGTTAATCACTCCAAACCCTAATTCAGTCACCTCCATACCCTTATAATGTCTTACGTATTATTTTTCACCCGAAACATTCAAACACCCAAATAACTCTTCCACTTCCTCGCTTACATCCCAAATCAACTTTTCACACGTAAATTTAATACCCATGCAGACATTAATCTCCCCATGCAAACCTTCGAACCTTTTTCATGCAAACCCTAAAATTCCACGTGAAACCCTAAATTCAATCATGCAAACCTTAATACCACCATACAACTATAATTACCACCATACAAACCTTAATATCATCATACAAACCCTAATACCAACATACATCTATTAATACCACCAGGTAAACCCTAGATCCCGTCATACAAGACCATAAATTCAATCCAACCAAAACCAAAGATTCACCCATTCCAAACCCTAAATTCAAACCATAAAGATTCTTCCATACCAAACCCTAAATTCAAGCCATAAAGATTCTTCCACATAACATCCTAAACTAAATTCTCCCAAACAAACCATAATTTAATTCTCCCAATCAATCATAAATTAAATTCTCCCATATAATATCATAAATTAAATTCTCCCAATTAACATCATGAATTAGATTCTCCCAAACAACCATAAATTCGATTATTCTATATAACCTCATAAATTACCTTCTCCCAATTAACATCCTAATTTAAATTCTCCCAAACAAACCATAAATCCGAATCTCCCATATAACATCATAAATTACCGTCTCCCAAATAGCATCCTAAATTAGATTCTCCCAAACAAACCATAATTTAATTCTCCCAATCAATCATAAATTAAATTCTCCCTTATAATATCATAAATTAAATTCTCCCAAATAGCATCATAAACTAGATTATTCCTTATAAAACCATAAAATTTAGGTCAACTCACTTCCCTTAGTCAACTTCTTTCCCCATCCTCCTTTTTCATCCTTCCTCTCACACAAACCACATCGACTTCCTCACATACACAACACATAACATCATACATAATTAATACACATACCATGCACAACATACTTCAACTCCAAGTCATACCACATATAAAATATTTAATTATAATAAGCAATAGATACATAACATGCGAAACACATAATACACATAAGCACATAAAAGGCCTTAGCACTCCTTACCTAAAACGACATCGGTCTTGGTGCACGCTCCTATTCCACTTGAGGGATTTGACTGGGCTCACCTTTTATGGGGAAGAAATACTAGGATTAGCTTCCTTCCTATACTACTATTAGTTTCTAATTTATCTTAAGTCTTGATTCTTAATTAATTATGCCCAAAACCACTAAAACATTAATACATACTATTATTGTAACACCCCCAAAATTCACTACTGAAAAATTTCGTTTTATTAAAAGATAATAGGGGAAGCAGATAAACAAAACGTGAACTTTGGGAGTATTACCGCCACACTTAGTACCAGACCGGTTCACTCATACCGTTCCAGTACCAAGTGCTAAGGCTAAGAAAATGAAATACAGTTCGAAAGACATTCGACATGCATAAATCAGAGTGAATTGCAAGCTTCAACATATTTAAATCAGAGTAGCGCATTGAATCGTTTTCAGGAATAAAATCCACCAATGGTGGTTACTTTAACAACGTTAACATTCAAAACTGAGAAATTAAATGAGAAAGAGAAAAAGCCATGATACCGGAAAATTCCTTACTCTCCTTCCCGTAACCCACTTGAGTAGCACCTGAAAATACCTGCAAGGGCACTGCCCATTGAATAGGCAGGGGCCCCATAAAGGGAATCCCTTCAGTACTACGGTACTGAGTAACCCTTTAATACCACACTTAAAGATAGGCCCGCATACGACACATAATGCAAGCCACACACATATAAATAATGAGAGATGCATACATAACAATAACAAACATAATACTTTATAAGTCACGATCGATACTTTGGGCCTTAAGCCACTATTCTGTCATTAACCCATCAATATCATATTTTGTATCCATGTGAGTACGAGAACCCCACTATTATAGCCGGTGGACCGGAAGATAACCACACAGGGCAGAACGCACCTGACCACTATTATTTGCCGGTGGACCGGGCTGGCCCCGACTCACATGGTGTTCCACTATAGGTGATTAGTATTTTTCCATAATCTTATTCACATCCATAACTGATTTTATTGAGCTCGGGACCCCCACTATTATTGCCGGTGGAGCGGAATATATATGAAATCATCATCCAGGGCACAACGCTCCTGGCCACTATTATAACCGGTGGACCGGTACTCATAATCACACACCAGGGCAACACGCTCCTGGACCACTATTATAACCGGTGGACCAGTACGCAATATCATAAATCATTGGGCCCGGCTCATTAATATTCCACTTTCAATTATCGTATCTTTCCTTTCGTTAATCAGCACATCAATCATATTTATTTGCCTCGATTGAGAGATCGATAACCCGAGACACAAAGGTACACCGGTCGTACCAGTGCATATCAGCTACTCAGTACCCTTTAACCGTGAACCCAAGGACGCAAAGGTACCCTGGTCGTACTGGTGCATAAAGCTAACTCAGTACCCTACCGACAAGGACACCTAATCCATAAGTATGCATACCCCCTAACTAGGTCCGTAGAGCTAGGAAGAGTAAGATATAGGGCCTGGCTGGGGCACAAAGGCACACCAGCAAATACCAGAATAATCGTGGACTAAACCACGTCCTTAGGGTAGCGACTCCTAAGGAGTCACCATTCCCGATCTCGAGGTCTTTCACTTTAAGTAATAGTGTCTTAATTAAGGTGATCACAGAAAGCACGATGATCCGATACTTATTCACTTTCAATCGTTTCGGTATCATTAATCGTTTCTTATTCAGGGGATTATCCAGGATGTCATAGAGAAACCATCAAGGCCATACTAATCATTAGATACTCTTACTTGGCTAATCAACATTATTTAATCATATTAATGTTCCACAATCTCAAGGACCTATTAGGTACAAATTACTCATTTGCCCTTTTCTTATATAATTGTTAAGTATCCGTTCCTTACTTGATAAATTACCACATTACCCTTAAGGTTGCATAATTACCAAATTGCCCTTTGTCCGATTTAGATTACCAAATTATCTCATACACTTTTTAGATCATCATTCACCCCTCATAATTACTATACTTATCATATTTCCCTTTTGGTTGGTTATATTACCAAATCGCCCTTCTCCTTTGTTATAATTACTAATTTACCCTTGAGTTGGATAAATTACTAAATTACCCTCCTTCATTATCATGATTACTATTTTGCCCCTTTAGTTGGTTAGACAATTATCACTTTACCCTTTTATCGGCTAAATTACCAAATTGCCCTTTTAGTTGAACAAATTACCAAATTGCCCTTCTCCTTTATCATAATTACCATTTTACCCCTCTCAATTATTTTAATTGCCATTTACCCTTTTTAATTATCACAAATCCCAAATTACTCTTCCTCATAATTACCAATATTAATTTACCCTTTTTCATAATCAAAATTACTATATTACTCTTCTCCATTATTAAAATTACCATAATGCCCTTTAATTGGTTAATTTACCAAATTACCCTTCTATAGTATCATACTTATCCAATTGCCCTTCTATAATCATAATTTAATTGTTAAATTATCTTTTGTCGTTATCATAATTACCAAGTTACCCCTTACTCCCAAGTTTACCATAATATCCTTTCATTTACAAAATTACCATTTTACCCCTTACATCCAATTTTACCATAATATCCTTTTATTTATGAAAATTACCACCATACATCTTTTACTTTACAAATTACTATTTTACCCTTTTACATCCAAGATTACCATCTTTATCTTTCATTACATAATCACCATTTTGCCCTTCTTTTCCAATTTACCATATTACCCCTTTACTTATAAATTTCTACTTCGCCATTCACTTATAAAATTTACCATATTACCCTTTACTTATGAAATTACGATTTTGTCCCTCTACCTCCAAAATTATCATAATGCCCTTTTTACTTGAACAATTACCATAATGCCCTCCTTCATCCAAAATTACTATTTTACCCCTACTTCCAAAATTACCATTTTACCCTTATTTCTCACAACTTACAATTTTATCCTTTACTTGTAAATTATCATTTGGCCATTTAATTATAAAATTACCATATTATTCTTTTGTCTCAAAAATTACCGAAATACCCTTCTCCACTTATAGAATTTCCACTCAACCCCTTTATTCACCATTTTTATGAATTTTCTAACACTACATAAAATAATGATATTAATACTTCATTTTTATTAACTAAGTCCACCAACTTGTCATTTTTCAACATAATACTCATTAGCAACTACACACATTGATTTATATACCTCATGAGAATAATTAATAAAATACCCTTAAACAATAACATCATTCATGCATTAACAACATGGTACATCATAAACAAGTATTCAACATTTCTATCCATATTCCAACTCCTTCTTTATTTAACCTACCTACATATGGCATAAAAGTTATCATGCTATTTCTTTTTAACAAATAATATAAGAAACCATAAACATATCATGCTAAGCATACAAAACATGCATAAAATCATACTAAACCCTAAATGTGCTAGCATGCGTTTTTCATATATTTATGTTAGAAATAAGAACCAAAGCATAAAACTTTATAAATTTTAATTAATAAAACACTTAACATAAAATACCATTTTACCTTAAAAATTATCCAAACAATTTTTAAAACCAAGGGGAGCTCATGCTGCATGAGAAGCGTGAGTTTCATGCAAAATTATGGGGAGAAAAGGGTTCGAAGGGGGTGAAAAGGAATGATTTATGGGTCTTTAGGCTAGAAAAGAAGGTGGTTAGGGGAGGTTCTAAGGCAGGTGAATGGTGCAGAAGTGTAGAGGGGGTGTAGGTGGAGGCAAAGGGTGGTTTCATGGCGGCATAGGGCGGCGGATACGGCGGCGGCAAGGCGGCGAAGTTGGCTGCCGAGGAGGGTCGGGGGAAAGGGTTGAGAACGAAGGAAAAGTGGAGGGGTGCAAGGGTTGGTTTCGGCCAACTAATGGATGGCGGTTGTAGAGGGGGTTGCAGGGTGTCGAACGGTGGGTTGGGTGGCGGCAGAGGTGGCCGGACGGCGGCGGTAGAGGCGGTTGTAGGTGGCTCGACGGTAAGGAGATAAGCTGGGAAGAAAAAGGAAAAGGAGGAGAAGGGAGGAAGTGTAGGGCTCGAAGGGGCTATGTGGTGGTGCAGGGTGGTAGCAGGCGGTGGCAGAAGGCGGCGCAGGGCTGGGCTTGGTGGTTCAGGCGGCGGAGGCTGGCGGTGATAAAAAAAATGAGGAAGAAAAATGGGGAAGAAGGAAGAAGAGAGGAGGGAGCTCGGGGGAGGAGAAGGGATCGAAAATGAGGGGAATAGAGGGCTGGGTAGATGTAGAAAAAGAAGAGGGAGAAGATAGGGGTAGGGATGGCCGGCGAATGGCGCTGCAGGTGGCAGGTGGTGGTCGGGTGGCAGGGGAAGATGGGAAAGAAGAAGGAAAGAAACAAGGCACCCGAGGCTGTGGTCCAGGGCTGGTTTGGCTCGAAAAAGGAAGGAAAACGATGGGGAAGAGAGAGAGGGAGAGGGAGCAGGTGGTGATGGCAGGAGGCAGTAGTTGTAGGCGGCCGGACGCTCGACCATAGCAGCACTGGTGGTCGGGCGTGGGAGAAGGAAGAAGAAAGAAGTGAGGGGGGGGGAGAAGACCGAACCGGTCTGGCGCAGAGAAAAGAAAAAAAAAGAGAGTTGGGCTGGCCCGGGGGAAAATAAGGAGAGACGGGCTGGAGGGACGGCTGGGGCGCGCGTCAGGCGTGAAGAAGGAGAGGCGGAAGCGGGCCGAAGGCCCCGTCGCGCGAGGGAGAGGGCTGGCCTGGCGAGGCAGCCCGAGGGAGGAAGGAAAAAGAAAAAAGAAAAGAAGAAAGAGGAAAAAGGGGAAAAGGGTAAAAAAAGGGAAATGGAAAAATAGGAAAGTAATTTAATTTAATTTGTAAAATCATAAAATATAATATTCGTGGTAAATTATTTAATTTAATAATTTAATTTTTTTTTTATAATGTAATATTTTAGTTTAAAAAGGATAAAGTTGGCAAAATATTAGTCTTGGAAAATTATTTAGTTAAAATAATATGATAAATAACAAAATATTTATTTTTAATTTATTAAATACTCTTATCCAAATTTACATACTCTAAAATCCATAAAATACTTAAAATGAATAATTTTACAAGCTAATTTTATTTCAAATAAAGTTATTTATTAAAATATAGGTTTTTGAAATTTTGAGGTATTACATCTTATTATAATTTAAAGTAAAAAGGTAATAATAAAGTTATTAAAGGTAATAATAATAATAATATTTATTATAATAATAATTTTAATAATAACAAATTATTACTAATAGTTGTAATATTAATAGAAAACTTAATAATAATAATAATAATCTAAGCCTTAAATTTACAAAGTGGATTTTGAAACCTCCCCATTTAATGATAATACTATTTGAAATGTAAAAAGATATTAATATTATACATATACTTATTATATAAAGTTAATATGGTTAATAATAATAAGATAATTAGTAATAATGTTAAAAATGCTAAAAATAATAATAAAAGGCAAAGCTACGAGACTTACTTAAAATTTTAGGTTTCTAATTCTCCTGAAATAATTTCAGTATCAAATAACTAATTATACTTACAATAATAATATTAATTATATTATTAATAATATTATTAAACATGTAATAATTACATTAAATAGGCAAAATTCGAGAATAATAATTTATCTTACTCAATAATACTCCCAGACCTGTCAATAAAATTTAGAAATTAAAATAAAGTTGATAACAACAATAATAATAATTATAATAATAATAATTAAACTCGAATTAGCATTAAAAATTAGAATAAAAGCATAATAATTATCAATAAATCGAAAGTAAGTATTTAAAAGTTCTAGGGTTTCACCTTGAGTTGGAGGGTATTGGTGGCACCGGCGGTGGTTCCCGGAGGTGGCCGGAAAATGGATCTAAGAGAGGTAAAAATGAAGAAAAAGAGGGAAGGGGTAAGGAGAAAAATAAACTAAGCTTATGGTTCGATGGAGGATACTTAGTAGAAGATTTTGAGTGGTTTATAGGGTGGCAAAAGCGGCGTAAGTGGCGGCGAGCGGTGGTTTAAGGTCTCGGGGTCAAGATTTTGGGCGAGATGAGAAGCAAACTTTGCATGGTTATGGCAGCTCATTTAAGAAGAATCGAAGGATTTGAAGGGATTAGTTAGCTAGAGGGAATTGCAGGGAAGAGATTGGTAGCAAGAGGAGGTGTTGAAGTTGGCCGGGGAAGGAGATAATGGCGTCTGATGGGGCGGTGGCTGGGCGATTCTGACTTAGGGTTTCGGAAGGAAGAAGTCTCGACCACACTCACAACCAGGCTATATATAGATTTTAGATGGGTTATTAGGTATTCGGGGGTCGCGTGGATGACATTTTTGCTATGGTTTTGGCGGCCGGTGACAGAAATCGACGACCTAAGCTTGGGTCGGGGTCGAACCTTCGCGAAGCCAGAGAGAGAGAATGAGCGGGAGTTAGGGGTAATTGATTATTCCAAGCTAATGTGCGAGCCGAGAGGAAGAAAAAGAGAGGTGACTCGGCCGGTCAAACCTCTCGTAGCCGGTGCCGCCATTTTCGGCGGGGAGTTGCAGGTTGCGTCGGGGCTGGCAGGTGCGAGGGGTTGGGGGAGGAAGAAGGGGGCTGGACCGGGCGGCTCAGGGAAGAAAGAAAAGAAAAGAAAGGGAGGCAGACCGGGCGGTCGGGCGCGAGGGAGGGTGTCATTAATTGGAACACTGAGTTTAAGTTGGAAAAGAAGTAAGACGCGGCGCATCGAGGGGCGGCAGAAGGAGGACGTGCGGCACGGGCTGGGCCGAAGGAAGAAAGGAAGGGAACTGGGCCGCCGGGCTGGCCCAGTTCGGGGAGAAGAATGAAAGAAAAAGAAAAGAAGAAGAAAAAGAAAAAGAAAAGGAAAAAGGAAAAAGGGGAAAAATAAAAATAATGGGTTGGCTTAATTAAATTAATTATAATATTTGGAATATTTAAAAATGATAATATTTAAATAAAATATTATTTAAATCCCTTTTTAGGCTAAATTAGGACTTTTAAAATATTTTTCATAAATTCCTTTTTGATTAGCAAAATACCCTAATTTTCTCCAATTAAATTATTTATAAAATTATTATTAATTTAAAACTATTTTCTTATTCTTATTTTAAATAAAATAATTTATTTAATTAATTTTCAAAATAAAATGCTTAATTAGCTAAAATACCCAAATCCTTTTCTAATAAAAATACTTATAAATTTCTTCTTAATTTCCCTAATTAAATATCCTTTTATTTTAATAAAAATAATTTATTTAAATAAATTTCTAATAAAACCTCATTTAAATATAATTTATAAAATTAGGAATTTTCGGGGCATTTCACAAGGTGGTTAAGCATGTAAGGTGGTAGAGTGTATTTGGGTTTAATAAATTTATTAAAACCAATAAATCAACCAAGGAATAGGGGAGGTGATGGTTTGCAGGTCCAATGTCAGCTTTAAGTATGGGGAATGCAAGTGAAGATGGTTGAGTGCAAGAAAAGTCAAAGTGACACAACTAGTAAAGGTAGAAAGTGTATGAAAGTAACATTAGCTCAAAATTTGGTTGAATGAATAAGAAAATGGTCAAATTGATACAAATTATGATCATTGAAGTGTAGGGAAGTAATTTCTTGCATGAACAGTAATTTTTGAATTTATATATTATTTTAGTTAGTGGAAAGATCAATAAAGAGGATAAAATTAATAAAAATAGAAAATAAGTTCATAAAATTATTAACATTTATGAAAACCCTTAAAATAATATTTTAAAATCACATGTAAAATTTTGTGAATTTACAACAAGATTTGTTATATAAAATATTGAAATAATGGTTAATTAATAATCTTGCAATGTAATTACTAACATAATTACTAAAACTATTCCTAAAATCACTAAACTTTCTATATCATGTTATTTAATCATTTAATTCCTAAATATAATTTTTTATTATTTTTAACATATATATGATATGATATTTGGCTAGCATACCTTAAATATATATTTTACATATAGAATTCAAAAGGGATAACACACAAAAAAAAAAATTAAACCAAAATTTATAGATTTACGTTTAAATACATGGTTTAACTTAAAATTTCACATATATAAAAAATATTTTATAAGTAAAGTACACCTAGCCGCAAAATCGCAATTACTACAAAATTATCAAAAACAAATCTTGAGGTTATAAAATATTCTACAATAATTTATTTAATTAAGTAAACATAATTAGAACTAGTTAAAAATGAGGTATTACATTATTAATTACATAATCACAAATAGTTTTATCTTATCTTCCCTAATTTTAATGTATATTATTCATGCTATTTACTTCTTAACAATTATCATTACCATGATTATACTTGAGTAAATTTTTTTCTTTAGGTTAAATCTTGTATAAAATTTTAATTCATGATAAATTAGTTTAATATCTATTCTTATTGCTTCAATTCTTAAATTTAAATGATATTTCCTCTTTGATGGATGAGTTACTTGATAATTGATTTGACTTGACATAGGTATATAATCAAAGAATCAAAAGTTGAGGATTAATAACAAAAGAACAAGAGTTGGCTAGAATCTCCTAGGGATTTTACTAATTTAGCATTTAATATAATGGATTTAATTGATTCAATGCCATGAAAAAATGTTATTTAATTGGAGTAGATACAACAATTAGACCTTAAAAGAGGTTACAAGTTAACTTAGTTTATTTGACCCTCTTAAATTTAAGTAGTTTGGCAATTAAATTGGTTATTTGTTAATTACTAATTTATGATGACAATCTAATCTTTGGGTTTATTACCATTGATATAGAGATTATATTTTGTGTGTCTTTTCTTGTATTTTAATATTTTCAAACCATATCTTTGTTAATTACTAATCCTAGATAGCTAGAATAGTGGAGGTTAGTACTCAATAGCAATGTCCTTGTGAGATATGACCTTGACATGTTATAACGAGTCCATGCACTTATTGATTTTCATCATTAAGTTTTATGTGTTCGTTTTAGGGAACTTTGGGTAGTTAATATTTAATTATTGTTATTTGGGTATACTAGCTTTTTATTTCATTTTTTTGTTGTTGTTTTGCTTGAAAGATAATTTGCTTTTTTTTTCAGGTATCTTATATGCAATAGTCTCTTCAACTTAGGATTCCCATCGAGTTTGATGTTGACTCTAAGAAGACATTAACATAATTAAGGAAGTGGGTATGTGAGAAGAAAGTATGCACAAGTGCATAAATCATGACTCAATGCGAGAGAGTATATGTATAAATTGGTTCTCTAAAATATTTTTCATCTCCAAATGCATGTATTAAATAATATAGTATGAGGAAACCCATGGTTTCTATAAACAAATTCAAACTAGAGCCTACACTCCTCTCCATTATTCAATAAAAAATGGTTTAGGGGTAGTCCCAATAATGATTCAAACATACATCTTTCCATCTTCCTTGAGTATTATGTTGCATTGAAGATAAATAGAGTAGAAGAACAAGTAATAAGGTTGAGACCGTTTTCTTTTTCATTATGTGATAGAGCAAGATCATGGGTGGAGTCACATCCCTAGGGATCTATCACAACATAGATCAACTTTCAAGATCCTTCCACAACTAATACTTTCCTCTTTCGAAGGTAGCCCAATTAGGGAATGTCACCACAAGTTTCACCCAAAAGGTTGGAGATTATCTCTATGATGCTCGAGAGAGGTACAAGGAACACACAATATGATTAAGAAGATTGACTCATAGTTAACACCTTCCACAAGGGTCTCCTACAACATCATAATCACCATTGGCACTATATCCAAAGGAACCCTAATAAAAAAGAGTGTGAATGATGCAAGGTAGATCATTGAGGACATATTGCAAAATCACTTTCAATGGTCAAGTGAGAATTATTTATCTAAAAAGAGTTGGAGATATAACATAGGCACATTAGACCAGATCGCTTCCAAATTATATGCATCGTTTAAAAATTTAGATAAAATAAGCATGAATTCCATTACATGTTATTCTTCTAATGGTGAAATATGTGATATGGCTGGATTTTTTTTTTGCTGTGTAATGTTAGTTTAGAAATCCCCCTTATCCTAATGCAACTTTATTCAAGCAGGTTAACCATAGGGATCCTTTTTCCAACACTTCTAACCTAAGATGGAGAAATCATCATAAATTCTTTTAAAAACATTCCATCCTATAATCTTGCACCTTTATCTAATTTTAGACCTTCCAATTATCAAGCTCATAGGCTCTTTTACCTTATTACCCAAAAGTCTAATTTGGAGATCATAATGGAAAACATTGTGACCTTACAAAGAAAGCATAATGAGTAGTTCAAAAATTAGAATAGAATGATGAGTAATTCTATCAAAAACCTATCCTATAATGTTGATTCTTTAGTTTCCATAATGAAATTTTAGGGAATTAAATCACTCAAGTAGCCCAACAATTTAACTATTCTCTTATACCTTTAGAGATGTTTCCTAGATAAGCTGAGAGGAACCCAAAGGAATTCATCAATGCTATCAAAGTTAGATGTGGATAAGAGTTAGAGAACTAGTGATGATGATTCTAAAGATGAGATTATGAGGTTGTGACAAGTGAGAAAGAACATATTGACAAGAAAGAGCTTAGGGTTGAGAAATATGTGCGTACGCCACCATATAAGCTTCCTATTACTTATCTTCAAAAGATAGTAAAGGCTAGATTGGAAAAATAATTTGGAAAATTTGAAAATACACTATTATTCCATGTTGTTAAAGGAAATCCTATCTAATAAAAGAAAGTTGGAGGAGTATGGGATCTTAGCTCTAAATTGGGAGTGTATTGAGATCATTGAAAATAAATTACCCCCTAAAATTAAGAACCATCAATTATTATCAATCCTTTTCACAATTGATGATATTTTAATTAGTCATGCTCTATATGAGCTTTGTGTTAGTGTAAATTTGATGCCTGTAGCTATGTGTAACAAGTTGTAGATAGGAAATTTAAAGCCCATTTATATCTGTCTTTAGTTAGCTTATTGATTTACAAAACATTCAATAGGTATATTAGAGGATGTACCTATTAAGGTTGGCAAGATTTATATACTAGTTGAATTTTTACTTTTATAGATGCAAAGAGATCCTCAAATCTCACTTATTCTTAGGATACCTTTTTTAGATACTACTACGATAATTGATGTTGAAAAGGTGAGCCTATCTATGAACATAAGAGATGAGAAAGTTAAGTTCATTTCATCTAATACTAACAACTTTCTTATTTTTAGCATTGCTTGTAACAAGGCTGATTCAAGCTATCAAATGAAGGATAACTTTAAAAGGTATTAAAGGGAATTTTTTGCACATAATAAGCAATGCAATAGTAAAGGAGATGCATTTGTCTAAGTGTTGTGAAAAATAAAAGTGGTGAAGGCATTATAAGCATTTACTTAGGCAAGTAGGTGTTCATCCCAAAACTTGCATTGTTAATTTTAATGGGCCAAGCTCATGAGAAAAAATGAGTTATTCTTGAGAGGCAATCGATGTTTTCTTCATGTTAATTTTATCATTTAGTTCTTATCCTATGAAAAAAAATATTAAAAAAAACTTTCATTGATAAATTGTAATTCATTATTTTAATGGATCTATGTGTTTGTTATTTGTAGGTATGAGGTAACCCTTACCCTAACTCTAGTTTAACACCACACAAATGAACCCCAACACAATAAAATACCTCCACCCCATCACATCTCACAACTATACCCCACTCATTTGTTGTTTAGTTGTGGATAAGCAACAACCACTTTAGCGGCAATTAACACTAGCAGCTAAATGATCACATCATACTCCAACACTCGAAACCATCATGGTGCCTCTTATAGTACACCAACTACTATACACCATAGTAAGAAACCTCTTTTCCTACCCCATTACTATTTCACCCATTAAGGACCATGTTTTTGATAAATATAGGGGTGTTTATCACTTTTATGTGTGCTTTTCCCATTTTATTTATTTACTTTTGGTTTATTTTGTGTGTTTATTTTGTTTTTGTTTTCTATTATGTTTTTTCATTTTTTATTTTATATTCTTACATACCACATTTTATTTTTATATATCTTCTTCTTAAACAAAATAGGGAGATGATAAGTTGATGATTAAAAACATGATAGAACTTTTCTACACAAATTGAGAATAATTTTAGTTAGACTTATGGATTGCAAGTGAATATAATAACAAAACCTTCCAAAGTGTTTTTAAACATGGACATTCCATTGGTAGACTCTCAAAGAATTTATTATTATGGTACTCTATTGGTTTGTTCTCATTGATTTACTAATATATACCAAGGTATTGAAAATGTAGTAGATAACATTGAAATTGGTGGGACTTTGAGCCACTTGAACTATTCATATTTTTTATAGTCTCATTGTTTCTTAAATATGTGTATTTTACTCTAATATATGAAACTAGAACTTGCATAATTTCTCTTGAAGGCAACCTATGACTTTTGCACACATTAAAATGAGTGAGATACATGTTTTTCTTATCATAGCTACATTAGCTAAATTGCCTACAAACTAACATTTTTTCCCTCTTGGTTAACCCCTTTGAGCATATGAGTTATTTTTATTAAAAAGATAAATCGGCAACCTTTGACTATAAGGTTTTTTTCCTTATTCTTGATAAAGTCCTTCAGAGCAGTAAATCTTCTATATATTTGATGTAGGCACATTAAGAATAATCATGGGGGTGTAATGATGAATCATTGAATGGGTAACAAGGATTGTAGGTAAAAAGCCTTGGATGTTGTCTTTAGAGCATGTTTGTGTATTATTGATCTCAATTTATTAGGGTAAATTCTTGATGTTGTTTCTTTACTAGCTTTTGGGTCATTAGGTACACTTCTCATTCTCATCCTATCTTTCACACTATTCCTATTAAACCCTTAAAAAGACTTCATATTTTTATTTTGCATAGTATCATGTGCTTAGTCGCAATTAAGAATAATTGTAATCATATGGTCAATTATTATTAGCATGGAGAATTTTAAGAAAAATAGAAAAATCCTTAAGCCATATGAGATTCAAGAGTCATATTTCCTTATAGATAGGAAGTTTACTTCCACTTTTGACCAACATACCACATATGTACATCTATATGAATCTAAATCATCTTATAGTGTGACAATAATTCTAAATGGGGAGTTAACATTAAGGATTGTTACCAATTTTATTTTTCATTTCTCTATTTTTAATAATTTTACTTTATCTAGATCTTATAAATGCATGAACTTCTTCCATATTTTGTCTCTATCACTTGAAGCCTTTATACCCATTCCCCTTTTTTTTTGTCTTCCTTCTTCTCCTTGCTTTTCTTCCGACTTTGATGTGTGTTTGAGGACAAGCAAAGGATAAACAAATGGGGGATGATGAACCTAATATTTTCTATATTTTCATCCTGATTTGCTTGTGGTTTTAATCATTATTATATATGATTCATTAATATTTTAGTTGGTTTAACTATCTAATTCATGTTACTTCTCTCTATTGACTCTTTTGTAAAAATTAGTGCAAAAAATGAAAAATAAAAGTAAAAGGAGCACAAATATGAAGCAAGGATGACCTAAGGAAGGTAATGAAGTTGAGGAATAAACTTCTCATGTAAGAAGGAAACCAAGGAATCAAATAAGAAAATAAGATAAGAAGTAAAGAATAAGAAACAATAACACACGGTCGTGTAGGCCGATCGTACACTTTAATAGAACCACCCCAACCTACTATATAATTGATAGTTAGAGTGCATAGTAGTTTAGGTTAACTACGCATGTGGCAATTATTTTCCCTATCACATGATTTTAGTCTATGAACCTTTTGTTTTTGGTAGTTCCAATCAAGAGAACAAGCCTTTCATTATTACCTCTCTTTTCCTAGTAGAACCATTCACTTTGTATATCAAAAACCTAATATTGTCAAGATATAAGTTTGTTAGCTTTGTAATCAATAGATTCCAATGTTTTTCATCAATTTCATAATCACTTAGGATTTCATCTTCTCTTATAGGCTTTTAAAATATATAATTGATGTTATTTACTTCTTCCTTGCTATCATTACCATGATTATGCTTGAGTAGATTTGTTATCTAAGATTATAACTAGTCTAAAATTTTAATTTAATCAGTTCAATTTTTATTCTCTTTACTTGAATTCTTGAATTAAATAATTATTTCTTCATTTATATTTAAGTTGCTTGATCACCGATTTGACTAAACATAAGTAATTAAATAAATAAATGAAAAGTGAAAACGAATAAATAGAAATCTAACTATTAAATGGGAGAATCAAATACAAAAATTTGGCTAGTGTATCTTGGAGATTTTACTAATTTAACATAGGTCATAATTGATTAAATTTGATATAATACCATGAAAATAGGTTATTAAACTAGATGAGATAAAACTATTAGACTTTGAAAGATGATATTAGTTAATTTAGGTTCTTTCACCCTCTTAGATTTGAGTAGTTGTTTTTCATTTAAATTGGTTAGTTGGTAATCACTTATTAATATTCAAACATCAGTCCTAGGCTTTATTACCATCAATTTTAATATTGTATTTCATTAGTGTTGGCATTTATTTTCATATTTAATAACCATATATTTCCCTCATACTAATTTTAGATATCTCAATTAATACAGGTTAGTACACAACAATGAAATTTTTATAGGATTTGACTGATCAATTGAATTATAGGATCCTGTTATTTAGATGTTGTAATTTCATGGTATTTTATGCTTTATGTATAATTATTATTGTTTTATTGTATATGTAAAGTGTCAATGATAAATGTTTTGAGGCATTTTGATTTACTCAATATGAGAAAGTTGTACTAATACTATCACTTTTTTCATCAAGAAGTGATGCATGAAGGGCTATTTTTGCATATAGGAGTAGTAAAACTAGGAGGGGGTATGGATGATTTGTTAACGAAACTAGGGTAAGTTCGGTGAGATGAGGTTTTTTCCATGAGTTGATGTTACAAATAGGGCTAGGTTTTTGTCAGAAGTTGATATAAAAAAGGGGTGATATGTGTTGATATTTGATGTATCAAAGGATAAGTGACATGAGGCTTTAACATTACAAATGTAGGGTTGTGTATGGTTATATAAGCTATGTAGAGTTTCACTAGAAGAAAAATGGTAGACGGCTACTAATTAAAGGTAAAGGAGATGATGGAAGGAAGGATTCTAGGGAGATATTAAGCCATGTGCTAAGTGATGTAAGGAATGATAGGATAAGGTATTTAAAGAGGGAATTCGGTGTGGATGTGAAATAGGAAATGACCCAGGGTGTAAGGATTGGGGCATGTTTTGACATGAATTTCTCTTGACAAAAACCACACAAAAGATGGTTTTATGTGTGGGGATATGCTTGGTCGTTGTGAGCTAGGTTGTAGAGGTAAGTGTAGGATCCATGAATGAGAAAGGAAAGGAAAAAACCATGCCAAAGGGAGCACATGCCTTCAAGGGGAAGGATGATGAAGAAGATTGAGAGAATAAGAAATGAAAAGGAGAAAGAAAAGTCAAAATGGTGAAAGAAAAAGGGAAAAGATAAAAGTTGGTTATGATTATAATTAGGTTTAAATTTAAGATTGATAAGTTAGGCTAAAATTAATTTATCAATCATGTGAGGTTAGGGTTAGGTTAGAATATTAATTGAAAGGAATTAAAGTTAAATAAATTATAAATTACCTAGTGTTAGAGTTAGATAAAATTTGGGGTACTACAACATGTTTAACCCTTAGTATTACTTAAGGATATGCTAGCCCCTATTTATTACTAATGGAATCCACCACCCCTAAAGTTAGAATTGGAAAGTTTTATTTAGATGACAATACAGAAGCGTACTAAATAAAATTTGGAAAATGTTATCATCACATCAACCATGAGAAAGGTATAATCATAAAAATCCCATGCTTGTTCCAAGGAAAAATGAAAAGAAAAACAAAATAATGAATTCTCTAACATTGCAATAATAATACCACAATGGATGAGAATGCTATGGATGAGAGAGATGTTATAAAATCTAAATATAGGAACCAAAGTTGATAGTTTAAATAACTAGAAAAAATAAAAAATATTCCAACATAGTGGGCAAAAACAATTTTAAACTAGTTATCCTAACTCTTAAGTACACAAAAATGTAAATATTTAGGCAATGACCAGCTATTATCCTATATTATTATCCTCATATACTCTAGCTAAAAATCATAACCCTTCAAATCATCCCCTTTTGTCTAGAATAGAAGCCGCATCATCATAACAACAACAACAATGTAGTATCATTATGGTAAAGTACAAGTAAAACAAACTGCTTAAAATATATTAAGGGCTCATGCTACACATTCAGGCGATATATTAGCATAATTTAAAACATACTTAGAAAATATAATTTGAACTTATGATCATCGTGTTATAGGGCATGCTCATAAAATAATCATGAAAATAATAATAATATTAATCATGTATTACATTTATATAGAAGAAACTATATTATTGAAATTCCATTAAGTGATCACATACTTTCTAGTTATTAATTTTTTTTTTCATAACGCCTAGTTCTCCACAATGAAAAAAAAAATTGATGGTAGAATATACATGTAATAAAATACCGTATGTACCACATATGGTCGAATACATAAAGGGGGATTTTCTCTAAGGATACTACACCTACCATACCTTGAGTGCGTTTACCATGAGGGCTACATAAATGTTGGGATACCACACCTTGAAGCACCAGGAGGCTTGTATAAGTATACCTCACACATCTATGTTGGTGTACCAAAGTATTATCCTAGACTTCAAAGATAAGCCCATACTTCCCACATACAATACCTAGCTGGAGAAGAAAATATGTATCGAGTGAAAAGATAAAAGTATAGGGCAACTAACCAACAAACACTTGGTCAACTACCCACTAATAAGGTATTGATTAAACTCAACCAAATATGGTTTTCACACCACACCACAATATTCATCATTATGATTTTTCTTTAATTTTGATTAAAAATGGTAAAGATCATGATTTAAATTCCATAGTTTAATGGAAAAGATATGTAATACCAAAGAATTATGAAATCAAAAATTATTATGTTTAATAAAATTTGATAATGTTTGATTTTAATTTAGAACTATAATTGCATTTAAGGTAAAAATGAAGTTTAGTAAAGTTTGAAAAATTGAATAAAATAAGTTTTCAGGCAAATAGATCAACTGGTTCTATAAAATGATTAGATGGTTCATTGTTTTAGCCAAACTGAATGATTTGTTGGTTAGGGTGAGAACTTTTTAAACCACAATTTTTTGAGATTTTTTCCATTAAAAGGGAACTTTGATAATACAACTCTAAAATATTCTTGAGTGATCAATAAACCTTTTTTTTTTTATCATTTATTAGGCTTTAGTTATTACCTCAAACATATTTGAGGGCTCAATTTTGACAATTGAGGGAAATGATAACCTCATTCTTATCTTCGTCTTCCTCTATCCTCTTCACACATCTAGAAGTTTTCTTCAATTCCCAAACTTTCCGTGCATGGTTAGGAGATTCCCTTCCTATGTCGATCTTTAATTTCCCTACTTGTGTCTAATATTTTATAGATGAGCTTGACCTATATTCTACATATAATTCCCATTTGAGCCATGAAATGTAAGCCAATCTATTATTGATAAATCTACCTGTGAATCTCAGATATGAACAATTAAATTAAGGGTTTTAATTCATTACATACCCTCACGTGTTCCTTAGCGAATTCATTACATAAACACTCCTTATTCTCACGTTTCTTTTAGCCTCTAAAATATATAAACTCTTATGACCTTATGTTAATTTCTTCTCCAATTTAATCTTACTTTTGAATTTCTCTCACTCTTTTGATATTTTATTTATCTTCCTCTTATTTTATCCTTAAATAATAAAGGATTAGATTTAGGAGGAAGTTGAGTTGTTTTTAGCTCACTCATTCTTTGTTTTTCTCTTGTGAGTGGTAAATCTATTTTCTCCCTTAATTTGAGTATTGATATGTGAAAATTATTCAATGATTTTTAAGTTCTAAGTTTCTATTTTTTAAGGTTTTGGAAGTTGAAATATTCTAGCTTTAGTATTTCCTCTATAGGGGGAAATGTTTTTAAGCATCAAGTAAGTCAATCATACCTTAGAAATGTGGTCTAAATAAGCATGTGAAGTGTAGTATTGTCTAAACTGTTAATTTTATATGCCTGCATGAGAGTTTGACTTCTAATATATGCATGGTGAATTAATTGAGAATCCTGAGAAAAAGGTTTGATTTTATAGAAAATAAGGTTGAATTGCTTGAAAGTGAAGCATAATTCAGTTTATAATCTTGTTAAATATTGGTATTTTGTTATAGCAAGGTTTTGTTTGGATGTGGTAATACTTTAAAGTGTGAATTGCACGTAAAATTCTTTATATATGCTTTCTGGGGGAAAACTAATTGACTAGTTAATCAAAACTAATCGATTAGCCCTTAGAATAGAGGACTAGTTAGCCCAAACCGATTGAACGGTTCATCTATTATGAAATCGGTTACTCTCTACTCAAACCCATCCACTAATTTGTCCAAACCGATTGAATAGTCTTAAAACAATCAACTAGTATGACTAAATTGATTAATTTGTTTGAGGAAACTCTAGGGTTTAGTTCAGCTAAATCGATCAACAAATTTGACGTTAGCGTGTTATTTTGTTCTCTTTGAACTTGTTATGCTTTGATACTTTGCATAACGCTATAATATGATCCTTTAATGATGAGAACAGACATCTTGATATGAATTAACTAACTTATTAGGTGGATTAAACTGATCACAATTATTAATATTCTATTTAGTTCTTTTAGAAGACTTTAATGAGTAAATTGGAATGAGTATGCTACAATGCTACTTTTGAATAAGATAATCCAAATATTGGTATACATTATTTACCTCAATAGGTTGATTTGATCTTGTTTAAGCACTATTGGAAGTCTCACCACATGGTTTGAAGGTAACAATGGTTAAGATGGAATAAGTATGTGGATGTGTTACTAAAATGTTCCTTGAGCCTTCTATGATAAACTAACCTTGGAAAATAACACATTAATCATGTAATGTGGAAGATAACTACTAAGGTTTAGCCTTCCTTTGAGTGTTTATTGGTGCTTTCACGTAGGATCCTAGTAGATCTTTATAACACCCCCAAAATTCACTCCTGAAAAAAAAATTTTGAAAAAATAAAGCGGAAGCTAGAAGAGAATTTGGGGAATGTTACCGCCACATCTAACACAAGATAGATATCCACCATCTATCTCATGTTAGATGCAAGGCTAAAACCTTTCAAATAAAATTTAAAACATCTATGCTGTAAGGATAAACTCCCACAAGGAGATATCCATAGGAAGATGGCAAGTGAATAAATTCACTAAATAAAATCATCGCTGAATTGATCAGCAGAACCTGTGAAATAAATTTGAATTTTAAAAGCTTATCAGAGTACGAGAAATTGAAAGTTAATTACAATACCCTTGATATTTTAAATACAACACTTGAAACTTCCAGACATAAATACAGTTAAACCAGACAATTCTCGATGGATCAAATTCCGGATTGCCTACTCTCTCAAGTTAAGCATTCCACCCAAATACAATATTCGAACTCAAACCTGCACAAGATGTCTGCTCCCCACCATCAGTAGATCATCATAGGACCCATTCAACCAAGGTAGCATCGGTACGGGTCCGATACTTAGTAAATCAAGACTACTCAACGCATGGAAGGAGACATGAAAAACATAAGATACAAAAGACTCTACCTTACAATTCTCATGCTCAATTATATGTATGATAGATGCACCATTCCACTCATACAGTAATTCAGGCTCAATTATACACATATTACATACATTACAACATAGGATAACCAATTCATACTTATGTGTACATTACTGGTCATGAAAACACATAAGATACAAGCATACAAGAAATCACGACCGCATACTAAGTAACACACATCCCACAATCCAATAATAATCATTATTACATCTGATTTTATTTATTTACGATGAATTCAGGGACCCCACTATTCATAAACCGATGGAACGGTCTGAAGCACCTCTCGGGGACAACACACCCGAGCCACTATTATCATCCGGTGGAACAGATCCTACACCTCTCTGGGAAAAACGCTCCTGAGCCACTATTTTTAACCGATGAAACAACTTGAAGCACCTCTTAGGGACACGTTACCCGAGCCACTATTATCGTCCGGTGGAACAGACCCTACACCTTGTCCTGACTCACGTAATCTTCCACTTTAAATAATTAGTGTCTTATTCATTACTTAATTCATATCATATTCTTATTCACGTTGAGTATAGGGCCCCACTATTCTTAATCCGGTGGAATGGACTGAAGCACCTCTCAAGGACAACACACCCGAGCCACTATTATCATTTCGTGGAACGGATTCTACACCTCTCAGGGTAAAACTCTCCTGAGCCACTATTATGAACCGGTGGAACGGCTTGAATCACCTCTCAGGGATAGGACACCTTAGCCACTATTATCCTCCGGTCGAACGAACCCTACACCTCAGCCCAACTCCCATGATCTTCCACTTTAAATAATTAGTATCTTATTCAAGGATTTTAACCGACCATAAATTAGGCCCACATGAATAATTCCATGATATAAAGATAAAGCATAGGGTATCATATAATTTCAATCCATACTCAACCCTTCACATACTCAAATACAAACCATAATCAAACATCATACTGACACGCATTTGCATTAAGGCTATAAGTTCATACATACGTACAATTACCACACTAGACATACCATACGCTGGACAGGATTAAATGATTAATAAGTATAAGCATCACCTACCACTCGGAAAAGAAATACATCCAGATTCCATCATAAGTAAAGGTAAGTAAAGACTTACCTAAATCCGAAACTAGCTAAGCAAAATTGAGAAAGAGGGAGAGCTATCGAAAGCCCGACAATCCACGAGAAAGTTTTCCTACATCACCGATAGAAATCGGAACTAGATTATAAACAATCTTATCAATTAATAATTCACATATTGTAATTAAATAAACGCAAACGAACACAAACGATCTTTCTTGGAAAATGTGTCCAAAACTTAGGACAAAAAAGCATAGCTCTATTAAGATTTAATATTAACTATAAATAAAAATGGATTAATACACATATCACTTGGAATATTTCAAATTGATTTGGAAAGCTTGAGAAAGAATAATTGATTATAAGTTAATTTATCGAAAATAACTTATTCAATAAGTTTTACAACTAAATAGGTGAAGCAACCATTTCTATAGAACCAAATCCAAACCGATTAGATTAAAACATAATTTAAATGATTTAAAACCCAAAGACAGAAATCGATTAGATAAAAGACGCATAGCAAAAATCAATTTTATAAAACCATCATCGAAGATTAGGGTTTTCAATTCATAAACTATGAATCGACAAAATCAATTCGATTACCTCAAATTGATAGTTTCATAAAACAATTAAACTAATTTTAGATAAATCTAGATAATTAATTTCAACTAAAATAATCTTCCTAGTAGCCAATATAAGACTATCCGTTTTCAAAATTAGGGTTTTAAAGCCCACAACACAAGCTTAGATAATTCAAATCAATTAATTCCAATAAAAGGTATTAGAATACAATTAGGATCATTTCAACTATTTCTAAAAATTTAATTTTAGGAAACAACTATACAAATAACCAATTTCATAATCTCACTTGAAACCTAGGGTTTTAGGCCCGAAAATGCAATTCGGTTGAATTCTATTAATTTATTAAAACTAAATGTTTAGAAATGCAATTAGAAATATTTTATAACATATCGTATAATTAATTTCCCAAAACCAATAAAAGAAATACCCAATTTAGCACAATTAGGGTTTTTTAGCTCAGACTACAAATCCGATCAATTATTGCTAAAATATATAAATTACAGGTTCGGAAATGTAATTAAATATATTCTAACATAAATTATATAGTCGATTGAATAAAACGACCCGATTACACATTCCAATTTATTCCCGCAAGAGTTTTGACCTAAAAATCCAATTCCGATCAATTAAGCACAATTTTCCCAAATGAACACTTCCGATATGAAATTTAATATATTTCAAACGAAATTATAAAATCAATTGAAAAAAATGACTCAATTATACGACCCAATTTCATTACACACGAATTTTGACCTAGGAATCAAATTCGGATTGATTCCGCATAAATTTATCAAATTGACGCTTCCGACATGGAATCAAATTTGGGCATAACCCGGCCAAAAATGCGATTTTCCAAAATTCCAGCATAAACCATACAATTAACATATCCGAATCAATCTTACAACACATATATACATAAACAAACAATCAATTTAGCTTTTCATAAGCTAATTCATACTCAATTAATCAAATCAATATTAGGGTTTTTCAGAAATTTATACCAAACAAAAATCAACAAATCGGAGCAAAGGAAGGTCGGAGAAGCTTTGTCGGAGGCTGGGGGTTGCTCACCGGTGGTCGGGAGACGTCGGTGGTGACCGGGATGCAGCGGCGAGACCTATGCGTTGTTGCTGCTGCGCTGTTGTTGCTGGGGCATCGGCTGCTGCTGCGTGGCTTCGGTTGCCACCGCTGCATCATCTGAGGCTACTACTGTGGCGTCTCTGGTGGCGGTCGATTGGCGGGGCGGCTGGAGGCGCTAGGAGAAGGACGCAAGCGGGGGTTGCGAACAGGGAGCAAGGGTCGGGGAAGCAGAGGTCGGGAAGGGAAAAAAACAAAGAAAAGGAAAAGAAGAGGGGGAGTCTAACGGGTTGGTGCTGCGTTTTTTTTTAAATAAAAGTAGAAAATAAATACTAAATAGGTGAAATTATTATTAGATGATTTTATCTAAAATATATTTAACGAAAATTTATTTCGAAACGATCCGATGGCTTAAAATTAATAAAAAAAGCTGTATAAAGAATTTCAGAAATATTTTAGAAAGAATTTACAAACGAACAATAAAATTTATATTATTTATGGAAATATATTATAAAACCTTGAAAAAATTATTTTAAGGCATATAAGAAAATATTTAAATCCAATTCTAATAAACCGAGACTAATTTTGATAATTTCCGAAATCAATTTTCCATAAACCAAAAAGCTTAAAACGGAAGAAAATTAATTTCGAAAAGAAATTCATAAATAAGCTCCGAAAATCTTTTTAATTTATAACTTTCCGAAAATATTAACGATTTCCTGAAACGAATAATTTAATGTCAGAAATATTTTCTATGGATAAAATTATTAAAATAACTTTAACTATTTAAAACAAAAATTCCATAATTTAAATAATATATTTCGTTAACGAAATATAACTCCCAAATAAAGTTGTAATCACACGACGAAGTTATAATCGAAAACGAATCTAAAATATTAAAAATCAAAACACGAGAAAGAACGGGAATACATATTTTTAACCGAAAATCGAAATCATAAGAATATGATAAAATCATGGTCGTGAAAAAATTTATTTAGAATGATTCGCAACGACAACAATTAATTAAATTCAAATATGAATTCGAAATCGTCGATAACTCTATAAAACGAATCAAAATTAAAATAATTAAATATTTACATCAAATTACGCTAATAAAATCGTTAGGCTTAATAAAATTAGATTTCAAAAATACAAGGTATTATATCACTACCCCCTTAAAAAGGAACTCCGTCCGCGAAGTTCAGGAAAACCTAAGCAGCAGAAGCTTGACAAAACAATTGAATAAATCATTGGCCACAATAAGTAGGTTAAAAGTAAATCCAAAGAAAAGTAAAACGATGTTTACGAAACCAAACCAAGCAAAGTCGAATCAAAACATGGCATAGGAAGTAAAATAAAAGAAGGAGAATTAATGTTTAGTAGATCAAATACAATGGAATTCAAATAAGGAAGAATTACAGACTTAAAGTCAAAATAAGTTACAAAAATACTATTCCTTAAAATAAAGTTTTATAAGAGAATAAAAAAAAAGTATAATGTGAAGTTCAAAGAGAATAAAGGAACGAAAATTCCAAAGATTACACAATTCTAACAACACAACTAATACATAATATGCACATAAAACTTTATACAATGAGTTATCTCTATAACATCATACAAGAAAACAAGGCTAATATTTGGCTCAACGACTCATAAAAGATCCTCATAAACACCAACCACATACTTCTAGATCAAAGGAAATTCTTAACCTAAAACACTTCAGTAAAAAGCTCTCTAATATATGCTATAACCATAATAGTCTAGACACTTAAATTCGAAAATGCTACTACTATAGCAACTATAGCATTCAAAGCTCACAATTTTTTATTTATCTATTTGTTTATTTATTATTTTTTTGACTATTCGTTAAAAGTTCTCCTCATACAGAACAAAACTTAATATATTATCATTCACCAGCAACTAGGAAAGAAAATATGCCCACTTTACGATGAAGGATTTTCATATATTAATGTTGAAATTACTAACGCAATATACAAAATGGAAGCAACCTATGATTAAATGATAATCGACGGAAACTAAAATATAAACACATAATGAAAGTCATACAACATCATTATAATCACTAGGGTAAATTAAGCACCCTACACACTGTTTATAAAAACAAACACCTCTATCTAAACCTCAACATTATCATTATCATTATCACTATTCTAGGTTTCTTCCAATTGAAAATGACACATCTATTTAAACATCACCATTAGGGTTACAAACTTGAGTTTCTTACAACTCCAAAAAGTGAAACTACTCCACCAAAATAGATTACAATTTATATCACATCATACTATATCTGGTAAGGTACGCATTAAGGTTATCAATCCACTGAACATGCAAGACTAGGGTTAACCTAGTGGGGTTAACACACCCTTAAGGGAAAACTAATTACAAAACCATAATAATCATAGCACATAAAATTCAAAGATAACACAAGTCAAGCATGTAAAATAACAATTAACCAATTCAAAGACATAATTACAACAGTAAATCATAAGGCCACTTACACTACCCAATTATACTATCCTCACAAGCTAATCCGGATTTAAAAATCACTTGAAAGAAGGTAAATACAGTTATGATTAAAACATTTAGGATCGTGAGAACTGAATCTCTAACCGAAACCCAATTCTCAACAACCAAAAGCTCTGACACCAACTTGTGGTATCAACTTAAAAATATTGAAGAATGGAATAGCAGTCAAAACACACTTTAGAGTCAAATACCAATTTCGAAAACGAGTGTGGTATAAGGACCAACCGCTCTGATACCAACTTGTAACACCCCCAAAATTCACTCCTGAAAAAAAAATTTTGAAAGAATAAAGCAGAAGCTAGAAGAGAATTTGGGGAATGTTACCGCCATATCTAACACAAGATAGATATCCACCATCTATCTCTTGCTAGATGCAAGGCTAAAACCTGTCAAATAAAATTTCAAACATCTAAACCGTAAGGATAAACTCCCACAATGAGATATCCATAGGTAGATGTCAAGTGAATAAATTCACTAAATAAAATCATCGCTGAATTGATCAGCGGAACCTGTGAAATAAATCCGAATTTTAAAAGCTTATCAGAGTACGAGAAATTGAAAGTTAATTACAAGACCCTTGATATTTTACATACAACACATGAAAATTTCAGACATAAATATAGTTAAACCAGAAAATTCTCGATGGTTCAAATTCCGGATTGCCTACTCTCTCAAGTTAAGCCTTCCACCCCAATACAATATTCAAACTCAAACCTACACAAGAGGTCTGCTCCCCACTATCAGTGGATCATCACAGGACCCATTCAACCAAGGTAGCATTAGTACGGGTCTGGTACTGAGTAAATAAAGACTACTCAACTCATGGAAGGAAATATGAAACGCATAAGATACGAAAGACTCTACCTTACAATTCTCATGCTCAACTATACGTATGATAGATGCACCATTCCACTCATACAGTAATTCAGGCGCAATTATACACGTATTACATACATTACAACATAGGATCACCAATTCATACTTATGAGTACAATACTGGTTATGACAACACATAAGATACAAGCGTACAAGAAATCAAGACTGCATACTAAGTAACACCAATCCCACAATCCAATAATAATCATTATTACATCTGATTTTACTTATTTACGATGAGTTTAAGGACCCCACTATTCTTAAATCGGTGGAACGGTTTGAAGCACCTCTCGGGGACAACAAACCCGAGCCACTATTATCATCCGGTGGAATGGATCCTACACCTCTCAAGGCAAAACACCTGAGCCACTATAATCGTCCAGTGGAACGGACCCTACACCTGGTCCTGACTAACGTAATCTTCCACTTTAAATAATTAGTGTCTTATTCATTACTTAATTCATATCATATTCTTATTCACGTTGAGTATAGGGCCCCACTATTCTTAATCCGGTGGAACGGACTGAGGCACCTCTCGGGGATAACATACCCGAGCCACTATTATCATCCGGTGGAACGGATTATACACCTCTTAGGACAAAACTCTCATGAGCCACAATTGTGAATCGGTGGAACGACTTGAATCACCTCTAAGGGACAGGACACCTTAGCCACTATTACAGTCCGGTGGAACAAACCCTACATCTCGACCCAACTCACATGATCTTCCACTTTAAATAATTAGTATCTTATTCAAGGATTTTAACCGACCATAAATTAGGCCCATATGAATAATTCCATGACATAAAGATACATCATAGGGTATCATATAATTTCAATCCATACTCAACCCTTCACATAATCAAATACATACCATATTCAAACATCATACTAACACGCATTTGCATTAAGGCTATAAGTTCATACATACGTACAATTACCACACTAAACATAGCATACGTTGGATCAGATTAAATGATCAATAAGTGTAAGCATCACCTTCCACTCAGAACAGAAATACATCCAGATTCCATCATAAGTAAAGGTAAGTAGTGACTTACCTAAACCTGAAGCTAGCTAAGCAAAATTGAGAAAGAGGGAGAGCTATCGAAAGCTCGAGAATCCACGAGAAAGTTTTCCTAGATCACCGATAGAAATCGAAACTAGGTTAGAAACTATCTTATCAATTAATAATTCACATATTGTAATTAAATAAACACAAATGTTCTTTCTTGGAAAGCGTGTCCAAAACTTGGGACTCAAAAGCATAGCTCTATTAAGATTGGATTAATACAAATATCACTTGGGATATTTCAAATTAATTTGGAAAGCCCAAGAAAGAATAATCCATTATAATTTAATTTATCGAAAATAAGTTATTCATTAAGTTTTACAACTAAATAGGTAAACCAACCATTTACATAGAACCAAATCCAAACCGATTAGATTAAAACATAATTTAAATGTTTTAAATCCCGAGGATAGAAATCGATTAGATAAAAGGCGCGTAGCAAAAATAAATTTTATAAAACCATCCCCGAAGATTAGGGTTTTCAATGCCTAAACTATGAATCAACCAAATCCATTCGATTAACTCAAATTGATAGTTTAATAACACAATTAAACTAATTTAAGATAAATCTAAATAATTAATTTCAACTAAAATAATCTTCCTAGTAGCCAATTTAAGACTATCTATTTTCAAAATTAGGGTTTTAAAGCCCACAACACAAGCTTGGATAATTCAAATCAATTAATTACAATTAAAGGTATTAGAATACAATTAGGATCATTTCAACTATTTCTATAAATTTAGTTTTAGAAAAATAACTATACAAATGACCAATTTCATAATCTCACTTGAAACCTAGGGTTTTAGGCCTGAAAATGCAATTCGGTTGGATTCTATTAATTTATTTAAATTAAATGTTTAGAATTGCAATTAGACATATTTTATAACATATCATATAATCAATTTCCAAAAACCAATAATAGAAATACTAATTTAGCACAAGTAGGGTTTTTGTGCCCGGACTACAAATCCGATCAATTATTGCTAAAATATATAAATTAATGGTTTGAAAATGTAATTAAATATATTCTAATATAAATTATATAGTCGATTGAATAAAATGACCTGATTACACAATCCAATTTAGTCCCGCAAGTGTTTTGACCTAAAAATCCAATTCTGATCAATTACGCACAATTTTCCCAAATCAACACTTCCGATATGAAATTAAATATATTTCAAACGATATTATAAAATCAATTGAAAAAAATGACTCAATTATGCGACCCAATGTCATTACACACGAATTTTGACCTAGGAATCAAATTCTGATTGATTCCGCATATATTTCTCAAATTGAAGGTTTTGACATGAAATTAGTTACATTTTAAAACGTATTGTATAATCAATTTATCCAAAATCACCAAATCCGTGAATCCAAAAAACTTGGGCATAACCCGACCAAAAATCCGATTTTCCAAAATTCCAGCATAAACCATACAATTAACATATCCAAATCAATCTTACAACACATATATACATAAACAAACAATCAATTTAGCTTCTCATAAACTAATTCGTACTCAATTAATCAAATCAATATTAGGGTTTTTCTTGAAATTTATACCAAACAAAAATCAACAAATCGGAGCAAAGGAAGGCCGGAGAAGCTTCGTCGGAGGCCGGGGGTTGCTCGCCGGTGGTGATCAGGCGGCAGCGGCGAGACCTGCGCATTGCTACTGCTGCGCTGTTATTGTTGGGCTGTCGGCTGTCGTTGCGTGGCTTCGGCTGCTGCCGATATGTCTTCGGAGGCTGCATCTGTGGCGTCTCTGGTGGCGGTCGATTGGCGGGGCGGTTGGAGGAGCTAGGAGAAGGACGCGGGTAGGGGTTGCAAACAGGGAGCAACGATTGAGGCAATAGAGGTTGGGAAGGGAAAGAGAAGAGAAGGGAGAGAAGAGAGAAAAGGAAAAGAAGAGGGGGGGTCCGACGGGTTGGTGCTGCGTTTTTTTTTTTAAATACAAGTAGAAAATAAATACTAAATAGGTGAAATTATTATTGGATGATTTTATCTAAAATTTATTTAACAAAAAATTATTTCGAAATGATCCAAAGGCTTAAAATTAATAATAAAAAACTACATAAAGAATTTCGAAAATATTTTCGAAAGAATTTACCATCGAATATAAAAATTTATATTATTTATGGAAATATATTATAAGACCTCGAAAAAATTATTTAAAGGCATAAAAGAAAATATTTAAATCCAATTCTTATAAACTGAGACTAATTTAATAATTTTCAATATCGGTTTTTTAACTTAAAACTTTCTGAAAATATTAATGATTTTCATAAACGAATAAATGTAAAGTTAGAAATATTTTCTATGGATAAAATTATTAAAATAACTTTGACTATTTAAAACAGAAATTCCATAATTTAAATAATATATTTTCTTAACGAAATATAACTCTAAAATAAATTCGTAATCACATGACGAAGTTATAATCGAAAAAAAATCTAAAATATTAAAAATTAAAACACGAGAAAGAACGGGAATATATATTTTTAACCAAAAATTGAAATCATAAGAATATAATAAAAATATGGTCGTGAACGAATTTATCTAGAATGGTTCGCAATGACAACGATTAATTAAATTCAAATATGAATTCAAAATTGTCGATAACTCTATAAAACGAATCAAAATTAAAATAATTAAATATTTACAACAAATTACGCTAATACAATCATTAGGCTTAATAAAATTAGATTTCAAAAATACGGGGTATTAGAATCTTAGTGCCTTAACTACTCTAAATACTTATGATGTACTAGGGGGTATGTACGCTAAAGTGTCTTACACTAAGGTGAGTTACTTGGCTTTAGCCTAATATTATGTCCATTGGTGGCTAATTGGCTTTAGAAAACTCTATGTCCTCTCATTTGGATAATAATAAGGATAAGGATAAGGATAAGAATGAGATTAAGAATGGGGATGAGGAAAATATTGAGAGTGAGAATAAGAATAAGATTAAAGATAAAGATGTAGGTAAAAAAAGGAAGGGGAAAGAGAAAGAATGGCTTTTAAGTAAATGACTTAATGAATTATGCAAGCTTGGAGAATAATATTAATGAGAAATTATAAGAATGGATGGTGGAAGCCATATAAAGTTGTTTAAGTAGCATACTTATTAAATTGTATATTTCTATCTCTAATGTTCATGTTACATTGGTAAGCATGGTGATTCATGATTTTTTTATTGATAAACATTGTGAGTCATGGTTCATCTATGTCGAGTATGGCATTAAGTTCTAATCCATTATATGACTATGATAGAGCATGTACATCTAGCTATTTGGCATAAGCATGATATATTTTTAGTATGATCTCCAAATTTATACAGAGCATGATATGACTATAATCCACATTTTTAGCATGATATATTCTATGAATTATATGGTTTAGACACCCATCAAGAAGATAATTTGGCTTACTTAGTACCAAGTGTATGGATATGCCCATTTGTTTTGTCACCTACTTAATCCTATGAGTAAAAGACCATATGTAGGCTTTTGGAGATTGCCAGTGGTGAGCATACTTTTTTTTATGATTGGGGCTTAAGAGCATTGACACTTGGAGAATTTTGGTTGCTCTTTAATCAACCAGGTTTAGGGTTACACCTTACCTTTATTTTTCACAATTGTAATTCTCTATCTTAGTTTAACATTCTTTCATGTGTTTAAATACTCGAAGGACTATTGAGGTCCTATTCTATAATTTCTTTTAGTATATGTATATCGTGTTTCTTGCATACCCTACTTTTATTTTTATTTTTTTGGTTTCTCAAGCTTGTATCTAACATGGGATGGGTGGATGATGCCTATACTATGTTAGATGATGTGGTAACACCTTATTTTTTCCAGGTGTGTTTAGTATTTTTTTGCTTTCATTATATTTTTAAAATAAATTCTTTTAGTAGTAAAAAATGGAAATATTATAAGTTGGTATTATAACTTTTTCTTAAAGGTGTTTTGCTTTTAAGTACTTTTAACTGATACCATGGGTTGGTATCAGAGCATTTTCTTATATGTGTTCCACATTCAAGTTCTTTTAATTGATACCACATGTTGGTATTAAAGCTTTTTCTTAAAGGTGTAACATTTTAATGTACTTTTAACTAATCATATATTTTGTTTTAAAAAAATTTCATACTGTTTGGGTATTTATCTAAAAGTTCAAGTATTTTCAAATAGAAATTTTTTATGAGTGAGAGTGGGACAGGAATTAGTTATAGATAACCTCTATGTTGATTTTTGTGTTGATCATAGTACTTAGTATGTTAGCCATTTCTAATTAATCCTCATCTTTAGGAGTTAATCTGGCTAACTACCATTACAAGCTCATTAAGATATTTATGGAGGCTATTGATGATTACATGGATGGTTAGATTCGAGAACGACAACCACCGTTGGTACTAGTGCTCGCACAATTTTTAAAGGATTAGCTCAAGAGGGCTGACCATCATCACCCACTAATCTTTAAGGGTCCTGAAGACTCTAGCATCGTGGAAATATGGGTAAGGGATATCGAGAAGACCTTCACTACTTGTGGTTTTCAATTTGATAAGAGGGTTCAGGTGTCTCTATACTACTAGAGGAGAAGAGCACATACATGATGGAGGAGTGTATAGAGTAGAGGTAGAGAGAATATTGTTTACAGACCCTTCTTTGAAATTCTTCCCCAGTTATCTCTGTATGATGAAGTTTGATGATTTTATGGCTCTTTAGTAGGGAGGAATGTCGATAGAGGAGTAGTAAACGAGGTTCATCCACTTGGTGTAGTTTTCTATACTTGTAGTGGATAGTGTGGCAATTCAGGCACACCGCTTCAAGATTGGCCTAGGGATTAGATAACAAGAATTGTTAGTGGGAGTTACCTAACCAAACACGATCAGAATGTACGAGCGAACATTGGAGGCTTCCCAATAACCAAATCTAGGAGAGATGCAGGAGCATTTATAAATCACTCTCAATCTTATTCTTCAAATGATGAAGGATAAGAAAAATTAGCATGCTTGGAGATGGAACGTATTGTACTTGAAAATTCTTATGCTTCTAATATTTTGTCAAGTAATTCTTTTAGGTATTGTACATGTTTGCAAGAAGTTCATGCTATTGAGGATATTTAAAGTAGAAGGCAATTCCAATGGAATTACAAGGATTACAAAGTGTAAGGAAGAACAAGGTTACAATACACAAAGTTGGATAAAATATGATTACATCTACATATTACATTATAAAGTTATGTGGCTTTGTTATTTTGTTGTATAGTTTGTAAAACTTGTAAATTATCCTTGTAACTTTTTAATTATGTGTGTACCATTCAATAGGGATTAATTTCATTAGTAAGGGACAATTTGTGAGTGTGTTGATGAAAGGCTTGAATGGTGTATATATATATAAAACCTTATACACATTGATTTAACACAACATAACATGAATCAAGTTCATTCAAATTGAAAGAGAGTTACGCGAGAGAAAGTGTGTTATTCTTCTTCTCTTCTCCTTCTTCAATTGAATTTATTGGAGAGTATTAAGAGTTTTATATTGTTGAAGAGTCTATAGGGTGTTGAAGTAATAGGAAGCTCCATGACCATCAAACTACATATCATCAAAAGGAAGATAAGGGCATTAAGCTTGATCTTGCTAACTTTGATGGTAAACTTGATGTTGACTCATTTATTAAGTGGTTACATGAAGTGGAGGTTATCTTTGATTTTAATGATTATTGAGATAAGAAAAAGTGTAAACTCAATACTATTAAGTTTAATAAGTTTTCTAGAATATGGTATGATAATCTAAAGAGGACTAGGGAATGAGAGGGTAAATAAAAGATAACATCTTAGGAGAAACTTAAGAAACATCTAAAGAAAAAAAAATATTCCTAAGGATTAATAACAAGATAACAATATCAAAGTGACTACTCTTAGGAAAAGACTAATAAGTGTTTAAGAGTATGCTAGGGAATTCGAAAGGTTGACACTAGTATGTGATATCCTTGAAAAGAAGGAACAAACTTGTTCTAGATTTTTAGAAGGACTTAACATGGTGATTCAATATAAGGTAGAAACTTATGTTTATGATTCTTTAGATGACATGATTAAACTTACCCTAAGAATTGAAAAATTAATTAATTCCACTAATCCTTATACTAAATAAATTACTCCATCCAAAAATTACTACACAAGTAACCAAACTACAAAATTTGGAGCAAGTACTTCCACTTATACTAATCTTGATAAAAAAAATGGAATTACTAGAGAGGATAAAGGAAAAAAATTAAATTAAATGATGTTTATAATAGGAAATGTTTAAATACCAAGGGTTAGGACACTTTCCTTATGAATATCCTAATCAAAGGGTTGTTAGTGGACAAATGATCAAGAAATGAGAAGTATAGGGGTTGTTGGTTGGCCTTTTAAGGGAAAAGGAGGATGAGACTTGTGAGGTTGAGTGTGGGCAAGCCAAGAAGTGAAGGTTGACTTGATTGAGTGGAGCAGGTTGAGTGTAGTCAGAGATGAGAATGGTAGTGGGTTAACAAGTCAAAGAAGGATGTATAAAGTTAAGCCCATAGCCCCATCTAGCAGAAGAAACAGGGAGAGATGAGGGAGAAGAACAAAGGGAGGCTTTCTCTCCAAAAATGGCTTTATTAGAAAATTTTGCAATAGAAAATCATGTAATGATCTAATTAATGTGAAAATTATATGAGAAAACTAAAACATGCTTATTAGTATACTTGAACTCAAGTTATAAGTTTTCATAATCATTAGAGAAAAATTAGAATCAAAATCATAAATAGAACAATAATCATAGGTAAACCAGTCAATCAATTTTGGCAAACTAGTCAAATGGTTTGTTGAGGATAAGGGTATAAATTTTGAGCCCATTTCAAAACCAAAACTCATTTATTTTATGTCAACATAATTATAAATACAATAGGAAGTATTTTGGGATAGGCTATTACAATGCAACTTATGATCCTCTATTTATGGTGAAGTGATATTATGTCCTAAAGCTTTTTGGTGTAGAGTCATGTTTTTTGGTGATATTTTTTACTTGAATATCTTTTTGGACTCTTGGCTCCATGTTATCTCTTTTTCCTACATTTTGGCTTATTATTCTTAGATTTAATCTCCAAACTTTTATTTATGTTAATGAATCTTCTTTTATTTCTATTTACTCTATTTTACTTTTAATAGCTTTGACATATAATTGATATAAGGATGGTATGGTAAATGTGACTTATTTTAATTAAGGTTATAACACTCGGTTATTTTTTTATATGCTTCTACTATTAAACAATTTTTTTTAGTATTAAAATTTAAGGTGGTAAAACGTATGTGAGGAATTGTTGAGTACCTTAAAAGAAACATCATCACGATAGTTGGAAAACTTATAACTAAATTAATAAACACATTTTACCAACTCACGATGGATTTAATTAAGAAAATTTATGCATTAGGATGATAAAGAAAGGAATATTCTTTTTTGATTTGATTCTCCCAATGCTAGGTGGAATATGTTCAGTTATTTTTTGAAATTTTTTGATAAAGAAGTCTGGTGATCAATGAGTTATAAAATGAAATCAATAGATCTTTCTATCTTGAAGGTTTAACTAATAAAATTTAGTGGAAAGTTTATACCCTTGCCAAATATAAATTTTTCAACTATATAAGAAAGCTTCTACAAGAGAGAATAGATACTAAAGAGAAACGTTAGGTGATGTGGCTAATAGTATGAATCATATAAACCACCTCAATGCTGAGATAAATACAATAGAAGGAGATGGAAAAGGATTTAATAGGACTATGAGATCTAAAGGTGATGCTTCATTAAGTTGCCCGATGGACTCAAATTGGAAAATTTAACAAATACACATTAGTAGTGGCCAGCCTCTCCCATATATGTAATGTGGAAAATGGTTAAGGATTGTTTCCAAGGCCCTTTCCCATACAAGTTAACATGAAACACAAAAACCTTAACAAGTGATTTGCCTATCTAGAGGAGGATAGGTAAACTATAAAAGAGTGCTAGTCATTAAGGAATGTGGTAGAAGAACTAGTGTGCGAGGATTATTTGAAACATTATGCACAAACACCCTCAGATAAATAAGAAATTAATGCAGTTATGAAATTCCTTCCACTGCCTTAAAACATGGAGGCTTAGAAGATTATCCACACTATTACCAAAGGACATTCCATGCCAAGTAGATTTCACCTTAGGAGGGATTTAAGGTTAAAAGTATAAAATCAATGGGAATGGTGGATCTCACTTTCATGGCCAAATAACTTAAGCCCTTGAAGAGAATTAAAATAAAATTTATATTTAACACTTATCCAGTTGTAGACACCATTATTCTTGGGAAACCATCCTTTAACATATCCAATCTATAAATTTTATGGGTGGACTCCTAATGATATTTTTAGTTAATGGTAGATGGGGAGAAGCCTAGGGTGACCAAAGAACAACACAACAATGATATGCTGTAGAAGTATGGGTTACCCTAAGAAAATAAAATGCCAAAAACTAAATGAGAGTCTTATTTTTTAAGATAAAAATACCTATTGAGAAGGCATCTAGACTGCTTTGGTGTAAGAACAAAAGCAGTTGGAGGATGCAAAACACACGTGATAATACTCAAAGATATTAGTGACATTAACAAATAGCATTTGCCTTCTTTTCTCACAATAAGGTGTTTCACATAGAGGGAATTTATCCTAATATTATTGAGCCTCGATTGGGTATAATAGAGGAATTTAAATAATTAAAACAAAAGAAAAGAGTCATTTGAGTTAAAAATCATTAAGCAATTTAAGAGGAGATAGAGAATTGGATTTGTGTAGGATTCTTACGAGAGGTGAAAATAACTGTGCTAACATCAAAGACCTAAATAGAGAATGTTCTGGATATTACTACCTACTACCTCATATACATTAACTGAGTAACATTGTGATAAGGTAGAGAGGTTAAGATTTATAGAAACCTTTTCTATGTATCATCAAATTAAAGAAAATGCCATATAGGTTGAAAAATGTTAGAGTAATCTTTCAAATGCTAGTAAATGAAATAATTCAAGGATATATTAGAAAGTAGATAGAGGCCTATATGGATGACCCTATTAAAAAATTTAAGAGAAAAGAAACTCCTTATAAGGGCTCATATTTATAGTTGATACTCTAAGGGGATACAAATTAGGAATCAAAGAATTTATGGGATTCATGGTGTATAATAAGGGCATAGAGTTAAATCTAGAAACAATCATGAAATTTTTTAATATGAAATCTTCAATGGGAGAAAAGAATATTCAACAACTGTGATGAAAGTCGGTTACACTGCATAGATTCTTATCTAGAGTTACAAAAAAAACACTTTCCTTCCTTTAGGTTTTTAAAGGTAGAAGAAAATTTTTCATGGATGGATTACTGCCCGAAAGCATTTGACAATTTAAAAGCCCATTTATCAATATTGCCAACTCTAATCACCCTAATTATTCAAACAGTCAGTTGTTCTACCTCGTGAAATCGGCATAGGTTATTTTTTATTTTAATTTTAGGGAATGTATTAAGGTCAAAGCATATAGGCCTATATATCACACTAGCTAAGGGTTGAACTATTGTAATAGAATTTACAAAAGATAGTCTAAGCCCTGGCCATTAGTGAAAAGAAAATTAAATTCTTATTTTTAGTCTTACTCTATTATGGTTTTGATTTTTATTCCTCTTATGAATATATTTCATAAACCTAAAAAGACGAACAAAATGATGGTCTAGGTATATGAATATCATTATTGAAAGCTAGTTATAAGTCTCGAGCAATGGGATAGAAAGTAGTTTAAGAAGTTAATGCAGGAATATTAGCAGGAATATTAGGAACTACTTTCTATCGAATTAAGTGTAAATGAATTTCATTATTAACCCTAAACTACCAATAAAGGATAAGATTTATCTAAATTTATTATGGAATTTTTATTTGAAGCTAAAAAAAATTCTATCATTTATTATAGTGGAGCAAGGGGAATGGACTTTATATGTTGACAGGGAATCAAATAGTTTTGGAGTTAGGGCTTTTGTGATTTTAATTAACAAGCATGATATAGGATTTGAATATGAATTGAGATTTAGTTTTGTTTCAACAATTATTGAAGCTATGAAGTTTCTTTAGCTAGTCTTTGAATATCTTATAGGTTAAGGACAAAGAAAATCAAGCTATATAGAGACTCAACATTAGTTGTTAGGTTATATAATGAACAATATGAAGTTAGGAAGCCTAGAATTGAAAAATATATTGGAAAAATGATTGAAGAAATAAACTATTTCTCATATTTTGAAATAAATAAAATGCCAAGAGTAGTTAATTTGATGGTTTATTCTCAAGCAAAATTTTCATCAGCCAATACTTCTTCATTAACTAGGAAACTTATAGTGTATATGGTAGAAAATTTAATGAATGTGACTAGAGATTAAATCAAAGATTAAATTATCATAGAAATATTAGGGTCACATGACTTGATGAGGGAACTAACATATCACCAAGAAGTAGGTATTTAGTTAGCAAGCATTTGAGCTGAGAAGATAGGTTATAAAATACTTTCTTACAAATAAAGAGCTGTATGAATCTACCTCCAAGTATGGATTCAACCAGAAGATAAGAATAATTCATTGGAGCTAAGATAATAAGATGCAAAATAAATTTTAGACCATATAGAGCTATATATATTTTTAGAAAATAATTTCGGTGCTAAACAATAGGTCTCGAGCAATGAGGTAGAATGTAGTTTAAGAAGTCAACAAAGGAATATAATGACTACATCAAGCTACCTCATCACTCTTTGAAAAAACTCTACTCTAAGGATAATATAATAAAACCATGTATTTGTATACCCAAGCTATAACACATCAATTCTAAGCATGCAAATAAATTTTCTTAGCACAAAATTTCCCAACTTCATACTATAACTAATCATATGTTTGTTGCTATTTGTGTATAGGGTGTAGATAGTTTCTGAACACTTAGCACTAGTAATTATGATACTTCATACTAATATTGGTAATTATCTAACTATTTATACATGATGTCTTTCAAAATAACAAAATGAGTGTAGATGCTAGCTAAAAATGATTCATCATATGTGCTATTGATTATTTTACAAAATTGATAGGGGCAATGGACCTAGCATAAATAAGAAAATGGATTTTAAGGAAATAGGGACTATAAGTGGCTATCAAATAGATAGATCTAATAAAATATTTTGGGTTTGTATTTCCACATGTAATTTTAAATGATAAAAATCAATAATTTGATAATAATAAATTTTGACACCATTGCTAAAACTTAGACGTTAATTATGGGTTCAAAAATTATATAATAAACTGGTAAATTATATTGAGTATTTTTCTATATGAGATATTGGGAATCATGAAACTGGGTTCATTATTAGTTTCAATATTTTATAAAATTCAGCCTGAACATGAACATAAAAAAATTTTGGGAGTGCTAAGAGGTGAACTGAATGGGGTTGAACGAGAATGCGTGGAAGAGGTTCAAGGAATATAATGGGTTGTAAGGAAAACTATAAGGAACTAAATATGTGAAATGCCTTTTAGTTTATTCATTGAAGGTGAGGCAGTTTAATTGACATGAAAGGAAATAGGAACATATAGAATCACCTAATATAGTCCTACGAATAATGAAAAGGACTCAAATATTGGTAAGGATTAGCTCGAAGAGTGAGGGGATATAGCTCATATATAGCATGATAAATATCAAAAATTAGCTAATTGCTACAAAAAAGTATTCAATATTACTCAAAAAATAGTAGGGAATTACTTGCTCAAGAAAACATAGCTCAACGCAATACCCTAGTAGGGAACTAAAAAACTAAAGGGGAAAGTAAATATCAATATTCTTTAATGAGTATTCATCTAAGAAGTGAAATATGTTTACTAAATAGCCAATATATTAATTTAAAATAATTCTAATGGAAAATGGATAATGTGTGTTGACTTTAAACATATGAAAAAAAGAATGATTTAAAGATGGCTACACATACTCTCACATTGATCGAATGATTAAATTGATGGGAGGGAGAGAAATGTTAAGTGTTTTGGATGTCTTTCTAAGTATCATCAATTCCAACTAGGTAAATATAATTTCATCTTAGACAATGGGCTATATTGTTATTTGTAATATTATTAAAATTGAAGAATTCTAGGGTAAGTTTCCAAAGGCTAGCAAACAAAATCTTTCAACGAAAAAGTATCATGAATATAATGTCTTATTTTGATGGCATGATGCAAATGGAAACAAAAAATAATCCTATAAACAAGAGCTTTAGTCTATATTTTATACGAGGAGATGATACAAACTGAAATAAAATCCCACAAAATATTTGTTGAGAGTAGGTGCTAGAAAATTATTGGGATTCATGGTTTCTAATAGTATTAGATGTAAATCTAATAAAGTTTATAGTAGCTTTAGATTTTTATCATCTAGTTAGAAAAAGGATATTCTACTACTATAGAAATGGGAAATAATAACAGCACATTAATAATAGTGTTTTTAAACCCATTAACAAAACTCCAATCTTCTACCTCTTATTTCATTTAGGTCTTATTTTTGTGCCAAAAATTTCATACTCTCTCATTCATTCAGCACCTTCCCTCTCATACTTATACTCTAGTGAACCCTTGCACCACCACTCCTCCTGTCAAATTTAGGCAACCACCACTAGTTCTCTTACGTACTTCTCAACTCAAAGCAACCACCACTCATTTTCTTGCACCACCACACCTCTGCCATTCTCGTTGTTGCATGTCCTACCATTCTTTTGCACCTTTCAAGCATTTGGTCCTTCTTGCTCTGCAATGTTCGTAGGTGGTTGCAACAGGTCCTCTTACTGCTGCATCTCCTTCTCCTATGTATGGTTTGTTTCTTTCCTAGATTAATCTTTTATTATATATAAATACATGCATGTTGATGCTGATTGCAGTATATGTTATTAAAAAATAACATTTATTGTTGAAAATTGTTATTGTTTGTTGTTGAATTTTTCGCCATTATTAACACGAATGTGTCGATCGCCATATATATATATATATATATATATATATATATATACAAACACACACACACACCCCATTATAGTGCTTAATTACTAAAAGAAATAAAATACTTAAAAATATTAGTAATGTCACTCGTAATATATATATACTTTTTCATTAATAAGTATAGGACTAGGATGTTAGAAAATACCATATAATTAAATGAGAATATATTTTACATATGTACATCATTAAATAAAAATTTCAATTAGAGTTGCATAATAATAATTTTTATTTGATGAAGATTAAATAGACATAAAAATAATGAAGAAACAAAAGAGAATAATTAAATTAGCCAAAAAAATTATGTATAATAATAATAATAATATTTGTTATTATTATCATATATAGGATTTATTAGAGCTTAATTATAGTTAGGTAGGTTTAGGGTTAGTTTTTATTATAATTTATTAGGGTTAAGATTAGAGTTAAGGTTAAGGTTAGTGTTAAGGTTAGACTTAGGCTTAGGGTTTAGCATCTATTATACTTAATATGATAATTAATATGTTATCTTATAACAAACTATTATATACATTATTCTCAACTAAAATTTTAATAATATCATCTTATTATACTTCACCTATATATATTACCTTATTAATATCTACTTGATTTTACTATGCCGAGCTTGAAAATTAGATGATAGTTTAACCAAGCTTGTTTGTTAAATAAATAAGTCAAGATTATTTCCTTATTTCAATCATGTAGAGTATAATAGGTAGAAGTTTGATTCAGCTTAACTCAGCTACAAATCTAGTAGGAGTAAATGAAAGGATGACATTATAAAATCTTAAGCATCTTAACCACATAATAACAAAAGAATATAGAACATTTTGGTAATTAATGTTTTCTTGATATTGATAGACATATTTATATCAATATAGAAATAAATAAAAAATCATTTTAAGATTATAAGTTTTATGATGAATATCTTATGTGGGTATGTTGTTAGCTTTACATAGTTGGTTAAGATATAGTAGAATATATTTATGATTTCTCTAGCTAGTTGAAGAGTTTACATATTTTGTAATTTAGATCCTTTTGAAAACAAACTTGATGATAAGATTTAGTAGTTGTTCTCATTTGTAGATAGTAAAATGTTGTGCATTGTTATTTCATACCCTCCACCATATCTATGCATGGCACTTGATGTGGATCTATGGACTCATGTTATATGGTTATACAACATGTTAGGTATCTTTTTTGTAAGTGGCTCCTTATATAACCTATTCTATTTTAGATCTTATCACATGTTTCTGACCCTACCTAAGATGAAGCTATGGTCATTGGCTACATCTAGATTTTTGTATTAGTTTGGTTATCATACTGATACACCGCACAAAAATTTGTTAACGGTGAGGTGTTTTTTGGGGATTATGATCGGATTGATAGAGAGTTGATGATGATTGATGGTAAGTGGAGGTTTCGTCATAACTTGCCTCCGAGTATCAACCGTGGTTACCCAAGAGTATCCATGACTAAACTCTCTATTGATTATATAAGGGAATAGATGACATATCAAGATGAGCGGGCTCTAAGAGTGATAGTTATTAGTCAGGCTTGATAAGGCTACCGATGGATTTAGTATGATGGTTATTAGTTTTTCTTAGTTAGGTAATTGGGCTTTAGTAACCTTTAGATGTATATAGTGCTGCTATTGATTTTACCTCAGAGCATGTATATCTTTTATAATTTGAACCATTGTATAAAGTTTTGCTATATATATATATGTATGAATTCTTTCTAAGTATAAGCCTCTTGTGTATTGATACATTTTTGGAAACATGTTATAATGATTTGTATATATATATACTGAATAGCATGATTCATTATACTTTCATTATTTCTAAGCATGAGTGGTTTGTGAATTATTTTTTATAATTGAATCGATTTGTAATAAGTACTTTTGTATAGCATACATCTAGATTGAAAAACTGTGGATCAAAAATGGCTATCTGCAAATTATTTGTCTAGAAAATATAACGAAGGAGTGGAGTTTTTCATCAAGTTTGTAGCTGAACATGCTTTGGGCTGTAGTAAAATAGCCTATTCTTATTTGAAATGTACTTATATTCAATGTGTCAACGCTGATGATTTGAGAGATCATTTGTTTGTGAATATAATTGACACAAGTTATGCTTATTAGATATAGCATGGTGAGACAGAGTCTAAATATAATAATGAGAAAGTGAGGAGGGAAAGTAGTGAATCATCATTTGAGAACTATGAGGGTGATTCATTAGAGGAGATGACTCTAAAGGTTGAGGAAAGTGTTTGGTATTTTCTAAAAATGTTAAAGAATTTATTAAGTGACTCAGAGAAACCTTTTTTAATAGTTATTGTAAGAAGTTTACTTGATTATCTACTACATTAAGGTTGTACAACATAAAAGTATGCAATGGATGGAGTGATAAGAGCTTCAGGAAATTATTGATACTTGTAAAGGATATGCTTCCTAATGATAACGTTCTACCCTATCAAAACTACAAAGCAAAGAAGATCCTTTCATCTATGGGCATGAGTTATAAGAAGATATATGCATGCCCTAATGATTGTATATTATTTCGTAATGAGAATATGTCTTTCGATAGTTGTCCTAATCATGAATGCAAAACACCAAGATACAAGAAAAACAAGGTGCTAGCTAAGGTGTTATGGTATTTTTCCTATAATACCACTATTCTAGAGGAGGTTTAATGATGTCCAAAATGCCAAAAACTTGAGATAGCATGCTGATTAGAAGATAGATGAAGGGCTTCTTTAACATCCATTTGAATCTCCACAACAGATGATGATTGATGGCATGTTCCATGAACTTGGTAAATAAGCAAGAAACATGCATCTAGCGCTTTCTATGAATGGAATGAATACTCATATTAAAGGCACCTATAGTATATGGCTAGTGATTTTGGTTATATATAATCCACCTTTAAGGCTCTGCATGAAACACAAGTATATGATGCTATCTTTACTCATTTTAAGGCCAAACTAACCAAGAAAATGATATTAACATTTATTTGGCACCTTTGATTGATGATTTAAAGTTCTTATAGGACATGAGTGTTGAATTATTTGATGTAAGTAGTGACGAAAATTTCACTTTGATAGTAATGTTATTTTGTACTATAAATGATTTTTCTGACATATGGAAACTTGTTAGGTTATAGTGTGAAAGGCTATTATACATGTCTAATATGTGAGGTGAATACTTCATTTGTTCAACTAAGATCTGGCTACGATACTATTTTTCTCCAGCATCCTAGATTTTTATCGATGAATCATCATTATTGTAGGTAGATGAAAACATTCAATGGCTTCCTAGAAGAAGGGCAAGTACCAATCCAATTGACAAGTTGGCAAGTGTATTTAAAGATGAAACATTTGTGTTTTAAGTTTCGGAAGAAGAATAAAGATAAGCCTTCATCAGCTGAGTGGAAGAAGATGTCCATATTCTTCAACCTTCCTTATTAGGAATCTATGTACATAAGACATGACTTTGATGTGATGCATGTCAAGAAAAACATATATGATAGTCTTATTGGTATATTACTTATTATTCCATGAAATACTAAAGAGGGCATTATTGCTCTCATGGATAGGGGAAAATGGGTACTAGATAGGACATACCACCATGAGATAATGGAAGAAGAACATATTTATCACTAGTATGTCATACACTCTCTAGAAAAGAGAAAATTACATTTTGTGAATTCTTTAATAGGGTCAAGGTTTCCGAAGGGTATTCTTCAAATGTTAGAAGGCTTGTGTCGATGAAATTGTTAAAACTAATTAATATGAAGTCTCATGATTATCATATTTTGATGCAGCACTTGTTGCCAATAGCAATACATGGAATTTTGCCAAAGCATGTTCAAATTACTATAACGAGGATTTGTTGGTTCTTTAACGTAGTCTACTCTAAAGTTGTACATCTTGATAGATTGGACGCCTTACAAAGAGGGATTGTAATTACTTTGTGCCAGCTTGAAATATAATTTCTACCCTCATTCTTTGACATTATAGTATATCTAACTAAGATTTTATATTGTGAGATAAAAATGCTAAAAATTGCTCATGGGACATGAATCTACCCCTTTGAGCAATTTATGAAGTTAATAAAAGGTTACATGAACAACATATATGAGCCAAAAGGATATATTATTGAGAGTTACCTTTTAGAAGAGGCAATTGAATTTTATATAAAGTACTTGTCAAATACTAAAGCTATTGGCATTTCAAAGTGTCAACATGTAGGGAAAATCAAAGGATAGGGTATTAGAGGCAAACAGTTTGGACAGACAGACCCTGACATGTTCTGTAAAGTACATCTATATGTGTTATACAACGGTGATGATGTTCAATGATAAGTTAAAGAACATATGCATTCTTTAAGGATTGAAAATCCATAAAAGATTGATAAATGGGTAATCAATAAATATAATCCTTTATGGATTGGCTAAGAGATTGTATCATTCTACTCATTGGAAATTCCCCAAATTTAAATTTTAAAACCCTACATTGGTTATCTCAAAAATGTCATTATGAAGTTTTCTCATATACCAATTATGCCATCAATGGTTACACTTTTTACATAAATCAATAAGATGAGAAGAGTATAATGTAGAATAGTAGGGTGAGTCTAGTGGCTAAGGCAACGCATGTTGCTAGTGTAAAGGATAAGAATCCAACCTATGTCAATATGAATTATTATGGTGTGATTGAACATATGAAAAAGTTAGATTACACAGTATTTAAAGTCCCTTTATTTAGCAACATATGGATTGATAATATCTATGGGGTAATATATGAATATGGATTCACATAAGTAGATCTTAATAGGGTAGGGCATAAAAAAGACCCATTCATAGCATCATAAGCAACAAAAGTATTCTCTCTCAATGATCCTACTAATAATAGATTTTCTATTGAACTATCTGTGAAGAAAATAAATGCCAATGAATGTGATGTAGAAGCAAAAACTCAAGAATTATCTTTCATAATTAGGGAACCAATTATTCTTCATTTGGAAAGTATCTCTTGTAAATTTAAAGACCAATAGATGGTTACATTTCTCGAAATGTAATAAATAAGTAATTAAATGTCTACAAGCATGTGCATGGCATGGAAGGAGGGAGTGACCACATGCATGAGGAGTATGTAGGAAGGATTTTTTAGCATTATTAATCGATTTAGCTAATTTATTAATTAAGTAATTAAATAGGAGAATAAAGTTGGCATAAAGTAGTTTAAAGGTAGCATAATATCTTTTTCCTTGGAATCTTTTCGAATATATTTTAGCTAGTGGTAGAAAGGTTATATTATTCATGAATATTGAGTATATGGAATGTATTATGATGATTGAATGAAGAATTGAAGTTGAATATTAACATTGATTGAATTCTATGTGAGTTCAAGCTCAAGCAAATCGAATCTATATGAATGGTTTGGCTTAAAAGCTTTAATCTCTTCGTCTGTGTGAATTAGAGATTAATCCATACCTTTTTTACTATTCTTAATCCATATATTCCTTTCCTAATTAACATAAAAAACCTACTCTATTTCATGCCTAGAAAAAACCCTAAATCGGTATACCAAAACTGAAAACCTAAAACATTCATTCGAAACCCTAACCATTCATACCATCCCAACACCACCTTATTTCCAGTTCTTCAAACCAAACCCTAACCCTAACCCTAAACCACGAATCTAACCATAATACAAACCCTAACTTTCAAAACCTCATCATCATCATCTCATCATATTTGAATCACATTCATCCCCATCGAATCATCATCACCAACATCATTTTTCTACCATAATTCAAACCACCATCATCTTATTTGGATCACTTTTGAACCTTTATTCTTTAAACACACCATCATCGAACCTTTATCATCTCATCCAAAATATATTTGAACTATTAGATCCACATAATTAAAGATCACACCCTCCCACACACATTAGAATGTGATAATGAAAATGATACCAATTGGGATAAAGACTGTGTCTTACCTATGAAAGCAACTCAATCATTAAACGATGATAACAATAACATTAATGAGGAAGAAATATATTTAATGGATCATGAATTAATATATATATGAGATTCTGAAACCAATCTAAAAATAAGAAAAAAAAAAGAAGGAAAAGAAGCTGACGAGGGTAATAATATTGTAATATATGACGTGTACTTATTTTTTTAAATGCATATTTCAACCTTCCTCATTAAATATGTATTGTGTCAAAAACTAATTTAGTGGTACATTATGGTAATTATATAATATTCTAACATAATTTATTTATTGATATTTCATGGAGATATGAGAGTTGATATGCAGGCCATGAGGAAGAGTTGATATAAGATTTTGATTTATCTATTTAAATGTAAGAATATAATGTTATAATAATATTATTATTTTATGATTAAATTTTGATTTGCAACTTATAACTTAGAACTTGGATCCATATACTTTCCCCATCAATATTGGTACATTATGAAAGAAGGCTAGAGAAGTAAAAGATGGATATATAATGAAGATGTAGAAGGTGCTACAAAAAAAAATTATAAGTTAGTAGATACCCCAAACCCTACTTTGTTTTCTTTGAGAAAACTAATATAGTATGTTTATTCCTATAAGATAAATTCAAATATGTTTCATACATTATAGGATGAACTTGAAACATTAGACTCTTTGGAGGATGTGGACCAATATAACATTATGTCAAAGGCTACATGAATTATAGAACACCCTGAAAGACACAGTAATCTTGGATTAGGAGTGACAAGAATGAGCATGTGTAGTTGATTTCATGGTTCTCGTAGCACTAATGAGAAAGTGGCTATCATCACTAAGAAATTAAACATGGCATTTGAAAAGATAGAAAAAATGCAGTAAGAGTTGTCATTTATCAAATCTTAAGGGTATTATCCATCCAATTCAGTTTACCATGATCAACTTTACATACCCAATGTAAATAGCATTAGAGATAGTTGCATAGCTAATGCACATCTTTCTTCTCTTCTCAAGGTAAGCATTACAGACTATGAATTGTTATTAAATGTATTCTGTGTCATAAATAATTAACAATGTCTAATATTTTATTTCAAGGTTTGCATAGATATGACTTGTTAGCGAATGAACTTTCAGCTATTTTAGCAAAAGGAAGGGTATGCATCAATCATAGTACCCAAATGTAAATAGTCTATGGGTATACCTTGGCCTTAAATACAAGGCCAATAAGTATTGCCACTTCAATCATTGGACATACATCCTTGCCTTGTTATGAAGAAGGAGATGAGGTAGCCACAATTCTAGAGGCTCATGGAAGCTTCGTGCCTTAGCCTGCATATCACATATATCTCATTACAGAAGAGGTAATAAAATTACCCATTATCATTAGACTTCATTTTTTACTTACATTATTTATACCTTATTAATATATATATATATATATATATATATATATATATATATATATATATATATATATATATATATATGTATATGCTCATTAGATTTTATTTATTATTATGAATTAAGGAATCAAAAAAGAAGAGTGCTCCTAGGAGTAAAATGATTATAGGTAATAGTATAATGAGAAACACAAAAGAGGATACTACTAAAGGAAAGAGAGCCAAATTAGATAAATCAATTGCCTCATAAAAGATTCCATCTTCGGAGAAGAACCAACCACCACAAGCTCTAGCTTTATTATATTTCTATACCCAAAACTACCTTAGTGACAATTATATTTTAATTGATAGTTGTCCTTAGTATGCTAGGAGGGATGATGCTACTCATATGGTATCAACGATTGATATAAGTGAAATTTATAATTATGAATGGGTGTCAACAACGATTGTTGTCGTATATGTTACATAAGTATTATTTAATATTTTAGATTTTAGAACTTTTGTTGCATTGTAATTTTGATGACCTCTTATACAATTTTATTATTGTCTATAGGTTGGTAGCTAGTCGTGTTTTGGCAGAGGGAATGTTTTCCTTTGTTGTGTTTGTGTACTTATACTACATAGCTTATAGTACCACAATAAGAGAGGGTAAAAATAAGCTTTATCTTATTCCTCACTTGGCAAGTGAATATTGGGTTTTGTGCGCTATCTGACCTGATCATAATAAATTCTATATGTTTAATTCCCTTCAAACATATGACATACCTTTCGATGTCGCTAGTCATTGTGGAATAGAATTTATTGACATGTTAGTATACTTTTTACTTCTCACTTCATTATCTTATTTATGCATATATTCTACTTCAATTATTTTTGGTATACATAGTTATAATATTTTGTATCCAACTATATTTATTAGGGAACTATGGTGACATATCAAAGGATAGGTAAAATGGTGTCATAAAACCAAAGAGTATTGAATATGAGCCTGTAATGGTAAGTAGGAAGACAAATATTTTATATTTTATTTTAATTAAAATTAATATCTAATAGTTAGAGAGCTAAATAAAATCATTTGACAATATACAAAATAGTAGAACAGTTATGATTATGGATACTATATTTATAGGGCAATGGTTCTGATACTCCAAAAGAGATCAATGAATATAGATCCAAACCATGTATATTTATTTTTCCATAACTTTTCATTAATGAATCGTGACTTATATATTTGGTACTTGACTTAATTACTAACTAAATAATCAAAACATGTAAATTTATAGTTTCTCAGTGGTGGCTATACATGAGGCAATAAATACAATGATGATGAAATTGATTAACTTAGAGACCAATAGGCCAAGTACGTGAACTCATACATTCGGTATTAGGGATCTAAATTCTACATGCATGATCACATTTGTATTTCATCTATGTCCTTTGGTCATCTAGGTTATGATCTATAGACTTTTGACTTCAAAGTATAAAGCTACCAAGTTGCAGTACACCAACTATTTTTGATTCTTGGGTATACTTAGTGTACTAAGACATACCAATTACAAATTAATTGAAAGTATGTAGTATCATTTGAGGGAAGACGTGCATGTGTACATGAATTGATGTTGTTTTATATTGTAGATTTGGTAAATATATGAACTTATAACTATGTATGTGGGCTGAAACAAAAAAACATAAATATATATTAAAAAAATACAAGTTCTAATAATGGTTCTTACTTAAAACTATTATTATAATATATTTTAATAACAATTTTAAGTAAGAATCATTATTAAATCATTAAACTTTGACATTTTTAGTAACATTTATGTCTAAAAACATTATTAAAAGATACATTTAATCCTCATTTATTCCAAATTAGGGTTTAATAAATGAGTAGTCTATGATTAAAACCCTAAATTGAGTGTGTTCTAACAAAGGTTTTACTAAAAATTTATTATTAAAAGTTCCATTTTTTTCTTATTTAATCTAAATTAGGAAATAATAAATGCATAATCAATGATTAAAACCCTAAATTAGGTGTGTTTTAACAATAATTTTATCCAAAAACCGTTAGTAAAAGATATATTTAATACTTAGTTAGTATGTATTAGGGTTTAATAAATGCATAATCAATGATTAAAACCCTAATTTGTCGACATTTTAACAAAACGTTTTGGATAAGCCATTATTAAAACATTATTTTTAAAAATGGTTATTATGTACAAACCATTATTAAAACCCATGTTTATCCCAATATTTGTTGTTGTTTTTTTTTTATGTTTTATGATAGTTATCAACCATTATTAAATCTTTAATAACAAGTGATTCAATAACTGCTCAAAACCATTATTAAAATCATAAAATAACTATTATTAAAACCTCTTTCTAGGTTATTGTTCCAATGCTAATGAGAAATTTGGTTACATTGCATAGATTCTTATCTAGAGGTGCAAATAAGAATTAGTCTTTCTTCAAGCTTTTGAGGGAAATTGATAATTTTTATGAGAAAAAAATACTATTAGAAAGAATTTGATGATTTAGAAGTCCATTTATCTTGATTTCCAAATCTCATATCCCTTTTTGAGGGAGTGTTATTGTTCTTGTACCTAGCACCATAAACATAATCTATTTCTTCTATTCTTTTTAGGGAGGATATTGAGGTTAGGTTATAGAGGTCTATATATTACACTAGCCAGGTGTTTATTGAAATTAAGAAATGGCGTTCTATCTTGATAAAGATGTTTATGGCCTTCTTATTACTCTAAGAACATCAAAACCTTACTTTAACTCTCACTCTATTGTGTTTTCTTTTACTAATAGTTCTCTCAATACACCTATGCATTACTGTAACAACTATAGGAGAATGATAGTCTATGTCACTAAATTAAGCGTGTGTGACATTCAATATAGATCAATACCTTCCATTATAGGCCAAGTTTGGATAATTTTATTGTGAAATTTTTGCTTGAAAATGAATTAAATGAATCACTAATTCCATGGGGGTGAGGGTAATTGACTTTATATGTGAATAATGCATCCAATAGTTTAGGTGTTGGGGATGGTGTGGTCTCAATTGATCCCAAAAGGTATAGCGGTTGAATATGCATTGAGGTTTAATTTTTCTATGATTAAAAATGAAGTTTAATATAAAGCTCCTTTATCTTGTATCTGAATAGCTCATAGGTTATAGGCCAAAATAACCAAGCTCTACATTATCTTAATATTTATCCTTAGGCTATTTAATGAAAAATATGTAGTCAGGGAGCCTAAAATATAAAAATATCTCCATCGAAGCAACAAAAAACTCATCTATTAAAACAAATGAATTGACAAAAAAAGAAGAAGCTAATATGTGGTTGAATTTCTAGCTAAATTAGCATTTGCAAGTTCTTCTTCATCAACAACAAAATTTCAAGTTGAGAATATGGCAAAGTATTAACAAACATTTATGAAGCTCGAAGAAAGTAGTGGAAGATTATAAAAATATTAGCATTGTATTAATTGATTCAGGAACTAATAGATTACCAAGTAGGTACAGAGCTAAAGGATATAAAGAAATTCATTTAAGCATAGAGGAAGGTTGTGAAATACTTTTTGGATGATGGAGAGCAATATAGATGTTTAGAAACTATATCGGTGCTAAAACATGTGCCTGGCGCAATAACACATAAAGTAAATAAATAATCCATATGGGAATATGTGACTTACATCAAGCTGCCAAATCCCTCTTAGAAGGAAGTCTATGCTAGGGTTACCATTAGAAAAACATGTGGTAAGATAATGAGAGGATTGTACATTGATATCAAGCATCATAACACCAAATACAGACTGTCTTGTGAAAACTAAGCAATTAATTTTTGATACATATGAAAAGCTCATCAATAGGTAAATTATATTTAATATTCTTCTCTATGGGATCTTAGGAATCATGAAAATGAGTTCCTTATTAGTTTCAATATTGTTTAATGGTTAGGTTAAATGTGAAAAATAAATAAATATTAGGACTATTGAGATGCTATTTAATTAGGGTAAGAGAGGATGGGTGGATGAGATTCTAGGAAAATTATAGGTTGTAAAGACAATTATAAAGAACTAATAGGTGAAATGCCTTTCAATTTAGCTTGTAGAGTTGAGGTAGTTAGACAAGCTCAAAAAGAAATAAGTTCATTTAGAATCATTCAATATGATAGTAAATCTAAAGAAGAAGCCTTGAAGATTGATATATATTTTCTTAAAGAGCAATGACATATGGTTTAGATACAACTTGCTAATTATAGACACTAAATAGCTACACACTACGATAAAAGATTCAGACATATGTAAATAAGAGTAGAGTTTTTGGTATTAAGAAAAGAAGAGTTGTAAAGTAATATCATCCGAGGCAAATTGGCAGCTAAATAGCAATTTCTATATCACTTTATGGGATTTTTAGGGTTGGTCACATTTATATTGGCTAATGAAGAGATAAGATATCATGTGAATGCTTGGAATTCAAAACATTTGAGAAAATATTGTTTGTTTTTTACCTCGCAAAGATTTTTGTTACATTTCAATTTAGGCACTTTGTTCATCTATCACTTTTAGAAATGGAATGAAAGTTTATTGCTTTCTAAATTATTAATAAAATACATTTTGTTTAGTAAATAACATATGGTTGGAGGTCAAATACATAAACCCTCAAACAAAGAGGTTGTCACTAAAGCTCTAGTCGTAAACCTTCTAATAGTGAGGCCATTCAAGATGCAAGCCCTCTCACAAATAGGCCACCCAACATGTAAGCCCTCTAATTAAGAGGTCACTGGGAAAGCTCTATCTATAAACACACTAACAAAGAGGTTGTTTAATCTATAAGCCTTCTTTCAAAGAGGTTTCCCAATATTTGATTCATAAGCACTCACTGAGGTTATCAAAGATTGAACACGAGCACACCTAGTGAGATAAAATTACAAGAAAGCTTTCGCTCGCTTTCCTAAAGTCTTCATACATATGCCCTCCAAGAAGCCTTTGAGCATAGAATGAGGCACATATGGTAATATACATTAATCCATAAGATATATAAGTAAGCCCTTAAAGAGGGAAAAATTGGAGAAGGGAACACAAGGTTTAATGCCTGATCCTAAAATACTTGAAAATATGTTTAAAATTATGTTAATATAAAATAAATTTGCTTCTGATTTTTAAAAGACCATTAAATTATAATAAATATGTGAATTTTATGCACTCTAACTGAATTTTTTTCCCAATTGATCAATCAGTGCACTCAAGAACTAAAACTTTTATTCTATGAGGAAGCAATAAATTGGTTTTCCTAAACTAATGGACTTGTTATCCTGCAAATTCATATCCATATTTTTATATTTGAATAAATTTAAAATGTTTATAAAAACATCTAATTAGAATATATTTCTACTCATAATCATATTTTGATTCTTCAAGTTTAATTTTGCATTATTTTGATTATTCCTAGATTTTTTTCGCTAAAATTTCCCCCAAAAGTACTTCTATGTTATTTCTCACATTTTCTGTTGGTCCCATATTTTCCACTCTCCTCTGGCATCCATGGCTACATGCCTGACTTCCTATTCCCTCTTCCTTAAAATACCAACATTCTGCCATATCCCCTCTAAAGTATAGTTTCCATCCCTTGCAACACCATGTATTTATCTTACATTAGGTAGCCAATAGTCAACTAAGTTAGAATTTTCTCTCTCTTCTTTTGTGGATGTCGACTAACTATCTTCTATACATATTATTATTGATTTATTTCCAATTCTTACCTTCTATAGTGACTCTTTTCTCCCTTTCCCTTGGTAAGTTTTGTTATGTACGGAGACATCCTTTACTCTCTCCTTTTTCCATCTCCATAGGGAAAAAATAATGTCTTGATTATTTTCCTCTCATCCATTTGTTAGTTCTCATCTCTTTCTCCATATCTTAATCTTAGCCTTAGCTACCCCTTATTTCTTCATCTCTATCTAAATTTTATCTTTTAGAAAATTTTATATTATGCCATTTTCTTTTCCTTCTCTGTCTATTTTTTTATTAAGCTTTGAAAAGGAGAGTTAATTGTTTTATTTGTTTGTTCTCTTAGGAAATCAAGACCTCCATAAAATCCATCACCTTAGGAGTATTTTTGTGCCTAATGATTTTCCTAGAAGTAAAGTTTTGTGGTTTTTTTTATATTTCATGTGCTTAGTATATTCCATGATGTGTATGTTATGTTGAGTACATGGATTAGACCATGTCACTATATCTTATTTTTTGAAATTTGGAGTATGCTAATGTATTTTGTTATTATGCATGAGTTTAGTGAAAATAAAGCAAGGTCTTGTTGAGTAATGTTTCCATCCAATATTTATGTGAATACATATGTAGAGTATGTCTTTATAAATGTTTTACTAAATGGAAGCAAAATATGATTAATCTGGAGAAGATTGGTGATTTTCATTTTGTGTGGTTTGTGCATATGTGCTGGTTTGCCAATACAAGGTGACCTATTACAATAAGATGTCAGATGTATGTGTGTTAATAGTCACTAAGTTTGGAAATCTTAATCTATTGTTTGTGAGAACACTCAATTGCTTTACTAAAATAATTGAATAGTTACCTTATATAACTGATTCATCCTTTAAACCTATTGACTTATTGCATTGTGATCAAAGTGGTTTGGCTTCTATATATACACTTTAATTGGTTTAGAAAATCCCATCATTTAGTTCTAATGAACAATTGATCGTTTATATAAACTGGTCAATTAGTTATGGTATGTTATATTTCTCCTCTTGTTGATCAGACAATTTGACTAGTCCTCTTAAGATTGCTATTGTGAGATCGTGACTTGTATTTGTGTGTTAATCTTGCATTGATTGATGCGTATAGGTGTTTAGAGATGTTTAGATCTAAAAGGAAATTTTTCTAGGCACACATATTTTTTAACATGACCCATGTTTTCTTAACATACACAGACTTACATTATTTTGGTAAAAGTCAAGAGTTATGAAAAAACATAAGGGCATATAATTATAAACATTCATCATGTTTGTAAACACGGAACTAGTTTTATCCTATTTACTACTAGTTTCTTGTGTTGGTTATGTGCTTTTATAAATTCTTAATTATAGCCTTGTTAAGCATGTGATATTGTAATACCCCATATTTTTGAAATCTAATTTTATTAAGTTTAATAATTTTATTAGCATAATTTGATGTAAATATTTAATTATTTTCATTTCGATTTATTTTATGGAATTATCAACAATTTTGATTTCATATTTGAATTTAATTAATCATTGTCGATGCAGATAAATCTAGATAAATTTCTTCATGATCATGATTTTGTTATATTCATATAATTTCAATTTTCACTTAAAAATACGTAATTCAATTCTTTCTTATATTTATATTTTTAATATTTTAGATTCATTTTTTATTATAACTTTGTCGTGCAATTACGACTTTGTTTTGGAGTTGTATTTTATTAACGATATATATATATATATATATATATATATATATATATATATATATATATATATATCATTTAAATTATAAAATTTTTGTTTAAAATAATCAAATTTATATGAATAATTTTATCCGTAGAAAATATTTCCTACTTTGAATTTATTTGTTTCTAAGGTCCTTAAGATCTTTGAAAAGTTTTAAATTAAAAAGATCATCGAAGCTTATTTATGGCTTTCTTTCCGAAAATTAATTTTCTTCTATTTTACCATTTTTGGTTTGAGGAAGACTACTTTCAAAAATTATTTAAATTAGTCTCGATTTGTTAGAATTTTATTTAAATATTTTCTTATATACTTTTAAATATTATTTCGAGGTCTTATAATATATTTTCGTAAACAATATAAATATTTATGCAAATTGGTAAATTCTATCAAAAATATTTCCAAAATTCTTTATATAGCTCTTATATCAATTTTAGGCCTTTGGATCTTGGCGAAATAATTTTTCGTTAAATAAATTAAAGATAAAATTTTCCAACAATCTTTTCAGATGTTTAATATTTATTTATATGTTTACTTGAAGAAAAAAAAACCCGAGTCCCTTTCTCCTTCTCTCTTCTTCTCCCACTTTTATTTTACCCTCTCCCCGACTTGCTCCCTATTCTGCACCCAAAACCCCAGCCTACCTCCTTCTCCCTACTCCTCTAGCCGACTGCCACATTGCCAGCCACCACCGGTGTCGCAGTAACAACCGCAACTACAGCCATAGCAACATCCGCGAATGCAGCATCAGCCAAAGAATGTAGTAGCAATCGCAAGAAAGAGAATCAACCGCGGAAGTTGTGCCACCGTCCGGCCACGACGAGCTTTGCTGGTTGTCGGCAAGCACCGGTCGACCTCCAATGAAGCTTCCCCGGTCTTCACCCATCCCGATTTGTTAGTTTCATTTGGTATAAATTTTTGAAAACCCTAACCCTTGTTTTTATTAATTGAGTATGAATTAGCTTATGATAACCTAAATTAATTGTTTGGTTATGTATATATATGCTTTATGATTGGTTTAGAGTGGCTAATTGTAGTGTATTTGGTTCATTTGTAAAAAAAAAAAAGGTTTTTCGTTGGGTTATGCCCGAATTTTTTTGATTAAGCTATTTTGGGTAAATTGATTTTACAATATGTTGTAAAATGTATCTAATTCCATATCGGAACCATTAAATAAAGAAATTTATGCGAAATAAGTTGGAATTGACTTTCTTGGTCAAAATTCATGTGTGATGAAATTTGATTGTATAATTGAGTCGTTTCACTCAATTGATTTTATAATATCATTTCAAATGTATTTAATTTTTTATCGGAAGTGTTGATTTGGAAAAATTGTATGAAATTGCTTGGAATTGGATTTTTAGGTCAAAACTCTTGCGAGTTTAAATTAGATTGTGTAATCGGGTTATTTTATTCAATTGATTATGTAATTTACAGTATAATACGTTTAATTACAATTTTGAACTGTCAATTTATATATTTTAGCAAGAATTAATTGGATTTGTCTTTCATGCTCAAAAACTCTAATTACGCTAAATTGGATATTTCATTTATTAGTTTTGAGCAATTAGTTATATGATATGTTATAAAATATGTATAATTAAATTTCTAAACATTCAATTTAAATAAATTAATAGATTTTAACCGAATTGTATTTTCAGGACTAAAGCCTAGATTTCAAGTGAAATTATGAAATTGGTTATTTGTGTGGCTGTTTTTCTAAAATTAAATTTATAGAAATAGTTGAAATGGTATTAATTACATTCTAACACCTTCAACTAGAATTAATTGATTTGAATTATCCGAGTTTGTGTCTTAGGCTTTGAAACACTAATTTTGGAAATCGATTGTCTTGAATTGTTACTAGAAAGATTATTTCATTTAAATTAATTATCTAGATTTATTTAAAATTAATTTGATTATACTCTTAAGCTATCAATTTGAGATAATGAAAGTTAATTAGTGGTTCATAATTCGGGCATTAAAAAACCTAATTTTCAGAGACAGTTTTATAAAATTTATTATGTTATGCTTCTTTTACCTAATTGATTTTTAGTATTGATTTAAAATCATTTGAATTATACTTTTATCTTTTCGGGTTGGATTTGGTTCTATATAAATGGTAGGTTTTTCTTTTGGGTTGTAAAACTTAACTAGTAAATCATTTTTAAGAAAATAATTAATCTTCGATTGTCATTTCTCTGGCTTCCAAATCTATTTGAAATGCTTCTAGTGATATGTATTTAACCTAATATTTAAGATTAAATCTTAATAGAGATATCGTGAATCCGAGGTTTTGGATACATTTTCCAAGAAAGATCGCTTGTATTTGTTTGTGTTGATTTAATTATAATATTTAAATTATTGATTAATAAGATAGTTTCTAACCTACTTTCTAATTTCTATCAGCGATCTAGGAAAACTTTCTCGTGGATTGTCGAGCTCTCGATAGCTCTCTCTCTTTCGCAATTTGCTTAGCTAGCTTCGAATTTAGGTAAGTCACTACTTACCTTTACTTATGGCAGAATATGGAATGCATGTTTGTTCGGAGCGGAAGGTTATAAGTATGCTTATCGAATATTTAATTATGTGAAGTGTGTGTTGTGTTATGTGTGGTAATTGTATGTATGTACGAATTTATAGCCTCAATGCAAATGCTTGTTAGTATGACACTTGAATATGTGTGTAGGGTTGAGTATGGATTAAAATTATATGATACCTTATGTTGTATCTTTATATCATGGAATTATTCAGCCTTAGGGCCACTTGAATTGGTTTAGCTTTAATGCCACTTCGGTTGGTTTGACTTTAATGCCGCTTGGATTTAATGGCACTTGAAATTGATATAATAATGGAAATTCATTGTGGTGATGGAAGAGAGCTAAGTGTTGTTATATGGGCCTGATTTATAATTAGTTAAATTCTTGAATAATATACTAATCATTTAAAGTGAAAGATTAGGTGAGTTAGGCTGAGGTGTTTATGGGTCCATTCCATCATATGATAATAGTGGCTCAAGTGTGTCGTCCTTAAGAGGTGATTCAAACCATTCCACCGATTAAGAATAGTGTTTTATCTTGAGAGGTGTTGGGTCTACTCCACCGGACGATAATAGTGGCTTAGGTGCCCTATCCCTGAGAGATGCTTCAGTCCGATCCATTAGATTAAGAATAGTGGGGCCTTATACTCAACAAAAAGATAATATGAGTCCGAGATAAGTAACCAATGATTAAGATACTAATAACTTATAGTGAATGATTACGTGAGTTAGGACTGAGGTGTAAGAGTCCGTTCCACCAGCTTAATAATAGTGCCCAGGCATGTTTTGCCCTAGGAGGTGATTTAGACCATTCCACTAGTTTAAGAATTGTGCCAGGAGCATTTTATCCTGTGAGGTGTAGAGTCTGTTCCACCAGCTTAATAATAGTGGCTAGGAGCGTTTTTCCTTAGGAGGTGTTTTAGTTCGTTCCACCAGATTGAGAATAGTGGGGTCCCTGAACTCATCGTAAATAAATAAAATTGGATATAATAATGATTATTATTGGATTGCTAGATTGGTGTTACTTAGCATGCTATCATGATTTCTGGTACACTTATACACTATGTGCCATTAGGTCTCATCATGTACTTATAAGTATGGATCTGTGAGCTCATGTTTTATTGTATGTAATATTTGTATAATTGAGCACGAGTTATTATATGAATAGAATGGCATATGTATCACATGTATAATTGAGCATGAATTATTATATAAGTGGCATGGTGCATTTATCATATGTATAATTGAGCGTTAGTATTATAAGCTAGAGATTACCATATCTTATGTGTATCATGTTTCCTTTCATGAGTTTGGTAGTCTTCATTTAGTTAGTACTGGACCCGTATTGATACAACCTTTGTTGAATGGGTTCTGTGATGATCCATTGATGGTGGGGAGCAGACCTCTTGTGCAGGTTTGAGATCAGATAATGTTTTTAGGTTGAAGGCTTAGTTTGAGAGAGTAGGCAATCTGGGTTTTTTCCTATCAAGATTTGTCGTGTTTAACTGTATTTATTTTTGAAATTTTCAAGTGTTGTATGAAAAATTTCAAGGGTGTTGCAATTGACTTCTAATTTCTCATACTCTGATAAGCTTTTAAAATCCAAGTTTATTTCACAGGTTCCACTGACTTATTTAGCGATGATTTTATTCTATGAAATTTTTCACTTGCCATCTGCCTGTAGATATCTCCTTGTGGGAGTTTATCCTTATAGCATAGATGTTGTTAGAATTTTTTTTACAAGTTTTAGCCTTGAATCTAGCATAAGATAGATGGTGGACATTTATCTTGTGTTAGATGTGGCAGTAACATTCCCCAAATTCAATTTTAGCTTCTATAATATATTTTTTTAAAAAAATTTCAAGAGCAAATTTTGAGATTGTTATAGATATGGTGTATTCTTTAAAGTCCTAATTTCATAGGCTTGCATGAGAGTTTGAATTTAGATTAAAGAATGTTGATATGTTTGAGAATCTTAAAAAAAGAGCATGAATTTTGGAAAATTAAGGTTGATTTCATTAACTATGAAGCTTGTTTCAGTTTGTGTAGTAATAAAGTATTGAAATGATGTTAGGATATGTTTTTTTTTATGAGGTAGGAGTTTTTAGGGTGATTTTCATGAAAACGATATGCTATATTCTATTTGGGGGAAAACCAACCAACTAGTTAAGTCAAACTCATAGATTGGTCCTTAAAACAGTCAACTAGTTGGCTGAATTGGTCAACCGATGGTTTTGCAATGACCATAGTTCTTCTCTGCCTAAGCCCATTGAATAATTTTATAGAATCAATGGATTAGTGTTAGAATACTTGACTATTTTGGCTAAACCAATCAATCTATTATTGGGAACCCTAGGTTTAGCTAAACTAAACCAATCGGCTGATTGGACCAAACCAATCAACTTGTTGGTGAAACTAATCAACTAATTTGGCCAAACTGATTAACCGAGTTAGCTAAATTGTTGATTGTGATATTTTACTATGATATACTTAAAGACTATTCCTAATGCTATAATATAATTGTTTAATAAGAGAAATACATCTATTGACATGGATTAGTAATGTAATGGATGGATTAAATTAATCATAATTTCTGGCATACCCAATAGGTGTTTTGTAAAGGCCTTTATGGGAAAACCAAAATTGTTATTTCACAACTTTAAAAAGGTAATATAATCTAGATTATTGGCCTAAGATAGTTTAATCTAACAAATTAATTAATATTTATCAAGACTTAATTGATATCCCACAACATTTTTTGGAGAATAGGAAAATTTAGAAAGGAATAAGTATGTGAATGCTTGTCCTACATATTCTATGGGCCTTTTAAGATCACATCACCTCAATAAAATCGTACATATAACTTAAAATGAAAGATTATCAAGTTGTGTATGAGTTTGGGTTATCTTATCACCTTTAAGCAAACGGGGGTTAGTAAGCCTTCAAGCATTTATTAGTGCCTTCGAGCTTTGCTTTTGGGAGAGATCCTTTTGAATCCCAGTAGCTTATCTACTCTAGACATTTATAATGTACTCTAGGTTATTGATACTAAAGGGTCTGATAACCTAGATGTTATTTGGCTTTTTCCTAGACTTATGTCCATTGATGGTTACATGACCTTGACTAGAACTTATGTCCATTTCTGATTACTTGGCTTCAGCATATACTTATGTCCATCATTGGTGACTTTGCTTTTGCTAAGCTTTATGTCTTTTAGTTGGATAACCTTCTATGGTATGTGAGACGATAGGCTAGTGCACAATCTATTGCTAGATATGAATTTGGAATTTGAATATGGCTAAAAGAAAAAATAAAATAAAAAGGAAAAATAATGTTAAAGGAAGTAATGGATTATGTAAATCAATAAAATGGACTTATGGTGAAACTACGTTTATGGATGATAGAGGCCTTGATAGTAGCTTGACAATCTGCGTAGTAGCTTGCATGTTTTCATATATAATTTTATGTTATGTTCATAAGTATGATTAGTTATATATGGTATGATGATCTAGTGCATGATATGATCATGATAGAGTATGTATATCTATTTATATGGAATACGTATAAAAAAGGTTAGTATGATCTTCATAATAAGCTAGAACTAGTGGTCCTCTAACTCCCGTTGATTAGGTAACTTAGCTTACAATGTATAAAGTGTACTCATGTGCCAATTAGCTTAGTTACCTACTTATCCCCATGAGCAAAGGCCCATGTTCCTTTTTTAGGGGATTGTCCTCATATTGGGTGTGCGTTAGGAAAGTGTGGATGTTAGAAGACTTTTATTCAGTCTTGATGTACCAAGTTTTAGGGTTATGCCATATTTTTTTCTATAATTTGGAATTCTCACTTTTTCTTAATTTCCTTCATGTATTTGAATATTTGTAGACCATCGAGGTCCTATATATGGAAACATTTCCTTGATATTTATATACTATGCTTTTGTCACACTCTACTTTGGTTTTTTGTTTTTAGGTTTGGTTTTCATCTATATATCAAATATGGGATGAGAAGCTAACTCCTATCCTATGATAGGTGTAGTGGTTCAAGTGTTTAGTATTTTTCCACTTCTATAAAGTTTTCAAAATAAAAATTTTCAATAGGAAGGATTAAGGTTGGGAAAGGTTTAAGGTATTAGCTTCATTCCCCTTGGAATTATGTTTTGAGAAAAGGTTAGGTTGTTGAAATTTTCTTCTTCTTCTTTTGATTTCATCATATTAAATTTTAGAAAACAAGTTTTAATATTTTTTATTCTTGATTCTCTTAGGAATGGTATTCTCTTAGGGAAATATTTTCTCTAATATGATAGAGGTATTTTGTTATTTGTTATGGTTCCATGTTGTTCGACTATATCTGTGTTTTGTATGTGTTAATTGAAATCTTAGACTCAGTCATTTGGTAAATCTTCCATATTTTATATTGAATCATGTTGTAAATGCTTTATTATTGTGTATGATTTTGGTGATTTAATGTATGATCTTATTATGTGTTTATTATACCTTATACTCATGTGTTTGTAGTATATGCACTTAGAAATATGTTAGGATAGAGTAAAGTTGAGTAAAATTTTATTATGTAGACCACAGGTCTAGGTGTTTTTCACCAAAATTATTTGATCAGTTTGTTGCACAAATTGACTTATTGTGTGAATAGTTACTTGTTTAGGAAATTTTGATAGGTAGGCCTTGAGAGTAGTCATTTTCTTTGATGTTCTAATCAATCAGTTTACCAAACTCATTGACCTGTGGCTTTGTGACATGACTGGTTTAATCTTTACATTTACCCATCGACTATTTTTATCAAACCCATCGACTCATTTCATATGAATAGAAGATTGATTGAACCAACCATTTTACTAGTTTTCTAGTATTATTTTCTTCTCAAGTCTTGTAGGTCCAGATAAGTCAAGCAGTCCCATGGAATGATCATTTGGTCTACTTGTATTTTACAAAGTTTGCTTGATACTTAATGTTCTTTCTTTAGGCCATATATATTAATGTTCTTAATTAGTTACATCATTTTAATAATGATTTCAACCTAACTTAACATCAATTCAATATGGATCAAAATTATGATATTATGGGCCTTGGGTTTCTAAGTTTGGTGTTATCTATTATGGGCCTTGACTTGTTAAGTTTGGTGCTATCTCTAAACACCTAACTGGTGGCATATATGACTTGTGATGTGTTTGGTGTTTCCACTTAGAAACACCCAATTAGTTATTAATGGAATTAAACAATAATTTATGATATCACTTGGTAATTAATAACAAAAGATTAAGATTACATTTGAGCCTTTTTCTTCGACTCATGGGATATGCAAACAAATTTAGTGGGTGGATTGCCTTGTAGTTTTTCATTAATCAATACCTACTCCCTTATCTATCAAGTTGTGGTTAGTATGGGGCATGCACATTTCCTGGAGGTACAGGATCATACTATGGAAAGGTAACATGGTAATTGTGTCTAGTACAAGTGGGTGAGGAATGCAAGTATAAGCCTTTAGAACTTTGTATTGGCCATTTCTTAGGTAGGCATACTATATAAACTTTTGTAGCCTCCACAGCGGAGGTATTCAAAGTGGGGTGGGTGACATATTCTAGTACAAGCTCGCTTGATGAACTTTGACCTCATGTAGTGGATGTTTTATCCCATTGTTTGTTATCCTTTATAGTAGGTGAAGTTAATGTATCATGAATATGGTGTCCTCACAGAAAGTCCCATTTGATGTTTCTTGACCCTATATGGTGGGTAAAGTATACCATTGTGTGTGTATGTTGCCATGAATTTTGTATATGGTGGAGATCTAGGTGTGGTTGAATGGACAATGTTAATAACTTGAAAATATGTGATGAAAGAAGGAAGATTTATAATATGGATTCTACCATGTGATTCTAATGCATAATATATATAACTATTCTTCCATGATATCTAAGCCAATATGCCTTATTATGTTGCTATCATGAGCGTGAGTGTTATATAATATTAGTATGATTATCACCATGGTAATATGTGAATTTATGTGCAGCATGACCCCTTAGAATGTTTTAAGAGCACTTCACAGCTTTAATACAATAGTTTTGTGGCCACTATGATGATCCAACATCTGGTTTAGTGAGGAAATAACAATTTTCTTGGCTTTGATTATTAGCTGGAAATTATTTGTTGTTGATAAATAAATTACTATTTAGTTAAGAGTTAGGATAACTAGTTGGATGTTATAACACCCACATTTTTCACTACTAAAAATTTTCATTTTAATGTATTGCGGAAGTGGAAAAATACAAAAGACACCTAGGAAGAAAGAGGTACTACCAAAATACCTAACCTAGGATACACATCAGCCGCCCGTCTCATATTAGATACAAGAATGAAAAACCATAACAATAAAAAACTAAAGTGGAGTGCGCAAGTTCAAGATATATGGGTATTTAAAGAAAATTTTTACACAACAGGACCATGACAGTCCCCAACATAATCAAGTATATAAAGGTAGATTAATTTCTAAAACTAGGCTATTATTTTATAAAATAAAGGTATGGCATTGCTTGAAAACCTTGGTGCATTGTGGAACGCGCAGAAGTCTCTAGATGTCCATGCTCACAAGCCTCCAACTGAAAATAAGGTAGGCCCACTACTTACCATCCCCAAAAATCTACATATGGAAATGAGCAAGTGACCTAACAAATAGGCACATCAATATGTTACCTAATGAGAAAGCCAAGTTACTTCCTCAATAGTAGTCACAAACATATTGAACATATTATGAGAGTCATACTTAACATGAGTCATGCCGATGTCATATAATTAGATGTACCTACTTTATCATGGTCACGTAATGCATAAAAATGTAATACAATGCACAACTCAGGAAATTCATGGCCCATCATACTTGACTTCATAAAACAACATCATAGATAGTCACATACAAATAATGAGTAGGTTATTCAACAAAAAACTAGGGTTTCTACCATCTATTCACTTTTTTCTCATTGGATTTATTTTCTAACTTGCATAATCCATTAGTTCATTCATTTATAGTCATCATTTATCTTTCCCATTCCTTCTCTTTTATTTTTCCATTACGTCCACATCCTTATTTTATTATCAAAATAATTATTCAAATTCGTTTTCAATACTCATCTAAGTTATTACTCAATTACTCATTCTTATTATCATCAAAGTATTCATTCCAACTTTTATCACTATCACTAAGAAATGGATTGTGCACCACCCCCTTGGTCTAACACGCCATGGAAGCCTATCTAAACAAAGGGACATAAATATGTAGGCTAAAGCAAAGTAACAACCATAGGACATAAGTCTAGGGTGAAGCTAAACAAAAATGGACATAAGTCTAACCTAAAGCCAAAATCAACCAAGGTACCCAAACCCTTTAGGATTCATACCCTCTAGTAAATCATCACATCTAGAGTAGGTAAGGCACGGGGATCTACTGGGTAGACTAACCATTAGTAGCTAATCAAAGATTAGGTAACCCAGACCCATACACAAATCAATTGTCTTTTACTTTATGTGATTAGTACAATATTCTTGAGGTTACATGATCAGAAAAGGCCCATACAATAAGCAGGTAAGACATTCAGATACTTCTTGCATGTTGACTGATGGAAACCTATTAGGGTTTCACAAAAGGATCGAGAAATTAATCGAGCGCAAAGTTCGATTCGTCGGTTCAGCCTAAGGAAAACTCCAATGGAAGATCCAAAGATTCAGAGGCACAGTTTTTACAACGGCAACTGAAAATCGAAGAAAGAATGATCAAGATCAATCAAGGTAAGCGAGTGCAGACACAGAGAAGAAGAGCGAGTGAGAGGTTCGCCGAGAGAGAGAGAGACAAGTCGCGAGAAAGATCGAGAGAAAACTCAACCAATGTATTATGTCAAAAATTATGTACGTATTACACGTTATATGGCCTATTTATACCAGCATCACAGACCGTATAACAGAGCGTATAAAATACCCGCACAATACAGCCCAGACAACACACAACCCAATCGAAACGGAAAGGAAGGGTCGACAAGTCTTGGGCCGTAGAAATAGGTTCGACCAGCCCAAAGATTACAACAATAGAACTCCCCCAAATACAAGGTAAGTTTAGGACAATAATTCCCATCAGCTAACTATTTTAGCTAATCATGGTTATTAAGGATTGATTAATCCACAATCCAACTAGTCCATAATTAAGGACCAGGTGGCGGATTATACAATCGACCTAATTTCCATTAGCCAATTCAACCGGCGAATGCATCATATGGGATTACAATTAATTAACAAAAATTACATAATCTGCACACTCCAATTACATAATATGCACATTCCAGCAGCTGCATCAAAAGATCCATAGAATCCATATGCTACATCGCACTCCTATTTATCCACCAAATAAGACAAACAATTGTAAGTAAATAATTCACAGCAATTATCAAAGTTAATTAAGTATAAATTTTTAAGATTCATATCATTCCCCTCTTCTTGAAAAGGTTTCGCCTCTGAAACCTGAATAAGTCCCAGAAATGGACTAAGATCAGCCATATTAAAAATGTTGCTCACATTCCCAAATTTAACAGGTAAATCAATCTTATAAGCATTATCATTAATTTTCTCTAACACATAAATGGTCCATCTCCTCTAGAACCCAATTTTGACTTTCTAAAATTTGGAAATCTTTCCTTTCTAAGGTGTACCCAAACTAAGTCACCAGGTTTAAAAATCATTCTTCTCCTTCTTTTATTAGCATGTTCAGCCATCTGTTGCACTCTTTTATTGATCTGTTGACTTACAGATTCATGTAACCTTTTCATATTATCAGCTCTAGATTCAGCATCAAAATTTTGCAATTCAGCATGAGGTAAAGGACTTAAATCTAAAGGAGTTAAGGGATTAAAACCATACACAATCTCAAATGGAGTTTTATTAGTTGTAGAATGCAAAGTCCTATTATAAGCAAATTCCACCTGAGGTAAGACATATTCCCATTGTTTAAGATTCTTTCCAAGGACTGCCCTTAATATGTTTCCTAATGATCTATTTACTACCTCAGTTTGTTCATCAGTTTGAGGGTGACAAGCTGTAGAAAACAATAATTTAGTCCCTAATTTCCCCCACAAAACTTTCCAGAAATGACTTAAAAACTTAACATCTCTATCTGAAACTATAGTCTTAGGAATGCCATGTAATTTAACCACATTAGAAAAAAATAATTCAGCCACAGCCACAGTATCATTTGTTTTATTACAAGGTATAAAATGAGCCATTTTACTGAACCTATCTACTACAACGATTATTGAATCCTTAGCTTTATTAGTCCTAGGTAATCCTAAAATAAAATCCAAAGAAACATCAACCCAAGGGTGGTTAGAGACAGGTAAGGGAGTATATAAACCAAATGGTTTTGAAGTAGTTTTTGCCTGCCTACAAGCAATACAATTGACACAATATTTTAAAACATCCTTTTTCATGTGTGGCCAGTAAAAATGATCAGTTAAAACATCTAAAGTTTTCTGAGATCCTAGATGTGCCATTAACCCACCACTATGAGCTTCTTGAATTAATAAACCTCTATAAGAACATGCAGGAATACATAACCTATTTTCCCTAAACAAATAACCTTCATTAATAAAGTACTTTCCTTGTGTAGAAACTTCACACTTTTTATAAATTTCTCTAAAATCAAGATCTTCTAAGTACAATAGTTTAATACTAGAAAAACCTAACAAAGTAGTATCAGCAACATTTAATAAAGCATATCTCCTAGATAAGGCATCTGCAACTATATTATCATTACCTTTCTTATACTTAATCATAAAAGGAAAACTCTCAATAAATTCTATCCATCTACCTTGTCTTCTATTTAACTTTGATTGACTTTTTAAATACTTAATAGCTTCTTGATCAGTATTAATTACAAATTCTCTATGCCACAAGTAATGTTGCCAAACTTCCAAAGCCCTTACTAAAGCATACATTTCCTTTTCATAAGTAGAATAATTCAAGGTACTACCATTCAACTTCTCACTAAAATAAGCGATTGGCTTGCCCTCTTGAGAAAGTACAGCCCCTATTCCTAACCCTGAAGCATCACAATCTAATTCAAACATCTTTTCAAAGTCAGGAAGACTCAACACAGGTGCTTGGGTTAATTTAGTCTTAAGTGTTTCAAAAGATTTTTGTTGTTCTAAACCCCAACTAAACCCATTATCCTTCTTTGTTATGGCAGTCAAGGGAGCAGCTATAGTATTGAAATTCCTAACAAATCTTCTGTAGAAAGAACACAACCCATGAAAACTTCTTACTTCAGTCACACTCTTTGGCACAGGCCATTCTTGAATAGCTTTAATCTTAACTTCATCTAATGATATACCATCTTTTCCTACAACAAATCCTAAGAAAACCACACTTTCCAGACAAAATCTAGACTTAGTTAAATTAGCATAAAGCTGTTCTGTCTTAAACACATTCAAAATAATCCTTAAGTGTCTCAAGTGTTCCTCTAAAGACTTACTATATATAAGTATGTCATCAAAATAAACAACCACAAATTTTCCAATAAATTCCCTCAGAACATAGTTCATAAGTCTCATAAAAGTACTAGGAGCATTTGACAACCCAAAAGGCATCACTAACCATTCATATAATCCAAAATTAGTCTTAAAAGTTGTCTTCCATTCATCTCCTGGTTTCATTCTAATTTGATGGTACCCACTTTTTAAATCTATTTTTGAAAATATAACAGCACCATGCAATTGATCCAACATTTCATCAAGCCTAGAGATAGGATAGCTATACTTTATAGTTATTTTATTTACTGCCCTGCTATCCACACACATCCTCCAACTACCATCCTTTTTAGGCACTAATAACACTGGTACTGCACAAGGACTCATAGATTCCTTAATATATCCTTTACTTAACAATTCAGAAACCTGTCTTTTTAGTTCCTTAACCTCCTTAGGATTAGCCCTATAAACAGGTCTGTTTGATATAACAGCTCTTGGAATAAAATCTATTTGATGTTATATTCCCCTTAATGGAGGTAATCCACTAGGAATGTCCTCAGGAAACTACTCACTATATTCTTCCAATAATTGTTTCACTATACTAGGTATTTCTCCACTTATTCCTAGCTGACACTCATAACAGTCCTTATAAACCATTAAATACACATTAGCATTTCTTTTCATTGCCTTCCCTACATCCTTAATTTTAGCATAAAACCCAGAAGTTCCGTTCATGTCCTTTGAACTAATATCATTCTCCAAACTAGGTTTAGATAACTCCTTATAATCAGATTTAATTTTAATTTGATCCTCAAATATTTCTTTTGGAGTCATAGGTGCTAAGATAATCTTCCTATCATCCTTCTATACTGTATACCTATTTTTATAACCATCATGTATTACCCTCCTATCATATTGCCAAGGTCTACCTAACAACAAGTGAGCAGCATGCATAGGAACTATGTCATATAAAACAGAATCTTCATATTTTCCTAATTCTAAATTTACTAAAACTTGTTGACTAACTTTGACATCTCCCAACTCATTAAGCCATTTCAATCTATATGGTTTTGGATGTTTAGTAGTTGATAAACCCAATTTAGACACTAACAGAGTAATAGCAGCATTAATACAACTACCACTATCTATGGCCATGTTAAAGCATTTATCATCAATTAAACATCTGTTATGAAATATATTTTCTCTCTGTATAGCATTAGAATCAGGTAATTTATTACTATTTAAAGCCCTACGTACTACAAAAAGATCCCTACTCACTAGAAATTCTATTTCTTCCTCTATATCACTTTCATCTTCTCTGACTACACTAACCTCTTCATCTTCTTCTTCAAATTCCGATTCTATGTCTTCAGATTCTCTAATTAAAATGTTTCTCTTATTTGGACACTCAGAAGCTATATGTCCTAATCCTCCACATCTAAAACATTTAATATCCCTAGTTCTGTTTGATCCATTCATAGGGTTTGTCATCAAATTCTTACCCTTTTCAAACTTATGCCCTACCTTAACTTCATTGTTTCTACCTTTAGATTCAACCTTACTAGTATTCTTCCAGTTTCCAGAAGTAGTTCCTCCAAAGTTTCTCCTTACTGTGTTCTTAAACCCAATCCCAGGGGGTTTATATTGCCTAGACTTTCTTAATTGAATCTCTATCTTAGTAGCTATATTTACCATCTCATTTAAAGTCCCACAAGGATACAATTCTACTTTATCAGCTATCTCTGAATTTAATCCACTCAGAAACCTAGCCATGGTAGCATCATCATCCTCAATAACTCCTATCTTAATAATCAAAACCTCTAATTCCTTATAATAATCATCCACTGTCCTCACTCCTTGACTAATTGTTTGTAATCTCTTATGTAATTCCCTATAATAGTAACTTGGCACAAACCTCTTTCTCATTAACGTTTTAAATTCTGCCCAAGTCTGTATAGGTGGTTCCCCACACCTACGTCTAGTTAACACTAAATTATGATACCAAGAGGACGCATACTCAGTAAATTCTACTACAGCTACCTTAATTTTCTTTTCCTCAGAATAATTATGACATTCAAATACTAGTTCTATTTTCCTTTTCCACTCAAAATAATAATCAGGGTCATTCCTGCCATTAAACCTAGGTATACTAAGCTTAAGATTATTTAAATTCCTATCAATGAACTCTAATTCCCTATCTTGCCTATTGTTCTGCCTAGGTATCCTATCACTATTATTAGATACTTGGTCTTCCAGCTCTTCTAGATTAGCTATGGGTGGAATTATAATCCTAGGATCCATGGGAGCCCTTCCTAATACTCCTGCTTGGTTAGTTTCAACTCTATTATGTTGTAATTCATTAATTCTTATTTCCTGTTCTCCTAATCTTTGTTCTAAATTAGCAGATAAAACAGCAAATTGAGCAGTCATTTGTTCTTGAAAAGTCCTAAGAGTTTCTAATAGGTCATTACTGGAAACAGATTGATTAACAGACTGTCCATTGTTAGACATGATGAAATTCTTTGACTTAAACAACTAACACAGCAGCAATTAATTAACAGAATCAATTTACTTAACAACTTCAGTCAAACAGAACACACAGACTAATTACAAGAAGTGTCACAGTATCAATGATTAACAGAAATAGCAATAGTATAGTTTACTCAGACTTATCCAAGCCACTAATAATTCGAAAAAATTGAATAAGTGAAAGGGAACGATATTACTGCGACTGCTTAAGCAAATAATCCACTTATTTAGGGGACCCCTCTTCTTGGAGGTCTTACCCTTTTCTCGAAACCAAGGGTTCGCTGGTTATTTCACATGAGTACTTAGTAACGCACAAGTAATATTGCGAAGAAATTGGAAATTAATTATAGCAGACAGTAGTATTTAACAAGAAATATTACGAATCGAGGTTACCAACAACAATTTGTCGCAAAGTCAGTAAAGATTCAAATTCTTGAACAAACCCTAGGTCGATTAGGGTTACTTTTGGGAACTTTGAAACAGCGGACAAAATTACTTCAATCGCCGGTTCCAGAACGACGGAAATCAAAACAACCTTCGTTGTTGCAAACCCTAAAATTTCACACCTCAAAGTAGGGTTAGCGAAAATACAAATATCGACTCAAAATTGAGAAAAAAAACTTAGCAGTAACAAAGAAACTACGAGCACTCGAATAATCGAGGCTCTGATACCAAATGATGGAAACCTGTTAGGGTTTCACGAAAGGATCGAGAAATTAATTGAGCGCAAAGTTTGATTCGCTAGTTCAGCCTAAGGAAAACTCTAAAGGAAGATCCAAAGATTCAGAGGCACAGTTTTTACAACGGCAACTGAAAATCGAAGAAAGAATGATCAAGATCGATCAAGGTAAGCAAGTCGCGAGAAAGATCGAGAGAAAACTCAGCCAATGTATTATGTCAAAAATTATGTACGTATTACACGTTATATGGCCTATTTATACCAGCATCACAGACCATATAACATAGCATATAAAATACCCGCACAATACAGCCCAGACAACACACAGCCCAATCGAAACGGAAAGGAAGGGTCGACAAGTCTTGGGCCGCAGAAATAGGTTTGACCAGCCCAAAGATTACAACAATAGAACTCCCCCAAATACAAGTTAAGTTTAGGACAATAATTCCCATCAGCTAACTATTTTAGCTAATCATGGTTATTAAGGATTGATTAATCCACAATCCAACTAGTCCATAATTAAGGACCGGGTGGCAGATTATACAACCGACCTAATTTCCATTAGCCAATTTGACCGGCGAATGCATCATATAGGATTACAATTAATTAACAAAAATTACATAATCTGCACACTCCAATTACATAATCTGCACATTCCAGCAGCTGCATCCAAAGATCCATAGAATCCATATGTTGCATCACACTCCTATTTATCCACCAAATAAGACAAACAATTGTGAGTAAATAATTCATAGCAATTATCAAAGTTAATTAAGTATAATTTTTTAAGATTCATATCATTGACCCTTTCCATCTCGTATAATGTGTAGGATTTTCATTAATGCTTACTTAATGTTATACAATTCCATTATATTAATCTATTTATTACAAAGTCTGTATTTCATCATCCCTTTTAAAGAAATCAAAATTTGTCTTAGGTTTACCCATTAAGACCTTGCGAACACCCATTGAGTATGTCATGAGTCATGGTTCATTTAATCCATCTATTATGTTGTTGATCCATGTTAACATTTGTATATTACTCATTTAATAGTCATATAATAGTGTTAAGCACAATATCAAGGCATATTAAAGTGAGAAATCAAACTCATACAAACTAGTTGAATTAGTCGATCAGTTGTACGAACCAATTAATCGATTGGACAAACAAGGTGATTTGTTCAGGCCAACTAGTCATTTGGTTTGGCTTGGCCAACCTAGGGTTTCATAAAATATTCAATTGGTTTATGTAAATTAGTTTGAATGTATGTTAAATTTGCGTACTTTGTCAAAGATAGGATAACCTCTCTTTTAAGGCTAAAATGGTGATTGTAGAGAGGTGCAGGTCGATTTAGTCTAGGAGTGTCAAAAACGAGAGAGGAAATAGAAAGTCTCTGTGGGAGGAAGCTCCTAACTAAGCAGAATCTATTTTGAAATCAAAGTTCTAAAAGTGTACAGAGGAAAGAGGTGGAAAAAGATAAAGTCAAGGTCATTTTTCCCTCAATTCTCTAAATCAAACTTCTTAGATCATTTTGAAGCAATATTTCAGGCCAAATTCATCATAAAAAGGCTAAGAATATTTAAGAACAATTTGGAATAGGTTTAATAAGGTTCCATTTTGGTATAAGAATATTTTAAAAAAATTGAGATCCAAAAATATACTCAGCTCAACAAACCAAGTAATTAGTTTAGCCTACCAATCGACTGTTCTACCAACCAATTGATAAGTCTTGTCAAGAGAAAACCTTTAGCTAAAAAAATTGTTAACCAGTTCATAGAATCAGTTGATTAGTCCACATGAAATATTGTTTAAGTTATTTTTCCCACCTTATTCAAATCAAAACTTACCTTAAATCTAATCATAGTTCCAAATCAATATCGAATTATATTAAATCATATTAAACGCCACAATTTTTCATTTAATAAAATTCAAAAAAAATATGGGGTATTACAACACTACCCCTTTTTGAGGTTGCATCCCTAAAGCCTATTAACAATATAATCACATCCTTTAATACATAGCAAGTCACAAGTTATGATCAATACAACAGATCAAATGGGTCACTACCCCTTAAAGAAAATGGTTGCACTAAGGAAACACACTAAGAGAATAACTCTTGTTACTTACTTCAAATCGCCTTCTAAGACACCCAAGTAGCCTCTTGAGCACCATGTCGTAACCAAATGAACTTTACTAGCAGATTAGTCTTGGTATGCATCCCTTTTATCTTCATATCCAGAATGCTCATTAGTCGCTCTTTATAAGTTAAGAAATCATCGAGCTCTAATGACTCTAAATGCGAGTTTTGTCCCTAGTAATATGTCTATAGTAAACTCAACCTCTTGAATGGGTACCATTCTTGAAATATCCTCAATGAATATGTGAGGATACTTGTAGACAATTAAAATATACTCTCATAGCATCTCAACCCCTTTGATATCTTAAACAGTACATAAGAATAATAGATACATGATCATCATAGTGGTGTTATATTCACCCTTCCAATACGAGATCCTAACAACCGTTTGTCCCAATAAGACCACATGTTCTTGTGTGCAATCAATCAACTCTTAGTACTTCCCCCACATGTCCATTTTGATTATTACATCAAAGTCACACCATTCAAGATCCATAAGTGCTATGGGAAATTCTAACCCCCAACTATCATAGCCACCCCTTTATAGAACCTAGAGCATGCAATCATATCCCCAAATATCATAGCCACCCCTTTATAGAACCTAGATCATGCAATCCGATCCCCCAAGAATAATAAAATATTAATCGAAATCTATTAAAAGAAGATAAACCAACTCTAACTAGGAGTGCTAATGACACAAAAGAGTAGGATGCACCTAAGTTAAATAATATACATGTTGAAAAAGTAGAGACAGTAAGTATATCAGTCACTACAACAGTCTGACATTACACCTCTAATTAGCTAATCACAATTAGGCATCATGCTAAATGATCTCCCATGGCACATATTGATCCATGCTTATGTGGAAAGGTGCAAGGCTTCTGACCTCTACAATTGGCAACACTTGTTGGTGACTAAGGAACTTGCAAAATTTGTGTTTGCTAGTGTTCCATTGATCTAGTACTTTAAGCTTGTGTTTAAAATCTTTAAACACTGCCACCTCTAATATGACACTCATAAACTCTGTGCCCACCATGCTACATCAATGAAAGTTACTTTCATACCTCTACAATATATTTCTAGGTGACATGCTTAGCAACACTTACAGTGGTAGTGCCTCTCCTCGACACATCCTTTAGACTAACATCCCAATCGGTGCATTAAACCCATACTTCTGCCATACTTAGGAGGCATGCATCCTTTTAAATAATCCTTCTTCCTATCATTAAAATACTAATGACCTTAGAACTTTCTTTTTCCCCCAAACTTGGCACTCCAGGCTTTGATGACTCGAAAAGCCTCGAAAGGCTACTTATACATTTGCACAATTCGTTATAGAGTAACTCCCACTAACAAATATAGGTATATGATACATGTGTTGATCATTAAATAGTGAATTTGCATCACCTATTGAGCCTCTACCTCCTAAGCAAACTAGACCCACCCATGAATATCATATAATACTTCTCGATCAACATGCCTCCCTGTTAAAGTGCCATGAACTCGTCATACTTCTTTATATGGAGATGAGTGGGATAAAATTAATTACGAATGCCTTAAGGAATGGTCCCAAGCGCAAAGACTCTCCCCCTCTACATTCGTGGTGTAACACCCTGAGTCCTTGGGTTTATCCATTAAGGCCTTTCCAACACCCAGTGAGTATGTAATGAATATCCCCCTCCACATAAGGGCTACCTTGGAGTGCTTTTGGATTGATTGTCTGACCCCACAGATTAACATAAGTCCTTTTAGCATGCTTTATCCTCACTCACGTGATTCCAGAGAAATTTTTAGAAAGTTTCCAAAACGTCCCCAGAGGGACGCCCATCCTAAAAATTGCTCCATGGCCAGCATGCTTAACTGTGGAGTTTTTATGATGGAATCACAAAAAGGATGGTATATCAAGTTGATATAAGTAGCCAAATCAATCCTTATAACACTCCGCTCAATTTGAGATATTACACGTGGCTCCTCTACCAATTGTGTGTTCTTCCCCTCAAGTAGTACACTACCACATCAACCCTCCTATTAGTAAGGCAACCATATTTGGTGAAAGTATTCTCCATGTCTCTAACGCATCTCTCCATAATATCATGGTCCTTTTGATCCTTAGAAATTGGGAAGTGATGATTCCTAGCCCTCCTCACCCAACCTTAAGGAACTAGTGCAGGTACGGTCCTGGCGGTGGTTATGGTTGTGGTGCTCAAATTTGGCTTCCATGTAAGCACCTATAATCTCCATGAATGCCTTGATATGGTCATAATAGCGATTAAGGGCCATCAATTCTTAAAGACTGGGAGTAATTAGAACAACCAATTTATTGAGTACTAAGACTCGTATAATAAATCAACATAAAGGCTATCTATAGTACATTCCCAACCCACTCTCACTGAGGGACATTTTAGGTTTAGAAACACTTGAAATTATAGTTAAATACTCAAATAGTAGGGAAATCATTTAAAACATCATATAGTATTATCCAAATGCATCAAGAGTGAAAAGGATTTCAAAACAAAGCTCTGATACCAACCTATAACAACCCCATTTCTTACCTCTAGAAAACATTATTTTAATGAGTTGTAGAATTAGAAAAATACCAAATGCGCTTAAGAAAAATAGGGTGATACTATTGTACCTAAAATAGGATAGACATCAACCAACTATCCCACATTAGATACAAGATTGAAAAACCACACCAACAAAAAACTATAGTGGGTTGTACAAGAACAAAATATATAGTATTTAATGATCATGTTTACATAATTGGACTATGACAGTCCCTAACATAATCAAATACAGGAAGAGAGATTAATTTTAAATAAAGAGATATCACAATAGAAAATAAGTGTAGGGTGTGGCCCTAAAACCTAAGTTCATCGTAGATAGCATAGAATTCTCTAAATATCCATCTTGTCAAGCCTCAAGCTAAATATGAGTTAGTTCTACTATTGGTAAGACCCATAAACCTACAAATGGTACTATGCTCGTGAAAATAAATAGGTGATCAAAAAAATGGATGCATCACTATGCTATATACTGCGTAAACTAAGTTACCTCCTCAATGATAATCACAAGCATATAAGGTCCACAACATATTGCTAGATTCATGCTTAACATGTGTCATGACGATGCCGTATAGTTAGATGTACCTACTCTATCATGGTCAAGTAATGCATTAGAAGTAATACCATGCACAACTCAGGTGATTAAAGGTGCATCATACTTGTCTTTATAATACAAAATCATAGATAGTAAAATACAAATACTAAGAAGGTTATTCAAATCACATTTAGGGTCTCTACTTGCAATTCACATGGTTTCTTATTAGATTTATTTTCCAACTTACATAATCCATTGCATCATTCATTTATAATCATTATTTATCTTTCCTATTCCTTCTCTTTTATTTTTCCATCATGTCCTTATCCTTATTCTATTCTCATCCATAAACTTAATAAAACTCTTATCCAACACTTATCCAAGTTATTATTCAATTACTCATTCCATTTATTATCGAAGTATCAACTTTTATCACTATCATTGAATTATGGACTGTGCACCACCTCATGGTCTCACATACCATAGAAGCCTATCCAAATAAAGAGATATGATTTCTAAGCTAAAGCTAAGTAACCACTAATGGATATAAATTGGAACCGAAGCCAAAATAACAAAACGACATAATTCTAGGCCAATGCCAAAAACCACTAAGGTAACCAAAATTTTTAGTGTAAATATGTAACACCCCCAAAATTCACTACTGAAAAATTTCGTTAATTAAAAAGGAAATTAGCGGAAGAAAATTAATAAACCATGAACTTTGGGAGTATTACCGCCACACTTAGTACCAGACCGGTTCACTCATACCGTTCCAATACCAAGTGCTAAGGCAAAGAAAATTGAAATACAATTTGAAAGAAATTCAACATACATAAATTAGAGTAGCTCATCAAATCGTTTACACGAATAACATCTACCAATGATGGTTACTTAAACAGCATTAGCATTAAAACCAGGAGTTTAAAAGAGAAAGAGAAAACCCTAACGATACCGGATAACTCCTTACTCTCTTTCCTGTAGCCCACTTGAGTAGCACCTGAAAAGACCTGCAAGGGCACTGCCCATTGAATAGGCAGGGGCCCCACAAAGGGAATCCCTTCAGTACTACGGTACTAAGTAACCCTTTAATACCACACTTAAAGACATGCCTACAATGCAACACATAGTGTAACTATATACATATGTAATAAGAGGTGCACACATAACAATCATATAAATAACAAGTTATAAGTCACAATCGATACCTCTGGGCCTTAAGCCATGTCATAGTGTAAAACCAATACATTCGGGCCTTAAGCCATTATTCTGCCATCATTCAATAAATCTCATATTTTATATCCATGTGAGTGCGAGAACCCCACTATTATAGCTGGTGGATCTGTCACTTATAGGGCAGAACACACCTAACCACTATTCTATGCCGGTGGATCGGTCTCCAAGGCAAAACGCTCCTGGCCACTATTATTTGCCAGTGGACCGATATGGCCCTGAGTCACATGGTGTTCCACTATAAGTGATTAGTATTTTTCCATGACTTTATTCACATACATAACTGGTTTTATTGAGCTCGCGACCCCCACTATTTTAGCCGGTGGACCGGAATATATATAAAATCATCATCCAGGGCACAACGCTCCTGGGCCACTATTATATCCGGTGGACTGGTACTCAATGTCACTTTCCAGGGCAACACGCTCCAGGGCCCCTATTATATCCGGTGGATCGGTACTCATAATCATAAGTCATCTGGGCCCAGCCCATTAATATTTCACTTTCGTAATTAGTATCTTTCCTTTCCTTAATCAACACAACAATCATATTTATTTGCCTCGGACGGGAAATCAATAACCCGGGACACAAAGGTACACCTGTCGTACCGGTGCACATAAGCTACTCAGTACCCTTCAACCACGAACCCAAGGATACAAAGGTACCCTGGTCGTACTGGTGCATAAAGCTACTCAGTACCCTACCGACAAGGACACCTAATCCATAAGTATGCATACACCCTAACTAGGTCTGTAGAGCTAGAAAGAGTAAGATATAGGGTCTGGTTGGGGCACAAAGGTACACCAGCAAATACCAGAATAATCTTGGACTAAACCACGTCCTTAAGGTAGCGACCCCTAAGGAGTCACCATTCCCGATCTCGAGGTCTTTCACTTTAAGTATTAGTGTATTAATTAAGGTGATCACCAAAAGCACAATAATCAAATACTTATTTACTTTCAATCGTTCTGATATCATTAGTCGTTTCTTATTCAGGCGATTATCCAAGATAATACAGAGAAATCATTAAGGCCATACTAATAATCAAATACTTTTACTTGGCTAATCAGCATTATTTACATCATATCAAGAAATTCCACAGTCACAACGACATGTTAGGTACAATTTACTTATTTACCCCTTACTTATATAATTGCTAAGTTATTCGTTCCTTACTTGATAAATTACCATATTACCCTTTAGGTTGCATAATTACCAAATTGCCCTTTATCCGGTTTAGGTTACCAAGTTATCCCCTACACTTTTTAGATCACCATTCACCCCTCATAATTGCTACACTTAACATATGTCCCATTTGGTTGGTTAGGTTACTCTTTTGCCCTTTTATTTTATTATAATTAACAACTTGCCCTTCAATTGGATAAATTACTAAATTACCCCTCTTTGCTATTATGATTACCAATTTCCCCCTTTAGTAGGTTAAATAATTAATAAGTCACCCTTTAGTCAATTAATTACCAAATTGCCCTTCTCCATTATCATAATTACCGAATTGCCCCTTAGTTGGTTAAATTGTCAAATTACCCTTTTCCATTGTCATAATTATCATTCTACCCTTCTCAACTATTATAATTACCATTTTACCCCTTTTCAAATATTATAATCCCAAATTACCCTTCTTCATAATTACAATTATTAATTTACCCTTCTTCATAATTATAATTACCAATTTACCCTTCTCCATATTTATAATTATTAATTTACCCTTCTCCATTCTTATAATTACTATATTGCCCTTCTCCATTATTAAAATTACCATAACGCCCTTTTATTGATTAATTTACAAAATTACCCTTCTATAATTATAACTTAATTACCAAATTATCCTTCGCCATTATCATAATTACCAGGTTACCCCTTACTCCCAAGTTTACCATAACGTCCTTTTATTTACAAAATTACTCTTCTACCCCTTACTCCCAAATTACCACAATACCCTTTTATTTATAAAATTACCATAACACTCCTTTTTCTTTACAAATTGCTATTTTACCCTTTTACATCCAAATTTACCATCTTTATCTTTCCTTATAAAATTACCATTTTTCCTTTCTTTTCCAAAATTACCATATTACCCCTTTACTCCCAAAATTACCATAATACCCCTTACTTATAAAATTACCACTTCACCATTCACTTATAAAATTACCACATTACCATTTACTTATGAAATTACTATTTTGCCCATCTATCTTCAAAATTACCATAATACCCCTAACTTCCATAATTACCACAATACCCCTTCTTACTCGTAAAAATACCATAATACCCCTAACTTCCATAATTACCACAATACCCCTTTTTACTTGTAAAATTACCATATTACCCCTAACTTCCATAATTACCACAATACCCCTTTTTACTTGTAAAATTACCATATTGCCCTTTTCCTTCAAAATTACCATAATACCCTTTTACTTATAAGATTACTGTTTTACCCCTTTCTTTCAAAATTACCAAAATACTCCTTTACTACAAAATTTCCAAAATACCCTTTTCACTTATAAAATTTCCACTTAACCCCTTTATTACACCACTTTTATGAATTTACCACCAATACATAAAATACCAATATTAGCACTTCATTCTTATCATTAGCAACTACATATATTAGATCACATACTTCATAAGCATATCACTAAAATACCCTTAGACAATAATATTATTCATACATTAGCAACATAATACATCATAGACAAACATTTAACATTTCCATCAATAATCAAACTCCTTCCTTAATTATCATACCTACACATGGCACAAAGGCTATCATACTTTTCCTTTTTTTTTCATTCAATATAGACAACCATCTATATATCATGCTAGGCACACAAAATATGCATAAAATCATACCAAAATCCCTAATGTGCTAGCATACGTTTTTCCATGTATTTAAGTGAGGATTAACGATTACCTTAATCCCGAAAAAATCAAACCTTACTGGTTCCCGGTTAAGGATTCAAGGCTTAATTAGCAACTCAATACCTAAAAATAATATCAATAATTATTAGGTTAGAAGTAAGAAATTAAAAGGATAACACTTTATAAAAATATTTATTTAATAAAATTTAATTAATTATTAATATACCTCAAAATTTAACCAAATAAATTCCAAAACAAAAGGGGGAGCTCACGCTGCATGAACAGCGTGAGTCTTATGCAAAATGAGGGGAGAAAAGGGCTCGAAGAGGGTGACATAGAAGGGAGGAGAGGTGGCTCGGTTTAGTGACTTTAGGCTAGAAAAAGAGATAGATGGGGGAGGTTTCAAGGCAAGGGAATGGTGCAGGAGTGAAGAGGGGATGTAGGTGGTGGCTAAGGGTGGTTTCACGGCGGCATAGAGCGGCGGAGACGGCGGCATAGAGCGACGGAGACGGCGGCGACAGCGGCGACGAGACAGCGAAGTTGGCTGCCGAGGTGGAGGGGCTGAGAAAGAAGGAAAAGGGGAGGGGAAAATGAAGGGTTAAGGGGGCTGTTTTCGGGAAAGTAAGGTATGGGGGTGGTAGAGGGGGTTGCAGGGTGTCGAACGGTGGGTTGGGTGGCGGCAGAGGTGGCCGGACGGCGGCAAACGGGGTGGTTGTAGGTGGCTCGGCGAAGGGGTGGTAGCAAGAGGAGGCGCAGAGGCTGGTTGCGGTGGTTGGAACGGTAGTTGGCAGCGGCGTGGAGAGAAAACAGGAAAAAAATGGGGAAGAAGGAAGGAGAGAAGAGGGAGCTCGGGGAAGGAGAAGGGCTCAAAAATATGGGGAATGAAGGGTTGGAGAGATGAAAAAAAAATAAGAGGGAGAAGAGAGGGGGCAGGTGGCTGGCCGGCGAGCGTACGCAAGTGGCAGGTGGTGGTCGGTTGGTAGGGGAAAGGGAGGGAAGAAGAAGGAAAGGGAGAGAGGCACGCGGGCTATGGTACAGGAGCCTGTTTGGCTCGAAAAAGGAAAGAAAATGACGGGGGAGGGAAGAGAGAGGGCAGGCCGGACGATGTTGGTGGCTGTCGGCGGCAAGAGCTACAAGTTCCAGCCGTTGCAGTCGGGATCGGGGGAGGAAGATGAGTGACAGGTTGGACCGGCGATCCAGGGAGGAAAAAGAAAAAGAGAGGGGGCGGTTCGGGCGAAGAAGGCAGGACGGGCGGCTTGGGATGCACGAAACAGGGAGAGGGAAGGGAGTGATGGGTCGAGGCCGAGTGCGTAAGGGGGGGAAATGTAGACGGGTAGCCTAGCGGCCTAAAGCCAAAAAGAAGGATAAAAAAAAAAGAAATAGGGGAAAGGGGAAAGAAAAGAAAAAGTAGGAAAAAGGAAAGTAGAAAAATGGAAAATTTAAAAATAATTAAATTTATAAATTAATAGGATGTAATATTTTTGATAATAAGTTTATTTAATAATTTAATTTAATATAATTAAATATGTGGGCTTAAAAAGGATAATTATAGTAAAATACTAGTTTGGAAATTTATTTAAATAAAATAATATGATAAATAGCAAAATATTTATTTTTAATTTATTAAATACTCTTATCCAAAGTTACATACTCTAAAATCCATAAAATAATTAAAATAAATAATTTTAAAAGCAAATTTTATTTCAAATAAAAGTTATTTATTAAAATATAGGTTTTCGAAATTTTTGGGAGATTACACAATACCCCTTGGTACAACTTCAATGTTTAAAATAGGTAAGGCATCAAGATCTACTAGGATCTTCCCTAAAGCAAAACTAATAAACACCCGAAACTAGACTAACCTTTGGATCCTAATCGAGGAAAGAGTAACTAGACCCTTACACAACTCGACTGACATTTGATTTACATGGTTAGTACATTATTCTTGATATTATGTGATCACAGAAGGTCCATAAAATATACAAGTAAGACATTCATATACTTATTCCATCTTAACCCTTTCTCTCCCTGACAATGTGTGAGATTCCCACCCATGCTTACTCAAAGTTAACAAAATTCGTTATATTAATCCATCAAAGACCAAGTTTGTATTTCTTTATCCCTTTCAAAGCCATCAAAATTTTACTTGGGTTTATCCATTAAGGCCTTTCCAACACCCAGTGAGTATGTAATGAATAATGATTTATTTAATCCATTCATATGGTTGTTGATCCATAACAAAATGTGTATCTTACCAATTAAATAGTCACATAATAGTGTTAGGCCTAATCTCAAGGCATATACAGGCTAAGAAATCAAAATCACATAAACTAGAGAAATTAGTTGATCGGTCTAGCCTAACTAGTCGATCGGATGTACCAACCAGCCAATTAGCTATGGGAAAAATTTGATCAATTTAAGTCGACCGGTCAATTAGTTTGGATCAGTCAAACCTAGGGTTTCATCAAATTGGTAAATTGTATTGGATAAACCAGTCAATTGTTAATATATCAGTTGATCAATTATGCTAAAACAATTAATGGGTTTAAGCGTAAAGTATGCCTAAGGTCATTGTAGACCAACTGATCAATTGGTTTCATCAACCTATCAAATGTTCCAAACACCAGCTAATTAGTTCTACCAAACTAGTCCATCGGTCTACATCTAAAAAACACTTAAGAAAGTTTTTTTCATGTGAATTACACCCAAAAAGTCCATATCAAAGCTTTTTCTATTTCTTCCCTAGCTTTATGTCTCATAAGAAATATTGAAGCTAATTCCTTAACATTACACCTTTGCCCTCAAATCAATATTTTTCATACCACACCATAAACCTCTAAAAAAAATCATATTTTGAAAATAAAATGATTATTTCTACTACTCATCACTATGATAACACTACTTCATATAACACAAGACTCATAAATAAACAAACAAGTATAAGAGATACTCAAATATTAAAGGAGGAAATCTAAAAATCATTCGAAAATGATAATTCTATTTGTTTTAATGTTAACCTTTATAAGCTTATATATATTTCCTTCTTAGTTATCCTTCTTTGCAAATAACAAAAAAAAAAACTATTGATTTATGGTCTAATAGATTAATAATCTAGGTTAAGAACTCTTAATTCAATAAACAATAGCTTTACCAAACTAAAATAATCAATTACAATCATAATCAATTACTATATCAAGAGATCATAATGTGAAATCAATACCTTTGATCTTAAGCCATTAATTAATCATTATTCAATCATCTCTAGAATTATATCTATGTGAGTGTGGGAACCTCACTAATATAGCCGGTGGAGCGAAATACACTTCAGGGCAGAACACACCTGACTACACTTATTCACCGGTGGACTGGTCTATAGGACACCCTGCACTTAGCCACTATTATTCGTTGGTGGACCGGTTTGGCCCTGATTCACATGGTGTTCCACTATAAGTGATTAGTGTCTTCCCATAATTTATTAACATCCAATGTTTGGTTTTTTGAGCTCGGGATCCCCCACTATTATAGCTGGTGAACTGAAAAACACTTCTAGGTAGAACACACCTGACCACTGTTATTTGTCGATGGACGGGTCTCTAGAGCATCTTACACCTGGCCACTATTATTCATCGGTGGACTAGTTGTTGCTTGGCTTAATAATATTTCACTTTACATAATTAGTACTTTATTCATGTCTTATTCAATAAGTCTATTTAATTAATTCAAGGGGAGGAGGAAAGGTCACAAATCTAGAGACACAAAGATGTGTTGGCCATAAAATAAAGTATTCTATATCAAGGATCATGGCATACATAGAATCCTAACACATACTTTGAACATATCTAACACACGTTTCCATACATACTTACAAACTAGACACCTCATGCATGATTATGATATAACACCATATCATACTCTTAATTATCTATTCAACCCTAGGTTACACCATGTTCTTGTAATACTCACTAATTTATCAAATTCCCTTATCTTATTATTCAATGTTACTTATGTCTGATTATGAAGACTTATTTAATCCACTGATAGGTCATATGCAAGTGATCGATTTATGCCCATCATTATTAAAAATTTACTAAAATACATCTTTTTATAAAATTACCAAGTCATCCTTTTTTATCTGCCAAAGTACCATATTACCCTTCATGTTTCTATAATTACCAAATTATCCCTTAGATTTGTTAGACTACCAAATTATCCTCAGAACTCATTAAATTACCAACTTTACCCCTCATACCTGTTAAGTTACCAATTTTACTCTTCCAGTTGGTTAAGTTATTCAACTGCCCTCTTTTCTTCTTAAATTACCAAATTACCCTTCTTACTAATAAAAATAACCAAGTTACCCTTTTGGTTGCTTAAATTACCAAATTATCTTTCTTACTTATTAAAATTATCAAATTGCCTTGGTTGGTTAAATTACCAAATTGCCTTCTTACTTATTAAAATTACCAAATTTTCCTTTCACTTGATTAAATTACCAAGCTACCCTTCTTATTATTGAAATTACCAAGTTGCCCTTTTGGTTTGTTAATTTACCAAATTATCCTTCTTACTTATTAAAATTAACAAATTATCCTTCCTTTATGCCAAATTATCAAAATACCCTTCCTTTATACCCAAATTACCAAAATACCCTTCCTATATGTTAAATTACCAAAATACCCTTCTTTATGCCAAATTACAAAAATACCCTTCCTTTATACCAAATTACCAAAGTACCCTTCTCCTTAATTAAATTACCATTTAACCCCTTTACTTTATATAATTACCAAAATACCCTTCCATTATACCAAATTACTAAAATACCCTTCTTTATTAAATCACCTTCTAACCCCCTTTACTTTACAAAATTATCAAAATACCCTTCCTTTATGCCAAATACTAAACTATCATTCTCCTTTATTAAATCACCATTTTACCCATTTATTTTACAAAATTACCAAAATGCCCTTCCTTTATGCCAAATTACCAAAATACCCTTCCTTTATGCCAAATTACCAAAATAATCATTATCATTAACGACAAGGCTCCTTCTTAAGCATTATTTCTACACATGACACAAAAATTAACATACTTTTCTTTTCATCAACCAAAATATGCCACTTAACACACTATACATAACAATATACATCATGCATATAAATCATATTTAAAACCCTAATGTGCTAGCATACATATATCCGCACATTTTAGTAGGGTATAATGGTTACATTATTTTGCGCAATAATCAAACCTTACCGGTAACTCGGTTAAATGTTCAAGCTTTGATCAGTAAAAATCAATACCTAATAATAATATCAAATTTTAGCATATCAAAAGTAGAAAATCAAAGAATAAATTTTATCATAGGATTAATTAAATACATACTAGGATTAACTATCGTTGTACCTCAAAATTAACTTAAGATTGACTCAAAATGATGTTGACCTCACGCTGCATGAGTAGGTGAGCTATATGTGTGGGAATTAAGGAAGAAGAGTGTCAAAGAGGAGAAGTGGGGAGAAGGGAAGGGATGGCTCAGATTGGGGTTTTAGGGGTTAGGTAGAGGGCTTGTGGAGGGGAGTTAGGGTAGTGGCTGGGTCTAGTGATGGAGTAGGGGTGTAGGTGGTGGTCAGGGGATGAAGCTTGGTGGTGGCTACAGGGCTAGAAAATAGGGAAGAGGATGGGCAGAGAAGAAGAAGGAAGGGGAAAATAAGGGAAGAGGAGATGGGTGTAGGGGAAAACTTCCACTAAGGGGAGAAAGGGTGGTTGTATGAGAGGTTCCAAGGAGTTAATAGGTGGTTGTGGAGGCGACGGAAGAGGTAGAACAGCGGTGCATTGTGGTGGTGTAGGGTGGAGGCTGAGAAGGGGGGGAAAGAAAAAGAAAGGAGAAGGAAGGTCGCTACAGGGGCATGTTGTGGTGGCTTGGTGGAATAGGGAGGTAGTTGGGGGTGTTAAGAGGTGGAAGTGGTGGTTGGTTAGGCGGCAGCAAAGGTGGTTAAAGGTGGCAAATAAAAATAATAAGGGAAGAGGATAAGAGGGAAAGAAGGGAGAAAGGGGGTTCGTTAGGCATGGAATGAAGAAGCTTGGGGGAAGAAAATAGGTAAAGGAGAAGAAGAAAAAGAAGAGGGGGACGAGAGGATGTAGGGGTGTCGGCTAAGTGGTGACAAGGGGTTGTAGGTCAACGAGTGTAGGTTGGTAAGGAGAGGGAAGGGAAGAAAAGGAAAGAGAAGGCCACGCAAAGGAGGGTTATGTTTGGCTAGAAAATGGAAAGGAAAGGGACGACGAAAAGAGAGCAGGGTTGTAAGGGGAGGCAGGTAGTTGTAGGCGGCTGTAGCAGGTAGCCACGAAGGATGCTCAAAGAAGGATAGAGAAGAGAAGATGAAGGGAGGAGGGGCTGCAGGCCAATCTAGCAAGGAAAGGAAAGAAAAGAGTAGGTCGGCCCCGTGATTGCGAGGGAGAGGGAAAAGAGGGAAGATTTGGGTTGGCCCAACATGGGAAGGAAAGGGAGAAAAAAAGAAGGAGAAGGCTGGGTTGGATAGTGAGGTTGGGGTGAGGAGAAGAAGAATATAAAAGAAAAGGCTAATGGCCCAAAGCGAGGGGAAAGAAGGGAAGCATACTAGGTGGCCCGAAGAGGAAGAAAAGAAGAAAAGGAAAAGAGAAGGAAAAGAAAAAAAATAAGAAAAAGGAGAAAGAAAAAGGAAAAAAGTAAAAAGGGGAAAATCAAATAAAATAATTTTTAGAATAATGGAATTTAATAATTTTTACTAATAAATTAAGTTAATAATTTAATAAATTATTTCAAAAAGGGTAATCTTAGTAGAATATTAGTTTGGAAAATTATTTAAAGAAAATTTGTATAATAAAATAAAAAAAATATTTATTTTAATTTATTAAACATTCCTATCCATTTTTATATACTCAAAAATCCATAAAATAATTAAATTTAATAAATTTAAAAGTTAATTTAACCCAAATATGGGTTATTTATTAAATTCTTGGTTTTAGATTTTTAGGGTAATATAATTAATCGAAGGGAAAACATTTAAAATATATATTTGAAGTTACATTTCATAATAGAATCACAAGTTAACAATTAAATTCCTCATCTTCTATGCAAATTTACTCGAACATATTCAAAATGCAACAGTAATATAATAATTGATAATGATTAATGCTAATTATCCAAAGATAAATTTTGATGAATCAAAAATGCAGTAAATAAAATAATTAAGTAAAAGAGATATAGGTATATGCATTCGCTATAAAAAGGAAAACATCAATCATAAGAAATGAAAGAGAGAAACTTATTACGACTAGTTTGTAGTTATTCAATCTTCCACTTGATCATATAAAGAGTCGTTGAATGTAAAACACTCAGAACTAAAGAGATAAATGTGTTTCATCACTAATTACATCAAGGAAATAGTTGTCCACTCAAATGTTGAATAAGAAATTAATAGGGACAAGCTCATGTGAGGGGTAAAAATAAAAAGAAGAAAATAGAGTCAAGACCCCCTTGTCTTTTGGATGCCTAAGCCTTCTGAGTTGTGTTTGCTAAACAAGCATGGGTTGTGTTTAAGAAACATGGGGGCTTAGTTTTTTTTCGATGTTTATTATCTTTTATAATTCTTTACATAGACATTTTTTATGAACCTTGTCTTGAATAAGTCTTTTTTTTTCTTTCATTATAGGTTATACCATGCCTTCTTAGCTCTTTTCTTTTTTGCTCATTTCTCTTGATTCTTCCTTTGATTGCTTCAATATATTCAGTTGCACATGCTTAAATTTAATATAAGTGGATCGAGGGAAACTAGTTAAATCTAGTGTAAATAATGAGGTAACTATGATATTTTTTACATCATATAGTGACATATAAGACTAGCACATAAGATACCCCACACTCAGATTGTGAGTTATCCTCAAGTCATGCTATTATGATTATGTAGAAAAAAATAATTTTTTGCAAAATACAATAGCTTTCTCAATGGAATATATGACTCAGGGTCTCCTTAAACTAGATACCCACTTTAATTGTAAGATGAAAAAAAATTCAAATAGTCATATTTAAAACATTAAAAACTATTTTGGATCACCATTTTTACAATTTGAATGAATATTCCTATCAAACTTTAGAATTATTAGGAAAAAGAATAATAATTATCTCAAATAGCACCTTACCATGCAACAATCACTTAACATTAGGAGGAAATAAATTTGAAGACCCTTAATTTAGGCATTCATGAACTCCCTCTCTTATGTGTTTTAAGGAATGTGTTTGCACTAAAATATTTCTCCAAATAAATATGTTTAGCAATATGCTTGCTATTACACTCTATTAACCTCTTCTTAATTGAACTGAACTCTACAAGAATTAAGAGGTCTTATGTTGTTGTTATAATGGGGTTAGGTTTTTAAGGTTTGATGAAATTTTGGAATATAGCTAGACTCCATGAAGTAGAGGCATGATCTTTTCATATATTAATTAAAACTTTTTTCCCTCCTTATTACATTCATTATTTATGTAATGGATTAATGATTATTTTAAACCCTCTTCATTCAACAATAATTTGATAAAGAACTCTTAGAATTTTTGTTTCCTTTCTTTTTAAATATGAGAAGTTAATCTAAGAGATATGTACAAATGAATTTAGATTATCTTTTTTTTTACTCACTTCACCACTCCCGTAAATACCTTCACGATAACCACTTGTAATATTTTCATTATATGAAAATACACCATCAAAACCATATAAAATCTATTACTCCTCTAGCCTAGAGTAGGAAAGATAAATGAGAAAAGGATATATGTTATATTTAGATAAGGTGTTGTTTGAGACTTTTCAAGTTAAGTTTTATTCATTTATTATCCATGCACATAATACAGTGCATAGAAAAATATCAATATAGAAGTGGCTAATGTAATATAATATCATGAACTAACAATGGTTATTAATAGAGGATTATAATATGGTACTCCATCATACAAAGAAGATTTAGGAACTTTTCTATGAATGTGATATGGAGGAATTTCGTGATTATGTGTGAAGTATATATACCTTGTATGGGTATCTTTCAGATTTGGACTAATAGTCAACGTCATGAACAGAGAATAACCTATAAATAAGATGGCATTAAGGAATTAAGGATGATTAGATTATTTTCACACCTTTTGTAGCACCCTAATTTTTTCCACTAAAATTTTTTCCTTACAATGGAAGCTTAGAATCAAAATACTAGGTGTTACTACCATAATCAACGTAATTATAGTTTATTACACCATCTCTAAATCAATAACAAGGTAAAATCCATTAAAATTACAACATCATAAATATAAATGAGAGCACCTTAATATAAATAAATATAGGTTTGGATAAAAATTCTGAGTACAATAATATAAAATATAGAAAAATGAGATACCATGGTGCTAAAAGTCTAAAAAGATATCTATGCAAAACTATCATCCCAAAGCCCTAATAAATAACATCACACTACCCTATACAGAGCATCCTAAGCTGCAAAATCATTCTGTGGGACCTCATTGACCTACACACAGTGATTAAGGTCATCTACTCATGGAATGAGCAATACACATGAATTGAATGGTCAGTATGCTACATACTGAAGATGGAGACAATACTATCGTGTCAGGGATATAAATGAATACATGCATTTAAAGTAGAGAATAAGTACACATGAGAAATATAAGAAATAACATAAGGTAGGTACTAAACTAGGCCTCATTATTGTATATAGAAATTTTAATTATTTTATTAACGTTGAGTTTAAAGACCCCACTATTCTTAAACTAGTGGAACAGTTGCAAGTACATTTCAAGGACAACACACCTAAGCCACTATTATGGTCTAATAGAATGGATCCAATACTTCCTATAGAAAAATGCTTCAGAACCACTATTCTAAAACCAATGGAGCTGTCTAAAACACATTTCTAGGATAACACACCTTCGATAATATTATCGCTTGATGGAACTAACCCAACATCTTAGTCTTGGCTCATGTACTCTTCCACTTTATATCATTAATATTTTATGTATTAGATTACTTATCTCAAATCATAGTATCAATCACTTTGAGTGTAACACCCCCAAATTTACTACTGAAAAATTTCGTTTAAAATCAAAAGGTTTAGCGGAAGCAAAGGATAAAACCGTAAACTCGGGGTATTACCACCACACTTAGTACCAGACCGGTTCACTCCTACCGTTCCAGTACTAAGTGCTAAGGCTATATCCGATCAACCTTTAGTACAAAGTATCAAAAACGCAAGACAACATTTAAAATAAATCCTTAACAAGAGGTAAGTCAAACAGAAGTTAGAATACGATTTAGGATTACAACCCCAGAATATGTTTCTCAAAACAGGAATGTAATACAAAATACAGCTAAACAAAAACAAATCCCGAAGGATCAATATCCGGATTGCCTACTCACTCAAGTCAAGCCTTCCACCCCAAAACAATATCCGATCTTAAACCTGCACAAGAGGTCTGCTCCCCACCATCGGTGGATCATCACAGGACCCATTCAACCAAGGTAGTATCAGTACGGGTCCAATACTGAGTAAGTCTCACTACCCTATCTTAGGAGAGATATCATCAAGTGCATATTAAATCCGGGTACAACACGTTGATACAATATCATGCATATTCACAACCCACAGCATAAATCTTACCATACACCTAGAGTAACATATAAAACATACGTAACATCCTGTTTAACATATAAGCATGGTATAACCGAGATGTAAAGTAGCTCATATGCCTCAGGTAGGAATAATCCATATTATTAAAACTCAATACGTGGCATACTCACGTAAGTAACATGTAGCAATAAAGATAATAAAAGCTGGTCATGGTCCAATTAGACTTATTCTTTATTCTCATTAATAATATGTTCATTCCACACATATTCTTTAATAATCCATGTAAGTGCGGGAGCCCCACTATTATAGCCGGTGGACCGGAAATCAACACTCAGGGCAGAACGCCTCTGACCACTATTATAGCCGGTGGACCGAAAATAAACACACAGGGCAGAACGCCTCTGACCACTATTCTTACCGGTGGACCGGACTGGCCCCGACTTACATGGTGTTTCACTGTAAGTACTTAGTATTTTCCCATGGATTACTTCATTCGTATTCATTCAAAGCATTCTTCATTAATCCATGTGAGCGCGGGAGCCCCACTATTATAGCCGGTGGACCGAAAATAAACACACAGGGCAGAACGCCTCTGACCACTATTATAGCTGGTGGACCGGAATCAACACCCAGGGCGGAACGCCTCTGGCCACTATTCTAACCGGTGGACTGGACTGGCCCCGACTCACATGGTGTTTCACTGTAAGTACTTAGTATTTTCCCTGTGGATTAACTTATTCGTTTGGGTCTGTCGAGCCCGAGTCCCCCACTATTATAGCCGGTGGACCAGGATAAAAACTCAGGGCAGAACACCTCTGACCACTATTATAGCCGGTGGACTGGAAATAAACACCCAGGGCAGAACGCCTCTGGCCACTATTCTAACCGGTGGACCGGACTAGGTCGGGCTCATCAGTCTTTCGCTTTACGTAATTAATGTCTTATCCGTGTCTTATTGAATCACATCACACCCTTGACATGCATGCGGTTGATACTCTACTTCTTCCCCTCCAGAGGGACCATCCCATATTTTGAGACTCATACCTCTTCTCACACCCGACATCCACCCCCCGTAGACTTAGGTAAAGTAGCATATAGTAAGACACGAACCCCAAGGATATAGGTCATCCCAACACATATGATATCGACTCCGCATGTCCTCATCCCTCTAGGGTTCCTCCTCGGAGGCCCTAATAGGACCTATGTGGCCCAACTCTTTCGTACTTACCTAAACGTCACTTTGTTCTCCATCTCGCACCTCGTTCTTATTAGAATATTCCCCAAATGTAATACCTTGTCTCCCTAGTTCACATGTGACCGACAGGCCCCAGTTGACTATCCAAAACCCTAGTTGACCAGGCCAAACCCTAGCACTTTACTTCCTCAACAAGTAACCTCCCTCTTTCACCCCAAAACCTCTTCTCTCATTTAGAAGCCCATACTCATCCTTTATATAAGTGAATTCTCACTCTCAACCCCATACTCCATCCTTCCTTGATCATTTTTACCCTTGTACCCTTCAAATTCCTCATTTTCTCTCAAAACCCTAATTGGGTCCCTTAGACACCCTTACATCGACCCACGTAGAATTTTGCACCCAAGTCTCCAATAGACCCATAACTTTGATATTATCTTATTTACTTCCTAAATCAACTTTCCTCACATAAGATTCATCCCTATGCAGACTTTAAATATTCCATGCAGACTCCCCAACACACACTTACTCGCAAAACCCTAATCAGGTCTCTTATGCACCAACGCATGTACTATTTTCATACCAAGTCTCCAATCACTCTAAGACTCTCCAAAACTCTTACTTACAACCCAAATCAACTTTTCCCACGTAAAGATCACGCTCATGCAAGATCTAGTTCCCCCCATACAAACTTCCCAAACGTCCACTTTCCCGTGTTCTTTTATATCATTTCATGCTACCAAAACCCTAGCATGCATGTTCTAGAGGGTCATATCATGTCACAACTTGTAGCACATCCACATTAACAAGTAACAAGAGCGATCACAAAGGCATACCTTGAATCCAAACTGTGCTACACATAACATGTAAAGTAACAACATGTAAAACACGACATATAATCATGCGAGGCATCCAAGGCATACAAGTCACATAACACATAGGGACCTTAGCCTTATCCTTGCGAAATACCCATAAGTAGAGGTAAGTCGAGACTTACCTGGATCCGAAGCTAGCTAAGCGAGATAAGAGGGAGAGAGATCCCTAGCTCGTGGATCCATGAGAAAGCTTTCCTAGATCCGATATAAATCGAAAAAACTAAATTAGAAACTATCCTATCAATCAATAATTCACATATTCTAATTAAATAAACACAAACAACACAAATGATCTTGCTTAAAAAACGTGTCCAAAACTTAGGACTCAAAAGTATAGCTCTATCAATACTTAAGATTAAATATAAATCAAAACGAACTAATACAAATACCACTTGGGACATTTCCAATTAATTTGGAAAGACCGAGAAAGAATAATCGCTCATAAATTAATTTATCGAAAATAACTTATTTATTAGGTTTTACAACTAAATAAGTAACCCAACCAATTTACATAGAGTCAAATCCAAACCGATTAGGTTAAAACATAATTTAAATGATTTAAAACCCAAAGATAGAAATTGATTAGATAAAGTACACATAGCAAAAATAAATTTTATAAAATCATCCCCGAAGATTAGGGTTTTTAATACCTAAACCACGAATCGACCAAATCACTTGGATTACCTCAAATTGATAGATTTAAAACACAATTAAACCAATCTTAGATAAATCTAGACAATCAATTTCAACAAAACAATCTTCCGATTAATCAATCCCAGATGATCAATATTCAAAATTAGGGTTTTAAAGCCCACGACATAAACTCAGGTAATTCAAATCAATTAATTCTAATTAAAGGTATTAGAATACAATTAGGATCATTTGAACCACTTTTATAAATTTAATTTTAGCGAAACAACTATACAAATAACCAATTTCATAATCTCACTTAAAATCTAGGGTTTTAAGCCCGAAAATACGATTCGGTAAAATTCTATAAATTTAATCAAATTGAATGTTTGGAAATGCAATTAAACATATTTTATAACATATCAAATAATCAATTGCTCAAAACCAATAAAAGAAATACGCAATTTAGCACAATTAGGGTTTTTGAGCCCGAAACGCAAATCCGATCAGTTCTTGCCAAAACATTTCAATTGACGGTTCGAAAATGTAATTAAACATATTATAATGTAATTTATATAGTCAATTGAATAAAATAACCCGATTACCCAAACCAATTTAAACCCGTGGGAGTTTTGACCTAAAAATCCAATTCCGATCAATTACGTACAATTTTTCCAAATCAACACTTCCAATATAAAATTAAATACATTTTAAACAATATTATAAAATCAATTGAGCGGGACGGCTCAATTATACGACCCAATTTCATTACACCCCGAATATAACCTAGGAATCAAATTTAGATAAAACCTGCATAATTTCTCAAATTGACGGTTCCAAAATGAAATTGGATACATTTTAAAATATATTGTATAATCAATTTGTCCGAAATCGCAAAAACGGACGGATCCGAAAAATTCGGGCATAACCCGGCCAAAAATCTAATTTTTCCGAAATCTCAACATAACAATACAATTAACCTATCCAAATCATTCTTACATCACATATATACACAATCAAACAATCAATTTAGCTTTTTATAAGCTAATTCACATTCAATTAACCAAAATAAGGGTTAAGGTTTTCATAAATTTATACCAATTAGAAACCGACAAATCGGGGCAAAGGAAGGCTAGGGAGGCTTCGTTGGGGGACGGGGGTGGCTCGACGGTGGTCGCCCGAGCTCGCCGGTGACCGGGCGATGGAGGCGTAGCCTGGGTTGCCGCTCGTCGCTACTGCTGCTGCTCCCGCGGCTGCTATGGTCGAGCTGGCTGATGTTGCGGCCGTAGCTTGCTGCAGCATCGTCGGTCGCGTCGCCCGTCACAGCTAATTGGTCGGCGGCGGCTGGCGAGGGAGCAGGGAGGAGGAGAGAGGGGAGGGAGGTCGGCTAGGGTTAGGGTTGCGGGAATAGTGGGCCGACGAGATAAGAGAGAGATAAGAGAAGGGAGAGAAGAGGGAAAAGAAAAAGGGGAAGGGGGCACCGGTCGAGGCTGGGTTTTTTTTTTTTTTTTACAAATACCCATAAAATAAAATACTAAAGTTTTAAAATTATTACTGGAAGATTTTACTTAAAATTTATTAAACAAAAATTATTTCGAAATGATCTGAACGCTTAAAATAAATAAATAAAAAGTTGTATAAAGAATTTTGAAAGTATTTTTGGAAGAATTTACCAACGAACGTAAAAATTTATATTATTTACGGAAATACATTATAAGACCCTGAAATGATATTTAAAAACCTACAATAAAATATTTAAGTCAAGTTCTAATAAATCAAGACTAATTTTAATAATTTCCGAAATCGGTTTTCCGCAAACTAAAAAGCGTAGAACGGAGGAAAATTAATTTCAAAAAGAAATTCTTAAATAAGTGCCGAAAATATTACATTGAATTAACTAAAACGTCGATAAAATATTACTTCCCGAAAATGATTAGTTACATTCAATTATGAATTCAAAATCGTCGATAAATTCATAAAACGAATCGAAATTAAAATAATTAATTGTTTACATCAAAGTATGCTAATAAAATCATTAAACTTAATAAATCTGGATTTTAAAAATACGGGGTATTACATCACTACCCCCTTAGAAAGGAACTTCGTCACCGAAGTTCGGAAAACCTAGGTAGCGGAAACTTGACAAAACAATTGAATATAACATTTACCACAATGAGTAATTTACAAGTAAATCCGAAGAAAAATAGAACGATGTTAACGAGACTAAACCAAGCAAAGTTGAATGGAAACAAGGCTTAGGAAGGAGGAAAATCGTTGCTTAGCAATTCAAATGCAATGGAATTCGAATAAGGAAGAAATACAGACTTAAAGTCAAAACAAGTTACAATAATACTATTCCTTAAAATCAAATTTTACGAGAGAATAACAAAAAAGGTATAATGTGAAGTTTAAATAAAACAAAGGAACGCAAATTTGAAAGATTACCCGACTCTAATAACACAACTAATACATCATATGCACATAAAACTTTATACAATGAGTTATCTTTATAACATCATACAAGAAAACAAGGCGAACACTTGGCTCAACAACTCATAGATTCTCATACACACCAACCACACCCTTCTAAATCAAGGAGAATTCTTAACCCAAAACACTTCACTAACAAGCTATCTAATCTACGCTATAACTATGATAGCCTAAACGTTTAAATTTGAAAATGCTACTACTATAGCAACTATAGCACTCAAAACCCAAAATTTTTATTTATATATTCATTCATTAATAGTTCTCCTTATACAAGGCAAAACTTAATACACTATTATTCACCAGCAACTAGAAAAGAGAATATGCCTACTTTACGAGGAAGGATCTTCATACATTAATGCTGAAATTACTAACACAAAATACAAAACGGAAACAACCTATGATAGAATGATAATCAATGGAAACTAGATATAAACCCATAATGAAAGTTATACAGCATCATTAAAATCACTAGGGTAATTAGGCACCCTACACTCTATTTATGAACACAAACACCTCAATCTAACCTCAACATTATCATTGCTATTATCACAATTCCACGTTTCTCCCAATTGAAAATGATACATCTATTCAAACATCACCATTAGGGTTACAATCCTAAATTTATTACAACCCAAAAATTGAAACTACTCAACCAAAATAGATTACGATTCTGTCACATCATACTATATCCGACAAGGTATACATTAAGGTTTTTAATCCACTAAACCTGCAAGACTAGGGTTAACCTAGTGGGGTCACTACCCCCTTAAGAGCAAACTAATTACGAAATGATATTAACTACAACACATAAAATTCAAAGTTAACACAAGTTAAGTATGTCAAATAACAAGGACCCATATTCAAAGACATAATTACAACAGCAAATCACAATGCCACTTATACTACCCAATCACATTATCCTCACAAGCTAATTCGGATAAAAAAAATCACTTGAAAGAAGTTAAGTAAATTTTCATTTGAAATATTTAGGATCGTGAGAACCAAATCTCTAACCGAAACCCGATTATCAACAACCAAAAGCTCTGATTTTTGAAAATGAGCGGTCGAAGGACCAACTTGTGGTATCAGCTTAAAAAGTTTAAAACAAATAGAGGAGCGGTCAAAACACACTTCAAAATCAAATACAAAGTCCGAAACCCAAATTTATTTTTGAAAACGAGCGTGGCCGAAGGACCAACCGCTCTGATACCAACTTGTAACACCCCCAAATTTACTACTGAAAAATTTCGTTTAAAATCAAAAGGTTGATCGGATATAGCCTTAGCACTTAGTACTGGAACGGTAGGAGTGAACCAGTCTGGTACTAAGTGTGGCGGTAATACCCCCGAGTTTACGGTTTTATCCTTTGCTTCCGCTAAACCTTTTGATTTTAAACGAAATTTTTTAGTAGTAAATTTGGGGGGTGTTACATTGAGTTTAGGCCCCAGTATTCTTATTTTTATCAAACGAACTAATGTATATCTTAGGAAAAAAATGTTCCTAACACACTATTATTGTTCAATGGAATGGACCCATAAAACATCTTGGCCCAATGTATGTAATCTTTCACTTTAAATAATTAAATTCTTAAACATGATTAATTCAATATGTACAAACCACATTTAAAATAAGTAAATCACATCATAGAGACCATAACATCATTATCCAAGGTTAAGACCCTTATATTCCCTAAAAATCCTAATTTCACATTTTAGGCATAACTCCTCTTCTATTACTCTTTTATCTACAATGCTTAGTACCAATTATTAAAATATAATTTTTATCAATATATTTGAAATACAAGGCATAATTCTAAGGTCTTGCACATGCTATAAGAGTTACTATTTTTTAGGCTTCTAACACTATAATTTCATAATTGTATCATAATTCTTTTAGTAGAATACCATATTTAATATACCTTCCCAAAATACTATGGTTAAAAATATATTTGAATTTTGAGGTGTAACTCTATCATTTTACACATATGATAATAAACTTCACATTTTAGGGTTATTATTCCCAAATTAAATCATTTCCTTACTTTATTAAACTTAGGATATTCAGGGCTACTCTAAACACTTCATTTAATTTCCTTAGCTTATTTTGAATAATACAACACATAAATATAACATGATTCCTATATTAAACCCATATGGACCAATATTCCCATATAGATAACTAAAACCCTTATTTTATGCATATCTTAAATATTTTGGTAACATTATTTCCAAATACTCCATATATTACCATATGTCTTATTACAATTATTTTCCACTTATCATACCTTATTAACTCATATTACTACCATATATTACTCTAAGGCTTTTCATATAGAATATTATTATAAGAATATCACAAAATCCTTAACTTATTTATCTTTCCATTATATGGTATCATAATATTATAACATAGAAATAAAAATTATACTTTTAACCACATAATGACAATAACATTGTATCACACATAACCATATAAAACACTTAGCAATAAAAATCCTAGACTACGACAAGTATCCTTACTAACAAAGGCTTAGGTTTCTATGCACACTTATCCAACCCTACATCCTTAAGAACATAAAAAAAAAGTAAAATAAAAATACCACATTAGAAAACCATTAATATTTACTAAGATAATAAGGTGAAAGATAAAATTATAGAGGGTAAAATACAAGAGGAAAACTAATACAAAACAAATGAGTGCTTTAGAAATTCATTTCACAACAAAGTAGGGTGGAACGGTAACAAGTTTTGATGCTAAGGGGTTAATAATGAAATTTCCATTGATTGAGGGTGAGTAATGTCTAAAGGGCCCGGAGGATAGAGGGGATAATTAATAGGGAGATCGAATGGGAGGAAGCAAGCAATGGAAATATATGTTGTTGCTATGGACATTATTTTGATGTTTTTGGTTGGAACAAAAGGGGTTGATTGTGGTGAGGATGGATATGGCTAGGGGTGGCTTTTTGGAAGAATAGAAGGCAACAAGGGAAAGTTATTAGAAGCTTTAGTCAAAGGTGGGGGTGGTGCTTTAGTTGGTTTAACTAAAACCTATGGGAAGAGGGAAAATGTGGGGAGTTTGGTTTGTTTTGCTACAACCAAAGGGGGGACTACTGTATTGGTGGCCGAAGGTGGTGGGCGTGGTTGTTATTGTTATTTTTAAAGTCAAAGGGGAAATAAAATGGATAAAGTTGCGAGCTTTTGTGCCAAATGGAGGGGGTGAGGACTGGCTAATTTGGTCAATATTTGGGGGAAAGGAATAGCTAAAGTTGCTGAAGGTGTTAAAGGTGTTTCACGTAGACTCCCCAATGGAGGTGTTTATGGGATGTTGTGTCAATGATAAGGAGGAGGGAACTTAAGGAATTGAGGTTGTGCTTGGTGGTAGATTTTTGGTAGAAAAATGGAGGGAGGAAGAATTTAGTCGAGAGCATTTATTGTGAATTCTATATATATACACATAAATGCACTCCTCGAGGGGAAAGGAAAAGGGTGTGATATGGTTAAGATTTTCAACATCAATGCACGATCGTAGGATTAGGGATTTGATAAGCTAATGGGGTAGGGAGTAGCTTGGATGGGTATGGGGGTGTGAAAGGCATTGTCTAAGTACAATTTTTTTTCTTAGAAAAAGGGGAGGAGAAATGAAAAATGGTTCAAAAAAAGGAAGAAAAAGAGAAATAAAATAAGAAGGGAATAGAGGAAAAAGGGAAAGATAATAAGTGTGTTCTTATGATTAGAATTAGATTAATATAACTTTTTTTAGGGTATTAGGATATTTTAATTATTGATCAATTGAGATTAGGCAAAAATTTAGGGTTTACAGAGTTAGAGTAAGATGGAAATATAAATTTTTTAAGATTAGAATTAGGTTATGATGTTAATCACTAGGGATTAGGTTTAGCTAAAATTTGGGATAGTATGCCTCTTGAGTTCACTTTGCTCCTCATCTAATCTCTGATCATGTTACTAAGTTAGTCACTATTAAGAAGGAAGCACCTAAAGGAACTAAATTTTTCATATTTTTCAATATATGGGTGCATTGTCTAGATTTTCTTATAATTTTCCATCAAGGTTAGCAAGGTAAGGTAAAAGGTATTTGATTGATGATGTGATATATAGGCTTAAGAGAATGAAGGTGGGTTAGAAAAAGCTAAATGTTAATAAGTATGGTAATATAGTTGGGATATTTCATGTAACTTTTGGTGAATTTTTACCAATTCAAAAAGAGTTAGATGCTAACACATTAAATAAGAATCTCATTGATTAGGAATAGTAGGTGTTCAGGAGGTTCCAACACTTATCCTTATATAATGAATGCTTCTAAAAGAAAAAGGGTCTCGTATCAAATGGATTAAACATGGAGATGGTAACACCAAGTTTTTCCATGCAATAGCTAAATGAAGAATGGCTAGAAATTGAATCCTTATTATCATGGATGCCTAAGAAGTTCTCTATGAAAATGTAAAGGATATGAAAAAGGTGTTTATTAATTTTTATAAGGCCTTAAAAGGTACAAATACAAGCCATACAAGAGTTTTCTTAAAAGTGGGAGTGAAGAAAGGACATAGATAGGTTGTTCAATAAGTTCAAGATCTATTAGTTGTAGTGACTAAAAATGATGTCAAGAGTCTAATTTTTAGAATGGGATATGATATGGATCCTGGCCAAAATGGTTACAATGCATATTTTTATAAAATAACATAGCATATTACTAAAGATACATTGTGGAAAGTTGTTCGAGATTTCTTTATTAATTATAGGTTGCCTCACTTCCTTAATTTAAAATCTTTGTATTTATTACCTAAAGTTCCTAATGTAGAAGGTGTAGGGGACTTTAGACTAATTGCTTGTTGCAAAATAGTTTATAAAGTGTTGGCTAAAGTTATAAGCTTCAAACTTTTCTAAGTTGATGGGGAGTCTTAGGCTACATTTGTGAAAGGAAAGAATATAGGAGATAATATGTTAATGGCCTTAGAACTTATTAATGGACACTTGCATAAAAACCTCTATCCTCTATGCATGATGATGTTAGATATGAAAAAAGCCAACAATTTTATCAAATGGATTTTCATTAACTAAATGCACTTAGTGTTGAACTTTCAGTTACATTTTTTTCAATATTATCATATCATCTATTACCTCATTGAGTTATTCCTTAGTGCCTATTGGATTGTTATAAACCCCCCTTAATTCAAAGAAAATAAGAGGTTAAGGTAAGTGGATCCTATCTCACGATATCTATTTGTAATCATCATACTAGATATGCACCAACTCATGGGGACATTATGGGAGATTCAATATTTTAAGTCACATCATATGTGTAGGAGAGAGAGGCTGATTTTCCTTCTTCTTTGTTGGAAATTTGTTATTACATTGATTAGGTAATGTACTTTCTATTAGGTCACTCATTTTCAACTTCATGTTTTTTTTTTGTCTTATAGTGCTTCACTTAAATATAACAAAAATTGCCATATTTTATGGGTGGCATGTGTTTGAGACTGTGAAGGCTCAAGCTACTTTAGAGTTAGGTATTTTAGAAGCTACTATACCAATAAGATATTTGGGATTACCATTATAATTACGGATATTAAAAAGCTAAAAGTATTATACTATGCTATACAAGATTACAACCCACACTAGACGTTGAGAATAATTTCTTAAGCTTTGTGAGAAAGTTTATAATTTATCAAGTTAGTTTTATTTTGTTTGCAAGCCTACTGGTGACTATTCTATGTGCTACTTAAACAAATTCTCCATTGTGTGAACTCTACTTATGGGTCCTTCTTATGTTCAGAGGCTATATGGTAACAAAAAAAGTTTATTGTTGCTTAGGATATGGTATGCCAATAAAACCAAGAGGGTGGATTAAGCTTGATGAATTAGGGTGTTTAGAATCAAGCAGTTGTGGGATTGTTGTTGTGGAACCTAAGTTGTAAAAAGGATACATTATGGGTTTTTTAGGTGTATAGCTACTTTATGAAATCTAGGAGGCATTTAGATATACCTATAAGTAGTTTAGTTTCTTGGTGCCTACTTTATGATATTTTGAGGATAAAGGGACAATAAAAGAGGTGGTGGAAAGTTTTTTGGAATCTAGTTATGTTACCTTGGCCACAACTACATCTTTGGCTTATAATGCATAACTGACTCCACACATATGACCGAATGACAAGGCTAGGATTGGATAATGATTAAGAATGTGTTCTTTATCATGCAACTGAAGAGAAAACATTTCACTTATATTTCCAATGTGCTTATGTGCAAGGTAATTGGATACAATTACTAGAAGTACATGTTTATAACCACAAACAAACTATATTTGATGAGGTGGTTTAGAGGATAGTTCATGGATGTAGAAGGCCAGGCGTAGAGCATTCTTCTTTAGGTATATGATGGGCACTATTATGTGTCATAGTTGAAATGAGAAGAATCATAGAATATTTCACTAGAAGAGAAGATTCTATGCTAGTTTATATTAGGTAATAGTGAAGGAAATGACCACTAGAGCAGAAAACCTATCCATTTGTAAATCTTAAACTAAGCTTATTATGTAATAGATAGCTTATGTGGAAAGATGAGGGGAGGAGATTATTTTTGTTGTATGCAATCACTCAATCTTAGAAGTAAAAAAACTCTTATATTTACTTACAAAAAAATGCTAGTTTAGTTGAGAAGATTAGGCTTAAAGCTCAAAGGGTCATGCAAATGACAAATATTGTTTCTGATACACTATTTTGTTAATCTCTAGCAAAAAAATTAAAAAAAAATCCTCAATCATTTTTTAATACTCCAAAATTCATTGCAATTTTAAAGTGAGTAAATAAATAGTTATAGTTTCACACATCGGCATAGAATTCTCACATGAATAAGAAAGTGATGGATATAAATTTTATCCATTCAACTTTTCTCAAAAGATCACATCTTAAAATGTAATTTCTCTATAACCAACCATTATAATTCTTTTTATTTACAAAAATAATCAATTATCACATTCAGTATGTGTTGTGATAAAACAATAAAAACAAAAGTTCTTGAAAATGATATAGTTCCAACTACTGATATTTTTTAAATGAATAAATTATTCTAATTATATGTACATGAAACCAAGAAAACAAACAATATAGAGAGAAAAAAAAACTAAAAACAAAAGAAAATAATATATACAAACCAAACAATATGAAACACTATATACCAAACATAATAAAGAAAACACATTAAATCTAGTTATACCCACTAAAACATTTTTCATTACCCCAATGCTTAATTTGTGTGTTTCCCTCAAATAATAATAGGAGGAGAGGAAAAATGAATGGGGGACAACAATTTTCATTGAGAGGGTGAATTTGGAGGAGCATGGGGTCCAACAAAAAGAATCATATATGGCATAGATCATTTGATGAAGATTCCTTTGAAAAGAATCATTGGCATCTAATCATATAATTACTTGGTAAAAGTTATTGAGTTTGAAACTACTCCCATTTGAGTATTAAACTTGAAGTACTAGAATGAGCAGAAGGAGGAGTTTGGTGTATGGGTCGTTGGAGAGGTTGATAATCATTTAAGGGCAATAGTATCTCATTCCCATCAATTAGTGTTCAATTGATTTTATCAAGGGATTCAATAATGCTAGGTTTAGAAATCTAAAAAATTTTCTTCTTTGGTAAGAAAGGAACCAAATATTATCCCTGCACTCAATGATATGTGACAATCGATAGTTTTCAACGCCATGAACTAAACTACGAGATTTAACAAAAGGGTATGAGCAGGAATTTCAATTTCCATTCCCAAAATATGTGTGTTTATTAAACCAAAAATATAAATCCCTCCTCTTTGAGAGTTTATAACCGTAGTAAATTATTTAGGAATGAAAAAGGTTGTTCCCATGTGATTACCTTCTATCATGGAATAAATGTGAGAAATCTCAAAATTATGACACACCCTTGTAGTATAAAACCAACAAAAAACTATACATCTAAGGACAAGTTGTAGATACCTAAACACAGAATAATAAATACAAGAGTCCTTGGCCTCTAAAATTATGAAAGCATATTGTGTAGGCATGTTAGACATATGGAAAATCAAAGAAAAAAAATTATTAAAATGCCCACTTAAACATACCTCCCAAAATCTACCTTGAGGTGTCATATAAATGTCAAAAACTCTTTCTTACTGAATAGTAAATTCAATGTTAAACATCCTAAAATGAATACTACCATAACAATATTTAGAAATATTAACACCAACATCTAATTCTAATGTGCATAAAAGTTTGAGAATAATGCATCAATATGAATAAGTTAGACAAAAAACATAATCATTAAGGTAAATATTCATTATTAACATTATTACTTTGTCATAAACCCAATTCTTTCAAACAATTATTGTATAAATATCAAGTTGATATGATCCTTCATTATGAAAGGTAGTTATACCTTTTATATTGACAATCATTACCACAAATAATACATAATTTGTTAGGAATATTTTCTTATACATCTCTACCTCTCCTTAGTGGTGTGATAGTCCATGATGATTGTCCTTATGTCCTATACCTCTATCTGAGGGCCATATTCTAGATAAGAAAAATAATTAATTTTGTGAGTATGCAATTGTGAACAATTCTCTTAACATTAGATCTTATGTGAAAAAGAAGCCTCACTAATAAATATGACAAAATGTAAGTTTGATAACCCTTTAAGTCTAAACTTAAGAAATTGGGCGCATTGAAAAATCAAGCATGGAAAATGATAGTCTAGTAGCATGTTATTAAATTATAACAAATGGTTGATTGAGCATGATTGTCACACATAGGTAGATGTCATCACACATGCAACACTAATCATAACAACCCTTCGAAATTCTTGAATAGGTAATAGAAATAAATAAGCGACGTGTACTTTTCAATCAATCATATTATATTCAATTGAAGCAAATGGTATCAACATTAAAATATATAACATAAAATTAGGCTTTTTGAACATAGATAGAAGAATCTCAATAAAACAAACAATTATACATGTTGACATATATTCTATAGAGAATGACACATAATTTTCATTGAAAATATAAATAAATCTTCTATTAAACATAACAGGAATGATTAGAGAAGAAAATATTAGTAAAACCCTCCAGTAATTTCACTAATGCTAGCAAAAATGGGTATAATTGATAATTATGGTTATTAGGGAATGTGAGGGAACACTAAGAAATAATAAAATATTGGCAATAGATGTAATAGCTAATTTTTAACTAGTTTTAATTATGTGTACTTAATTACATAAATTATTTTAGAACATTTTATAGCCTCAAGATTGTTTTGGGTGATTCAGTAGTAATTGCAATTTTGCATCTAGGCGTACTTTACTTATAATATACTATTTATATATGTAAAATTTTATGTTAAAACTTGTAAAATATTATTATAAAATTTAATTGAGGTCCTAAATGTGTTTAAATGTAAATCTAGAAATTTTGTTGTAATTTTATTTATGTTTGTTATCCCTTTTGAGTTTTATATGCAAAATATAAAATTAAGGTATGCTAGCCAAATATCATATCATATGTACGTTAAAAACTATAAAAAATTATATTTAGGTTTTAAATGATTAAATAAGATGATATGAAATGTTTCGTGATTTTAGAGATAGTTTTGGTATTTATGTTAGTAATTACCTTGCAAGCTTATTAATTAACAATCATTTCAATATTTTATATATCAAACCTTGTTTTAAATTCATAAAATTTTACATGTGATTTTAAAATATTATTTTGAGAGTTATCCTAAATTTTTGTAATTTTATGAGCTTTTTTCTACTGTTATTAATTTTATCCTCTTTACTGATCTTTCCACCACTAAAAATAATATATAAATCCAAAAATTATTGTTCATGCATGAAATTAATTCCCTACACTTCAATGATCAGATTTTGTATCAATTTGACCATTTTCTTATTCATTCAACCAAATTTTGAGTTAAAGATACTTTCATACACTTTCTACCTATGCTAGTTGTGTTACTTTGACTTTTCTTACACTCAACCTTCTTCACTTGCAGTCCCCATGCTTAAAGATGACCTTGGACCTTCACACCATCACCTCCCCCATCCCTTAGTTGATTGGTTGGTTTTCATAACTTTATTAAACCTAAATACACTCCACCACCTTACACACTCAACCACCTAGTCCTTTATCACTCAAGTGTTGAACAAGCTACCTGTCCCCCCCCCCTCTTGTGGCTGCAGATTTTTGGTTCCTCAATCCCCTAATTATACCCCATTTTTCTTTCTTTTTTTTCATTTAGAATTTCTCTCATTTTCTCCTCTTGGTTGCTCCCACCTTTCTCTTCATTTTGGTTATTTTTGTTAAGTATTCCTAAGCTTTGTTGAGCTTATAGCCAAGACCCATCCTTCTCTCTTTATCCTTATTCTCTTGTTTTCACTTCTATATAGCCTTTATTTATTTTTTAAATAAGTGAAGAAGGTTAGATTTTTGGTTAAATTGTGAAGTTGTCATCCTCTGTCTTCTCCTCTTGTGTCTCCATCTTTCAAAGGTGTTGATATTCTTTTGAGAATTCTTTGTCTTATTTTTCTATTTGTGATTGGAAATAGGTAACCCATATGTTGATACTAAATATATAAAAATTATGTGATAGCATGTTTAAAGTTTCTTATGTTATGCTTAAGTGTAATTTATGCTTTCTTATAATCTCATAAAAAAAAAAGTATGCATGCATCATGCATTGTTATTAATTTATCTAAGTGTGTGACCATATATTTTTATGCAAGGGTATGTTATATATATGTATTTTAAATATATGTATGATAGTATATTAAAAAAGGGTTGTTTATGTTAAAATCACTATGCATGATTAGGGTTTTATTTGCTAAATGAGCTTAATTGTGTTTTAAGGGGGAAATGGTATTTTTTTCAATCTTGAAAATTTCTAGAATCGAGGTTTTATATTAATGTACCTATTTTAATATTATTTAGCCACACCATTAATTTTGCTTAATTCTAATAACAATTGGTATTAAAGTGGAAAACTATTGAGTTAATAACATATAATGGCATTTTGGTCGTTTATAACTTGTTATGCCCCAAAGTGTGAATAATTGAAATAAGATGACCTTAATAGATTCCTAGGTTGAACTTAGAGTTAACTTTGATTTTGCTTTGGATTGTTGACCTTACGATCAAATTGAATAATTGAAAATAAAATAAAAATGGTTAAGAATAAAATTGGAATTAGTATGCATTATGTGATATTTTATGATCACCTTATTAAGATATTAATATTTAAAGTTGAAGACCTCGAGATTTGGGAATGGTTCCTCTTTAGGGTTAGCTACCCTAAAAACAAGGTAGGAGCCCTCGATTTGGTTTGGTGGTTTCATCGGATGCCTTGGCATTTCGACTAAGGTCCTAGTCTACTTTATAGGTGACCTACGGGCCCTATAGGGGGTATCGATACTTAAGGATTAGGTGTCCTAAGATAAGAGGATACTACGTTGCTTTGTTGCACCAATATGACTAGAGTACTTTTATGTCTTTGGGTTACATGTTGGGAGGATAGTGTGTTGCTTTAGTGTGCCGGTATGACCGGTGTACTTTTATGTCTCTGAGTTATTATTATATCTCCTCAAGTAATTAAAATATAAATAATTATTATATAAGGATTTAAATGGATTATTATAATTTGTCAATTTAGTAGTTACCTCCATGCACTACTTGGTTTTGTTATGTTGGTTTGATAGTTGCATTCGTGCACTATTTGGATTTGGTGTATTGGTTGGTAATTGTCTCAGTGATTTCCTTATCATATCATAAGTGGAATAGATGTGGTTATTATGAAAGGCCTTAATTATGGTTTGGTTTTTTCTTTTCGTGGAACAACCTCGGTATAATTGGATTAATGAAATAGTTGTAATATGGTTAAGTTTGATGTGATGGACATGTGACATATGGTATAATATGAGTTATGGAATGAATGTGGTACTTCACTATGGTATATACTATTTAACGTGTTATGACATGATACTTTGTGTTATCTTCTATGTGCTCCATGTGATATTTACATGCTTAGTATTGTATATTGGTTTACTCAATACCGTTGTACTGATGGGTTCCGTTCTATGGTCCCCTACTTATTCAATGGACAGTCTTTACCTTGCAGGAGTACTTTGAGGGTACAAATTGATAGCTTTTGGTAGGAGCTGATAGTTAGGAGTATCCGATGTCCATTCCGGCATCTTTTGATCTTGATATCTTTTGGACTCTTATATCCCCTTATATATTTCTTTCCTTTGTCAATTGTAACTCTTTTGTTTAATCTTGTGTTATGAGAACAATTTAATATTGTAATGAAACCTTTCTCTTCTTCTTATCCATTGTTATTCTTAATTTAAGCAGATAAACGTTTTAGCCTTACCACTTGATGTAAGAAAGGTAGAGGAATTAGACTTATACTAAGTGTGGCGGTAACACCCTACATTTTTTATTGGCTTAGCTTCCATAATCAACTCTTTTTAGAGAAATTTTCAAGAGCTAAATATATAGGTATTACAGTAGATTTAGGGTTTTATGAATGTAGGAAGCAGATTTGGTGTTTAGTTTGAGTGTTGAAAAAAGTAAATTGAGTTGTGGCAAATATGAGCATGGATTTGTAGAGAGAAAGGGTAGAGAGACTATCGGCATGAATAAGAAAAGATGATGGAAGATAGGAGTAATCAAGAGAAACATGGGGGTAGGAAATGAATTTTACAAAAAAAAAAATCGTGTTTAAAATCATACACAACCATGTTAATTTATATTCTCTCGGCTTTTCAACAAAATATTTTAGAAATACTGCACAAGTTGTGATTTAATGGTACCTTTGGTATTAATTTTTTGACACTTGACTTTGAGCAAAATTTGTTGTAAGAAACAGTTTTTTTTCTTTTGGAAAACACAAGTCATGTTTATGAACATGGTATCCCATGTTATTCTTTTAGTCTACAATTTTGGGAAAAAATATATTTGAGAAACTAACTGCCTGAGGTACATGCCCCACGTTATTAAATATATCCCTATGTTTATTCTTATCCAATCAACTTGCAAATTAGTTTTTAGTACATAAATACACTAAAAACAAACAATTATTTTAATAGATAAACAAATACAAAAAACTACTTATCTACAACTCTTAAGGCATAACCAGAGTAGTGCTCCATTTAGGTTACAAGCTTGAATTTCTAACACAATTCATGAAATACCCCAAAACCTAATTTTAAGAGTTTTAGTTAAATAAGGATTTATTATAGAAATTAATTAAATAAATTCTTTTTATTCAAATAAAAAGGAATTAATTAGGGCAAATCAAGAAGAAAATTTATAAATATTTTAATTAGGAAGAAATTTGGTTATTTTAGCTAATTAAGGATTTTATTTTTGAAAATTAATTAAATAAATTATTTTATTTAAAATAAGAAGGATAAATTAGGTTCAAATTAATAGGAATTTTATAAATAATTTAATCTAAGAAAATTGGAGTAATTTGCTAATTAAAATAGAATTTGTGAAAAATATTTCAAAAATCCTAAATTAGCTTTAAAAGGATTTAAATATTATTTTATTTAAATATTATTATTTTTAAATATTCCAAATATCCTAATCAATTTAATTAACCCAACCCACCATTTTTTATTTTCCCTTTTTCCTTTTTCCTTTTCTTTCTTCCTTTTTCCTCTCTTTTTCTTTCTTTTTTTTCTTCTTCTTTTCTTTTTCTTACCTTTTCCCCAACCTGGGCCAGCCCAGCGGCCCAAGCCCTTCTTCCCTTTTCTTTCCTTTCCCGGGGTCCGTTCTCTTTTCCTTCCTTCTCCTCCTGCCACAGCCCATTTATTTATTTTTCTCCTTCAGCAGCCCAAGAGTCAAAATGCACAATTTGGTTTAAGAACAATTTTATCCGTCGCCCGGTTGGTTTTCTTTCTTTCCTTTCTCTTCTTTTTTTTTCCCGGCCTACCGGTTCTTTCTCCCAACCTCCTTTTTCCCCCAACCCTTCACACCTGCCATTTTCGATGACCTACACTGCCACCCAACTCCCTAGATTTTCACTGCCAACCTCGGAGTTGATCTAGCCAACCTCTCCTCCCTCTCCCCTGCTGAATCATCGACCATTTTGCCCAACTAACTCTCCCCTCTCCTCACACATTCTCCGTTCTCCCAGCCAGTAATTGCATGCCACTTCTTTCTTGAATTTTAACAGCAACCGTCGCCGTCGGTGAGCTTAACCGACCTGCCTGATCATCCCGTTCTTCACTTTGACCTAAGCCTTCCTTTTATTTCTATAAATACCCCCCACCTAGTTTGGAATCGAGCTTTCCCCCAAAACCCAGCTTTTGCCGACCTTGTCACCACCGCCACTTCAGATGTCGTTGCCACCACCATCTGCCAACATCGCCTCCCTCTCTGCCTACCTAACTCATCTTTGCACCGCCATCTAACTAACTAAATCACCCATATCCCTCGATTTTTCCTGCACAAGCCACCCCGATTGTGCAAAGTTCTCTCCCCAATCAACCATTTCTTCCATCTCTACCACCCTTCGCACCACCCTTAGTCACCACTTATGCTGTTGTCGCTGCTCCTTTCACCTCCCAAACTGTATTCCAGACCTTCCTTTATCTCCCTCTACCTTTCTTTTCCTCTCCTTTCCTCTCCTCCTCTCTCTCTTCTTCTTCCCCATTCAGCCACCACCACCACCGCTATGCACCGCCGCCGTTGGTTGAGCTGCCACCCTCATTCTGTTCCTCTCCTTCTAGACAACCATAACCACCCTTAATTCCACCCTCTTTCTCTTTCTCTTTCTCCCAGCCCTCAACTTTTCCCTTTTCTTCTCTTTTTTCGGCCACTGCTGCCGCCGCCGTGCACCACTACTGGTTCCACCTGTCACCACCAGTCTAAGGTTGAACCCTAAACTCTTTCAACCCTTTTTCCCTATTTAATTAAGCTTATTTTATTTTATTTCAATTTTAACCTATTATTTGAATATTATTATTATTATTATTATTATTATTATTATTATTATTATTATTATTATTATTATTATTATTTCATTACTATTATTATTACTATTTTTATTAATAATGTCATATTGATATTATTAGTATTATTTTGGTGAATGGTTGAATCCCTTATCTCACTATCCGTTTTTGAATAATATTAATATTATTATTAGTATTTTTAGTATTATTATTACCATTATGATTATTATTATTTTTCAATATTATTATGGTTTTTATCATTAATTTTATTTCTATTTCTATTATTATTTTTCATATTATTATTATTATTATCATTATTATTATTTTGGTAAAGGGGCCGAAGCCCTTACTTCACTTTATTTTTGAGCAATGCCCTTTTTTTATTATTGTTATTATTATTAGGGTTATTATTATTGTTATTATTATCATTATTGTTATTATTTGTATTATTTCCATTTGCATTATTATTATTATTAGAATTAAATCTTCAACCCTTATATTATCAACTTTTATAATATTACTATTATTTCCTATATCTATAACAAAGTTAGTACTTGGTTAATGACATTTTTATTAATATGTTATTATTTTATCAAAAACCTAGTCTTAGAATAAGTTAGTAATAATAGTATTTATGGTAGGAGAGAATCTAATCTTTAGCTTTTCCCTCATATAGGTGAGAACGGTCAAAGCCCTAAGGAGGTGTAATAGCGTGCTCAATGACCAGTGTCGTTTTAGGTAAGGGTGTTAATAAGGCCTTATGTGTGTTGATGTGCATTATCTATTTTGTGTGTTATGCATCCTATGATTATTATTATAATTATTTCATATGTGGTATGGCGTGGGGTTGAATTATGTTTCTGTGTTATTATATGGTATGTGTATTATGTATATGTGACAAAATATTATGGTATGTGATGATTGGTTTGTGGCCTTTAGACATGCATGTGAGGATGTATAAAGTGGTATTGTGTGGGAAAGAGGTTGAAAATAGAAAATGGGAAATAAGTTGACTAAGGTGAGTAAGTTGACCAAAAGGGAATAAGTTAACCAAGGGATGTGAGTTGACATGAATATTTTAATGATACATGAATAGAAGAATAAAAAGGGGGGTTTTAAAAAAAATAAAAGAGTGGGAGAATCTATGGTGCTGCATGGGAGAATCTAAACTAGGGTTTTCTATGGATGGACTTGATGTTTTGCATGGTATATTTTATGGTGTTGTATAGGAGAATCTAAACTAGGGTTTGGTACGGATGGACTTAGGGTTTTGCATGGCATATTCTATAACACCCTAAAATTCACTATTTTTTTTAAACAAAAGCACTTAAATTAAAACTTGTGAATTATGGGGATGTTACTGCCACACTTAATACCAGACCGGTTCACTTCGACCGTTCTAGTACCAAGTGCTAAGGCTAAAAGAAATTTTTGTTTGAATTTAATTAATACTTAAATCAAGAGTGCATAACATTCAAAAATTAGAGTACGCATAAAAGTTTATAATCAATAATAAGATAGAAATCACAGTGCAAAATCAAAATTCCTCAGAGGGAATGATCTTACAATCGATAAAAGGTTTAATTGAAATACTCATTACAAGGTAATAAATCATAAAAGGTCAAATACAATATAAAATAAATACAGAAATAATAAATCGTAAAAAGAGAAAATACGGCCATGATGCTCTCAAACTTTGAGCCAACCACAAGCTTAACACTCAGCCCCGACTGATGTCTCGCCCACCTGCACAAAGTCAAAAAGGCCTACTACTTGTGGGAGTGAGTAATACCCATAAAAAGGGTGATCAGTACGCTACGTACTGAGTAAGGTAACCATGTACTAAGGCCGACACAAAAAATCACATAAATAATGCAGAAGAAATAAAGAAGCATATAGTCCAACATGATAACGTAATATCATATAATCATTTAGGTAGATACATAAAGGCCCATTTATAATCTGGATTAATTACTTAATTAATCTCTTATTAGAACTCATTTCACACCATGCTTTTATCAAATCCATACGAGTACAGGAACCTCCCACTATTTTAACCAGTGGCTCGATCACATATTGGGCATCATGCCCTAACCACTATTATAATCGGTGGATCAATCACGCATAGGGTGAAACCCTATCCATTATTATAACCGGTGGATCGGTCACGCATAGGGTAAAAACCCTAATCACTATTCCTTACCAGTGGATCAGTTTAGTTTCTGCTCGCATAGTGTTCTACTATAAGTAATTAGTATCTTCTAGGTGCCTTAGCAAAAACTCTAGTTTGTGTTTATTGAGCTCGGGATCCCCCACGATTATAACCGGTGGGTCAGTCATGCATAGGGCATCCTGCCCTAACTACTATTATAACTGGTAGATCAATCACGCATAGGGTAAAAACCCTAACCACTATTCCTAACTGGTGGATCGGCTGGACCCGTCTCAATAATTTTTCACTTTAAATTATTAATGTCTTAAGTATCTTATTCATAAGCTTTCACCCTAGACATGCATCAATCACTCCCTTTACACTTATCCTCCAACTGACTCATATCATATCATGAGAACCCTGCGCCTCCTAACTTATCCATCAACCTTTCCTCTATACTCAAACTCACACTAGAATTCCAACATCGAAATATGTGGGTCAAGGCCCACAACCACACACCTCCAAGTCCACTTATTTCCTTACTCTAGGGTTTTTCCCCATAAATCCTAATTTAGGCATCAATGGCCTATCTTACTCCACTTCACACAACCCAAATCATTTTAACACTGCACACACCATAACTCATAAATTTCATCCTCATAATTACACTTTAATCACAAAATACGCATGATATCACAAAAACCCTAAGTAGCCACACCAAACCCTAATTGTTCACACAAACCCTAGCTCGGTCTCCTACGTACCCTTATATTGCTCCATGTACTATTTTTCATCCAAAGTGTTCAAATACCCAAACAACACTTACATTACATTCCTCATGTCCCAAATCAACTTTCCATAAGTAAATTTCATACCCATGTAGACTTTACACATCCCATGCAACCATTCGAATCTTTCATGTGAAACCCTAGAAATCCCATATGAAACCCTAAATTCAACCATGCAAACCCTAGATTCTTCCATATAAAACCCTATATTCCTCCATACAAAACCTTATATTTAATACATACAAAAACCCTAGATTAGATCCTTCCATGTAATACCATAGAATTTGTCATGCAAAACCGTAAGTCCATCCATACAAAACCCTAGTTGAGATTCTCCCATGCAACACCATAAAATCTATCATGCCAAACCTTAAGTCCATCAACACAAAACCCTAGTTTAGAATCATCCTTGTTATGCCATGGATTAAATTCTCCAACATAAAACTATAGATTAAATTCTCCTATACAAAACCATAGATTAGATTCTCCCATATAACTCCATAGATTAGATTCTCCCATATAACTCCATAGATTGAATTCTCCTATACAAAACCATGTAAAACCATAGATTAGATTCTCCCATACAAAACCATAAATTAGATTCTCCCATGCAGCACCATAACTTCCCCCATACGGAACCCTAGATTCTCTCATTTTATTCTCCCACTCATGGATCATTAAAATACTTAGTTCAACTCACATCCCTTGGTCAATTTATTCCTCTCTTGTCAACTTACTCCCCTTGGTCAACCTCCTTCCCTTTTGGTCAACTTACTCCCCTTGGTTAACTTCTTTTCTCATTTTTCTTTTTCAACCTTTCTCCCAGACAAACCATATTAACACCCTCACATGCATGTCTTATAGGGTCACAACACATAACATCATATAACACATTATTTTATCACATACACATAGTACATATACCATATAATATCATAGAAACATACTTCAAATCCACGTCATACCACATACGAAATAATTATAATGTTAAGCATAAGATACAACACATACAAAGCATATAATGTACATCAACACACAAAAAGCCTTAGTAACACCCTTCCCTAAAATGACACTGGTCTTGGAGCATGCTCCTACGCCTCCTTAGGGCTTTGACTGATCTCACCTATATTTGGAAAAAACTAAAATTAGATTCCCTCCTACAAAAAATACTATTTTTTCTAACTTATTATAAGACTAGGTTTTTGATAAAATAATAATAATAATAATAATAATAATAATAATAATAATAATAATAATAATAATAATAATAATCATTAGCTAATTACTAAATTTTGCTAGAAATATAAGAAATAATAATAATATTGTAAAAGTTGATAATATATGGTTGAAGACTTTACCCTAATAATAATAATAATGATACAAAAATAATAATAGAAAAGATACTAAAAATTATAACGATAATAATATTAATAAGAATAATAATAATAATAATAATAATAATAATAATAATAATAATAATAATAATAATAATAATAATAATAATAATAAGGGCATTACTCAAAAACATAGTGAAATAAGGGCTTTGGCTCCTTTACTAAAATAATAATAATAATAATAACAATAACAACAATAACATGAAAAATAATAATAATAATAATAGAAATAATATAAATTATAAAAACTATAATAATATTGAAAAATAATAATAATCATAATGGTAATAATTGTAATGATAATAATCGAAGATAAAATGAAGTAGGGTTTTGACCCTACATTAAATAATAATAAACTTAATAAATAATAATAATAATAATAATAATAATAATAATAATAATAATAATAATAATAATAATAATAATAAGAACAACAACAACACTAATAATAATAATAAATGTTAATGATAAAAATATTAATAGTATTAATAATAATAATACTTCATATTTATAATACTACTACTACAATTTAACATATGTACAATAGGGTTTCAACCCTATATAGAATAATAATACTAACATTAAAAATAATAATAATAATAATAATAATAATAATAATAATAATAACAAAAACAACAACAACAACAACAACAATCGCATAACAATAACAATAATAATAATAATAGCAACACTAATAGTAAAATAGTTATAATAATAATAATGGAATACTAATAATAATAATAATTTCAAAATAATAATAATAATAACAATAATCACATGTTAATAAAAATAATAGTAATAATAGAAACAATAAGAATAATAATAATAATAATAAAATCGAAATAAAAATATAATAGGGCTTCATCCCTCAATAGAAATAATAATAAAAACATTAATAATAGTAATAACATATATATATATATATATATATATATATATATATTCGAATAAATGAAATAAAATAAATTAAGGTTTGTATAAATAGTAAAAAAGGGTTAAGAGGGTTTAGGGTTCAATCTTAAGCTAGTGGTGATAGGCGGGGGCAGCAGTGGCCGGAAAAAAGAGAAAAAAAAAAGGAAAAGTTGAAAGCTGTGAACAAGATAGGGAGAATGAAGGTGGGGGTTGGGGTGTTTAAGACTACTTAGAGGGAGAGGAGTTGAATGAGGGTGGCGGCACATGGTAGCGGCGGTGGTGGCCGAATGGAGAAGAAGAAGAGAAATAGAGGAGGAGAGGGAGGAAGGAGAAAAGAAGGGTAGGGAAAGGCAGAGGAGGGTCTATAGAATAGGTTGAGAGGTGAAAGGAGCGACGGCGGCTGCGGAAGTGGTGGCTAAGGGTGGTGCGAAGGGCAACGAAGATTAAAGGAAGGCTGATCGGGGAGGAAACTTTATATAGCTGGGGTGGCTTGTGCAAGAAGAATCGAGGGATATGAGTGGTTTAGTTGGTTAGAGGGCGGTGTAAGGATTAGTTTGGTAGGAAGAGAGGGCGGTGAAGTAGGCCGGAGGCAGCGGCGAAAAGGGATGACTTATGGGTTTTAGGGAAAGAAGCTTGAGCTTAGGCTGGTTTGGGGATATTTATAGGCTAAGGCAGGGGATAAGGCCTAAGGGAAGAAGGGAGGAGAGGGCAGAAGGTGAAGGCACCGACTGGTAATGGTTGGCCGACGAAAAATTCAAATGGGCCAAAGTTGTGCATAGGAGAGAGAGAAGAGATCGTGCGAGAAGAGGGGTAGAAGTGGTTGCCGAATCAGGGGAAGAGATGGGAAGAACTGGCCGGTCAACTAGGCGTGCTCGGAGGCGGAAATGATGGAGGCAATCAGGGAAGAAATTGTAGGCTACGACGGGGCTAGGGAAGAAGAAGAAAGGGGGTTGGACCGGTGGTCTAGAGGAAAAGAAAGAAAGAAAGGGGGAGGGGAGAACCAGACTAGCCAAAAGAAGGAAAAACGGCACGGGCCTGGACTACTGAAGGAGAAGGAAGAGAAAGGGGGAGGGTCTTGGGCCGCTGGCTGGCCCAAGTCAAGGTAAAGAAGAAAAAGAAAAGAACAAGAAACAAAAAGAAGAAAAAGGAAGAAAGAAAAAAAGGAAAAAGGGAAAAAAGAAAAATAGGTAGGTTGGGTATTTAAATTAATTTGAATATTTTGGAAACTTAAAAATAATAATATTTAAATAAAATAATATTAAATTTTCTTTTTAGGCTAATTTAGGATTTTTGAAAGGTTTTTCATAAATTCCATTTTAATTAGCAAATCATTCTAATTTTCTCCAATTAAATTATTTATAATATTCCTATTAATGTGGCCCTATTTATTCCCTCTTATTTTAAATAAAATAATTTATTTAATTAATTTCCAAAATAAAATCCTTAATTAGCTAAAATACCTAAATTTCTTCCTAATTAAAATACTTATAGATTTCTTCTTGATTTTCCCTAATTAATTTTCTTTTTATTTTAATAATAGTTTATTTAAATAATTTTCCTAATAAAACCTTATTTAACTTTAATTTTTTTAAATTAGAATTTTCGGGGCATTTTTGATTCTATGGTGTTGTATGGATTGAATCTAGGGTTTGGTGTAAATGAATATTGGGTTTCATATGAAAGCTTAGGGTTTGCATGAAAAGTTTGAAAGGTTGCATAGGATGTGTAAAGTTTGCATGGAAGTGAAATTTACGTATGGAATGTTGATTTGGGGTGTAAGGAAGGTAATGTAAGTGTTGTTTGGGTATTTGAACACTTTGGATGAAAAATAGTGTGTGGAGTAATATAAGTGTACGTAGGAGATTGAGCTAGGGTTTAGTATGGACAATTAGAGTTTGGTGTGGTTACTAGGGTTTTTGTGGTAGCTCGTGTACTTAGTGATTAAAGTGTAATGATGAGGGTGGAATCTTTGAGTTGTAATGTATGGAGTGTTAAAAATGATTTGGGTAGTGTGAGGTGGAGGAAGATAGGCTACTTAGGCCTAAATTAGGGTTTCTGGGGAAAACCCCTAGAATAAGGAAATAAGTGGACTTAGATATGTGTAGTAGTGGGCCTTGACCCACATATTTCAATGTTGTAGTTCTAGTGTGAGTTTGAGCATACAGGAAAGGTTGTTGGGTAAGTTGGGAGGTACAGGGTTCTCATGATATAATACGGGTCAGTTGGAGGATAAGTGTAAGGGAGTGATTCATGCATGTCTAGGATAAAGTTTCTGAATAAGACACCATAATACATTAATCATTTAAAGTGGAAGATTTTTAAGCCGGACCCAGACCGATCCACTAGTTAATAATAGTGGTTAGGGCATGATGTCCTATATGTGACCGGTCTAACGGCGAATAATAGTGGTCAGACATTGTACCTGTACGTTTCCGGTCCGCCGGCTATAATGGTGGGGGATTCCGTGCTCAACAAAACTGAACATATTATGCTAAGACATGGAAAAGACACTAAGTACTTACAGTAGGATACCATGAGAGTTGGGGCCAGACTGGTCCATTGGTGAATAATAGTGGTTAAGAGCTTTATGTCTTGTGTGTTTCCGGTCGACCGGTAATAATAGTGGTCAGGAGCTATGTGCCCTGTATGTTTTCGGTCCACCGACAATAATAGTGGTCAGGAGCTATGTGCCCTATATATATCCAATCGACCAGCTATAATAGTGGGGTTTTCCGTACTCGCATGGATTTGATAAAAAGTATAGTGTGAATCGATTTTCGATTAGAGATTAATTAATTAATTAATTCAGACTATAATTGGGCCTTTATGTATCTACCCGAATGATTGTACGATATTTATATTATCATGATGGACTCTTTGCTCCTTTATTTCTTTGGCACTATTTATATGATTTTATGTGTTGGCCTTAGGACGCGGTTACCTTACTCAATACGTAGCGTACTGATCACCATTTTCATGAGTGCTGCTCATTCCCACAAGTAGTAGGCCCTTCTGACTTTGTGCATGTGGGCGAGACATCAAGCCGGGCTGAGTGTTGAGCTTGTGGTTGGCTCAAAGTTCGAGCCGGGCCCAGTTGACTTATGATATTGAGTACCGATCCACCGGTTATAATAGTGGCCCAGGAGCGTGTTGCCCTAGCAGATGATATTGAGTACCGGTCCACCGGATATAATAGTGGCCTAGGAGAGTTTTGCCCTGGATGATGATTATATATATCCCGGTCCACCGGCTAAAATAATGAGGGTCCCGAGCTCAATAAAATAAGCATTGGATGTGAATAAATTATGGAAAGATATTAATTACTTATAGTGGAACACCTTGTGAGTCAGAGCCAGACCGGTCCATCGGCAAATAATAGTGGCCAGGAGCGTTCTACCCTAGAGACCGATCCACCGGCAATAATAGTAGTCAGGTGCGTTCTGCCATGTATGTATTCTGATCCACTGGCTATAATAGTGGGGTTCCCGCACTCAGTTGGATATAACCAGAGAGATGATTGAATAATGATGGACTAATGGCTTAAGGCCCAAAAGTATCGATCGTACTTTATAACTCGTTGATATGTGGCAGCCTTGTTATATATGTGATTGTTATATATGCACCTCTCATTACATAGGTATATAGCTTGCATTATGTGTTGCATTGCGGGCCTATTTTTAAGTGTGGTATTAAAGGGTTACTTAGTACCATAGTACTGAAGGGTTCCACTCGTGGGGCCCCTGCCTATTCAATGGACAGTGTCCCTTGTAGGTCTTTTCAGGTGCTACTCAAGTGGGTAACGGGAAAGAGAGTAAGGAATTATCCAGAACCATTAGGGTTTTTCTCCTTCTCTTTTAAATTCATGGTTTTAATGTTAATGTTGTTAATGTAACCACCACTGGTGGATTTTATCATTGTAAATGATTTGATACGCTACTCTAATTTAAGTATGTTGAATTTTTTGTAGATTGTATTTTTTTTTAGCCTTAGCACTTGGTACTGGAACGGTATGAGTGAACCGGTTTGGTACTAAGTGTGGTTGTAATATTCCAAAATTTACAATTTGTTATTTTGCTTTCACTAATCTTTTAATAAAACGAAATTTTTCAGTAGTGAATTTTAGAAGTGTTACAATAGTAGTTACAAAAGGGTCATTGATCTTGATATTAATTTCCCTTTGTTTTAAATAAGAGTGGCATAATAGTTGTTTTTGGACAACTTCAAAAAAATTCAAAGAATTAATTTATCTTGAACTATGTCAGCCCTATCCTTACTAAGCGAATCTACAAATTCAAAATGTGAAATACCCAAATCTGACCCCGACGAATCTGGGAGACTACTTCCCCGCGACGGATCTGGAGAGGAAGCAACCAGATCTGATTTTAGTAATTCTTTCTCAAAAATTTCGTACAGAGAGCCATTCGAATCTTTAGTAAATTTGGAGTTGGAAAGCGCGCAGATAGGGACCTTTTCTAGTGTTCGCTTCTGTGCATTTTTCATTTTAGACCCTTATTTTCCCATCAAACAGTACCGGGCTGCAATACACACGCCACGGTAGGTGAAATAAATTCCACCAACTACAACGAAACATAAATTAAACACGAAAAGTGGATGAACAGTAAGGAAACAGCGCAAGAGAACAGTATTGTCTCGATTGTTCACAAACTCTGACACTCCATTACAACACTCAGAGAGAGCTGAAAAGAGAGAGAGAGAGAGCCGAGACTGCAACATAAAATCGAACGATGATCATAGACGTGTTCGCATTTGTCTACTTAGTAAACATGGAGCATGAGCGATTGCAATTTCCTAAGATGGGCCGGTGGGAAAGTGTCGCGGGTCCAATTCACCTATATTAGTAAAATGTGTATTTTACTTTATTCTAATAAATAAATATTTAATAATATTTTATTAATCTTAGATTAAGTCTAACTTGAACTTATTATTTTGGCTTCTTAATTAAGCATTTGTTATAAATACTTGCCGTACAAATTAGGATAGCAAGTGAGAGGTATGAATTTAGAAAATAATACTCGCAATTAGAAGCAAAAGAAAAGAAAAAGATAAAGGGTTTGAGAGAAGAGTGATTTGTGATTGTTTAATGACAGTTTTTAGAAAATTATCGATTTCCAAAGTTTCCACCGTTGGATTTTGTTAAAATTTGGTCATCTTGTTGGGGACACATAGGCCACTGTAATCCTCCGAAATTTTAAAAGCTTATATTTTAATAAATAAATTTTATTTTAGATAAATTAGCCTTTAAATCTTTTAATTTAATTATTTTGTGTATTCTGAGTATATAAATTTGGATATAAATATTTAATAAATTAAAATAAATATTTTATTATTTTATCATGCCCTTTTTATCAAATAATTTCCCAAACCATTATTTTACTAAATTATTCTTTTAAACCCTTATATTTTAATTATATTACATTAAATTATTAAATAAATTTATTACCCAAAAATATTTTACCTTATTATTTATAAATTAAATTATTTTAATTAAAACAATTTTTCCTTTTCCCTTTTTCCCTTTTTCCTTCTTTTTCCCTTTCTTTCTTTTTCTTTTTCCTTCCTTGGGCTGCTGGTTAACCGGCCTGCCCCTTCTTTTTCCCCTCCTGCGATTGGGCCTGGCCCACTTCTCTCCCCCTCCCTCCTTTCCTTTTTCCTTTCCCGACCCGGCTCCCCCTCCTTCTCCCGCGTGAGCCGGTCAGCTCCCTTCTCTTCATTTCTTTCTTCCTCGACCGGGCCAGGCCGTTTCTTTCTTTCTTTCTTCGGTCGCCCGTCGTTCGCGCCCAGCTCCCTCGACTGTTTCTTCTCCTTATTTCTTTCTTCTTCCTCCATCACCGGCGAGAATCCCGACCATCCTCCACCATTTTCGCCGCCCAACCTGCAGCTCCCTCTCCCCCGTTGACCTCCCCTGTCTCCCTCCCTCTCCTTCTTGTCGTTTTTCGGCCATACCGGTCCCACCATCCCTGTCTCCCTCTCCCTCTCCCTGCCGACACCTTCCTCTCCCTCTCCTTGCAACCTTCATTCCCCTACCACCCTAACGCCATCCCCCAGCTCCCTATCCCCTCCTCTCTCTCCTTATCCTTTTTCTTCTTCCCTTCTTGATCCATTCGGGCATTTTTCGAGCCCATGTGCCTTACCCGAGCCTCTCCTTTCTCCCTTTCTTCTCCTCCCCTCTCTCCCCTATTTTTGTTTTGCCACCCATCTCCGCAGCTATCGCAGCCTCAACCACCACCTGCACCACCTCTTGCCACCCTCTACCTCACCCCAATCGATCACAGCCCCCATCAAGCCACCCCGCAGCCCCCTTCTTCCTCCTCTCCTCTTTTTCTCTTCTCTCCCTACCTTCTCGGCAGCCACCCTGCACCGCCATATTCTGCCGCCGTCCCACTGCTTCTGCCGCCACGTAAGACACCACATTACTCCTTGCAACCCCCTCTATCACCCCCAATCCTCATTTGGCCGAAACCATCCTCCACAGGCCCTCGTTTTTCCTCCCCATTTTCCTTCCTCACCAGCCTCCATCTCAACCTCCCTCCTCGGCCGCCACTTTTGCAGCCTTGCTGTCGCCGTCTCCACCGCCTTTAGCCACCTTCAACCCATCCCCGACCACCACCTACACCCCCTCTACACTTCTGCACCATCCCCTTGCCCCAAATCCTTCCCCACCATGCCCTTTTCTTAGCCCCAAACCACCAACCCGAAAATACCCATTTTTCCTTATTTCCACCACCTTTGAGCCCCCTCCTTTTTATTTCTTTGCACGCAGCTCATGCTGCATTAGCAGCATGAGTTTCTACATTTCTTAATCTATTTGTTTAATAATTTTAAGGTATAATCATATTTTAATTTAATTATTTAATTAATTAAGTGTTATAAAGTTTTGTACTTTGATTTTATTATTTCTAATGTAATAAGTCTTGAATTATTTTTAGGTATTGGTTTTGATAAATCAAGCTTGAACCTTTAACCAGAATACCGGTAAGGTTCGTTTTTACGGGAATCGAGGTAATCATTAAATCCTGCTTAAATGCATGGATTAACGCATGTTAGCACATTAGGCATTTTTAATGTGTATTATGCTTGATATATGTTGTTTAGTATATTATATGTGGTTATTGTGTTGGTTGATAAAAGAAAGTATGATAGGTTATATGATACGTATGGAAATAATATTTAAGGTAATAATTTGGTTGTTAAGGAAAATGTTAAGTATTATCCATACTGTTTTATGCTATTGTAATATTTAATACATGTTTAATATTTTGTGAGCCTTAGGGGATTTTATTAATGTACATTGTACAAGAATATGGCCTAATCTATATATGGGTGTTAATGAGTATTTTATTAACTTTAAAAGTTGTGGATGATGCATTAATATTAATATTTTATGTAGTAGTAATAATAATTTAATATAAGTGGTGTGCTAAGGGGTATAATGGTAAATTTAGTAAAAAGGGGTATTATGGTCATTTCGGAGGTAAGGGTAAAATAGTAAATTTGTTAATAAAAGGATAAAATGGTAATTTTGGAAGTAAGGGATAAATTGGTCATTTTGGAAGTAAGGAGGGTAAAATGGTAATTTTGTAATAAAAGGGGCAATTTGGTAATTATGTAATAAAAAGGGGCAATTTGGTAATTTTGTAATAAAAGGGTAAAGTTGTAATTTTATAATTAAAGGGTAAAATAGTAATTTTGTGATTAACAGGCAGAATGATAATTTGGAAATTAAAAGAGGTAAGATAGTAATTTCATAATTAGGGATAAATGAAAATTTTATAAGTAAGGGGGCGATGTGGTAATTTTTGGGAGTTAAGGGGTAAAATGGTAAATTTGAAGGTAAAGAGGTAAAACGGTAATTTTGTAAATCAAAGGGGTAAAAGTGGAAATTGGAAAGGAGTAAATTGGTAATTATAATAACTGAGAAGAGTAAAAATAATAATTTAAATAATTAAAAGGGTAATTTGATAATTTAATAATGGAGAAAGATAAAATGGTAAATATGATAAATGTGAGGGGTAATTTGGTAATTTAATCGACTAGAGAGTATTTTGGTAATTTTAATAATGGAGTAGGGTAGTTTGGTAATCATGACAATTAAGAAGGGCAATTTTGTAATTTAAATGACCAAGGGATAATTTGGTAAATTTGATGATGGAGAATAGTAGTTTGGTAATTATGATCATATAAAAGGGTAATTTGGTAATTTAACCAACCAGGGGTAATTTGGTAATCTTGATAATGGAGAAGGGTAGTTAGTCATTGATAATAGAGGATGGTAATTGGGTAATTAACTAAATAAAGGGTTAATTTGGTAATTAGGATAAGGAGGAAGGGTAATTTAGTAATTTGACCAACTCAAGGATAATTTATTAATTATAGTAAAGGAAAAAGGCAAAGTGGTAATCTAACCAACTAAATGGAAAATATATTAAGCGTAAAAATTATTAAGGGGGATTAGTGACCTAATAAGCATGAGAAATAATTTAGTAACCTAAATCGAGTAAAGGGTAACTTGGTAATTTTGTAACGAAGAGGGTAATATGGTAATTTGCCAAGTAAGGAAGGGATGACTTAATAATTTTATAAGAAAAGGGTAAATGAGTAGTTTGTATCTAATATGTCATTGTGATTGTGGAAATTATGATATGACTTTAATAATGCTGATTAACGAGGTAGGAGTATTTGATGATTAGTAAGAATCACGAGAACGAATTCTAGCTCGAAATTAGAGGAGACTAGAACGGCCTTAATGAGTCTTTTGTGTTACCTTGGATGACCATTTGAATAAGAAATTTCTGATGATATCTGAACGATTAAAATTGGATAGTTAGCCGATTGTTGTGCTTTTGTGATCACCATTAATTAAGACACTAATACTTAAAGTGAAAGACCTCGAGATCGGGAATAGTGGCTCTTTAGGGGTCGCTACCCTAAAGACGTGGTTTAGCCCACGACTATTTGGTATTTGCTAGAGTGCCTTTGTGCCCCAGCCAGGCCCTATATCTACTCTATCTAGCTCTACAGACCTAGTTAGGGGATATGCATACTTAAGGATTAGGTGTCCTTATCGGTAGGGTACTGAGTTAGCTTTATGCACCAATACGACCAGGGTACCTTTGCATCCCTGGGTTACTAGTTGAAGGGTACTGAGTAGATTTTATACACTAGTGCAACCGGTGTACCTTTGTGTCCCAGGTTCTTGATCTCCCTATCGAGGCAAATAAATAGAATTGTTGTGCTGAATAAAAAAAAGGGAAAATACTAATTGTTAAAGTGAAAGATTAATGAGCCGGGACCAGTTGAATTATTTGATGAGTACCGATCCACTGGAAATAATAGTGGCCTAGGATGTTTTGCCCTGGATGATGTTCATGAGTATCGATCCACCAGATATCATGGTGGCCCAGGATGTTTATATATATATATATATATATATATATATATATATATATATATATATATATATATATATATATATATGTATTCCGATCCACTGCCCAAAATAGTGGGGGTCCCGAGCTCAATTAAATTTGATTTGGATGTGAACAAGTTATGGAAAATTACTAATCATTGAGATGATTAATGATGGACCAATGGCCTTAAGGCTCGAAATATATCGATTACTCATTACAGCCTACTGATATTGGTTGACTTGTTAAGTAAGCGAATATACGAAAGTGAATGTTACGCATACGCTATTAATACCTGATCAAATTGTTGGATGTGTGAATAAATGGATCCGAATATCATGTTTATACCTATAGTTATATATGAATGTAGTAGTATTTTATGTGTTACATTGCGTGGCTATTTTTAAGTGCGTTTTTAAAGGGTTACTCAGTACCGTAGTACTGAAGGGTTTCCTTCGTGGGGTCCTTGCCTATTCAATAGGTAGTACCCCTTGCAGGTTGTATTCAGGTGCTATTCAAGTGGGCTCTCGGGAAAGAGTGTAATGTACTATCCGTAAATTTTAGGGTTTTAATTTGTCTCTTTTAAATTCAATATATTTGTTATTTTGTAACCACCGTTGTTGAATTTTTCTCTTGTAAAGTGTTTATTGTGCTTCTCTGATTTACATATGCTTAAGTTTCTCGTAAAATTGTATTTTAGTCTTTTAGTCTTAGCACTTAGTACTAGAACAGTATGAGTGAACTGGTCTAGTACTAAGTGTGGCGGTAATACTCCCAAAGTTTACGGTTTATTAATTTGCTTCCGCAAATTTTCTTTTAATTAAACGAAATTTTTCAGTAGTAAATTTTGGGGGTGTTACAGCCACATTTTGAACAGTTGGATCATCATTTGGATATCTGGTTTGTCTATTATTGCAGCGAGACTGAACCTCTGATTTGTGGTAATATTCTTCACCTTTGATCTGTTCTTACTTAATTTCTTATGTATATTCTTGTTAGTGGGTTGCGAATTGTTGTAAACCTGATTTGGGTTCATTTTGCCCTCAATTTATCATAATAAGAGAAGGAAATAAGGTGGACTCCTCAAACGTCCCGTAGTTTTTACTCTTCACATCGAAGGGGTTTTTCACGTATAAATCGTGTGTGTTGATTGATTTATTTTTCTAATCTATTTGCTTATACTTGCTGCCCATAATTGGTGGATTACTTTGGTAAATTATTTGTGGTAAATTTAGGTTCTGTTATTTGGTTGATTGTCTTAGTGTTAATCTTTATAGGTGTTGTCATATACTACCCAAGCCCTTTCAGAAAGCTCTTACTATACTAGAAGTCGCAGTGCAAACAAGAACAGAAAGGGAAAGTAGGGTTGGGTAATCATCCGTGTATTTATGATTGAAATATTATGTAATTTATTATGTACAAGATATTTTTTTTAACAAAGGTATTATTATTATAAGACTTACATTTGTGAATATATGTTATATATTAAAAGTTAAAGATATTTATTTGTTAAAATAAAATGGACATTTAATTTTATATGATGTTTATTTTATTTTTATATAATGTGTATTTATTTATATAAAATATAAGTTTATTTTATAAAATGTGTGCTCTTTCTAATAAAATTTCTATATATATATTAGGAATGTATACACTTTATTGGATAAAATATATATTTTATAAGAAAAGATGTACGTATATTTAAGACTAAAATATGCATATTTTATTAATTAATGTATATTATCTTAAAAAAAGAATTCAATATATTAATAAAAATATGACCTTATCCTTAATAATTCTTAAGATATGTATTTTAACACAAGTGTTATATATCTATGCATAAAAAAAATTATATCTATGAGGATAATATGTATTTTTTTCTCCCATAAAAAATTACTTAAACTTTAATTAAATTACAAATATCATACCCCACATGCATCAAGCTTCGTACGCAAACCAACCCCCCCCCCCCTCTCCAAAAAAAACAAAACTACAAAAATTCAGTAGCTAAATCAGTGCTTCCTCGAAGTTGTCTCGCGACCGGGTATCACCTCGAGCTGGTATATCTAGGGAATCAGCGATTCTCCTTACCTCCGCTATCATTGCTATGATATCATTGAGACGATTAATTGCAGAACCCACACCCTGTTTTGAGAAAAGGGAAAAAATTAATTATACGTGGGTCTGTAGTTATCTATAATGCGTGGGTTATAGCTGAACGGTTGCATAGTTTATAAGACTACGTACACAGTACGAAAAAGAAACTGAAATAAAAGAATAATGAACACATTCGTAAGGAAGCACATGATAGTTCATACCACACCGGAAGCACCGGCTGTGATAGCCATTGGAGCTGTGACTGCACTCAAACCAGAAGCGCACATGACCGGTATCTTAACTGCTCGGGAGATGGAATAAACTGCAGCCAGTGTAGGAGTTGCCTGAACAACAGAATTCAGCAAAATTTTGATCGATAGCATGGCCTGGCCGGGCCAGTCCTAGGATAGACATAACACGCACTACAAAATGTGAAAATCAGCTAATTATTTAAAACAAAATATGTAGTTACCTTCTCAATCAGACCAAAAACACCTGGCTTAGAAGGGGAAGAACACTTGCCTCCTTCAGTTTGGATAACATCAGCGCCTTCTTGTTCAAGCTGTGCTGCTAACTCTGCCTGTTGTAAGCAAGTAGAAGGTAATCCAGGAAATTTTAAAATCACATTACTTTAGGCCCTGTGGCTGAAACATGAATCGATTCGTCGTAAAATAAATGTTTGTTTCTGAAAAAGAAGAAGATGATGATGATGGGGAAGAAGAAGCAGGCTGGAAACGGGAGAAAATGATCGAACAAACTAACCTGATCGGGGAGGCTCAGAGTGTGAGGCACAGTGACAGATAATGCCACTGAAGGTAGCTGTCTTTTAGTTTCCCGAGTCAGATTTAATATCTGCAAGTTCATGAAATTACATAGAAGAAAGAAACAACATAAATATATTAGTTAAAACTGACAAATTTCGTGCTGAATAGACAAATGACACTTCTGGTAAGTTATGAAATGAAATCTGCAGCTCGGATGTAGTGAAACACAAATTATTGGAAGTGTGTTACAAAAATACGGGGACAAGTTATTCACGGACGGACTGACCTCTTGAGGTGAGAAAAGCCTGCCCATCTCATAAAATGAATCATAGTTTCCAATCTCCACCTGCCATTAGCATATATATATATATTAAGATCGCCATCAACCACTTTATTTTTATCTTAAGTTTGCCATATATTAATGCCAGGACTAACAGGTACACCATTGTTGCACTCGTTCAAAGTTAGTACTAGAAAGGAAGTGAGAACTGTGTACTGGCTGTCCTAACCATCGTTGCGCCAGCTTCAACTGCAGCTAGGAACGACGCAGGATCTACAGAAGAAACACAAATCTGCAAGTACAATTATACAAGAGTAAAGCGAGTTATTTTGCATGCATACATCGATCACGCGAGGGCCAAAACAACCCCATAAGTTAGAGGAAAATCGATATTTGGCTAACTAAGACCAGACAGAAGTTTCCAATCACTGCAACGCAGATGAATTACCGGGAGGGAAGTCAGCTTGAGTGCTAATTTCACAAGCTCTGCATCGCAAGCTATATCCACATGTGTGGCTCCTCCCTGTAATGTCCATGTATTGTTACGGGCGTGATATATACATACTTATATATAACATTCCGAGAAAGGCATTAGCTATTACGATTGTAGTGCGCATAATTTGAAAAAACTAACTTGGTGTGCAGCTGTTACTACTGAAGCCACGTTATCTTTGTTGAAGTTCTGCAAACCTGATATGATCTGACAAAAAGGGGCATAATATCATAATTATCTTGGTGATTTAATAGGTACTGCTACTAATTGCGATCGTATCAGTAAATGAAAGATTTAGAAGAATGTTAAATTTGATTAAATGAGTAACATGCTTAAGCAAACATCTGCAATCGGTTTATATAGTACCTTGAGAGCTCTTCGCTCGCGAAACTCCTTCAAAACAGCTTCTTTAGTACTTGAAAGGACAGCTTTCGTAATGAGGGGCATTTTTCTCTTGTTAACATTTGTTCCATTATTGGATAAAAGCTTAGTGCTGGGGTTTTCTTTCACGCAATGGTCGAATTTCTTCGGATAACTGGGTTTCAACAGGGCGGATGGAAAAGAAACGGAAATTGAGAGTGATGAACAACTCATCTCTTTTATCTGCGGATTGATGCAGGTAAGATTCTTTTATTTTTATTTTCCCTTCCTTTTTCTTCTTGGCTTTAGGAGACTTTTTGGGAGAGGGAGGTAAGGGCCGGGCAGAAAAGAGATAAGATCAGAGGAGTTTTGTCTGTTTTGTAAGCCGCCTCATATATCATTGGATTATTGGTGATACTAGTGTGGCCGCCCGTGACATGCATCGGACTTAATGTACCCTCCGTATCATATTTAACGAAGAGATAATTATAAGGGGAGCAAAGGGGTGGGATGCAAATGCAATATGTAGGTAGACATTCAATTATAGCATGAAGTAAGAAAATCCGAAATGCAACAATGTTACTTATTAGATTTTCACATTGAATGCCGATAATACTAGGGTTTTCCCACCTAACTAATCTTACTCTCAATAAAACAAATCCTCAGCAAGGTAAGGAATCAGATGGTTTAGAAGACTTCAGGATGGAGGACTAGTTTCCTATCTTAGATTGGAAGGTGGGTGATAATTAATATCATGTTTGGAGTTACTTATAAAAAGTCATTATTCAAGACAATTATTTTTTATAACTAAACCCAAACCAAGGGTAAATCTATCTTTAAGGCTATTCTTAATTATATGATGAGTTGTTTAAACTCTTGACAACTTTATGTTTTAGGATTCAATAAACCATAGGTAGGTTCTTGTGAGAAAAGAGCTAAGACAAGAGGAGTATTCACTGGCTTACTTAAGACAAATTATATAAGTCAAAATATGGAAGGTTATGTTCTATGTTTGATTATATGATGAGTTGTTTAAACTCATGATAACTTTATGTTTTATGTTTGAAGGGCATATAAAAGGGTTACTAATGAATTGAACAACACTCCTTGCTAGAATATGGAAGGCTAACCATGTATATCCTTAGGTGTAACATTTAGGCTATCATATTAGTTATGCATGGAAGAACATTTGAGAGACTGAGTGGATTGTTTTTACTAGACTTATATGGAATGTTGAAAATGGGAAATTTTTCAATTTATATTAAGAGAAGTGGATTAAGATGCATAATCTTCGCTCTTTCAAAGCTATAACTCCTATGGTGGATAATCAATCTCATTGTTGGTTTTCTGATGTGGTTCGATGCATTACTTATGAGAATCCTAATATAATATTTTTATTTTTATTGGTTAAAAACATTTGTCTTCAAAGATAGAATACATCGATTTTAAAAAAAATGGAACAAAGATGAGACCACCATGAAGACTCTAAAGAGAGGTTTGGTTAGCCAACTCACTCATACCTAACACAAGGGTCAAATTTATTATAATTTTTAATTTTTTTTTATAAAAATATAATTCTCAAATGAGAGAAGGGAAAATAATTCTAAAGTTACACTAATAATGGCTAATATATGTCATTCCAAAACTAATACTATTGTATCTAATGGATATCTTCCCAAATAGTGAATGTCGGCATAAAAGGTTCTCTAGATACTCTCCTTCCCTGTTTCATATTGAACTAGTTTAGTATGTAGTGAAGGAACGTCCAGTTAACAACTAGCACACTATATATATATTTTTCCCACTTCCCTTCTTTCCTTGGGTTCTGTTCTTGTATATATGTAGTATTTTAATCATTTTAGGGGATCCAAAACTATTAATAGATCTCTCTCACTTTTTTTCTCTCCTCTTTTATTTAAAATTTTCCTTAACATTTAAAATTTTATTGAAATCTCATGTAAAGTCCTCAAGAATCCCTCGGTTCACAAATCATCATCAACAACAACCATCTCTGATGTGAATGTCAACGGCAAATCAAATACACACAAGCAAGATCTTTGAGTTTCCTTGAAATCTTAATTTTGGTCCAATTGATAATGATGTTTTTAACTCATTGATCATTGATGAGGCTTCTTTAATTATCAGCAACACATCTAAGAAGAAATTGCCTAGTTTTCTTCCTAGATTATACCCAATTCTTAAGCACCAACTCACTTGGAAAAGAATAGGGAGAATTAAAAAAATTCTATGACTTTTATTCAACTTGAATTAATTTTGTACAAAGGTGATGGTTACATATATGTATGTATAAGGGCGTGCATGTTCAGCCTTTACTGGCTAATATAGGTGTTATGTTTTAATGAATATAATAATTGTCAACTAGTATTAGTTTACCTAGAACACTAAATTAATATATGAGACTACTTAACCTAACAGACTTATGTTAGCTAGGTTAAACTAGTTAGTAAAAGTGAAGCATCTATATATATATATATATAAACCTATAAAGCATCACCATTATTGTCTAAAATTATAACCCAATGAATATTTCAAAGTGTATATAAAAGAACAAAGCAAATCAAAAACTCTAGCCATGAAACATATGAGTCATACAACCAAGCTTTATCTTCTATATCACCTTATAATCCTTGCCTCGTCTTTGTCATGTACACTAGATATCTTTGATAAATCTTCCTTCTTGAAAATATATAAAAATCTACAAGAATTACTTATGAAACCGTTAGTAGAATTTAGGTTCTCAAGAAGAATTGGAATGCTACTCTTGACATTCATTAGTAGAAAAGAGATATGCTCCTATATCATTCTCCACTTGTAAAAGAGAATTTCTCATAAATTTAGCATCATTATAGTAAGAAGATAAGATATTGATATTAAAAGTTCTTGAAATTCCCCAATAGGTCTCAAGTAATTCCAATTTATAACCATTATTTCAATTAAAACTTTCTAAAGATCCTAAATTGTCCATGAGCTCTTAGGTTTAGTTTGTTTTTTCTTAAAGTTGTAAATCTTTATTTTCTTAGGTGTAACAAAATCATTATACTTGAGAAAATCCTTATTGAATTTGATTTTTCTTACCTTAAACTTGATATTTGGCATTAGATTTCTTAATGTTGTTCTTAATTTTCTCTCTTAAAGAATTCAAATATTTCCTTAGAATTAAAGTTTTTAATATCACCTTTCATTAATGACAACATATCAATAGACAAGTAAGGATTAATATCATAGACATCCTCAAATGAACTTGATTGATTTGAACTAGAAGGACTCTTATTTTATGCACATTCAGCATATGCAAGTTTTATATCCCAATCTCTTGTACACCTATTGACTAGTCCTGATAGGAAAGTTTCAAGTGTTCTATTTAGAGGTGGTAATCGGGTCGAGTGTAACACCCCAAAATTCACTAATTTTTTTTTCTTAAAAGCGGAAGCAATTAAATTAGAAGCACTGAAAACCTGTGAATTCTGGAAGTGTTACCGCCACACTTAGTACCAGACCGGTTCTCTCCGACCGTTCCAGTACCAAGTGCTAAGGCTAAGAAAAGAAATAATCAATACAATTCAATTTCCAAATAAGCATTAAACGGTTGTAAAACAAAATCAGAGTACGCATCAAGAAATGTAATTCATTTCCAAAAGAGAATTAAACTTACAACCGATAAAAGATTAACAAAAAGAATTAGAGTCATATAAAGATTATGATATGGCCACAACTCTCTTGAATCTCGAGCCAAACATGCTCAACACTCAGCCCCAACTGATATCTCGCCCACCAGCACAAATCAGAAGGGCATACTACTAGTGGGAATGAGCAGCACCCATGAAAAGGGTAATCAGTACGCTACGTACTGAGTAAGGTAACCGAGCACTAAGGCCGACACATAAGCACACAATCCATGCAGAATAATAACAGGGCATAATCCAACATAACAACATAAAGGTATATGAACAATTCAGGTAAGAGTACAAAGGCCCATGAATAATTCAGATTAACTGTTTAATTAATCTCTTAGTAGAATCTGATTCACACCATGCCTTTTATCAATCCATGTAAGTACAGGAACACCCCACTATTATTGCCGGTGGGCCGGTCACTTGCGGGACAATGTCCACACCACTATTATTTGCCGGTGGACCGGTCACTTGCGGGACAATGTCCACACCACTATTATTTGTCGGTGGACCGGTCTGGTTCCTGCTCACATGGGGTTCCACTATAAGTAATTAATATCTTTTAAGTGTCTTTAACAAACTCGGGTTCGTTTTTATTGAGCTCGAGTCCCCCACTATTATTCGCCGGTGGACCGGACACTTGCGGGACAAAGTCCACACCACTATTATTTGCCGGTGGACTGGTCTCATATAGGGTAATAACCCTAACCACTATTCCTAACCGGTGGATCGGTTGGACCCGGCTCAATAATCTTTCGCTTTAAGTGATTAATATCTTAAATATTTTATTCAAAGATTTTTTTTGCCCAGACACACATGATTATCTCTATACCAATCCTAGTTCTCGTACATATCCCTAGCTCCACATGACCACTTTCCCATGCAAACCCTAACTCTCATGCAAAACCCTACCTCCACATAATCACACTCCCATTCACCCTAACTCCACGTAAAACATATTTCCATGACAACCCGTAATTCTCATGCAAAACCCTAGTCATCATGCAACTCCACGCAAACATCCTCACCCCATGCAACTTCATACAGAAACCCTAACACCATGCAATTATGTATAAACCCTCATACCATGAAATTATAAAGAAACCCTAAAACCATGCAATTATGCAAAAACCCTGACACCATGCAGTTACTCCCCATCATGCTTTTAAAACCCCTTTCATGCATGTCTTGGGCCACGCCACATCGTACTAACAACATATTTATACATATCATTCTCATGCCACAATCTTTTAACAAAACACACCTCAACTTCCTTACATGCCGCATTTATAACAATTACATAATAGTTACATAAAATACACGACATATCACATCACAAGGCATGCGAGGCATATAATGCATATAAGCACACAAAAAGCCTTAGCACCCCTTACTTGAAACAACACCGGTCTTGGAGCACGTTCCTACGCCTCCTTAGGGCTTAGACCAAATAATAACATATGAATAAAATAACCTTAACAAAATTCTAACTTTGCTAAAGACATAAAAAATAATAGAGATATTATAAACCTTGGTAATATAGGGTTAAAGACTTTACCCTAGTAATAATAATGATACTAATATAATAATATCAAAATTAATAAGACTACTATCAATGAGAATATAAATAATAATAACAATAGTAATAATAATAATAATAATAATAATAATAAGCTTTAAAATTTAAAGTGGGGTTTCGACCCTACTTATAACTAATGACTTACCACTTATTTAATATAAATAATAAAATTACTAACATATATAATAATATTAAAATAATAAAGATACTGATAATATTATCATCAATAGTTATAAGAACAATAGAAACAATAATACTAAAATAAATAAGTGCGAATGTTAATACAAAATTAGGGCCTAAGATTTTCCAGAATAATTAATAAAATGATAATAATAATTATTCTAATAATTATAATATTAATAATAATAATAAGAAGAAGAATGATAATAATCCCATAATAATTCAATTAATAACTTAAAATTCAAAACTATCAATAATATTGTTTTATTACCACTCTCCACCCTTAAGCTGGTGGGGATAGGTGGCACCGGCGGTGGTTCACGGCGGCGGCGGCGGTGGCCAGAAAAACAGAAGAAAAGAGGGAAAGATGGATGTTGGGAAAAAGATAGGGAGAATTGAGGTGATATAAGAGGTGTTTATTGTTGCCCAAAAGGAGAGGGACAAAATGATGGTGGTGGTGCAGCCAAAGGTGGCGGCGCACGGCGGTGGAAGGCGGTTTAAGGCTTCGGGGTCAAAATTCCGGCGAGAACGAGCATCCAACTTGGCACGGCTATGGAGGCTCGTGCAAGAAGAATCGAGAGGTTAGAATGGTTTAGTTAATTAGAGGACGTTGTAGGGAATAATTTGGCATGCGGTGGTGGCGTTGAAGTTGGCTATCGGCGGAGGAAACGGCGTCTAAAGTCTCGGTGATCGGCAGCTCGGGCTTAGGGTTTCGGGAAAGAAAAATTCTAAAAACTCCTATAACAAGGCTATTTATAGATGTTGGAATGGATAATGAGGAGCTGGAGGTCGACATGGAAGTTTTAATTACAATAATTTGGGTGGCCGGTGGCGTTAAACGGTCGGTCGACGTTTGGTTGGATTTGGGGTTTCGAGAGGTTGGGGAGGAGAAACAGCCGAGAGTTAACGTCAAATAATTATATGAAGTTATTTCTGGAGTTAAGAGGAAGACAATGAGATAAGAAACGACCGGTATTATTCATTGTAGCCGGAGAAGCCATTAATGAGGTCGACAGGTGCAGCAGCGTCGACGGAGGAGAAAGGAGGAAGAAGGAAGGAGGAAGGGAGGCGGTCCGGTCGGCCGGGAAAGAAAAGAAAAAGGGGAGAACCGGGCCGGTCGGCGCGAGTTATATCCTCATTAAACGAGACGCGGCGTCTCGACATAAAACGCTCCAAAACGCCGCGTCTGGAAGAGAGCAGGAGGCGCCAGCGACGCTGGGCCGCAGAGGAAAGGAAAGAAAGAAAAAAAAAGATTGGGCCACGGGAGAGGCAGCCCAAACGGGGAAAAAGAAGAGGAAAAAGAAAAAGAAGAAAAATAAAGAAAGAGAAAAGGAAAAAGGAAGAAAGAAAAAGAAAAAGGGAAAAAGAAAAGGAGAAAAAAAAATTAGATTAGGGCCAATTAAATTAATATTAATATTTTTAATATTTAAAAATAATAATATTTAAATAAAATAATATTTAAATCCCTTTTTAGGCTAAATTAGGATTTTTAAAAGGTTTTCCATAAATTCCATTTTAATTAGCAAAACACCCAAATTTTCTTCCATTAAATTATTTATAAAAATAATATTAATTTGGAACTATTTCTTCCTTCTTATTTTAAATAAAATAATTTATTTAAATAAATTCCCAAATTAAAATCTTTAACTAGCTTAAAATACCCAAATACCTCCTAATTAAAATACTTGTAAATTTATTCTTGACTTTCCCTAATTAATTTCTTTTTATTTTAAATAAAATAATATGCATAATTAAATTTTATAATCAAACCTCATTTAAATATAATATTTAAAATTGGGAAATTTTCGAGGCATTTCATCGAGTTTGGGTCGGGTCATAGTGGATTGGGTCAATCCCAGGTTGTGTTATTTTAGGTTATTTATCTCTTATGGGCTAGTTGTGGGTTGGTTCGGGTCTATATATTATTTGTGTCGGGTCGGTTTCGGATCGATTTATTGTAGTTTTGGGTTATTTCATGATAATTTGTTGGGTTGGGTCAGGTTTAGGTTAAGTTAACTCGGGTTCGAGTCATTTTACGTTAACTTTACTAGTAAGGTTGGGTTGACTTTGTTTTTTTTTTGTTAAATTGACTTGGTAGGTTTATGAAATGCCCCGGAAATTTCTAATTTTATAAACTACATTTAAAGGATATTTATTATAAAAATTATTGAAATAAATTATTTTTAAATTGAATTAATTAGGGCAAATCAAGAAGAAATTTATAAGTATTTTTATTAGAAAGGAATTTGGGTATTTTAGCTAATTAAGCATTTTATTTTGAAATCAACTTCGATACCATCCTGTGGTATCAATTTAAAAGTTTTAAAGAACACGGAAGAGCATGGTCGAAACCTGCTCTGATACCACAAGTTGGCATCAGAGCGGTTGGTCCTTCGGCCACGCTTGTTTTCAAAAATAAATTTGATTTTCGGACTTTGTATTTGATTTTGAAGTGTGTTTCGACCGCTCCTCTATTTGTTTTAAACTTTTTAAGCTGATACCACAAGTTGTATAAGAGGTTTTGGTTGTTGAGAATCGGGTTTCGGTTAGAGATTCGGTTCTCACGATCCTAAATGTTTTAACTGAAAATGTATTTACCTTGTTTCAAGTAAATTTTAAAATCCGGATTAGCTTGTGAGGATTGTACGATGGGGTAGCATAAGTGACCTTGTGTTTTTCTGCTGTGACTATGGTCTTGTAATTAGTTCATCCTTAAGGGGGTAGTAACCCCACTAGGTTTACCCTAGTCCTACAGGTTTAGTGGATTGATAACCTTAAGGCGTACCTTGCTGGACCCAACTTTACTTGGTTTTGTTTTTTGTAAACATCGTTTTATTTTCTTCGGAGTTACTTTTAACCTATTTATTGCGATCAATATTTTATGCAATCGTTTGTCAAGTTTGCGCTATTTAGATTTTCCCTAAATTTCGGGGACGAAGTTCCTTTTTAAGGGGGTAGTGATGTAATACCCCGTATTTTTAAAATCTAGATTTATTAAGTTTAATGATTTTATTAACGTAATTTGATGTACACAATTAATTATTTTAATTTCGATTTGTCTTATGGATTTATCAACGATTCAAATTCATATTTAAATTTAATTAAATTTCTTATGAGTTCGATTTTTGGTTAATAATATGTATTCCCGTTCTTTCTCGTATTTTTATATTTTAGATTTATTTTAGATCATATACTTTGTCATGTGATTACGACATTATTTTGAAGTTATATTTTGTTGACAAAATACATTATTTAAATTATATAATTCATATTGAATAGTTAGATTTATGGTAATAATTTTATTAGTAGAAAATTTTTTCGACTCTAAATTATTCGTTTCAATCGTTAATATTTTAAGGAAGTTTTAAATTTAGAAGACGTATTTAGAAATTTTTTTCCAAAATCAGCTTTATTCTGTTGTATGTTTTTTTTTTATTTACAGAGAATAATTTCGGACATGACTAAATTTGTATCGAGGTGTTAGAGTTCAACTTAAATATTTTATTATATGCTTTAAATAAATTTTTGAGTTCTTATGATATACTTCCATAAATAATACATATTTTTTTTATGTTCATCGTTTATTCTTTCCGATAGTGTTTCCAAAATTCTTATATAACTGTTTTATTAATTTTGAGCCTTCGGATCTTTTCGAAATAGATTTTCAATAAATAAATTTTTAATTAAATTCTCCCAATATTAATATTTAATATTTAGTATTTAAATTGAACTTATACCCAGGTACAACAACCCATAGTTCGTCTCTAAGGGGGTAGTTTTTTTTTTATAAGTGTTGTTTTTTTATATGGTGTCCCTATTTTCGTGGATTTAAATTTTCTTTAGTAAGTTTATTCCTAAGGGGGTAGTTTATATAGGTATCAGCGTTAGTTTGGTTTTCTAGCCACTTAGAACGTTTTTCCCTAACCCTAGGCGCTCCTAGAGACTTCGGGGACGAAGTCTGTTTTTAAGGGGGTAGTGATGAAATGCCCCGGAAATTTCTAATTTTATAAACTACATTTAAAGGATATTTATTATAAAAATTATTGAAATAAATTATTTTTAAATTGAATTAATTAGGGCAAATCAAGAAGAAATTTATAAGTATTTTTATTAGAAAGGAATTTGGGTATTTTAGCTAATTAAGCATTTTATTTTGAAAATAAATTAAATAAATTATTTTATTTAAAATAAGAATAAGAAAATAGTTTCAAATTAATATTAATTTTATAAATAATTTAATTGGATAAAATTAGGGTGTTTTACTAATTAAAATAGAATTTATGGAAAATCTTTCAAAAATCCTAATTTAGCCTAAAAAGTGATTTAAATATTATTATTTTTAAATATATCAAATATTTTAATTAATTTAAATACCCAATATTATTATTTTTCCTTTTCCCCTTTTCCCCTTTTTCCTCTTCTTTCTTCCTTTTTCTTATTTTTCTTTCTTTTTCTTTCTCTTTTTCTTTTTCTTTTCCTCCCTTCTTCCCCGTTTGGGCTGCCCTCTCCGGCGGCCCAATCCTTTTTCCCTTCTTCCTTTCATTCGGCCCAGCCTGCGCCCGTCGCCCTTCGCCCGGCCCCCTTATACGCCGCGTTTTTATTCCAGTTCCACCGAAACCCGTCGTTTCATTTAACTCACCCTCCCTGCGCCGAACCGCCCGGTCCTACCTTCTTTTCTTTCTTTTCTTTCCTCCCGAACCGCCCGGCCCCGCCTTTCTTCTTTTTCCTCCTTCGCACTTGTCAGCCTTCCCCGACGTTGCACCTGCAACGTTTCCGCCGCCGTCCAGCCGAGATTTCCGGCGCCGATTCCGCTCATTTGACTAGAATTTTCCTTCCTTCCTCTTCCCATTTGTTTCGGAAACCCTATGACCTGACCAAATCTCCCTCCTCTCGCGCCATCCTCTCTCTCTCTCTCTCCTGCGCAACCCCTACCCGAAACTCACTCCCACCGGCCACCCTCGCCGCCGGTAAGCCCAAACCCTACTGAATTATCTACTCACCGACCCACAGAACCCTACCCTCTCTTCTAAAGCCTATAAATATCCCCCATAGTAACCTGTATCGAGCTCTTGATCCCCCCAACCCAGAATCCCGACCTTGCCACCGTCGCTACTTCAGACGCCTCGTTCTCCTTCCCCGGCCAACTTCAACACCTCCTCTTGCTACCAATCTCTTCCCTGCAACTCCATCTATCTAACTAAAATATTTTCAAACTTCGATTCTTCTTGCACGGGCATCCATAATCGTGCAAAGTCTGCTTCTCATCTCGCCCAAAATCTTTACCCTGAAACCTTAAACCACCGTCCTCCGCCACATGCGCCGCTTCTAACACCTTCCAAACCAACCATTAAATCCTAATAATTATCCTCTACAGCCCCAAATAATTATTTTAATTTTTATTCCTCTCCATTACCCATTTTCCTAATTTTTGGCCCTCTTAGGCCACTTTTCCGGCCACCTCCGGGAACCACCACCGGTGCCACCAATACCCTCCAACTCAAGGTGAAACCCTAAAACTTTTAAATACTTACTTTCGATTTATTGATAATTATTATGCTTTTATTCTAATTTTTAATGCTAATTCGAGTTTAATTATTATTATTATAATTATTATTATTGTTGTTATCAACTGTATTTTAATTTATAAATTTGGTTGACAGGTCTGGGAGTATTATTGAGTAAGATAAGTTATTATTCTCGAATTTTGCCTATTTAATGTAATTATTACATGTTTAATATTATTATTAATAATATAATTAATATTATTATTGTTAGTATAATTAGTTATTTGATACTGCAATTATTTCAGGAGAATTAGAAACCTAAAATTTTAATTAAGTCTCGTAGCTTTGCCTTTTATTATTATTTTTAGCATTTTTAACATTATTACTAATTATCTTATTATTATTAACCATATTAACTTTATATAATAAGTATATGTATAATATTAATATCTGTTTACATTTCAAATAGTATTATCATTAAATGGGGAGGTTTCGAAATCCACTTTGTAAATTTAAGGCTTGGATTATTATTATTATTATTAAGTTTTCTATTAATATTACTACTATTAGTAATAATTTGTTATTATTAAAATTATTATTATAATAAATATTATTATTATTATTACCTTTACTAACTTTATTTCGGTAAAGGGTAGAAACCCTTATATCACCTTTTTACTTTAAATTATAATAGTATGTATTAATGTTTTATTGGTTTTGGGCATAATTAATTAAGAATCAAGACTTAAGATAAATTAGAAACAAAATCTTAGAATAATTTAGAGAATAATAAAATTTTATAAGGGAGCCTAATTCTAGTATACTTTTATTTAATAGGTGAACCTAGTCTAATCCCTCAAGAGGAATAGGAGCGTGCACCAAGACCGGTGTCGTATTAGGTAAGGGGTGCTAAGGCCTTTTTGTGTGCTTATTTGCATAATGTGATTCGCATGCTATGTATCATATGTCTATCATTATTATTTATGTTATATACGATGTGATGTGGAGTCCACGTATGATATTGGTTTGTTATATGGCATGGGTTTTACTTATATGTGATAATATGTGATTTGGCCTTAAGACATGCATGTTAGAGTTTGCACGATGTTATTAATATTGCATGGTGTTAGGGTTTCACGTGACGATATTAAGGTTGCATGACAATATTAGGGTACGTGGGAGTGTGGTACGTTGCATGGGAAAATTAGGGTTTTGCATGGGAAAGGTGGTACGTTGCATGGTAAAATTAGGTTTGCATGGAAAGGTGGTATATTGTATGGCAATATTAGGGTCGTATAAAAAGGTGGTACATTGCATGGCAACATTAGGGTTGCATGGAAAGGTGATACGTTGCATGATAATATTAGGGTTGCATGGAAAGGTGGTATATTGCATGGCAATATTAGGGTTGCATGGAAAGGTGGTACGTTGCATGGCAATATTAGGGTTGTAAAAAAAAATGGTACGTTGCATGGTAGTATTAGGTTGCATGGAGGTGTGGTGTGTTGCATGAGAGTTAGGGTTGCATGGAAGGGTGGCTTACGTGGAGCTAGGGTTTGCATGGGAGTCAGGGTTGCATAGAAGTGTAGTTACGTGGAGCTAGGGTTTACATGAAGTTAGCCATACATGTCTAGGGTGAAAGCCTTTGAATAAGATACTTAAGACAATAATCATTTAAAGTGGAAGATTATTGAGCCGGGTCCAGCCGATCCACCGGTTAGGAATAGTGGTTAGGGTTTAACCCTATGTGTGACCGATCCACCGGTAATAATAGTGGTGAGGACTTTGTCCCGTAAGTGTCCGGCCCACCGGAAATAATAGTGGGGTGACTCGAGCTCAATAAAAATAAATCATAGTTGCCAAAACATTTAAAAGGTACTAATTACTTACAGTGGAACACCATGTGAGCAGGAACCAGCCGATCCACCGGCGAATAATAGTGGTGTGGACTATGTCCCGCAAGTGACCGGCCCACCGACAATAATAGTGGGGTGTTCCTGGACTTACATGGATTTGAAAAAGGCAGGGTGTGAATTGAACTCTGATAAGAGATTAATGAAACGATTAATCTGGACTACAATTGGGCCTTTGTACTTTTACCCGGTTGATCATATGCATTTATGAATATGCTCTTTTACGTCCTGCATGGCTTATGTGTTTATGTGTTGGCCTTAGTGATCAAGTCACCTTACTCAGTACTGGACCCGTACTGATACTACCTTGGTTGATGGGTCCTGTGATGATCCACCGATGGTGGGGAGCAGACTTCTTGTGCAGGTTTAAGATCAGAGACTGTTTGGGGTGGCAGGCCTGACTTGAGTGAGTAGGCAATCCGGAATTTGACCCATCGGGTTTTATCTTGTTTAAACGTATTTCTATTTGGAAGTTACAAGTGTTAATAAACGTTTATGCGTACTCTGATTTTGTTGTATGATCTTTTGAATTCTTTTATGAATTGTTAATTTGAATTTAATGTAAATCTTTTCTTTAGCCTTAGCACTTGATACTGGAACGGTTGGAGAGAACCGGTCTGGTACTAAGTGTGGCGGTAACATTCCCAGAATTCATAGGTTTTAAGTGTTTCTATCTTAATTGCTTCCGTTTTAAAAAAAAAAATTAGTAAATTTTGGGGTGTTACAGTTTAGGTTATTTCGTACAATTTAATGGGTTGGCCCCATTGGGTTCGAGTTGTTTTGAGTTAACTAGATGGGTCGGGTCATTTTGTACAATTTGATGGGTTGGGTTTAGGTAGTTTCAGGTTAATTTGATAGGTTGGGTAGGGTCAATTTTGATGGATTGAGTTAGATTCAGATCTAGGTAATTTAATTCATACACATAAGGTTAATATTATAGAAGATGAAAATAAGAGAAATGGGCTAAAAAAAGGATATAAAGATATTCTTGTATATTTGAATTGAATATTTAAATCTAAATTCTCATAATAAATGAGTCCAAGGAAGTTTATGGTGTGCTTAATATACCAATTAATAATAATGACCTATTTTTCTTATCTTATATTAAAATGATATTAGATTAACATAAATCAGAGGACTCAGATCTAATAATAAACAAGTACCTATATAGTTATAATAATAATAGGATTAATAATAATAATATATTAGATTTTAATTTAGATAATATTAGTACTTATAAGATCATATATGATTTGCCGGGATTAGAAAATTCAGATTATAAAACCATGGTAAAATATTACAATATTACATTAAGAAGAAATCATACAGAAAGGTTTAATCTCACTTGAAAATTATTGAAGAATATTGCTCATAAAATCTAAACTATCTAATATTCATGAATATTATTATATTAAGTATATGTATATTCATGTGTTAATAATACGACTATACATATTTATCTAAATTCTCCTACTTTACACTTTTTTCATGCCAATGAAATCATTATATTATTTTTATTTACTAGCTTTCCAATATTTATCTAAATTCTCCTAATATTATTTATGCATTTATGAATATAAAAGTAAGTTAAGTTTGACATGGTTTAAACTTCAAATTAAGGTCTATCAACTATCTAACTAATTTCTCTTTAGCATTTTTATATTTTCATATGTTAAGAATGATATATATTGTTCATACAATGTAATATATCAATATAAGTGCATAATGTTAATAATTTGTTTTTTGTTTGTTGATGAATAACATTTTTTCAATATGATTTTAATGTAGGATATTCATACTCCATATAAAATATGGGTATTTTAAAATAAATAAATTTATTATTGTTCAAATATTTGATTACATAAAAAAATTGATAAAATAAAGGTGATCATAATATGACTATACAACATATAATTATCATTTATTATATTATAAATATTAGATACAATCATACGATTACTATTACAAATAAATAAAATAAGAATATTAAATCTACTTTATTTTCTTAAGTAAATAATAAATATATTTATAAATTTTAGCAATAAAACAATTACATTATTCAATATAACAAATAAATAGGTTAAAAACTAAAAATTAACTATACAATTTAAAATGACAATTAAAAGATGACCACGTAGTTTAATAAAAATAACTATATTAATTGTTTTAACATAAAAATAAATATTATTTCTATTTCACAGAATTTATATGCTTTGTAATCCAATACACATAAAGTTAAAATTATAGAAGATGAAAATGAGAGAAATGAAAAGAAAAAGGGATATAAATATAATATTGTATATTGGAATTGAATATTTAAATCTAAATTCTCATAATAAGTGAGCCTAATGAAGCCTATGTGTTTGATATACTGATTAACAATAAGGCCTTATTTTTCTTATCTTATATCTAAATGCTATTAGATTCGCATCAATGAGATGACTTGGAGTCAGATCTAATAATGGACTAGTATCTATACAATTATACTAATAATAGAATTAATAATAATAACATATTGGATTTTAATTAAGATAATATCAATACAATATCATATATGATCTAGTGGGATTAAACAATTTAGATTCTAAAACCAAGATAAAATAATACAATATTACATTTAGAAGAAAATCATATAGAAAGAACATAAATATATTATCTAAGTACACCATAATAAATTCTCCATGATAAGGACAAATAATTTCATTTATTAGTCTTATAAATAAACTAGGTGCACTACACAAACCAAAGAGCATCACAATCCATTCATAAATACCATATTTTATTTTAAAAGTTATTTTCCATTCATCCCCTTCGCTTATCCTCATTTGGTGATACCCACTCTTTAAATAAATTTTATAGAATAATTGTGCTCCATAAAATTTGTCTAACATGTATTCTAATCTAGGCATAGGAAATTAATATTTGATAGTTATATTCTTTAAAAACATAGATTCAATATACATGTGCCACATACCATTTGTTTTTATAACAAGTTATGTAGATACACAATATGGGCTCATGTTCTCTCTCACATATCCTTTTCGTCTGAGCTCTTATATAATTTTTTTCTATACTTTTTAGGTTACTTCACATTACATCTATATGCAGGTTGATTAGATAAAGAAAGCTAAGGCATTAAGTCTATAACATGTTTTATTCCTCTCTTAGGTTGCAATCAAGGTCATAAATAATCACGAAATACATCATTAAACTGATCAATATATTCATTTAATTGAGGATTGTTATTACTTCTCTCTCCTTGTAGGGAATCATTGATAATTAAAGCATAATAAATACCTTCTTCTTTAATACAATCTCTCATATACCTTTCATGTAAAAACAAACTCTTTTTATATTCAACAATGCTAGAATTATTACATATAGAAGGTTTAAGTGTAACACCCCCAATTTTACAAACCAAAAAAAGTTGCTTAAAAAGTTAATTGTGGAATCTAAAATGGTAAATAGCTGGGTATTATCGCCCATTTGGTACATGTCCAGTTTCCTCTATCATTTTGTTACCAAGTATGAAAGTTAAAACTATTACTCCACTTAAATTAACAATATAATTATAAAATCAAGGTAGAGAGTGAGCTAAAGAAATTTAACATCATTTCAAATAAAACCAACTATTAACGGTTATAAAATTTTAGTGAAAGAAAATACATAAATACATAAGAGTAAATATTCTTCTATATCAAAAGATATTGGGCTAATTGCCAAAAAATCCTAAAATTTTAACCTAAATAATAGCCTTCAATTGATCTTACAAGATAACTTGCAAATACCACTACCCATTAAATAAGTAGAGGTCCATGAAAAGAATCTCTCGGATATTGACATTAAAGATGATGGGTTCCAAAAGATTTTAAGGTGGCATAGCATGGATCTTGATAGCATCCCTCTTAGGGAGGATGTTAAGAAGGTAGTCTTGTCATGTGCTCCCTTGAAAGCTCCAAGATATCATCAGTATCATATGGGCTTCATTTGGAAGATGTGGGGTGGAATTGGGGAGGATTTCATAGAATTTGTCTTGGATTTCTTCTGCTCAAATAGATTACCACCTGCACTCAATACCACTTTGATTACTATGATCCCCATAGTGGATGAGGCAGAGGAGGTGATTTAGTTTAGGCCCATTAGCTTAGTAGGGTGTATTTATAAGGTGATTTCAAATATTTTAGCTTAGAGATTAAACTAAGTGGTTGATAGATTGGTAGGTAATTCTCAATTAGCTTTCATTGAAGGAAGAAGTATTCTAGATGGTACCTTAGTAGCGAATGAGATTGCTCAATGGTCCAAGAAGAGGAAGGGATTGAGAGGGGTTATGATCAAATTGGATTTTCAGAAGGCCTATGATAGTATCATATGGGAGTTTGTGGATAATATTTTGAGGATCATGGGCTTTGGTGGTATCTTCAGGGGATGGATAAAGGAGTGTATTTCAACAACTAATATATCGGTACTTGCTAACGAGTCTCTTTACCCACCTTTCAATATGGGTAGGGGCTTAGACAAGGGGATCCCATTTTGCCTTTCCTTTTTGTTCTAGCAGTGGAGGCTTTTATTCAGCTCATCAAAAGAGGCGTGGATAAGGGCTTGATTTATGGTTTAAAAGTGGGGAGTCATATGTGTGAAATTACTCATCTTTAATTTGCTGATGATATGATGATTTTCTATGGGGCGTCTTGTAATCCCCCAAATTTTTAAAACCCTATATTTTAATAAATAAATTTTATTTTGGATAAATTAGCTTTTAAATATTTTTAATTTAATTTTTTTATGGATTTTTGAGTGTATGAAATTTGGTATAAATATTTTAATAAATTAAAATAAATATTTTGCTATTTTATCATATTCTTGTTATTTAAACAATTTTCCAAATTATTATTTTACTAAAATTATCCCTTTTAAATCCTTGTATTTTAATTAAATTGTTAAATAAATTTATTACCCAAAAATATTGTAATTTATTATTTATAAATTAAATTATTTTAATTAAAACCAATTTTCCTTTTCTTTTTCCTTTTTTCCTTCTTTCCCCTTTTCTTTCTTTTTCTTTTTCCTTCCTTGGGCCGCAGGCGAGTCGGCCTGCCCTCTCCCTCTCCTGCACGCTGGGCTGCAGGCCCGTTCCCCTGCCTTTCCCCGCATCACCCGGCCGCCCTCCTTTCTCTCCTTTCTTGCCCGACTGGTCCGCCTGTCTCGCGCACACAACCCCCAGCCTGACTCCCTTTCTTCTTCCCTTCGTCTTCTTCCTCCATTACCGGTGAGATTTTTGCCGCCTGACCTGTAGCTCCCTCTCCCCCGTTGACCTTCCCTGTCTCCCTCCCTCTCATTCTCGTTGTTTTCCGGCCATACTGGTCCCACCACCCTTGTCTCCCCCTCTTCTCCCTCTCCCTACCGCCCCTCTTCTTCTCCCTCTCCCCACAACCCCCATTCCCCTACCACCCTACCGACACCCCTCGAGTCGCCCTACCCCTTCCCTTTTCTTCCTCTTCTATTTATTCCTCCTTCCCTACCTTTTCTGCATTTTTTTTTCGAGCCTCCCCCATGCCCCCGAGCCTCTCCTTTTCTCTCTTTCTTCTCTTCCCTTCCCTCCCCCTGTTTTTGTTTCACCGCCGCCACTCCGCCACTTCCGCCGCCTCAACCACCACCTACACCACCTCCTGCCACCCTCGGCCTCACCCTCGGACCATCACAGTCCCCATCGAGCCACCTTGCAGCCCATTCTTCCTCCTCTCTTCTTTTCTCTCCCCTTCCACCCCTTCTCGGCAAACACCTTATGCAGCCCCAACCCGCCACCGTTCTGCCGCCTGTGCCGCCATATAAACCACCTTATTACTCCCTGCAACCCCCTCTACCACCCCCAATCCTCATTTGGCCGAAACCATCCTCCAAAAGCCCTCTTTTTCCCCTCTCTTTTCCTTCCTCGCCAGCCTGCACCTCGACACCCCACTTCGACCGCCACCTTTGCAACCTTGCTGCCGCCGTCTCCGCCACCATTAGCCACCATCAACCCTTCCCCGACCGCCACTTACACCCCCTCTCCACTTCTACACCATTACCTTGCCCCAAATTCTTCCCCACAATGCCCTTTCCTTAGCCCCAAACCACCAACCCGAAAATACCCATTTTCCCTATCTCCACCACCTTCGAGCCCCTCTTTTTATTCTTTCTTTGCATGCAGCTCATGCTACATGAGTATTATGAGTTGCTTCCTTCTTTTATTGATTTGAATATTAATTTTATGGTATAATTATATTTTAAGTTAATTATTCTATTAATTGTTATAAAGCCTTATGTCTTAACTTTTATGATTTCTAACATAATAAACCTTGATATTATTTTTAGGTGTTGGTTTTGATAATTGAATCTTAAACCTTAAACCGGAATACCGGTGAGGTTTGTTTTTGGCGGGAACCGAGATAACCGTTAAATCCCGCTTAAATGTATGGATTAACGCATGTTAGCACATTAGGTATTTTTAATGTGTATTATGATTGATATAGGTTGTTTAGTATTTAATATGTGGTGCTTGTGTTGATTGATGAAAAGGAAGCATGATAGATTGTTTTTATGTATGGAAATATTATTAAGGCAATGATTTGATTGTTAAGGAAATGTTATGTATTATCCATGTTGTTTTATGCTATTGTAATATTTAATATATATTTAATATTTTGTGAGCCTTAGGGGACTTTATTAATGTATATTTTACAAGAATATGACCTAATTTATATATGGGTGTTAATGAGTATTGTATTAACTTTGAAAGTTGTGGATGATGTATTAATATTGATATTTTATGTAGTAATAATAATAATTTAATAAGTGGTGTGCTAAGGGGTATTATGGTAATTTTGGAGGCAAGGGTAATATGATAAATTTGTTAATAAAAGGAGAAAATGGTAATTTTGTAAGTAAGGGGGTAAAGTTGTAATTTTCTAAATAAAGGGTAAAATAGTAATTTGGTAATAAAAGGGGTAATTTGGTAATTTTGTAATAAAAGGGGTAATTTGATAATTTTGTAATAAAAGGGGCAATTTGGTAATTTTGTAATAAAAGGGGCAATTTGGTAATTTTGTAATAAAAGGGGCAATTTGGTAATCTTGTAATAAAAGTGGCAATTTGGTAAATTGTAATAAGAGGGTAATTTGGTAATGTTGTAATAAAAGGGTAAAATTGTAATTTTATAATTAAAGGGTAAAATAGTCATTTTGTGATCTACGGGCAGAATGGTAATTTGGAAATTAAAAGAGGTAGGATAGTAATTTCATAATTAAGGATAAATGAAAATTTTATAAGTAAAAGGACGATGTGGTAATTTTTAGGAGTTATGGGGTAAAAAGGGTAAATTTGAAGGTAAAAGGGTAAAACGGTAATTTGTAAATCAAGGGGGTAAAAGTGGAAATTGAAAAGGAGTAAATTGGTAATTATAATAATTGAGAAGGGTAAATATAATAATTTAAATAACTAAAGGGTAATTTGATAATTTAATAATGGATAAGGGTAAAATGGTAAATATGATAAATGTGAGGGGTAATTTAACCAACTAGAGGGTATTTTGGTAATTTTAATAATGGAGTAGGGTAGTTTGGTAATCATGACAATTAAGAAGGGCAATTGGGTAATTTAACGAACCAGGGGTAATTTGGTAATTTTGATAATGGAGAAGGGTAGTTGGTCATTGATAATAGAGGACGGTAATTGGGTAATTAACTAAATAAAGTGGTTAATTTGGTAATTAGGATAAGGAGGAAGGGTAATTTGGTAATTTATCAAATAAGGAAGGGATGACGTAGTGATTTTATAAGTAAGGGGTAAATAAGTAATTTGTATCTAGTATATCATTATGATTGTGGAATTCGTAATATGGCTCTAATAATGTTGATTAACGAGGTAGGAGTATTTGATGATTATTAAGTATCACGAGAACGAGTTCTAATTCGGAAATTAGATGAGTTTAGGGTGGCCTTAATGATTCTTTCATGTTACCTTGGACAACCATTTGGATAAGAAATGTTTAATGATATTCGAACAATTAAAAGTGGATAATTATCTGATTGTTGTGCTTTTGTGATCACCATTAATTAAGACACTAATACTTAAAGCGAAAGACCTCGAGATCGGGAATGGTGGCTCTTTAGGGGTCACTATCCTAAAGATGTGGTTTAGCCCACGATTATTGGTATTTGGTGGAGTGCCTTTGTGCCCCAGCCAGGCCCTATATCTACTCTATCTAGCTCTACGGACCTAGTTAGGGGGTATTCATACTTAAGGATTAGGTGTCCTTATCGGTAGGGTACTGAGTTAGCTTTATGCACCAGCACGACCAAGATACCTTTGCGTCCCTGGGTTACTAGTTGAAGGGTACTGAGTTGCTTTTACGCACCAGTGCAACCGGTGTACCTTTGTGTCCCGGGTTCTTGATCTCCCTATCGAGGCAAATAAATGAAATTATTGTGCTGAATAAAAAAGGAAAATACTAATTGTTGAAGTGAAAGATTAATGAGCCGGGACCAGTTGATTTATTTGATGAGTACTGATCCACCGAAAATAATAGTGGCCCAGGATGTTTTTCCCTGGATGATGTTTATGAGTATTGATCCACCAGATATAATGGTGGCCTAGGATGTTTTTACCCTGGATGATATATATATATATATATATATGTATGTATTCCGATCCACCGGCCAGAATAGTGGGGGTCCTGAGCTCAATTAAATTTGATTTGGTTGTGAATAAATTATGGAAAATACTAATCATTAAGATGATTGATAATGATGGAATAAGGGCTTAAGACCCAGATGTATCGATCGTTTGCTATGGTCTACTAATAATTATTGACTCATTAAATATGTGGTTGTATGACTGTGGATCTTAAGTAATTACCTTTCATTGGGTACGTATGTAGTATCATGTGTGGCATTGCGTGCTTGTATTTAAGTGCGTTTTTAAAGGGTTACTCAGTACCGTAGTACTAAAAGGTTCCCTTCGTGGGGCCCCTGCCTATTCAATGAGCAGTACCCCTTACAGGTTGTACTCAAGTGCTATTCAAGTGGGCTTTCGGGAAAGAGGGTAAGGTACTGTCCGGTAAATTCTAGGGTTTTAATTTGTCTCTTCTAAATTCTATGTATTTGTATTTTGTAACCACCATCGGTGGATTTTACTCTCGTAAATTATTCACTGCGCTTCCTTGATTTATACATACTAAAGTTTCTTGTAAAATTGTATTTTACTCTTTTAGCCTTAGCACTTGGTATTGGAACGGTATGAGTAAACCGGTCTGGTACTAAGTGAGGCGGTAATACTCCCAAAGTTCACGGTTTATTAAATTGCTCTCGCTAATTTTTTTTAATTAAACAAAATTTTTCAGTAGTGAATTTTGGGGGTGTTACACGTCTATTGAGAATATCAAGAATTGGAGAAGACTTCTTGATTATTTTTATTTGCTATCATGTCTTAGTGTTAATTTTGCTAAAATTGAGCTCATAGGGCTTGGAGTGGATGAGTAGTTCAAGAATGAGGCAGCAAATACTTTGAATTATAAGATTAGGAATCTTCCTACCACTTATCGTGGCCTTCCATTAGGGGTAAATGCGGGGAACAATCAAACTTGGAAAGTAGTGGTCAAAAAGGTGAAGCAACGATTAGTAGGCTGGAAATCAAAAGTCTTTTCACGAGCAGGAAGATTGGTTTTGATTAAGAGTGTTCTTCACAACATTCTAATGTACTATATGAGCCTTTTTAAATTCTAAGAGGAGCGGTCAAGAAAATAATTAGTATACAAAGGAATTTTTTATGGAACAACAATGGAGATAGAAAGAGGTTACCTTTGGTAAAGTGGAGTGTGATTCAGAGGCCTAATTTATTAGGTGGTTTAGGGGTGGGAGACTTCATCATGACGAATAATGCTTTATTATTCAAATGGTGGTGGAGGTATTATACAATTGAAGGGCTTCATGGAAGAGAATTATCTCTTCTATTTATTCTAGAGACCACTTCGGGAGCCTTGAGAATCAGAATATGAGGAGAGGGTCAACTCTGTGGGTGGATATTATTAAGATGGGAAGGATGAACCCCATTCTAAAGTCGGGGTTGTTAGTTGTGCTTGGAAATAGGAGAAGGGTAAAGTTCTGGCATGATAACTGGATAGGATAAGGAGCTTTGAAAAGTTTATTTCCAATACTCTTTAATTCTTTATGGTGTTAGGACAACAAGAAGAGAAGGTAATCGGTATGGGGAGATGGGAAGGGACACAATGGAGCTGGAATCTGTGGTGGAGACCATAAATTTTTAATTAGGGAGCAGAACAAGTGGATCAGTTGGAAAGGTTTATCACGCAGTTTTATTTTAGCAAGGATAAGGAGGAAACGATCAACTAGTCATATGAGGATAATGGAGTTTTCTTTGTAAGATCATTTTATCAGGCCTCTTACCAGAGTTTGTACGGGGATGGGTCTAAAAGTAAGATTTTCAGCATGATTTGGAGTGGTATAGCACCCCGAGGATTGAACATATTTTCTGGTTCGTGACTCAGCAAAGGCTTAACACAAGAGAAAGACTACCTAGGCTTCAAATCGTGAATAAAAGGGACACAAGGTTTCCTTTTTACAAGTATGAACAAGAATCGGTTAACAACATTTTCCTACACTGTACTGTAATAGGGAAGATTCGGTATGAAATCTGTGATTGGCTGGGATACACATTAATGATGCCAAGATCCATTAAGGATAATGCTATTACTTGGTTAGGAGTTAAAACAAAAGGTATGAGGGAGGGGGAAAATTTGGCGAGCAGCTTTTTTTGTAATAATGAAAACTATATGAGAATTCAGGAATAAAGTTGTGTTTGACAATCAGTAAGTTTGTAGAAGTTGGATGATTATGCTCATCAAATCAAGAGTAGGTTTTTGGATAAAGTATAGTAGAAATGAGTTTCCTTACAGAGTTGAGGAGGTGGTTCACGATGCTTATTTTATTTTTATTTTTTTTGGTGAGTTAGAGACTCCTTGAGGGTTTTATTTTATAGACCTTCGGTTGGTGTACTTTATCCTACTTATCAATATATACACATATATACTAACAGGGGAAAGTGTAGTAGAACTTCGGATAGATTATAGGATAGAAACCCCAAAACATATCATTGCCCGCCGAGTCTTTGCTTCCGGCTTGAAAATATTCTTTAAACTTAAACCAAAACCTATCCCTAAAAGACGAACCGGAACAATTAATATATAGCGGCCTTGCAAATCCATGAGGATAATTGTCATATATAACATGTTTAATTTTAAAATGATTTAGAATTTGTAATGAATATTGTAAGTTTTAAAGCAATTAGAGACATTTTTGTCGTCTTATGCCAAATCTTGTATATTGTAAAAATGTACTTAAAAAATGGATATTTAATGGACTAGAACTTATATATAAGTGTACGGCTTTTAAACGTGAAATGAATATTTGTAATGGGCATTTTAAAATGTATATCATTGGGCCAAGGTGTCCTTGGGACTGACCCAGGTGTAGCGGGTAGATATAAGTTTACATAATCTCTCTATTTTAAAATATTTATGATTCATATAAGTAGATTTTACAGAGTATTCTCGGAAATAGATGGAATGAATTGTCATCTAACTAGGTTATGTAAGATTTGACCTATTATTAGAATTTAATTTTTCACCTTTTATTTGTGATATTTCTTTTCTAATTGGGTCTTCTGCCAACTGATTTATCTGTGTACAACTTGTTAACTGCTGAAAGAGGTCCTCGAAACATTAGTGGTATCTAACTTTGGCAGTTTACCTCATTTCATACTCTACCTGCAATTTCATTTCTCCCCTTTAATAGAAAATAACAGCATATTGCGCACCAACGACCTATTAACAGAATTTCCTAATTAATTAATAAAGCTACATTCTCTCCTCTAGGTAGGATTCTGCAGCCGAATAATCACTAAATCGTGTTTTCATTAGGGGGAAACGAGTCCTGTCATTAATTAAGATGGGAAAACCGACCCTCGTGGTTTCAGGCCTTGAATCCAGAATCTAGTCGGAGGAGGAATAGGGATAAGAAGCATGAATACCACTACGAGCATAGCGGACAACAGGAATGCAACATGTTACGCGCTCTCTCTAGATTTTCTTGAGATTCCGCACATTGCTAATGCACCGTCCATGAAAAAATTTGTTGCAAAAATTTTGATTCCAATTGCTTTCTCCGTGGGTGCCAATATGGGATTCAATGTAGCCATTCGGCCTTTGCACATACCTCGTATCGTGTCTGATATGCTAGTAGGTTAAATAATTGCCTTATTTTTCATTTTTTTCTTAATCTCGTTTCCATTTTCCCTCCTCCGGCTTTAAATCATGTGATATTCGCATACATGATATACAACAAAGTTTCGGCATACGTAATGAATATATATCTTCTTCATGTTGTCCATGCACATATATATTGCAGGGTGGTTTCATGCTGAGCCCGGCGCTGCTAGATACCCTGCATCCAGGATTGGGAAGAAAACTTTGGCCAGGGGATATAATGGAAATACTAGACGCGTTGGCTTACTTGGGCCTCATTTTTGCAACGTTCATTGCTGGAGTTAATATAAAGCTGCCACCATTCTCAGAATTTGACAAGAAGGCAGGTGTAATTGCATCTTTTGTCACCATATTGCCAACGATCCTTGGATCCGCCATGATCTATCCTTTACTCAAACCATTTGAGGATGACGTTCCGAAAGCCGCATTTTACTGGGCGGCTGTTGTTTCGAGCAGCAGCTTCGCTTCCCTAACTCCCTGCCTCACTCGCCTCAAGCTAATATACACGGATATTGGAAGGGAGGCAGTATCGGTAGGTTTCTTAAGTGTGTTTTGGTCTTGGTTTTGGATCGTTCTAGTCATAGCCTTCTCAGCTGGAAGCAAGGAAGCCATACCCGCCGTGATTGGCCTCGTCCTGGTCTTCACGTTGATCTGCTTCCTGCTGGTTCCGCCAACGGTTTACTGGATCACGAACCGCAAACTTGAAGGTGAGAACTTCAGTGTTGCCGCCATCAATGCCGTGCTCTTCGTGGTCTTGGCATGCGGTCTTCTGTCGGGCATGTGTGGGGTTTGCTCTCTGTTTGGGGCATTCACCTTCGGTTTAGCCATGCCACAGGGTCCATTAGCAAGGAGGGTCCTCGAAAGAATGGATAATTGTGTGTCTGGTGTATTGATGCCGCTTTATTTTTCGCTCACCGGAATCAAACTGAGTTTCGACCACCTGAGGAAATTCCCTCGGTTTTGGAGCACATTGATCGTTCCAGTGTTTGCCAAGACCGTGTGCTGTTTCTTGGCTTCCTTCTTTGTTAAGATGGCACCTCGCGATGCTGTCGGTCTTGGGTTGCTGACAAGTACCAAGGACCTTCTCGCAGTGGTCCTGATCACCGTTGGATATGAACGCAAGGTCCCTACTTAATTAATTTTCGAATTCTATTTTATTAATGTCTAGCTATATATATGTGTCTGTGTATGTATTCTTTTCTGGTTTCGCTTCTCTTCCTAATTAGTTTGATTAATACTCCCTCTCTGTACGTAGCATTTGCCAAGGGAAGCATTCACGGAGCTATGGCTATCGATTTTGATTTCATCAATGCTGGGAGCACCACTCGTGTCATTGCTCTACCAAAAACGAATGAAGAACGCCCGGCCTTACGTCAACAGAACAGTCCAAACGCTTAAACCCAGTGATGATTTCCGTATCCTCGCGAGCATCCACGCACCTCGTAACATTCACGGCCTAATCAACCTCTTAGAAATTATGGACATCGCACCAACATGTCCCTTGTCTGTATTTGCTCTGCACATAGTTGAGCTCATGGGACATGATTCCTCCATGTTTCTCATGCATGATTCCAGTAATTCTTCCGCCTCCGCATCCTGGGCGGCGGGGCCCAATCCTTTGCTTAATAGGAAAGGCTCTCATTCGGGCGATGTAATTACAGCATTCGAAAAATATGCAGAAGATCACAGCGCCTCAACCACCCTCCGAGCCATGACTATTCTCTGCCCAACTGATACAATGCACGAAGACATCTGCATTGTAGCAGAGGATCAGCAGGTGGCGCTCTTAATCCTTACTCACCACAAGCAGCAGACCATGGATAGTGAACTAGAAGAGACAGACCCAGGGTTCAGATCCGTTATTCTGAACACCATGGAAAACGCGCCTTGCACCGTTGGTCTCTTAGCGGACAAGGGCTTTGGAGCTTTACCATTAGCCCAGCGTGTGCGTGGTGAAAGCAGCAACGGTAGGCTTCATGAGCTACTACTGAGTGAGGTTAGAATTGGGATGATTTACATCGGCGGACCTGATGATCGTGAAGCGTTAACACTAGCTTGGAGATTAGCAGCTCACCATCTTGTTAACCTCACGGTGATAAGGTTCTTGGTTGGAGACCAAGCAGTGAAGGTGGAACCAATTACCGGTGGTTTCGACGAAGACGACGAGGACGAACCGTTCACGATACTGACGCAGAGCGACAATGAGAAGGAGTTGGATGCCGAATTCGTTCACTTGTTCCGTCAGAGGACGCAGAACGATGATGCTATTACGTATGTAGAGAAGGTATCCAATAGCGGGGATGAAACCGTCAATATCCTTAGAGAAATGGATCACAACTATGATCTTTATATCACTGGCAGAGGACGATTTGCGCTGTCCCCCCTTACTTTTGGGTTGGCTGAATGGAGCGAGTCACCTGAACTTGGAGCAGTGGGCGAAGTACTTGTCACTTCAGATTTCTCATGCCATGTTTCGGTTCTCGTTGTTCAACAGTATAAGTCAGCAAGAACACGTGGGCGCGTTGAAGATCACCTGTGTGCTTCTCTTTAATTAATCATGATAATCAAATAACTATTTGCAGCGTGCATGTTGATAGAGTTTTATTAAATTGTAGTTCTAAAATTAATAATTTTTTCCTTCTCATTATTGTTTCCTACTCCTTCCACGTGATCAATTTTTTTATGCCTAGTATAACGGTCCCAATATTTTGCCAGTAGCTTATATATTTTTAAAATATTATGTGGAAGTAAAATTAAAAAAAATATATATATTTGCGTATTGCCACTATATTTGGTATAGGAGAGACACTGCATCACCCATACCACATGTAAAACTAAGATCACTCACATCCAGATATGAGGTATGACTACTACTTGATTCAATAATACAAAAGACAAGAAATGAATAATCGAAATAGAATCAAGTAAAAGGACATGCCATTTGTTTTTGTATAAACATATTTCAACTAGATATAATAGATTCCAAGAAAAAGGGTAAGACAAATGCCTAATCAAGGCCCTAAACCAAAATACACTCATCAATCTACATTCCAACACAGACTTATATAATGAAGCCCACACATAAACTTATGAAGAAGAAAAATATAATATTAGTGCCATTAGCATACTAATTAAACATAATGTAATAAAAACAATGCCATGCAACATGCAACATACAATCATGGCAAATCATCTTGACACATCTATTCACACTATTAGTGTTATTCACACCGTTTATGACTACCCTAAAATCTCATCAAACACTTAAAAGCAATAGAGACGTTAGATTTTGATTATGAATACATAAAATCATAGACTACACCCACATATGATATTAACCCATGCTAATACATTGTCATTTTGTTATACAATATCAAATATGATACAACTAGGTTTTACATATCAACCATAAAATGTTCACAAAATACCAACCAAGATTCATAAGATAAGGATATTAATAACAATCCTAGATCTCTACTATGTAGATATGATGTTGCAGTAGCTATAAAAATGATGTAAGGTAGCTAAGGACAATAAAGTCCAAACCTATGTATAATAAGTAATGGGGGAAACATAAATCAATGTATATGAGATCCACCCTCTACAACTAACCACCACCTAGGTAATAGCCTCATAAGTGTTAACACCCTGTAAAAAATGTTAGTCCAATAGAGTAAGAAAAGCATCAAAAGAAATTAAAGTTCCTAGTCAGAGGCAATATATATAAATGTACAATGCCAAATAATAAGAACTTGCACACAACTTGATAACCTTTAGTTTAGCAACTTTTGAGACTTGAGATCTAGACTCAACTTACCCAATTTAGTCGGTAATGCTTAAGGAATAACACATAATGCATTACCATATAAGATGAGTCATAGCTTGAGGATTCATCACCAACCAAAGCCTTTAAGGAAAAACCAAGGCATGAACAACTAGGACATATAAAGGAACTCAACCTACAAATTTAATAAGGGAACATAGACCCACCAAAGAAGTTTTAAAAATACATTAAAACATTAGAAGGCTTGGAAGCCAAAACAATCAAATCATTAACAAAGGTATAGAAGCTAACGTAAGAACTCAAGGGAAGAGCTCACTATATGTTGTAAAACCCCTATTTTTCACTTTAGAAAAATTATAACATTGTCGAAGCAGAAGATATCAATCACACCTAAGAAAAGCGGGATGATCCTGCCACACCGAACATAAGATAGATACCCTCTACCCATCCCATATTAGGTATAAGGATAAGGAAACAAACCAAACAAAAGATAAGAAAAGACTGCACAAAACATATATCAAAAAAATTTCAAACTTAAATGTTTACAAACAGGGCCATATCAGATACCTAAAACATCTAAAACATAAAATTAAATAAGTTGAAGGCACTAAGATACAATAGAGATAAAATGATAATAGAGAAAATCCCAAAACCTATCCATTGACAACTTACAAAAGATCCTTGAGTGTTCATGCTTTCAAATCCCCAAGATAGAAATAAGGTAGGCCAGCTATGACCATCATTAAAAACATGTACAAGGTCTTCTGCTCGTGCGATTGAGCAAGTGACCGACCAAATGGGACATTAGTATTCTATATACTGAGTGTTTCAAGTTACCTCTTTAATGAGAGTCACAAGCATAAAAAGCCATGATATAATATGGAAATAATGCTAAACGTATATAATATTTATACCATATAATTAAATATACGTTCTCGATCATGTTCACATAATGCATTAGGATTTCATGCCATAATAAAACTTAGATCATAACTTATTATGCTTAACAACACAATATAGATATTATAGATAATAATGTATAATTAAAAACATGTTAATTTTAGCACCCCTATAAATTACAATTAAAAATTTTTGTTTAATTAAAACAAACACAAGCATGGCGGATGCTACTACTGTGATCAATACAAGCCCAACCCCCAACCAGTCACGTACCGACTATAAGGCTAAGAATAATTTCATAAGAACATTAACGACTTGAAATAGAGATAACACTGAAATATTCATAATATGGAAATCAGAGTGCGTGTTAAAAGTTATACAATCCAATAAAATATATAATCAAAGTTCTCACAAGGGATAAAAGGTACAGTATAATAAAATGTACCAAAATAAAATGATACATAAGTAAACTAATGTAAAAGAGAGTCCAAACAACGTCACTCTTGGGTCCCCATGCCAAGTAAAAAAGATCATCTCTCAGTCTCACCTGATGCTTCATAAGTATCATAGGCATCAAAGATAGTATCTCCTACCTACACAAACTTAGTACGACCCTCTACTCGTGGGAATGAGTAGCACCCATGAAATATTTAGTCAGTGAAACATACAGCTAAGGCTATACACAAAAAAGCATATTATAGAAAAATGATCATATAGATAAACATACAAGCAATATAGATAGTAGATGCCATGTTACAGTCCAATTAACTTATTCATTAGATCTTTAGTCAATATACTTATTTCACACCATGCTTTTTATAAGTCCATTTAAGTACGGAAACCATACTATTATAGCCAGTGGATTAGAAACATATAGGGTAGAACACTCCTAATGACTATTATTCGCCTGTGGATCAGCCTCCAAGATAAGATGCTCTTGGCCACTATTATGTCGGTAGATCGGTCTAGCCCTGACTCTCATGGTATTTCACTATAAATACTTAGTGTCTTTCCCATATATTATCATAAGTTAAGGTTTGGTTTATTGATCTCGGGATCCCCTACTATTATAGTAGGTGATTGAAAACGTACAGGGCAGAACGCACCTGACCACTATTATATGCCGGTGGATCAGTCTCCAAGGTACCCTGGCACTTGGCCACTATTATGCTAGTGGATCGGCCTAGGCCCGGCTCAATAATCTTTCTTTTTAAATGATTATTATCTTAATTGTGTCTTATTATATATATGCTTTCATCCTAGACATGCATGTTCTTTGGACTACTCGTTTACATAATTCGTCTACTCCTATTCTTCTAAGTGGGGCCCGTCCTATATCTTGGGACTTCTACACATCCTAACATATCCAAACATCTTTTCCCTCTTCTCTTACTTACCATGAATACCTAACTCCTAAGTGTGTGGGTCGAGGCCCATTTTCTCATTCCATAAAATACCCCAAAATTCTAATTTAGGAATTATGGTAGAATAAGGATTTATTAGGGAAATTATGTAAATAAATTATCTTATTAAAATAAAGGGGAATTAGTTAAGGCAAAACAAGGAGAAAATAATAAACAACTTATTTAGGAAAAAATTGGAAATTTTACAAATTAATATGGAAGTTAAGGAAAATTGTCCAAAATAGCAAAATTAAGCTAAAAAGGATTTTAATTATCATTATTATTTTAAATATTATTAATCTCAAATATTTAAGAATACCAAAATACCCTAAACACCCCAACTAACCTATTTTCTCCTTTCCCTTTTTCTTTTCTTTTCTTTTTCCCCTTCTTTTCCCTTTTTCTTTCTTCCTCCCCTTTCTCCTTTTTAATTTTTTTTCCTTCTTTCCCTAAAATGGGCCAGCCACATGGCTCGACCCCTTCCACCTTCTCCCCTCATGCGACCCAGGCCTGTGCGACCTATTCTCCCTTGCCCTTGCACTAGCCGGTTGGTCCTTTCTTTCTTCTTTCTTTTCTTCTGGACTGCCCGGTCCAGCCTATCACCCCTCTTCTTCTCCCCTAATCTCGACTTGTAACTGCTGAAACCTACAACCCCTACTACCGATAGCCACCAACTCTGTTTCGCCAACCTCCTACTCCCTCGCTATTACTTTCCTTTCCTTTTTTGACCCTAACCACCCCCGCATCTCCCCTTCATGCATGCCTACCTTTTTCCCTTTCTTCTCCCCCAACCAAACATGCCCTACAACTTCGTAGGCCTACGCCACCTGCCACCGCCAGTTGGTGGCATGCCTTACCAGCGCCCGGTTGTACTCTTCTTCCTTCACCTTTTCCCCTCAAATTAGCCTATAAATACCCCCATAGGCATCCATAATTGGGTCTATGTTTCGTAGCCCAAAAACCTCGATTGTTGCGCCGCCGCCAAAACATCTCCCTATTCTGTCGCCATCGATGATCGCCGCTACCAACGCCGCCCACCAAAACCTTCCTTTCACCACCCTCTATAGAACTGAGCCACCCTCATCCCTTATCTTTCCCTGCACAAGCTACCCCAACCGTGCAAAATTGCCATCCTAACCAGCCCACTTCGACCTCTTGCCGCCCCTCGCACCACCGTCCGTCGACGATTCCTCCCTAACCAATGCCTCCTCCACCCTCCAAAACAACCAGGGGACTTCACCCTACCTTCCCATACCTCCATCTTTCCCTGCCTCCCTCTCCTTCTCCCTTCTCCTCCTTCCACCACCTTTGGCCACTGCACCGGCTGTCGTGCATCGTCACTTCTAGCTGCACCACCACCTCCATTCCACCCCTCTCCACATGAGACACCTTCCACCACCTCAAACACCACTCGTTCTCTCTCCTTTAGCCTATACCCCCATCTCTCCACCTCTCTTCCTCCCCCACTACCGCTGCTGCCGCCGCCTCGCACCGCCGTCGAGTCCACCACCAACCCTAGGTGGTATTCTAATTTCCCCAACCCCTAAACTCTTTTTCTATAAGTGTTAATAATTTTTAGTAATATTAATAGTATTACCCTTAATATTACTATTATTATTCTTATTATTATTAATGGTGTGTTATTATTATTATTATTATTATTATTATTATTATTATTCTATTATACTTGACCACATTATCACTAAGACTACTACAAAGATGATTTCTAGGACCTTAATTAGTATTATCCTTAAGATGAGAACTATTATTAATATTATCACTATTATTATTATTGTTATTATTATTATTATTTAATACTACTATAAATATTATTATTTGGTAACTTGTCCTTTGTTAATATTTTATATTCACTAACCTATTATTAATATAAGAATCATTATGGTCACTACTTCTATAATACTAATACTACTACTACTACTACTACTACTATTATTATTACTAGGGTTTGGGTCGATATTAATATTATTACTAAAACTAATAATAATATTAGTATTAGTAATATTAAAGCTATTAACTTTAATACTATGAATATCACTATGGCTACTTTAATATAAAAAATGATAACTACTAAGACTTATTTTGGTTAGTAGCGGCACGATTAATTATTTTGAGAATAATAACCCCACTTTTAATTATAAAATCATTATTATCATTATTAGCCCTAATAGTAGAATATGATAAGAGTAGGGTAGAAATAATGGTAATCTTTGGTATGAGGGAGATTAACCCATAGTATTTTCTCCTTATAGGTGAATCAAGCCAAAACCCTACGGAGGCATAAGAGTGTGTTCCAAGCCCGGCATCGTTTTAGGTAAAGATGTAGCTAAGACCATGTGTGTTGTGTGACTTGTAAGTCTTGGATGCTATATATCATTGTATGTCATGTATTGTATGATTGTCATTAACTTGTCTTATATGTAGCGTAGCTTGGAGTTGAGATATGTTTATATATTTCCTTATGGCATGAGTATGATACATATATATGGTGATATTGATGTGATATGATATGACCCTCTAGGACATGCATGCTAGGACAATTGATAATATGATATAGGAATGAAAGGATAAAAAGAAAGAAAATGGAGAGTGAGTTCACTAAGGGGGATATAAGGTTGAAAAAACTACCTCATGATCCATGAGAGGAAAATAAAGAGGAATGAATGACAAAAATGAATGAGATGTAGGAACCATGCACGTGAATTCTAGGGTTTGCATGGAGACGTCGAGAGTTTACATGGGGTATATAAAACTTGCATGGGGATGATCTTTATGTGAGAAAAGTTGTTTTATGGTGTAAATAAGCTAAGGGGAGTATTGTGGAGTGATTAGAGAATTGGGACGAAAAATAGTGTGTAGGTTGGTGTAAGGATGTATAAGGGACCCGATTAGGGTTTTGAGAAGAAGCACTAATTTGGAAAAAAATTTGGAAGTAAAAACAATGAAGGGAGAGTGGAGTACGGGTTAAGAGTGGGAATTTATTATATAAGGGGTGAGTATGGGTGCCATGGGAGATAAGAGATATTAGGTGAAAAATAGAGAGGTTACTTGTGGGAGAAGAAAGGTACAAAGGTTACAGTGGCTAACTAGGGTTTTTTGGTCACATATGGAATCGAGGGGTAAATCGATATGATTTGGGATTGGATCTAAATGAGATAAGGTGTGGGGTGATAAATGAAGTAATGGTAGTGTAAGTGAGAGAAAGTTGGGTTACATAGGTCCAATTAGGTTTTTCAAGGGAAAACCCTAGAGGGTGATATTAGGTGGAGTTTGATGTCATGAGGTGTTTGCCCTTAACCAACACCCTTAGGAGTTGGTTTTAATTATGCGTAAGTGTAAGGGGGAATGGATGTTGGGGGTGTGATAATGGGCGCAGGAGTCTCAAGATATGGGACAGGCTCCCTTGAGAGGATAGAAGTAGAATGTTGGTGACATGCATGTCAAGGGTTAAATGCTTATCGAATAATACACGAATGAGTAGCTGGGCCCAAATCGGTCTACCGATGAATAATAGTGGCCAGGTGCTGGGGTGCCTTGCATGGCTGGTCCACCGGTGAATAATAGTGGCCAAAAGCATTTTGTCCCACATGACCGATCCACCGGCTATAATAGTGGGGGTTTCCGTGCTGAACAAACCAAACGTAATGATGATAAGACATAGAAAGACATGAAGTAATTACTGTGAAGCACCATGTGAGTCAGGGCTAGACCAGCCCACCAGTGAATAATAGTGGCCAGGAGAATTTTTTCCTACATGAACGGTCTACTGGAAAATAATAGTGGCTAGGAGCATTTTACCTTGCATGACCGGTCCAACGACAATTAATAGTGAGGTTTCTGCACTCACATGGATTGATAAAGACTATGATGTGAATTGACTATATTTACCAGAGATCTAAAGAAAAAGCCTATTTAGAACTTAGTCAGCCTTCATCATCTGTGGTACTGTGAACTTCCTATATGAGCATGTCATGTATGCTCTGTTGTATGTTTTTGTATGTTTGGCCTTAGCACATGGTTACCTTACTTAGTATGCAGCGTACTGATCACCCGTTTCATGGATGCTGCTTATTTCCACGAGCAGAAGACCCGTATGAGTTTTTGCAGGTAGGGGATGACATCTTCAATGCCTACGACACTTATGAGGCATCGAGAGGGGCTAAGTGTCAAGCCTAGACCTAATTTGGGGATCAAGAGCAACTCAGCCTGACTCTATTTTCTTTTAACTTGACCATGTATCATTTATTTTAGTTATGTGACATCTTATGGTATTTTATGTTTTTGAAAAACTCTAGTCACTTACTCTTTGGGTTGTAATTCTAAATCGCATTTTGATTTTTGTATGAATATGAGGGAGTCCTCTCATGAACTCTCATTGTTTTAGTAATGAATTGTCTTTGATGTTAACCCTATTTAGTCTTAGCACTTAGCATTGGAACGGTAGGAGTGAATCAGTCTAATACTAAGTGTGGCAGTAATGCCCCATGAATTTATGGTTTTATAATTTCACTTTCGTTAAAACTTTTTATTTAAACAACATTTTTAAATAGTAAATTTTGGGGGTGTTACATACCATCTAAGTCAACTCACTATTGCTCTCTAAGGTTTTCCCCTAAAAACCCTATTTGGCCTATATGGCCCATCCTTCCTCTATCCCACACAACTAATGCTCCTTTACCCCTAACTCATCACCTCACTTAGATTTAACCCCAAGCATTCCCCTTTACTTTCCATTTTGCACATGTGAGAAAAAAACCCTAGTTGACCACCCCAAACACTAGCCAAGTTCTCTATACACCCTTATACCAATCTATATACTATTTTCCACCTAACTACTCTAATCACTCCAAGAAATCTTCCCTTACCTTACTTACACCCCAAGGAAACTTTTCACACTTAAGGATCATCCCTAAGTAAACACCATCCATCCCATCCAAACTGTAAACTTCCCTATACAAGATCCACTCCAGTCTTTTATTTTGTTCATATTTCCCTTTTATTTGTCCCCTTATGGGTCATCATATAATTAGGTCATTCTCATTTTCCTTCGTCAACTCATTTTTCCTTTTCCCATTTCCATCCTTTCACCCTTACCATATCACTAAAGTATCTTAGCATGAATATCCTATAGGGTCACACCACATAACACCATATGCACAACATACATATCATTTTAAAAATACCATAAGGAAGTCACATAAACATACCTTAACTCTACGCTGCACTACAAGTAAGCAGTCATAATAATATAAGGTACACAACATAACATAACACATGGCATACAAAGCAAATAATACATATAATCACCCTTAACTACATCCTTACTTACTACGAAACCGGGCTTAGAGCATGCTCCTACTTCTCCTTAGGGATTTGACTTTGTTCACTTATAAGAGGGCAATACTAAGGGTTAACTTCCCTCTAACCTAAATTATCATTATTTCCTACCTTAACCTTATCATAGCCTAGTATTAGGGTTAATAATAATAATAATAATATTTTTATGAGTAAAAGTAAAGGCATTATTCTAAAAGTAACTAATCATGCTACCATTAGTCAAAATAGGTCTTGGTAGATATATTAGTCCATGTTAAAGTATTATTAGCAATATTTATATTACTAAAGATAATAGCTTTAATATTAACAACAATAATAATAAGCATAATAGTGATAATACTAATAATAACACGAATCATAATAATTATAATAATAGTATTAGTAATACTAAAATAGTGACAATAATGATAATAAGGATGATGATGATGATGATGATGATGATGATCATAATAATAATAATAATAATAATAATAATAATAATAATAATAATATAGGTAATAATGACAATAATAATAATAATAATAATATTATTATTATTATTAGTTCGAATCTTAATAATAATAATAATGAAGGTTTGAATGATCATACTAATAATAATAACATTAGTAATACTAGGGCCAAAGTTAATAATAATAACAACAACAACAACAACAACAACAACAACAACAATAACAACAACAACAACAACAACAACAACAGTAGTAGTAGTAGTAGTAGTAGTAATAGTAGTGATATAGATAAAAATAACAATAATGATGATAATGATGATGATGATGATGATGATGATAATAATAATAATATTATTATTATTATTATTATCATTATTATTATTAATAGTTCAAATCTGAATAATAATAGTAGAGTCATAATAATACTGACACTGACAACAACAACAACAATAATAAGAACAACACTAATAATAATAGTAATAATAATGATATTAATACTAATAAAATTAAATAATAATGACATTAATTATTTTCGATGGTCATGGTGGTTAGGGTACAAGCTAGGGTAGTGGTAACTAGGTAGCAGCACACAATGGCAGCAGAGGATGAAATGAAGTTAGAGAGGAGGATTTCTAGGCTAGAAGAGGGAGAGTGAGAGGGTGTGTAACACCTTGAGTCGATACGACCACGCGGGGGCTACCTTGAAGTACTTTCGGATTGATCGGCTGGCCCCACAGATCAACACAAGTCTTTTCAGCGTGCTTTGTCCTCACTCACGCACTTCCCGAGAAATTTTCAGAAAATTTCCGAAACTTCCCAAGAGGTCACCCATCTTAAAATTGCTCCACGGCCAGCACGCTTAACTATGGAGTTCTTAGGATGGAATCACCAAAAGGATGGTATACCATGTTGATATAAGTAGCCAAATCAATCCTTATAACACTCCGCTCAATTTGGGGTATTACATTCACCCCCACTCAAAGAACGCAACGTCCTCATTGCACCTCAACCAATGACTGTCTCAATACAGCTTATCCCAAGAATCGTCCCGCTAGGTGGCTAACTTGCTAATCCAAGTTTAGCTCACGGTCGCGGTTTCGCTTTGATACCATTTGTAACACCCCGAGTTGATACGACCATGCGGGGGCTACCTTGAAGTGCTTTCGGATTGATCGGCTGGCCCCATAGATCAACACAAGTCTTTTCAGCGCACTTTATCCTCACTCACGCACTTTCCGAGAAATTTTCAGAAAATTTCCGAAACTTCCCAGGAGGTCACCCATCCTAAAATTGCTCCACGGCCAGCACGCTTAACTATGGAGTCCTTAGGATGGAATCACCAAAAGGATGGTATACCATGTTGATATAAGTAGCCAAATCAATCCTTATAACACTCCGCTCAATTTGGGGTATTATAGGGTGCTTGTGGTGGTGGTGTAGTAAAAGTGGCGGTGTAGATGGTGGTTATTGTGGTGGCTGAAGGTGGTGGAGAATGAGGGATGGTAAAGGAGAGGGAGGCAAGGGAAGGTAGAGGGGGAATTGCTGAGGCTTTTGGGAGGTAGGAGACGTGGTGGCTATGGCGGGGATGGTGGCACACTACAACAAGAAATGCAGTTAGGGGTGCAAAGTGGTATATTGAGCAACCAACTTTACAGGGTTGAGGTAGCTCGCACAAGGATAATTAGGGGTGTAGGGCTGTGTGGTTTGGTGGAGGGTGATAGAGGGAGGAGTTTGGCTATTATTTCAGGTGGTAGAGCTTGGCATAGGCGATGGCGACTGTATTTGAAGCGATGGTGGTGCAAGGGGTGAATTTTTCTATGTAGGATAAGAAGGAAGATTGAGGGGTTTGTTAGGGGTATTTATAGGCTAGTGGTGGGAGGGTAAGACAAAGGGAGAAGAGGATAAGGGGTAGGTATGGCAGGCCTACAAGCTAGCGGTGGTAGGTCGGTATAAGTCTGCGATTTGTAGGTGCAAGTTCGGTTAGGGGGAAGAAAAAAGGAAGGGGATGGGGCATGTGTGGGAGGAGGTGTGGGGTTAGTTGGGGATGAACTAGGGTTACAGGCCTTCAATTTGTAGGGTATGAGAAGGGAAGGAAGACAACGTAGGGACTAGTTGGTTTGGGGAAAAAGGAAAGAAAAAAAAGATGGGAACTTGGTGGCTGAGTAGGGGAAAGAAAAAAAAGATGCAGGCTGGGCTATGTGGGGAAAGAAGAGGGGGATGGGGTTTAGTTCATGAGGGGAGGCTGGCCCATTCAGGGGGAAGAAAGAAAAAAAAGAAAAATGAGAAAATGAAAGAAAAGGAACAAGAAAGGGAAAAAGGAAAAAATGAAAGAGGAAAAAGAAAAAATAGGTTGGGTCAAGTATTTATGATATTTTTGTATTTTTTAATATTTAAAATAATAATATATAGTAAAATAATAATTAAGTTTCCATTTTACATTAATTTAGGATATTTTGGATAATTTTTCCTAAATTTTATTTTAATTAGCAAAACACCCTAATTTTCTCTAATTAAATTCTTTAGTATTTTTCTCATGATTTTACCTTAAATATTCCTTTTATTCTAATAAAAATAATTTATTTAATTTATTTTCCTAATAAATCACTATTTTTACATAATTTTCTAATTTAGAATTTTGGGGTATTTCATTAATACACAACTCACTAGGCTATTCCGCTATCCTCTTACATGAATGTATCATTAGGTCTATTTCCTAAGTTCACATAATCCATTAGATTAATGATTTACAAGAAATTATTCTTTATTGAGTAATGAGATTGATTTCCACCCCATGCTTTCACATACTATAGAAGTTTATCTAAAGTAGAAGACATAAAGTTCACCAAAAGCTAAGTAACAACTAAATGACATTAATTATTGGCCAAATAAATATAACCACCCAAAGATATCAAGTCCTAGCCAAAGAAAAATAAACCACCCAAGTAACAAGAACCTTTGGTATCGATACCCCATAGTAAAATATCAATGTCTAGTGTATTTAAGGTAATAGGATCTACTATGATCCCATCTAAAGGCAATGTCTAAAGGAACCAATAAATGCACAAGCCAGGCTAACCCCCTAAAACCACTTGAGGATTAAGTAATATAGATGCATTTAATGCTCAATCATATTTCACTTCAAATTATTATTGTTTTATCACATACGACTCATGTAACAACCATGATAGTACGTCCACATAATCATTCCATATTAACCTTTATTACCTTCCAAACCATGTGTTGGGATTTTCATTATTTTTAAGCTATGTTTAATCCATTTATTAAGATATTGCACTTATACTAAGACTCTAGATCTCATCATCCATTAGTAGCATCACAACATACAGACTCCAATTTTCCCATTAAAATCTTCCAAAGGCACTTATAAAAGATATCATGAATTATGAATGAATCAATCCATTCAATTGGTTAAATAATTGATATCAATATGTGTGTTTTCTTCATTAAGGAATCATATTATAGAAAAATAAAAAAACTCAAATCATACCAAGATTTAGAGATATAAAATTATACTCTCTATCAAAACTAGTAGATCAATTTTGGGTTTACCAATTGACTGGTTTTGGTCAACAAGCCCTACAGTTATCCTCAATCTAGATAATTGGTTTAGTCTAACTATACAACTATTCAAAGGTATGTTGATAAGTTCCCACACACTAGCTCAATGGGTTTAGCTAGAGAGCAACTTGAGTTATCATAAACAACTAGTTGATTGGTTTAAGTTAATTAGTTAGTTTTTTAAAGGATGATTCTATTAGTTTATATTAATTTATTGGGTTGCTCCCAAACAACACATAAAAGGCCCTTCAAATGTGTTTAATTCTCTAAAATCAACCACATCAAATCATAACATCACCATATATAGAATCAACCATAATTTCTCATTGAATCTTACTTTTCTCAGAAGTTTTAAATCTTAATAGATGCAATACTGAGTTACTCAAAATATCATTCATGTATATAAAGATCAAAACTTTACAGATTACATTGGTTCATATACTTAGTCATGCCATATTTCAAATGCAAGAATGAATTACTTAAAAGCTTAACCAAATTCCACACCAAGAAAGCAAAAGTTTTAGCGAAACATTCTAACTTCCAAAATCATATTAAAAAGAAACTCAAATTTTCTTTTCAAATCTAACTATTTTTTGCTAAAAGGGAGCTAGATAAAGGATCTAAAGAGTAAACTAAATTAAAGTCAAAATGCAAAGTTGAGAGGAGTGGAATATAAGTGTTGAGAAAACTTAAGAAATTCTTGTGGCTAAGAAAAGGTAAAGGGAAAAGATGATTGCTGTTGTTTAGAACTAATGAATAAGTGAAGGAATAAGTACGAGAGTGTAACATATCTTTAATACCCTATTTTTATAAAACCTAAATATAAACAAGTAATTATTTATTATTAGTTATAATAATTATTATATAGTTTTTTGTATTAAAAATGTTCTTGATATATGTGTTATTATGACATATTAAATATAAATCTAATTACATTAAAAAATGATATAATTTAGGTTACTAAATTTAATCATGGTCTACATCTTAATTTAAATCACCTAATTCCAATTAAAGTAACTAAGTGTTTTTACCTCGGTTAATCATCCTAAATTATTTCTCTACCCTATACAAATTCTAACAGTAGTGTACTCCCCCTACCTAGTGTGATCTTCCTTTAGACCATACCACTTGAACATCTCCCTTTCCCACATGCTTCCCTCTCTCATGTTTTTCTTGACTCTCCCCTTCAATCTATCATCCACTTAATCCCTCATTCTATCATTTTGAGTCATGTTTTAACCTTAAAATAAACTTGTACTTCAACTCATCCTCTAGAGGTCTCTCCAGTAACAAAAACCTCCATCTCTCCACTATTTCTCTCATCGTCCGCTACATCTTCACCAATTTTATTTCTACCAACAAATACCACACCACTCCTTCTCTGCCATCTTTTTCCACTTCCTCTATTCCTTCACTCTCACCTTTGGCTGCCCCTGTTGAAGACACCCCTAAACATTGGCTAAGCCCACCACATCTCCTACACTTCCATTAGCCATTAGTGTTTATCCCCTCCACATTACTCCACCCTAACCATTAACTCCTCCCTCTTTAGTTTCTACTAAATCCATTGCAAAATCCCTTTGCACCAATGCTCCCTTACTGTCACTCCATCTTGAAATGGAAAAGGTGTTGTTGCTCACCCATTTATTTAAAACCTCCCATTATTTCCTCCTCCCTTAATTTTTGGGTTGTTATTGTACCTTATTTACCTAGTTAGTTGCTAACCTTTTTTATGTGTGATTTGAGTTAAATTTGAGTTACTATTGATTTGTTTTATATGCTATTATATGGCCTATTGGGTGCTAATTTGTTAGTTAACTCTTAAGGATCTTAGAGATGATAGTTTTTTTAACATTTAGAGTGAGCTTGGATTTAGGTAAATGAAGTCACTCATAACATGGTAGAAATTATGTGTGAGTATGTTAGGATTTTTTTTAGTTTTAAAATCATGCTAGTGGTAAAATCCTTCAAGTATTATGACAAGTAAGATAAAGTGATAAAATTCTAAATAGTATATATTATTATTGTTAAAATATGTTATATATATATGAGTAATATGTTAAATGATTTATGCATGCATGTCTAGGGATTTTTAGGGTTTATAACCCTATAACATGGTGATTTAAAGGCCATGATGAATATCCCATAATCATTGTTACATGGTATATCATAGACCATGGACACATAATTAAGGTTAGAATATAAAAAATGTAATTCACATGTTCTAGGGTTAGAAATATTTCTTCATATGCAATATGATGTTAATTGCCCTATTAAATGATATATCATGCTATAAAATGCATTTACATATAGCATGGAGTTTAAGACATGTTAGAAATGTATGATTACAATTTGTGAATGCAACATATTAAATGCTTGAAAAGTTAAAAATATAGTCAATCATAAAATTGCAATGATTACTTAATTGCTAAAATAACGTGAATGATTGTCTTTTATCCTTTTCATGATAAATTTCTCGTAGTAACAATGATTTGTATGAAACTGGATATAATGACAAAATTAGGGTTTCAAGGGATTTTTAATAATTTTTGACCTAATGAATCTTTTTTCAATAATTGGATGTTAGGTAGGCTTTACACTTTTGATAGGTTTACCTTAGCATTGACTTTAGCCTGACCTAGATAGATGAACTCAGGATTTACCTTAATAATTAGAAATAAAGGAAAAATATGGTTAAGTATATACATAAAAAAAATTGTGCATTATATGAAATTTGTGATCACCTCATAAAATATTAATGCTTAATATGAAATACCTCAAGCTGTGAATGTTTTCTCTCTAAAAATAACTATCGTAGAGACTAGGTGTAGTCCTTATTGATGTTACTTCTCTTATGTTCTACTATGCCGTAATATAACACTAGTATACTTTATAGGTGACCTACGGGCCTTATAGAGGATATTGATATTTAAGGATTAGGTAAAGGAGGTTAAAGGATATTTTATGGTCTTTGTATGCTAGTATGACCAGACATACTACTATGTCCCTATGCTATAAGGTAGTGGTATTGTGGTGCCTTTTGGTGCTAGTATGATTGGGTGCTCTTTAGTGTCCCTAGGTTGATTGTATTCCATCATGTAATGAGAAATTGAAGTAACTATTAAGTAAGAATATAAAAAGTATTTGATTTTGATTTGGTTGTTCGGTAGTTACTGGAATGCCCTTCCTTGTAATTGGAATTGTTTTGCACTGTGAGTTTGGTAGTTACCTTAGTGTCAGACCATGATGTTAGGGATTGATTTTGTAACACTCCAAATTTTAATGACCTAAAAATTGGTTTTTTAACCTTTTATTCTAGAAAATTGAATCATTAATTATTAATTTAATTAGTTTTTTTAACCATTATCTCACAAAACTAGATAAAATTTAGCTGGTGTGCCTTAATGTCCTAGTTAGGCCTTACTTCTTACTCTATTTAGCTCTATGGACCTATGTTGAAGGTATGCATATTTATAGATTAGGTGTCTTTATCAGTAGGGTGTTGTGTACCTGCATATACCAATGTAACTAAGGTACCTTTGTGTCCATTGGTTGATACTTATTAGGATACTATATTGCCCTTATTTACTAGTATAATAAGGGTACCTTAGTGTCTCAAGGTTCATTAATCTCCCCTCAAGTATATAAACATGGAATTATTTGATAAATTAAATGGAAATTATTATAGGGATGAGTTGGTAGCAACTTTTGTGCCAACCTTTGAGTTGGTAGCAACCTTTGTGCCTACTTGTCATTCGATAGTAGCCTTTGTGCTTGCTTATCATTTCTTTGAGAACCTTGTGCATACCTGTGATGATGTATGTATTAGTTGTGTTGATGGCCTTACCTATGAGTTAAGAAGTTGTGGGTCAGTTACGAGCATTGTGCCTATTATTAAGACAGATGTTTCTTTCTAATTTTACTACAAAGAACATCACTTGGATGTTCCATTAGAAAGTTTTAGTTATTTCTAGGTGAATGAGTTTTTGTTGCATATTATCTTGAAGGATGTGGCTATATAAATGATTTTCGTGTTTTGATTACTTTATGCATAATTAATTTTTCATGTATTGTGGCGATGCAATTGATGTGTTCCTTGTGGGTCTTATATAGTACTCTTGTATAACGGGTTACTCAATGCCATTGTACTAGAGGGTTAATTTTCTGGGCCCTTACTTATTCAATAAGTAGTGGCTATTGCAGGTTAGCTCAAAAGCTTTATTTAAGGTTATTCTTTGGATTAAGAATGTAGAGTTGTAACACCCCAAAATTCACTAATTTTTTTTTAAAAGCGGAAGCAATTAAATTAGAAGCACTGAAAACCTGTGAATTCTGGAAGTGTTACCGCCACACTTAGTACCAGACCGGTTCTCTCCGACCGTTCCAGTACCAAGTGCTAAGGCTAAGAAAAGAAATAATCAATACAATTCAATTTCCAAATAAACATTAAACGGTTGTAAAACAAAATCAGAGTAGGCATCAAGAAATGTAATTCATTTCCAAAAGAGAATTAAACTTACAACCGATAAAAGATTAACAAAAAGAATTAGAGTCATATAAAGACTATAATATGGCCACAACTCTCTTGAATCTTGAGCCAGACATGCTCAACATTCAGCCCCAACTGATGTCTCGCCCACCTGCACAAATCAGAAGGGCATACTACTCGTGGGAATGAGCAGCACCCATAAAAAGGGTGATCAGTACGCTACGTACTGAGTAAGGTAACCGAGTACTAAGGCCAACACATAAGCACATAAATTCATGCATAATAATAAAAGGACATAACCATCATCATGTCATAATATCGACCAATCATTCAGGTACATACATAAAGGCCCAAACATAGTCCAGATTAATTGTTTAATTAATCTCTTATCAAAATCCAATTCACACCATGCCTTTTATCAATCCATGCGAGCAGAGGAACACCCCACTATTATAACCGGTGGGCCGGTCACAATAGAGCATCACGCCCTAACCACTATTATTACCGGTGGATCGGTCACAATAGAGCATCATGCCCTAACCACTATTATTACCGGTGGATCGGTCACACATAGGGTAGCAACCCTAACCACTATTCCTAACTGGTGGATCGGTTTGGTTCCTCCTCGCATGGTGTTCCACTGTAAGTAATTAGTATCTTTTAAGAGCTTTATTAAACTCGGGTTCGTTTTTATTGAGCTCGAGTCCCCCACTATTATTCGCCGGTGGACCAGACACTTGGGGGACAAAGTCCACACTACTATTATTTGCCGGTGGACCGGTCTCACATAGGGTAATAACCCTAACCACTATTCCTAACCGGTGGATCGGTTGGACCCGGCTCAATAATCTTTCGCTTTAAGTGATTAATATCTTAAATATTTTATTCAAAGATTTCACCCTGGTCATGCATGAATCAACACACATCACAAATCACAATTACTCTTTAATCACCAAATATACTTGCTACGACAAAAACCCTAACCAGTTGCACCAAACCCTAATTATCCACACGAACCCTAGCTCAGTTTCCTACGCACCCATATAATGCTCCACGCACTATTTTCCCTTCAAATGTTCAATCACCCAAACAACACTTACATTAATTTCCTCAAATCCCAAATCCGCGTTCTATACGTAAACTTCACTCTCATACAAACTTTACACATCCCATGCAATTATTAACTTCCATGCAAACCCTAATACCACCATACAACCATTAACCATTATGCAAAACCCAAAATCTCATCATACAAGACCCGAAATTCAATCCACATAACCCAAAGATCCTTTCATACCAAACCCTAGATTCAAACCATATAAAACCCAAAGATTCATCCATACCAAACTAAGTATCCATCCTTACCAAACCCTAAGTTCAAACCATATACAACCCAAATATTCATTCACACAAAACCCTAAATTCAATCCATACCAACACAAAGATTCAAATCATATAAAACCCAAAGATTTTTCCACATAATACAATTGATTAGATTCTCCCCTTTCATAACCACAAATTAGATTCTACCATACAAGACTATAAGTTAGATTCTTCCCCATAAAATCATAAATTAGAATCTCCCAAGCAAAACCATAGATTGGATTCTCCCAAACAAATCATAAATTATATTCTCCCAATCAAATCATAAATTAAATTCTTCCATACAAACCATATATTAATTTTTCTCACATAAAATCATACCAAACCATAAATTAAACTTCCCCATATAAAACCATAAATTGGATTTTACTAGACAATTCATAAATTAGATTCTCCCAATTAAAATTATAAATTAGATTCTCCCAAACAAATAATAATTTGATTCTCCCATATAACATCTTAGATTACATTCTTCCAAATAAAACCATGCAATAGATTATTCCTCATAAATTCATAAAATTAGGTCAACTCACTTCCCTTAGTCAACTTCCTTCCCCATCCTCCTTTTTCATCCTTTCTCCCACATAAAATCATATCAACATCCTCACATGCATGTCTTACAGGGTCATACACAAATAATACACATGCCATACGAAAGCATACTTCAACTCCATGTCATATCATATACGGCATAATTAATAATCATAAACATAGAATGCATAGAATACGAGGCACACAATGCACATTAGCACATAAAAGGCCTTAGCACCCCTTACCTGAAATGACACCGGTCTTGGAGCACGTTCCTACGCCTCCTTAGGGCTTAGACCAAATAATAATATATGAATAAAATAACATTAACAAAATTCTAACTTTGCTAAAGACATAAAAATAATAGAGATATTATAAACCTCGGTAATGTAGGGTTAAAGAATTTACCCTAATAATAATAATGATACTAATATAATAATAATATCAAAGATAATAAAACTAATATCAATGAGAATAATAATAATAATAAATAATAATAATAATAATAATAATAATAATAATAATAATAATAATAATAATAATAATAATAATAATAATAATAATAAGCTTTAAAATTTAAAGTGGGGTTTCGACCTTACTTATAACTAATGACTTACCACTTATTTAATATAAATAATAAAATTAATAACATATATAATAATATTAAAATAATAAAGATACTGATAATATTATCATCAATAGTTATAAGAACAATAGAAACAATAACACTAAAATAAATAAGTGCAAATGTTAATACAAAATTAGGGCCTAAGATTTTCCAGAATAATTAATAAAATGATAATAATAATTATTCTAATAATTATAATATTAATAATAATAATAACAAGAAGAATGATAATAATCCCATAATAATTCAATTAATAACTTAAAATTCGAAACTATCAATAATATTGTTTTATTACCACTCTCCACCCTGCAAGTACAATTCAGAATAAAATTTCTCATCAAATAATAATAAAACATATTAAGAATATAAATATTAAGAATAATAATAATGGTAATTATATGCAAATAATTGAAATAAATTAAATCAAGGCTTATAATAATATGGAAAATGGTTGAGAGGGTCTAGGGTTCAACCTTAAGCTGGTGGGGATAGGTGGCACCGGCGGTGGTTCACGGCGGCGGCGACAGTGGCCGGAAAAACAGAAGAAAAGAGGGAAAGATGGATGTTGGGAAAAAGATAGGGAGAATTGAGGTGATATAAGAGGTGTTTATTGTTGCCCAAGAGGAGAGGGACAAAATGATGGTGGTGGTGCAGCCAAAGGTGGCGGCGCATGGCGGTGGAAGGCGGTTTAAGGCTTCGGGGTCAAAATTCCGGCGAGAACGAGCATCCAACTTGACACGGCTATGGAGGCTCGTGCAAGAAGAATCGAGAGGTTAGAATGGTTTAGTTAATTAGAGGACGTTGCAGGGAATAATTTTGCATGCGGAGGTGGCGTTGAAGTTGGCTATCAGCGGAGGAAACGACGTCTAAAGTCTCGGTGATCGGCAGCTCGGGCTTAGGGTTTCGGGAAAGAAAAATTCTAAAAACTCCTATAACAAGGCTATTTATAGATGTTGGAATGGATAATGAGGAGCTGGAGGTCGACATGGAAGTTTTAATTGCAATAATTTGGGTGGCCGGTGGCGTTAAACGGTCGGTCGACGTTTGGTTGGCTTCGGGGTTTTGAGAGGTTGGGGAGGAGAAACGGCCGAGAGTTAACGTCAAATAATTATATGAAGTTATTTCTGGAGTTAAGAGGAAGACAATGAGCCAAGAAACGGCTGGTATTATTCACCGTAGCCAGAGAAGCCATTAATGAGGTCGAAAGGTGCAGCAACGTCGACGGAGGAGGAAGGAGGAAGAAGGAAGAAGAGAGGGAGGCGGTCGGGTCGGCCGGGAAAGAAAAGAAAAAGGAAGAACCGGGCCGGTCGGGCGCGACGAGGTAAGGTTTTAAATGAAATGACGAGCTTCAGTGGAAAAGAAGTAAAAACGCGGCGTGGCACGGAGCGGACGGATGACGTTGCGCGGGCGCGGGCTGGGCCGTGCCGAAGAAGAAGAAGAAAAGAAAAAGGGGAACTGGGCCGCGAGCTGGCCTAGTTCGGCGAGAAGAATAGGAAAAAGAAAAAAGAAAGAAAAAGAAAAGGAAAAAGGAAGAAACAAAAGAAAAAGGGAAAAAGGGAAAGAGAAAATAATTAGATTAGGGCCAATTAAATTAATCTGAATATTTAGAATATTTAAAAATAATAATATTTAAATAAAATAATATTTAAATCCCTTTTTAGGCTAAATTAGGATTTTTAAAAACTTTCCATAAATTCCATTTTAATTAGCAAAACACCCTAATTTTCTTCCATTAAATTATTTATAAAAATAATATTAATTTAAAACTATTTTCTCATTCTTATTTTAAATAAAATCATTTATTTAATTAATTCCCGAATTAAAATCTTTAACTAGCTAAAATACCCCAAATTCCTCCTAATTAAAATACTTATAAATTTATTCTTGATTTTCCCTAATTAATTTCCTTTTTATTTTAATTAAAATAATTAATTTAATTAATCTTTATGATAAAACCTCATTTAAATATAATATTTTAGATTAGAATTTTTCGGGCCATTTCAAGAGTTATCCGAGATTCTCATTGCTGACTTGGACTTAAAGTGTCTATATTTTCCTTATAATCTTTTTATATTTACCTTCCATTGACATTTTTATAACCACGGTTTATGGGTTTTGTTTGGAAGATGAATTAATCTCCCTAATTATTATCCTACTCTAATTTATGATTGTATTATGGAATTTAAGTAAAAGAACATTTAGCCTTAGCATTTTATATTAGAACGACAGAGGAAATCAACCAGGTATTATGTGCGGTGGTAGCACCGCAAAATATACTTTCTTAGCTTTCGCTTGTAATGATTAAAAATAAAAGACTTTAGTAGTAAAATTTTAGGGTATTTAAGTTGGTATCAGAGCTTTTTAAAAAAAATTCAATATTAAATATTTTAACATGATACCACAAGTTGGCATCAGAGCATTTTACAAATCTTTTCTGATTTTAAATGGTTTGAGTTGATACCATAGGCTATCATTAGAGTTTATATTTGCTAGGAATTAGGTTTTGATTAGAGATTTAGTTCTCGCAACCCTAAACATTTTCATAAAGAGAAGGATATTTTCTTTCTTTATGTGTTTTTGGAGCCTATATTAGCCTTTTGAGTATTGAATGTGGGTAGATTAAATGGCCTTTCACATATGTTGATGTGTTAAGTTCTTATAATATCGCATCTTCCTAACACATTTTTGTTTTATAACTAGCTCGACATGACCCTTAATAGACATGTTAATAATTAGAGAGTGTTTGATACTTTCATGGAATTTGTTCAGCGTTCTCCTATGTCTCAACCTCAATCTCCCCCACCTCTGTATCACCTACAAGTGCGTATTAGAGAGGATTGGCTTGAAAAAGTCTCGAGTCATCAAGATTTGATCAATGAAAAATATGAAAACCTTGTTGCCCTAGAATATTGGATATGGAATGTTGATAGGAACTTCAAGGTAGTCAATTGCTTAGAAGTGCAAAAGGAGAGCATAGTTGCATACTTCCTTCGAGGAATAGCAAAAGCTTTATAGGAAGACCTTCAAACTCAAGAAGGACAATAGTTTTTCTTTGAGGACTTTAAGAATGCGCTTCTCATGTGTTTTTACACCAAGGTCTCAAGAGGGACAAGCTCAAGGATTTCGTGCGATTGGCTTAAGGAAGCTTGATGGTACCATAGTAATACATGGAATTTACGAAATTATTGAGTTTTGATCTTGGCATAGCTACTAGTGAGGCTACTATAGTCTTCTAATTCTAACAAGGATTCCACTTTAGCATCCAAAAGAAGATGGGTGCAGCTATTTTTCGTTACTAGGCTACTCCATATGAGATGGCATGTGTCATTGATGCTTTGGACCAAGATCTTACTTGTATCCTGGGTAAGAGAAAGATTGAAGCACCTAACTTCAGAGGAAAGAGTTAGCACTACAGTGTTAGGGTTCTGAGTATTTAACATCAGCATCAAACTAGGGGTTGACACCAGAATGGTTAGAGTGTCTCTCGTGGTAAAACTAGTAAGAGACAAATATAGCACTACCAGTATCATCATTGTTGACGAGATCACCCCCGGAAATGATTACATAGGGAAGTTAATTTATTGATACGATTGTGGTCAACTTGGGCATAGGAGCTTTGGGTGCTACAATGCACCTCGTTGTAACACCCCGATTTTTACTACTAAAAAATGTTGTTTTACAATGAAAGCATATAAGTAAAATATTAGGGGTGACTACCATAAGGGCCATAATATTTTTTTCCCAACCATCCTTACATCAATCACATGGCTAAAATCATTTATAGTAACCCAAAAAATTTATAAATGGAAGAAACATTTATATTACAATATGAGTTTGTAGTCTAACTCCGAATTACAATCACAAAATATAAAGTGAGGGGTACCATAGATCATAGAGTCCAAAACGATTTCTAGGTAAATACATCAATAAGATAACATTACTATTCACCCAAACACACAGTATAGGTAATAGGTCACTAATCCCTACATAGGGCATCAAAAGCAGCATAGTTATCTAGTGGATATTTTGAGACCTGCACACAAGAATGAGGGTCTCCTTCTTGTGGAAATTAGTAGCATCAATGAATACATTTTTCACCACAATAAATATTGAGTAAAGGAAAAATACTAACAAATTAGGGAAATAAATAACACATAAATTCAGAACTGATGATAAGTACATATTCAAATTAATGAAACATATCTTAACATAAACACTAATCTAGACCTCTTTATTAGATATAATTTTTTTTATTATTTTATATATACCGAGTTCAGGAATCCTATTATTCTTAAACTAGTAGAATGGCCTAAAACAACTCAATGATAGCACATCTAAGCTATGATTATCATCTGGTGGAACAAATCAGAAAACATCACCTTCTCTAGGCAAAATGCTCCCAAGCTACTATTATCTCTAGTGTAATCGATATAAAAACATCACCTTTATCTTGATTCATGTACTCTTCTAGTTTAATTCAATTGTGTCTTATTCATAGGTTATATAGTTATATTTCATGCACAATGAGTAGGGGGCCACTATTCTTAATTTAGTTGAAAGGACTCAAACACCTTCTCTAGGTGAAATGCTCCTAAGCCACTATTATCCTCCGTTGGAATGAATATAGAAATATAATCTTCACGGAGCAATATGCTCTCGAGCTACTATTATTTCTGGTGTAATTGATAAAAAAAACTTACCTAGGATCTACTCACATACTCTTTCACTTTACATGATTAATATCTTATTCAGATTGGTTCACAAGCATTAAACACATTGAGGCAAATAAACACATTACATAGGTTATCAAGTAGATCACTAGGGTTAAGATCCTTAATTTCCTCAAACCTTAATTTTACACTTCTAACATCATTCTCTCATATTGACCATTCAACCACCAACTATAATATATCATTCTCATCAATATCGTATTTGAAATTCAAGGTCTAATTTCCACATCTTTCACATACAATAACAATCTTTTCCCAAAGTACTCCTCATAGAATTTTTGAAACTCTAATTTCATAGGTTAGTTATAATTCTTCCTATAAGACTCATAGGATTACTATAATCTGTATAAATCCTTATATTGCCAACATTATCAACATATCCAAAATTTTGGATTAACTCTAGGGTTTACAATGGGATAAGAAGATTATCATTTTAGGTGACTAGGTTCTAATTAGACCATTATCTTATTTTGAGGAACCTAAGGCAAAAAATAATCCCTCCAAACACTTCTCAAAATATCATTATCATATTTTAATCCACCCAACATATTAGAATACCAAAATATCCATATTCACCCATAATGAAAAACACCTTTATGGATAACTAATAGCCTTTCCATCTACAATATCTTCTACCCTCAACAACTATCATTTTTCTATATCCTCCATTTATCATCATACATCTTGAATATTCTTATTTCCACTTATTATAGCTTATTTAGACTTTTTTTGTAAAATATATTTCCCACAATTATGACTTAGTATAATCAAATCATATCCATACCTCTTATCTATTCTTACTTTCTTTCATATATATATTCCATATTAAATCATATAGCAACAATATCATATAAATACACATGTCCATGCAAGAAATAAACATGAATATCCTAAGACATTGATTAGTATCCTGACTAATAGGGACCAGGGCTCTAAGCACATAAATCCTAGACTTCCTCTTCTAATATCACTGAAATATCACCTACAAAAAATGAGATAATACAAGGTTAGGCTCAAAGATTATAACCAAGAGAAAATTCAAGTTAAATGGAAATAAATAGAGACCAATGGAAGCTTGAGTTTTATGGATATATGGTGAAATATATGGTGGAGCTATGGTAAAAATTTTATGGTGTTTTGATAAGATTTGGGGGTGAAAAAGAGGGTGCATGGCTAAAATAGAGAGCTACACTAGTGTGTTGTAGGCGATGCACACCTAAGTTGTCAGCTGGGATCATGCATGGGTAGGTTGTGTGAAGTAGCATAGCAATTCTTGATCACTGTCATCATGAAATAAAAATAGAAAATATTCCAATGGGCATGTGGAGGTTGTGTATAATCTATGAGATGGTGCACAAGCAAAACATGCTTGTTTGCACCGATGTCTGAAAAGATAATTTAGTGTTGCATGATCATGATTCAGGCCATGGATAGGCCATGTGTTTCATGAAAACATGATGAATGGGTGGAAAGAAAAGGGAAAGGTATCGGTGGTCAACGATGATGGCCGGTGATGATGAAGGGAAAATATGGGGTGACCTTGGTAGTCAGCCCATCGGGCATTGCATGGTTTATTATGGTGTACAGTGGTAATGGTGGTGAAGAAGATTGTTTAGTTGTGAAAAATAGGCCACAAATGCACAAGGAAGAAGAAAAAGAATATTAGGTGAAGAAGATGAAAAGAAATGGGCTTAGGTAGTGGTGCTTGACACAAAATGCGTAGAAATGACACAAAACAAAAGAGAATGGAGGAAGAGTGATAAGTAGTTTGTATATATATATATATGGCGGCGGCATGCAAATGGTGAAAGAAAATGCAGAGGGTAGCAATAAGGCAAGAGTGATGGTAGAGAAGTTTTCAACAAAGGTGGCTGGAGGTGATGGTAGAGTGTTGGACTAAATATTGCATAGGTATGGAGCATGAGATGGTGATAGTTGTGTGTGTATGTTGAGTGAGATGAAAAGTTATTGTAAGGGAGATGGTGTAGTCAGGTAGCACGAGGATAAGTGAGGGTGAGGGTGAGGGTGAGGACTGATGGGTAATGATGGTGGCTATAGTATGGTGAGAGTGATGGTTATTGCAAGTTGCGAAAAATGAGTATAGCAAGATCAAGCATTATGGTAGAAAAAAATAGGATAAAGGAGAAAGGAAAAAGATGAGAAAGAAAAGGGAAAGGGAAAGGGTTGAGTTAGGATTAGATAAATTTAGATTATCCAAAATAGGTAGGATTAGTAATAAATTTTAGCAAAATTATAATCTGGTTAGGAAGTATAGTTTATCCGGCTTAAAGATTTAGATTAGGTTAATATTTTAGGATTAAGATATTTGGTGAAGGCTAAAATAATATTTTCTCAATTTTAGAGTCAAATTAGGGTATTAACAATATGGGATTAGGCTAGGTAAAATTTTACATCACTATCCCCTTTGTTCATGAGGTCAAAAAGTCTATCTTAAGGAAGAAAAGAATCAAAGACATAAGAAAAGCAATCTCGGTGGTCAATCCAATCACATTTGCTACTTTACTATCAGTGTAATATCCCAAAATCCTAATTTCCGAAATTATGGCCAAATCAGGGATTATTAGGAAAATTAATTATATAAACTCATTTATTAAGATGTAGAGAGTTAATTAAGGTAGATTAAGAGGAAATTAATAAAGAATTTAATTGGAAGAAAATTGGGTATTTTTCCTAATTAAAATGGAAGTTAAGGACGATTTATCCAAAATAGCCTAACTAATTTAAAAATGGATTTAATTATTATAATTAAAATAATTATTATTAAAATTAAATATATAAATTAATTATATAAATAAATAAGACTCAAATACCCCCAACTTAACCACTTTAACATTTTCCATTTTCCATTTTCCCATTTTATCCTTTCTTTTCTTTTTCTTTCTTCCTCCTTTATTTCTTTTCCTTCTCACCCCCCGGTTTGGGCCAGCCCGTCGGCCCAAATCTCCCTTCCTCCCTGGCCTGCCAGCGCCGTCGCCCATCGCCCAAGCCGGCCGAACCGCCCCGCCTTTCTTTTCTTCCTTTCCCCTGGACCGACCGGTCCAGTCGTCGTCTTCCTCCCTCCCAAACCCCGATCTGCAACTGCCAAACCCTGCAACCCTGCCGCCGACAGCAGCACGCCGTCCGGCCTCCCCTCTCTGCCCCTCTCCCCATCGTTTTCTTCCTTTTTTTCGACCCAACAAGCCCCGTCTCTCCCCTCCCCGCGTGCCATCTCCTTTCCTTTTTCTCCCCTTCCCCGACCCAACCTGCCATGGAAGGACCTGCCGCCTGCCGGCCAGCCTGGCGCCTGCACCCCCCTTGTCTTCTTCCCCTTGGCCTTGCCCGACCACCCTGCCTATAAATACCCCCATTGATCACCTGGATTCGGGATTTGGAACCCCGAAACCCTAGGTTTGCTCCCTCTCGCCGCCGCCCCATCAGACGCGTCGAGCGCCGCCCTCCCCCAACGCCGCCGGTCGAGCGCCGCCCAGAATCCCACCTTGCACCACCCTCCATCTAACCAAGCCCTCCTCAGCCCTCGATTTTCCTTGCACGAGCCACCTCAGGCCGTGCAAAATTGCCACCCCGAGCAACCCCTTTCAGCCTGCCGCCACCTTGCGCCGCCCTCCACCGCCAACCCAGCCGCCACCAGCGCCTCCTCCACCCTCCAAAATGTCCAGCAGACCTCCCTCTACCTTCCCCTACCTCCATCTTTCCCTGCCTCCCTCTCCTCCTTCCTCCCCCATCTTCCACCTCTCTCCACCACCCTCGGCCGCCGCCGTCGCCGCCGCGCGCCACCACCCCTTGCCACACCACCACCTTCATTCCACTCCCCTTCACCTACTGTTTCCTCCCCCACCTCAAACTTCTTCGTTTCTCCTCCCATCTAACCACCACCTCCATCTTTTCCCCTCTTCTCCACCTCCACCGCCGCCACCGTCGCCGCCTCGCGCCGCCGCCAGACCACCACCGACCCTAGGTGGTTCTCCACTCATCCAAACCCTAATACCCCTTATATATAATTGCTACTATTTTCTATTAATATTAATACTAATATACTTATTATTATTATTATCCTTATTATTACTACTTTTATTATTATTATTATTACTATTATTATTATTATTATTATTACTATTATTATTATTATTATTATTATTATTATCATCATCATTATCATTATTATTATTATTATTATTATCATTATTACCATTATTATTGTCCTTATTATTAATGTTCTTATTTTCCTACTAATACTAACATCCCTTTTAAACCCTAACTTGTATTATACTTAAATTTGGTCTTATTTCTATAATTATTGGTATTAACATTATTAATAATATTACTATTATTACTTCTATTATCCTTACTACGGTTATTGTTGTGGTTGCTAAACCTTACTTGGTTGTATTATTGTTATTATCATTACTACTAGGAGTATTATTATTATTATCGTTATTACTAGTTTTATTATTATTGTTATCACTATTTTTCTATAGTTAGCATGAATATTATTATTATAAGAATAGAGCTAACGGGTCTAATAATATAAGTGTAACAATAGGTATTAAAAATAAACATATTTTGACTACTAATATCTAGTATACTAATTCTAAGGTAAAAACCCTAGTTTTCTATAAAACCCTTTTTAGTAATAAAAACCCTAACCTTAAACTAGAATGAGGATTGATAGTAATTATAAGGGAAACTAATACTTAGCATTTTCCCCTTTTATAGGTAACCCCGACCAAAGCCCTAAGGAGTTAGAGGAGCGTGCTCCAAGCCCGGCGTCGCCTTAGGTAAGGACGAAGCTAATGGCCTTGTGCTATGTGTGACATGGATGTGTTGAATGTTGTGTATGCCATGCTATGCCATGTATTATATGATTTGGGTATAACTTGCCTTATATGTAGCGCAGCTTGGAGATTGAGGTATGTTGTATGTTCTTCCATGATGTGAGCATGACATGTATATGTATGATGTTTATGATGTATTATGTTATGGCCCTCTAGGACATGCATATTAGGATAAATGGTAATATGAGTTGGGAACCATCATGGGAGTCTTGAAGTTTGTATGATGGTATTAATGTTCTAGGGCGGTACTAATGGTTCGCATGGTGGTATTCGGTTTGTATGGTGGTATCTATGATTTTATGGAGGTATTAATATTGTACGGTGGTATTAGGATTGTATGATGGTATTAATGTTCTAGGGCGGTACTAATGGTTCGTATGATGGTATTTGGTTTGTATGGTGGTATTTATGATTTTATGGTGGTATTAATGATTGCGTAATGGTATTAATGGCTTATGGTGGTATTAGGGTTTGTATGGTGGTATTGATGTTCGTATGGTGGTATCATGGTCGTATGGTGGTATTAGGGTTTGCATGGTGGTATTAGGGTTCGTATGGTGGTATTAATGATTGCATAATGGTATTAATGGCTTATGGTGGTATTAGGGTTTGTATGGTGGTATTGATGTTCGTATGGTGGTATTATGGTCGGTATGGTGGTGTTAGGGTTTGCATGGCGGTATTAGGGTTCGTATGGTGGTATTAATGATTGCATAATGGTATTAATGGCTTATGGTGGTATTAGGGTTTGTATGGTGGTATTAATGTTCGTATGGTGGTATTAATGATTGCATAGTGGTGTTAATGGCTTATGGTGGTATTAGGATTTGCATGGTGGTGTTATGGTTTGCATGGTGGTATTAATGTTGGCATGGTGGTATTAGGGTTGCATGGTGGAGTTAGGGTTTTGCATGGGAGTTAATGATCGTACGGGATTAGGGTTGGAATGATTAACTCTGGGGTGTTGTGATTAAGTAGGGTTGGAGTAACTAATCGTGATTGTTGAGGACAATTAAGGTTTGGGGATGGCTAAGTATGGTGGTTATGGTAAAATAGGGATAAGTGTGGCTAACCACGGTTTGTGTGGTCAATTAGGGTTGGTTATGGCTGTCTAGAGTTGTTTGGTGTTATCGTGGGTATCTATTGATTAAAGAGTAGTTATGAATGTGGGATTTTATTAGTTGTGATGGGTACAGTATAAAGAGAATGGTTTATGCATGTCAAGGGTGTTGTGTGATTCAATAAGACACGGATAAGACACTAATAACGTAAAGCGAAAGACTGTTGAGCCGAGCCTTGTGCGTTTCGTTCCGGTCCACCGGCTATAATAGTGGTCAGAGGCATTTTGCCCTGTGCGTTTCGTTCTGGTCCACCGGTTATAATAGTGGTCAGAGGCATTCTGCCCTGTGCGTTTCGTTCCGGTCCATCGGCTATAATAGTGGTCAGTTTCGTTCCGGTCCACCGGCTATAATAGTGGTCAGAGGCATTCTGCCCTGTGCGTTTCGTTTCGGTCCACCGGCTACAATAGTGGTCAGAGGCATTCTGCCCTATGAGTTTCGTTCCGGTCCACCGGCTATAATAGTGGTCAGAGGCGTTCAGCCCTGTACGTTTATTTCCGGACCACCGGCTATAATAGTGGGGGGTCTCGGCTCGATGGACCCAAAGCAAATAAGATAAACCATGGGAAAAATACTAAGTACTTACAGTGGAACACCATGTTGAGGCGGGGCCAGTCTGATCCACCGGTTAGAATAGTGGTCAGAGGCGTTCTGCCCTGTGTTTGTATTTCCGGTCCACCGGCTATAATAGTGGGGTCCCCGTGCTCACATGGATTATTGAAGAATGTGTGAAATGGACTTATTATCATTAATGAGAATAAAGAATAAGTCACCAGAAAAGTATTCAGGCCTTATCTTGCGGGTGTCGCATGTTGTCTATTTGATTTTGCTATGTGACTATGTGGTATGATTGTATGCTCGGCCTTAGCGCACCTGCGCCCTTACTCAGTATTGGACCCATACTGATACTACCTTGATTGAATGGGTCCTGTGATGATCCACCAATGGTGGGGAGCAGACCTCCTATGCAGGTTTGATCGATTACTAATTTGGGGTGGAAGGCTTGGCTTGAGTGAGTAGGCGATCCGAATATTGATCCTTTTTGGGAATTGTTTTGTTAGCTATGTTTTGTACTACGCTTCTTGTTTTGAGACCGTACTTTTAAGTTGTAATCTCAAACGATATTTTCACTGTTGTTGACTCATGGTTTTTGTGAATGATCTATGCTAACTATGTACCCATGTTTTGGATGATTCTTACTTAATGATTGTTTAGTTTAGCCTTAGCACTTAGTATCGGAACGGTAGGAGTAAACCGGTCTGGTACTAAGTGTGGCGGTAATACCCCTAAGTTTACGGTTTTAATTCTTTCGCTTCCGCTAAAATCTTTGTCTTAAACGAAATTTTTCAGTAGTAAATTTGGGGGTGTTACAATCAGGTACTATGCACTTAAAAGAGAGAAAACCCCAAAACCTAACACATCTGAGCTAAAAATCTAGGGTTTCATCCTATGCTTATCCTTCTCGGTCTCCTAAGTCACTTCCTCTACTCTTTGGTGGCTCCAAATAATATTCATGAGTGGAACTGAGCTTTTTTGGGTCTATTGAATCTTGGTGCAGAGAATCTTCAAAGGTCTCTCCTTGTAAGATAAAGAATAATCAAACTTGATCTCATCTTGTCTAACATTGTGAAATTTGCAACCTAGTTCCTTAGCTAAGAAATGTGGAAGATATTGTGAAACCGAGCTAACTCTAATGAAAGTGCTAGATGGTATGCAACCTCACTAACATTATCAAGAATCTTATATGGACCAATATACCTTGGGCTCACCTTACCCTTTCAACTAAATCCCTACATCCCCTTTGTATGTTAAACCCACAACAGAACTCCACCCCTTGACTTGAAACCATCTTTGTGACATCTCTGATCTACATAACTATTTTGATGACTTTGAGTTGCTCTTATCATATCCTTAATCAACTCAACATGTTCAGCCGTCTCCTCAATCATCTCTTATCCAAGTACAATAATCACGTTGATGTCACTCCATCACAAAGGCGTCCAACACTTATGTCCATATAGTAACTAAAAGGGTGCCATCTTTATGATAGCATGTATAAGAACTCAACCAAATTAATATGATCTTTCGAGATACATCAAAATTCAAAACATAAGCCCATATCATATCCTCTAGAGTTGGAATCATTCTCTTCGTCTATCCATATATAACTTGATGGAAGGCGATACTAATTCTCAATCTTATGCCCACAGCCTCCCGTAACTTCCCCCAGAAGTGTGGAAGAAATCTCAAATCCTGATCCAAGACTATATTAAAAGGCACACTATGCCTACTCACCACAAACTTCAAATATGTATCAACCACTCGATCTATACTCTAAGTTGACATAATTGGTACAAATACAACAAACTTAGTCAACTTGTTAATGATAAGAAAAATCATATCACTAATGCTACATGTCCTTAGTATCCCTCTCACAAATCCATGAAGATGGAATACACTTCCACCGAGAAACATCTAATGGTTGAATAAATCCTGTAGGTCTTTGATGCTCAATCTTGACCTTCTGGTAGGTCAAATACCTTGACATGAACTCTGCTACTTGTCACATCATGCGAGGCCACCAATAGATCCTATTGAAGTCCTTATATATGTTACTCCATCCTAGTTGGATAGAATATATAGTAAAGAGACCTTCCTCCAAAATATGGAGCTTTAGATCAGTGTAACTTTGAGATATACACCACCTACCTCTGTAGCCAAAACTATCATCCTTAAGAATTAGGAAAGCCTTAGCTCTACTGTCTTGAAACTTCTGCCAAATCATCACTTGCTTAACATCCCCAAGATATCATGCTCAAATCTCATAAAAAATTGTCAATTTAGTCATCAAAGCATGCATCCAAACCTCTAAGTCACCCTCCTATGTTATATCTATTCACATCTAACTAAAATCATCTGGTAATCATCTAAACAAAACAACAGAACTCAAACATTGTGATGGCTTCCTACTCAATGCATCTACAACAACATTGTCCTTACCCTCATGGTAGGTCAACTTGATATCATAGTCATTCACCAATTCTATCCATCTCCTTTGCTTCATATTCAAAACCTTTTGAGTGAATATTTACTTGAGGCTTTTATGGTCGTTGTAGAATTTGCACCTAGTCCCATACAGATAATGCCTCTAATCCTTCAACACAAAAACAATAGCTATCAACTCTAGATCATGCATTTGGTATTTCTACTCATGTTGCTTTAACTAATGAGAAGTGTAAGCCACTAACTTACCATGCTACATCATAATACAACCTAGTTCATGTTTTAACGCTTTGCGGTAAACCCCAAATCCATTTGTACCCAAAGGCAGAGTCAAAACTAGTGATGTAGTCAATCGCTGCTTTAACTCCTCAAATGCTTTCTCACAAGCATCATCCCACTCAAATCTAGTCATCTTCTTAACAAGGTTTGTCAAGGGATGAGCTACCTTTGAGAAATCCAAAATAAAGTATCTTTAGTACCTGACCAAACCTAGGAAACAACATGCCTCAAGGATGCTAGTAGGAGCCTGCCATTGAGTCACTACTAGAATCTTTTCCATATCTATGATTACTCCACCTACTAACACCTTGTGTCCCAAAAAGGTAACCTTTTGATTCCAGAACTCTCACTTAGAGAGTTTGGCATACAACGTGTGCTCTTTAAGGAGCGAAATAATCATATGTAGATGCTGCTCTTGCTCCTCTCTACTCCGAGAATAAAAAAAATATTTTCTATAAACAAATTAATCAAGGAACTATTGAAAAATCTTCATCATCAAGTCTATTAAAATAACGGGCACATTGGTGAGCCTTAAAGCTACTACCATAAACTTGTAGTGCCCGTATTGTGTCCTAAAGTCCATCTTCATGATGTATGCTTAGGCGATGGGCAATTGATGATTCCCTAACCTCACCTCTATCTTTGAGAAAATCAAAGCACCCTAAAGCTGGTCAGAAATTCATGGATCCTCGAATGCAAATAGCGGTTCTTGAGCATCAACTGGCAAAACCTCAATAATCTATTTATAGGAAAAGGCTCCCATCCTTCTTATTCACAAAAAATACTAGTGCTCCCCATGAAGACACGTTCGGGAAGATATACTTGTGAACCAACAAGTCCTCCAACTGAGTCTTCACCTCCCTCAACCCTATTAGTGCCATCAGATAGGGCACCTTTATAATATGTTCTGCCTCCGGTAGCAACTTAATAGTGAAGTCTATCTCCATACTGGTGACATACGTAAAATCTCCTTAGGAAACATGTTTAGAAACTCTTGAGCAACTAAAATTCCCTTCAATGTTGACACATCTCTGATCAACTCCTGAACATCATATGAAAACATATGGTAACCTCTCTACATCAATGAATAAAAACATATGGGAAGATATAACCTTCGTTATAAGCTTAGGATTACATCACCCTTAAGATACCTTAGCACCTTAAGGTCCCCACATCACAACTCACTCCTATGAACAATATATCACTTTATTATACCTCCGCAATATATCCATCTGAATGATAATATCTAAATCCTAAAGATCCATATCAAACAGGTATACTAGGAAGTCTACCCTACCAATCTCTAAGACGACATCTGAGTAGAGCATGGTATAATCCAATCTATCCCTAAAAGGTAAAATCACTTATATAGATATAGAAGAAGATGAATCTAACATAACTTTAGCAATCAATGTAGAGGAAACCAATGAAAGAGATGCTCCTGAATCAAATAACACATAATCTGTTAGTGAGAGGATTGAGAACATGCTAGTAACAACATCCAACTACTTATCATCCATAAGCTAGCTGATGGCATTCACGTTTTTGTCTAACTGTCCGTCTTAGTATCTTCTACAATACCTTCCACAACCCTAAGTCTGACCTCCTCCCTTTTGAGGGAAAGGATGAGGCCCCTATGGTCTTCCCTAACTCTCTCTAGGCTATATAGTGGGTGGGGCACATGCTCTCTATTGAAATTGCTATTAGACTACTGGTATGTTTGCTATTGATAGGCCTGTTGCTATAGTATCATTGGTGCCTACTACCGATATTGACCTTGATGATGCCAGCAATGATCGGTGGCCCAGCTTACCACACGTCTCACACTAAATTGGAGAGCCTCAACAACTTTTCTCTAGATAATATTGACCATATAAATGGCACGTGATGTGCGTTTGCTAGCCCCATGATCTACCTTGACCTTCTGACTGACCTTTGTTCTAGCATTGACCTCCATGAGGTTTGTTCTAACCTCTTTGTTGAAACCTTGTGGTCTGCCTCCTTAGTATTGGATCCTACCTCTACAACCTTGTGTCTTTGGCTTTCGTTTACCCAACATGGAAGCTTGCTCCTTCACCAAAGTAGCGGCGATACACATCCTCTCATAAAACTTGGATAAGTCCTGAAAAGCTATGGCACCCATCATCCTTCAATTGCTAAAGTTGAGCCTCTACTCAAATTGATAGACCACCATCGACTCACTGGCTGCAATCTCTTGTGTAAACATTAACAACTATGTAAAATGGGTATGGTACTGTCTCACCCTCATGATCCCCTAATTTAGTTGCATGAACTCCTTTAACTTATCCCTCATAAGTCTCTCAAGGTTAAACATAGCACAAATCATAGCCTTGAAGTCCTCCTACAACATCTGTGGCCCGTCCAATGTAAGATGACCTACCCAGTAGGTATCGGTGACTCCTCATAAGGAGAAGACTACAATGCCTACCTTCTGACTAGGTGGGTAATTAACTACCTCAAATTTCCTATCCATATCCCAAATCCATCCCTTTAGGATAACTAGGTCCTCATCTCTGGGGAAGATTGGTGGGTGATGTTCTATAACCCTCGGAAGTGAGTCTTCTCTAATACCCACCTATGAGTAATGTGGAGGGTGGTGGTGGCAGTAGAGGAGCTATCATACAACCTCAGTGAATGCCTTGAAGGTCTCCTCTAAAATACCAATGCATCCATTAAGTGCATGACAACTAGCTAACTACAAGACAAAAAATGTGTTAGAAAAAACCTTCCTATCTTACTAACACATAATATACATAATCATATTTTAAGGCCACCTAGACTACCCATCCTTGATTCCTCACTTGTTAATCCAAGTTTTCGAATAGAAATTGGGCTCTTCTAAAATGTGAAGTAGAACATTAAAATAAGATGGGAAATTATTGAAAATGAAACTTTTGAAAACCAAAACATAGTACACAAAACTAAGCCTCTGATACGAACTTGTAACAAGATGGTTTTTTACTGTTGAAAATTTTCACTTTACAGCGGGAGCATATAAGAAAAATCTTGGGGGTTGGTGTCATAAAAGACATAAGTCTTGTTTATCCAAACAAGCTTATATGTAACATAAAGAAATTAGAAATTGAAGATATATTTAGAGTAGAATTTGAGTTTGGAGTTTAACTCAAAATTATACTAATAAAATATAGAGTAAGGGATACTATAGATGAAAGAGTCTAAAAAGGTATCTAGATAAATACATCAACCAGATAATATTTCTCTTCACTCAAAAATCGTGTACAGATAACATGTCACTCATCCCCACATAGGGTAACAAAAGCAACATTGTAATCTAGTAGATCTTTTGAGACCTACACATTTAAATCAGGGCCTCCTACTTATAGGAATGAGAAGGACCACTAAAAAGGGTAGTCATTACGCTACGTATTGAGTACAGTAACAATACTAACAAATTAGGGATACAAATAACACAGATATTCACAATTGATGATAAGTACATATTCAAATTAATGAAACATCTCATACGATAAGTACCGATCGAGGCCTCTTTATTAGATATAACCATTTTCATTCTTTTATATATGTTGAGTTCAGGAACCCCACTATTCTTAAACCAGTTGAATGATCTAAAAAATATTTTTAAGGACAAAACACTTCAACTACTACTATCATCTAGTTAATCAGATATGAAAACATCACTTTCCTAGGGAATAATATTCCCAAGCTACTATTATATTTGGTGGTATGAATATAAAAGCATCATATTTTTCCTACCTGACTTACACTTTAAGTTATTAGTGTCTTATCCATGGGATATATAGTTATATTTTGATTCTCAATGAGTAGGAGGCCCACTATTCTTAATCCAATGGAATGGACTAAAGCAACTTCTCTTGGCAAAATGCTTTCAAGCCACTATTGTCCTCAAGTGGAATGCATATAAGAACATTATATTCTCATGGAAAAACCCTCTAGAGCCGTTACTATATCTAGTGGAATGAATATAAAAAAATTAGCTTATCTTAATCACATGCTCAATCACTTTACATGATTAATATCTTAGTTATAATTGGTTCACGGGTATTGAGTACATTAAGGTAGATACATACATCATGCAGGTTATCAGGTCAATCATTAGAGTTACAATCTTTAATTTCCTTATACCCTAATTTCACACTCCCAGCATCATCTCTCATATTGATCATTTAACCACCAAAAATAGTATATCATTCTCATCAAAATTGTATCCAAAATTCAACATCTATGTCCAGTGTCTTACAGATACAATAATAATCTCCCATGTCTAAAGTACTACTCACATAATTTTTGAAACTCTAATTTCACAAGTTAGTCATAATTCTTCCCATAAGACTTATAGGATTACAAAAATAAATATACATCCTTATAATACCAACATTAGTAACATATCCATAATTATGGATTAACTCTAACATTTACAATACCATAATTAATCCATTATCTCATTTTGAGGAAATTAAGACAATAATAATCCCTCCAAACACTTCTTAGGATATCATTATCATATTTTAATCCACCTAATACTTTACAATACAAAAATATCCATATTAACCCATAAAGACCAAATTACCTTTAAGGATTACTGATAGTCTTTATTTTATAATATCTTGTACCCTAAACAACAATTTGTATTCCAAATCCTTTATTTATCAATATGCCACTTCAATATGGTTATTTACACATGTCATAGCTTATTTGGACCATATTTCATAATATAAAATATATTTCCCACAAAAATAACTTAGCATAACAATATCATATCCATAGCTCTTACCCATTCTTACTTTCTTTCAGATATATATTCCATATAATCACAACATATGATCAACAACATAAATTAAATTATGTATCAAAACTATCATGAAAATCCACATATCTATACAAGTAATTAACATAAAAAATCCTAAAACATCGATTAGTATCCTTACCAACAAGGACACTAGGCTCTAAGCATGTAAATCCTTGAATTCTTCTTTCAATATTACAAAAATATCACTAAAAAAAGTAAGCTAACACATGGTTAGGCTCAAAGATTATAACAGAGGGAAAATTTAAAGTAAAGGAGATTAAAAATGGAAATTACTGGAGTCGAATGGAAGCTTGAGTTGTGTGTGTATGACATGGAATGTATGGTGGAGCTATGGTGAAAATTTTGCGGGGTTTGGAAAGGGTTTGGGGTTTAAAAAGAGGTTATGTGACAAAATTATGGAGCTACATGGGCATGTTGTAGGTAGTACACACCTAAGCTGAGGGTTGGGATTGTGTACGGGAAGTCTGTGTGAAACGGCACGACCATGCTCGATTACTATCAACATAGAAAAAAATGAATAGATATGCATGGGTATGAGGTGGTTATGTGTAGGCCATGGTTGGGTGCCTGGGAAAACCATGCCAGTTTGCACGAGAGTGTGATAAGGAAATTTAGTGTTTCACTGCCGTGCTTTAGGTTGTGCGTAGGCCGTGTGTTTCATAAAAATGTGATGGATGCTAAGAAAGAAGAGAAAAAGGAGGTGGTGGTCGACAGTGATGGTCAGAGATGATGAAGGGGAAAGATTGGGTAACCTTGGTTGTCGGTCCATCAAGCATTTGTAATGCGTGGTTGTGCATGGTGGTGTTGGTGGTGAAGATAATGGTTTAGTCATGAACAATTGGGCATGAGTATGCAAGGAAGAAGAAAAAGAAGAAAGGAAGAAGAAGAAGAATGGAAAGGGGCTCGAGCATTAGTGCTTAACAAAAAAATGGGGAGAAATAAGGTAAGACAAAAGAGAAAGGAAGGAGGGTGATAAGTAGTGTGTGTGTATATGTGGTGGTGTCGTGTGAACGGTGAAATAAAATGTAGAGGGTGGAAGTTAGGCATAAGTTATGGCTAAAAATTTTTCAATGAAGGTGGCTAGAAGTGATGGTAGAGTGTTCAAATGAACATTTCAGAGGTATGTAGTATGATATGCCAATAGTTGTTTCTGTGTGGCATGAGATGAAAAATGATTGTAGTGGAGATGGTGTAGTCAGGCAGCACATTGATAAAAGAGGGTGTGGGTGAGTCATGATGGGTGATGGTGATCGCTATAGTAGGGTGAGAGTGATGGTTGTTGTAAGTTGTAAAGAATGAGTACAATGGTTAAGCACTACGGCAAAAAGAAGATGGGAGAAAGGAGAATGGAAAAAGAAGAGGAGAAAGAAAAGGAAAAAGGAAAAAAGGTTGAGTTAGGATTAGATAATTTTTATTAGCCAAAATAGGTAGGATTGGTTATAAATTTATTAGAATTAAAATCGGATTACAAAATATATTATATCCAGGTTAATATTTTTGGATAAAGACATTTGGTTAACGCTAAAATAAGATTTTGTTGATATTAAAATAAAATTAAGGTATTAATGGCAAAGAATTAGGATAAGCAAAGTTTTGGGGTATTACACCCGTAGCAGAGTTTAGAAGTCCCAAAAACTACTAGTTTAGTAGCACCTGATGCTTAAAGCAACTACTTGGAAAATCTAGTGGGACCAGATGAGTAAGTAATAAATCATAATGTGTCTTTTTCTATTATGCCATCAGTTCCTACTTAGTTGTTTCGAACCATTAGTTTGTTTGTATTATTTGTTTCCTTGGCCACTTTCCTGTTAGTTAGGGTTTCCCTTAAGAGTGTAGGTGTAACACCCTAAAATTCACTACTTTTTTTTAAGAAAGGCGGAAGTAATTAAAATAGAAACTCTTAAATTAAAACCCGTGAATTTTTGGATGTTACCGCCACACTTAGCACCAAACCGGTTCTCTCCGACCGTTCCAGTACTAAGTGCTAAGGCTAAGAAGAGATTAACATTAAACCAAATCAACAATTCATAGAAGAACTAGAAAGATCATAATATCAAAATCAGAGTACGCATGAAGGTTTCCAAACCAATAGAGTAAAATCAATCATAAGATAGAAATCAGAGTGCGAAATCAAAATTCCTCGAAGGGAATTATCTTACAATCGATAAAAGCTTCATTTGAAATACTCAATACAAGGTAGTAAATCAAATAGGATAAATCTGATACAAGAAGCAATAATAGAAATAAATAAGATAACAAGAAGAGTGGATCCGGCCACACTACTCACGAATTTCGAGCTAAACACGCTCAACACTCAGCCCCGACTGATGTCTCGCCCACCTGCACAAGTCAGAAGGGCATACTATTCGTGGGAATGAGTAGCACCCATGAAAAGGGTGATCAATACACTACGTACTGAGTAAGGTAACCGAGCACTAAGGCTAACACACAAGCGCATAATCCATGCAGAATAAAATATCATAAGGACGATCATGATATCATTCGGGTACATACGTAAAGGCCCAATTATAATCCGGATTAATTATTTAATTTATCTCTGATCAGGAATCATTTCACACCTTGATTTTTATCAAATCCATGCTAGTATGGAAGCCCCCACTATTATAGCCGGTGGATCGGAGGAACATAGGGTATCATACCCTAACCACTATTATAGCCGGTGGATCAGAGGCACATAGGACTACGCGTCCTAACCACTATTCCTAACCGGTGGATCGGTTGGCCCTAGCTCGCATGGTGTTCCACGGTAAGTAATTAGTATCTTTTAGGCATTTTAGCAAAACTTTGGTTTGCGGTGGTTGAGCTCGGGAACCCCCACTATTATAACTGGTGGATCGGTTTACGCATAGAGCATCCTGCTCTAACCACTATTATAACCGGTGGATCGGTCACACATAGGGTAAAAACCCTAACCACTATTCCGAACCGGTGGATCGGTTGGTCCCGTCTCAATGATCTTTCACTTTAAGTGATTAGTATCTTAAGTATCTTATTCAAGGCTTTCACCTTGGACATGCATGAATCACTCCCTTTACACTTCACATATCACAAATCATAAATTCCATCCTCATAATTATACTTTAGTCACCAAATACACTTGATATCGCAAAAACCCTAAGCAGTCACACCAAACCCTAATTATCCACACAAACCCTAGCTCGGTTTCCTACGTACCCATATAATGATCCACGCACTATTTTCCATCCAAAGTGTTCAATCACCCAAACAACACTCACATTACTTTCCTCACATCCCAAATCAACTTTCCATACGTAAATTTCGCTCTCATACAAACTTTACACATCCCATGCAATTATTAACTTCCATGCCAACTCTAATACCACCATACAAACCCTAATACCATCATGCAACTATTAAAACCACTATGCAAACCCTAATACCACCATGCAACCATTAATACCACCATGCAGACCCTAATACCACCATACAACCATTAATGACACCGTGCAAAACCCAAGATTTCATCATACAAAATTCTAAATTCAATCCACACAAACCCAAAGATTCATCCATACCAAACCCAAGATTCAAACCATGTAAAACCCAAAGATTCATCCTTACAAAACCCTAAATTCAAACCATATAAAACCCAAAGATTCATCCATACCAAACTCTAGATTCCAACCATATAAAACCCAAAGATTCATCCATACCAAACTCTAGACTCGAACCATATCAAACTAGAGATTCATCCATACAAAACCTTACATTAGATCCTTCAGCACAAAACCATAAATTAGATTTTCCCATATAAAACCATAAGTTATATTCTCCCACACAAAACCATAAATTAGATTCTCCCAAATAGAACCATCAATTATATTCTCTCACACAAAACCATAGATTAGATTCTTCCATATAAAACCATAAATTATATTCTCCCATATAACACTATAAGTTGAATTCTCCCATATAAAACCATAAATTAGATTCCCCCATATAAAACCATAAATTATATTTCACTCTTCCACTCATGGGTCATTAAAATACTTAGGACAACTCACATCCCTTAATCAACTTCTTTCCCCCATTATCCCTTTTCATCCTTTCTCTCACCCAAACCACACCAACATCCTCACATGCATGTCTCCACACACATATCATCACATATACAATATTTCATCATATATAGTACTCACGCCATACAAAAACATACTTTAACTCCACATCATACCACATAAGAAATAATTAATAATAATAAACATAGGACACATAACATGTGAAGTACATAATGCATATAGGCACACAAAAGGCCTTAGTAACACCCTTACCTAAAATGTCACCGGTCTTGGAGCACGCTCCTATATTACTTGAGAGCTTTGATTGGGCTCACCTACTATGGGAAAATACTAGGATTAGGTTTCCTCTTAAGAATGATATTATTTCTAACTTATCCCAAGACCTTATTTTTAATTAAAATATTATTATACTAAAATTAACTACACAAAATAATAGTAGAAAAACTAATAATAACACCAATGAACTTCAAAACAAAAGGGTGATATAAGGGTTTCTACCCTTCACCAAAATAATATTAGTAAAGATAAAATAATAATAATAATAATAATAATAATAATAATTATTATTATTATAATTATAATAACAACTAAGTATTATAAATAAAGATAATAATAATAATAATAATAATAATAATAATATATAAGCTTTAAATTTAAAGTGGGGTTTCGACCCTACTTATAACTAATGACCTACTATTTATTAATATTATAATAAAATTAATAACATATATAATAATATTAAAATAATAAAGATAATAATAATATTATTATTAATGGCTATAAAAAAATATAAATAATAATACTAAAATACATAAGTGCGAATGTTAATACAAAATTGGGCCTAAGATTTTCTAAAATAATTAATAAAATGATAATAATAATTATTCTAATAATTATAATATTAATAATAAGAATAAGAATGATAATAATCATATAATAATTCAATTAATAACTTAAAATTCGACACTAACAATAAAATTATTTTATTACTACTCTCTACCCTGCAAGTAAAATTCAGCATAAATTTTATATCAAATAATAATAATATTAATAGCAAGAAAATAATTATTATATTTGAATAATTACTAATAAATAAAATAAAAATAGAATAATTTATAATAAATAGTAAATAATGACTAAGAAGGTCTAGGGTTTCACCTTGAGTCGGTGGGAATGGGCGGCACCGACGGTGGTTCACGGCGGTGGCCGGAAAAATATTCTAAGAGGGAAAAGACGAAGAAAAAGAGAGAAGGAGTAGGGGAAAAATAAAATAAGGTTATCGTTTGGTGGAGGAGGATTAGAGGGAGTTTTTGGGTGGTTTAGAGGGCAGTAGAAGTGGCGGAAGCGGCGGCGGACGGCGGCTTAAAGGTTGCGGGTTACAGATTTTTACTAGGTGGGCAAGAGATTTCGCATGGCTATGGCAGCTCGTGCGAGAAGAATTGAAGGATTTGGAGAGCTTAGTTAGCTAGAGGAAATTGCAGGGAAGAAATTGGAATGCTGCGGTGGCACGGAGGTTGGCTATCGGCAGCGAGGGAAGCGTCTAAAGTCAAGGTGGCGGCCAGCTCTTGCTTAGGGTTTTCGGGGAAGAAAAGCTCCAAAAACTCCTACAACTAGTCTATTTATAGATTATAAATGGTATAATAGGGTTTTAGGGGTCGACAGGAAGGTAAGAGGTGCGAGGATTTGGGTGGCCAGCGGAAGTAGTTGGTCGGAAATCATTTGGGTTGGATCGAAGTTTCGCGAGGCTAGGGAGAGGAAATGGGCGAGAGATAATGGATGAGAGTTATGCCAATTTATTCCTCGAGTCAAGGGGAATACAATGAGGCAAGAAACGGCCAATCGAAGTCCCTGTAGCCGGCGACGCCATTGTTGGAGTCGGGAGCTGCAGCCGTGTCGACGGAGGAGAAAGGAGGAAGAAGGAAGAAGAAAGGGAGGTGGACCGGTCGGCTGGGAAAAAGAAAAGAAAAGGCGAAGAACCGGGCCGGTCGGCGCCGATTACTCCTTCATTAAACGAGACGTGACGTCTCGGCATAAAACCATACAAAACGCCGCGTCTGGGCGCACGCAGGAAGAAGCCAGCGACGCTGGGCCATGGGGAGAGGAAGAGAAGGTGGGTTGGGCCGCGTCCAGGCCCAACCGCGGAAGAAAGAAGAAAAATAAATAAAGAAAGAAAAAGATGAAAAGAAAAAGAAAAGGGAAAAGGAAAAAGGAAAAATTTAAGGTTTTGTGTTTAAATAAATAAATTAGAATTATTTGGGTATTTAACATAAAATATTTATTTAATAAAAATATTAAATTCCCTTTTTAGGATAATTTAAGGTTTTAAAAATATTTTCCATAAATTCTATTTTAATTAGTAAAACACCCTAATTTTCTTCAATTAAATTATTTATAAAATTATTATTAATTTGGAAATATTTTATCCTCCTTATTTTAAATAGAATAATTTATTTAATTAATTTCCAAAATAAGATCCTTAATTAGTTAAAATACCCAAATTCTCTCCTAATAAAAATAGTTATAAATTTCTTCTTGATTTATCCTAATTAATTTCCTTTTATTTTAATAAAGTAATTTATTTAATTAATTTTTATAATAAAACCTCATTTAAATATAATATTTAAAATTAAAAAATTTCGGAGCATTTCAGTTAAAATATAATCTTAACTCTAAATCTATTTTCCTTTTCTTTTTATTCTTTTACATTTTTCTTTTTCTCCCTTTTCATCATTTTCTTTCTTTTCCCTTTTCAGTTTTTCTTCTTCTTCTTCCTTCTTTCACCCTCAAGCTAGCTAAAACCATCACCCCTTTTTTCATCTTTTCATTTCCCCTTAGGTTAGCCCAAGCCTTCTCCCTTATTTTCTTTATTTTATTTGTTTTTTCTTAGGTGAGCCCAAATTCCCTTTTCTCCTTCTCCTTCTTCTTCTCCCTTGTGACCGACCCACTCCCTTCTTCAGCCTTTCTTTTCCAATTGTGGCCTAACCTCCCTCTCCTTTTTTCCCTGCCTATGCCATGACAAAAATGCCCCAAGTCTCCTCCTTGCGCATGTCTTCCTCCTCTCGTGCATATAGCCTGCACCTCTACATGCCTACGACACCACCCTCCCTTCTTAGCTAGACACCTTGTACCACTATTGTCCTTCCTATCCCTTTATTTTCTTTTTCTTATCTTGCAGCTCCCTGATCTCCTCCCTCACATGTTATCCCCTGACATTTTGGCCCTCTACCATCTATACCCTACCTACCATACTTGCACCACCCACCTATTGTCACCTGCCGAGCCATCTCCCCACTCTTACCATCGTCGTCATCATCATCATCATCATATTCATCTTCTTCTCCCTCATGCTTAACAATTTGCTCCAACCTCCCCATGATCATTCTTTCTTCTTCTCCCCACCCCTCATTTTCCCCATCACCCCATCTACAGACACCCTTGGCACTTCCACCACCAGCCCAACCTCCATAATTGTTCACCACCCTCTTTCCTTCCCTCCCTCCTTCTGTACTTCCCTATCTCTCCTTGTTTTTTCCCCTGCTATTGCTCTTACCAAATCTACTCTCCTTGCAGCATCCACCTCCTCCACCTTGCAGCTCCTTAGACAACCTTAAGTAGCCAATGTTCTAGCCTCTCCTCCACCCATGCCTCCTCTTATTCTCCCTATGGCATCTTACCCCACAACCACCAACTCTATTCGCCTACCCGTCTCTCCTCCATTACCTTCACCACCATAGCTCTTCCTAGCTACCATTTGCAAGCCACAACCACCTTAATCTCCACTACTACACCATCAGCAAAAACCACCCCAACACATACCCTTCTCTCCTTCTCTACCTCTTCTTCCCCTTTTCTTCTTATCCTCTCCCTTCTCTAAACCACTTCTCTTTAAGGACCACAGTCCACCTTCACCACCTTCGAACCAATTACACCACATAATCCAACTACTAGCTAACTCTTCCCCCACCTACTACACCGAACAAAAAAAACCAACACCTCCCATGATCATCCACAACCCTTGAGCAATTTCTAACCCCTTCAATTTCATCCATTTCATGCATAACTCACATTGCATATACACTATGAGTTATGTCCTATATTTTTATGCTTTTGGGATAATACTTAAGGTATAATTGTAGTTCAGTAATTTTATATTTAATAAATATTTTTGGTAAAAACTTTTATTCTATTTATCTAATATTAATATGGTATTTGTGATATTGTCTTAAGGCACAAAATTTTATTAGCAAAGCCTAAGCATTTTTAGCCAGTTATTGGTAAAGTTTTCTTTTGCTAAAAGTTAGGTAACCTTTATATTCCACTAAAATATTTAGATATCGTATATTAGCACGTTAGGTTTTTGATGTGTTATTTGTGTGGATAATATATGCCAAAGGAATCTCATGATAATTAATGTTATCCTAGAAAATGGAGAAATAAGGCATTGTATCTTCTGTAAGATGTTATGTGTGTGAAAGGGTGATTAAAAAGGGGTCTAATGTTGGGAAGTAATGATGTATGTTATGTGTATATAAAATGTTAAGGTACGTATGTATGGACGCTTGTAGTAAAAATATTACTACTATGAGCCCTAGGGACAATTTGGTCATTAGGCACATCATGATACTTAACCCTAACTAAGATACCTAATATGTTATAAATATTGCTAAGAATAAAGATAGGAGTTTGATGTATTATAAACACATATTTGAGCATGAATAATAATATTATATGACCTAGGGGCATTTTGATAGTTTTAAATGTACAAAGGTGGTTATCTTAATAAACATGTATGATAAATAAAAATTGATGTTAAGTATGAGAATATGGGTTTGTTATATTAGTAACACATATTTGAGCGTGAATATTAAGATTATATGAGCTAGGGAAATTTTGATAATTTTGAATGTATAATAATGGTAATCCTAATAAATATGCATGATTAGTAATAATTGATACTAAGTATGAGAATAGGGGTTTGTTATATTAGTAGCACATGTTTGATCATGAATATTAATATTATGTGGTGTAAGGACATTTTTGTAATTTTACATGTACTGTGGTGATTATTCTAATAAGCCTTTTTGATAAGTATTATTTGATTTTATATATGAGGATAGGGAGTTTTCATCTTAGTATCACCTAATTCAACATGATTATCAATATTAAATAGTATAAGAATATTCTTGTAATTTTTAATGTACAATAGTAGTTATCCCAATAAATATGCATGATAAGCATTAATTAATTCTAAGGAGGAGAATAGAAGTTTGATGTCTTAGCAACACATGTTTGAGCATTAATATCAATAATATATGGTCTAGGGGTATTTTGGTAGATTTACATATAATAGGGTGATTGTTCTAATAAACATGCATAATGAGAAATATTTAATGACAAGTATCAGAATAGTGGGTTTGTTGTTTTAGAACCACATATTCCAACATGATTATGGTTACTATAGGGTCTAGGGGTATTTTGGGATTTTTGAGAGTGCTATGATGAATATTCTAATAAATATACATAATATGTGATGTTTATTATCAAGCTTGAGCAGAGGGGTCATATTGTATTAGATATGCCTGTTTTAGCATGATTATTACTATTATATAGTTTAGGAGTATTTAGTAAACTTAGTTGTGCCATGATGTTTATTATCATAAACATGTAGGAAGTGTAATAATTTTGATTAAGCATGAGAATGTGTATTTGGTTGTTCTAGAAGCGCATGCTAGGGTTTTACATGCATAATAGTGTATAAGGGAAAAATGGTCATTTAGTGTGTCTAGTAAGTTAAGTTCATGAACTATAATTTAATTATGGTGAGTTATCCTTTTTATGGTAAGTTGATAAAATAAATGAAAATTGTGATGGTAATGGATGGTAAAGTGGTAACCCTAACCTCAAGGGTTTTCTTTTTTTCTAGTTTAACCTAAAATGCCTAAGTGTAAGTATTTGAGCCTAGGATGGCCTTAGTAGACTACTTATGTTGACATTGGTAATGATCTTGATTCTTGTTACCTCATAATGTTGGAAACGAATAAAATTGGTTAAGTATGAAGAATTGATTATATGTGATTAATGTGTGCTTTTGTTGTCACCCATGTAAAATACTAATACTTAAAGTGAAAGACCTTGTGATTAGGAATAGTATCTCTTTAGGGGTTGCTATCATAAAGATATAGTTTAGCCCATGAATATTATGTTCTTTGTTGGTGTGCCTTACTACCCTAGCCAAGACCCATATCTTACTTTGTTTACCCTTACAGACCTAAGTAGAGGTTATGCATGCTTATAGATTAGGTGTCATTATTGTTAGGGTATTATGTATTCTCATGTACCAATGTGACTAGGGTACATTTGCATACCTAGGTTAATAGTCGATAGGATATTGTGCTGCCTTCATATGCTAGTATGACCTGGGTACCTTAGTGTCTTTAGGTTTGTTAATCTCCGCTTGAGTAAATGAAAATGAAATTATTTGATAAATAAAATGGAAATTTTTATTAGGATGTGTTGGTATCAGCTATTGTGCCTAATTGTGAGTTAGTAGTAGCCTTTGTGCCTCCCTGTCATTCGGTAGCAACCTTTGTGTCTTCCTATGATTCAGTAGTAGCCCTATTCCTAGCTACAAATTGAGAAGTTGTGGGTCGGTTAATAGAATTGTGCCTATTGTTAAGAATGATGTGGCTTCCTAATTATACGACAAAGAGCATCACTTGGATGTTCCATTAGTAAGTTTTAGTTATTTCCTTGTGAATAAGCATTAGATGCCTATGATCATAAAGTATATTGTTATACGAATGATTATCTCATTTTGATTACTTTATGCATAATTAATTGTTCATGTAATGTTGTGATGCATATGATGTATTTCATGTGGACCTTACATATTAATATTGTATAATGGGTTATTGATTACCATTGTACTGAAGGGTTTATTTCTTAAGCACTGCTTTTTCAATGGGTAGCGGCTATTGTAGGTAAGCTCAAAAGCTCTATTCAAGGTTATTCTTTGGGTAATGAGCATAAGGTTATCCGAGATTTTGTCTGGTAACTTAAACTAGAAGTTTTTGTGTTTTCCTTATAATCTTTATATATTTTCCTTCCACTACATTTTTGTAACAACAATTAGTGGGTTATGTTTTAATCATGACTTAATCTCCCTAACTATTATGCTACTATAATTTATAATTGTATTATTTAGTATAACTAAAATAATCTTTTAGCCTTAAAACTTTGTATCTGATTGGTAGAAGAAGGTAGTCTAATAGTAAATATGGCAGTAGTACTCCAAAATTTTTTATCTTAGCTTCTGCCTATATCAATTAAAAATAAAATTTTTGAGAAGTAATTTTTGGGTGTGTTACATATTTGATCGGTCAGATATGTCTAATGTGTACGTTGTGGTGATGTGAAGTTACTTTGCATGATAAATTACAAAGTATGGACTATAATGATGAAATTATTCTTTGATTATTGCCTGTTGTTTTATCTTTTGTTTAGCATGATATTTTTGTTATTATGTGATTATGTACAATGTGGGTATGCTACCTCTTGTTAGGTATTACAATTTACTTAGTATAATGTAGTCTTATACATACTACTTTTAAAGATGACTATATTCAGGGCATGGAGTGTTTCCAATCATATAACAGAGGAAAGGAAAAGTAGAGCCCTTAGAAAGAGGTCTTGTTCTTAGAATGGGCATTAGATTTTAAGAGTTAGGGCAGACTAGTGTTATACCTTTAGTAATCATTTTTTTTCTCCAAACTCTTATGTCTCTTGGTATATTTTATTTTATTTTTGTTGTGTGAAGTATATTATCCGTGACTTTTACCCATATTATTATATCTATTATCACCATTTATTCTTGTTGTGTTTTGTTTTGAGCTATAACACTTGATGTAAAAAAGGGAAGGGAACTAGATTTATCATAACTATTGTGGTAGTGCTAATTAATTTGTGAATTAATGCTTCTATAAAATGAAAATTTTATATCATAAAAATGCATGTGTTACAAGTTGTTATCAAAGCCTTTTGTTTTAAAATCTTCTCTTGAGTCTTCGAAAGCTTCCACTTCCTAAATGATTTGAAATCTTATTTAGTGTTATAAGGAAGTAAGTTGGGAGTTTATCTTTTTATTATTCTTATTATTTTAATTTGTTACCCTAGTAGAGCTAATTTTCTTTTGTTTCTTAACTCATTAAGTTTGGTGTGTACATGGATTTATATCCCTAGTGTGTTTGAGGATGAACTATGGTATAAAGAAACAAGCTTGATCTTGATTGGTGGTTTGAGGAATTTCTTTGTTTAGAAAATGGATTGGTTGATGAGTTCTAAGTTATCTTGTTTTTCCTTGTAATATTCCCTTGAATTTATATTGGAGTGAATGGAATACTTATATCGCACTCTATGATATCACTTGATGGAGATATCAGAGTCCACAAAAGGTGGCTTGCCGGCTATTTGGAACGTATGGTGGATGTTTGTAATAGTATGGTGGATGGGTGTTTTTGTAGCCCCTAGGTCTCTAGCTACTATTTTTATAATATTTGTAATCATGAATGCTGTATGACCATATTATATGAATGCTAATAATTTCTTTTAACTTGTAGGTAGAATGCTCATGCAACCCTTATGAAATATGTTAGTGTTATTGTTATCCTTTGAATGTTGTGAGATGCTTAGCCTTCATATTGGTGGCTTTTATTTGTGTTGGGTAGGGTTATAACGATATGACTTTATTTTCATTAGCATAATGGAATAAAATTTTAATCTCACATGTATGGGCGAGCTACTTATCGCGATAGTTGAGAGAATGGTAGAGGCAAAGCTATAGCTACAACCCCAACAGCTGCCTCTGACATCTATTCAGGTTGAGAATTGGCTTCGAGAGGTTAGATTTCATCACCTATATGTATTTTAGGGGGTTGGTTTTACCACCCCCATTTTTTCACTACCGAAAGAATTTATTTAAAACAATACAGAAGTTGAAAATCTCTTACGAAAAATGGTGTGTCACTGTTATATCTAATAAAGGACAAATATTTCTCGATTAACCCTTATTATATAGAAGGCTAAAACCAACTAATACAATAATAAAAAAACTGAGTTCTTGAATATAAATTACATAAACATCTCAAAATATTTTCTACATCGAAGGACCATAAGGATTCCCGAAAAAATGATTATATAAAAGCAACTAGATAAAAGTATCGGGCTACATTAAAATAAGATCAAGGAGGACTTCAATAAATGTTTAGATGTCCATGCTCTCAAGCTCCAAACCCAACCTGATGTACACCCACTACTATTCATCCCCAAATTCCTGCACATAACACTCTCTTCATGGGACTTAGCAAGTGACAAAGGAAATGGGTACATCAGTACCCTACGTATTGAGTAAGCCAAATTGCTCCCTCAATGGAAACACTATTATACAAATTCTATCATATGAGGCTATAATACTTATTGTGCATCATGATAATATAATATATGTAAAAGGTAATAATTCACAAGAACATGCTACCATGCATAACTCAGAAAACACTAAATATCATGCTTGATTAGATATTATAATCATTTAGGTACTTATATATGCACTAGCAGATTAATTCCAAGCAACCACTAGAGTTCATTTCCAATTACTCAATCCTTTAGATTATATTATTTCCTTATTCATATATGAAATAGGTTAATCATCAAGTCAACATTTCAAACAATGGCTAATTAGTCATTTAAGCCATTAAATAAGTGTACAAAGTAGCTTTATTCTTTTTCTCATCCATCCATTTTCCATCTTTCTCCAATTATTCATATTTTCATATTCATTATATAGGCTTTTATCATCTAATCACTTATCATCCATATTTTGTTATCATTAAGCAATGAACTGTACACCATCCCAAAGTTTCATATACTATGGAAGCCTATCAAAATAAAGGACATAGAGTCTAGACCGAATCCAATCACTAGATCAAACATATGTATAGGCCAAAGCCAATCACCCAAATGGACATAATCTAGCCTAAAGCCAATTATATGGATATAAGTCCCGGCCGAAGTCCACAGTTGACCCTTTTAATATCAATACCTCCTAGTATATCACTAGTGCCTAGAGTTCATAAAGAAACAAGAACTCCTAAGATATCACGAATGAAATAATAAATACCCAAAGACAGATTAACCATCGGTAGCTAATTAAGGATCGAGTAACTCAGACCCATACACTACTCAATTATCTTTCTCTTTACATAATTAGTATATTATTCATAACAATAAGTGATCACACAAGGCCTATACGAAAGTAAGCAAAGAATTTTCCATGTTTATTCTATATTAATCATTTTCTTTCCATTTTCCCAACCATGTGGGGTCTCTACTTATCATTGTGCACTATTATTCATGCCCAACATAATATTCTAGTTAAGCACCTGCTATGCTTAATTGCTCTTTTCTTGAGAGCCTGCACATTTCATAAGTGGAATTACCCATTTAGCCCTAATAATACTCATAAATTTGGTCATATATTATGATCTAGTTGATCCTTTCATTAGGACATTAATCTATGATAAAATATGTATTTTATACCATTAATGTAACACCCCCAAAATTCACTCTTGAAATTTTTTTTTGAAAGAGTAAAAGAATAAAGCGGAAGCTAAGATAGAATTTGGGGAATGTTACTGCCATATCTAACACAAGATAAATGTCCACCATCTATCTCATGTTAGATTCAAGACTAAAACCTGTTAAACAAAATTTCAAACATCTATGCTATGAGGATAAACTCCCACAAGGAGATATCCACAAGCAAATGGCAAGTGAATCAATTCACTAAATAAAATCATCGCCAAATGAATCAGCGGAACTTGTGAAATAAATTAGAATTTTAAAAGCTTATCAGAGTATGAAGAATTCAAAGTTAATTACAACACCCTTCAAATTTTATATACAATACTTGAAACTTCCAAAAATAAATACAATCAAAGAAGACAAATTCTAATAGATCAAATTCTGGATTTCCTACTCTCTCAAGCTAAGCCTTCCACCCAAAACAATATTCGATCTCAAACTTGCACTAAAGGTCTGCTCCCCACCATCTGAGGATCATCATAGGACCCATTCAACCAAGGTAGTATAATTACGGGTCAGGTACTGAGTAAATCAAGACTACTCAACTCATGGAAGGAAACATGAAATGCATAAGATACGAAAGACTCTAACTTACTATTCTCATGCTCAATTGTACGTATGATAGATGCACCATTCCACTCATACAATACTTCAGGTTCAATTATATTACATACAATAAAACATAGAATCACGAATTCATACTTATGAGTAAATTACTAGACATGACGGCACATAAGATACAAGTATACAAGAAATCACAATTGCATGCTAAGTAACACTAATCCAACAATCCAATAATAATCATTATTACACTCAATTTTATTTATTTACGATAAGTTCAGGGACCCCACTATTCTTAAACCGGTGGAACAGTCTGAAGCACCTCTTGGGGACAACACACCTGAGCCACTATTATCGTCCGATGGAACGGACCCTACACCTCTCAGGGAAAAACACTCCTGAGCCACTATTATTAATCGGTGGAACGATTTGAATCACCTCTCAAGGACAACACACCTGAGCCACTATTATCGTCCGGTGGAACGGACCCTACACCTTGTCCTGACTCATGTAATCTTCTACTTTAAATTATTATTGCCTTATTCATTACTTATCTCATATCATACTTTTATTCACGTTGAGTATAGGACCCCACTATTCTTAATCTTGTGGAACAGACTGAAGCACCTCTCAGGGACAGGACACTTGAGCCACTACTATCGTCCAGTGGAACAGACTCTACACCTCTTAGGGCAAAACGCTCATGAGCCACTATTCTTAACTAGTGAATGGCTTAAATCACCTCTCAGGGACAGGACACCTGAGCCACTATAATCGTTCGGTGGAACGGACCATACACCTCGGCCCAACTCACGTGATCTTCCACTTTGAATTATTAATATCTTATTCAAGGATTTTACCTGACCATAAATCAGGTCCACATAAATAATTCCATGACATAGAGATAGAGCATAGGGTATCATATAATTTCAATCCATACTAAACCCTTCACATACTCAAATACATACCATAATCAAACATCATACTAACATGCATTTTCATTGTGGCTATAAGTTCATACATACGTACAATTACCACACTAAACACAGTATATGCTGGACAGGAATAAATGATCAATAAGCACAGTCATCACCTTCCACTCGGAACAGAAATACATCCATATTCCATCATAAGTAAAGGTAAGTAGTGACTTACCTAAATCCAAAGCTAGCTAAGCAAATTGAGAAAGAGCGAGAGCTATCAAAAGCTTGACAATCCATGAGAAAGTTTTCGTAGATCGCCGATACAAATCGAAACTAGGTTAGAAAGTATTTTATCGATCAATAATTCACATATTATAATTAAATTCATATAACGGGACACAAATAATCTTTCTTGGAAAACATGTCCATAACCTAGGACTCAAGAGCATAGCTCTATTAAGATTTAAGATTAAATATAAATCAAATCGGATTAACACACATATCACTTGGGACATTTTAAATTAATTTGGAAAGTCCGAGAAAGAATAATCAATTATAAATTAATTTGTCAAAAATGACTTATTTATTAGGTTTTACCACTAAATACGTAAACCAACCATTTGCATAGAACCAATCCAAACTGATTAGATTAAAGCATAATTCAAATGATTTAAAACCTAAACATAGAAATTGATTAGATAAAAGACACATAGCACAATCAATTTTATGAAACCATATCTAGCAAATCAGGGTTTTTAATGCTCGAGCTACGAACCGACTAATTAACTTTTATTATCTCAAATTGATAGCTTAAGAGTACGATTAAAATAATTTTAAATAAATCTAGATAATCAATTTCAACAAAACAATCTTCCGATTAGCCAATTCAAGACGATCCGTTTTCAAAGTTAGGGTTTTAAAGCCCACGACACAAACTCAGGTAATTCAAATAAATTAATTCCAATTAAAGGTATTAAAATGCAATCAGGATCATTTTAACTATTTCTATAAATTTAATTTTAGAAAAATAATTATACAAATGATCAATTTCATAATTTCACTTGAATATAGGGTTTTAGGCCCGAAAATACAATTTGGTTCAATTCTATTAATTTATTTAAACTAAATGTTTAGAAATGCAATTAGACATATTTTATAAAATATCTTATAATCAATTGCTCATAACCAATAAAAGAAATACCCAATTCAGCATAATTAGGGTTTTTGAGCCTGGAATACAAATCCGATCAATTCTTGCTAAAATATATAAATGGATGGTTCGGAAATGTAACTAAATATATTCTAATATAAATTATATAGTCGATTGAATAAAATGACCCGATTACACAATCCAATTTAGTCCCGCAAGAGTTTTGACCTAAAAATTTAATTTCGATTAATTGCGCACAATTTTTCCAAATCAACACTTCCGATATGACATTAAGTATATTTCCAATGATATTATAAAAACAATTGAGCGAAACGATACAATTATGCTACCCAATTTCATGATGCACGATTTTTGACTTAGGAATTAAATTCTGATTAATTCTGTATAAATTTCTCAAATTGACGGTTTTGACATGAAATTAGATACATTTTAAAATATATTGTATAATCAATTTATCCAAAATTGCCAAATCGGGTGAATCTGAAAAATTCGGGCATAACCAGGAGAAAAATCAAATTTTCCAGAATTCCAACATAAACCATAGAATTAACATATCCAAATCAATCTTACAACACATCTATACACAACCAAACAATCAATTTAGCTTTTTATAAGCTAATTCATACTCAATTTATCAAATCAATGTTAGGGTTTTCAGAAATGTATACCAAACGAAAATCAACAAATCGGAACAAGGGAACGCTGGAGAAGCTTCGCCGGAGGTCAGGGATAGCTTGTCGGTGGTTAGGAGACATCGACAGCGATCGGGCGGCAGCGGCGCGACCTACACGTTACTGCTGTTGTGCACGGTTGCTGCTGGTTGGTGCTACTGCTGTGGCTACTTGCAGCTGCTGCTCCTTGCGGTGGCTAGTAGTGGCGGTCGGAGTTGTGGCTGATGACGGCTGGAGGTTGGCTAGCATGGAGGAGCTAGGAGAAGGAGGGAGGCTAGGGCTGTAGAGAATAGGGCACCGGCGGGAAAGAGGAAGAGAAAAGAAAGGAGAGAAGAAGAAAGAAAATGGAAAGAAGAGGGGGGTCGGTCGAGGCGCCGACTGATCTTTTTTTTAAAAAAAAAAATACATGTACAAAATAAAATACTAAATATCAAAACTTATTATTAGAAGAATTTTATCTAAAATTTATTTAACGAAAATTTATTTCGAAACAATCCGAAGACTTAAAATTAATAAAAAAGCAATATAAAGAATTTCGGAAACATTTTCGGAAGAATTTACCAATGAACGTAAAAATTTATATTATTTACGGAAATACATTATAAGCCTTCAAAAAATTATTTAAAAACATATAAGAAAATATTTAAATCAAATTCTAATAAACTGAGACTAATTTAAATAATTTCTAAAATCGGTTTTTCGCAAACTAAAAAGCATAAAACGGAAGAAAATTTATTTGGGAAAGAAATTAATAAATAAGCTCTAAAAATCTCTTTAATTTAAAAATTTTTGAAAATATTAATGATTTCCGGCAACAAATAAATTTGAAGTGGGACATATTTTCTACACATAAAATCATTAAAATAAATTTAACTATTTAAATAGAAATTCTATATTTTAAATAATATATTTCATTAAAGAAATATAACTCCAAAATAAAGTCGTAATCATACGACAGAGTTATAATAAAAAACAAATCCAAAATATAAAAATCAAAATACGAGAAAGAACAGGAATACATATTTTTAACCGAAGATCAAAATCATATGAATACAAACTAGTTTATTGGTTCGGGCCTACTAATCGACCGTTATATAAAACTAATGGATTAGTTTTAGAACTAGTCAGTTAATTTAGTTGAGAAAACCCATTTTTCTAAAACAACAAATCAGTCGATCGGTTCATGTAACTCGTCGATCGATTAACCTGAAAAAACTCTATAACTCCATTTTTCAAACCTTATTTCAAATCAAATAGTAAAGTAAACTAAATCAAAACATTAAATCAAATGTCAAAAATTTGACAAATATTCCTATTCAACATTTTTCAATAATACGGGGTTTTACAACACTACCCCCTTAAAGATGCTATGTCCCCAAAACTGATAAAAAAACAATCACATTACTACACATATGGTAAAACACACATCACATTCACATTGATGAAAAAAGGGTTCATAACACCTTAAAGATGAAGGATTACAAATAAGCCAACAAGATAGGAAATTAACTCTAGGTACTTGGCTGAAATTTCTTCCTCAGCCTCCTACGTAACCTCCTTTGTACCATGCCATGACTAAAGAACTTTTACTGACAGGATAGTCTTCATACATGTCTCTCTTATCTTTGTGTGGAGGATACTAGCTAGTCGTCCATTATAAATCAAAGAATCATTAAGCTCTAGTGACTCTGGTCAAATAATGTTTGAAGGATCTCCTACGTACTTCCCCAACTGTGATATGTGGAAGACATTGTGCATACACGATAACTCCATTAGTTGAGTTAAGCGATAAACAACTTCACCCACATAGTCTAAAATCTCGTACTATATATTGTACCTGTAATACCCCCAAAATTCACTCTTGAAATTTTTTTTTGAAAGAATAAAGCAGAAGGTAGAATAGAATTTGGGGAATGTTACCGCCACATCTAACACGAGATAAATTTCCACCTTATATCTCATGCTAGATGCAAGGCTAAAACCTATCAAACAAAATTCCAAAAGTCTATGTCGTGAGAATAAAATCCCACAAGGAGATATCCATAGGCAGATGGCAAGTGAATAAATTCACTAAATAAAATCATTGCTGAATGAATCAGCGAAACCTGTGAAATAAATCCAAATTTTAAAAGCTTATTAGAGTATGAGAAATTGAAATTCAATTAAAATACCCTTGAAGTTTTAAATACAACATTTGTAACTTCCAAAGATGAACACAATTAAACAAGATAAAAGCTGACGGATCAAATTCCGGATTGCCTACTCTCTCAAGTCAAGCTCTCCACCCAAATACGATATCCGAACTCAAACCTGCACAAGTGGTCTGATCCCCACCATCAGTGGATCATCATAGGACCCATTCAACCAAGGTAGCATCAGTATGGGTCTGGTACTGAGTAAATCAAGACCACCCAACTCAGGGAAGGAAACATGAAACACATAAGATATGTATTACATACAATAGAACATAGGGTCACATATTCATACTTATGTTTACATTACTAGACATGATAGCACATAAGATACAAGCGTACAAGAAATCACGATCGCATGCTAAGTAACACCAATCCAACAATCCAATGATAATTATTATTACATCCGATTTTATTTATTTATAATGAGTTCAAGGACCCCACTATTCTTAAACAGGTGGACAGGTCTGAAGCACCTCTCAGGGACAATACACCCGAGCCACTATTATCATCCGGTGGAACGGATCCTACACCTCTCAGGGCAAAACGCTCCTGAGCCACTATTCTGAAATCACCTCTCAGGGATAGGACACCTGAGCCACTATTATCGTCCAGTGGAACGGACCCTACACCTTGTCTTGACTCACGTAATCTTCCAGTTTAAATTATTAGTGTCTTATTCATTACTTATCTCATATCATATTCTTATTCACGTTGAGTATAGGGCCCCACTATTCTTAATACAGTGGAACGGAATAAATCACCTCTCAGGGATAGGACACATGAGCCACTATTATCATCCAGTTGAAAGGATCCTACACCTCTCAGGGCAAAACGCTCTTGAGCCACTATTCTGAACCAGTGGAACGGCTTGAATCACCTCTCAGGGACAGGACACTTGAGCCAATATTATCGTCTGGTGGAATGGACTCTACACCTCGGCCCAACTTATGTGATTTCTCACTTTAAATTATTAGTATCTTATTCAAGGATTTTAACCTACTATAAATCAGGCCCATATGAATAATTCCATGACATAAGGATACAACATAAGTTATCAAATAGTTTCAAATCCATACTCAACCTTTCACATACTCAAATGCATACCATATTCAAGTGTCATATTAACACACATTTGTATTGAGGTTATAAATTCGTACATATATGTAATTACCACATAGAACACAACATACACTTGACAGGATTAAATAATCAATAGGCATACTTATCACATTCCACTTCAAGCAGATATACATCCAAATTCCGCCATAAGTAAAGGTAAGTAATGACTTACCTAAATCCGAGGCTAGCTAAACAAATTGAGAAACAGGGAGAAATATCAAAAGCTCGACAATCCACGAGGAAGTTTTCCTAGATCGCCGATAGAAATAGGAACTAGGTTAGAAACTATCTTATCAATTAATAATTCACATATTCTAATTAAATAAACGCAAACAGATACAAACGATCTTTCTTGGAAAATGTGTCCAAACCATAGGACTCAAGAGCATAGATCTATTAAGATTTAAGATTAAATATAAATCAAATCAGATTAACACACATATCACTTGGGACATTTTAAATAAATTTGGAAAACCTGAGAAAGAATAATCGATTATAAGTTAATTTATCGAAAATTACTTATTCATTAGGTTTTACAATTAAATAGGTAAACCACCCATTTGTATAGAACCAAATCCAAACCGATTAGATTAAAACACAATTCAAATGATTTAAAACCTAAAGATATAAATAGATTAGATAAAAGACACATAACACAATTAATTTTATAAAATCATATCCGACAAATTAGGGATTTTAATATTCGGACTACAAACCGACTAATTAACTTTTATTATCTCAAATTGATAGCTTAAGAGTATGATTAAGCTGATTTTAAATAAATCTAGATAATCAATTTTAATAAAACAATCTTCCGATTAGTCAATTCAAGACGATCCATTTTTGAAATTAGGGTTTTGAAGCCCATGACACAAACTTAGGTAATTTGAGTCAATTAATTCCAATTAAAGGTATTAGAATGCAATTAGGATCATTTCAACTATTTATATAAATTTAATTTTAGAAAAACAATTATACATATGATCAATTTCATAATTTCACTTGAAATCTAGGGTTTTAGGCCCGAAAATACAATTTGGTTAAATTCTATTAATTTATTTAAATTAAATGTTTAGAAATGTAATTAGACATATTTTATAACATATCGTAAAATCAATTTCTCAAAACCAATAAAAGAAAACCCAATTTAGCACAATTATGGTTTTTGAGCTCGGAATACAAATCCGATCAATTCTTGCTAAAATATATAAATTGATGGTTCAGAAATGTAATTAAATATATTCTAATATAAATGATTTAGTCCCGCAAGAGTTTTGACCTAAAAATTTAATTTCGATCAAATGCACACAATTTTCCCAAATCAACACTCCCGATATGAAATTAAATACATTTTAAAAGATATTATAAAATAAATTGAGCGGAACGACCCAATTATACGACCCTATTTCATTACATATGAATTTTGACCTAGGAATCAAATTTCAATTGATTCTGCATAAATTTCTCAAATTGACGGTTTCAACATGAAATTAGATACATTTTAAAACGTGTTGTATAATCAATTTATCCAAAATCGCCAAATCGGGCAAATCTGAAAAATTCGGGCATAACCCGGCCAAAAATCTGATTTTTACAAATCATTCAAATACACTACAATCAAATACTCTAAATCAATCATACAACATATATATACATAATAAAAAAATCAATTTAGCTTTTCATAAGCTAATTCATACTCAATTAATGAAATCAATGTTAGGGTTTTTTAGAAATTTATACCAAACAAAAATCAATGAATCGGGACAAGGGATGGCCGGAGAAGCTTCGCCGGAGGTCGGGGGTGGCTCGCTGGCTGTGAGCGATGCTCGCCGGCGACCGGATGATGGCGGCGTAGCCTGCGTTGCTGCTCGTCGCTGCTGCAGCGTTCGGTGGTTGCTGCTGCGCTGCTTCGGTGGCTGGCTATGGTGGTAGCTGGTTGGAGGCCAGCCGGTGAGGCGAAACAAGGAGGAGGCAGCTGGGGAGAAGAAGGAGGTTGGGGCTTGGGGTTGCGAACAAGGAGCAAAGGTCAGGAGCAGTCAGGAAAGAGAAGAGAAAAGAAAGGAGAGAAGAAGAGAGAAAAGGGAAAGAAGAGGGGGGTCGGTACTTGTCGGGTTGTTTTTTTATTTATTTATTACAATTACAAGTATAAAATAAAATACTAGATATCAAAAATTCTTATTGGAAGATTTTATCTGAAGTTTATTCAACAAAAAATATTTTTAAAGGATCCGAAGGCTTAAAATTGATATACGAGCTACATAAAGAATTTCGGAAACGTTTTTGAAAAATTTATCAACAAATGTAAAAATTTATATTGTTTATGAAAATATATTATGAGACCTCAAAAATATTTGAAAGCATATACGAAAATATTTAAGACAAATTTTAACAAGTCAAGATTAATTTCAATAATTTCTTAAACCGTTTTTCCGTAAATCAAAAAGCGTACAACGGAAGAAAATTAAGTTTGGAAAGAAATTCATAAACAAGTTTCAAACATCTTTTTAATTTAAAACTTCCCGAAAATATTAACGATTTCCAGAAACGAATAAATTTAAAGTCAGAGATATTTTCTATGGATAAAATCATTAAAATAAATTTAACTATTTAAATAGAAATTCTATAATTTAACTAATATATTTTGTTAATGAAATATAACCCCAAAGTAAAGTCGTAATTACACGACAAAGTTATAATAAAAAAAAAATCCAAAATATTAAAAATCAAAATATGAGAAAGAAGAGGAATACATATTTTTAACCGAAAATCAAAATCATAAGAATAGAATAAAATCATAGTCGTGAACGAATTTATCTAGAATGGTCCGCAACGACAACAATTAATTAAATTCAAATATGAAGTTGAAATCTTTGATAAATCCATAAAACGAATCGAAATTAAAATAGTTAAATATTTACATCAAATTGCGCTAATAAAATCATTAGGCTTAATAAAATTAGATTTAAAAAATACGGGGTATTATAGTACCTCTGACTAAGCTTATCCTTCATGACTCTTTGGTGGGAGAGTGTAATACCCCTTCCCAAAATCATTAACATTGTATTTATAATAATGTTGATATAAAATAAATGAGTTTTCATTTTAAATTGGACTTTAAAGTCTAATAAAAATATAAATTTTACGCTTACAGATCAATTGGTTTACATATTCAATCTGCTGGTGTGCTGGAAAAATTAACATTCTTGTTCTGATCAAATTAGTCGACTGGTTTACATAAACCGATCGATAGGTTTGCCTATGATTTTAAATCCATTTCTTATTTTAATTCAAATTTCAATCTAAAGATTATAAAAATTTTAGATTTGAGTCCAATTATGATAATATGCATGTTTTGGGGCATATAGTATTAATTTCACAAAAAATAGATCATTACATAATTTTAATGAGCAAAACTTTCCCAAAAATCTAATTTTAAATGCAAACTTCCCTTTTTTCTTCTCCCTCACCTCTCCCCCTCTTTTATGGCGGGTAGGGATGTGATATTAACTTTATGCACCCTTCCTTGACTTTCCAATCCACTACCATTCCCATTTCTTACTGCACTCAATCCCTACCACCCCATCAAGTCAGCTCTCACATCCTAGCTTACCCAATCTCATCCCTTTTTCCCAAAGTATCTTGACCAACCTTACTTTTGTACTCCTCATTTCTGATCCATTCCCATTCTTCACTTGTGATCTTTTCCTCTTCTCTCTTGGCCTTGTGAAAATTTCACCAAGTGTTGAGCAACCTTCCATTTTCCCCTTTTCTTCCTTTAGTTGAGAAAAATAGAGGTTCTCTCTAATTTTTTGTAACACCCCCGAAATTCACTACTAAAAAATCTTCATTTTATTAAAATAATTAGTGGAATTAGAATAACAAAAATGTGAATTATGGGGATGTTACCGCCACACTTAGTACTAGACCTGTTCACTCCCACCGTTCCAGTACCAAGTGCTAAGGCTAAAAGAGAAAAATACAATTTATGAGAAACTCACACATATTTAAATTATATTAGCATAGTAAACCATTTAAAAGAATAGAACCCACCAATGGTGGCTACAAAACAATGATTACATTAAAACTAGGAATTTAAAAGAGAAAGAGTACAACCCTGGGAATTTCTGGATAGTTCCTTACGCTCTTTCTTAGAGGCCCACTTGAATAGCACCTGAAAATGACCTACAAGGGACATTGCCCATTGAATAGTTAAGGCCTCCATGAATAGAACCCTTCAGTATTATGGTACTGAGTAACCCTTTAAGACACACTTAAAAACAGGCCAGCAATGCAACACATGATACAACGCTACATACATACATAATGAAAGGTGCATACATAATATTTACTTTCATACATTCACATACTTAACAAGTCAATCATATATTAATAGGCCATAACGAATAATCAATACTTTTGGGCCTTAAGCCATTATTCCATCATTAATCAATCATTTTGGATTATAAATATCCATGTGAGTGCGAGAACCACACTATTATAGCCGATGGACCGGAATACATATAGGGAAAATGCTCCTAGATCGGTCTCTAGGGTAGAATGCTCATAGCCACTATTATTCACCGATGAACCAGTCTAGCCATGACTCACTTGTTGTTCCACTATAAGTGATTAGTATTTTCCATAATTTATTCACAACCAAATCAAATTTATTGTGCTCGAGACCCCCACTAATATAGCCGGTGGACCGGAATATATATAACCATCATCCAGGGCAACACGCACCTGGGCCACTATTATATCCAATTGATCGATACTCATAAACATCTTCTAGGGAAAAATGCTCCTGGGCCACTATTATAACTGGTGGAATGATACTCATAATATAATTCTACTAGGCTTGGTTCATTAGTATTTCACTTTCACAATTAATGTTTTTCCTTTTTAATCAGTATAATGATTCCATTTATCTGCCTTGATAGAGAGATCAAGATCCCAGGACATAAAGGTACACTGGTCATATTGGTACATATAAGCTACTCAGTACCCTTCAACCATCAACCCAGGGACGCAAAGGTACCTGGTCGAACTCGTGCATAAAGCTAAACAATACCCTATGGACAAGGACACATAATCCATAAGTATGCATATGCCCTAAATAGGTCTGTAGAACTAGATAAAGTAAGACATAGGACCTGGCTGGGGCACAAAAGCACACTAGCAAATACCAAAATAATTGTGGGCTAAACCAAGTATTTAGGGTAGCAACCCCTAAAGAGCCACCATTCCCGATCTTGAAGTCTTTTACTTTAATTATTAGTGTCTTAATTTAAGGTGATCACGAAAAGCACAACAATCAGATACTTATTCACTTTCAATCATTTTGATATCAGTAGGTATTCCTTATTCATACAGTTATCTAAGATAACATAGAGGAATCATTAAGGCCATCATATTCTCATCTAATTCCGATTCAAGATTCGTTTTTGTGATACTTACTAATTGTCAAATACTGTTATCTTACTATTCAGTGTTACTTAATCTTATTATGAAACTTCATTATCCCATCAACATGTTAGATACCAATTACTGACTTGTCCCTAGCTTGTATAATTAGTAACTCATCCCTTTCTTACTTGCCAATTTAACATATTACCCTTCTTATTGTTACACTTATCATATTTTCATTTAGTTATCTAGATTACCAAATTGCCCTTCTCCTTTATTATAATTAACAGATTGCCATTTAGTTTTCAAATTACCAAATTACTCTTCTTCACTATCATAATTACCAAAATGCCCTTCTCCATTATCATAATTACCAATTTACCTTTTAGTTGGTTAAATCACCAAATTCTCCTTCTCCATTTACCATAATTACCAATTTTCCCTTTAGTTGGTTACAAATTGCCCTTCTCCATTATCATAATTACCAATTGACCCTTTAGTTGGTTAAATTACCGAATTGCCCTTCCCTATTATCATAATGACCAAATTGCCTTTCTCCATTATCATAATTACGAACCTACCATTCTCTATTATCAAAATTACCAAATTACCATTTAGTTGGTTAAATTACTTAAGTGCTCTTCCCCTTATCATAATTATCAAATTACCCTTCCACATTATCAAAATTACCAAATTACCCTTTAGTTTGTTAAATTACTAAATTGCCATTCTCTATTTATCATAATTACCAGACTTCCCTTCTTTGTTATCAAAATTACCAAATTACCCTTCTTTATTATCTTAATTACCAAAATACCCTTTTCCATTATCAAAATTACCAAATTACCCTTTAGTTGGTTAAATTACCAAATTTCCCTTCTCCATTATCATAATAACTAGAATGTTTGTCTCTATTATTATAATTATCGAAATGCCTTCTTCGTTATTATGATTATCATTTCCTCTTTTACTTACAAATTACTATTTTATCCTTTTACTTACAAAATAATTATAATACCCTTAACCTCCAAAATTACCATAATACCCTTTTACTTACAAATTACCGTTTTGCCCTTTACTTACAAAATTACCATAATATCCTTAACTTCCCAAAATTACCATTTTACCCTTTACTCCTAAAATTACCTTTTTACCCTTTGCTTCCAAAATTCTCATTTTACCCTTTATTTTCAAATTACCATTTTACCCTTTATTTCCAATATTTCTATCTAAAGATGTTGTCTTTCACCTAAAAGCATATCCAACTATATGAACCTTATCCTCATGGTAGGTTAACTCTAGGCCATAATCCATAACTAATTCTAATAATTAGTGTCTTCTCAAATTCAACTCTCACTAAGTAAAAATATGCTTCTGGGTCTATGATTAGTATAAAACTTACACTAGACACCATAGAGATAATGCCTCCAAATCCTCAAAGAAAAAACCACTATGACTAGTTCTGAATCATGTGTTCGATAGTTCTACTCATATAGCTTAAATTATCGAGAAGAAAAAGCCACTACTCTATGTTGCAAAAAAAACACACATTCTAATCGTTGCATAGAAATGTTGCTATAAACTTCAAACCCATCTAATCAAATGGTTTCGCTACACTTCTCATCTAACTATAAACGTATAGCCTTCTTCACCAAATAAGTCAATGAAGAAGGTATCTTAGAGAAATCTATGACAAATCTAAGATAATAGTTGGCAATCCTAGAAAATTGCTCAACTCCTTGATGGATGTTGGTACTAGCCATTAAAAAACTACCCAAATCTAGAAGAATCTACTAACATATCTTCCACTAAAATTACATGTTAAAGCACGCACTACGAAAGCTTGTTATATACGTGATGTGATTTCAATAGTACCAATATGTGTCTTAGATATTTTTTATATTCCTCTAAGTTACTTGATTAAATAGGATATCGGGGATGAAGACCAAAGTGAACAAATCCAAAAACTATTGGCAAATTTTGTTGATGAAAATTATGAATGGTGCTAGCACATTGATAAGTCCGAAAGGCATTAAAATGAAGTCGTACTAGACATATCTAATCTAAAATGTCATCTTTCGAATGTCATAATTAACGATTCTCAACTAATGATAACTTGACTAAAGATCAATATTAGAGACCACTATGGCACCTTTGAGTTGTTCAATTAAATTGTTAATATAAGGTAATGGATAATAGTTCTTCACCATAACATGATTCAATCTGCGGTTGTCGATGCCTAAACTCAAGCTTCCATCCTTCTTCTTAACAAATGAAACCAATGTTACTCCTTTATTTTTGACCATTAGACCTAAAGCCATCAAATGGTTTGTCAAGCTGATCATATATTTTCAAGCTTTATTTTTATAAAAAAACTCCTTACACTAAATGGAGCCTTACAAACACATGCTAAATTGTTCCTAAAAGAATTATAACAACTTTCATGATGTATTTAACCTCAAATATTACCTCAAATTTATCTAGAGATTGATTGGGATAATTGAAGGGGAGAGATGACCTCAACATTATCTTCTTCCTCCTCTCTCTTTTACACAATTATGAGAATGAATTCTTCTATTTGAGGTACAATTGTGAGTAGTTGGAAGATTCCTTCAACACTAACCTTCCATTACTCCATTAATGAATTCTAATTTTGGTCTAATTGACCAACATTCTCTAAAGATACAATTTGGCGCGTACAGAATAGGTCAAAACATCCTAAAAAAACCTATCCTTCCTAATAAAATTCAAATCATCAATGGTAGGGTTTTGAGTTTATTATTAAATTCTCAATGTTTTCTATTCAATTGGTTGGCAATAAATAACCCAATAATCTCTTCTATGCACATTTATTTCACCCATCAAATTTTCTAATTCTTGTTTTCTCCTTTCTTCTTTCTGTACTTTAAGTATTACCAATCAATCCTATTTTTTTACGGAAAATGTTTAGTGGTCATGTTTTATGCCTCCCTATTTTTTTCTCTCAAGTTGGCATATCTTTACTCTTTCTCATTTTTTAGTTCAAAATTTAATAAGGTTTTGGTGTAATGTCTTAATATAAGATTTTGGTTTTGAGGATTTCCAAGATGAGACTTCCCTAAGTTGGAGTTTCTATTTTAAGGGGATTTTCCTTGCATCAAGTAATTAATTCTTGCTTCTAAAATGTTTAGTAATTTTTCTTGCATGTTAGTTGTTACCTTATTTGATTTCTACATGTTGGCATGAATCAATGCTATAGTATATAGTATTTGGATGGTTAGATGACATGATTTGAGTAAAAAGCATGAAAATGAGTAAAATTTAGCTTTCATGATTCCATGTTGAGAAATACATGTTAACAAGCTTGAAAATATGTTAGTTGATGGTGATACATATTTTAATGTGTGGTAGATTCTATTCCTCAAGCGTATGGCTACGTTGCAGCATGTAAATGTCATATCCATAGGGACTTCCTAATTAATTACCAAATATTTTTATTTTAGCTATCTAGATTTTCTATAAAAGGAAAAATGGAAGTAAATAGTAAACTAACTAATAAATTATAAATGAAATATTAATGTGTCATTGAATAGTTCAAGATTGTGGTAAATAATCAGTCAATTTTAATTCACTAGGCTCTTTCAAGGTCTAGAATATTATCTAATCAAACCCATTAACTACCTTCATGACTAATAAATTTGATTAAACCCATTAAACACCAATGATTTAAACTATCCCTTCGAATCAATTGTCTAATCTTGTGATCAATTAGATTCCCATTCGTATGTTAATTTTCTAATATTGGATTCAACCTCTTAGTCGTAATCAACATCTATGTGTGTAATATATATATATATACTTAGATTCTTCAAAACCTGACCTTTATCATTAATTTCTAATATACGAAGTAGTTATTATGCACTATACAAATGATATGTAATTTAACTCATCTTATTCATACCAAATAGAGTGTAATTCAATCCTAGGGAAAGATTATTACTCACTCATAACATGAATAAAATGCAGACAATGAATGTAATTGACATGCATATAACGTAAATGAAAAAAAATGAAATGATCAAGTTGTAGGTTGTAGATGAATTAATGATATGAAAAGTCAAAATACACCCTCTAAATTCTTGATTGAAGAAAATAAATTACATATAAATTAGATATAGATTACAATAGATTGTTTTTTTTCGTAAAAATCATATAAAGGAATCACTGAAATCTATCATGCTTCCCCCCTTTTATACCTCATTTATATCTACATATAAAATAGTGGGAGATCATGTGAAAGAAATTATGCAAGAGGCAATAGCTATCTATTGCATGACCATGCAAGCTACACTGCCTAGCTATGCACTTTTTGTTTTCTCGTGAATTAAGGGATTTGGACTGGAACAGGTATGCAAGGTTGCACTTGCTCATTGTGTAACACTTAAATTTTCTTTCTATTGCTTCATTTGCTTCTCTTTTTGACTCTTTAACCCTCTTTACTTCTCTAATTATATAAAAGGTAAATTTTCTTCACTTAACACCCTCAATAATTGATTATTATTTTGAATCCATGCATTATTCCATTTAATCCTTGTGTTTGTGAAAGAATTTCCTAAATTACACTATCAATAAATAATAACACAAGCTAGAGGTCAAACAAGACAACAAAAGTGCAAGGAAAGTATGATAAAAATATGGAAAAAATTCAGTTTATCAACTCCCCCATGCTTACACTTTGCCTTTCCTCAAGCAAAAAACCAAACAACAAAAGTGAAAATAAATATAAAAGGGTATGGGATCAAAGCCTCAGATGATATAATTTACTACATGGGAAAAACAAACAAGGCTTGATAGGCCCATATTGCTGATGTTATTATTAAGAAAAAAAAACATAATGTTGTGAAAACTCATAAAATCCTAACTCCCAAATAAATATTAGTATGCCATTGTAAGAAGATTTAGGATCATGTAGATGCACATCCTTACAAGATAAGGATTAATAGAGAAGTAGACTTTCTTGCTTTATGTAAGTATAAACTCTCTATGCTCACTTGTATATGTTTCTCTCAAAATTCTCTCTACTGATTATGATTGACCATAGGCTTACATGTACATTCATTCTCCACCACTCAAACATTGCTATACAATACAAAAATCATAAGTTCTTATAAAAGGTGTGACGAGGTTAGGGTAAAAGGTGGGATAAGTCTAGGATTGTAGCTAAATGCTCAAAAACAAATGGACTTATAGTAAGAAGAAAAAATATCCTAGAATCTAATATTAGCAATTTGTCACCATACCCTCAAATAAACCAAGAAAGACCTTTGTCATCAATCCATCCCTTCAAACTTAAATCATATATTTAAATCACTTGTAACTCAATATCAACTCTTTTATTATTTTCTTAATTTTTTTCCTCCTCTCTTTCTTGATGTTATTCACTCTTCTTTCTTTATTCTCTATCAAATTTCCATCATCAACTTTTCATCTCCCAAATCTTTTTTTTTCTAAGGGACCACGAAATGAGTAGAGGAAATAAGATAAAATCCATGAAAAATAGCAAGTGATAATATAACATAAGGGAGTTGATTAAGAATATCTTTCAGTCTGCCTCAATGCCTATTTACCTTGCTGCAAAAAAGTTGGTCCTTATCCCTAAAGGTGAAGGAGCTCAAAGTGTGTCTCAATTTAGGCCAATTGCTTGCTGCAATGTGTTATATGAAATTTTATCTAAGGTATTAGCTAACAGATCACATCATATTTTAACTTCCATCATTTATGCCCCTCAAGCTGGTTTTGTTAAGGGCAGATACATTAGAGATAATGTATTGTTAGCTCATGAGCTTATTCACTTGTACAAAAGGAAACATGATTCACCAAGAGGTATACTAAAAGTGGATATAAGATAGGCTTATGATTCAGTCAATTGGAAATTTTTGGAGAATATTCTACTGGGCCTGTATTTCCCTATCCATATAGTTAGACTGATTATGGCTTGTGTCACTCATGTTGATTATTCTATATGCATTAACAATAATATATTGGCTCCTTTTAAGGGGAAAAAAGGCTTAAGGTAGGGAGACCCTTTATCCCCCTATCTTTTTGTGATTGTGATGGAGTATTTCAGTAGGATGTTCCAAACTCTTTGGATGACTGTAGGATTCCATGGGCATCCCAAATGCAAGAGGTTGAAGATCATCAATCTAGATTTTGTAGATTATATTCTTATTTTTTGTAAGGCTGATTTAACATCTTTAAATGCTATCAAATTCATGTTCTAAGATTTTGCTACTGCCTTAGGTTTATTTATTAATCTAGAGAAAAGTTCTATCTACTTTAGTGGAGTTTCTTAGGATGTGAAGGTGTCCATTTTATCTCAACTACAATTTTAGGAAGGGAGGTTACCTTTCAGGTATTTGGGGGTTCCTTTGGATGCATCTAAATTAAAAATAGCAGATATGCAGTCCTTGGTGTAGAAAATTACAAATAAATTACAGCATTAGGCAAATAGATTACCTTCATATGCTGGAAGGTTGCAATTATTGAAATCAGTGATTTTTGGTATCACCATGTATTGGATTCAATTGTTCTTTCTCCCAAAAAAATTACTACTAAAGGTGATTAGCCTGTGTAGAGTGTTTCTGTGGACAAGAAAGGCTTCCTCAAATAAAAGAGCTCTTGTGGCTTGGAAGATGGTGTGTTTGCCTAAAAATGAAGGAGGGTTGGGTATTATTTATTTGTTTGCTTGGAATATAGCAGCAATTGGGAAGCATTTGTGGAACATATGTAAGGATAAAAATTCATTATGGATAAAATGGATCCACACTTTCTTCATTAAGGATCAAAATGTGGCTGATTTTAGGCTTCCTTGTACAGCCTCTTGGATTCTGCAGAATATCCTTGGTTTAAGGCTAAAGTTACTCCTAGTTTTCCAGCTTCTTTGATATGATTTGAATTAAAGCTCCTAAAGTGTGCTGGTGGAAGATAGTTTGGACAAGCCCAACTACTCTAAAACACAAATTTGTTTCTTGGCTAGTTACTCACTCAAGGCTACCCACAAAGGACCTGCTAGCTAAATTTCCTTCCATAAGCCTGTAGTGTTGTTTCTGTCCTCAACAGGAAAGTATAAGCCATCTTCTATTCCATTTCCAAGGTCTACAACAGCTTTGGGATGCCATCAGGGAGGTTTTTAGAGAAAGAAGAAGACATGAATCATAGTAGTCTTTGCTAAAAGGCATTTCTTATTCTCAAAATAGAGGGGTTGCTAAGGCACATTTCAGGGCTGCTTTCTATGCTATTAGTATCTATGAGGTGTGGGAATCTAGAAATGCATATATTTTCACAAATGTAAGATGGAACCTGAAAAGGATAGCTTCTCAAATTTCTCTAGTTATGTCATCTATATGTAATAACTCTACACATAGTGCAAAGTTTAGAGGTTTTTTAGGTCAAGTAGATCAATTCTATAGCCTTGGTTTTAAATTTTCTCCATGATATAATATTTTCTTTCAGTTTTTTTTTTAAAATGAATTCCCCTATTGGTTAAACAATACATTGTCCTCAATGTTTGATAAAAATGGAAAGGGAGAAAATTGCACTCACTGTTGGTGCTACAGGGTATGGAAACCTTGCTCAATATGCCATTAATACATTTGCTATATCACAACGTTCCTTTGATATGTGGGAGAAATATATTCCCTAAGACTAACAATCGGGGCCTCTAGCATATCAAAGTGTGCATCAATATACTAAAACTAGGCAACATAAGATGTGCCATAAGAAGTTGAAAGGCCTGGATCCATGCCAAATGGTGGGGTTGGTGGAAGAGGGAGTAAGGGAGAAGTAGGTGCTTCACTAGTGGCATTTCATTGCTCTTCCTGAGGCGGGCGAACATGTTGACTTGGATGGGGTGTAGCTGGAGATGGTAACCAATTGGTGTCTCCATTATTAATTAGAATAGTATAGGCTCTATTTGGTAACAGATACCACACCCCTTGGTTATAGTAAAGATGACATTATAGCCCATCTTTCACAATGAGCTTCTTATTTATGTAAGTCGTTATCCCTATATATATCTTTAGGAGGTCAACCTGGATATACTCTATGTTGTATCTAAGCCTTTGGGTTATGTATGTAAATGCTAATATTACTGAGGTGATTTGCCAGATAATACCTTCCATAGATGGCACCATTCCTATGCATGCAATTGAGATTCCATAGCTTAAGCTTTGGTACATTCGTTAGGCTTTCACCATGTCCAAAAAGTGCCCTGGCCAAGAATCATTGGACTTACCTTAGAATAGAGTTGTAGATCAATGAAGCCTTAGTGTGATTTCTATTGTTAGGCTTAGTGGCACTACCTCGCTTTGGCAAAGATATTTGGGCCCAAAAAGCTAAAGGATCAAAGAATTGGCTATCCTCAGGATAAAGTCTCAGCCCTATAGTAGGAAAATGAAATAATTCACATAAATGTATTTGTGACAAAGCATAGGACTAATTGAATAGTATAATAGACACAGATTCTCTGATTTGTTCAAAAGTAAAGGAGCTAAGGAACTCAAGAGTAAGTCTGTTGCTTATATGTTTGGAATGAGCAAAGAAGCGGGTGAGACCGCCTCTAGTAATCAAATATGCATCATCGTCTTAAATCCATAACTTATCGAGACATGTTCAATCTATATATTGAGCAGACGTTATGTTTCTAGTAGATATAGCCCATTAATTCTCTTGGTGCACCGAGTAGGAAAATATGATGCCATAGGGATACATTGGTTGAGTATTTGAGGATCTACCTCATCCTCGAGATTGTTGTTGTGGTTGTTGCATCGATTCTCCTTAGGTTCCTATAGTGGTAGACTTGGTACATGTTTTTGAGGCCATATGCAAGCAAAACCTACAATTAAAAGACGAAACATCAAAAGGAATGCAATAAAAACAACTCTTATAAGTATCAAATCCATAAAAAAAGACAAATAGAATAGGATTTAGTCAAATAACTAAGGGAGAATGGAAATATGTCCACAATTAATCTCAATTTACATAATGCATAGGTGAATAGTGAATATGGTGCAGTGTGGTGACATTAGTGCATGATGGAATTTGCACATGGTTGTGGTGGGTTTGTAGAAGTGTAGTGGTGTGGTGGTGTGCATGGTGTGCAAAAGTGTGCTGTGGTGTGCAAGGCATGCATAAGTGTGTGGTGTTGTGTAGGTGTGGTGGTGTATAGGGTGTGTAAATGTGTGTGGTGGTGTGTAGGAGGGGTGGCCTAGGGGTCTTGAGGTGTGATTATGCAAAGTTGTTGTGTGGTACGGTGGTGTATATGGTGTTGAGGGTGTGTAGAGGTGCAAGCAAATGGTGGTGTAGAGTTATGGTAGAAAGTAGTGCAAATGGTGCCAGAGGTGGATGACGGTGTTGGTGGTGCTTTGATTTTGGCGGTTAGGGCTTGGAAGTGTCGAGTGTAATGATATGGGGGTAGAGGAAGGAGTTTACAAAATAGATTTATGCGTGCATATATATATAAGTGAATTTAAAAAACTTTCAAGCACTGCATAGCTCGGCCATGCATGGTTTTTGCTCTGATAGATTTTGGAGATAGAGAGGCACAGGCGTGTTGATTAAACATAGCTAGGCTATCTAGGATTTTTTCTGGCAAAATTTTTAGGTGCAGTAACACGATTGTGCTTGATTGGCATGACCCGGCCGTATGCGATTCCTGGCCTCAAAACAATTAGGGAAAATGTCACATGGCCATGCATTAGGCCATGCCTAGGTCCTGCATTACTCATTTCTAAGCATTTCTTTCCCCAAGGGTTATATGGCTGTGCATCAAGTCGTGCCTTGGGTATGTAATGCCCATTTTTGCCTATTTTTCCATGAATTTGCTACTTCTTTGCATAATATCTTCTCTCTCTCTCAAGACATAAAAATTCCTATCGAAACATTACAAAAGACAAAAAAAAATTAAAAGTGAAAGTAAATAAAAGAAAAAAATTTCAAATGAAAGAAAAAGCACATTAAAACTTGGGTCGCCTCCAAAAAAGTTCTTATTTAAGGTCTTTAGATTGAAAATGTTTTCTTCAAATGGAAGGTAGATCTAGGAGAGCTAGTGTTCTCATTTTTTCTACTAAAGAACTAATAATGTCAGGCTTCTATCTTTGAACACTAACTTTGAAAATGCTAATGGACTTGCTCTAAATATCCACAGCCCCAAGCAAATATACCTTTCAAACATAGAATGGCCTCGGCCATTTAGAGCGAAGTGTTTGGGGAAAATCTTGAAGATGAATTAAAAAGGAGTACATAATCTCCTTAGTGAAATTCCCTTTGGATGATATGTCTATCATGCCACTACTTATTTCTCTCCATGTATATTCGTGCATTATCATTGGCATTCAATCATAGCTCATCAAGCTCATTTAGTTCGAGCTTCCTCCTTTCTCTGGTAGCTTTTAAATCATAATTGACCACTATGATATCCCAAAACAATTTATGCTCAACTTCAATGGGTAGGTGATAGGATTTTCCATATATTAATTGAAAGGATGTCATTCCAATCGGTGTCTTGTAGGTGGTTTGGTTAGCCCATAGAGCATCACTGCAAGTTTTCTACCCAATCTTTTTGTTTGTGGGCCATAATTTTCTCAAGGATCCCCTTTATCTCATAGTTGTTGACTTACACTTGTCTTTGGGGATGATGTGGCATGGCCATTTTATGACTAACATGATATTTCTTCAAAAGGGTGTTGAGAAGTCGATTGGTGTAATGGAAACCACCATCACTGATAACTACTCTAGGAACACCAAACCTAAAAAATATCACTTTTTAGAATAGTTAGACCACAACTTTGGCAGGATTGGTGGGAGATGCAACTACTTGTACCCATTTTGAGACATAAACCACAAGGACTAGAATAAGCTTGTTGTTGTAAGAGGATGGGAACGGTCCCTTGAAGTTGATTCCCCAAACATCAAATATCTCAACGTCAAAGATGTCATTGAGAGTCATTTCATTTCTTTTTGATAGGTTGCCAGCCCTTTGGCATTAATTGAATAAATTAACATATTATCAAACATCATTAAAAAGGTTGGGAAAATAGATACCTTCTCGGAGAACTGTTGAAGCCATTTTGGAATTTCTCACATGACTCCTATATGGGGAAGAATGATAATGTGTAATTACGCTTTCAACTTCCTCTTTAGGCAAGCATCATCTATAGACCTCATTTGCACACTTCCTGTAAAGACGAGGAACTTTCCAATAGTAATGCTTGAAATCTGAGAGTAATTTCTTCTTTTACTGTTAGGATAGTTCAAATGGTAGTACTCCACATGCTATATAATTAATAAAATTAGCAAACCATAGGGCATATAAGCTTGTGATGACCAAAAGGTTAACATCTGGAAATGGATCATCAAATGAGGAATCATCCTCTTCACTTCCCTCCATATATTGTCTTACTTATGAGAGATGACCAACTACTACATTCTCAATTCTCTTTTTATCTCGAGTTCTAAGATCAAACTCTTAGAGAAGAAGGATCCATCTTATCAAACATGGTTTTGCATCCTTCTTAGTCAACAAATACCTAAGGATGCATGATCAGTGAAAATGATAATCTTTAATCCCATAGGGTATGATCAAAATTTATCTAATGCAAGCATAATGGCCAAGATTTCTTTCTCCATTGTAACATAGTTAACTTAGGCATCATCAAGGGTTCGACAAGCATAGTAAATTGCATAGACCATTCCATATTTTCTTTTCCCATGGACTATGTCCACTACATAGTCACTTACATCACTCATAACCTTAAAAGGGATGTTCCATTCAAGAGGCTGCATTACCGGGGTAATTTTCAATGATCATTTGAACCTATTAAAAGGAATAAAAAACAATTGGTCAATGTTAAGAGACATATCTTTGATGAGTAACTGAGTTAAACGTTTAGCAAATTTTCAAAAGTCTTTAATGAATCACCGATGGAAAACGGCATGTCCCAAGAAGCTATGCATGCCTCTAATTAATGTTTAGGGTGGCATATTTTCAATAATGTCAATTTTTACTTTATTTACAATAATACCTTAGCTAGAGACTAGGCGGACAAGAACAATCCCTTCTTGTACTATAAAATGGCACTTCTTCCAGTTAGGAACAAGATTTTCTTCCTTGCATATCTCTAAAACCTTAGAAAGATTTATCAAATAATTGTCAAAAGTAGTGCCATAAATTGCAAAATCATCCTGAAAAACTTCCATTATGTTTTTAATAGTGTCAAAAAGCATAGACATCACGGATCACTGAAAAGTGGTAGAAATATTACATTGGTCAAAAGGCATCCATTGATATGCAAAGGTGTTGAAGGGACATGCAAAGGTGGTAGAAAAGTGGTCCTCCCTGATCGATAGGGTGAATGGAACATTGAAAAAATCCTGACTACCCATCAAAATAACAAAAATAAGAATTACGAAAATAACAATGGTCCATTCGAGTGTCCTTATATAATTTCTTACAGTTTATGCACTTTTTCCAACCTCTAACAGTTCTTGTGGAGTTTAATTCATTTTTCACATTATTAAGGACCATCATTCCTCTGATTTCATGTATTACTTGCACTAAGCGCACCTACTCACCATAAAAAGAGGATAGATAACTCCCGCATCAAGTAGCATGAGGACCTCTTTCCTCACCACTTCATTCATATTAGTGTTCAATCTATGTTGATGTTTGATGGAGGGATTGAACCCTTCTTCTAAAATAATTTGATGTATGAAAATGGAAGGATTTATGCCTTTAAGATCATCTAAGGTGTAGCCAATAGCTTCTTTATATAGCCTAACAATTATAAGAATCTTTTCAATTTCTATTTTACTTAGGCTAGCATTAACAATGATAGGGTATTGAGAATCAGAGTCAATAAATTCATACCTCTTTAGGGATGGAATGCTTGATCCCACATGAATAGTTTATATCTTTTTCTTTACTTGAGGAAAAATGGGATATTCCTCCTACAACTTGGGAAAGCTAGAAATTTTAGAATTTTCATCACTAGGAAATCCGCTTCTCATCAAACACTTATAAGAGGGTCACTTGATAAGTATTCAATAGGATCCTTGTTCACCACCTTGTCGATTGAATCAATCCTATAACAAGAGTCATCGATTAGAGGGATTTTATAGCACTAATTAAATCAAATTCCACTTTCTCACTCCTAATATTCAAAGAAAGCCTCCCATTTTTTACATCAATGATTGCTCTAGTAGTATCTAGGAATGACCTACCTAGAATGATAAGAATTTGAGAATCTTCTTCAATTTCTAGAATAACAAAGTCAACTGGTATGAAAAACTTACCAACCTGGATGGATACATCCTCCAAAATACCTACCATACACCTTATCGATCGATTGGCCAAATGTAGGGCAATAATGGTGGGATTTAAATCTCCCATTTTCAACTTGTCAAAGAGTAACATTGGCATCAGACTTACACATGCACCCAAATCACATAACAATTTATTCATGGAAACATTGCCAATGATTTATGGAATTGAAAATGAACTGGGGTCTTTTAATTTAGTTTGTAGCTTAATTTGGGTAATATAAATACACTCCTTTTGTGAGAGAGACCATTTCATATGCCTCTAACTTTCTTTTATTAGACAAAATCTCCTTGAAATTTTTTTCATACAAGGGCATTTGAGAAAATGCTTCAACAAAGGGAATGTTAAGATGAAATTTTTTTAACATTTTGAAAATTACCAAATTTCTTTTCAAGTTTGGCTTTTGCTAACCTTTGAGGGTAGGATAAAGAAGGCTTATAGGGTGTAGGCAGAACATATTTTTCAACCTTTTCTCTTTGACTATTAGTTATGTTCTCATCAATTATTAGGTCCTCCACATCATTATCTATGCTCTCATAACTCTCCTTCACCTTAGGTCCTTCTACCTCCTTCTCCCTCCTTTATGTGATAGTATTCACTTGATTTTTAATTTTTATTTTAGGTTTCGTAAAACCTCCTAGAAGGCTTAAAAGATGAGCTAGCTTATTGGGCTATTTACGTGATTTAGTTTTATAGTGTCTTATTATGTGTAGCTAATGAATCAACAATACAAGTTATATTTTTAATGGCATCACTCATGGTTCTATTCTATCATATAAACTCATCTGTTTGTTTCTTAAACTCTTCATTCTGTGTGGTTTGCAACATCACAAAGTTCTCCATCAAAGTTTCTAAGTTATACTTTTAGGGCGGAGGGTAGGGAGGCCTTTCAATCCAAAAACCTAGAGGGACATAATTAGATTGAGGCACAAGATTCTATGGAGGATTTCTATAGGATAAATTTGGAGCATTCCTCCACCCAAGGTTATATGTGTTGGAAAAGGCGTTCCCTTTTTTTATTATTATTAAAGTTGTTAACATAATTAGTATGCTCATTAACACATAATTTAAGGGATACCGATGTTCCAAATTGTCACTCTATGGCAGTATGACCAATAATTCAACATATTTCACATGATGTTTGGTTAGGATGAGATGATATAGCATTAACATTTAATTTGTGGATTCGTTGAATGAAAGTGCTTACCTTAGATGTATGGTGATTTAGTGTATGTACATTATATCTCCCACACTTTTAGGGTAAAGAGTGCTCACCTTATCACAAATGATTTTGGGCCATATCTTCAATGATTTGTCATGCCTCTAAAACACTTTTGTTCATTAGTGCACCTCTGGCTGCATCATCAATAGTTATCCTTGTGTTGTAAAGAAGAGCATTATAGAATGTATGGATAATTAGCCAATTCTCAAGTCCATGATGTGGGCACATGTTTATGAGGCATTTGTACCTCTCCCAAGCTTCATATATTTATTCCTCTTCTTTATATGTGAAGGTTATTATTTGGTTCCTTAACCCATTCGTTTTGCTTAAGGGAAATACTTGGTAAAGAAGGCTTGTAAGAGTTGATCCCAAGAAGTGATGGAGCTAAGAAGGAATGACTGCAACCAAGCCCTTACCTTGTCCTATAATGAGAAAGGGAGTAACCTTAACTTGATAGCATCATCCAAGACTCCATTCATATTTATTGTATTGTAGTATTTTAAAAATATTGAAATGTGGAGATTTACATATTCCATCGGGCTACCAGAAAATTAAATTTGCTGCACCATATTAAGGAGTACATGCTTCAACTTAAAATTTATCTTCCTAATACTCGGCGGTATTCCATAAACATTAGAAGTTGCAAAACTCCCTAAGAAAGAATTCTTGCTCATCTCCTCTATCTGTGTCAACCATACCTACAGAACTTGTGCTTACTTTCATCTTATGTACCAAAGTTTTTAATTCATATAAGGTTCTCTTGATTTCACAATTCAATGCAATTAGAGGTCTTAGATGGAGAGATCATTACATATAAGGCATCTAATAATCAAAAACAACAAACGATCAAAGCAGGAAAAAAAAAAGCATGGAGACAAGGAAATTAAGTAAGGAAAAATTGTTGGTGGCACAATTTTTCTTCCTAATACTTGGTAGCATTCCATAGGAATTAGGAGATGTAAAACTCCCTAAGAGAGCATTCTTGCTAGTCTCCTCCGTTTGTGTCAACCATGACTACAGAACTTGTGCTTAATTTCGTCTTATGTACCCAATTTCTTAACTCACATAAGGTTCTCTTGATTTCAAGATTCAATGCAACTATAGGTCCTAAATTGAGAGATCATTACATTTAAGGCATCTAAAGATAAAAAACAAAGAATTATTAGAGTGGGAAAGAAAGCATGGAGACAAGGAAATTATGTAAAGAACAATCTAGTCTAGCATATTAACAATGGAATCCATATTATTTCCCTGAAGTCCCCAACAACAATGCTAAATATTTGGTAGACGCCATTCCACAAGCACACGACTACATTGTAACATGTCATGGTTGTATCCATAGGGACTTCACAATTTATTACCAAATTTCAATATTTTAGCTATCTAGATTTTCTATAAAAGGGAATATGGAAGTAAATAGTATAGTGACTAATAAATTATAGATGATTAGACTATATATGTGAACCTAGGATTGAAATTAGGTCTCATATTTTGTATAAAAAACTAAATATTAATGTGCAATAGTATAGTTTAATATTGTAGTGAATAATTAGTAAGTTTTGATTCGCTAGCATCTTTAAGGGTCTAAGAATGTCTCTAATCTAATCCATTGACTACCTTTGTGATTAATAAATTAGATTAAACCCATTAAACACCATTAGTTTAAAATGTCCCAAAGATTCAATTGTTTTCCCTCTTGATCAATTGGATTCCTATTCATATATTAAATTTCCAATATTGAATTCAACCTTTGAGTTATAATCAATGCGCGTGCACACACACTCACACACACAGATACATACATACATACATACATATATATATATATATATGTGTGTGTGTGTATATATATATATACTAAATATTAATGTGCAATAGTATAGTTTAATATTGTAGTGAATAATGAGTAATTTTTAATTCGCTAGCATCTTTAAGGGTCTAAGAATGTCTCTAATCTAATCCATTGACTACCTTTGTGATTAATAAATTAGAATAAACCCATTAAACACCATTAGTTCAAAATGTCCCAAAGATTCAATTGTTTTCCCTCTTGATCAATTAGATTCCTATTCATATATTAAATTTCCAATATTGAATTCAACCTTTGAGTTATAATCAACGCGCGCGCACACACACTCACACACACAAATACATACATACATATATATATACATATATATATTTCAATTCTTTCAACCCTAACCTATATCATTACTTTCTAATATACAAAATGACTGTTATGAACCATACATATGACATATAACTTAATTCATCTTATTCAGACCAAATAAAACCTAATTCAATCCTAGAGAAAGATTATTACTCACTCATGACATGAATAAACAAATAATGAATGTAAGAGATATGCATAATATGTAATTATTAAATAATAAAAGAGAAAAATGAAAAGAAACTGTAGGTAAAGATAAAATTAATGATCCATAGTGTCGAAATACATCTTCCGATATCTTGATTGAAGAACCAAAAATTATATATAAATTAAATATAGATTACAATAGATTATTTTTTGGTTGATGATCATTCAAAGGAATCAGCCTCCTTTTTTGAAATCTATTCTACTTCCCCTTTTTATATCCCCTTTGTATCTGTGCATAAAAAATGGGAGATCATGGGAAATAAATCATGTGAAATGGTAATAATTGTCTGCTCCATGGCCATGTGGCTTTTCAACTCTCAACAGATTTGATGTGCATGGATGTGCAAGGTTGTGCTACGTCATGTGAGAAAATTATTGTGTGAGATTTATTCTATATTTGCATGGTGGTTTAAGGCTACATGGCTTGGCCGTGAAACTTTTGTTTTCTCCAAAATTAAAGGATTTGGACTTGCACGAGTGTGTAAGGTTGCACAAGTTGGTTGTGCAACATCCAAATCTTCTTTCTCATGCTTCATTTGCTTCTCTTTTCAACTCTTTGACCCTTTTTACTTCTTTAATGATATGTAAGGTTGATTTTCTTTACTTAAGGCCTTCCATAATTGATTATTGTCTTGATTCCACTCATTTTTACATTGAGCCATTGTGTTTGTGCAAGAAATTCATAAAATACAGAAATTAATAACACAAAGAAGAGGCCAAAAACGATAACAAAAGTGTAGGAAAAATGGATAAAAAGATAGGAAAAATTGAGGCTATCAATGTGGTTAAGAAATATGTATGTGCAAGAATATGCATTAAATTTGTTGGTTGATACAATGTTAGGGAAAACAAATCGACTGGTTAAGTCAAACCAACAATACGTTCTTAGAACAATTAACTAGTTCACCCAACCCTTCGACTGGTTAGCTTGTAGAGATGTCAGTGTCACTCTCTACTTAAACCCATCGACTTCTTTTGAAAAAGTAATCGACTAATCTATGAAAAGTCTACTATTCTACACAAACTGATTCATTGATTTTAGGAAAGTATGGTAATGTTAGGTCAAATAGATCGATCGGTCAACCCATATAGATTGCTTGATTGTCCAACTGCTTGACTTGTTGGGCTATATAGATTTACTTGTTGGAAGTGTTCAATTGTTTTTTTTAATTTAGTTGTGCTTTGAGGTTATATTTGGGACTACTTCATGATTAATAATGTAATAAAATACATATTTTTATCATGGATTTTTATCCTAATGAAAGGATTGAAATATATCATAACTTTTAATATAAATTATGAGAAATGTAATGGTTATTTGAATATTTCACTTATGATAAGTTACATTATTGAGAAAAAAGTAATGAAAATCAATATGGGCTTGAATAAAGTGATATGGTGGTTAAGAATAGTGTTGGCTAAGAATAAATGGAAAACCCACATGGTTGAAAAAATGGAAAGAAAAGTATTAATATGGATTAAAATGAGAAGTTGACTTGCTTGCTTTGTATGGGCCTTTTATAATCGCCCATCATTCGGAATAAAATACTAATTAGTTAAAGTAAGAGAAATTTGAGTTGAGTATGCGTCTAGGTTAGATTTTCAACAATCTATCGAGGGTTAGTCTTCCTTCTTTTTAATACCTTCAAGCTTTGCCTTTGGACAAGATCCTAAGAGGTCTTGGTGCCTTAACTGCTCTTGACACTAATGATGTATTAAAAGGTATCATAACTAAAGGGTATGGTTACCTATGTGGTAGCTTTGGCCTCAACGTTTTTCCAATCTAGTGATTGGCTTTGGCCTAGACTTATGTGCACTTGGTGATTGGCTTCAACCTATAATTTATGTCTTTTGTTAGATAGGCTTTCATGGTACAGAGGACCATGGGCTGGTACAAAATCCATCACTTTATAATAATAAATTATGTATTATAAATATTGGTTCAAACTTCTTAGCAATGACCAAATGAAAGGGTGACTAAAATGAATAAAAGATTTTTTGTACACTTAACAAATGGTCAGAATGATAAATTAGTTATGGAACAGAATATTGATAAAATGATTGACTTATCTCATATATGGATAAATAAAGGGCATAAGATAAGGAATTAAATAACTGAAAATAACCCTAGAGGTTTCTTTGATGCTCTTGCTATTACTAATGTAAGTTCTTATGTGAGAAGGTTGTGAATCTAAGCATTACGTATTCTTCTTTTTTGGAATTGTACATGATAGCATGTCTTTATGCACTTCAATATTTTCATATGCCTTATCTTGATGCATGTTTTAATTTATATTCATGTGTGGTGCATTAGTATACTTGTGTTATATAGAGGGAGCAACTTCAATTACTCAGTATGTAGCATACTCATGTGTCCATTTGCTCTTTCACCTATTCGTTCCCACAAGAAGAGGACCATGAATCGATCTTTGCGGATGGCTACTAAGTGGCATGCCTCAGTTGGGCTAGGGATTAAGAGCAAGGATATTTAGAAGGCTTTGGTGGGCCCTATGAAATACCAATATTTTAAATTGGGTGTTATGGCCTAATTTAGTTTATTGTAGCACCATGCTTTAAATTCATATATATTTTGCAATAACTAGGTCTAAACCTCTTAGAGTCCTCCGATATAAACACCTTTGGAGTTGTTTAATTAAATGTTTATCCATGCACTTTGATGTTATAAGTGTTTTGATTTGTTTAGCCATATAAACAATATGGGATAGATGGTGGATGTCTATTCTGTGTTAGGTACGGTTGTAATAGCCCTTTTTTTCCTAGGTATTTTATGCCTTCACAAATATTTTAACAAATTTTTTTTATGGTAAATAATTGAGATTTATATACCAAAATTGAGAAAAAGTTGCAAAATAAAATCTGTGCTTTGGAACTAAGGCCAGCGATCAAAGTAAGATAAGATATACCTATACATCTTTTTCCTACCACACAAGGTTAATCCAGTGTGCATCCTTCCAATAATATCTTTAACCACTAATATAGGGAGAGAAACGTACAATCTAAAAACAAATAGCTTACGTCCTCTCGAGATTTAGTAAATTCTAGTAGCAATAGTTGCTCAAACTAGTCTATCATATGCAGAATTCTGACCATCAATTTCAGCCATTGTGTTAATGAAGTTCATCCAATCGAGTAGGTAGAAGTGCAGCTCTAACCAGCCAAATAAAGATTGCCAACAGAGCTTGGCAAACTCACATTGCACAAATAAATGATCCAAAGTCTCCTCATGTGCCCCACAAATACCACATAGATTCTGGATATTAGGTATCCACTGAGATAACCTAGCCTTAGTGAGAAGAGCATTGCGTACTGCTGGCTAAGAAATAAATTTATGGCTAGGGAAGCCATTATGTTCCCAAAAAAAAGCATACCAAACCTGAGGATCATCCCTAACTCGAATAAGGTCATAAGCCTTTTGGATATGATATTTCTCAATACCACACTGACCATTAACAATTACAGTGAGAAAGTGAGGTTTAAGCTTCAAAACACATCGAAAAATCCATGATTGATTCATCTTCACATGGAGTTCATGGAGAGGTTTATTTTTAAAAGAGTATCTATGAACCCATTTTATCCATAAGCCCTCTTTGTGATGTACAATATGCCATAACCATCTTCCCATTGCTGCTAAGTTCTATCTCTAGAGATCATGAATGCCTAGACCTCCCTCTTGCTTGAGTAGACAAACGTCTTTCTAGGACACCAAAGTAGTATGAGGCTCCATAATCCTTGACCATAGGAATTTTCTACAAATTTTCTCAATGTACCTAACCACATTCCTACAGGGAATAGCATGATTTGGAACCAAAATCTAATGGTTCCCATGAGAAATGAGTAGTTAGTAGTACTCTCCTTGCATAGCTTAGTAGCTTGCTAGACCAATACTTCACTTAAAATAAAATTTTCTCCAGTAATCCCTGATAGTGCTAAATACCAAGATAGGATTTATCTAGAGGAACCCCCAAATATCTAAAAGGAAAAATACCTTTAGCACAAGAAAAAAGCTCAAACAAAGAATTTTTAACCTCAGCAGACACCCCACAGCAAAACAAAGAACTTTTGCTAGGATTTATATTCAAACCACAAAAGGAGGAGAAAGAGTGAAAAATCTCATGGAGGTGTCTGGCAGAATATATATCACCTCGACAGAAAAGAAGTAGATCATCAACAAAAGGTAGATCAATGATCTTCATATCATCACACCTTAGATGGCCTTTAAAACCCACCTTTTCCCACAGCTGTTTTAATGATCTATGCAAATATTCCATAGATAGAATGAAAAAGGTAAGGGGAAACTAGATCACCTTGGCGTAAACCTCTTCTAATTAGAAATGGAGGAGTAAGAGAACCATTGATGTTGATAGATAACCTAATAGTAGATACACACTGGAATATCATCTCAACAAACTTCCAAGGAAATTGGAAAGCAAGTAGGACTTGTTTGAGAAAACCCCACTCCAGGGTATTCTAAGCTTTATGTAGATCAACCTTCAAAATCATTTTAACACTCATATTTTTCTTGTTATAATGTTTAAGAATTTCAGAATCCATGAGGATATTTTCATATAATACCCTATCCTTAATAAAAGCTGTCTGTGAATGATCCATAATCTCATGTACCACTTTCTGTAGTTTATTAGCAAGAACCTTGGAAAAGATTTTATAACTGACATTGCAACATGCTATAGAACGAAAATATTTAATCTTGCGAGCACCCAGGAATTTGGGAATAAGGGTTATAAATGTGTGATTGATTTTATTTAGTAAGAATTGAGTCTTTTAAAAAAGTTGAAAAATCTCACAAACCTCATCACCTATGATGCACCAAGATTTCTTATAAAATAATGCATTGAAGCCATCTAGACCTAGATCTTTTTGATCCCCCATCTCAAACACTACATTCTTGATCCCATGAGTTGTGGGAGCTTTGTAATAGGTAAATTGAGCTTTCATGTGTCAAAAGAGGACTAGATTAACTAATGGAAACATCAATACTCTGAATGGACACACAAGAGTGGCCAATCAACTCCTTATAGAAAGCAGTGATGGTTAAAACAATATTTTCCTCCCTAGAGATAACTAAATCATCATTAGTTAAAATCTTGTAAATATAATTTTGACGATTCCTAGCCTTGGAAATGGCATAGAAATACTTTGTATTTTGGTCACCTACCTTAATGTGTGTAATTTTGGCTTTCTATTGGTAAAAATTCTCCTCATCTCTTGCTCTTCTGAACCAATCCAATTTATCTATCTTTCATTAATAATACAGTCCTGATTTGTAGTGTCTATGGACAAAATCTTTCTAGTAGATTCCCAATCAGCTCATGCTTTATTGCCACAAGTGGATAAATGACCATTTGAGGCATTCAAAGCACACAGTCTATGCTTGAGGAGCTTAAGGTTTTTAACAAGTCTGAAACATGGACTTCCAGCAATATTAGCACTCCAAATTTGTCTCACCAAAGGAAGGAAATCATCTTTGTCAGCCCAAAAGTTCATAAAATGAAAGTGAGAGGCCTTCCTGGAATCTGACGACTTAAGATGCAAAAGAAGGGGAGAGTGATCAAAGATAGGGTTGTGTAATACTTCAACATATCTGCTAGAGATCTAATCATACCAAATACCATTATATAAGCCATGATCTAACTTACAATAGATCCTAGATTTTGAAGATTGTAGATTAGTCCAAGTATATATGTCACTAGAAAAAGGTAGGTCAGACAAACCACATGAACTGCCCCAAACATTTCTAATTTTATAAACTACATTTAAAGGATATTTATTATAAAAATTATTTAAATAAATTATTTTTAAATTGAATTAATTAGGGCAAATCAAGAAGAAATTTATAAGTATTTTTATTAGAAGAGAATTTGGGTAATTTAGCTAATTAAGCATTTTATTTTGAAAATTAATTAAATAAATTATTTTATTTAAAATAAGAAGGAGAAAATAGTTTCAAATTAATATTAATTTAATAAATAATTTAATTAGAGAAAATTAGGATGTTTTGCTCATTAGAAAGGAATTTATGGAAAATCTTTTAAAAATCCTTATTTAGCCTAAAAAAGGATTTAAATATTATTTTATTTAAATATTATCATTTTTAAATATCCCAAATATTCTAATTAATTTAATTGAGCCAACCCACTATTTTTATTTATCCCTTTTTCCTTTTCTTTTTCTCTTTCTTCTTCTTTTCTTTTTCTTTTCCTTCTTCTCCCCGAACTGGGCCAGCCCGGCGGCCCAGTCTTCTCCTTTTCTTTTCCTTTGGTCCAGCCCGCGCCCGCGCGACTTTGCCTCCTTCTGCCACCCCTCGATGCGCCGCGTTTTACTTCTTTTCCAACTTAAACTCAACGTTCCATTTAATGCTTCCTCTTGCGTTGCCCGACCGCCCGGTCTGCCCTTCTTTCTTTCTTTTCTTTTCTTCTGGACCGACTGCTCCAGCCCCCCATCTCCTTCCTTCTTCTTCCCCAACGTCGCCAGCCTACAACTCCGCCGCCTCGCCCCCTGGTTTTTCGCCGTTGGTTACGGTCGTTTTGACCGGCGATTTTCCTTTCCAATCTCTCCCCCCTAATTCAGCGACCTCATAAACCCTATCAACTCCCCCTTTTCGTGTGATATCTCTCTCTCTCCTGCGCAACCCCCTTGTCCCGATTTGCTGCCGCCGGCCAAACGTCGCCTCCGGCGACCTGAACCCTACCTTCCCTATCTACTAGCCGGCCTAAAGAACCCTACCCTATCTTATTTTCCTTATAAATACCCTCGTAAGCAGCTCTGTATCGAGCTCTTGATCCTCCAACCCAGAGTTTTCCCTTTTTCGCCACCACCCTTTTAGACGCCTTTTTTGCCACCTCCGGCCAACTACGCCGCCTTCTCTAGCCACCCGTGTACTCCTTGCACCACCCGCTAGCTAACCAAATGTTCCATGTACCTCGATTCTTCCTGAATAATTCTCCCTAGCTATGCGAATTCCCCTTCCCAACTAGCCCTTTCTTCCATCTCCGCTGCCCTTCGAACCGCCCTTAGCCACCTCTTCCGCCACATCTGCCGCTTATTTATCCTCCCATCCTCTTCTGCAGAACCTCCTCTATCTCCCCATACCTTTATTTTCCTTTTATTCCCTCTCCTCCTCTTTCTTTCTCCTTCTCCTCCATTCGGCCACCACCATCGCCGCCGTGCGCCGCCACCTTTGGTTGCGCCACCACCTTCATTCTATCCCTCTACTTCTGGGCAACTCAAAACACCCTAGCTCCCATTTTAATTCTTCCTATCTTATTTCCAGCATGCAACTTTCCCCTCTTTCTTTCCTCTTTCTGGCCACCGCCGCCACCTCCGTGCGCCACCGCCGGTGCCGCTTATTCCCACCAACATTTGGTTGAACCTTAGACCCTCTCAGCTATTTTTCCTATTTTTATAACCCTTAACTTATTTTATTTCAATTATTTACATATAAATACTATTATTATTATTTTTAATATTTATATTTTAATATGCATTATTATTATTATTAGTATTAATATTTTATTATTATTTATGTTGAGGGCTGAAGCCTAATATATTTTAATTCGATTTTATTATTATTCTTCTTATTATTTCTATAATTACTATTATTAATATTAAAATGTTATAAGTATAATTGTTATTATTATTATTTTCTATTTCGAATTTTCATTATTCTTATTTATTATTATTAATATAAATATTTTAACATTAGTGTTGTTAATAATGTCATTATTATTATTATTATTATCTTAATCATTATCATTATTATTATTATTATTATTTCTGAATTGGGTTATTTATTTTACAAATAATCTTTTTAGTATTATTTTGGTAAATGGTCTGAATCCCTTATTTCACTTTATTTTTGAGTAATGCCTTTTTATTATTATTTCTACTATTTTATTATTCTTATTAATATTAATATTGATATTATTTTGGTATTTTTGTTATTATTATTTTATCAAAAAAAAAACTATTCTTATATTGAATTAGTGTTTAATATTATTTTGATAGGAGAGAGTCTAATTTTAGCTTTCCTATCATAATAGGTAAAACCAGTCAAAACCCTAAGGAGGCGTACGAGCGTGCTCCAAGACCGGTGTCGTTTTAGGTAAGGAGTGCTAAGGCCTTTTATGTACTTATGTGTATTATGTGTTTCGCATGTTATGTATCTATTATTATTATTATTAAATATTTTATATGTGGTATGACTTGGAGTTGAAGTATGTTGTGCATGGTATGTGTATTAATTATGTATGATGATTTGTGTTGTGTATGTGAGGAAGTCAATGTGGTTTGTGTGAGAGGAAGGATGAAAAAGGAGGATGGGGAAAGAATTTGATTAAGGGAAGTGAGTTAACCTAATTTTATGGTTTTATAAGGAATAATCTAATGTATGATTTTATGTGTGGAAGAGCAGAATTTATGGTTTGTTTGGAAAAATCTAATTTAGGATGTTATTTGGGAGACGCTAATTTATGATGTTATATGGAGATTCGAATTTATGGTTTATTTGGGAGAATTTAAATTAGGATGTTAATTGGGAGAAGGTAATTTATGAGGTTATATGGAATAATCGAATTTATGGTTGTTTGGGAGAATCTAATTTTTTTATGTTATTTGGGAAAATGTAAATTATGATATTATATAGGGGAATCTAATTTATGATTTGCTTGGGGGAATTCAATTTATGTTTTTCCTTGGGAGATTATAAATTATGATTTTATGTGGAAGAATCTTTATGGTTTGAATTTAGGGTTTGGCATGGAAGAATCTTTATGGTTTGAATTTAAGGTTGGTATGGACAAATCTTTGGGTCTTATATGGTTTGAATTTAGGGTTTTGTATGACGGAATCTAGGGTTTACCTGGTGGTATTAATGGATGTATGTTGGTATTAGGGTTTGTATTATGATATTAAGGTTTGTATGGTGGTAATTATAGTTGTATGGTGGTATTAGGGTTTGCATGGTTGAATTTAGGGCTTCACGTGGAATTTTAGGGTTTACATGAAAAAGTTTCGAAGGTTTGCATGGAAAGATTAGTGTTTGCATGGAAGTGAAATTTACGTGTGAAAAGTTGATTTGGGATGTAAGGGAGGAAGTAGAAGAGTTATTTGGGTGTTTGAATGTTTTGGCTGAAAAATAATACGTAAGACATTATAAGGGTATGGAGGTGACTGAATTAGGGTTTGGAGTGATTGACTATGGTTGTGGGGGTCAATTAGGGTATGTGGTGTTTGATTAGGGTCTTTGTGTTATCATGTGTATGTGGTGATAAAGTGTAATTATGATGGTGGAATTTTATGATTTGTTATGTGTGATGATTTATGCATGTCTAGGGTGAAAGCCTTTGAATAAGATACTTAAGACATTAATCACGTAAAGTGGAAGTTGTTGAGCCGGGCCCAGACATATCCACCGGCATAATAGTGGCAGGGAATATTTCCCTCGCGACCGATCTACCGGCTATAATAGTGGCAGGGCATATACCCTCGCGACCGATCCACCGACAATAATAGTGGGGGATCCCGAGCTCAACAAAATCAAACCCTACAGTTGCTAAGACATGGGAAAGATACTAATTACTTACAGTGGAACACCGTGCGAGAAGGGCCCAGACCGATCCACCGACATATAATAGTGGCAGGGTATGTTACCCTCGCGACCGATCCACCGGCTAAAATGGTGGGGTTCCCATACTCGTATGGAATTGATAAAAAGTATGGTGTGAAATGAATTCTGATCAGAGATTAATTTAAAAATTAATCTAGTCTACAATCGGGCCTTGTACTCTTACTTGGATGGTCGTAAGCACCTTATGTCATTGTGTTGATAATTATGCCCTTTTATGTTCTACATGATTTATGTGTTTGTGTGTTGGCCATAGTGATCAAGTCACCTTACTCAGTACTGGACCCGTACTGATACTACCTTGGTTGATGGGTTCTGTGATGATCCACTAATGGTGGGGAGCAGACCTCTTTTGCAAGTTTAAGATCAGAGACTGTTTTGGGGTGGCAGGCCTGACTTGAGTGAGTAGGCAATCCGGAATTTGACCCATCGAGTTTTATCTTGTTTAAATTTATTTCTATTTAGAAGTTACAAGTGTTATTTGAAACTTTAAGGGTATTTTAATTAACTCTTAATTTCTCATACTCTGATTTTGTTGTATGATCTTTCGAATCCTTTTATAAATTGTTAATTTGAATTTAACGTAAATCTTTTCTTTAGCCTTAGCACTTGGTACTGGAACGGTTGGAGAGAACCGGTTTGGTACTAAGTGTGGCGGTAACATTCCCAGAATTTACAGGTTTTAAGTGTTTCTATCTTAATTGCTTCCGTTTTAAAAAAAACAAATTAGTGAATTTTGGGGTGTTACACCACATTCATGTAAACAATTGGAAAAATCATCCACATCTTTTTGGTCAATACTCCCACCTATTTTTTCCTCTACACTAAGATCCACATTGAAATCCCCCAAAATGATCTATGAACTATGCATACTAGAGCTAATACCCTATAACCAAGACCACATGTCTCTTCTTTGAGCACCAGAATTAAAAGCATATACCATAGTAAAATAAAAACAGATAGGCAAAAGTTTGCAAGTCACTTTACAATGAATTCCCTATACACAGCAAGAAAGTTGTTCAATGTTATAAAGATTAGAATTCCATAGCACCCATACCCTACCATTGTCATGAAATTGATAGTTATTAATAAGATGCTAGTTCAATATTAGATTTTTACAAACCCTCTCAACATTATGCAATTTAACCCTGATTTCCATCAACCCAAGTATACCAACATTACACTTAAGCACAAGAGATCTAATATCCTTATGCTTGAGGGTTTTTTGCAACCCTCTTATATTCCAAGACAACAAGCTCATGTTAATAGGGAGGAGGAAGAGCCTATGCCTCTATCCATAGCTCCAGCAATTAGCTTGTCTAGTAAAGAATGATCAAATTGTGGTGACAGATGAGGAATTAAAGGAGAAACTAATCCTTCCATTCCTTTATCTAGTATGATCCTAGAATGCTCTTTTATCTCAATGTTAGGAGTTCTTGGTGCAATAGTTTGGACATCATTTATTGGGGGATTAAGTTTTAGATCAATATCATTAAGTGTAGAAACATTCCTATCATCCATAAAAGGCTGATGAACCACTGGAATTTTTTCCAATCTAGCATTAAGATCCTGTTTCTTAACTAAGACTATTTGTTTAGCATCAACTTTAGGGCCTACCTGTTTAGCATACCTACAATGGAAGTCAGAATGCCAAGCAGCATTGCATGGGGTACAAAAAAAGGTTTCCATTCAAAAGAAACCCTCTATTTCCATACACATCCATCAGGTAGTGCAATGTGAACCTCTTTGGGGAAGGCTCTTCTAATATCAGTCTCTATCAGTAGCCTAGGGAAAGAGATTATCCCCTTATTTGTTGTAATGCCATCAGCACATATAGGTTGTCCAATTAAACTTCCAATTCGGCTCAGGGAATTCATTGACCATAAATGTAGAGGAATTCCTGGGAAAGTAACCCACAATGGCATAATGTTCCAGTCAGAAGGGGACATTTGCAGTCCTGTATGCCACCTCCTTAGTATCATAGGACGAACTCCAAAACTCCAATATGGTTTCTCCATAACAGTAAGTAGATCATGTTCAGTTTTAAACAGCAGAAGGAAATATCCAAAGTCATGAGATAACACTTTAGGCATCTTAGATAGGAATGTCCATTTGGAGTGTATAAATTTCACCATTTGGTTATGAGGCAATTTTTGCCCAGCAATAAAAGCTACCAAAGTATGCTTCCAACGATCTACCGCACCTTCAAGTTAAGTAGCCTGCATTTCAGCATGAGAAGTTCCATCGACAATGGTCGAAGGTATAAATTTTAGGGGAATGCCCATTCATGGGGATCCATTGGAAGCAAGCACATCCTTCCATTTAGGTGGTTCAGGCTTTGCATCATTAAGATTGGAAGAATTTGGTACATGCATACCACCTGGGGAAAGAGGGGCCGACAATTGAGCATTAACATCCAATTTAGCAACAATAAGATCCATATGCAATGTAGATTTAGGGGTCTCAAAGGTTGTATAGGATAGATTCATCACATTGGGATTCAAAACTAGAGGAACCATATCAGGAGAAGAAACCGAAGATTACGGACCTATTGACACCATCTTCGTCCCACCACTACAATAAACACCATTTGACTGTAATATCTCAGATTGTTCCATTGGTGATGATGCTACAGGGGAATGATATCTGTGATCGCTACTCAAAAATCTCTTCAACAATTTCTTCGGGCCATATCTCTCGAACAAGAATAGGTTGAAGAAAAAAACCTAGCACGTGAGGCGTGTTCTACGAGGGTCCATTCCCCTTTTTTAACCCTACTTCGGGATCCTATTTTCCATTTAACAAAATTTTTAGGAAGTAAAAAATAAAGGTGTTAGAGCAACGCATATAATGATAATGCATCTCCTGAAAAAAAAAATACATAAGACTAACCTCATAATTAGGGTGTTTACCCCATCCTCCTACTATACCAAGACAGTATGCTATGTCTTGAATAAGCCTTCTTTTATATCATTGATACTGGTGACTCTCAAACATTCTTTTTCCCCATAAATAGGCAGATATAGCCCATATGAGTTTAGAAGTCTCCAAGTATGTTCATGCATCACAAATATGTTTTGAAGGGAAAATCCACTAACAAATTCTAATGCTTGATCCCTAAGTGAATCTAGAAACGGTGAACTTGCATCACCTCCATCTTAAGAGTGAAATGGACCAAGTTCATGAATGTTATATAGTAAACCTCTAATGACAAGCTCCAAACAGAATCCCCTAAATCTCATTGTAGTTCTTCATAAGAAGAAAATGAGGCTAAAATCTAACTCAAACAACCTCAAAAAAAGGTCCTGAGGTGGTAGGCCCTCCACTTCTACACTAGATGCTCCTCCACCCTATTTCTTCCCACTGCCACAAGTAATACACAAGTACATCTACCCTCTATCCTAGTGGACAACATCAAGTGGTGAAAAGGATTTTTCATGATGTCAAGGTCCTTCTAACCATTAAAGATTTTTGGGTGATGATGTTCAACTCTCTTGACCCAACGCTTTGAAAATGGTGCATGTTATGGCATTAGCGTTGAAAATAGCTATTATGCTCGAATCTAGCCTTCCATGTAGGCACTAATAGTCCCCATGAGTGTCTTGATGCACTTATAATGGCCATTTCCATTAATCAACTCCTAAATACTATGATTAATCTGGAATAAATAATTATCGAGCTTCAACACCCACATAACAAGATCAACACAAAACTATCTAAAGCACATTTCTAAAAAAGTGTCACTTACAAACATTTTTTTTTAAGTAACCTGGACTTTTAGCTAAATATCTATGGTAGTTGGGAAGTTATTATGAAAACTTACTGTATCGGCTAAATAGGTAAAGTTATCAGAGTTTTGAAATAATGATTTAATACCAACAAATGGAATAAGCTAAAAAGAATATTTTAAATAAAGTAGATTAAAAAAACAACACTCTATTACGAACATATAACACCTATATGAAAAACTTTTCTATTTAAAACATTGTGGAAGGAAAACTTACTAGAAATATTAAGGAAAAAACTAGGTGTTACTGCTACACCTAACACAAGTAAGACACCTACCACATGTCCTATCTTAAGTACAAGGCTAAGGAAACCAACCAATCCTCAGACAAGAAAAGAGTCCTCAAAATATATATTAGGGAAATAATGAATAGGGGTTTGGAATGTTTAAGGCTTGGATAAGACTTATAAACAAAAGGAATTGAAGCCCTAGTTATCAATGTATAAAATTTCCCTTATGGGGTTGGTAGAAACTAGGATAAGATATGATAATACTAATAAGGCTTGTGGAAGATTAGGGAATAATTGGCATAGGTTAAGAACTTATGATGAACATCCCAATGGCAGGATTTGGTGTATATGGGGCAAGAATGTTTTGGGTTTTCAGCTTATTACTAGTTGTGAGCAAGCAATGCATTTATTAGTGATTAGGGCAGACTATAGAGTTACTTTTTATGCTACTTTCATCTATGCTTTTAATGCTGGAGAAAATAGGAAAAGGCTGTGGAGTTGGTTGTGTGAGCATGAGGTGGCTAAGGAGGCTTGGATTATTTTGGGAGACTTCAATGCTGTTTTACAGGCTGATGATACATTTTAAGGGAATGCATTAAACTTGAATGATGTTAATGATGCTAGTGAGTGTTTCAATTCCCTCCTTGTTTATGATTTGGGGTTCTTAGGGCTGAAGTTCACTTGGTCAAATAGAAGTATGGGTGAGAATATAATCATGGCCAAATTAGATAGGGTTTTGCTGAATATGTTTTTGTCTTCCTCTTTTCCATCATCTAAGGTAGAATTTATGGATCCTCTTTTTTCTGATCATAGTCCTTGTTTAGTGCATGTTAATGCAAGGGTGTTCCAGTTTATGAAGCAATTAAAATTTTTTGTTATGTGGACACTTGACCCATAGTTTCTTCCTCTAGTTGCATCTGTTTGGAGTCAACCTGTAGCTGAATCTATGGCTTTAAAGTTTAAGAACAAGCTCAGGGAGTTAAAGTTTAGATTGAAGCAGTTCAACTAGAATAATTTGGTGGTATTTCCACAAGGGTGCAGGAGATGAAGGGAAGACTTAAAATAATTCATACAGAATTGGATCTTCAACCACAAAATCCTATATTACAGGAGGAGGAAAAGAAGTATTTAAAGCTTTATGTACATTATGCTTTATCTAAAGAGAGCTTCTTCAAATAGAAGTATGTTATCAAGTGGCTTAACCTAGGTGATTCTAATTCTCATTTTTTCTTTACAGCTATGAAAGCTAGATAGATGAAAAGATATATGCACATAATACAATCCACTAATGGCCACTGGTTTTATTCTACTAAGGGGATCCAACAAGCTTTCTTATCTTATTATAAGGGTTTTTTGGGATATGAAAGCCCTGTTGCTGGCTCCAAATTAGAGGATATTTTGCATTTGGGCCTAGTTATGTCTATTGAGCACCAACATTTGTTACTGAGACCTATTTCTAAGCAATAAGTCAAGGATGCTCTCTGGTCAATAGGTAATTATAAAGCTCCTGGACCTGATGAGTTTATTACAAGGTTTTTTAAAGCTTCATGGTCTTTACTAGGGTACTATATTTGGCAGTTGATGAACACTATTTTCTAATCAGCTATAGTTCCTCCTTTCTTGGGACACACTTTTCCTACTCTTATTCCAAAATCAGCTGGAGCTTAGTGTGCGTCTAATTTTCAATCTATTGCATGCTGTAATATTCTTTACATGGTTTTGGCCAAGATTATTTCTTCTCGTTTACAAACCCTCTTACCCTCATTGATTCATGCTTCTCAAGTTGGTTTTATTAAGGGAAGAGTCATTTAAGATAATATTTTGTTGGCTCATGAATTTATTCATATATATAAAAGAAAGAATATTTGTCCAAGATGCATGCTTAAGGTGGATATTAGGATGTTAATAATTCTATAAGTTGTTTTTTTTAGAAGGTGCTATTAGGGATGCATTTTCCCCTGCATGTGGTCAGGCTTCTCATAGCTTGTGTTTCAACTGTTAATTACTTTTTATCTCTTAATAATTGGGGTTTGGAGCCTTTTCTTAGAAAGAGAGGGTTAAGGAAAGGGGATCCTTTGTCTCCATATCTTTTTGTTATTGTTATGGAATATTTGAGTAGGATGGTGCCGTCTTCATGGATCAAAGTAAAGTTTCATGGACATCCTAAGTGTAAGAGATTGACGATAACTAATTAGGCTTTTGTTGATGAACTTCTAGTTTTTTGCAAGGTTGATTTATCCTCTATTATTTCAATTAATCAGATTTTTGAGGCCTTCAGTGCTATGTCAGGTCTATACATAAGTCTTGACAAGAGATATATATCCTTTGGGGGTGTTAAGTAGGATATTAAAGCTTTAATTTGAACTTCTCTGCATTTCAATGAGGGCAGGTTCCATTTCAAATATTTAGCGGTTCCTTTAGACTCTTCTAAGCTTAAGTATGATGCTATGATCTCCTTGATTCAGAAGATTAATGGAAGAATGCAACATTATTATAATAGATTGCTATCATATGCAAGGAGGTTGTAGTTGCTGAAGTTTGTTATATTTGGCATTACTATGTTATGGAGTCAGGTTTTTCTTCTTCCCAAGAAATTATTAGTGTATATTATAGCATTGTGTCGATCCTTTCTCTAGACTGGTAAATCTTTACCTAGAAAAAAAGAAATTATAGTTTGGAAAACCATTTGTCTACTAAGAAGGAAGGGGCTCTAGGCATTATTGATTTGCATGCCTGGAATATAGCTTGTAACACTCCAAAAATTCACTACTGAAAAATTTCGTTTTATTTGAAAGAGTTAGCGGAAGCAAATTATAAAATCGTGAATTCTGGGCATATTACCGCCACACTTAGTACCAGACCGGTTAACTTCTACCGTTCAAGTACTAAGTGCTAAGGCTAAAAGTGTAAAACACAATTAACAATCCATTATTAAATCAGAGTAGCGCATCAAATCATTTACAAGAGTAAAATCCACCAATGATGGTTACTTTAACAACATTAATATTAAAACTAGGAATTTAAAAGAGAAAGAGAAAAACCCTAATGGTACCAGATAATTCCTTACTCTCTTTCCCGTTACCCACTTGAGTAGCACCTGAAAAGACCTACAAGGGACACTGCCCATTGAATTGGTAAGGGCCCCACGAAGGGAACCCTTCAGTACTATGGTACTGAGTAACCCTTTAATACTACACTTAAAAACAGGCCCGTAATGGAACACATAATGCAAGCTATAGACATATGTAATGAGAGGTGCATACATAACAATCCATATATAACAAGGCTGCCACATATCAACGAGTTATAAAGTACGATCATTACTTTTAGGCCTTAAACCATCAGTCCATTATTATTCAATCGTCTCTTTGTTATAACCAAGTGAGTGTGGGAACTCCACTATTATTGCCGGTAGATCGGTCTCCAAGGCAGAATGCTCCTGGCCACTATTATTTGCCGGTGGACCGGTCTGGCCTCGACTCACAAGGTGTTCCACTATAAGTAATTAATATATTTCCATGATTTATTCGCATCCAATGCTGGTTTTATTGAGTTCGGGACCCCCACTATTTTAGCCGGTGGACTAGAATACATATAATCACCATCCACGGAAAAATGCTCTTGGGCCACTATTATATCTAGTGGATCGGTACTCATAATCACTTGCCAGGGTAACACGCTCTTGGGTCACTATTATATCCAGTGGATCGGTACTCATAATCACTTGCTAAGGTAACATGCTCCTGGGCCACTATTATAACCGGTAGATCGGTACTCATTATCATAAGTTATCTAGGCCCAGCTCATTAATCTTTCACTTTTGTAATTAGTGTTTTTCCTTTCTTTAATCAGCACAACAATTATATTTACTTGCCTCGGACGGGAGATCAAGAACCCGGGACACAAAGGTACACCGATTATACCGGTGCCTACAAGCTATTCAGTACCTTTCAACCATGAACCCAAGGACGCAAAGGTACCCTGGTCGTACTGGTGCATAAAGTTACTCAGTACCCTACTGACAAGGACACCTAATCCATAAGTATACATACCCCCTAACTAGGTCCGTAGAGCTAGATAGAGTAAGATATAGGGCCTGGGTGGGGCACAAAGGCACACCAGCAAATACCAGAATAATCGTGGACTAAACCACGTCTTTAGGGTAGCGACCCCTAAAGAGTCACCATTCTTGATCTCGAGGTCTTTCACTTTAAGTATTAGTGTCTTAATTAAGGTCATCACAAAAAGCACAATAATCGGATACTTATCCACTTTTAATCGTTCTGATATCATTAGTCATTTCTTATTTAGACGGTTATCCAAGATAATACAGAGAAGTCATTAAGGCCATCATAATTCCATTCTAATTCTGAATGAGGATTTGTTCTCGTGGTACTTCCTAATTATCAAATACTCTTACCTTGCTAATCAACATTATTTAAATCATATTATGAAATTCCACAATCACAACGACATGTTAAGTACAAATTACTTATTTACCCCTTACTTATATAATTGCTAAGTCATCCCTTCCTTACTTGACAAATTACCATATTACCCTTTAGGTTGCATAATTACCAAATTACCCCTTATCCGGTTTAGGTTACCATGTTATCCCGTATGCTTTTTAGATCACCATTTACCCCTTATAATTGCTACACTTAACATATCTCCCATTTGGTTGGTTAGATTACCAATTTGTCCTTTTCTTTTATTACAATTAATAACTTGCCATTTAGTTGGATAAATTACTAAATTACCCTTTTCCATTGTCATAATTACCATTCTATCCTTCTCAATTATTATAATTACCATTTTACCCTTCTCCATAATTATAATTATTAATTTACCCTTATCCATAATTATAATTACCAATTTACCCTTCTCCATATTTATAATTATTAATTAACTCTTCTCCATAATTATAATTACCAATTTACCCTATCCATAATTATAATTACCAATTTACCCTTCTCCATATTTATAATTATTAATTTAACCTTCTCCATAATTATAATTATTAATTTACCCTTCTCCATAATTATAATTACCAATTTACACCTCTCTATTATTATAATTACTATATTGCCCTTCTCTATTATTAAAATTACCATAATACCCTTTTGTTGGTTAATTTACCAAGTTAACCTTCTCTATTGTCATAATTATCCAATTACCCTTCTTTTTTAATCATAATTTAATTACCAATTTATCCTTCATCATTATCATTATTACCAAATTACCCCTTACTCCCAAATTTTCCATAAACATCATTTTATTTACAAAATTACTCATCTACCCCTTACTTCCAAATTGCCACAATATCCTTTTATTTATAAAAATTACCATTTTGCCCCTTACATCCAATTTTACCATATTACCCTTTTACTTGCAAATTACTATAATGCCCTTTTACATCCAAATTTACTATCTTACCCCTTACTTGCAAAATTACCATTCTTACCACTTAATTGTAAAGTTACCATATTGCCCTTGACTCCAAAATTACCACTTTACTCTTTTCTCCAAAAATTTCCATAATACCCCTTTGCTTATAAAATTATCATTTGGCCATTTAATCATAAAATTACTATATTACCCTTTTGCCTCGAAAATTACCATAATATCTCTTTTTCTTACAACTTACAATTTTATCCTTTTACTTATAGAATTATCATTTCACCCCTTTCACTTATAAAATTTACCACTTAACCCCTTTATTACATCACTTTCATAAATTTACCACCACTACATAAAATACTAATATTAGCACTTCATTCTTATCATTTAACTCCACCAACTTCTCATTATTCAACATAATACTCATTAGCAACTATATATATTAGATCACATACTTAAATAGGTATATTACTAACATACCCTTAGACAATAATATTATTCATGAATTAGCAACATAATACATCATAGACAAGCATTGAACATTTCCATCAAATATCAAACTCATTCCTTAAGTATCATCTCTACACATGGCACAAAAGCTATCATAATTTTCTTTTCTTTTCTTTTTATCAATCAATATAAGCAACCATATATATATCATAATAGGCAACACAAAACATGCATCCAAATCATACTAAAATCCCTAATGTCCTAGCATACGTTTTTCCATGCATTTAAGTGAGGTTTAACGTTTACCTTAATCCTGCAAAAATCTAACCTTACCGGTATTCCGGTTAAAGATTCAAGCTTTGATTAGCAAATCCAATACCTAAAAATAATGTCAAAACTTATCATATCAGGAATAAGAAAAACTAAAGCATAAAACTTTATAAAACTTAATTAATGAATCACTTAAATTAAAATGCTATTATACCTTCAAAATTTTATATTAAAACTTATCATGCAGTATGAGCTGCATGCACAATAAAAAGGAGGGAGGCTCGAAGAGGGGGGTGAGAGGAGGAAAAATGGCAATTTTCGGGTTGGGGTCTTTAGGCTAGGAAAGGAGGTAGATGGGGGAGGATTGGAGGCAAGTGAAGGGTGTAGAAGTGAAGAGGGGGTGTAGGTGGAGGCTGGGGCATAGGGCGGTGGAGGCGGCGGCAGCAAGGAGGCAAAGATGGCTGTCGGGCTGGGTATGGCTGAGAAGGAAGGAAAAGAGGGGGAAAATGGAGGGGTGCAGGGGTTGTTTTCGAGAAAGTAAGGTATAGGGTGGTAGAGGAGGTTGCAGGGTGTGGATTGGTGGTTTTGGTGGTGGCAGAGGTGGCCTGACGGATGAGAACGGGGCGGTTGTAGGTGGCTTGCTGATAAGGGAGAAAAGTGGGGAGAAAAAGGAAGGGGTGGAGAAGGGAGGAATGGCAGGGCCTCAACGGTGGCTTGGATGGTCTCGTGGTGGTGTAGGGCTGAGTAATAGGGTGGAAAAAGGTGGCTTAGGGGCTTGGTGCGACGGTTGGCAGTGGCGTGCAGAAACAGGGGAAAAATGGGAAGGAGGAGAACATGAGAGAAAGAGCTCAAGGAAGGAGAAGAGGGCTCGAAATTATAGGGAATGAAGGGTTGGTGAGGGTAAGAAAAAGAAGAGGGAGAGGCAGGGGGAGTAGGTGGCCGGACGAGCTGCGGTAGGGTGGCAGGGGTGGTCGGTTGGCAGGGAGAGGGAAGGGGAGAACAGGGAAAGGAAGAGGGGCATGCGGGCTGTGGTACAGGGATGGTTTGGGTCCGAAAAGGGAAGAAAGGGATGGAGGAGAGAGAGAGAGAGAGAGAGAGAGAGAGAGCTTTCGGTGGTAGTAGGTCGGCATGGCAGTTGTAGGGTCGTGCATGGATGACGGGAGAAGATCGAGGTAGAGGTAGAAGAAGAGGGAAGAAGAAGGGGCCGGGCGAGCGGATCGGCATAGGAAAAGAAAAAGAAGTTTGGCCGGCCCGGTCCAGCGAGAAAGGAAAGAAAGAAAAGAGTGCTGGGACGGGCGATGCTGCACGGGAGAGGAAGAGGACGGAAAAGGAGGAGGGAGAGATGGGCCGAGGCCCAGTGCTCAGGGGAGAGGAGGAAGGGCTAGCCTGGCGGGCGGCCCGAAGGAAAAAATGGAAAAGAAATGAAAGAAGAAAAAGGAGAAAAAGGAGAAGGGAAGGGAAAAAAAGGAAAATAATAAAAGAAATGGGAGAAATTAAAATAATTCAATTGATAGAATAATAATATTTAATATTTTTAATAATAAATTTATTTAATAATTTAATTTAATATAATTAAATATATGGGCTTAAAAAAGATAATTTTAGTAAAATATTGGTTTGAAAAAGTATTTAAATAAAATGAGTACGATAAATTAATAAAATATTTATTTTAATTTATTAAATGTTCCTATCAAATTTTATATAATCAAAATCTATATAATAATTAAATTATATATTTTAAAAGCTAATTTATTTTAAATAAAAGGTATTTATTGAATTATAGATTTTTGAAATTTTTAGGGGATTGCATAGCTGCAATAGGGAAACACCTCTAGAACATTTGTTTGAAAAAGGATTATTTATGCATTAAATGAGTTCATTCATATTATATCAAGTAGCAAGAGGTTTCTACCTGTCATCTTCTAAGCACTATTTCCTAGATTATGCAAAGAATTTTTGCACTGAGATCTTTGCTTTTACTAGAGTTTCAATTACTACAGGTTGATCCTATATACAAGACATTTGAGATTTATGAGTTTATAAGGTTTAAGGCCCCTAAAGTGCCTTGGTGGAGAGCTGTGTGGTGTAATCCTGTAGCACCAAAACATAGTTTATATTCTGGCTTGCTGCCCAGTCTTGTCTACCCACAAAAGATCTCATGGCTAAGTTTATCCCTTCCATTGATTTGCAATGTTGTTTCTGTTAGCAAAATGAAAGTATTCTGCATTTGTTGGTGATGTGTCTTATTATGAAGCAAATTTGGAACTCATTATTATGAGAGGTAGAATATTATCTACTTCTTGGCCTATAGTGCTAAAAGATTTAGCATATTCTCATGGAAGAAGAGCTATCAAGAACCAATTCAAGTGTGCCTTTTATGCCATTGCTCTTTATGAGATTTGGAAAGCAAAAAATGCTTATATTTTCTCTAACATTATGTGGAATAGGAAGAGGATTATTTTTCAAATTTCATATACTTTATCCTCCATTTGTAATCATCGTAGTAGAAGTCCTAAGTTTGGTAGTTATGAATGTTATATAGATCATTTCTATAGACTTGGATGTAATATTTCATAATGCTATAAAATTTCTTTGTTTAAAAAAAGAAGAAGTTAAGTGTATACAAACTGCACCATGTTTAGTCCCAAAATGTTTGAAATACCATCAATTAGAATAAGATAAAGATAATGAAGCACAATAGAGATAAAACAACAATGGAGTAAAACCATAAACCCTCATCCATTAAGGATGTACAGAAGACCTCTATGTATCCATGCTCTCAAGCCTCTAACTTGGAAAAAAGGTAGGCCTAATACTAACCAGCCTAATATGGCCATCTCCTCGTGAGATTGAGAAAGTGACCAATTAAATGGGCACATTCATACACTTCATACTAAGTAAGCAAATTTACAACCTTAAGGAGACTAAGTAGCATTTAAGGTCATGAAATAATATAGAAATCACGCTTACGCCATAAAATTACATATCCATGATTAATAATACAACATAGATATCATTGATGTCAACATATAATTAATAAATAGGTATTTCACAACTCATTAGGCTATTCTATTAGACATTAACATCAGTATCCTATTAGATCTATTTTACAAGTTTATAATATCTATTAGATTTGTTATTTACAAGCCATTATTCATTACTGAGAAATGAGTTTGATTACTTCCACATGGTCTAACATACTATGGAAGGTTTTCCAAACTAGAGGGCATAAAGTATGGCTGAAGCCATATAAACAGCAATGGATATCCAATCCTAACAAAATCCAAATAATCTCCATTGGAAATCAAAAACCCTAGATAACCAAATCACTAAGCATCAATAAACCATAGTTTATCATTATGTTCTAGAGTAAATAAGGCATAATGATCTACTAGGATTTTGTAAAAAGGCATAAATTAATTATTAATGGCATACTAACCCTCGATAGCTAATCGAGGATCTATAAATATATACCCATACAATGGTCACTAATCGTTCACTTTAAACGATTAGTGTATTATTCTCTAAGGTACGGTTATCACTTAATGCCCATATAATAACTAAGACAACACATCCACATAATCAATGTAGTGGGACTTTCATTAGTTTTTAACCAAGTATAATCCATCTATTATGATATTCCACTTATGCTATGATTCTGGATTACATCATCCATTAGTGGCATCATACCATATGTGCTCTAATTTTCCCATTACAACCATCCAAAGGAATTTATTAAAGATACCATGAGTTATGAATAAATTAATCTATCAAATAGATTAATTATTTATGGTGGGATGTGTACTCTCATCATTAAGATATCATATTATAACATAATATAAATTCCTAAATCATATCAAGATTTAGAGAAGCAAAATAATACTCTTTAGGCGAACAAGTCAATTGTTTTTGGCTAAACAATGGAAAGGTTTATGTTACCCAAACCATAGAGTTTCCCTTAAACCAAATGAATGGCCTCCTCAAACCACTCAACTATATAAAGATCAGTTAATCAATTCAGACATACTAGTCTATGGGTTTAACCATGAGCAACTAGGGTTATCGTTGATAATTCGGTTTATCAATATAGGCTAACCAAACGACTATTTTAAGGGCCAACTAATTTGTTTATCTTAGTGAAATGATCCGTTTTCTCCAATAAAACACATAAAAGGCATTTTATATGCTATTCAAGCTTTAAAACCGACAACATCACATCGGGACATCACCAATTTAAGAAAATTGAGGTTATATCTTCTCATATACTAATTATGGTGTATCAACATATAATCAACCATAGTTTCTCATGAAATCAAAATTCTCTCAGATGTCTTAAATATTTTGACATGAAACACCAAATTACTCAAAATATCATTTAAACATATAATGATTAGAAAGTTATCGTAGCCCACATACATGGCCATGCCACATTTCAATGGCCACATTGACTTATCTAAAGGCTTAGCATAATTCCACAACAAGATAGCAAAACCTTTAGCTGTAGGATCCTAACTTCCAAAACCATAAGATAAGAAGTGAAGCTTATGAACCTCTAAGTAACTATTTTAAACCAAGAAATAGTAATTAGGTATATAAAATAGGATACTCCACCCCTAAGGAGATTTTAAGATAATCAGCTAAAAAAGAAGATGGTTTTCTCCCACAAAAATCACTCTTTCTTGCTTAAGGATAAAATACGAGGGAACTAGATTAAGGATAATAACATTAAACCAAGGTAAAGTGAAAGTTTGAATTAGAGAAGGAATGAGTGAGAGAGTGGAAGATATCTACAGCACTACCAGATTTTGAACAAGAAAATTTTAGTTTGAAGAAAATATAAAGTTGTTTGTAAAATAATAACCATGAAATGTCAACAATGAGAAAGGTGTAATTACAACCTAGCCCATGCATGATGCAAGGTAAAATGGAACAATAGTAAAATTTTGTATACTTTACTAATAAAATTCCAATTCTAGAATAACAATAGAGAAATTAGTATTATAAATTAAAAAGAATTTTGAAATTCTAATACAAGAATCAAAGGAAAGATTTCAAATAATCAAAAACACCCAAAAACATGCCAACATTGTGTGTCTAAAAACCAGTAAATTTTTATCATAGCTCCACCACATATTAAAATACAAATCAAAATATCCCAAGCTTCCATTTAACTATGGTTATTTCTAATTTTACCGTCTTTACCTTAATTTATTCTTCATATAATTATGTGAGCTTTACCATAGATATTTTTATTTTTCATATATGGTATTTCAGTAGTAACAAAGGAGGAAATATAGCATTTACATGGTTAGGGCCTAGTGTCCTAGTTAGTAAAGATACTATTTGATGTTTAGGGTTTTTGTGTTATTTTCTTGTATTATTATATGTGTTTCAACATATTGTTGATATTTGATTCAATATATATGTTGATTATGATATTTTGTGATGATATTGTGATGGTATAGATATTATTTTTGGAAGCAAATTATAGTGGGTAATAGGTAGCATTATAATTTTGTTGTACAATGACATATTTGTGGTAATATTTCTTATGATATGAAATATGGTATAAATGAGCTCTGATAAGTGGGCGGAACTATTTTTATGATGAATGATGATAAATTCTGGAGTTGGAAAATTATGTGTGTGGAAGTTACAAGATTTTATCAAGTAAAGGTTATTTTTTTTCTTAGGGGTATTTTGGTGATTTTAAGATAATAAGGAAATTATGGCAGTTTATGTGTTAAGTGAATTAAAATATAATAATGATGTCATGAGGAATTCTTGGAGGTATTACTGTTTATATGAGGTCCTTCAATGAATTAATGGTTAATTAGGGCATAGTATGTTATGAAGTTAATATCATCATTCTATATGTGCAATCTTAAGGTTATTTGGATTTTGAATATGTTGCTAATGATTGGCTTTATGAGGTTAGTTATTGGAATTGATAATCATGTAAATTTCATGGGAGGAGGTATTATGGCTATTCTATGGAATTAAGATTTTTTGTAGATTTTGTGAGTAATACCTTGGGGTAAGATTATTAATGTATGTGTATGACATGGGGACTACACCATTCATTTTGGGAATGATAACAATGATGATATTTGAAGATGATATAATATAAGTTGTGTGGAATAATAAATATGGGAGAATGAATGCTAAAGGGAGTGTAATTAGGGTTTGAAAGGGTGCAAGAACTATGATCTAAGTAAGTGTCAATTTGTTGTAATGTGTTTGATGCCTGATAATTAATCTTGAATAAGATACCAATTACTTAAAGTGAAAGAGCATGTGAGTAGAGCCAAGGTGATATATATGTTCCCTTTCCACTGAGAAGAATTGTAGCTTGAGATCATTTTTCCCAGAGAAGGTGATATTTTTAATCTTTGTTCTGCTACATTGAATAGTGCTTTGGAGTGTTTCGCCTCGAGAAGCTATTTCAGTCTGTTCCACCGGATTAAGAATGGTGGGATCCCTGCTCATCGTGAAATTAAAACATAATAGTATAACCTATGGAAAAGATACTAATGATTTAAAGTGAAAGAATACATGAGTCAGGACTAAGATATTGTTTTCTTATATATGTCCTATTCTACCAGGGGGAATAGTAGCTCGAGAGCGTGTTGCGCTAAGAAGATGCTATTTTCATATCTGCTCTACCAAATGATAATAGTGGCTTAGATGTATTTTCCCTAAGAAGGTGATTCAAATTGTTCAATCATTTTACGAATAGTAGGGTTCTGCGCTCATCGTATATTAAAGAATAAAAATGGATTATATCTAATAAGTGGCCTAGTTCATTATCTATCTTATGAGATGTTTTCAAATATTTACTTGTGTACTTATTAACTGTTGAGAAAGTATGTGCTAATTGTATCTCTATTCCACAGTATTGTTCCCTTACTTAGTATGTAGGATACACACCATCAGTTTTATAGGTGCTGCTCATTCCCAAGAGCAGAAGACCCTAATTCTCATGTGTAAGTCTCAGAAGATCCACTAGAGGATTATGCAACCTATGATTTCTTATTTGGGTATGAGTGGGTCCATTTGTAATAGGGGTTGGATGAAGAGTAATGTTATCCGGTAAATATATTTAACTAGATACCTTTATGGACTCTTGATCAATAGTATGCTATTCATTTCTATTTTGTGTATTATAACTCTAAGTTAATTCCAACCTCACTATTGTATTTTAAATGCTTCTTTTATTTCTAATTTTCTTATATTACTCTAAATATTTTAGCTTTATGATTGATGTAAGGATGGTTGAGTAAACCAGACCTATGTCAATTATGATGGTAACCCCTAATAGTTTACTCATTTAATTCCATTGTAAATAAAAAATTGGTAGTAAAATTGGGGTGTTACAGTTTAGGGCTAAAAAAGGAAAAGAAAGGGATGGAAGGAGGGTGGTGGTGTGGGGTATCTAGTCGGGAAGAGGGCTGGCATCACATGCATGGAACATGTAAGAGAGAGAGGAGGCATGTGTAGGGGGAAGGCTTAGAGCGTCTTTATCTAGGTGCAAGTGGGGAAAGAAGGAGAAAGAATGCTTGGGCCACATGGGTGAAAGAAGATAGGAGAGGGCAAGTTGGACACATAGGGGAAAGAAGAAACGAGAAGGAAGGTTGGGCTATAAAGATGAGAAGAAGTGAAGAAGGAGGCGAGGGGTTGGGTCAGCCTAAGGGAAAAAAGAAAGAAAAAAAAAGGAGGAGAAGGCCTAGGCTTACCTAAGGGAAAGAGAAAAGATCAAAAAAGGGGGGGTGGTTCGAGTTAGCTTGAGTGAAGAAGAAGGAAGAAGAGAAAAAAAAGAAAAAGGAAAAGAAAGCAAAGGGAGAATAAGGAAATAAAGAAAAGAAGAAAAGAAAGGAAAATAGATTTAGGGCTTGGATTATAAATTATATAAAAATTGGGCTGTTTGGAAAATATTATATTAATTTATCCAAAAAATAAGGTATTAATTTAAGAAAATAGTTTGGGTAAAGTTATAGGTTTTAGGTTTATTTAAATAGAAGAGTAAGATAACATGATAAAAATAATTATATGAATTTTTAAATAATTTTATCTATTTTTAAGTTAAAGGTTCTAAAATATAATTAAATTAATAATTTAAATATTATACATTCCTGGTTAAAATGTTAAACATCAATTCTTTAGGTTATGAAAAGTCAAAGTGCTATAGTAACTTTGTATGATGGAAATGGTATGTATTGGATTATTTGTTCTATAGTTGCCTCTATGGCCTACCTTTGGTAATGGAATTGATTTGGTTGGGTGCTAAAGTGGACTACTTTAGTGTCTATAGGTTATGATATGGTTATTATGTGTTTTAAGATGTGAATTCATTAATTATGTTGGTTCTTAAGGATGAGGCTTTGATGTTATATATGTTATCACATGTTTTTCATATCTTTTTATTACATGTGTTTTGTGTTTTTATGAGGTTTTTATTTTTATGTAATTAAGTGTAATGTATGCAATGCTAACTCTTGTCACACATTGTGATTAACTCATTATGAAAGTTGTATTGATACTACATTTAATGATGATTATGTGCTAGTTAAGGAGTGACATGAGACGTAAAAGGAGTGACATGAGACCTAGGGATAAGATTTCGTTCTTAGAAAGGTCTTTTAAATTTAAGATTTAGGGAAAACTAGTGTCTCTCCTTTTAGGTACTAACTTTTGATGTTGTTAGTCATCTTTTGGACTATTTTATCCTTTATGTTATTTTCATTATCATTGTGATATAGAGGATATTTACATAGCTATACCCTTATCTATATTATCACCTCTTATTTCTATTACTTTGCTATGGTCTGACTTGTTTTGAGCCTTAGTATATAGCACAATGAAGGTAAGAAAAGTGAACTTATGCTAAGTGTGGTGCTAAAACCTAGTATTTTGATATTACAATTTCACAAAATAAAATTTTTAGCAGTAAATTTGGGAGTGATACCAAAATAAATGGAATAAATGAAGTGAAAAAACTAAACTATGACATGATATATAAGGAAGTGAATAAATATGTTAATTAGAACATGTTATGTGATACTATTTGGTGGAACTGATTAGTAAGTGATTCGATGAACTAAAGTGGAAGGATTTGATAGGAATAAGAAAATAGATATGTGCAAGTGAATACAAGATACGTATGATAAAATCTAAGCATGTCATTTATGTGGTTTACACTAATGCATGGTAAACAAGATGTAATTTTTCTTTTGTCTTGATCAAATAAAAAAATGTGTGGATGTTTTTGGTATGATTTGGGTTGTCTACTTAATATGCCATCTATATTGATACTATAGTTGCGTAAGTGTCTATGTGCAGGTACTCTAGTTTGATTCAACTATGATTATTAGCTTGGACTAAACTATAGGGCTAACCAATTTTTTTGGTCTCTAAAGGCCATATGTAAGAGTTTTAGATATTTTATACCTGCAAGAAATTGTGTTATAAATTTAATTTTTCTTTGTAAACACTCATTCATATTTTGTTGTGGATTGAGACTTTCAAATTTCATATTTACTATACAGGTTTTCCACTTACTATATGAATAATGAATTTAAAGGTTTTACACCAATTTTATGAGAATTGGTTTGTTAAATTTTTATATAGTTGCATTTCATATTTTATAAGATAGGTTTTAGCCTTATACATAATAGGAGATAAATAATGAGAATTTATCTTATGGTAGGTGTGGTAGTAAAATTCCTCATTAATATAGGAGCATCTCCTGAGGACTTTAAATCTTTCTTCTTTTAATGATGGAGACCAAGTAGAATTAGTATACATGAAGATAGAACCAATTATGCTTGAAAATTCATATACTTCCAATATTTTATTAAGTTATTCTTCTTATAGGTTTTGAGTATGTTTGAAAGAAATTAATGAAGTGCATAATGGATGAAGATATGTAACAAAGGGATTCAAATGTTACAAAGTTCAAGGAAGAACAAGGCTACAAGACTATAAAGTTTTATCACATATGAATATATCTATGTACAACATTATTAAGTTGTGTAGATTTGTTGTTTTTGTTGTCTAGTTTGTAATTCTTGTAAAACTATCATTATAACATTATTTGTAGGCCATGGAACGTGCATTAGGAAGGATAAATCATTAATGAGGCTGATAATGGGATTCTTTATGAAAAATCCTGCAAGGTTCCATGCGTATAAATATTTTTACTCAAAGGTGTCGACATTAGAGCACATTATGTCATGAAATGAAGTCCATTCAAAACTTGAAGAGTGTAAGCACTAGTGTATGCATCTTCTTATTATTCTCCTCTTCTCCTTCTTCATGCATTTATTGAGAGGTAGCAAGGGTGATCTAGTGGGAAATGGTAGGTTCTCATTAGAGGCTCTAGATTTTAGATTAGACACACTCAAAATTCAATCGTTATTCAAAGATAACTGAAGCCTGAAAATTTAAGTTTAAGATAGTTGGTGTTCATTTACATCTTTATAATCCTTCAAGCAAGGTCCTTAATTGTTGTGGAAGATTTGAGGACAATCTTCCACATCAAAATTGGTATCAAAGCCTTCTTGAAGTCGAAGTTATAAGAGCTGCAAAAATGCAATCAAGGATCAACCATCCTCATCATCATACGTGGAGTTCAAGTATGTTTCTTGATTAATCTTGGTAGAGTCTTAGGAATATTGATGAGTTCTTGTTATTTCTTGTAAAAACCTTTATGTTGCATGTGAGTCTTAAAGAATCTTGCATGGTTCTTGCATGATTCTTGGATTTTATTACATCTTCAATTCGACTTTAGGCAGTGATCTTTAGTTGAAGTTGTGTGTAATATTATTTCCAATGTGTAGTGTGTTTGATTTTTATGTGTGTTTCTGAATTTATTTTCTCTAGAATCATGCATGTTTAGTTGATTTTTGCTTTTGCTAGGACACGATTGGTGGTCCTTTATTGTGGTGAAAATTTACTAAGTATAGATGATAGAAATACATGAGATTTTGGTGTTGAATGAGAACCGATTGTGGTGTGCATGTGTTTGGAGGTAAAACGTGTATATTTGTGAAGAAATAATCAAGCATAAGGTGATATTTTCATGTGCTATTAATGTAGATTGGGTTATTGTTTATTTCTACATGCAATGTGACGTGACATGTCAAATGTGCATGAAGATATTTCAAATGCTAGACTCAAGTTTTCAAGCAAATTTTGCATGTTTTGTGATAAGAGTTTCACAAGTGTTATTTCATGTGTGCCTTTTATTTTCTATGTATTGATTTTTTTTTATTGATATTTGTGTTTTCTAAATCATTGAACTCTAAATTTGTACACAAGAATTAAGTACGAAAACATTAAGTTAAGGTGAGGAATTTGGTTTTAAACCTTTAAAACCAAGTGGAATTTGAGTGATTGTGATAGAAACAATCAATGATGGAGGGGGAAATTTCCAAACTTGAAGTTATTTAAAAACATTCTACTAAATTGGATTCCACTAATGCACAACTTTGACAATTACTAGTTATGCAAATGTAACTCCAAAGGTTAGAGTCTAGGTTAGCCAAACAAGATTCGGTCCAAAATGTCTAAGAGCATAGAGAATTAAATGGGGATAGGTTTAGAAGTGCTATGAGATCAAACTATCCAATTAGGGTATGGATTTGAATTCAAGAGTATAATATGATGAAGAGTCTATTTGGAGTCAAAGTAATAGGAAGTTCCATAACCAGCATCGTAAGTATCATGAATAGGAAGATTAGGGTATTTAAGCTTGATCTTCCTTACTTTGATGGTAAGCTTGATGTAAATTATTTTCATGATTGGTTTCATAAGGTAGAAGCTATTTTTGAATTTAAAGATTACCAAGACTAACAATAGTGTAAATTAAAAACTCCTAAATTTAAGAAGTTTGCTAGGATTTGGTACGATAATCTAAAGAGGACTAAGAAAGAAAAATGCAAATGCAAAATTAAATCTTTGGAGAAAGTTAAGAAACATATAAGAAGAAAATTCATTCCAAAAGAGTATGAAAAAGATAATCACATCAAATTAACTACTCTTACGCAATGACTACAAAGTGTTGATGAGTATATTAGAGAATTCAAGAGATTGGCACTAGTATGTGATATCCATAAAAGGAAGGAACACATTTGTGCTAGATTCTTGGGAGGCCTTAACATAGTGATTTGAGTTAAGGTGGAAACTTTTCTTTATGATTCCTTAGACGATATCATTAAACATTCCCTAATATTTAAAAAAAAATGAATTCCACTATGCCTCTTATAAAACAAAGTAATCCATCCACCAAGTACTACTTAACTAACCAAATAAGTAAAATTGGAGTGAGTACTTCAAATTCTAATAATTTTGAAAACAAAGGAGGAACTACTAGAGAGGAGAAAGGAAAAAAAATTAATGAAGTCTTTACTAGGAAATCTTTCAAATGCCAAGGATTTTGACATTTAACTTGTGAATGTCCTAATCAAAGGGTTTTATCAATTTAAGAGATCGAAGCCATGGAGACATGTGAGGAAAATACTAAAACTTACCCTTTTGAGGAAGCTTCTAGTGAATCAGAGGAAGATGAAGGTGCTTGTTATGTCCTAGAGAAAGTACTTAAACCAAAAGCTACTGAACAACCTACTTCGAGAGAGAAGATATTTAAAACAAAAAGGGAGAGTAGGAGTTACGATTTGTCATATTATTATTGATAGTGGCTCTTATACAAATGTAGCTAATGAAAGAATGTTGAAGGATTTGGCATTGAAAACTACACCACATCCAGGACCTTATTCTCTTCAATGGTTAAACAAATACAAGGGAGTCAAGATGATAAAACAAACCCTAGTATCCTTCAAAATTGTTAACTACCATGATGGATGAAGATCTTTGATATACAAGGCAATGGCAAGGGATTACAAGACTACAATGTGTAAGGAAGAAAAAGGCTACACGACTATAATATTTTATCACATATGATTACATCTATGTATAGCATTATTATGTTGTGTAGCTTTATTGTTTTTGTTGTCTACTTTATAATTCTTGTAAAAATGTCAATGTAACATTATTTGTATGTAAGCCATGGAACTTGCATTGGGAAGGCTAAATCATTAATGAGACTACTAATGGGCTTCTTAATGAAAAGGCCTGCAAGGTTACATGCCTATAAATACGTGTATTCAAAGGTATCAACACTAGAGCACATTATGTCATGACATGAAGTTCATTCGAAACATGGAGAGAGTAAGTACGAGTTTAACTAGAAGGTTCTCATTGGAGTAGTTAGATGTTCGATTAGACTCAAAATTCTATCATCATTCAAAGATAACCAAAGCCTAAACATTTGAGTTCAAAATATTTGGTGTTCATTTGCATCATTGTATTCCTTTAAATAGGGTCCTAAATTGTTGAATCCTCCACATCACTCATTCTTGTATTTGCTTTTGCATTAGTCTTTTTAAATGAAATTTTAGAGCAGCAAAATGGGAGTGTTACAATAAATAGAAAATTTGATTAGTAATTTATGACATATACTCACTTTATACACCATTATTTTTCTCTTTCTCTCTCTAACTGCCTACCCTTTAAGCCACTGCACGTGTATTCTCTACACTGCAAATATAATTAGATAATTTATAATATTTACATGTAGCATTTGCTCATATTAATTAGTTTGTTTTATATATTGGTAGCTACACATTTGTTTAGTGTGCTGATTTGGAAATCATTTTCTTTGACTCTTTTGTAACTTTTTTCCCCAACTATAAGTGGCCGAAAAAAGACATGCAAATCTAACAACATTTCATACATGAATCATCGGGTCTTCCAAGTCAAACTGGGTATGGTGCATCCAATAATGGACATCTTGGTAGTCAAAAAGTAATCTATCAAATGGCTAATGTCAATGTACGTAGATATGTTTGCGTTGAACTGCCACGGTCGAAAGAAGGCTACGGGCTGTCGTATGCAACCAGACTTACGAATAAAGTAAAATAGTTGTTGGAGCCTCTTCCACTTTTACGGCATGATCAACATACTTCAAAGAATTCATGGAGTCATTTAAGCACACAATACGCCGATACCTTTGGCCATCCACCCAAGTCTTGACTAAAGCTACCATTTAATTTTTGTGTAGGGACTGGGGCTATTGACATTGTAGCGACACGCACATGCTACTATCTTCGTAGCTTAGTTCATACTGCTTAATTCGAAGTCTGCCTGCCCAAAAAATCAAATTTCGAGACATGCAAGTGGGGTGCCACTGCCTGCGTAACGCCAACGTATGAAAAGGAAAAGAAAAATGAACCTTCCTAAAAGTAACAGCTCTGTCACCTTAGTTCTAAAGACGAAACAAATATCTGAAAAAGCAATCACGCAAACTATCATATAGTACATTAAATAATGAGACTTTTAATGGTAAGTGTTAGATGAATAAAAAACGATAACTCTATAACCAATATATTTATAAGTAGTTTACAACTACCTTATAATGTAACCATACACTTAAAATCATATAGGTTAGATCCATATTTTTTGAGTGAGTTGTACAAAGATTATGAATATTTGGTAGCTTTTGCGCATAGGCTATTCATATATTTAAATCTAAGGGTGTTAGATTGCTATATTGAGTTGCATTATTTATACTAGCTATGATATTTGTTACTCTATAAAATAGTACATTTTTTTCTTCCTTTTTGTTACCCATACGAAAAAGCACTAGTTGTTGGTTGGGATATGGATTTAGAAAGATGAAAAACTTGAAAATGGAATGGTTTTTGTAATTGTTGGATGTTGTAAAAATTATTTTAGTATATTTTAAAAGTAAATATAACAAAAATAATATAAGTTTAAAAAAATGTTATTTAAACCTCCCTCAAATATACACTTAAATATATTTGTTATGACTTCTGAAGTATTTTGAGAAAACACAAAGTGAGGATTGTTGCTTTCTTCAATTCTTGTATTAGTAGTTTCTATGATTTTAGTAATGAAGATTCAAGTTTTATAATCTTAATTTTCTAGAGTATTTTATCTTCTTTGGCTATTTAATTATGATATGTCTAATTTTTATACAATTTCAACCTTGTACACATGTCTATGTAGCATTTCATATACAAGTGGCAATCGACTTGGGTCATATCGGGTGCTATTGTGTTCAACAAGGATCATTGTCATGCTTTTTTTTTTCATTTTAAGTCATGTTTTCTTAGGTTAGATTATTTCGTGTTTTGGTCGAGTCATGTCACTTTGGAGCTCAAGTCAAGCTCAAGTTGTGCTCTAGTAATTCATTATTCTAGGCATGTGGAGTCATTTGCAAGTTTTAGTAGGATTTAAGTTAATATATTATAGGTTTAGTCATTTAACATTTGCGTAACTTTGGAAAATAATTTAGTAGCATGGGTCAAGTTCAAGTTATGTGCATAGGTTTAGTTAATTAACATTTGCATAACTTCGGCAAATAATTAAGTAGCATGGGTCAAGTTCAAGTTATGTTACTTCTAGTTTAGGTTATTTGCATCAATTTATCATTTTGTGACAAATTGGGCTTTCGTCATTTTGAATTGGATTAACTTATTGATTTGGCTTCTAAATGGGTTATGTTATTTTGGGTTTAGACTTACTCAAGTTCTTAGTTGACACTAGTCAAGTTCTACGATTTATTGGGTCAATTTTTCAACTAAGGTCCAACATAGATTCGGTTACTTTTGGTTTACAATTGCTTTTGTTTCAAAATATTGTTGGTTTAGACTATTTCAAATTTTGCATTAAGGATATTACGATTGCTTCATATAACTCATATTGGTTAAAGACTTCAAGTAAATTTCAATTTAACATTTTTCGAACCCAACTCGACCAAAGTATAAATATCTTCAACATTTTTAATGTGTTTGTAAGACCCCTATTTCTTATAACTAAAAATAGTATAGAAGTGGGAAAATACAAAATACACTTAGAAAAAATAAGGTGCGGCAACCGCACCTAGCATAGGATAGACATCTACTACCCATCCCATGTAAGATAAAAGGCTAAGAAACCAAACCAACAAAAAGGAAGAGTTGAGTGCACAAGACATATACAAAAAGAAAATATTTACAAAACAACGGGTTCCCAAAATATTGAAATACATGAAACTAAGATTAAACTAAAAGTATACAGCTATAATATGCAGAAAATAATGGTAGGGCATAGCACAAAATTGATCCATTAAGGATCGAAGAATGGTCTTTGGATTTCCACTCTCTCAATCCCTAAGCCCAAAATGGGCTGCTGACTATCATAAAAAACTTGCACATGGTATTTTACTTCTGGGATTGAGCAAGTGACCGAATAAATGGGTACATAGGTATACTTCTTATTTAGTAAGCTATGTTACCTCCATAATAGGGGTCACAAGCATACATGGCTATAGGAAATAATAAAATTCATATTGAACACAATAGCATACTTAGGCATTGTACGTAGTTGTACATATATTATCATGATCATTCAATGTATCAGAATTTCATGCCATGCAAGAACTTAGGCAATTTGTGACTCATTATGCATACCAATACAATAAAGATAGTATGTATAGAAATGTATAATTAATAACATGTTATTCCACATCTTATGAAGCGCTTCTATTACACACCTAGATGACTATTCTATTATATCCATTTCCAAGTTCACATGATCAATTATATTAACTATTTATAAGCCATTATTTTTTTTTCTTTATTGTGTTCCTTTATCCATTTATTTATTCGTATTCTTACTCTTATGTACTGATGAACTATTTACTGGCTCATGGTCTCACACACCATAGAAGCCTATCCAAAAAGGAGGAAGTCCTATCAAAGCTAGGTAATTGCCAATGGACATAGATTGTAGTTGAAGCTAAAAACCACCTAGATGGCCAAATACTTTAGTATTGATACCCTTTAATACATCATTATTGTCTATATTTGGTATGATATCAGGATCTACTAGGATCTTGCTCAAAGACAGACTAATCCTTAGTAGCTAATTGAGGATCAAGTAACCTAGATCCATGCAAAACTTGATCATCTTTTATTTTATGTTATTAGTGTGTTATTATCTAGATTTATGTTATTACTAAAGCCTTGTTTAACATCCATGTAGCAAATCCACATAATCATTCCATCTTAACTATTATTACCCTCCAACCATGTTGTAGGATTTATATTTTTTCTTGTCTAAGAATAAGTTAATCAATCAGGATAATCCATTTAGGTCCAGAACTTAGACCTACTTTATGTTTTTGAATTTATAACATACTCATTCTTGTTTTTCTTGAGACCTTCCAAACACTTAGTGAAAATACCATGAATTAAGAACTATTCGATCCACCTAATATGTAAGTTAATTATTGCAAAGATGTGTACTCTCATCATTAAAGAATCTTATTATAGCATTGTACATAGTAACAAAACATATCAAATCCAAAAGAAAAAAAATAACACACACAAGAAGAACAAGTCGATTAGTTTTGGTAAATCGGTTAATGAGTTTGGCTTAGCCAAACCCTAGAGTTTCCTCAAACCATTCGATTAGTATTGTTAGCCACTCAACTATTCTATTACTCATCAATTGATTAAGAAAAATAGGTTAATGGGTTTAAGTAGAGAGTAGCCAAAATCAAAATACACAATTTGATCCATTAGTTTGAGTCGACTAATTGATTATTTTAAGGACCAATCAATTGCTTTAACTTAACTGCTTGATCAGTTTCCCTTTAGATAACATATAACAGAAATTTTTAACATGATTCACACTCTAAAATCTTACTACATCTAAACCATAATATGTCATAGTGTAAGACCAAGATTTAATATGCTCATAAACTAAATCATGTTTCATGTACATGCAATCAACCCTACTCCTTATAATTCTAGCCCTTTTTTTCTCAAAAATCTTAAATAAACAAACATGCATCATTTAAGAGACCAAACACTCATACAAGCATATAAGATTAACATTTAATGGAGTACACTAACTCACATTCTTACTCATGTCACATTTTAAAGGTAAGAATGACTTACTTGAAACTTAGCAAGATTTCCAAAAAATAAAGTTGAAAGATTTCACTTTCCATGACCTTAAAAAACAACATAATGAAACTAAAAGATCATTAAATAAACTTAAAAAATTATGAAACTCAAATTAGGAAAGAATATAGACTTACCACCTCTAAGAGAAAAATAAGGGAAGAGTTAGCTGAAAACAAACTCAACTGCTTTAATTTAACTCTATTTTTGTCTAAGAATAAAAGAAGAGGGATATAGATAAAGGATCAGAAGCATGAATCATATTAGAATGCAAGCTTGAAGTGGAGATAAATTACTAAAAGTTCTTGAGAACTCAAGTATTTTGAGATTGAAATAAAGGTAGGAAAAAGAGATGATTAGGTTTATTTATACCCAATGACTAGGTTAAGCCATGATTGAGGATATGCTACGAATCAAAACCTTAATTTACAGTTCGAATATGAGTTGAATGGGTGAATTTATTAATGGTATGTTGATTCCATTGCATATCTCAAATGGTTATTTTATAAAGAATACAGATCGAGCTCATTGAAACAATATCAAACTTAAGAGGAGAAATGGAATATTAGTGTGGGAAGAAAATCTCCTAGCTTTGTAGTGATAGTATAAAAATAAAATCATACTTCCATAGGCATGTAGATGAGACGAGAAGAACAAGATAAGAGAGAGGTCCTCCTTCCCTCATCTATGGAATTCAAGTCTTGAAATCTATTTGAGGTACAAATTAAAGCTAGATAAATAATGAAAAGAGTTAAGGATCACCCATGAAAAATATGGAGTTTGATTATCAACGTACTTAGCCTAACAAACCAATCAATTAGTTTGGTAGGACCAATCAACTGTTCTACAGACTAGTAGATTGGTTTCCCCAAAAAAGTTAATCGATAAAGTAGAACAAAAACTATAAACTCACATTAGTAAATTTCCTAGTTTTTTCCCTAATTTATCATTACATCAAAACTAAACTATAATTCCAAATTAAGATAGTGATACTCTAAATTTCATTAGCAACAATAATTTTCCATTTTATATATCTCACAAAAATATGGGGTATTATAGTTTTTATTTATTTAAATAACATATATCATTCATATAGTTTTATATATCCATATAAAATTTCTATTTTCTCATATATTTTTGATTTATTGGTTCATAACACTTTTTGATGTAAGATTAAAGTGAAAAGGTATACAATTGAAGAGAATTTTAAGGTAGATAAATTATAACACTTTAACTATTGAGTTACCTACATAATTAATTTGATAAAAAAATGTTTAAATAACACACCTTAAGTATTAAAATTCATCACAAAATTACTATTACAAATACTAGGTTGATAGAAGTCCAATATGATTGGTATTGAGTTTAGTTTTTATAGGCTTGGATTAGTTTTTGGCTTTATGTTGGCATAACACATGAATTCAATTTGGGTTAGCACAACTCAATTGGGGATATCTATTATTGACTCAATGATGGGATGGGTTAGTCATATAATACCTCAATTTTTAACACCATAATTTTTTTTTAAGATCATCCTGAAACTATATTATTTAAATATAAGGTGTTCCCATCAAACCTAACAAAAGATAGGTGTCCGCTATATGTCTCATATTTAGTCTAAGGATTTTAAAGCTAATCATTTCGAATTGAAAATAAGATTAAACACTAGCACCATGAGATTGAGGCACATGATTTATAATAAACCACCATCTTCCAAAATGCAAAAAATGGATTAGACATGATCGATACAAAAAATAACATACTTGAATGTACTAAAAGGAAATGGATGTAAGGGGAAAAAAATATTTGAATCATAAGGTGAGAACTAAAATATATTGAATTTTTCTAACTCTATTCCTGGACCCTAGTTACACTAGATATGTCTCTTGATCCACTTTAACCAGGCCTACTAAGCTACATATCAATTTTCTTACATGAATAAAAGCATAGGTCATCCTAGTGAACAAAAAATAATTCAGGGAAAAATATTAGCCCTGGAACCTTCCTTTAAGTAGACCTACAAGAGGTATATGATTCTGTTGAATGGAGCTTCATCAAACAGGTGCTTGAAGCTCTGAATTTTCCCTAGCCTTTTATTGATACGATTATTCAATGTATTTCTACTATCAATATTTCTATCAATGTGAATGGTACTCTAACCAAGCCTTTTATGAGTAGAAGAGGGCTAAGACAATGTGACCCTATTTCTCCTACCTCTTTGTTATATGTGTGGAATATCTCCATAGGGACCTAAGATGTCTAAGGAAGTATCCTGAGTTTCATGGGCACCCAGGATGTAAAAGATTGAAGATTCTTGATCTGAGTTTTGTAGATGCTCTACTTCTCTTCTGCAGGGGGAATGTGGCTTCTATGACACTACTAAAAGGCATCTTATCTCAATTCTCCAAATCCTCAGTCCTAACAGCAAATCCGAGTAAAAGTTCCATATTCTGTGTTGGGATCTGTGACAACATGAAAAAGGACATCATAGGCATTATTAGCTGCCCTAAAGGATCTTTTCCCTTCAAATATTTAGGGCTTCCACTGGTCATATCTCGTATGAAGCCTCACCACTACGAGAGTGTTATAGAGAACATATAAGCAAAAATAAGAAACTGGACTTGTAGATACCTCAGTTATGTAGGGAGATCCTAACTGATTTCTTCTATTCTACAAGGAATCATCAATTTCTGGGCTCAAATCTTACCTCTCCCTACTAGTATCCTCTCCCACAAAAAGAAAATATGTAGGAGCTTTCTCTTGTCTAGTTCTAGAATTGGACATAAGTCTCTCATTGCATGGAAGATAGTCTGTCTCCCAATTGATGAGGGTGGTCTGGGGTTGATTGACCTTAAAATCTAGAACTAGCCTGCCTTATGGAAATGGATTTGGCTACTTATCCATAACAAAGAGAGCCTCTGGATAAGATGAGTACATGTAGTTTACATCAAAAACAATGATATATCCACAGTTATCTCTCATTCCTATCATTCCTTGTTGTTTAAAACATCATGAAGATTAGACCGGTCCTATTGCATTATATTATAGCCAAAAATTGTGGTTCTGATGCATACAAGATTCACAAGACTTATGAGATATTAAGATATAAGGAGAACAAGAATTCTTGGGCATCCCTGGTATGGAAACATTTTGGTATGCCTCAATGCTCTGTTATAACTTAGCTTGCCTGCCAAAAGAGCCTCCCAATTAGAGACAGATTGAGAAAATGGAACTCTCAGGTACCAATTCAATGTTGTATTTTTGCAAAATCCATAGAATCAATGGATCACATGTTTGTGCATTATGCTTTTGCTGAAAAAATTTGGGGAATGATCAGCTCTTAGATGGGTATGGATATCCAGGCTACAAACTAGGATTCTTTGATTCAGCACTTATCACAGGCCACAACGGGGAAGGATTTTAGAGTTGAGAGTACAAACATGATATTTGGAGAAGTTCTATATGGGATTTGGCGCTATAGAAACTCCACGGTGTTCAAGGGGATATCATACCATCTAACACACATGGTGAAGGATATTATAAAGCGGTTTCATATTAGACTTTGTCTATGTAATACTAGAAAGGGGTGTATGAATATGCAAAAAATAGGTGTAGATTTCCCTAAGGTGTATGCCCTAGATACTCTTGATGTAATTCCTGCTCTTTGGTTTTAATAATATTCATTATTAATGACCAAAAAAGAAATAGTAATATGAACAAGTTCTAAAGGTCTTAAAGTGAACATAAAGGAGGAAAAATACAAGATCATGCTTACACATTATCTCTTCGAAATATATCTATGCATATAATATATATTACATATGCAAGTTGTATAACTTCATATTTAGAAACCCTTTTCATCACTTATACTATATTATAGATTTCCAAACTTAAATAACACATGAAACTACTTTCATATATGATTTGGAAAGTACTAAGAAATACCTTATGATAACCCATTTGTTAAAACCATGGCCCTTTTAAGAGTCTTCTATATTTCACAATTATTTAAAAAATTAATCAAATCTATTATCAAATTGAAAATCTTTGTTTATTTTTGTCTCTATGAGACTCTAAGCTATTAATCTTATTCCAAAAATTTTTTTGTTCCTAATTCTCATAGGATGTTTAAAAATTTTATTTGGAGATCTCCACAAAAAAAAAAATTCATATTCTTGTTATCCTTATTTCTGCATTCTATGCCATGAAACAACCTCTTTAGCTATCCAAATGTTAAGACGCTTTAGGGAAAACTAAATTTTAAATTTATTAGGCTCAAACTGTACATCATCAAATTCATTTTTTCTTCTTCAACCTTATTATATTAGTAGATAAGATTTAAAAGACAACCTATTTCTCATTAAATTTTAGGTGAGTACACAAACACACACAAATTAATTACCTATTCCTAAAAGAATTCCTTTCAATAATCTATTCTAATTTTACTCATCATATATATTTACACCCTAAAATTATGAAATTTAACAATCCATTACTATAATGAATAGTATTTTGTGAATCCCCTTAAATGTGGAGCATAGATGTTAATCATGCCCATTTTATTACAAATATAAGACACCTGGGTTCATTCAGAGTCTTTGTGAACATGTATCCTACTGTTTTTTAGTATTCACACGATATGTAGAGATAATGTTATGTTGAATTTTCTCACAAGGATAGTGACAAACTATTTCAATACATTAAGGGGGTTTCTTAAACTTTTTATATGAGAAAATACATATTATGGCTTGATTATCACACCATAAACTTGCTAGAATATATAACTTATGACCAACCTCGATCAAGAGTTATGAGTTCCACTTAACTTCATACTCAACTTGTGCCATTGTTGTATACTTAGGTTCTATACTGGAGCATGAAACCACACTTTTTTTCTTACTATTCCATGAAATCAAATTATTGACAATAGAAACCTAAGAGCTAGTGGTAGACATTTGATCAATCTTGGAACTCTTCTAATTCGCATATTAGAAACACTCTATATTCCTATTACCATGATTTTGTTGCAATATCCCTTGTCTAGAATCTCCTTTCAAGTAACAAACAATTTATTCTAAGGGTTCCCAATGATGTAAGATATAATAAGATATAAATTGACTTACATCACTAACTTAATAAGAAATATTGGCATGAGTCACTTTGAGATAGTTCATCTTGCTAGCCAATATTCTATATTTCCCCAAATCTTAAAAAATATCTCTATTCTTTTACTAAGTGCATGGTTTGACTCCAAGTTTATTAGTTTGTGATAATAGATATACCACATACTTTATTTGAGATAAGAAAATAACATTTTGACTTCTTACCACCTCAATACCAAAAAATTATTTGAAGCTCTTTAAATCTTTGGTATTGAATTTTCTTTGTATGATGGATTTTGATGAGGAAATTCCTTTTATATCATTCAAGGTGATAATAATATCATGAAAATATAGATCTAAAAGAATGATGTTAGATCAAGATTACTTATAGGAAACTGTATGAACCTATTTTCCCTTCCTCATTCTAAAAGTCTCTATTATTTGATAAAATTTTCCAAATCAATCATGAGGTCTTTCTTTAAGGCTATACAATGATTTTTGATGGTGATAAACTCTCCCATAACCCCTTAATGTAACAAATACACGTGGTTTCCCCACTTAATACTCCTCATAGAGATCCCCATGTAGGAAAGCATCTTAATATCAAGTTGGGAAAGTTGCCAGTCAAAAATAGTTGGTAGAGAAATAAAGAATCAAACTAAAACTAATTTTCCATAGGGAAGAAAGTATCATAACTAAATTTTAATGTTGGGCATTGTTTCAAGAAACTTACTATTCCACCATAATTAAAGTTTCCTAAAAGGAGTCATGTGCAACCGACATCTTTATTACTAGTAGGTAGATCAACAAGATCCCAAGTATACCTTGTTGTTGATGTATACAATTCCTCAATCATGGCCTCATGCCATCAAGGATGAGGCATGGCTTAGTTACTAGATTTAAAAAATTCTAATGAATTAAGAGAGGTAACAAAAGTGCACGAACAACAAGATAAAACATCACATGTAAGAGAAGAGGGAGTTAGATAAGCACAATAACATTGGCCTTTGCAGAGAGAAATAAGTAAGTAAAAATTAATTGGTGAAATATTATATGAAGAAGAAAAAATGGGTGTTAGAACTTTCATAGGAGGAATTAGTCGTTTAGAATGTAATATATGGTTATGGTCGAAGTGGTGGAGGAAGCTCACCAACACTAGAATTTTAGTTAGTGACATGATATACTAGAAATCATCCTCCTTGTAAGGATGAGCTTGTCTGGATGAAGGGGAGATGTACATGGAAAGTGACATAAACTAACACAATATAGCTATTAAGGATAAGGGAAAACACTTTTATCCTTTCTTAAGATAAGAGTATCCTAATAAGTCATATGTTCTAAGGACTTAGGTCTAGTTTGGAAATTTGTGGGTGAATAGAATGAAAATCCAATGATATGAGGTTCCACAAGAATCATGGATTTAATAGGGAACAAAATTTGATAAGGAATTTATCTATTTATGACATTAGGGGAATGTAATTAATCAAGACAATGGTGCAGATAGAAAATCTACCAAAAACGTTTTGGTTACATATGTCTAAAATCTAAAATGCTTGAGTATTTTCAAGTAGATGTCTATTTTTTCTTGGAGTGTAAATAAAGGAACACTGATGGAGAATCTGATTATGGGTAATGTATGTCTAAAAAGAATTGGAGATATATTCTTATGCATTATAAGTTTTCAACGTTTGCAGAAACACGACAAGTTGGGTTTTTATTTTGGCACAAAAACTTTGGAAAAGTGAAAGAAATTAAGATCAATATTTCATTAAGTATAAGAAATTTATATGAGAAAAATCATCCACAAAGGTTCCAAAAAATGAAAATCTAGCCTTATATAGAATGGAACAAGGACCCCAAAAATCAAAATATAGTAGTGTAAAGGCATGAATAGCCTTTTTATTAACATGATGAATAGATGAGACATGATGATGTTTACCAAATGAACATGAATCACTTTCTAATTATGATACATTAAGAATCTAGGCACATAACTTCTTAAGCTCGCATAAAGATGGATTCCCTAACCAATAATGAGTTCAAAGGAAAATAAAGTACTAGAACAAGAAAAATGTACAAGATGTTTAATTATTATCCTTTACCAATAATTTTCTTCATCATAAGATCCTAATGTAGAAAATGATTAGGGAAGAAGGGGTTACAATAGTTAGGGGCAGAAATGAGTTTGGAAATAGATACCAAGTTAAATAAAAATATTGTCAAATTGAATATAAATAATAATGAAAGTGTTGGGGTGGGATTAATAGTGCTAGATCCAAGGATGGAAGGAAAAGAATTATCTAATTGGATAACTTATGAGAGAAGATTATAAGGTTGAAAAATGGGAAAGAGAGTATGATTACTTGTTATATTATTTATAGGAATAGAATCAGTTACCCATTGATGATAAGAAGAAAAAAACCTATATGAGTATACCTTGCCTTAATAAACATACCAGTGGCTTAATAGAGTGCAATACCCCATTTTTAGAAGCCATAATTGTAAACAGGTGATTATGTGTAAAAATGTTGTAATAAGTGTTATAGAGTAGTTTGTATTCAATGTATTATTTTTTTGTACATTAATATGGCATAGTAGATATAAAATGTAATTGGGTTAAAATTTGGATAGAATTTTTGTCAATAGTTTTAACTGTATTTGGTACCACGACAAATATTAGTTTTACATAGGAACCTTAATTATGTTGCCTAGATATTTTTGTCCCCTATTTAGATATCCTAATTATTACCCCTACAATATTAATATATTTACACCCTTTTCTCTCATGTATTGTTCTCCCCTACACCATTTCCCCTCAACACCATTGTTCTTTCCCCATGTTGCCCTCTTACATGTTTTGCTTGTGTATGTCTTGCTTGATTTTCCTATGCACACCATCATCCATATAGTTCTTCCTCTCCTCTTTCTTGGTGTTTAGATTTAGTGAAACCAACCTCCTTGTTGCCCTTCTAGCTGAAATAACACTATCGATACCTTAGGACCTCACCAGTAGAAACCACATAATACCACAATTTTCCTTTTAAAAACAACAAGCACATGTCCTTATTAGCACCCCTTATCATCGCTAACCATTACCAACTAAAAGTGCCTCTTCATTGTCTCCCCATCTCTCTCTATTTTTCTTTTTGTTGAGCTGCATGACCATGCAACCTTTCACGCCCTAGATGAGCCCTCCCGCACAATTTTCATGTACAACTTGTACACCCTTGTATGCCTTGATTATGCCTCCCACACACAGCACACACACAGCCCTCATATAACCTTTGTACTTCTCTTCTCATTCTCTACTTAAATACCATTTTTCCCCATGCATAGTTAGTTTGTGTTTACTCTACCTTATTAACGATGCATGAAAATCCATGCCCCACCCTCACATGACCATGTTCAGCCTATGTTATTTCCATCACAAGATTATTTTTTAACTATTTCCCTATTAAGATTTAAGTTAAGTTTTGGGTTATTTTTGTGTTATATTAAATATTAATATATGTTTTTTAGTGTTAATTTCTTAAGTAATCCTTGAGGTTATAGGTGAAGACAGTGCTTTATACTTTCTGTATAACATAGATTTAGATAAATCTTATCACTAATGAGACACCAAAAATTATGAGTGAGCATGTTATGATTTTCAAGATTTAGAATCATGCTAGGTTTATAGATTTTTCAATTATTAATATATACATGAAAAGATGATAATATACTAAATAAATCTATACATATAATGTACATAGAAGATATGACAAATTAGAAACACATGATTAGGGTTTGTATGTATAACTTACTAAATGCATGAAAAAAGAAAAATATAGTCAATCGTTAAATTGTACATATTACCTATGTGCTAAGTTATTTTGAATTATTACATTTTAGCCTTTACTTGAAAAATTACTTGTAATAATGATGCTTGTTATGAAACTGTATAAAATAAAGAAATTAAGTTTTGTGGGCATTTTGGTAATTTTAGATCTAATACACGTAATGTGAATAATTGGATGTAGGTTGACCTTAAATATTTAATAATTTTACCTTATATTAACTTTGTATTTGACATAAGCCAATAACTTTAGGGACTACCCTAGTAAATAGGAATAAAGTGAAAAGATTATGTATAGAATTGGAAGATGTTGTGTAATTTGTGATATTTGTGAGTAGTCTTAAAATACTAATACTTAAAATGGAAGACCAAGAATTTTTGAGTGTTTTATCTCTAAGGTTAGTTACCTTGGACATGAGTTGTAGCCCCTATGTGAGATTTGGTCTCTCGTATGCCACTATTGCTCGGTAGGGACCTAGTCTACTATATAGATGACCTACAGGTCAGATTAGGGACATAAATACATAAGGATTAGATGACTAAGGTTGAAAGATATTATGTTTCTTATGTGTCTCAATATGACTACTCATAGTAATATTTCCTTAGGTTCTAAGGTAAGGATCATGTGTTTCCTTCATGCGGTAATATGATAGAGTACACCTTAGTGTCCTAAAGTTGATTGTATCCTCACGACTAAAATGAATAAAAAGCAATTGTTTGATGTCCTTTTTTCCTATTTATTATTTTTTTTGTTGAAGTTACCATAATCATTGAAATTTAGTTGATAAGTAGGTTGTGGTTCCTATATTGAAATGGATATTCATCATTTGAGATAATGTGAGTTGGTTAAATGCAATTGACTGTTGAGTATGAGAATTTGAAAATATATATGCAATTTTGTATTGTTATGGCATGTGCTTTGTGTTTCAAGCATGTTTTCATAATATTGTATGATTATGTGAAATGTGGGTATGCTAGTTCTTGTAAGACATTGTGATTTACTCAGTGTAAAGAAATTTTATTGATAATACTTTTGTAGATAAATATTGAAAGGGTCTGGAATTGTTAGAGACATATAATAGTGGCATGTATAAGTGAAGCTCTTGAGAAGCGGTCCCATGCTCGGAATAGACTTACATGCCTAAGAGTTAGAGTAAACAAGTATAGCTCCTTTAGATACTTGTTTTTATTTTATCGGTTTTCCGTTAGACTCACTTGTCCCTGGCTATTTTGTAATATTGTTGTTGTATGTATTATCGCATATTTTTGTTGTTTTATTCTAGTTATAACATGTTTTAAACCTTAGCACATAGTATAAGAGAAGTGAAAGAATAAACCTATGCTAAGTGTGGCCATAAAATCCTTAATTTTTGTAATTAACACTTCCAAAGAGAAAATGATTTGAAGTACTAAAATGGGGGTGTTATAAATGGGTTGTTTAATACACCTTGATATTATACAAATTTTACAAACTCATTTCTACATATTGTAATTGTCTGATTTAATGTAAGATGAGGAGTCTTACTTGTAGTTACATTGGACCCAATTACTAATTTTTATATAAAATTTTCTAGCATGTTCTTTTTGGGTTACTAGGTTCATGGTAGTAATAAAAAAAACTTCCCTTATATCATGGTTTCTTACATTTGGACCATTACTACATCCACCTTTAATTAGGTAATCACAAGGTTATAGAATATAATATCCCTAAATCTTTTAAAATTTTAATTTCAATTTATCAAACATGTTAAACTAAACTATTTATTAATATTTGGATTTATCTTATTTTACTTTAACTTAAACCTAACCCCAAAATAATTATCAACAAATTTTTTATATTTATATGTCTAAAATTTAACCCTAAACCTAAACCCAAATTTTACACTTACAATTTCCTCGTATTTCCTTTTTTCCTTCCTCTTTTTTCTTTTTTTCTTTCTTCCTTCATTTCCTTCCTCATCCTTTTATCTTTTTATCCTTACCAAGTTACATCACCTAGCCCAACTCACCCTTCTCTTTCTTTCTTTTTTCCTTTTTTCTCCTCCTCGAGTATGCTTAAGCCTACCATTTTTTCTTTCTTTTTTGTTTCCTTTATTTCTCTTCTTCTTCCCCACCTTTCATCTTTCACCTTCCCATTACCCCTCCTCATTTTATCTTTTGTCCCAAATAGAGACATACATCCATACACATACCCCCTCCCTTACCACTCTAAGGAATGAGGGAATTCAATCTATAGATGCCATCACAACATTAGAGGCTAAAATGGATTTAATCACTAAGAAATTGGATAATTTTTGTGATGCTTCTTGTATGTAGGTTCAAGTAAATGTACTAATTTGTGACTTATATGGTGGAACACATGTTACCATAGAGAGTCAAGTAGGTAATCCATTCTAACCATCTTTTTCTCAAATTAATTGTGCTGCTAACGATGTTGGAAGGAAAAAAAATCCATATTTGAATGTGTATAATCTAAGGTGGAGGAATGATCCAAACTTCAGTTGAAGAAATGATAATCCAATAAGGCCTACTAGATTCCCACCAGAAAAACCTATAAAACTTGCTCCAATTGAGCCTCAACAACCATAGAAGCCTTCACTAGAAGAAATGATGAGCAAATTCATTGGTGCTTCTGTTACATATTTCCAAAATCAAGAAGCCTTACTTTAGAATTTAGAAGCACAATTTGGGCAATTATTTAATGCAATATTAGGAAGGGGCCCAACACATTGCCAAGTGACACAATGGTAAACACAAAACAACAAGTTAATGCTATATCATTAAGGAATGAGAGGACATTACCGAAACCACAATCTCAAGAGATAAAGAAAGAAGAGGAGAAAGCTCCAGAATTAGTTTCTAAGTCACAAGAAAAGGTAACTAAAACCATATTTTAAGAGGTAAAATTTTATTTCCCTCCTCTTCCATTTCCTAGTATAATACTCAAAAGTATGTTGAATGAAAAATTTGCCAAGTTTCTTGATATTTTGAAGAAAGTGAACATTAATTTACCATTGATTGATATTGTGAAGCAGATTGCTAACAATGCCAAATTTCTTAAGGACATTCTTACTCAATAAAAGATATAGGAAGATTGTGATATAATTAGATTGAATGAGGATGTGCATTATGCTATTTTACAAAATAAAATGCTTCCTATGTTGAAAGATCTATGAAGTTTTACTCTGCATTGTATCATTGGAAATTTGAAATTTGACAAAGTGCTATCTGACTTAGGTGCTTGAATTACTTTGATGCCTTTCTTTATTTTTAAGCACTTGGGTTTATTATATTCAAAACCCACGAATATGTCCTTATTATCAGAAAATAGATCTATTAAATATCCTAGGGGTATAATAGAAGATATTTTTGTGAAAGCAAACAAATTTATACTTCATGTTGATTTTGTTGTGTTTTATATAGAGGATGATCAAATGATTCCTCTCATTCTTGGTAGACCATTTCTATCTAAAAGAAAGACTGTGACTAATGTCCATGAGGTTAAGTTGATTCTTCAATTATAAGGCGAGGAATTTACCTTCATTATCTTTAAGAGCATGAAATACCTTTATAAGGATGACACTTGCTATTACATTGATGTATTTAATGAAGAGATTAATGATTTTTTTTTCAAGAAACTATCATGTAGGATCCTGTGGAGATATGTTTGGTACAATCCCAAGGGAATAAAGATGGATAAAGAGTTGAAAAGGTTGTTCAATGCCTAAGCATTCATCCACTTTATGAGAGAAATAAACTAGTCCCTTTATGAGGACCAGAGAGAGATCAAGTTCCAAAGTTAAAACCATCTATTGAGGAGCCACCGACTTCAGAAGTCAAGCCAATTTTCGAACACTAAAATTATGTTTTTCTTGGTAATAATGATACTCTTCTTGTTATTACTTCTTCAACATCAGCTGAGTTGTAGGAAGAAAAGTTGATGAGAGAGCTTAGAGTGTGAAAGAAGGCCTTTAGATGGACCATTGTCGATATCAAGGGGATTAGTCCTTCCACATGTATGTACAAAATCCTTATCGAAGAAAACTATAAAAAGGTGATCTAACCTCAAAGGCGAATAAACCCAACAAAGAAAGAGGTGGTGAATAAAGAGGTAATTAAACTATTAGATATAGGTATAATCTATCCCATCTCTAATAGCTCTTAAGTTAGTCTTATTAGAGGTGTTCTTTACAAATGTGGAGTTACGATGGTTAAGAATGATAATAATGCATTGATACCTACTAGAACAGTAACTGGATGATGTGTTGGTATTGATTTTTGAAAAATAAATTATGCCAAAAAAAAGAATCATTTTCTTCTTCCCTTTATTAACCAAATGCTTAAGAATTTAGCGGGACATGATTTTTATTATGTTCTAGCCTTTTATTGAGGATCTGTTGAGGAATCATGACTCAAAATCCTTGGTAGATTTTATTTATTCATTTTACCTTTATTAAATTTCATTTGATTTTTTTAGCTTAATTTAATTTATTTGGAATTTTTAATTTAGAATTAGTTATTTTTTTAATTATTTTCAATCACCTAGGCCTGATTGGAGTGATTAGAGTCTTTATATTATTATTATTTAGTGTCTGTGTGAATGATAATTTGGTATTCATTCTATCCTTTATTACTTGTGACCATTATGCTTGCAATTAGATATATTTGGCCGATATCAATTAGGTAGAGAGATTTAGTACCGCCAACCTTTTGAGTATTATTTTTTGGTTTTGATTTTGAATGAAAAATGATATAATTTTATATTTAAATATTTTTTAGGTTTCACATTTTATTTATAAATTATATTCTTATTTAATTTGATTATTTTTATCTTAATTAGTATCACGTTCTAGTTTTTCTTTTTTTTTTTTTGCTATGGATATGGTATTCTTTATACTAATAAATTAATTGATCCCCCACAATGATATAAAAAAATTGATGTCAACTAAATATACTTAGCGGCAAGTATACCAATGTCAAGAAATATAGGGTGCAATGAGTATCCATTAATGGTTTCCAAAGAGACTACATAATAACACAGAGAATCTACTCACTCCATTTAGGCCTAGGCGATTGAAAAAAAAGAAAAAGATATACCTAATCCCAAACTAAAAGTTCTAAATGAACTAAATTAAGTTAAAGTAGAATAAAAAAAATTTAATCAAGGTAAAATTAATCAATAAAAGCTACCAAGGAATCCGGATCCACTAGTGTCAAAATATGCAAACCAATGAATTGATTACTTGATCTTTTTTATTATTAGCTATCTGTCTTGGAAAAAATTATTTAACGAACACACTCTTTTGAACTATATAGCCCTATCGCCATTTTCCAATCCTGCTATTTCTAGTGAAATGATTTAAATAAAAGATGATACTTTAGGTTCAATTAATTATTTATCATTCACTATTATTATAGAAATCATGTAACTATTCTCACAAACCCATTCAATTTCTATTCTATTTAATCTAAAGTGGGGAATCAACTATCGTATCATTTCTTGACTTGTTCAATGCTAATTAATGGTTATCAATCTATTAATTAGGTACAATTCCAAACAATAGCATATAACACATAGAGTAATATATTAAACAAGAATCAATTAATCTTTAAGTATAAAGAATAGGGTTTCACCTTATCTTTTACATAAGAAATTTGAGCATGATACTAATTCAAATAAAGATAATCAAATTATGTAAGCATCTAAATTATACATAAAATATTAAACATGAAAATATTTAAATATAAAATTATAACATATCAGATTCAAAATCATAACAAAAAATTGATACTCCAAAGGTTGGTGGTAGTGAATCTGTCTTCTTGGCTTCATCATAGGTAACTATCTCTTTTTCAGCTCTCATGTCATTTTTCTCTATGCCCTCCTACATTTTCTCTATCTGTCTCTTCACACCTGCTATTTCTTTTCCTTCCTACATCAACACCTATGCCCTAATACTATTGTCTCAGCTCTTTGGAAATTTTTCTTCACCTACTCTTGTTTCTTATTTTATAATATTCCCCAACTGCCCACTTCCATTCTTCCTTCTTTGCTATATATATATTTGTGTGTGTGTGTGTGTGTCATTCTTGTTTTCTTTTTTTTTTCTTGGAACTTTTTGCCTTTTCCACTTTACCTCATGCATCTTTTTTTTATTCTGCCCCACTTCCTCTCAAACATTCTACTATATTAAAGTAAGCACACACACACACATAGAGGCTTAACTGATTCTTTTTTTTTTCTTCTACACTTTCCAACCTTTTTTCCACATGTGCTCTATATTAATTAGTACATACAATATAATATTAAGTAGATAGTAATTAACTTCCTAATACTATTTCAAATAGCTCTTTAGTGTAGGATATACTTTTAGATAAAAAATTTGGTTAAACTTTGACCCATATGTAAATAGATTTAGAAAAAAAAACACTAGAAATAGAAATTGTAGATCTAGTTTTTTATCATTACACAAAATTTTGACTCATCTAAATTCGAGTTCAAATACGAAAGTTATGGTGAAAATACCGAAGGTTGTTAAAAATATATGAAAATCAACTTTAAGCTCTAAATTAATTAAATATATGAGATTATTATAAATTAAGCACATAATTAAAATTAATATAAATAACCTTACATAATCTTCAAAATTAATACAAAAAAGATTAAAGTAAAAGGGTATAAAATATATAAAAATATGCATTCATCAAAACCCAAAACTTAGCTTCTTGCTTGTTCTCAAGCAAGACATAACTCTAAAAAAAATTATAAATTGAACTAACTAGGCACTTTCGTAAGTTTCACAATTGCACTTAGCATGTGAAACTAGCCCTTAGAGTATGAGTAAGGTCTTTTGAGGGTTGAGTGGATGATATACTAACAAAATCATATATAAATCACAAAAAACGACAAACGCACTTCTTATACTCTTAACTAATGTTATCTGAGAATATTCTACTCTCATAACTCCTAGATTGGCACTTAACCAAGATTTAGTATTGAAAAAGAAATTTAAGGATGAATCTCATCATATGGTTTAAACATAAAATTATAATTATGAGCAAAGCAATAACAATGAATGAAAACCTAATCGTGCATTAGTCACATCAAGATCCATACTCGCAAAGGTAAACCCTCCTATTTTTATTTTTATTTTCTTATATTCATGGCTATATATGTATAAATGCACTTAGATCTATGAATTAAGATGATAAAAATAACAATTTGATAACATATATCAACAAAGAAACCTCATATTTTGTAGATAAAAACCTCATGAAGGATATTAAATACCTTCCAAATGAACTGAATCGTATGCTTGACTTACGTGAGTAAATCTCGATAGATGTAGGTTTCCCACCTCAAGAATCAAATAAGACTTCATATGGGATGTAACGGCACTAATTTTAAGGGTTCAATGAAAAAAAGGGAAATAAGGATTCAACAACATATCTTCAAACCAAGTAGAGTTATGTTGATAAAGAGATTCGTCTTGTAGATTTAGACTTATCAAGGTATTTTCTCCTTACCTAACAAAGCATCACATTTGCCAAGTATATTTATGATGAGCCTTCACATCGTTTTCACCATTTCATGTTTTTTTTTTTTCAAAATAAAAGAGAGGATATAAGCTGTTTCTATTTTTTAACATGATTTTTCATATCCAACTTTTTTTTTTATCTTTTTCCCATTTTTTAAATATCCCAAATTTATTATTTTGGATGTTATTTGAAACATTCTTCAAATATAACCTTGGATCACTTTTGTAAGTCTCATCAAAATTTCTATTAGTTTTTGGACCAAGGGTGGAGATAAGTTTAAGGTTTTGTTAAAAAAAAATGTGGGAGATGAAAGAAATAAACGTCAATGTAAAAGGCTCAAAAGGATAAACTAACGGTGTATAACTCATGTACACAAAATATAGAGTGCAATACTATCTAACTATGTGGTTGTAAATCCTAAGGTACATTTATCACTTCTTAGTTTAACATGTATCTATGTTATTAGTTTAATATCTCATACTAATGATCAATGGAATGTGATCATCAATTAATCAACATACTAGTCTTATGATCTCTAAAATCCCTTAATTAGGTGATACTAAACAAGGGATTCCTATTGAATAACAATCTTTCTATTATTTAGTAGAGTTTCATTTCATAGTCACATACTCGATCATCTACAAAAAGTACAATTAATCAAATATATAACAACATTTTAATATATAACACCAAATAGTCTTTGATTAATAAGAACTATCACTAAATATGTGAATATAATTCATCAACTATGATTAGTTCTAAGGTAATTTCCAATGGTCTTGCACTTGCACTAGTACTAATCTTGTAGAATCCTAATGCCTTTTAAAATAGTATGACATACATACTTAATTCGTGGAAGAGGATTTGGTAATGGATCTGCAATATTGTCATCTCTATGAACCTTACATAAATTCATATCAATCCACTAGGTAATCACTTGAATAATGTAATCTTTTTAGAGTATCTTCTTTGTCTTGTGATGAGACGCTGGCCCTATATTTGGTGCCATATCACCATTATTATCGCTATATAAACAAACTAGAGTTAGATGGCTAGAAACTACTTCACGTTCAGTGATGAATTCCCTAATCCACACTGCCTCCTCAGATGCTTCTGAAGCAATAATGTACTCAACTTCTATTTTAAAATCAATAGGCATGTTTTATTTTGAACTCTTCTAACTTATAGCACCGCATTTTAGCAAAACACTTAGCCTAAATATGATTGGACATCATCACTATTTGTTTGGAAACCCTCATCGGTGTAACCATTTACAAACATGTTTTATTCACCTCTATATATTAATAGCATTTCTTTTATCTTCCTCAAGTATGTTATAATATTCTTAACTATATACCAGTAACTCTTACCATGTTAGATTAGAATTTTCTTGTGAAGCTACTCGCAAATGAGATATCTAGGTAAGTTTGTAACATGGAAGACATGATAGAATCAATGGATAAAGCATATGGAATTCTACTTATACAATCTCACTCAACTATGTTTGAGGATAATGAGTTTTGATAGGATTAAGACCATAATATATAGGCGAGAAACCTCTCTTAGAGTCTTATATATTGTACCTATGGAGAAGCTTATTGATAAACTAGTATAACTAAATCAAATCAAATTTCTTAATCAATATCTGTAAGTCTTGATCCCAACATATATGTTGGCTCACTAAGATCCTTCATTGAAAATAAATTTCCTACCCATGTCCTCACATACTATATTAGAGAAAAACATTTTCAATAAGTAGTATTTCAATTGCATAAAGAACAAGGAAAACTATTATGCTCCCACTAATTTATAAAAAAACATTACTCTTTTTCACATTTCATGAAGCTAAACTCTTTCACTACTTCATTAAAATAAAGATTCTAACTCCAAGAGATGCTTGGTTAAGGCCATAAACTGATCTCTTATTCTTGCATACCTTTCTAACAATTTTACAATGTCCAAAACATTTAGGTTGTGTCATATACACATCCTTTTGCACAAAACCATCAAGAAACATAGTTTTGACATCTATTTGCTATATCCCATAATCAAGAAAAGCATCAATTGCTAGAATAATCTAAATGGACTTAAATATAGGAACATCTTAATAGGTTTAATCATAAGTAGTTCCATGAAATTTTTTGTAACCTTTAGCCAATATAAATGCCTTAAAGGCGTCCAGAGTATCATACTAATCAATTTTCTTCTTAAATATCCATTTGCATCCAATGGTTCTACACCTACAAAGAAGATCAACTAATGTCCATAATAAGTTTTTATCTATGGATTCGATATTATATTTCATGGTGTCTGGCCATTTTTATAGTTAGAGATAATCATTACTTCTTCATATGTTAAGGTTTCATTATTGTATAACATTAACACATCATGAGAAATAGGTATCTCGTTAGCTTACGATAAAACATGTAAACCTTTGTGGAAGGCATTTCACTTCTATAGGTATTACAATAGATTGTAGAGGTTAATCAGGCTCTACTATATTGCAACAATTATCCCATGGTTCTTTAAGTTCTTTAATATTGAATATACTCCCACACGCTCCTTTAGAAATAAATTCTCCTTCTATAATTATCCCATTCTCAGCAACAAAAACTTTGTTCTCTATGGGGGTTGTAAAATTATTATCCTTTAGTTTTATAGTAGATCCCATAAAGAAGAATCTATCTAATTTAGGTTCAAGAATACTTGTGGTCAAATGTTTTATGTATGCTTCACAACCCCAAATATTCAGAAAAGAAAAACTTAGAGCCTCTCTAGTCCATATCTTATATGGAGTCATTGCTGCTCTATTTAGTGTAAATGTTGCAAATTCAAAAGTATCTTCTAAGAAAGAGATTGGAAGATTTATGTGACTCATTATTGATCGAACCATATCTAATGAAGTTTGATTCTTCATTTTAGATATTCCATTCCATTGTGGGTTAATTGGTAGAGTAAGTTGTGAAACTATTCCACATCTTTTGTGATGGTCACAAAAATCTTGGCTTAAGTATTCCCCTTGAATTAGCTATTCCATATCATATCTTTTTGATATGATAAAAGAGCCTTAATAGTTTTACTAAGATTGTTTTATACTTCATTATAAAATTCTTTGACTTTTAAATGAATTCATGTTTATTTTTTAATACTATAAACATAATCATAGACACTAAAATCATTTGTAAACAAGAGGAAGCATTGAAACACTCCTCTAGCAGTTGAACAAATTCATTCATAAACATCAGTATGCATAAGATCCAATAAATCATTTGTCCTTTGACTATGTTAAGAAAAAGTGGTCTTTTCCATTTTTCCTTATGAATGAGACTCTCACGTTACAAATGATTCAAAATCAAATCAGTTTAGATGTAGCACCCATATTTTTCACTATCGAAAAATTTCATGAAACTAATCGCAGAAGTAGAAAACACCTAGAAATAATGGGGTGTTACCATTGTACTTGACAGAAGATAGACATCTGCCGCCTACCTTATATCAGATACAAGGCTAAACAAAAAAAAAGCACTTAAAACAACAAAATGTGGGAAATAATAATTTAATTAAACAACTTCAAAGAGTGTTTACATTGAAGAACTCTAATGGATTTCTATCAAATTATTAGAAAATACATGTGAATAAAGCACAACGCTATAATAAAATAAATAAGGGAAATAAATCCAATTTAAAACTTTGGTTTGCCACAGACCCCACCAAAACCTTCCGGATAAACTCTCTCATGTCTCAACCCAACTGAGGTAGGGCCTTTACTAGCCATTCCTAATGATTTGCATAAGGTCCTCTACTCATGGAAATAAGAAGGCGACCAAAAAAATTGGCATATCAGTATACTACATACTAAATAAGCAAAGTTTCTCCCTCAATGTACACAAGAATACTAATTTATCATACATGAATATAAATTACTGCATGCATCATGATAAGGCCACATATAAAAGTGGAGGTGCATAAGGGTAGGCTATCAAGGTTAATTCTATCACAACAAAACACATCATGCTTAGATGCACAACCTTCTCACATAAGCCCTTAAATCAATGATAGTAAGAAGGACTCAAGAAACCTCTAGGGTATATTTCCTATTATCCAATTCCTTAGGTTATAACATTTACTTATCCAAATATGAGGTAGGTCAATAACATAATCAATATATCATTCAATAACAAACTAGTCATTTCGACCATTAGCCAAGTGTATAACAAATATTTTTTTTTGGTCAAGCAAACCATAAATTCTATATCTTAACTAATCATTAACAATTCACTTGTTCATTGTTCATAAGTTTCAACCAATATTTACCATCCATAATTTATCATCATCAAGCAATGGACTATGCACCCCATGATTTCACTTGCCATGAAAGCCTATCTAAATAAGGGACATAAAGTCCAAGCTAAAGCCAATCACTAGAATGAACATAAGTCTAGGCCAAAGACAACCAATATGGACATAAATCTAGGCCAAAAAAAACCACATAGGTAACTAGACCCTTTCGTATCGATACCTCCTAGTACTTCATCAATATCTAGAGTAGGTAAAGTAAACTAACCACTAGTAGATAATAGAGGATTAGGTAACCCAGACCTATACTCAACTCGACATTCTTCTATTTTAAGTAATTAGTATTTTATTCATAAGGATGGATTATTATACAACTCCCAAAAAACAACAACAAGAAATTCAACTTCTCATGTTAATCCGTATTAATCTTTATCTTTCCATTTTCCTAACCATGGGGGTTTTCCATTTAATCTTGGCCAATGCTATTCTTAACTACCATACTATTTAATTCAAGCTACTATTGATTTTCATTACTCTTTTCTCAATATTGTTACTTATCATAAACAAAAAACTTAAATAGCCTTTACAGTTCTTATAATGTATACCACATTACCTCCTTGCATAATTGAACCTAAAAGAAATCAATGAATCAATCTAATCAAACTATTCGATTAGTCTAGCTTAACAAGTCAATTAGTTGCACCAACCAATCGATTAGTTAGGGTTGACCAGTCGATCAGTTTGATTAGACTATGCTTTCCTCAAACCTATTGAATGATTTTGTCAAACTAGTCGATGGGTTAAAACAAAGAGCAAGACTAAGGCCTCTGTAAGCTTACCAATTGATGGGATGGGTCACTAATTGACTATTCTAAGAACCAACCAATTAGTTTGACTTTGCTGATCCATCGGTTTACACTAACACAACACCAAATAATAAATTTCATGTAGATTCTTACATATAAATCATTCTTAGCCATATTACAACATGCCTCAACATAATCTAACATATTTGTAACAATATTAAGATGCATTTCTCAACATGGAATTATCATAGATTATTTTTACCCAATTATATGCTTTTCACCCATGTCCTGCTATATAATAAGCCCAATCACATTTACAACTATATTATTTGCTGTCAACATCTAGGAATGAACTAAAGGTAACACCTAATATGAAGGATTACTTGCTAAACATACTAGAAGTAGGAATTACCTACTTGATGCAGGTAAAAATTCTCTTGAAAGTAGATCTCCAAACTATTGAAGATCTCACCTTAAAATCCTTAAAAACAAGATCTCAAACTTAGACATTATACTAAAATTGTATCAAATTTCAAACTCAACCATGGAAAGAGTAAGGAAATAATAGGTTGTGAAAAATATAGGAAAGAATTAAACTAAAATACTCAAACATTTTCCTCAAATCTAATTCTACCTTGCTTAACAATTAAAGTAGGAAAAAGCCGGATATAAGATTAATAGAGTGTAAAAGAATTGATTAATAATACTCAAAGTGTAGGAAGAATAGGGGAGATTAAATGACATAGAATTTTTTGTCGCTAAAGGAACGATGCATAGCAGGGATGATTAGGGCTATATGTAGCTAACCAATCAAAGAGAAACACCGAGGGTTTCAGCATCAACTCGAAAACCTACCATTTACTATTTGAATTAGATTAGAATGGATGGATTCAGCTCAAATTTGGTGACGATATTCTCCAGAGCTCAAATAGTATCTTTAGAGAATTTGGGTCAATTTGACTAGACTAATCATTCACGAATGGAGTAATAGAAAGTGAGCATGGAAGGAATCTTTTTTGTACTCAGAATCATGCCTAAGATCCAAGCTTTCATTCTTAGAATCATGTAGAGGAGAGAAGAGGAAGAAGATATAGCTAAAGCCATTTCTTCCCTCTATTGTCCCATTCAACCTCCAAATTAGTTTTAGGCAATATTCGGGTTAAATGCAACATGAAAAAAAGTTAGGAAACTCTTAGGGACAAACTGTCATAGGTTGTTAAGGTTCCATTTCAGTGTAAGAATTTTTTTTTAGAAAAATCAACTTAAAAAATATGACCAGCTCGACAAACTAATTAATAGTTGAGGTCTACTAATCAATTATTCTATCACTAGTGTTTTAGTTTCTTTAACAAGTCCATCAATTCAATTATGAAAAATGAATTAGCTTAAGTAACAAAACAATTAAACGCCCCATCAAATCCTCAAAATCTTCGCTACACTTCTCACTCCCCTAGAATTGTGTAGGATTCTTTAAAAGTTTGGTCAATGATCGAGCAAGGTTGGAAAATTCTAACACGAACCGATGGTAGCATTTGGTTAACCCTAGAAAACTACACACGTCCTTCATTTAAGTGGGCATTGCTATTTAGAAAACTACACATGTCCTTCGACGATTCACTATCACACCAACCAAAGAGATCTCATGACTAAAGAAAGACACTTGATTTAATTAAAACTCACACTTTGAGATTTTTGCATATAGTAGGTGTGATCTAAGCATAGCTAAAGCCTAATTCAAACGCTATTCATGAATCTCTTAGTCACTAGAATAAATGAGAATGTCATCGATAAACACCATGATAAACTGGTCCAAGAAAGGATAAAAGATCTACTTCATAAGGGACGTGAAAGTAGTATGTGCATTAGTGAATCCAAAGGGAATTATTGTGAACTCATAATGGCCATACCTTGTCTCGAAAGTATTCTTAGGTATGTATTTTGCTACTATCCTCAACTGTTGAAGCTTAATCGAAGATCATTCTTAGAGAACACCTTAGCTCCCTTGAGTTGTTCTAATAGGCAAACAATCCTTGGCAATAGGTAACAGTTCTTCATTATGACCAAGTTCAATCCATTGTAGTCGATGCACAACCTCAAGCTTCCATCTTGCTTCCTTACGGCAATATGCTAGGCCTAATGTAACCTGGTGTGGCTGTAGCCGGCACGCAACTTAAACCCTCTTTTTGTCAATTGTAGTATTGGTGAATAAGGGTATTGTTAAGGCCGATGATTGAGATGACTCACCTCTATTTAACTAGCTTAAAAAATAAATAAAAATAAAAAACCAAAATAACACAAAATAAATAAATATGAAAAATACTAATTGGGGTTATAAAAAATAATAATACAATAATAAAAGGAATAAATAAAATAAACTAATAATAAAAATAATGGGAAACTACAGATATGATAAATATGCTAGGGAATCGAAATCCACTACTAGATTAGATTAAAATATAATATTAATTTCTAAGTAATCTTTCAATCATGAGAAAGAGATCGACCAAGTTGTGTACCAAAAGTAGGTCCATACACCTTTTATTACTTCCCTAAATTAATAAATACGACAAAGCGCCAATATTAATCCTATTAAACACTAGTAGTATAGTAGCAACAGGTAGCTCCTATATTTAACTAGATTTAGTGCATTAAGTATAATTGGAAGGTTTTCAATCTAAGTACCCAAACTAGTACACAAATCAAGTCTAGCTGTATTTCCTTTCCTTGACCCACATGTTTCTAAACTTTTTACTACGTCAGTTAGAATCACAAAACTATTAGGTGAATTGTTATCTAACCTAGCTACAATTTATACATATAAATTCAAGTATATTTATATGGACACATAGCAAGTAAATAATCCTACATACTATCACTTATGAGGAAACCAGAACAAGGCATGGACAAAATAAATTATACTTGACAGAATTATATATATAAATGATAGCAATTAAAATATATTCAAGGAACAATCTCACAAAAGAAATAAAATAAAGTTCTACTTAAAACCCTAATCTGGGGTGTCAATTTATTCCCTAGCAACAAATATTCATTCAGCCATAATTATTAAATTAATTACACAAACATATATATAAAACATATAAACTAAAAATAGAGAAAAAAATAACCAAAATTAATTATAAATAAAAGATCAACAATTTATCTAGATAAAAATTAATTTTATTTGAAATAAATACTACCGGATAAATTTCTCCCCTATTTTTATTCCTTTCCTTTGCCTTTATTTCCGTGCAATTCTTTATTTTTCTTCTTCCGTCCGCCACTGCTGTGCTTCTGTCTTGCCTCGGTTTCCATGCAGTGCTCCTTTGCTTAGCGGCTACCCCTCAACATGTAGCGTTAGAGCCTACGCTCTCTGTTCCGTGCTGAAGGTTGCTTTTGTCTGCCCCTCGTGCCTCATAGCTCTCGACTCCTTTTTATTCCATGCGGTCATCTCCTTACCACGTTAGCCCTGCTGAGTTTCCACAGCTGCTCCCTCGTTTGGCTTTATACGACCGTTTGGCTTCTTTTCTTCGGCGTTCCCTAGCCTTTGGGCCTTCCACTCTTAGGCCGTTGGTACAAAGGTCCAATTCTTTATTTATTTCATTTCATTTGAAAATAACACCCACAAAATAAAATTCAATTATAATTAATAAATAATATTATACTCTAAATTTATTTAATTTATATCATTTTAGCTTAAATAATAATATTTATGCAATTATTACCACTTAAGCATAAAAAAATTATTCCCTAATATTAGTTAAATAAAATTGTAAAAACTAAGATTATAAAGGTACAAAATGTGTCAAAATATGAACTTATCACCCCCCACACTTAGCTTCTTTCTTATCCTCAAGCAAGTTATTACTCTAAACAAATAAAATTAAATTAACTAGCCACTTTTGTAGGTCTCATGATTGCACTTAGCATGTGCAAGAAGCCCGTTAAACCCCTAGGGAACCCATCAAGGACTAGTAAGGTCTCGTGAGGGCTTTGCAGATGATATACCTACAAAATCACACACTAAAAGAAATTATAAAAATAAAAACACACTTAACACCCTTAACCCTTTTTTTTTCTTAGAATCTTTTACTTTCAAATGTCAAGATTGGCAATCAACTAAGATTCAGCATTGGGATATTTAAAGGATCAATTTCAACATATGGTTCACACATAAATATGAAAAGTATGAACATATCAATATTATGAATGAAGATCTACCATGCCTTAGTCACATCAAGATCCATCCTCACTATGGATACCCTCTATTTTTTATCATAGAGTCATGGCTACAAATGTATAGAAACACTCATGTATGTGAGATAAGATGATAAAGATAACAAATAACTCACATATATAAACAAAGAAGGCTCATGTTCTTGTGGATAAAACCTTATGAAGGATACCAAATACTTTCCAATGGACCGAACCATATGATTAACTCTTGTGACTAATCTCCATCAGATCAAATGCTGCTCATCTTGAGAATAAATAGGACTTACTTATTGATTGTAACAGGGTTTAAGGTAAAGAAGTGTATGGAGTATTTTATGAGTGTGGTGCTAAAAAGATCAAGAGCTAGTGGAATCTAATAAGTAGATGAAATATAAGCTTAACTCCATATCAATGATACATCTCTCCACTTTCACACCAAAATAGAACATGAATAGAACTTTATCAACATCATGTCCAAAACTCCCTCTCTTCCTTAATCGTATTATTTTCTTCTTTTCTTTCTTTCTTTCTTTTTTTTTTACAATTTTAATTTTTTTCAATTCTTTTTAGTATTTTTTTAACCAAACATAACCAATCCCCTTTCTTAGCATAAATACATATATTTCTTTCACATACACACATACACAACCACTCTTTATATCCATAACTATTTGATTTCCTTCCACTAGCTTTAAGAAAAGGTAAGGATATTAAGGCTTGAAGATTATTCAATTTGGGTAATGAAAACAAATGCATGTTCTATGTATAGGCTCAAAAGGGTTTCTATAGGGTTTACATCATGTATACACAAATTAGGTTTAAGCTATTTGTTCATGTGATGGAAAATTCCTAAGCTACCTTTATCATTTTCTCAACTAGAGTATGTTTTGACTATAAGCTTCGACTAGCACAAGAGTAAGTTCTAGTAATCTCTATAGTCCATTACAAGATCTATGGCAAATAATTTAATCAAAGCAATTAAACATATATGAGGTTTACAAAGAAACTTTTGAAGCTACGAAAAGTAGATGATTTTATGTAAATTCACTTATAAAAAGAAGATATGTATGGATCAAAAGATATACTTATAAATATGTGACGAATCTCAACATGCCATATCGGTGATTATACAATCATACATATTATTTCTCCATTCACATTTAGACATGTAGATATGTGTTTTATATATCGAAATTAACACAAAAAATCTCCACTTGCTTTATCTTGATTTTATGATCATCTTTTCATTAGATTTCAAACATATACTCATCATTGACTAGTTAAGGGCTAATAAGACTCTTAAAATACTAAAGAAAATTTTATAATAATTTTTTTTTCAATTTTTCAAATTTTTTATTTCACACAAAAACATAAAACACACACACCCCCACACTTAAATCACACATTGTCCTCAATATGTAAACAATTAAGGGAACATGTAATTTTAAATATGGAGAAAAAAACTAAATAAATAAATAACTAGAGGATAGAAAACTCCCTTATGACATTGGGTTGCCTCCCAGATAGTACTTGTTTTTATTTCTTCGGCCTCACATGATCTCAATTTACTCGTTCAAGGTAGATATGTCAACTTGAGAGCTGATTCACCATATCCTTCCTCGTGATGATCATCTTTATCCTACAAGGAAGAAAAAGATACAATATTAAATTTAATGAAAGATTTGATTCAGTAAGAACGTAACTTACCTATCATGGGATTTTAGCAGGTGTGTAATGAGATAATGTTTTGTCCCATGTCCATGCATCTTGATCTCTCTATAGAAGGAACATATTTTCCCATCTCAAAATCTTTAAACACATCCTTCCAACATAACCTCTCCTTTGGAGCATCACGCTGCTTATTAGATGTATCCGAGGTGATTTCATTACTCTCTTCACTCTTGGATTCATACAACTTGCTAAAAGAGGGAAAACAAGGAATGTGGTTAGCATAAATAAAATCAAAGTTGTTAAAAGGCTTACCTTGTGGCTCATGATTATCTCCAAGAAAACTTGGGGAATAAATGTTCAATGATGGTTGATGATAGATGAAAGTAATAGTCTTGCCATCCATATACTTCTCTTTGTTCACTTGATCCTTATTTTGATGAGATTCTTCTTCTACTTTTATAAGCTCTTCTTCCACATGATCTTTCTTTTCAATGTTCTCCATGGGAACCTCCTCAACTAGCTCATCCTTTCATTTTGTATAATCTTACTTTGCATCAGTTGATTTTGCCCATCTACCAACTAGTTTTTACCATTTGTCAGTGCTTTAAAAAGCTTCTCCATTTTTTCTAAACTTGAGGGTTCTAAAATTAGATAAGATTCTTGTTGAGGATATTGATAATATTTTGAAACTTTATATTCATGTGTGTAAGGGTCTTGATATAGCACTTGATAATAATCATTCATCTCCCATCAAAAGTTGGGTTGATGCCAAATTCTTGAATAGTATGCGCTTGTGTAGGGATCATGTCCCCAGCAACGACACCAAAAATTGGTGTGGCCGTTGCTGGCATGAAATTTAAACTCTCTTTTTGTAAATTGTAGCACTAGGTTGTGTCCATCCTCTTCCTCTTATAGCTTGTGAATGGTAGGCATATGGATTTCTTTGTGTATGATAGACTCCACTTGTATTAATAACTCTAATAGCTGTAGCTACCTGCAAAATAAGAGTAGTGAGTTGGTTAAGTCTATCATCAAGATTACTTGAACTTACCTCATTTACTCTTGCATTAAGATTTATGCAAAGTTGTCCATAGCCCAAAGATCCTCTCATAGCCACCTAAAAAAAACACTAACACTTCCAATGGAAATGGTTAAAAGCAAAGAACAACACACCAAAGATCCTAAACAAACCTAAATGAAAAACACAAACACAGTAAAAAAAAATTTAAGACACACTAATTACTAAATCTCCTATTAAGTTAGAGACTTAAGTACCCACAAGCACTCTGACCTCTAAATAAAAGGATCATAAGATAAACACAACACACTAAAAATACTAACAAAATAAAGGTGAAATTACCAATCCCTGACAACGGCGCCTAAAATTGGTGTGGTTGTAACTGACACACAATTTAAACCCTCTTTTTGTCAATTTTAGCACTGGTGAATAAGGGTATCATACTAGGCCGGGGATTGAGAGGGCTCACCACTATTTATCTAGTTTAAAAAATAAATAAAAATAAAAAACCAAAATAACACAAAATAAATATATATGAAAAATAATAATATAAAAATAAAAATAATAAAATAATAAAAAGAATAAATAAAATAAAATAATAATAAAAATGATGGGAAACTACAAATATAATAAATATGCTAGGGAATCGAAATCCACCACTACATTAGGTCAAAATATAATATTAATTTCTAAGTCATCTTTTAATCATGAGAAAGAGTTCGACCAAGTTGTACACCAAAAGCAGATCCATACACCTTTTATTACTTCCCTAAATTAATTAATACGAAAAAGTTCCAATATTAATTCTATTAAACACTAGCAGTATAGCAGCAACAAGCAGCTCCTATATTTAACTAGATTTAATGCATTAACTATAATTAGAAGGTTGTCAACCTAAGTACCCAAACTAGTACACAAAGCATGTCTAGTTGTATTTCCTTTCCTTTACCCACACTTATCTAAATATTTTACTACTTCGATTAGAATTATAAAACTATTAGGTGAATTGATATCTAACCTAGCTGCAATTTATACTGTCACTTATGAGGAAAACAGAACAAGACATGCACCAAATAAATTATACTTGACAGAATTATATATATAAATGATAGCAATAAAAATAGATTCAAGGAACAATCTCACGAAACAAAGAAAATAAAGTTATACTTCAAACCCTAATCTAGGGCATCAATTTATTTGCTAGAAACAAATATTAAGTCAGCCATAATTATTGAATTAATTACACAGAAATATATATCCAAAATATAAATTAAAAATAGAGAATTCCTAGAAATATATCATTAGTAAACTCAACTTCTCAAACTAGTACCATTGCAAGAATTTCCTTGGCATATGAGGTTACTTAATGTGATTGGTTACAAGATCTTTGCAAAGGTATTAGGTACACATTTCTAGTATGAAAGCCTAATACCCTTTAGTCCTCAAAGAACCATATTTTCTTATGCTCATTCGATTGGTGCTCAATACTTTCCAAGCAATCCCATCCTGATAATGACATCAAAGTCTTGCAACTCTTGCTCTATGAGGTCTAATGGAAACTCTATTCCTCCCACCACCATCATAACCCCTTAGTACAACCTAGACCATACAATCTTATCCCCTAAAGGAAAAATAATAGACGTAGAAATGCTACTTGAAGAATATAAGGCACCTCTAGTTACAAATGAAAATGCCACAAAAGAATGCGAAGCACCAAAATCAAAACAAAAAACACAAGCAATATGAGAAGAGCCAATGAGCATATCAATTACCACATGACCTAGCATTTTGCCTCTGTTAGACTCCTCAAGTTCAAGCATCTAACTAATGGAACTCCTAGGGCACTTGCTAACCCTTACCCTTCTTGTAAAGGGTGAGGCCTTGGACCTCTATGCTCACTCACTCGGTTAGTTACACTACTTGGTCATGGAGAAACTCTCTATTTCTAAGGCTATGGATATAGGATAGATCTCGTGCTCTAAGCTTTAGTCTAGCTCCTTTGAATGTTGCCACTGCCAAGCCAGCACTTGTATGCGTTGTGTGCCATGCTAGATCTAGGTCATGTCACTTTGTTAACTTTACAATTAACCCATGGTTTATTTGACCTACATCTTTTTTAGTTGTAGTGCCTTTCCTTGGCACAACCCTTGGAAAATCCTCTAGATTAGGGTGCTCACCCCATGCTCTAACCAAATGATGGAAGCAAGCTACCTCCAAAGAAAGCCTTATTCCGGTCACTAGGGTTCTAACAACCATAGAAATTCCTTTTATTCCCAAACTAGTCACTCTAGGCCTAATTAACTTGGGGTCCCTTTAAAGTCTCCTCATACACCCCAACAATATTTGGTAGAGTGACTTACACCAACAACTCCTAGTATTAAATCCCTAGTCCAATCTTGAGGTAATGAACTAGCATCATCTCATTATCCTCTACCTCTGGTGTAAATTATATCAAGTCCATGAATCGAGTATAATACTCCTCGATGTACATGCTCCCCTTCTGAAGCACCATGAACTTGTCATAGTTATTCATGCATAGATGAGTTAAATAGAATTTGTTTCACAGGGATTCCAAAAATAGCCCCCATCTTATAGGTTCTCTACCTCTACATTAGATGCCTCGCCACCATGCATTCATCATTCCTTGTAGATAGTAGACAACCACGTCTACCCTCTTATCTCTAGGGAAACTACAGCTTGTAGAGGTCGTCTCTATATTTTGGACCCACTATTCCATGATTTTAGATTCATTCCTAATTTTCAAAGATTGGTGGGTCATGATGCCCCATCCTCCTAATACAATCCTCTAGAGTTGGTGCACCACTAGCATTAGTTGAGGTGCTACGATCTAGTCGTCCATGTATACTCTAATGGTGTCCATGAAATCTTTGATGCACTAGTAGTGGTGATTAGTAGTCATCACATCCTAAAGATAAGAAGAAGTTAGGAATAAAAACCAGGCTACTATGTAATAATACTCATATAACAACAAGCACAAGCTATCTATAACATATTCCCAACCCCACTCTCAATCACATACATACAGTCATGAAATAATTAAGCTTGTTAGAAAAATCAAGAAAAGGAATTTCAAATCAAGACTGATACCATCCTCTGGTATCAACTTAGAATTATTTGCAAGAGTAAAGCATTTTGAGTAAAACACTTTCATAAAACTTAGGGTATCAATTTATAAAATTTCTAAATGTGGAAAGTTTTTGAGAAAATCTCTAATACCAACTTATAACACATCCATTTCTCACTACCAAAAAAAATTATTAAAATAATCGCAGAAGTAAAAAAAAAACTATGAGAAAATGTGAGGTGTTACCACCATACTTGACAAATGATAAACATCAACCACCAACACTATATCACATACAAAGCTACACAAACAAAAGCACTTAACATAATAGAGTGCGCAAAATAAAATTTTTATTAAAAAAATTTAAGAGTGTTTACATCAGAGGACCCTAATATGTTCTAATCAAATCATTACAAAATACATGTGAATAAAGTAGGGGATGCAATAAAAAAAATAGGGCATGAAACCTAATTTGAAACCTTGATCTACCACGGAGCCCACTAAAACCTTTTAGATATCCTTCCTCTTAAGCCTTGACAAAATTGAGGTAGGCCCTCTACTAGCTATCACTAAAGGGTTGTACATGGTCCTCTACTTGAGGGAAAAAGTAGGAGACTGAGTAAATGAGCACATCAATGTGCTATGTACTAGGTAAGACAAGTTACTTTCTCAGTGTACACAATTATACCAAATTACCATATATGATTATAATTATACCATGCATCATGATAAGGCAACATATAAATTTAGAAGTGAATAAGGATAGGCTACAATGTACAATTCCAGCACAATATAATATATCATGCTTAGATTCACAACCTTCTCACATAAATGATACAATAACAATCCAGCCAACCTCTATGCTTTATTCCCAATTATCCAATCCCTTAGGTTATACCATTTACTTATCCATATATGAGACAAGTCACTCACTCAATCAATATTCCATTCCATATCCAATTAGTTATTTCGAGCATTAGCCAAGTGTATAAACCACCTTATTTATTTTGATCAAGCATACAATTAATTCCATGTCTTAAATAATCATTAATCATTCACTTTGTCATTGTTCATAGATTTCAACCAATATTTACCATCCATAATTTATTATCATCAAGCAATGGACTGTGAAAATCCTATGGCCTCACATACTAAGCATTAAAATTTCTGAAGGCGCACTAAACCCCAGTAGTAAATCAAGGATTAAGTAACCCAAACCCATACTCAGCTCAATTTTCTTTCGCTTTACATAATTAAAAATTCATTCATAAGGATGGGTGCTCTGACAAGGCTCATATAACAAGAAACTAAAATTCTTATGTTAATCGATAATAATCCTTTTCTTTCCATTTTCTCATCTATTTAGGCTTTGATTTAATATTAGACAATGTTATTCCTAACCATCATATTAATTAATTCAAACCTATACTAATTTTCATTAATCTTTTCTCAATATTGTCACTTGTCATACGTGAAATAATCAAATAGCCTTTACATTTCACATAATATATACCATAATTTATGATCCATTTTAATCATTTCATTAGGTTAATAATCCATGATAAAAATCTATAATTTATCCCATTAATAATCATGGTATAGAACCAAGCATAATCTCAAAGTATAACTAAACCAAAAATACAAATCAAGCAATCCAATTAAATTAGTTGATCGGTTGCACCAACCAATCAATTAGTTTTGGTAGATTAGTCCATTGGTTTGATCCAACTAAACCATATTATTCTCAAACCAGTCAATTAGTTTGGGTAAATTAGTCGATTGTTCATAGATCAGTTAATCAATTTTGTCAAACCAATTGATCGGTTTAAGTAGAGAGCAAGAGGTAGGGCTCGTTAAGCTTACTAGTTGATGGGTAGGATCAACCAATCAACTATTTTATGACCAATTTGATTAGTTTGACCTAAATGGTCCATTGATTTACCTTAACGCAACACATACCTATAAATATCATGCAAATTCTTAAATATAAATCATTCTTAACCACATTAAAACATGCATCAACATACTCTAACATATATCAAATAAAATTAACATGAATTTCTCATCTTGGAATTCTCATAGCCTATTTTTACCTAATTTCATGTTTTTCACTGAAATCTACTATCTAAACAATCCAATCACATTTTAAGGTATATTATTTAATTTTGACATGCAGGAATCAACTAAAGGTAAATATAACATGTAGGATTGCTACATAAACATAATACAAGATAGAATTACCTACTTTCAAAGTCATTAATAATAAGATCTCAAACTCAAACATTATACCAAAACATTATCAAAATTTGAACTAAAAACTAGAAAGAGTAAGGACATAACAGCTTGAGACAAATATAGGGAAGAACTAAACTAAACTACTCAAACTTTTTTGTTAAATCTAATTCTACCTTACTAAACAATTGAAGCAAGAAAAAGATAGAGACAGAGTCAGCAGAGTGTAAAAGTATTGATTAATAATACTCAAATTGTAGGAAGAATAGGGGAGGTTAAAAGACTTATAAACTTTTTGGCTAAAGGAAAGGTATATAGTGGGGATGATTGAGACTATTTATACCTAACCAATCAAAGGAAAACACTAAGGGTTCAGGCATCAACTCAAAAAACAATCATTGACTATTTAAATTAGATTAGATTAGATGATTTAATCTTAGATTTCGTGACAATATTCTCTAGAGGTTAAATGGTGTCTTTAGAGAATTCAAGTTAATTAGACTTGGAGAAGCATTGATGAATGGAGTAATAGAAATTGAGCATGGAAGGAATCTTTCAAATACCTAGAAGCATGCCTAAGATCAAAGCATTCGTTCTCATAATCATGTGGACAAATTAGCATGGATCTACAAGGTACCATTTTAGTTTAAAGGATTTTATTTTCCTGAAAAATCAAGTTCAAAAAATATAATTAGCTCCAAAAACCAGTTAATACGTTTGGATCTACAAGTCGAATATTTTTCCACTAGTTGTTTTCCCCAATCAATCAATCAGTTAGTCAAGAAACCCAAATTAGCTTAAACAACTAACGGTATATCGATTCATAGAACTAATCAATATAATTACTTGCAAAATTCAATAAAATTCAATTTTCAACATTAATTCAAATCAAACATTATCCTAAATGGAAATGTAATATTAAATCAAAATCAAAAGCCCAAAATTAGTGAAATTCTCTTTCAACCATAATATAAAAATGTGGTGTATTATAGTAGAAGTCAATCTTCATGGAGCTTCATAATTCATTTCTAATTTATATATCCTAAATGATAATGCCAAAGGTAAGTAGGATTTTATCGTTTGGATATAAATCTCACAGTATTAATACTATAAATTAGCATATCGAGATCTAGATCATAAAGCCCATTATTCATTCGGGTATAACCATAAAATACTTCATTTAATTAAAAGGATTAACTACTATTCTTAATGATGAAATGAAATCCTTCATTGTCCTAATAAGAACTAGAAGTGATGTTCTCACATATAACAGACACAAAATAATAGATTTTCAATTCTCGAATCATTCCTAATGGTAAAGCTAGATTGAAATTACTTATAGCTTGAATAGTAATACTTTCTCCATTCCCAACACGTAGGTATAATTATCCTTTTATCATTATTGTACTTTCCTTTACACCCTACACATTTGTACAAATGTGATATCCACATCCAATATCTAATACACAAGAAGAAGTAGAAGTAGTAACATTTACTTTTGTAACAAAAATAATTGAAGGTCTGACTTTAACTAAGCCATTATTCCTATCTTCCATATATTTCCTATAGTGTATCTTATAGTGGCCAAAATTATTACAATAGAATCTTTTTTAGTCAGTAGCTAATCCAGGACTAGGATTGAACTTATTTTGTTTGTTTTGGTTATTAATTGTTGTTTTGTCCTTAACCTTGGGATCAACATGTCCATTTCCTTTACCGACTCTCTCAAAACCTTTTCCTTTTTGATCAATGAGAATAATTTTGGGGTTCTTGATATTCTATTCAATTATCTTAAGCATTCCATACAACTCAGTCAGTGATTTATGAAGATCATGCATGATATAATTCATGATGAACTAATCATATGACTCAAGCAACTATTGTAGGATCAAATACATAGCCAACTCTTCATTAATAAGAACATCTAATATTTCAAGATAATTAACATACCCTATCATCTTGAGAATAGGAGGACTCACTTGGTTCCCTTCTACCAGCCATTAAGAAAACAATGCATTTATAGCCTTAAACTCTTCAACTCAACCTTGTTTCTCAATATTGTTGATGAGTTTAATGATGAGAACATAAGGATCAACAATACACTCGATTGATTTCTAAATTTATGAGCTTATATAAGGTAAAAATAGAGAAGATACACGCAATGCCTCATCTATATGGCTACAATATACATCCTGCATGCATGAGAGGGCATCAGCTATCAAATCCTCAAGGGATGCCTATTCAATGACATAGTTTTTCCTTTCTTGACTGAGAAATATTCTCAAATTTTTATTCCAATTGATGAAGTTATTTCCATTTAGTTTATCCTTCTCATGTATTGATCACAGACATAAGGTTTTAGTGTTATTATTTACCATATTAATTTACAATAAAAGATATATGAAGATTTAAAATGTGTTCATCAAATAATTAGATTCTCTATACTAGCAAAAGTAAATGAATCTCCCACTAGATGTTATTTTCCCTTTTCAAATCTATAAGGTGAAGGCCCATTATTCACTAATGTTAAAAAAATATTTGCCTTATCATTTAAGTTATTAGTAATTTTGGTAAGAAATGGCTTAGTTAATATAATCTATAAAACTTTTAGTTGTTGGGTGACATCTAACATACTGAAAATACAAAACTTATACCTAAAGGCCAAAAACCATTTTATGACCTTTTAAGTCTAACCAATACATTTCACAAATGACAATCACCAAACACTATTTCATAAAGATAATCATGAATGCTCTTGCTTAGCAAACCCATTTTATGATGATACCGGTGATAATAACCTTAGCAAAAGGAAGGCATTAAAGAATTATATTTTAGGATACAATTATGCATTCAAAATTAGCACACAAGAATTAAAAAATGAATAAACAAAATCATAAGTGTGGTATAGCATAGCCCCTAGGAAAAATAAACTAAGAACCAGGTTCCACTTCTACTCATCAAATACAACCAGTCTCGAACTCTTTAAGGCAACTACTTTGCTTAAATTAATGGAATCTAATCAAATAGAATGTTCATTACTTCCTATTGATCATGTTAAAGGTACTAACAATACTTACAAATGGTGTCCTAAAATACAAGAGCTCTATTAATGATAAGAAATATTCAAAAATATACATAGTGACCCCTATGCCATAAAACTAGGTCATAATTACAAAGCCATGCTATATGACTATAAATAACTACTCCATACCTATACTCTTACATTTATCACAAAAAATAACATACTAGCATGTGTAAAAATAAGATAATGGTGGGTAAAGAAGAAATGTCCCAATGAGATATAGGTCAACACCCCAGGTGGTATTTATTAAACAAATCATATTAATTTACTAGAGAAACATAATCGATTGATCAAATTAATTAATCTCATTTATTAATCGTAATTAGAAAAACATAATTGATTGATCCAATCAACCCTAAAACTTTCCAATCCCCATTCGACTAAACTACCCTAATTAAATCTCATTTAATTTTCCCTAATTAAATTAATCACATTAATCTAACTTCTTTAGATAAACATTACAAGATTGATCAAAGTAATCTGACCTAGTAAATAGATATTAAAATATCATTTAATTAAGCTAATTGCATTTAATAGGTATTAATAGATTAGTCAAGTTAATCTAATCCCATTCAATAGACATGATAAGATTAGTTTAATAAATATAATGCCATTAAATAGGTGTACAAACAACAACCATTACACATTCATGGAATTAGGAGATCTAGCAATTTCATTTACCTAAAACAAAAAAGTGATATTAATCACCACATAAAGTCTACTCAAATAGGTTAAATAAACTTAGATCGAATCATATAGCTTGTTGAATTAGATCAAATCAATTAATCTAATAAATAACCAACATATTTCATCAAATATGAAAGATCAAATCAAACCAAAGTGAACATTTACAAATCTATCGAGTCAAAGGAAATCATAACAATAGGCTCTGACACCTCTAAAGGATTTCAACCTAGCAAAACTATTACAGTAGAATAAAATAAAAAGCTAAAATACCCAAGAATGAATGGTATAATAAGATTGAACATGCTAGTTACCATTACTAGGTTAATGGATTGATTCATATTGAAGGTAGGAATGATCTGATCATCTTCTTGTTTCAATTTGTGATTAATCTAATTGCTAGACTTCAATCTTATTCGAGCTAGTGAGTGCAAGTTACGTTGCACCGCCACTAGTATCCACACAAATGAAACACTTGGTCATAAAGGATGCATGATAGTGCTACTCAGAACTCACTCTCAATTTATTAGAGAACAAAGCTTGAGGGCCAGAAATTTTACCATCCACTAATGAAAAAAGTAAGGGAAATTTATAATACAAACCTAGTTTAGTTTTATCTTAAAACCCTAGGCCACCTTAGTTAAATTAGACTTGGAGTTTTAATCAAATTAAAGTTACCTTAGGTTTAATCATATTAGTGCCACCTTGGGATTAAAGAGATGCTAACCATATAATCATCTCATCTTACCTAATTAGTATCCCATTTTTTCTCCATTTTGATTGGTGTGCCACTTTGTAAGTTCCTGTAATGTTAGTAGTGTACTAAAATACCTTTCAAGTCCAAAAATCATAAGAGGTCTTTAGAAAGACATTATAACCATCCAACTTACTTAAATGTCATAAGCTATACACAACCTATTATAACACATATATTTATCCTTTTTTCATACGATATTTTGATTAAATAGAAGGTATTGATCATTTCATCCTTCCTTTATCCAACCACACTCATTCTCGATCAAAAGTAAGACTACCTTAAACAACTTCTTGTTTGCACATGGCCATCATAACATTAGGAATAATTGTTAGGGGGAAAAAGATATATTTCTCATGTCATAAGAGGGATAAATCCAATCTTGATCATCTATACGCTCTATATGATTCACTTCATGCTTGATCATTACCTTTGTGATCACCATTAATAAGGGTAGCATTTAATTGGTAAAGTAAAAACACGATGAACACCATATCGGCATAGACAACAATCGCTAGTCAAAGGAGAATATACCTTTTAGTCAACTCAAATAAAACATCACATACTTTTCAACGTAATATCCTTCTATTATGTCGGTCCACAAACATATTCTATAACATTAGTTTAATATGTCATTTTAATGATAGTGAAACATGATCATCAACTAATCAACATGCTATTCTTATGATCACTGATATCCCTTAATTTGATGATAATAGAATAGGGTCAATTTTTGAATAATAATCTTTCTATTATTTAGTTGAGTTCCACAATCCTTGTCACGTAGATGCTTATCTACATAAAGAAATATTACTCAATGGGATGACAACATTTGAATGAATAACATCAAATGATCTTTTATTAATATTCCCAATCACTAAATATGCGAATATAGATCATCAACTATGATTGGTTATAGGCTATATTTCCAACATGGCCAACTACCAACTCTCAAAGAAATTTTTGGTTGACTCCCAACCCAAACCAATGTAAGCATGCAAATTAAACTTGATTCTATAAGCCTAGATGAAGCTGAAGAATTTCCTTTCGCAAAGTAACCCTATGAGTTAAAAACATAAGCTTTGATGGCAGCTATAACACCCCCCTAAATTTTGATCCTTTTTTTTTATTTTAAAGACAATATAGAAGCATTATAAAAGTAAAGCTAGGGAATGTTATTGCCACATCAACCAGGAGGGATATGTGATTACCACCTAACCCAAGCCTGATGTAGAGTAAAATAAAATAGCAAATGAAAGATGTATGCTCTAATAATAATACAACAATACTAATGATATAATTACAGGAATAATAATATAGATAGAAGAGAGAGAGAGAGAGAGAGAGTTTAAAAAATCAAAATACAGGAATGAAAGTAAGAGTTTAAATAATTAGAAAGAACTAAAACCATCCCAACATAGTGGGCAAAATACCTCTAACTAATTAAGTCTTATCAAATAGAAATCTAACTCTAAAACCCTAAGCAATCGCCAATTACTGACCAATGACATCATCCTCAACATATTCTTGTTGAGAATTATAACTCCGCAAATCATCCTCTTTGCACTACACTAGAAGTTGGATTATTAGAGTAACCATAGAAATGTAGTATCAGTAAGATGATGTACTAGTGAAGCAAACTACCAAAAACATGGTAAGGGTTCAGAATGCATGTTGCAGTCACATAATAGCTTGATCATAAGCATACATAGATAGTATAACACTCAAGCTTCACTTTCAAGCAAATTGACCCTATTTTCTCTAAAATCTTGCATTTTATTAATATTCACAATTATTCAAAATGAATTAGTTAGAATCCAAACTCTAATTGAGGCATATAAAACTAACATTATATAGAATACATCACATCACATGTTTATTTAGGTGACATTTCAAAGGTAAGACTAACTTACTTAATGCTCCACAAAGTTTCCCACTAAAAGGGGAAAACTCATGTTGAATGATTTCAAATTCCAAAACCTTCAGAACAATAAGTTAGAACTTAGAAATTATTAAATGACTTTCACGAATCAAAAATCTAATTAGGGATGAAAAACGAACTGACCACACAAAATAGCAAATATAGAATGATTTATTTGAAAAAAACTAAAATTCATTTTAAATTTAAATATTCATTTTTAAAAGATGAAATAAGGAGAAATATAAAGTATTTGAAGAGTGAAAGGATTTAAAATTAAACTCTAAGTGGGGAGGAAATAGCACAATTGCTAAAAAAACTATTATATCTTGGAGGCTAAAAGAAAAGCAAAAGAAATGGTGATTAGGGTTACTTATTATCAAGGAATCAGTCAAGGAATGCATGAGATTATAAAATATATTGAAATTTTACCTTTGAAATTTAATTTGAACGTGTAAATTTATTAAAAATATTTTACATCTATCTCAAAGTTAAAATGGTTATTTTTTGGAGAATGCAGGTAAAAATCATACAAAAAAACTCAAATATAAAAAAAGAAATAGAAGACTAATGTGAGAATAAATCTCTCAATTAAGAAGGGACTACCTAAAATCAAAGCATACTTCTAGATGTATGTAGAGGGGAGAGGTGGAAGAAGCTAAAAGTAAAGTCATCCTCTCCTTCAATTGTCAAATCGAGCTCTTAAATATTTTCAAGAAAACAAATAAAGCTCAATAATTAGTTAAAAAAAGGTTACGAATTGCTCAAGAAAAACTTAGAGTTGGATTATCAAGGTTTAATTTTGATACATAAAATTTCCTAGAAAAATCAAGCTTGAAAAAAATACTCATCGTAATAAACTAGTTGATCAATTTGTCGAATGAGTGAACTATTCTATAGACTAACAAATTATCTCCCCAAGTAGCCAATTGGTTTAGTGAAACCGAACCCATTAGCTAAAATGATGAATTAATTGATTGCTTTGTCAATTAATTTATTTAATATATTGTAAGAGTAGTTAATTGGTTTGATGAGCCAATCGACTGGTTCCTATGAGTAGTTGATGAGTTTGCAAATCCCATCTACTAGTTTCCTTATGACGAGAGTGGTCTAGTCTCTACTTAAACCCATTGATTGATTTTGTAAATCGTATTGAAAAGGGCCCTATTAACATTTAATCGTTGAGACCTACATTTTGACTAGTCTATTGGGTTTATTTTATGTTCAAGTATGGTACAACAAGACTTGCTAATTGGTCTAATGAAATAGTTTGTCTATATTTGTTAATGTTTGTTGTAAATATTTTTTCTCTCTTTAGACCTCTTATATTGATATTTCCATGTAACTAAAACAATTTAATAATGATTCCAACCATGTTTACCCTAAAATTAATATTAATAAAAATGATGATATTTGGGATATGAATTGGTTAAGTTTGGTTTCATCTCCAAACACTAAATTTATATCTTATATGACTTGTCATGTGTTTGTTCTTATCACTTGGAAACACCTAATTTTGATAATAAAAAAAAAAGGAATTAATTTGTGATTTATGTTATCACTTGGCAATTAATAAATAATGGTTTCAAATGTCATTCCTAACTTTTCCTCCAACGATTGGGCTAGCTAGTAAGGAGCTAGGGGATGGGTTACTCTTTGTTTTACGTTTACAAATAGCACATAAACTCCTCTCTACCATGTTGCAGTCGGATGAAGTCTTACCAGGATAGGTAGAAGAGTTATGCAGATCTATAAAAGAGAACATATGGGTTTGAGGTAGGCGATCAAGTACTTTTAAGCTCTTTTCCTACAAAGGGTGTGATGAGTTTTGATTACAAAGGAATACATAGCTTGCAGTATAATGGGCCGTATAGGATTTTGGATTCGGTTAAAGAGTTTTTTTTTTTTTTACCAACCTGCCTTAACTATTAATCTTTCGCTCATGCATAATGTTTTTCACATCTCTTAGTTAAGGAGGTAGGTGGCATATTTTTCACATATTATTTAGTGAGAGACTATTAAGCTTGACAATGTGTTCTCTTATAAAGAATGAAAACTAAGAATATTTGACACCATGACTCATGACACATGTTTAAAGTTCATACCACTAGTGATGATTTTATGGTCATGCCATGGAGATAAGGAAGTTACCTAGAAGACCAAGGAGGAGATTAAAAAAAAAGTATCTAAACCATTTCATTTTGGTGTGTTGTGTAGGTAACACCATCTTTTTTAAGGGGGTAGTGACCTTATCTCTTACGCTAACCCTTAGTTTTTATTTTCCATTTCCTTGATGGATTAAGGCTTTTTTATGTTATAAGCTTACAAAAACATTTTCTATTGTGGACTTTAGGGACAATTTCTCTTTTAAGTGGGTATTGTTGTAATACCCTATCTTAGAATCCTTCAAATTGAATTTAAAATTAATATAAAATAAAATAATTGATCTTTAACATTAGAAAGGTCTTGAAATTTTTATAACTTTGTGATTTTCAAGCGCCCTAACTGACTTGTTTGTCTAACCAATTACCTAGTACTCTTAGGAATTGGAACTTTTATTTAGGGATAAACCAACAAATTAGTTTGCTAAAACCAATAACTGGTTGATCTATGATTTCATATGCGTTTATGATTTTGATTCAAATCACTTCCTATTATTTATGAAAATATCAAATGATAATTTATTTATGTGAATATGCATATATTGGTGCTTTGGGATTATTTTTATATTATTTATATTATTCTATTATATTATTTCACTAAATTTCCCTAAAAGCACTTATCGAGGGATATCTTACCTTCCCTCTTCTCCCTTACTTTCCTCTCTCTTTTGAAATCAATGGTGACATGTTTTTCTTTTTTCATATTTCCCCTGATCTACTAACCTCTAGCATGTCTCTTCCTAATCATAACTTACCAACCTAACTAAAATTTATGATCTCCTTCCACTTTAGGTTGTATATACTCAACATAAGTCAGATTTTACCCTTTTCCACTTCTGTATGTCAACTAGCACTTCCCTTCTATACACACCATTTTTTATTCAATTAACTCACTATCATCTACATATGTTAACTCTCTCCCTTTTTCCTTGTGCAAAGTTCCCAAATGTTGGGCATTCTCCACATTTACTATCTTATCGTCTCTTTTGGATAATACTATTGTTCCTTATCATTTGGTCAAAATTATTAACTCTTATTTCTTCTCCTAATCATAGATTTAGCTTCCCCTTATTTCTTGTAAGCAATGAAGGGTTAAAGATTTAAGAAAGGTAGAAGACCTTGCATTTTTTATTTTGGATTCCAATTATAAGAAAAGTTTGTGTTATGTAATTTTTATTCTCCTTCTCCTTTTGATTATGTTTTTATTACATTTTGAAAATGTTTTTCTTCAATGATTTCGATTCTTTATTCTCTTAGGAATTATGGTCCTATTAAATAAACATCAATATTGGACTATTTTATGCTAGAAAAATTATATGAAGGTAAGGAATTCTTATATTTAATATGAATAAGGTCTTTCTTTAGTTATTGGAGTTTCATGTTCATGATGTACTTCTATGTTGAGCATAAGTTACTTGTGTACTAGGATTCAAGCATATGGTATAGTTTTCTTCTTAAAGTTAAGTATCTTTTGTGTTCCTTGATATTATGCATGATTTTAGCAATTTTAAGAGTGATTTCATTTGTTACCAAGATTACCATATATACATGTGATTCCATGAATGCAAAACATGTTCATATGTATTATATAGTTTAGAAGCATTGTAGGATTAATATGGTAAAGGTGGGTGAAATTTTAATTTGTAGCTTGAAGATGTGGGTATTGTTTTAACTAGATTAGTTGATCAATTCCTTCGAACGATCGACTAGTTGTGTGAATAGTTTCTCAGTTTAGAGATCTTGATCAACTTGTTGTAAGATTGATAGATTAGTTGAATGAACTAGTAGACTTGTTTCCATGTGTCTATAGTGGTGTAGTCTCTACTTAAACCCATCAATTTATTTGGTCAAACTCATCGACCGAATCCTTTAAAAATTCAATTGGTGGAGCCAACCTATTGACTGGTCTATTGGCTTTATTTTCTATTTAGGTACGACACAACAAGACCGGTCAACTAATACTGGGGAAATATCTACACGTTATTTTGATTTTGACATATTTGTTATTAATTATTATCCTTCCTTTGGGCCTCCAATATTAATTGTTCCATGTATTTACAATATTTTAATCATGATTTTAACCATGTTTACCCTTAAATTAAAATGGATCAAAATGATGACATATGGGTCGTGAATTAGTTAGGTTTGGTGTTATCTTTAAATACCCAATTCATATCTTAAATTTCTTGTAATGTGTTTATTGTTATCACTTAGAAACACCAAATTTGGATAATTATGGAATTAATTTTTTTATTTGTGATATCATATGGTAACTAATAAATTATGGATTAAGATATCATTCATGCCCTTTTTCCTAACTCTTGGGGTAGCTAGCTAGGAGTTAGTAGGGAAGTTGCCTTTTTTTCTTTTTTATATTTTCACTCAAATCCTATTTCCTTCTCTATTAAGGTGCAATCGGTAGGGGGTATGCACATATCTTTGACGTATATGATAATACTATGGTAGGTTGTTGTGGTATCTATGTCTACTTCGGAGTAGTGAGGTAACCCCTTATAAGCCTCCTTGCAACATATATTATCCATTATTTAAGCGGGTATGGTATCTAATTTTTTAAGCCATAATAGAAGAGGCATTCAAGGTGTGGTGGGTGAGGTATCCTTGCATAAATCCCTTGATGTAATTTGACAATATGTGGTGGGTGTGGTATGCCATGGTGTATTAGCCCTCACGGCAAGCACACTAATTTGTGGTGGGTCTAGTATCCTTAGAGGGAAGCCCCTTCTATATATCTTAACCCTATCTAGTGGGTGTGGAGGCCCATTTTGTGTTTAAGTAGTCATGAAATTTTTTTCATCGTAGAGAACTATATGTGATTTAATGGATTGCCTTAATAAAAAAAATTATATGATCACTAAAGGATGATTTATGATAACTTTTACATTGTGTTATTATGATGCATTTACTGTATAATTTTTTCCATAACTTCATACGAGCATGCCTTGTTATATTATTACCATGAGCCTAATTATTGTTTTTTATGTTAGTATGCGTATAACAATGCTTATAACCATATTTTAGGTTGTTTGTTTTTCTAGTACTTCACCGTATTGATACTACATTTGTGTGGTTATAGTGATGATCTAGCTTTTGGTCTAGTGAGTAGAGGATGACTTGTAAGGATATGATTCTCAGTTAGATTTTACTAAGGATGATACCATGGGCTTATAGCTAGTTATTTCTTAGGCATTCAAGAGTTACTTTCCTATGTAGTTAAAAGTTAGTCTAACAGGTTAGATGTACTTTTTCCCACTATGTTGGGATGCTTTTGGTTCTTTCTAGTTACATTAACTATTACCTCTGATTCTTGTATTTCAATTTGTAAATTCTCTGTTTTATCTATAATACCATTTTTTCCATTATTTTTATAGAATTATAGTATTGTTATTGAGTATGCATTCTTTCACTATTAATCTACTTTACTTTACATCAGGCATGGGCTAGCTAATGATTACAGCTTGCTCATGGTTAATGTAGCAGTATCATTGTCTAATTTTTCATCAACAAACTCTTCCACATTCACTTCAAAATTTTTTTTTTGCTTCAAAACTTAGCTATGTTACAAGATGGTTTCAGAGCTCATGGTTTTATATCTTGAAATTGTTTTGCAAAAATGAATTTATCTAGCTTCATGCAAAATTTTACAATCCAATTTTTTCTACAAGTGAGTGTTGATTTGTGTTGGGACTTAACCTTCAATTTATATGATAGGACTAACTTTTTGCTTTATGTGTAATATGCTACCTCCGTGTGTACTAATTGTGTAGTTTTTAAGTATCCTTTTTCTAACATGATCTTGTATTTTTGGATTTTTATGGCTATGTACTAGAATCTTGAGCATTTCATGGAAGTAGTTGGTGCCTACCTGGTAAAGTAGATTCAGCATGAGAAGGCACAACAACCACTATTACCACCTCCTTTTCTACCACTAAAACTAGAGGATTGGCTTCATAGAGTTAATCTTCTTTGCCCATTGATCTTTGAGTCTCAAGATGACCTAAATGTGTTTGAGGCTTGATTAAGGGATTTCAAGAAGATTTTTATGGCTATTAGATGCCTAGAGGGAAGAAGGCGACATAAGACTGTTCCACATGCAAGTTTGTGCTAACAAGTTTTAGAGAGGTCACCAATTTAGAAGGGTCACTATACATTAGTGAGAGACTTTTGTTGAGGTGTTAAGGGTATGTTTCTACCCTACTCGCTTAAGGATGTCAAAGTACAATAAGTTCATGGTGTTGCATGAGAGTTTGTATACGATGGAGGAGTACTACAACCACAATTTGGATTTGGTACATTTTCCCTCAAGGTCGATAGTAATGAGAGGATGAAGGTTCACTGATTTTAGTTAGGACTAAGTCTGAGACTTTAAAAGATGCTGGTGGGGACTCGTTCGTAAGACTTACAGACCAAGTACGACTATGCTTTGAAGGAATCAATGATTGTATAGGCCTATAGTGCCTAGTTAGGAGGCAAGTGGAGGTTTGAGTGTGGTCAGTGCTAATAGGGAGTGAAGCAGTTCCAGGTCATAGGCATTCACGAGTCAGGAATGGTACATCTCTATCTATGGAAATTAAGTCTGTTAGATGTGAGGCACTTCATCAATTTGTGGTGTGGTATGAACTACATTGGGACACATTGTGGTGGATAGCAGGTTTAATGTCATGGATATTATAGGATGGGACACTATGAGTTTGAGTGCCTTATTATTTTGGTAGGTCCTACTATTATGGTAGTGTCCTAAAAAGGTAGACTTGTTCATAAGATACAATGGCTCAAATGCTACTAGCTTAGAGGGACCAGTCGATAGATAGTAGAGCTAGTTGATCCACTCTGTAATACAGGGTTCAAAGGTCTTGTGTCTTTCATCTAGGGCAAGGTGTAGGTAATGTTGCAAGACCACCTCTAGGAAGTTGCTTGAATTTGATGAGTCAATTGGAGGCTAGTAGGTAGGCAAATGTTGTCACAGGTTTATTCCTAGTTTATTACCTTCATGCTTATATGTTATTTGGATTAAGTGTTCGTACTCCTTTATATCTATTACTTTGGATCTAGGAAAGTTATTATTTCTTCTCATAAAATAGAGACATATGTTGTGGTCCCATCTAGCACAGACTTCCATGAACTATGCTGAATAGAGATAAATCCTTAGTCATTAGTAGAGTTGAGCACCCGGTAAACCTTTTAGACTTAAACTATGTAACTTTAATGTAATCCTTGGGATGGATATTCTCTGGAGATATCCAACTATAATTGATTGCACACAGAAGCATATGATCCTTAAGAGACCATTTTTTCTTAGGGTCTCTTACTAGAGATGCAAGCCTAAGCTCTCAAAGTATGAGCTTTAGCTAGATGGGGTAGCTTTCCTTGGGCATTTCATCTTAAAGGAGGCTGTGTTAGTGGATCCTTAAATATTTGAGCCATATCACAATGTAAGGGACGTACACACTTTTTTGGGACTAGCAGACTAGTACAAATGTTTTATCTAATATTTTTCTAGAGTTTCTCATCCTTTGATTTTCTTTTTAAAGAAGATATTGTGCTTTCATTTGGATGATAAGTGTGCCAAGGATTTCGAGGAGCTCAAGAGGAGTTAACATCAACTCTAGTTCTTACCTTGCCATCAGGTATAGAGGGATTCAAAGTTTATATTGATGCACCTAAGTATGATTTAGGGTGTATGTTAATACAACATAAGAGGGTAGTCGGATATGCTTCTTGCCAATTGGACTATGAGAAAAATATCCTACTCATGACCTTGAGCTAGCTGTAGCGAAATAGAGTGTGGTAAATGTTCTACATGGGCCATTAAAGTACTTCACTCAATGTGAGCTAAACATGAAACAACAAAGGTGGCTAGAGTTGTTTAAGGATTAAAATTTAGAGTTGAACTACCCCAAGGGTAAGGCTAACATCCAATAAAATACTCCTAGTAGAAAGACTTCACACTGAACATTTTTTAACGATATCAGAGCTAACTAGCTAGGAGATGTCAAGCTCAAGCATATTAAGCGATCTATAGTAGAGGGTAGAATAGTGGGATTTTAGTTTTTTGAGGATGGTAGTGTCCATTTCTTTGGTAGATGGTGTGTTTTGTATACTTGTGGGGAGCATAAGTTGAAGATTATGGAGGAGGGTCATCGTGCATCTTATTCTATCCATCTTGAAGGGGAAAGTTGTACAAGGACTTGAATTAGATCTATTGGTGGCCCCAAATTTGTTTCTAGATGCTTAACTTGTTAGAAGGTTAAGGTCTAGCACTAGTGTCCAATAAGATTTGTTCAGTCATTACAAGTTCTCAAGTGGAAAAAGGATAGTGTGCTGATGGACATTATAGTTGTTCTACCAAGGACTCATAATGGTTTCTATTTGATTTGGATTGTAGTTGGCTGGTTGACAAAATTGGTAGTATTTTTTTTCCAATGAAGTCGACTTAAAGGATGCAGTAAATAGCAAGTACTTACAAGAATCATGTGGTATAGTACCATGGGGTTCCTAACGGCACGATGCCTAACAGAGATTCTTGATTCTTATCACACTTCTGGTAGAAGTGGTAAGAAAATTTTGGGACAAAACTGAAGATGAGCACTACTTTCCATTCGGCTACACATGGTCACACTGAGCATACTATTAGACTTTGGAGGATATGATTTAGGCATATGTACTCAAGTTATAGGATAGTTGGGAGGATCATCTAGAATTGATAAATTTACTTACAATAATAAGCATCATGTAAGAATACAGATGACATCCCTTGAGGCACTCTATGGATTAATATGTCCTAGTCCCTTATACCGGAATGACTCAAATGAGCTAGTTGTGTTGGGAAAAAATATAGTAAAGGACACAACTAAGCAAATCAGGGTTCTTGATGATTGAATAAAGGCTCCTTAGGATAGGTAGAAGACATATGTAGATCTATGAAGGAGGACATATGAGTTGGAGGTAGATAAACGAGTTCTTTTGATGTTTTCGCCGACAAAGGTTATGATACATTTTGATAGGAAGAGAAAACGTAGTATGAGTTATATTAGGTTGTAAGAGATTTTTGATTCAGTAGGAGAGTTTTTTTCTGACTCGCCTTGCCTATTGAGCATTCACACATGCATAATATTTTTTTCACACCTCTCAATTGAGGTGGTACGTGCCACATCCATCGAATATTATTTAGATAGAGACAAATTGAGCTCAATAATGATTGTTTTATGAGGAGCGAGTAGTGAGGATCCTTGACACCAAAACCCATGAGATGCATTTGAAGGTCATCCAACTTGTGAAGATCTTGTGTCATCTATCCAAGCACCTCCCTTTGCCATCATTTTTTTGTTCCACCTTTTTCTTCCTTCCCTTGAATAACCTTTTCCTTTCATTCTCCTTTCCTTTGCACTGGCCATTCCTACGTATGACACCCCCAAGCTTCAACTAATGCCATCATTACTCCTTTCTTTCTTGGAAACTTCCATTAAGTCCTCTTATTTTTTTTCTCGAGTTTTTTTTGGCATACTTTGGCTTTCTTCGCTTGTTTAGTAATCCTTGAGTGTTTGGGTGTGCTTTGATAAGGTAAATCCAATCACTCATAAGAGGATTGTTTAAAACTAAAATAATGCTAGGGTTTTAATGAATTTATTTATTATGACTTGCATGACAAAATAATAACATGTTGAATTGATGATACATATAATTGTTCAAAGTTAATCTATATGCATGTAATATATTATAAGATTTACATCCTCATGTCTACGATTTTGTTAGTCCTTTTATTCTTATCAAGTTATGATTTAAATTTCATGGTTAATGCCTCATGATTGCTAAGGCATTGTAGTTAGGATTATGATGATTCACATGGGTGCTTATACCACTATTACAAAAGTCATTTTAGATAAAGTATAAAAGATAATGGTTCAAAGGTAACGTTGTTGTAGAGTATATTAACAATGGTTAATAATATAATATCATTGTGAAATATTTATAATTATAAATTTAGTTTAAGGGTTCAATGTTATAATGGTAAAATAGAGAAATGATAATGGATTTGTGTACCATTGTAAATGAAGTAAACGACAATGTTTATATGGTATAACAACTGCAGGTTTATTACCATTCTTATAAATATAAAATGACAATAGGGTAAGATAATAATTAAAATGGTTCATAAACCATTGTAAAAGTGAATAAATAGAATGATCCAAAGGGATTCAATAATGGTGTTTTAGTGGTTCTAATTTGTAGTTAAACAATAAAGCATATGTCACACCTCTTTCCCACGCAATAACCAACCATTTTCTTCTTCATCATATGTGCTGTGATGATCAACCAAGACTTCATACTACGCTTAACATTCAATCGAAGACGTTACTTCCACAAGGTGTGTTGTCATCTCGATAACCCATATAGCTACAAACCCAAACTGCCATCTTCATACCAAAATTATAATTAATTTTCATCATACTTCTAAATGCTCCATTATCCTCAAGCCCACATCATATTCCACAAGCTATGAGATTATTTGTGCTTGCTTGCTTCATTCTAGCTACTTGAGATTATTTGTGCATTCTGAGATAATTATCTCTTACTACATTATATTCTTAATTGATTTTTCAAGATTAGCTAGTTATGGTTTAATCTAAATTGATTGTAGGGTTTAATTATCCAAATTTGATTCTTTCTATTGCAATAAGTTGTTTCTTATATAAATAATACTAAGTGAATTTTCTGAAGCTACCGGAACATCAAAAATTGTTGTTGTCGACATAAATTCCAAACCAAAATTTGCCTTTTGGTATTTTCTACTCTCTCGACTAAATAGTTTGTTAGAAAATTTTGATATATGAATAAGTTTATCTGCTATCTTAACTCAATCCTTAAATATTAGAGAATAATCTAGTGTATGGATAGAAGCATGTTGTGTACAAATAGTAGGAGAAAAGTTAATTCCTATTAGGTTATCTGAAGCTTAATTATAATGAAAACTAAAGTATGTTTGGGGTTAGGGCACTTGATTTCCAAATCTACTTCACTATATATCTACTATGTGAATAGAATCTTAGGTTTGATGTTCCATCAAATATTAATGGAAAAGACAGCCTAAATGTAAATTATATTCTTTTAGTAGCACTAGTATTACACCCATGGAAATCACAGTTTCACATTAAATAAGGTAAAGAGGAATGAGTGTTTAAGCAATGAGCTAGTGAAAATAGTGGTTATGTCATTTATGTTATCTGGGCATAATACTCAAAAGCAAATTGGATGTCATAGTATATCACTTGAAGAGGTGAAGATAGATTTCAAATTTGATGTACATGATAGATATTAAATCGTATAATTCATCATACTTTCCATCCTATTGTTTGTACTTGATTTCCAAATTAAGTTGTAGCTATAGCTAAACTAGTAGCAGATACTGTAAAAGAAGAAACAGCTATAAGAGCAATAGTAAATGTAAGCGGTGGTCACTATATTTGAAACAATCCAAGTTGATTGTCAACCAACCTTGACTTATCAATATATTTTTTATATTCCCACAATGTGAACTCCTTGTATAGTATTTCTTTGCCCTACTCTATTAAACAAGGAAAAAGTGATATCTTTTAACATAAAGGTGGATCATAAAGGTAGATCATTGATACCCTTGACTTGTTTCCTAATATAATAACTCTGACACGGGAACAAATTTCAAAAATTTAAAAAAAAAAAGAGCAAAATGTATCAACAACTACAATTATGTAAATTTAATAGATAAGAGAGAGATGGATGGAGGCTACCTTTATCCCATTATTAAGTTTTCCAATAGAGTGTCATTAAGTACTACAAATTCGATCATTATTCTTCACCAAACGATAATATAAGCATGTAATACTAGGTGAATAATAGTGGATCCCTCAAGGAAAGTCAATTTTTAAATTTTAAAGTGAGACTTGTTGTTCACTGTAAACAACTATGCCTCAACCTCTAATAAAACATATCTAAAATTCTTATACAATTACTCAACTTTAACGAAGGTTGAAAATCTAGAATTTTTTTATATATTTGTCTAGAACAATTAAACCACTTAACTTACATGTAAAAACATAGATTTTAATGTCTGAGTGGCCTCACACTCAACTGTAACCTAGCCATATATTTCCGTAATATTTTTCACTAACTTATGGCAAATATTAACCTTAAAACCATGTTGAATATACATAAAAAAAAATTAGATCTAGGATTGAATTACAAAATTTAGCTCAAACATGAAAAAATTACCTAGAAAAAACAATAAAAACCTCACTAAAATAATGTCAATAATTCTACACTTAGTAACTAAATTCCCTAAAATTGAGAGATATTAAAATAATTGAAGTTGATGAGGAAGATCAACTACTAATAATCTTTTAGAGAACCAAGATCTATCATTGGCATCAGTTATTGTAAAAGTCTTCAAAGTTTCACGTATAATTGAATGTGGATGATGTTGATTTCGAATTACTCTTGAAGGGTGGATAAGATCAAACATAAGATCTTTAAACTTCAAAAGAGAAATTTTTTATTTCTCAATAGAATACACTCTATAAAGATCTCAATTTCGAAGAAGAAGAAACACACAGCTCTTTGTGTAGTCTCGCAATTCGAATGTTTTCTTATCCATTATGATGTCTCTCAAAATCAAGGTGTACAAGCCTATATATATTGATAAGTTCATATTTTGAAATATTTTATACCCTTATAATCTTATTTTTTAGTATTTTAATTAAGTAATAAAGGTGAATAATTATGATTTTAAATTTAAGTGGTAATAATTGCATAAATGTTATTATGTAAGCTAAAATGATATTACTTAAATAAATTTATAATATAATATCATTTATTAGTTTCCATTGAATTTTATTTTGTAGGTTTGTTTTTAAATAGAAGAAAATTAAAAAAAGAAAAAAAGAATCAAACCAAAGGCCCAAAGGCTAGGGAACGACAAGGAAAAAAACGAAGCCAAACGAAAGCATAAGAAGTAGGGCTTATGTGGAGGTAGGAAGGATTGGCCGAAAAATAATAAAAAATTAGAAAGAGAGTAGGCATGGGGTTCCAAGAAACAGAAGTCGTAAGTCGAAGAAGAAAAGAAATTAAAGGCTGATAGTGAAGCACGGGGACGGTAGTTAGGTGCCGTCCCCCATCCCGGAAACTTCTCAGAAAATTTTCCACATTAAAATTTATATTAAAATTATTTAATTAATATTTTTATTAAAAATTATTATTATCAAATTTTTTATTAAAAAATAATTATTAATAATTAAAATTAACTAATATATAAATTAATTTTATAAATTTTTATTTTTTCTCTTAATTTTAATAAATTTAATCTATTTTAAAAAATATAATATATATATATATATATATATATATATATATAAATTTTTTAAATTTTCTTGTTGTCCCCGTTTCCTATACTTTTAAGAAATGGCATTTCCGCATTTCGTCTCATCCCCGTTCCCATCCCCATGCAACACTGAAGGCTGAGGATGTGAAAGGAAGGGAGATGTTGGCTAGAGAAAGAGATGACCTAGGGTGCAGTAGCACAGACTCTACAAAGCATGGAAAACAAGGACGGTCGCACGAAGACACAAAAAAGTAGAACGATGGGAAAACTAACGTGCACAAGCACAAAAGCAGCGGAGTGCCAATCAGCCATCGACGCAGGTTGCCAAAGTAGGCTTTCCTCGTTCGCAAAAAAAAATTACTTGTATAGAAATTGAAGGCCATTGAGAAAAGAAAGAATAGGGAAAAAATTTACCCGATATAATTTATTTTAGATAATATTAATTTTTTATTTGAATAAACTTTTGATTTTTCATCTATAATTAATTTCATTTATTTCTTTCTCTATTTTTAATTTATATTTTAGATGTATATTTCTATATAATTAATTTAATAATTATGGTTGGCTGAATATTTGTCGTTAGGGAATAAATTGAAACCCTAGATTAGGGTTTGAAGTATAATTTTATTTTCTTTATTTTGTGAGATTGTTCCTTAACTCTATTTTAATTGCTCTCGTTTATATATATATAATTCTATCAAGTATAATTTATTTGGTGCATGCTTTGTTCTAGTTTCCTCATAAGTGACAATATGTAGGATTATTTACCTGCTAGATGGCCATATAAATATACTAGAATATATATATATATATATATATATATATATATATATATATATATATATTGTAGCTAGGTTTAATAACAATTCACCCGATTGATTTGTGATTCTAATCGAAATAGTAAAATATTTAGATACGCGTGGGTTAAGGAACGAAAATACAATTAGACATGCTTAGGGTACTAGTCTGGGTACTTGGATTTACATCCTTCATAGTATTCTTAATGCATTAAATCTAGTTAAATACAGGAGTCGCTTGTTGCTACTATACTGCTAGTATTTAATAGGATTAATATTGGCACTTTGTCATATTAACTAATTAAGGGAAGTAATATACGGTGTATGGACCTACTTTTGGTGTACCAGTTGGTTGATCTCATTCTCATGATTAAATATTGACTTAGAAATTAATATTATATTTTGACCTAATATAGTGGTGGATTTTGGATTCCCAAGCATATTTATCATATCTTTGGTTTTCATTACTTTTATAATTATTTCATTTTATTTTATTTATTCCTTTTATTATTTTATTATTTTTATTTTTATAACCCCCATTAGTATTTTTCTTATTTATTTATTTTGTGTTATTTAGGATTTTATTTTTTATTCTTAAGCTAGTTAAATAGAGGTGAGCCCTCTCATTCCTTGGTTTAGAATAATACCCTTATTTACCAATACTACAATTGTCAACAAGAAGGTTTGAATTGCGTGCCAGCAATGACCACACCAATTTTTGGCGCCATTACCGGGGATCGGTAACTTCACATTTATTTTACTAGTATTTTTGGTGTATTTTTATTTTTAGTGTTTGTGTTTTTTTCTTTTAGCTTTGTTTTAGGTTACTTAGGATTTTTTGTGTGTTTTATTTTGCTATTAACCTATTCTTTTGGAAGTTTTGGTGCTCTTTCAAGTACCTATGAGAGAATGCTTAGGCTATGGACAACTTTGTATGAATCATAATGGAAGAGTAAATGAGGTAAGTTCAAGTAATCTTTATGATAGACTTAACCAACTCACTACTCTTGTTTTGCACGTAGCTACAGCTATTGGAGTCATTAATACAAGCAAGTGTGTCATACACAAGGAAATCTATATGTTCACTATGCACAAGCTATCAAAGGAGGATGGACACAACCTAATGCTCAATATTTTAATGGTTTCCAAGGACAAGGTACCTACACAACTTTGTATGGGAGATGAATTATCATTATCAAGTGCCATATCAAGACCCTTACACACGCAATATGATGTTTTAAAATATTATCAATATCCTCAACAAGAATCTTTTCTAGCTATATAACCCTTAAGTTGAGAAAAAATGGAGAAGCCTTTTGAAGCATTGATAAACATGCATCATCAATTGATGCAAAGTCAAATTATACAAAATAAAAGGATGTCAGTGTTAGAAGATCAAATGGGTTATGTGGTTGACACAATCAATCAATTACAAGTACAAAAAAAAACTCTCTAATACTTTAGTTCCAAATTCGAGTGAGAGTTATAAGGGTGATGATGCCATATCTGAATGTCAATATGAGATAGTTGAGGAGGTTCCCATAGAGATCATTGAAAAGCAAGATCATGTGGAAGAAGAGCTTGTAAAAGTAGAAGAAGAATCCCATCAAAATAAGGATGAAGTGAACGAAGAGAAGTATACAAATAACGAGACTATCACTTTCATCTACCATAGACCATCTTTGAACATTTGTTCCCCACTTTTGATTGTAGATGAGCATAAAATACAATGTAAGCCTTTGAACCACTTTGATTTTATTTATGCTAACCACACTCCTTGTTTCCCTTCTTTTAGTAGTTTATATGGATCTAAGATTGAAGAGAGTAATCAAATAATCTTGGATACATCTAGAAAGAAGCATAATATTCCAAAGGAGAGGTTATGTTGGAAGGATGTATTTAATGATTTTGATATGGGACAATATGTTCATCCATTGATAGAGAGATCACCATATATGGATATTGGACAAAACATTCTCTCTTTATACATGAGCTCAAATCCCATGCTAGGTAACTTACGGTCTTGCTGGATCAAATCTTTCATTAAAACTAATATGTTGTATTTTTCTTGCTTGCAGAATAAAGATGATCATCATAAGGAAGGATTTGGTGAAGCAGTTCTCAAGTGGACGTATCCACCTTGAATGAGTAAATTGAGATCATGTCAAGCTGATGACATAAAAACAAATGCTACTTGGGAGGCAACCCATTGTGATAAGGGAGTTTTCTATTCTCTAGTTATTTATTTATTTATTTAGGTTTTATCTCCATACTTTAAATTATATGTTTCCATAGTTGTTTACACATTGAGAACAATGTGTGATTTAAGTGTGGGGGTGTGTGTTTTTTATGTGTTTGTCGAGTAAAAAAAGAGAAAATAAGAGATAAAAATTTTGAAAAAAATTATATAGAATTTTTAGAGTGTTTAGTGTTTTCAGAGTCATAGGAGCCCTTAATTAGTCAATGAGTAATATATCTTTGAAATCTAACGAAAAGATGATCATAAAATCAAGATAAAGCAAGTGAAGATTTTTGTGTTAATTTCAGTATAGGAAACACATATCTACGTGTCTGGATATGAATGGAGAAAGAATATGTATGATTTTCTAACCACTGACATGGCATGTTAAGATTCATCACATTCCTTAGTGAGCTTTTGAACCATATATACCTTATTTTTTTTAGCGAATTTACATGAAATCATCTACTTTTCTTGGCTTTAAAGTTTCTTTGTAAACCTCATAAATGTTTAATTGCTTTAATAAAATTATTTGCTATAGATCTTGTAATGGACTATAGATATTGCTAGAACTTACTCTTGTGTCATTCGAAGCTTATAGTCAAAACATGTTATGATTGAGAAAAGGATAAAGGAAGCTTAGGAATTTTCTAGCACATGACCAAATAGCTTAACCCTAATTTGTGTATACATGGTGTACACCCCATAGAAACCCTTCGAGCTTATACATGGATTATATATTTTTCTTCATTACTGATTGAAACCTGTTAGGGTTTCACGAAAGGATCGAAGAAATTAATCAAGCGCAGGGTTCGATTCGCCGGATTCAACCTAAGGAAAACTCCCAATGGAAGATCCAAAGATTCAGAGGCACAGTTTTACAACGGCAACTGAATTCGAAAGAAAGAATGATCAAGATTGATCAAAGACAGAGAACAGACGTAGCAGAGAAGAAGCGAGTGAGAGGTTCGCCGAGAGAGAGAGATCGCGAGAGAAGGATCAAGAGAAATCAAGAGAGTTTCGTATTTCCATCCAAAAAAATCTACCGTATTACAATGTATATGGCCTATTTATATAAATGTACAGACCGTATAAAAATACACATACAGCCAGCCCAAACGCACATTACAGCCCAACGATACAAATAGGAAATGGTCGAAATATGGGCCGAAAATAAACACTCGACCAGCCCAAGAAAATGCATCAAAAATCTCCCCCAAATTACAAGATAATTTTTAGACATTAATTCCCATCAGCTAAATTAACTCTAGATAATCATGGCTATTAAGGATTGATTAATCCACAATCCAACTAATCCATTATTATGGACCGGGTGGGGAATTATACAACAGACCTAATTTCCATTAGCCAATTCGACCGGCGAATGCATCACATGGGATTACACATAATTAACAAAAAAATACATAATCTGCAACACTCCCGCAGCTGCAGCCAAAATCCACAGAATCCATCTGCTGCATCAATCTCCTATTTATCCACACAAATAAGACAAACAATTATAAGTAACAAATAATTCACAGTAATTATCAAAATTAATTAAGTATAAATTTTTAAGATTCATATCATTCCCTTCTTCTTGAAAAGGTTTCCCCTCTGAAACCTGAATAAGTCCCAGAAATGGAGTAAGATCAGCCACATTAAAAGAGTTTCTAGCATTCCCAAATTTAACAGGTAAATCAATCTTATAAGCATTGTCAATAATTTTCTCTAACACAATAAATGGTCCATCTCCTCTAGAATCTAATTTTGACTTCCTAAAATTTGGAAACCTCTCCTTCCTAAGGTGTACCCAAACTAAGTCCCCTGGTTTAAAAATCATTCTTCTCCTCCTTTTATTAGCATGTTCAGCCATTTGCTGCACCCTTTTATTGATTTGTTGACTTACAGACTCATGTAACTTTTTCATATTATTAGCTCTAGATTCAGTATCAAAATTTTGCAATTCAGCATGAGGTAAAGGACTTAAGTCTAAAGGAGTTAAAGGATTAAAACCATACACAATTTTAAATGGAGTTCTGTTAGTTGTAGAATGCAAAGTCCTATTATAAGCAAACTCTACCTGAGGTAAGACATATTCCCACTGTTTAAGATTCTTTCCAAGGACTTCCCTTAACATATTACCTAATGTTTTATTTACTACCTCAGTTTGTCAATCAGTTTGAGGGTGACAAGTTGTAGAAAATAATAACTTAGTTCCTAATTTTCCCCACAAAACGTTCCAGAAATGACTCAAAAATTTAACATCCCTATCTGAAACTATAGTCTTAGGAATGCCATGCAATTTAACTACATTAGAAAAAAATAATTCAGCCACAGCCACACCATCATTTGTTTTATTACAAGGTATAAAATGAGCCATCTTATTAAACCTATCTACTACAACCATTATTGTATCCTTAGCTCTATTAGTCCTAGGTAATCCTAAAATAAAATCCAAAGAAACATCAACCCAAGGGTGGTTAGATACAGGTAAGGGAGTATATAAACCAAATGGTTTTGAAGTAGTTTTAGCCTGCCTACAACCAATACAATTGACACAATATTTTAAAACATCTTTTTTCATGTGAGGCCAATAAAAATGATCAGTCAATACATCTAAAATTTTTTGAAATCCTAGATGTGCCATTAACACACCACTATGAGCTTCTTGAATTAATAATCCTCTGTAAGAACATTCAGGAATACATAACCTATTTTCCCTAAACAAATAACCTTCATTAATAAAATATTTTCCCTGTGTAGAAATTTCACACTTTTTTATAAATTTCTTTAAAATTAAGATCTTCTAAGTATAACAATTTAATACTAGAAAAACCTAACAAAGTAGTATCAGCAGCATTTAATAAAGCATACCTCCTAGATAGGGCATCTGCAACTACATTATCACTTCCTTTCTTATACTTAATCATGTAAGGAAAACTTTCAATAAACTCTATCCATCTACCTTGTCTTCTATTTAACTTTTATTGACTTTTTAAATACTTAATAGCTTCTTGATTAGTATTAATTACAAACTCTCTATGCCACAAGTAATGTTGCCAAACTTCTAAAGCCCTTACTAAAGCAAACAACTCCTTTTCATAAGTAGAATAATTCAAAGTACTACCATTTAACTTCTCACTAAAATAAGCAATTGGTTTGCCCTCTTGAGAAAGTACAGCCCCTATTCCTAACCTTGAAGCATCACAATCTAATTCAAACATCTTTTCAAAGTCAGGAAGGCTTAACACAGGTGCTTGGGTTAATTTAGTCTTAAGTGTTTCAAAAGATTTTTGCTGTTCTAAACCCCACCTAAATCCATTATCCTTCTTTATTATGGCAGTCAATGGAACAACTATAGTACTAAAATTCCTAACAAATCTCCTATAGAAAGAACACAACCCATGAAAACTCCTTACTTCAATCACACTCTTTGGCACAGGCCATTCTTGAATAGCTTTAATTTTATCTTTATCCACAGATATACCATCTTTTCCTACCACAAATCCTAAGAAAACCACATTTTCCAAACAAAATCTAGACTTAGTTAAATGAGCATAAAGTTGTTCTGTCTTAAACACATTCAAAATAATCCTTAAGTGTCTCAAGTGTTCCTCTAAAGACTTACTATATATAAGTATATCATCAAAATAAACAACCACAAATTTTCGAATAAACTCCCTCAAAACATAGTTCATAAGCCTCATAAAAGTACTAGGAGCATTTGATAACCCAAAAGGCATCACTAACCATTCATATAATACTAAATTAGTTTTAAAAGCTGTCTTCCACTCATCTCCTGGTTTCATCCTAATTTTATGATATCCACTTTTTAAATCTATTTTTGAAAATATAACAGCACCATGTAATTGATCCAACATTTCATCAAGCCTAGGTATAGAATATCTATACTTTATAGTTATCTTATTTACTGCCCTGCTATCCACACACATCCCCCAACTACCATCCTTTTTAGGCACTAATAACACTAGTACTACACAAGGAATCATAGATTCCTTAATGTATCCCTTACTTAACAATTCAGAAACCTGCCTTTTTAATTCCTTAACTTCCTCAGGATTAGCCCTATAAGTAGGTCTGTTTGGTATAACAGCTCCTGGAATAAAATCTATTTGATGTTCTATCTCCCTCAATGGAGGTAATCCACTAGGAATGTCCTCAGGAAACAATTCACTATATTCTTCCAATAATTGTTTTACTGTACTAGGTATTTCTCCACTTATTCCTAACTGACATTCATAACATTCCTTATAAACCATTAAATACACATTGGCATTTCTTTTCATAGCCTTTCCTACATCCTTACTTTTAGCATAAAACCCAGATGTTCCTTTTATGTCCGTTGAACTAATATCAGTCTCCAAACTAGGTTTAGATAACTCCTTATAATCAGACTTAATTTTAATTTGATCCTCAAATATCTCTTTTGGAATCATAGGTGCTAAAATAATCTTCCTATCATCCTTCTGTATTGTATATCTATTCTTATAACCATCATGTATTACATTTCTATCATACTGCCAAGGTCTACCTAACAACAAGTGAGCAGCATGCATAGGAACTATATCACATAAAACAAAATCTTCATATTTTCCTAATTTTAAGTTTACTAAAACTTGTTGACTAACTTTGACATCTCCCAACTCATTAAGCCATTGCAATCTATATGGTTTTGGATGTTTAGTAGTTGTTTAACCTAACTTAGACACTATCAGGGTACTAGCAGCATTAACACAACTACCACTGTCTATGGCCATGTTAAAGCATTTATCATCAATTAAACACCTAGTATGAAATATATTTTTCTCTATATAGCATTAGAATCAGGTAATTTGTTACTGTTTAAAGCCCTACGTACTACAAAAAGATCCCTACTCACTTGCAATTCTATTTCTTCATCTAGATCACTATCATCTTCTCTGACCACACTAATCTCTTCATCTTCCTCTTCAGATTTAGATTCTATGTCTCCAGATTCTCTACTTAAAATGTTTCTCTTGTTTGGACACTCTAGTTCTGTTTAATATCCCTAGTTCTGTTTGGCCCATTCATAGGGTTTGTCATCACATTCTTACCCTTTTCAAACTTATTTCCAACCTTAACTTCATTACTCCTACCTCTAGATTCGACTTTACTAGTACTCTTCTAGTTTCCAGAAGTAGTTCCCCCAAAGTTTCTCCTTACTGTACTCTTAAACCCGATCCCAGGGGGTTTATATTGTCTAGACTTCCTTAATTGAATCTTTATCTTAGTAGCTATATTTACCATTTCACCTAAAGTTCCACAAGGATATAATTCTACTTTATCAACTATCTCTGAATTTAGTCCACTCAGAAACCTAGCCATGGTAGCATCGTCATCCTCAATAATTCCTGTCTTAATAATCAAGACCTCTAATTCCTTATAGTAATCATCCATTGTCCTCACTCCTTGACTAATTGTTTGTAATCTCTTATGTAATTCCCTATAATAGTAACTTGGCACAAACCTTTTTCTCATTAAAATTTTAAATTCTGCCCAAGTCTGTATAGGTGGCTCCCCACACCTACGTCTTGTTAACACCAAATTATGATACCAAGAGGAAGCATACTCAGTAAATTCTAATACAGCTACCTTAATTTTCTTCTCTTCTGAATAATTATGACACTCAAACACTAGTTCTATTTTCCTTTCCCAATCAAAATAATAATTAGGGTCATTCCTGCCATTGAACCCAGGTATACTAAGCGTAAGATTATTTAAATTCCTATCAATGAACTCTAACTCCCTATCTTGCCTATTGTTCTGCCTAGGTATCCTATCACTATTATTAGATACTTGATCTTCCAACTCTTCTAGATTAGCTATGGGTGGAATTCTAATCCTACGGTCCATAGGAGCCCTTCCTAATACCCCTACTTGGTTAGTTTCAACTTTATTATGTTTTAGCTCATTAATTCTTATTTCCTGTTCTCCTAGTCTTTGTTCTAAATTAGCAGATAATATAGCAAATTAAGCAGTCATTTGTTCTTGAAAGTCCTAAGAGTTTCTAATAGATCATTACTCGAAACAGATTGGTTAACAGACTGTCCATTGTTAGACATTATGAAATTCTTTTGACTTAATCAACTAACACAGCAACAATTAATTAAACAAGATCAATATATTTAATAACTTCAGACAGACAGAACACACAGACTAATTATAAGAAATGATCACAATATCAATGATTAACAGATATATCAATAGTACAGCTTACTCAGAATTTTCCAAGCAAATATCAATTCGACAATGATAAATAAATGAAAGGGAATGATATTACCGCGACTGCTTAAGCAAATAATCCACTTAATTAGGGACCCCTCTTCTTGGAGGTCTTACTTCTTTCCCGAAACCAAAAGGTTCGCCGGTTATTTCACCTGAATACTTATCAAACGAAAAAAATAATATTTCAAAAGAAATTAGAAATTAATTATAGTAGACAGTAGTATCTAACAAGAAAATTACGAGTCGAGGTTACCAACAAAAAAATTCGTCGCAAAATTAGTCAAGATTCAAATTCTTGACCAAACCCTAGGTTGATTAGGGTTTCTTTTGGGAACTTCGAAACAGCGGACAAAAATACTTCAATCGCCGGTTTAAGAACGACGGAAATCGACATAGCCTTCGTCGTTTGCAAACCCCAAAATTTCACACCTCAAAGTAGGGTTAGCGAAAACAACAGATATCGAACCAAAAGTGAAAAAGAACTTAGTAGTAACAATTAAACTACGAGCACTCGAATAATCGAGGCTCTGATACCAAATGATGGAAACTTGTTAGGGTTTCACGAAAGGATCGAAGAAATTAATCAAGCGCAGGGTTTGATTCACCAGATTCAGCCTAAGGAAAACTCCCAAAGGAAGATCTAAAGATTCAGAGGCATATTTTTACAACGGCAACTGAATTCGAAAGAAAGAATGATCAAGATTGATCAAAGACAGAGAACATACGCAGCAGAGAAGAAGCGAGTGAGAGGTTCGCCGAGAGAGAGAGATCGCGAGAGAAGGATCGAGAGAAATCAAGAGAGTTTCGTATTTTCGTCCAAAAAAATCTGTCGTATTACAACGTACATGGCCTATTTATATAAATGTACAGACCGTATAAAAATACACATACAGCCAGCCCAAACGTACATTACAGCCCAACGATACAAACAAGAAATTGTCGAAATTTGGGCCGAAAATAAACACTCGACCAGCCCAAAAAAATGCATCAAAAATCTCCCCCAAATTACAAGATAATTTTTAGACATTAATTCTCATCAGCTAAATTAACTCTAGCTAATCATGGCTATTAAGGATTGATTAACCCACAATCCAACTAATCCATTATTATGGACCGGGTGGTGGATTATACAACCGACCTAATTTCCATTATCCAATTCGACCGGCGAATGCATCACATGGGATTACACATAATTAACAAAAAATTACATAATCTGCAACACTCCAGCAGCTCCAGCCAAAATCCACACAATCCATCTGCTGCATCAATCTCCTATTTATCCACACAAATAAGACAAATAATTATAAGTAACAAATAATTCACAGCAATTATCAAAATTAATTAAGTATAAATTTTTCAGATTCATATCAATTACCCACATTGAATAACCTTCAGGATTTAATATCCTTACCCCTGCTTAAAGCTAGTGGAAGGTAATTAAATCATTATGGATAAAGAGTAGGTGTGGATGTGAGTTTATGTGAAATAAGTATGTGTATTTATGATAATAAGGGAATTGTTTATGCCCGATGGAGGAAAAAAATAAAAAAAATAATCATAAAATTTTGAAACAAAAATGTTAGGATATAAGGAAGAGAGGGAGTTATGGAGATGATGTTGAGAAAGTTCTATTCATGTTCTACTTTAGTGTGAAGGTGGAGATGTGATCATTGATGTGGAGTTATGCTTATATTTTATCTACTTATTAGATTCCACTACCTCTTGATCTTTTTAGCACCACACTCCTTCTTTACCTTAAACTCCATTACAACCAATAAGTAAGTCTTACTTAATTCTTGAGATGAGCAGCCTTTGATCTAAAGGAGATTAGTTATAAGAGTTAAGAATATGGTTTGGTCTATTTGGAAAGTATTTGATATATTTCATGAGGTTTAATCCACAAGACCATGAGCCTTCTTTGTTTATATATGTGAGTTTTTTGTTGTCTTTATCATCTTATCTCACACACATGAGCATTTCTATACATTTATAGCCATAAATCTAAGAAAGAAAAAAATATAGAGGGTATCCATAGTGAGGATGGATCTTGATATGACTAAGGAGTGGTAGATCTTCATCCATAATATTAATGTGTTCATAGCTCTCATGTTTATGTGTGAACCATATGTTGAAATTAATCCTTAAAATCTTCCAATGCTGAATCTTAATTGATTGCTAATCTTAACTATGAAAGTAAAAGATTCTGAGACAAATATGGCTAAGGGTGTTAGGTATGATTATATATATATATATATATATATATATATATATATAGATAGATATATATATATATTGTGTATGACTTTATGTTATATCATCTGCGAAACCCTCAAGAGAGCTTACTCATCCTCGATGGGTGGCTGAGGGGTTTAAAGGACTTGTTATACATGCTAAGTGCAATCGTAAGACTTACGAAAGTGGCTACTTAATTTAATTCTATGTGATTAGAGTAATAACTTACTTGAGGACAACTAATAAGCTAAGTGTGGGGGTGTGATAAGTTCATATTTTGACATATTTGATACCCTTATAATCTTATTTTTTAGTATTTTAATTAAGTAATATAAGTGAATAATTATGATTTTATACTTAAATGATAATAATTGCATAAATGTTATTATTTAAGCTAAAATAATAATAATTAAATAAATTTATAATATAATATTATTTATTAATTTTCATTAAATTTTATTTTGTAGGTTTATTTTTAAATAGAACAAAATTTAAAAAAACTCAAACCATTAGACCAAGGGGCCAAAGGCCAAAGGCTCAAAGGCCAAGGAATGACAAGAAAAAAGAATGAAGCCAAAATAAAGCATAAGGAGTAAGGCTTACGTGGAGGTAGGAACAGTTAGCTGAAAAACCAAAAAATTAAAAAGGAAGTAGACACGGGATTCAAAGAAACAGAAGTTGTAAGCCAAAGAAGAAAAGAAATAAAAGGCTGAGGACGTGCGAGGAAGAGGTTGGCCACAAAAAGAGAAGACGTAGGGTGCAGCAGTAGAGACTCTACATGGCACGGAAAGCAAGGATGGCCGCACATAAGACATGAAAAAGTAGAACGACGGGCAGACTAATGTGCATAGCCATAGAAGCAGAGCAGTGCCAATAAGCCATCGATGCAAGACAATAGAGTAGGCTTCCCCCGTCAGCCAAAAAAAAACAAGAAAAGAAATTATTTTCTTGGAAATTCAAGGCCACCAACAGAAGAAGGAACAGGGAAGGAATTGACCCAGTAGAATTTATTTTAAATAAAATTAAATTTTTTATCTATATAAACATTTGATGTTTCATTTGTAATTAATTCAGGTTTTTTTTTCTCTATTTTTAATTTATATTTTTAAAATATATTTCTATGTAATTAATTTAATAATTATGGTAGGCTAAATATTTGTTGCTAGGGAATAAATTAAAACCCTAGATAAGGGTTTAACGTATAATTTTATATTCCTTTTTTCATGAGATTGTTCGTTAACTCTATTTTAATTGATATCGTTTATATATATAATTTCTTCAAGTATAATTTATTTGGTGAATGCCTTGTTCTGGTTTCCTCATATATATAGGATTATTTACTAGCCAAGTGGCCATATAAATATACTAGAATATATATATATATATATATATATATATATTGTAGGTAGGCTAGATGAAAATTCTACTAATATTTTTGTGATTCTAACAAAAGTAGTAAAACGTTCATGTACGTGTGGATTAAGGAAAGGAAATGTAGCTAGACATGCATAGTGTACTAGTCTGAGTACATAGATTGACATCCTTCCAAGTATTCTTAATGCATTAAATCTAGTTAAATATAGGAGTCGCTATTTAATAAGATTAATATTGGCGCTTTTGTTGTAGTAATTAATTAAGGGAAGTAATATAAGGTGTATGGACCTAATTTTTATCTACAACTTGGTTGATCTCATTTTCATGATTAAATATTGACTTAGAAATTAATATTATATTTTAGCCTAATCTAGTGGTGGATTTTAGATTCCCTAGCATATTTATCATATCTGCGGTTTTTTTTTAATATTTTTTTATTCATTTTATTCATTTTATTATTTTATTATTTTTATTTTTATAACCCCTATTAGTATTTTTCTTATTTATTTATTTTGTGTTATTTATGATTTTTATTTTTTATATTTAAGTTAGTTAAATAGAGGTGAACCCTTTCAATCCCTGGTTTAGAATGATACCCTTATTTACCAATCCTACAATTGTTAACAAGAGGGTTTAAATTGCGTGCCGGCTATGACCACACCATATATACATGTACATATGTAGTCCCTATCATTAATAAGCCCATAAATTAAGCATTATTAATGAAATCAACCTTTGAGGCACTACACAAGCATATATAAATGAGTTACAATGACCTTTTATAAGCATTACAAAGTATACAATAAAATAACAAAGCTACATAAACTCTAAATATGTAATATATTGAAGTAACATATATAATTCAACTTTGTGTCCTATAGCCTCTTTCCTCCATGCACTTTGTAATTATTGTAATTCCATTATATTTTAAATCAAAGATCTTCGATAGCTTGAAATTTTGGCAAACATATGTAATACCTACAAGCATTACTTAGCAAAACATTAAAAGCATATAAATTTTCAAGCACAATGGGTTCCATCTCTAAGTATGCTAATTTTTATTATTCTTCATCCCTTGAAGAATAAGATTAAGAGTGAGCTAGAGATGCACTTGCATCATTCTCCCCTTATAAAGAAGAATTTTCCCTCAAATTAGCATCATTATTATAAAGAAATAAGTCCCTAATATTAAAATTCCTAGATACTCCTCCATAATGTTTAGGTAATTCAAGCTCATATGAATTATTTTAAAATTTTATTAAGATTTTGAATGGTCCATCCACTTTTTTCATTAATTTTTTTTATTAATTTAATGCCCCACTTTTTAGAGTCCCTATTGTGTGCTAATATAAGAGTTTAATGGTGATTTAAGTGTGTTTGATCTTATTTTAGAAGTGTGTTTATAATTGGTATTGTTCTTAGATACACTTCATTGGATTAGGAAAAAAATTAGGTTTTATTGAGAAACCAGTCAACTAGTCTGATCGACTATTTTTTTCATTATAAATTAATTTCCAAAACACATCAAATCAATTGATAGGTTTAAGGTACCAGGTGATTACTTTGACTAACTTGGTTGTTCTTCAAACTTGATTGACCTTGAGAATCTTTCCCCGAAAACTTTTACAATGTCATGAATACATTTTAAATTGTTCATTTTTAATTTTTGCAAAACTTCTAAACCTAATTATCCTTTCTTTTTGCCTATTTTCAATGGAGGAATTCATGAGGAGTCACATTTAGGTCCTTAGCTCATTTATATTCTTCTTTCCTATTTTCTCTATCTTCTACGAGATTACTTAATAAATTATCTACTTATACGAGCATAGTATATTTAATAAACTTTAACTCTCATCCATTGTTTTCATCATTCCCTTCTTACATTTGAAATTCCTTGGGTACATTACCCGAAACCCTATAGTTTCACCAAACTAGCACAAGGAAGAAATTTCAACTTTGAAACCTTGGAAACCTACACCATGATTTAGATGATGTTTTGGGAATCTCAATTTATACACTCCCTTGCCCTTTTCCTTTCAGTAAAACCCTAAGTGATTCATACCCAAAGACCTCATTTTTCTCTCTTCTTCCTTAACCACTGAACTACCCTATTTTCTTCACACTTGTTTTATCGTTCCTCTTTCTAGCTCCTTCTAGTTTTTATTTTAAGCAAGATTGAGTTGGATTAGGGAAAAGAATGAGGGTTGAATTTCATCCCTAGTACTCTCTAGTTTTCTATTTTAAAGGTGTGTTTCTCTTAATTCCTCTCCTAGGTCTCTAATTTCATAGAATATTTCTTACACTACTTCATAAATGTTTTCACTTAGTTTACTTATGTTTTTCTTGAAAGGTACGTTTATATAGGAAAAGGATTTGAGATTTCAAATAATTATGCTCCTTTGGTGCGTTATTCCACTTTTAGGGTAAACCATTACCTTCCCTTATTATTGTAGAAATGATATAGGTAAGTAAAATATATGTGCCGTGATTTTTGAATAATAAAGATGTCAATATACCTTCATTTGTTAATATGGGATGAAAAAGTGGGTTGGCATAAGGCTTAGCTTAAAGGTTCATATGCGTGGATCTTATGTCTATAATTCTAGATTTGAAACCTCTTGATATTATTGGTAGTTTAGGTAACAATGATTTGTGTGATAAGTGGAGTGGATTTGCTGCATAATGGCCTAGTATAAAGACAATGGCAATACATGATTTCTAAAAATTAGTTCAAAATATGCCAACATGTCTTGTTATGAAACTTGGAAATAATTCTGGTATTTCACATGTCAATTTGTGAATATTAACTATAAACTACCTTAAATAACCTAAGTTTATTTATTAAATTTCATTGAAAAAGTTATGGAATATAATCATATGTAATTGGTGTTTTGTAATCTTATTTCACCCTAGAATAATAGATTGGTCTTCAAGACTGATCGACTGGTTAGGAAAATCAATTGACTGCTTAGTTTGTGACTTATATGATTTTGGCATAAAATTTAACTAATTAATTGGTTCCTAAAACAATAAAATTGTTGGGGTCCATTGATCGACTAGTTGGTCTACAAATCAAGATGTCTTAACCTAGGGTTAGACCCATCAATCGGTATGGCTAAAATGATCGATTGGTTCAAATAATTGTTAATTGGTGATGTTGACTAAACAACTAGTTGACTGCTACCCGGATTTTAGCAGCGCCCTCATTAATCGATTGGTCCATGAAACCATTCGACTACTCTTGGCTAGTTTTGCTTTTCTAGCATGTTTTTCTTCCCGAACGTGATGTTTCAATTTTTTTATGCTTGGATAATGATCTAATATACTGATAACTATGAAAGTATCTAGATTAATGAAGTTAAATAACATATCAGAGGTAATAAAAGAGATTATCAAATGTTTGATAAAAAATTTACCAAACTAAAATTTTTGTTTAGGGTGGAACATAAGGGGCAAACCATTAATGCAAATGGTATGATTTTATCAACATACATAGGACAATGTGCACACCATCATGTGCTTATTAGCTTTGAAATGTGGGATAGAGTGATAATAGAAAAAAAATTGCAAGGGAAGAGATATCGGTAATTTAATTCACACACTTTAAATAATACCTACATTAATGATTAAGGTTTTTATTATAATTATACTATGACAATGATTTCATGCAATTTGGTTGGCTGTTTTTAGCATTCCTATTTATAATAAGATGGTGATTCTTATTTGTGTTATAAAATCATGGAGGCAATTTAAAACCACTTTGGGAAGAAATTTCTTTTATAAAGATGAGGAAACTATTTGAAAAAGAGTTGCTAGAAAATTATCAAATTATACAATTAGATTAAGATGTTTTCTAAGAAAAATCTTACTAATTAATATAAGTTATAGTTGTATAAAACATGTATCATTCTCATATATATCTTGTTCACATATTACTATATTTTGGATTATTATCATAGGGAAAGAGTGAAATAATATGAGAGCGAGCAATGAATAATCTATACCGTCACAACTTGTCTCACAAGGGATATGTTGGTCTTAAGCAAGAAATTGTAACTAAATTAAAAAAAAACATTTTCTAATATATGTTAGTGTATCTGTACTAAAAAAATTATAATAATTTCACCCTTTCAATAAATGACTATTGTAAAGAGAGGTTTGGATCCTAAGACCACTATAATAGATAGACATGTTTTGTGGAAAGATGCAAGCGTCCCTAAATACGGTACTATTACTAATGCAGCTATTAAGGAAGTAGTTGAGAAAAATATAAGTTATTGTTATTATATTCATTTAAAAGATTCAATTACCCATATAACATGTTTAAAAATATAACTCTTAGGTTATGGTATTTGATAGAATACAATGGAAATTTTTGAGACTGATTTATCATTTGCATCACTTGCTAATGAATTGTTAACTAAGGCTCTAGGAACAATTAAGCATTCGGGTTGTTTCTGGATAGGTGGAATAGGAGTTACATTAAGAGATTATTGACACTCAAACAATGCCTCTCAAACAATTTCTATTTATGAGAATATAATTTCTTAGATAAAAGAGGGGATGAAGGATTAAATAATGAAAGAGACACAAGAGAAGATGTAAAATAAGATGTAGGAGTGATAGCTTAAGATTGATGTTCTCTTATCCAACAAGGATAAGAAAGTTATCGACACACTAGAGATGGACTATGTTCCTAGTGTCAAATGTAGTTGTTCAAATGCACAATTTAGTGATGTACCAGAGATTTATTTCAACTTCTTTTTAACACCCTATTTTTGAGTCAAAAGGTGATGTTTTGTGTTTCTCCTCATCTTCTAATTGTTTTTAGTTTTAATGAAGTTTTGGAAGGGAATTTTTAATGGTTTTACTCTGAATCTCTTAGGAATCAAATTTCTGCTAGATAAATCATCTAGTGGGAGTTTTTTGCTAGAGGAATAACTTCAAGGTAAGGTATTCTTATCTTTAACATAATTAGGTTTATGTGGTATATTATGGTTCCATGTGTTGGTAGTTATATGAGTAAAATCTAATTGAATTCCATGGTATGAGCTTGTGGTATGATCCTATCCATATAAGTTTTGTTGAGATTTCTTGACTATAAACATGAAATTGATTCTTGACCATGATTTAGTTAAGTGTGTACATCACCATGTAACTATGTGATTCTATATGTGTTGCATGTATTTTATTGAATGTTTTCACATGGAAGGATGCTAGGGTTAATATGATAAATTGTGGTGGAATTTGTTGTGTGTTTCGCAAGTTTGGGTTGTGTTTCACCCAAATTAGTCAATCAGTTCCTCAAACCAATCGATTAGTTCTATGAGCAGTCAAATGGGTGGGAGTTTTTGATTGGTTTGTTGCAAGATTATTTGATTCATTTGATAAACAAATTGATTAGTCATGATAGATAGTCGATCAACTTGTTAAAGATATCCACTAGTGTCCTTGGAAACCAAGGAAGATTTGTCTCTTCTTAGACCCTTCGACTAGTTAGACCAAACAAGTCGACTTGTTACTATGACCAATCAATCGATTGGTACAAACCCATTGATCTTTTATTCTTCTTCTTGTTTTTTTTTTGCAAACCAAAATGGTTTCATCTCTACATAGACCATTAATTAGTTGGACCAATCCAATCAACTGGTTGTCATGAACAATTAACCAATGAGGCCAACCAATAAGTCACTACTCTAGTTTTGTTGTGATCTTGGTCTAGTATGACCAAACATGTTGATCGGTTTGAGGACTAATCAATTGGTCTAGTTAGAAGGTGCCTATTTTGGTTATAATTTATTGTGTTTCTCTTGGTTATTTTATATTGATTCTTCCATGTATTTACAACATTTTAATTATGATTTCTACCATCATTGAACTAAGTCAATATGAAGCAATTTGATGGTATTTGAGGCTTGCTTTTGGTTGAGTTTGGTGTTACCTTAAAAACCTAATTGGTATGATGAGTTTCATGTTATGTCTAAACACCCATTTGGTGGCTTTAAAGCATTGTGTGAGTTTGGTGTTATCACTAAAATCCTAGTTTGGTGGCTTTAATTCCTCATGTGAGAGTGGTGTTATCTCTAATAACCCATTTGGTGAATTGTATGCCTTGGTTAGTGTTTACATTCAGCAGTTAAAACATCTAATCTATTTGATATATGGATCTTGATAATAGAATCAAAGAAGCCTTCCTTATAAGCATACTTAGGGTTCAATTATCTTTTGTGCCCCTAGCCTAGGCAACCAAGTGTGGTGGACATTGAAGATCCCTGAGAAAAGCCCATTGGCACTAACACTAGTGAGGTGGTGAGGAAAATCCAAAATTGATTGTAGGCCCCCTCACCTAGGAGAATAAGTACGGTGGATGTTGAAGATCCCTTATAAAACTCCCTTGGGACTAGTGTGATGTGATGGTGGGAGTTGGAGTCCTACATTCATCCCATCATGCTATATTGGTAATCTTATGATTCTATGGTTATGTTCTTTGAGTGAGGTAAACCTAAAATTTTTCATATACTAAGTAACCTAGGAAACTAAGTGTGGTGGATGTTGAAGGTCCATAAGAAATTCCCCTTAGCACTAGTGTGATGTAGCGCTGGGAGTTGTAGTCCTATTCTAGTCCTGTCATGGTATATTGACATTATGTGCTTTACTTCTACCACATCCTTATTTTATTATCATCTATGTTCTTATTCAATTTCCTATCCATATACTATCTAGGTTATTACCCGATAATTCATTCCAATCATTATCCTATTACTAACTAAATTATTATCAAAGTGTTCTTTCCGATTACATTCCAAGCAATCATTCAAACTTTTTATCATTAACATCGAGTGATAGACTATGCACCACCCCATGGTCCCACATACCATAGAAGCATATCTAAACTAAAGGACAAAAAGTGTAGGTCAAAGCCAATAACCATAATGGACATAAGTCTAGACTAAAGCCAACACAATGGACTTAAGTCTAGGCTAAAGCATACCACCTAACTAGACCCATTAGTATCAATATCTCCTAGTACACCATCAGTGTCTTGAGTAGGTAAAGGACTGGGATGTAATGGGATCCTAGTTGAAGACAAAGCCCAAAGGCACCTATAAACACCCAAAGGTAGACTAACCCTCGATAGCTAATTGAGGATTGGGCAACCCATACCTGCACACTCCTCGATAGTCTTCCTTTTTTACATGATTAGAAAGTTATTATTGAGCTTATGTGAATAGACAAGGCCCATAAAATAATCAAGTAAGATATTTGCATATTTCTTCTATAATAACCCCTTCCATCTACAACTATGTGTAGGATTTTCATTTATGCTTTCTCAATACTAACCGTATCTATTATATTAGTCCATATAAAACACAGTGTGTATTTCAGCACCCTTTTCTCAAAACCATCACATTTTATTAGGGGTTTACCCATTAAGGCATTTATGACACTCATTTAAGCATGTCATGAATTATGGTTCTTTGAATCCATTCATTAGGTCATTAATCCATGGTAACATATGTATTTTACTCTTTAAATAATCATATAATAGTCTCATGTATAATCTCAAAGCATATCCAAGCTAAGTAAACAAAACCACACAAACTAGCATAACAAGTTGATCGGTTAAGGCTGACCAATTGCTCGGTTTGGCTTGACCAAACCAGGATTTCCTCAAATAGGTAAATCAATTTGGACAAACTAGTTGACTATTCATACACCTATCGATCAATTATGCCCAAACATTCGATGTATTTAAGCGAAGAGTAAGGCCAATGTCTCGATAGCCCTACCAGTTGATGGTTTTGGTTCACCATTCGAATGGTTTGACCTAACTAGCTAATTGGTTTACCCTCCAATAGAAAAAATAAGAATTTTCATGAAGATCATGATCATATTTCTATATCATACAAAATCAAAATATGAACTAACATCAATATCATATTTCTAGTTTACAATAGTTGTTTATTTCATCATTAATCATCATAACCTAATTTTTCCTCAAAAATTCATGCTTTTCTCTCAAGATGCGTAATCTAAGCATTCAATACCAATTTTAAAAATCTACATACTCATACCAACATAAAAAATCCAATTTCAAGGATTCTAAAACATGTAATTTTAATCACAACATATTTTAGAAGAAAGAATGACTTACCTGATCCAGGCGAAACTCTTCTTAGATATGAAAACATAACTTGCGGAAATTCTCAACTTTCGAAACCTTAAAAACAACAAGTTTATCTCAAAACTCATTGAATAATTTTTTCCAAATTTGAACATGAAATAAAATGGGGAAAATGGACATTAGGCTCAAAAGGGATTGAGAGAAGTGGCTAAAAGAAAGGTGAATAGAAGGACATTAGGAAAATGCATATTATAAGTGTGGTTAGGAACAAATCAAAACCCTAATTCTTATCATCTAAATTTGCATTGAATGGAAAGATTTGTTCCAAGATATGATAAGTTACCCTCCAGGGCTCAAATGGTGATTCCAAAGTACTGTGGATTGATTAGTTGATAAATGTAAAACATAAGAGGGAAAATGGAAGGTTGGTGTGGAAGGAATCTCCCAATTAAGAATGATTGAGGTTGAAATCAAAACAACGATCCTAGGAGTGTGTAGAGGAGAGAGGTAGAAGAAGACAAAGCCGAGGTCATCTCCCTCCCCCCTCAATTGTCCAAATTGGCTCCTCATATCAACCTAAGGTAGTATTTCAAGCCGAATGTATCATAAGAAAAGTTAAGAATCTTTTAGGAATAATTCAGAATTGCTTATCAAGGTTCCATTTTAGTGTAAGAAATTTTCTTGAAAATTTGATTTTCAGAAATGTACTGGAAAATCAATTTGGACTACTAGTCGATTGATCTATAGACCAGTCAATTAACTCCCTGACAAGTCTATCAGTTTTGTAGAGAAAAAGACCATTTAGCTAAAAAGATAAACAAGTTGATCTATTCATGCAACAACTTACTCGGTCTACTTGAAAACTTGCTTAATTTAGTTTTTCAACCTCATTTCAAATCCAAGTTTACCTCAAACCAAATAGTAGTTCAAAATAAAAATTTAACATCAACAAATGGTATAATTTCTCACTCAACACATTTAGAAAAAGATGGGGTATTATAAAATAACTAATGATTCTATAAAGCACATATAAGGCATCATAGTAGAACATAGTATAAAAGAGTAAAATATACATGTAATGGCCAAAATATAAAGACCTGATGAAATATATAAACATGACCCAATCTACATACTCCTTATATAAATTTATTTAGAACATAAATGAAGCTTATAAAACAATCATCTAAATGATGCTTTCTAAAGTAATGAGTAGAGAAAAAGTTAACCTAATAGCTATAACATTCACAATATGTCTCATAACTTAACATCTATGCCAATAAATTCCATAATACCTTATTTAAGGCTCAAAGGTAGCTATCAAGCTATAGATAGGCACAAAGGCTACCACAAAGTCATGGGTAGGCATGAAGGCTACTACCAAACCAATCAAATAATCAATTTGAGAAAAAAAATAATTATTTTCATTTTTAATTTGCTTGATGAGAAATCATAATAATCTAGTGGCACTAATGTACTCTTTTTATATCGGTGCCTAAGGCAACACATGATCTAATCCACTAACAACCAAAGGAAAATAAGATACCCATGTTACATATGCACATGAAGTCAGCCCACAATTCAAGCGACAAGGATACCAAATATATAAGTATGCCTACCCTCTAAGAAGCCTGTTACATATAGTAAGATATAGGACCCGATTAGGCTGCTAAGCCACACTACTAAAAATCAAAACTAAATTGTGGATTGGATTATATATTATAGCTAGTGACCCCTAAAGAGTCATTATTTTCGATATTGAGGTCCTTCATTTCTAATAATATTATTTAATTATAGTGATCACAAATATCACGTGACAATAGGCAAATCAAATTCCATGCATAATCATTTTTATCTAACTAAAATTATTCAAGACAACCATAATCAAAGTCAATATTAAGGTTAACTGAATAATCAACTAGGGCCATCCTTGTTTCAATTATTAACATTAGACACATTAGGTAAAAAACTAATCAAAATGCTATTGAGATCACACTAACCACATTATTTTCAATTTTAAATTCTAATTATATTTTATTTAATAATGTGTCAAGAAAAGATTTAAAAAATTTAATTAAATATTTAAGCATGTAGGTTCACATAACAAATGACCATTTTTTCCTTACACCTAATTTAGTGTATAAAACCCTAATATGCATATCTAATTCATCAAAAATTGCATATTCCATAATTAACATTAAAATTCATATTATGCACACCAATTAAATAAATATCATGGTGTACTTATATGATCAAACCCCTAGGGCATACAACTATAATAATCATACCAAAAATATTCCTAAGCATTCTCAACCTATAATATTACACATATATATTGTGTATAGTCTATTCCCAACATTAAACCAAATTTTACTTGCTTCCATACACATAATTTGTTACACAACATAACATGCACTATTTTACCATTATCAACAGTAGCATTATTTGGCAAATCAATAAAATGTAATAAACACATTTAATATAAGTTTATGTTTTAAAGCCCTAATATGCTATCTTTTATATTTATTAAATCATATGGATTAATTTATTTTCAGAAAAACCACAAATCATAAGCAACCTACTAAATTTTAGTAGGCTCCATTAATCAACCTCTTTAACTAAAAATAAAACAAACAATAATCATATTAATATCAAACTCATAAAATAGAAAATAATATTAAAATATTTATCAAAAGGAAGTTATAAAATTACTCTCAAACTAAAAAGGAAGGAAAATTGAGAAACTCCTGCTCCATCAAGCTTGGAGTGTGAGTCATACACATAGGAAGAGGTTGACTATGCTAGGAAAGGTGAAAAGGTTTGGTCGAATGGTGAAAAGTTGAGGGTTGGGTGGTGTTGGCTCAAATGTGTGGATGTCAAATAGGTGGAGTAGTGGAAAAATATAATTGGTAACCAAGGAGTTATAGTGGATTTTGATGTAAGATGGGTAGGGGCAATGTTAGGGGCTACATTACGCAAGACGAAGCAGTGTAAGGTTGCAATGTAGCAAGGCAAAGGCTTTAGTGAAAGGATAAGACTATAAGGCGTAGGTTGTGTGAAGTAAAGTGGTTGATTAGGGAGATTTTGGTGAAGATAGTGGAGGCTAGGAATAGTGGTGATGGGTGAATTATGGTTGGAGATAGTGGAACTAGAGGAGAGGTTGATGGTGGTGGTTTAAACAAAAGGGGATGATGGAGGAGGTTCTGAAGGGATGGTAAGAGCCCTATTTTTTTTTTAGCCCAAGTGAATGTGGAAGGGAATTCTTTAGTGACCATAAAATTCACTAAGTCTACATACAAGGAAATACCAATATCAAGTTCATGGATTTCTTCTTCAGGAAATGATTCATTAATAGGATAGTCATCTTTAAGCTCACTAGTCAATCCACTCTAATGGTTGGCTATGCTATTGTTTATAACCTTTTATCTTTAACATGAATATTGAAGCAAAAACAATCCAACAAATGAACCTAGATTGTTCTTCTTTATAAGTAGAAGTTTGTTTAATGTTGCGTGATTATAATAAACAGTAATATCAGTACCTAATAAATAAGATAAAAATTTATCTAACACAAAAAAATTAGCTAAAGGTTATATTTTGTGGTAGAGAGGCTTATTTAATCTTCATTTAATGTGTGTGAGGCATAATAGATGACATGAGGATTTTTTGCAATCATTTCGCCTAACACCGCACCTACTATAAAATTTGATGCATTACACATTAATTCAAATAGCTAGTTCCAATTAGGAGGTTGTAGCTTGGTGAAAATATTATTATTTCTTTTAAGTGATCAAATTCCTTCTTTCATGATGGTTGTGTTGTATTTATAATGTCCTTAATAAACATATGATATATGTTTGCATGGATTAAGAAAGATCATATTTATCTAACACTAATAGCGTAGGGTAATGAAGCTATTACATAAATTTTGGCCTTATCTTATTTGATACCCTTTACACACATAGTATGGCTCAAGACTATCCCCTATTGAACCATAAAATGATATTTCTCATAATTTAAGATAAGGTTAGTTTTTAAGCATCTTTTAAAGATTTGAGTATGATTATTTGGACATTAATCAAAAGATTGACCATGAATACTAAATTCATCAATAAAGACCTCAATAATATTCTCTAAATAATCATAGAATATGTTTACCATATAACTTTGAAAGGTGGTAAAGACATGTGATAGCCTGAATGGAATACAACGATAAGCAAATGTGCCATAAGGATATGCAAATATTGTTTTCTCTTAATCATCTAAAGTGATAGGTATCTACATATACACTAAATATCTGTCAAAAAAAATAAATAATAATGATCATGTCTTGATAAGTTCTCTAACATTTGGTCCATGAAAAGTTGGTGGAAATGGTCCTTCTTAGTCATTGAGTTCAATTTTCGTTAATCAACACAAATATCTATCCATTTTTTCTACTAATGGGGACAATTCCTCCTATATCATTATTAGTTACCATTATTCTTGTCTCATTAGGCACTAGGTGTAATGGGATCACCCAACTACTATTACAAATAGAGCAAATAATTCCTATAGATAAGGGTTTAATAACTAATTTCTTTACAACCTCCATCATTATTGGGTTTAGATGATGTTACCTATCTAGAAGTTATAGTATCATCATCCATCAATATTCTATGTATACAAAGCAAGGAGTTTATTCCCTTAATATTAGCAACAACACATCCTAATGTAGTTTTATATTGTTTTAGGATTCTAACAAGTTTCTCTTCCTTTAAAAGTGTGGGGTCACTAGAAATGATGATATAAAGAGTTCAATTATCTCCTGAGAAGACATACTTCAAATGATTGGGTAAAGGTTTCAATTATACATATGGGGCCTTTTCTATATAAGGTAATGGTTTTTCTATCATAAGAAGCAAGTCAATATGTCTATATATGTTAATCAAATGAGATCCTAAAGAAAAAACATATTCCTTTATGTTCTTATCTAGTTTAAAATTTTTATTTGACTATATATGAGATTCTATTTCTACTATCTTTGTTAGAAAAACTTCTACTGTATTATCACTTGTTAGTTAAAAAACTTGTCCAGATAAAATATTGACTAAATCACCCATAAAAGTAGATTCTCAATTAGTAAGGTCTCTTAGAGAGTCATAAATATTAAAACTATTGTTTCCCCCATCAAATTCTATAGTAATAACCCCGTCATCCACATCAATTTTAGTTCTAGAGCTTTACAAAAAATGATCTTCCTGACAAAATAGGAGAAGGGTTTGGGGATCCATCATCTTTCATATCTTTCACATAGAAATTAGTAAGGAAAAAAAAGTTAATTTACTTGCATTGATACATCTTTAATTACCCCTTTAGGGTATATGTTAGATTTATTAGCTAATTAGATTATAATACAAGTCACCTTTATTGGACTAAGACTTGAATCATTAAATATAGATAAAGGCATGATGTCTATAGAAGATCCTAATTATAGAATGCATTTTTCATATCTCATGTTTCTAATATGACAATAATGGTAAAGATGCTATAGTCCATACATTTATATCGGAGCTTTCTTTGTTAAAAAATAGATACATTCTCTGCTATACTATTTTTTTATCCCATTTTGGTTTTCTCATATTAATGGTCATATCTTTCCAAAAAATTACATAGCTTCTCACTGTTTTAATAGGCTCAATCAATGGTAGTCTCACCTCTACTTTATTAGAGATCTCCAACATCTCTTTTTCATGATCTTGCTTTTTACTCTTTGATAAGCTACTAGGAAAAGGAGAAACAAGTTTGTATGGATTAAGAGAATTCACTTCAATTACCTGAGGATACTTTTATTTGATCTTTTCTACATTTACAGGTTATTCTTCCTCTTGCTTTGTTCCTTACTCATCATGCATTTTCTTGGTACTATCAAATTCCTTACCACTTCTCATTGTGATGGCATTAGCATTCTCCCTTGGATTCCTTTTTGCTTTGCTTGGAATTTTGAGGAACTATATGCCTGCAAATTACGTATAGAATCTTCTAACTAACACAGCTAACGTTCTAAGTCCTATAACCCATTTCTTATTTCTTGTTGAAAATGGAAAGTGGTAGTCACTTAATTTCTAACTATATCATTTAATTACATACCTACAGATCAATGTGTTACAGGTGGTTAAGGAGGTTGTGGAAACAAAATTCTTAACTAATTTTTAGGAATATGATGAAAGCTCAGGAATGGTTATAACCTTGTTAGTTTTAATACACGAATGGTTTAAAGTTTCAATTATCATCCTATTGGTTACTCCCATATCTTAGGTTAGAGTGATCTTTCCAACTAAGGCCATAGGTTAGAGTGTATATATCATGTTTTATCTATTACTAACGTCCACTAATAGCATCAACTTGATACTTGTCCTGGAAAGTTGGGCATGCATCAATAGCATGACCACACATAAATAAGTTCTACATACTTGAGATAACACTCCCCCTTTCACTAATTTTTCAAGTAAGGAAGTCAAGTTATTCAATTTTTCATTATGTTCTACTATACTTGTCCCCTTTACATGGTGAGGTGAAGAGCTAATATTTGTAGTACCACAATCAGATGTCATGTTGGATATTATCCTTCTAGCCTCAGTTGGGATCCTATCTACAAATGCTCCAACACTAGTAGCATCTACTATATTATGATCCATAAGCATTAATCCTTCATAGAAATATTATATTAATAATTGATTACTAATTTTATGGTTAGGATAACTACCATATAGTTTCTTAAATCTTTCCTGATATTCATGTAAGGATTCTCTCCCATCATGACTTATACCACATATTTATTTTCTAATATTTATAGCCCAAGATGATGGAAAATACGTTTCTAAAAATAATTATTGCATACTAACCAAAATATTAAGAGATCCTAAAGGAAAATCATACAACAAATTCTTTGTAGCATCATTAATAGCAAAATATGAAATCTTTTAATTTAAGTTGAGTTACACTTGGTCCCTTTGGTTTCCTACTAAAACAAGCTATATGAAATTCCTTCAAAGATATGAGTAAAGAAGATCGGGATTAAAGATATGAGTTGTAAGCTCCTTCAAAGATCAATTTTCCAATAGCTCCTTAAGTGTGCTCTCTAGATCTCCTTCTACTTGCTCTTCAGAAGAGAAAGAACTATCACTCAAAGGTAACAAAATGATACAAAAGTACTCCAATTGCCTTTGAGTTCTATTTGCTATCAAAGATAATGAAGTAAGGTACACGGGTTGTATTACCAAGTATCATTTTTTTATTACTGAATTCTTTGAATTCTCATTAAACATGAAAAACCAAGAGAAAATTAACCCAAAAATTAACCAAAGAATAATTAACATAATAACCAAATAAAAATGATAAGGTAATAGGGATTAGAAGACATATTAAGCATAAGGATGATAACCAATCATCAAATTATAGGAGAATATGATACTTTTATGCTAACCTATAGAAGCTTGTATGTGTCTACTCCTTAGCACCCCCTTATGTAAATAAACTAATGTCCACTTATGAGTTATTTTCTATCACTAGATTTAATTTATGGTAACATAAATGACTTGGGAGAAACTAAATCAAACCATAATAACAATAAGCTTAGACTGTGAAATTCTATTATTAATAAATATAAAATAAATCAAGAGCCTATTTGCAACTTGTAAATGTATACTTTAACAAATATGGATTAAATATAATTATTCTAGCATCTAACTAACACTCAAATTAACCTAGTCGATCAATCTAGATAATAAATTCTTAATCTTGGAAAAGGGATCATTAAAATTGATTTATTAATATAAAAAAACATACATAGCAATTAATTTCAATTCACATCTCACAATTAATTATCCTATAAAATTCAATTATCTTCTAACCGTATACTAATCTAGCCTATCATATTATTAAATAAGAAGACATAGAGCTTAACCACATAAAAATTATATATTTAATTAGAATATATAAAAAAAGTAAGAAAGATTGAATTAAGCTACAACAAAATAAAAAGAAACTCAATCAAATAAATAAATAACAAGAATTGCATTGAATAAAATAAAATGTATGAAACAAAGGAAAGAAAAAATACTCAAGAGATTGTAGCAATGCAAACAAGAAATGATCTTCAATACTTCGATTATAGTGCAATGGCCTAACTAAATCTAACATTAAAGCCCTAAAAGCATAAAAATAATTTAAACAAAGTTGAAATTCTAATGGCATTGCTATTGATGCTCTATTCAACCTAATATATGATATACATATAGAATGAAGATTATATGAAGAATCTCTAAATTTTGGTAAAAATACAGTAAGTAAATAAAGGTACCTATATTTTCACCCTAAAGTTATGTACATGGGATGAATGAATGAAGAACGTGAAAGGAAACACCAAGAAATACGGGATGTATTTTCAAATATAAGGGGCAACTATATTTCCTCTCTCTTCATTTGCTTATCTTGATTTTTATTCATACATGAAATTGTCCATGAATTCAAGCTTTGATCCTCATATTTTTGTCATTTTCTCTAGTTATCTTACCAAATTACTTTATTTTATCTTTTCCTATAGAACTAGGCCAATAGAAAAAAATTCAAGGAAAACGATAAAAATGTGATAAAAAATATTAAAATATGAATCAAGACGTGTCCAAAATTTTCATAAAATATGCACCTATCATATAGAAATGAGTCCAAAGCATCTCAACAAAAGGTTATTACTAGTCTAGAATGACTCCACTTACCTACTAACCCCTTCACTACTTGTTAGCAAGATCCCACAAGTGGAACACTACAATCTCCACTCGCCATTCGTTTATATGGGCACTAGTAGTAAGGACCTTCCTAAAGATATTTAGTACCACTCCAAATAATATAGATCATTCTGACCCTCAAAGATTAGTGGGCGGTGATAACCATCCCTACAAATCCAACCCTTTGGTAGCAACATCAAAAAAAGGAGGTGGTTGTCACACCCTAAAACTTGTAGCTAAAATTTTTTGTTTGAGTGGAAGCATAAACCAATATAATTAGGTGTTACCGCCGTAGTCAACATAATTTTATCTTACCATTCCATCTTCACATTGAATACAATAAAAAATAATTAAACACTTAAAATATGTTAAAATAGAGAACTAGAAAGATTTTATAAATTCAAACAAGTGTTTAGAGGATTATTCCAAGTACAAAAGAGAAATACATAGAATAGATGGGTTAGGATATGACATTCTTAAAAAGTATCCTAACCAAAAACTTCAATTGGATAACACGACTCCGTGTCCCAAGCCCCGAAGTCAACATAGTCACTCCTCCCTAAGTAGTGCATCATACGCAACAAATCATCTATTGGGTTCTCAATAAACTACACAAACTCAATTTGGTTATTTCACTTATGGGAATAACTAGCACCCATGAAATATCATTAGTGTTCTACATACTAAGTAAGGTAACAACACAATCATAGTAAAATCAAACAATTTCAATGTCACATAACGGGATAAACAGGCATATAGATTAACATATAGTGGTAACAAATTATTTACTAATTTTAGGTATTATAATAATGGCATTATCAAGTTCAATAATTTGTATAAACATTGAACTCAGGTATCCTCACTATTCTCAACCAGTCAAATGATATCAATAATATGCAACTTCAAGGCATAAAGCACTTAACAACTATTCCCAACTCGTGGAATGGCATGAATAATATATAATTCTAGGGCATAAATCTTGTGGCTAATATTCTCAATTAGTATAATGGTATCAATAATATACAACCTCAAGGTATAAAGCTTCAATCTACTATTCTCATCTGATGGAACAGATAGGTACAACTAGTCCTGACTCACTTGATCATTCACTTTAGGTGATTAATATATTATCAATGGTTATGATAATTCCAATGATTTATTTAAATGGAGTTTAGGGGCCCTAATATTTTCAACTGCTGGAATGATTTTAATGATATACAACTCCAAAGCATAAACCTCCTTGCCACTATTCTTTTTTAGTGGAACAAACAGGTACAACTGATCCAAACTCGCGTGATCTTTAATTTTAAATCATTAATATCTTATTCATGGTTATTTTTATCAAGGTCATCATGAAAATATACATGTGTAATTTCAAGGAACATGGTCCATATTAACATAAATACTAGAAACATATAAAACACAACCATGGGAATAAGAATCAATTTTCCATGGACAAAGACCATATTCCTCCAAAGAAACCTTAATTTCAATTGTTAAGCATAATTTTTTTCATTGTACTCCTTTTATCACCCATATATTTCAAAAATTATTATTGCTAATATTTCCAAAAATTATGGTCTAACACTAAAGTCTTTATGATGAGATAATAGTCTTGCTTAACTTTAGTGTTACTATCCACAATTCCCACAAAATCCTAATGTCACAAATTAATCATACCTCTTCATATAAGAATCATATAGCTAAAAAACTTAACATAAATTACTAAAATTCCAATGCTAAAAAAAAAATCCAAAAATTAGTTCCAACCTCCTTTATTTCATAAATGTGATAATAATCCTACCTCTAAGGTTACTATTCCCAACTTAAGCTATTTTTCTCTTTACTGGACTCAGATTATTCATTAACATTCTAAAAATGCCACATTATATACTTAACATATTTTAAACTAATTATCATATTAAAATACCCAAGATTTTTTATTTAACCCATAGTGACCAAATTGTCCTTAAGATAACAAAGATACCCATATTTTCACAAAAACCTTATGAGTCCCAATAAAAATGATTTTTCAACCTCCAAAATATATACCATCATGAAAATACATAACCCTAAGTATATAGATACCCATATCTGGATTCATGCCAACAAACAATATGAACTAATTCATGCTTTCATAAATTTCTCACTTTTTAATCATACAACATAAGATACCATATGACATCATTATCATAATAACAGTATTCCTATAACCATACCTAACATGATGTCACATACAAACCTACACATTACATATAAAAGCACTAGCTATGAGTTGTATTCGTACCAAAAACATATCCATTATCTAAGCATTTATGACTAATGAATCTTCATCTAACAACACAAAATGTCACATAAAAGAAAAGAATATAACAAAATTAGACTTAGAAAATTTGACTAAGGTAAACTAAGTAAAGGGAGAAGGGGGAAAATAGATAACCAAACAAGTACAAGGGGTGGTTCATGATGGAAGGCACAATAGTTCTCTAAGAAGAAGAAAAGGTAGCACGATTAGGCGACAGAATGCATGGGTAGAGTATGTGAAGTGTTCATGGCTAGGAGTGAAGACTTCACCTTACATACCTTAATTGAACTAAATGGGGGCAAATGAGGAGGAGGAAGGCACTATTAGGGAAAATAATGGTTGGAAAGCAAGCTGGAAATGGTGTGGAGATGGGACAGGTGGCCGATAATAAATAGGAAATGGTTGGTGGTGGAAAAGGTCAACAAATCATGGGGTGGATGGTGACTAGGGTGAGGTGTGATCATAGAGGCATTGATAGGGAAGAAGGGGAGGCTCGAGTGGTGGTGATGTTGGTTGTGGTGCTAGATGGTGACAAAATAGAGAAGGGGAAAGGAAGGAATGCGGGGGTTCTTGGTTGTTTTCTTGTCGATGGAGGAAGGTAAAATGAGAGAAAGGGAGAAAGTAGAGAAGAGGGCTTATACATATGTATATATAGAAAAATGAGTTGGTGAGGGAGAAATAGGAAATCCTACAAGGGTGAGGGTGAGGGTTAGGTGTTTTTGGCATGGATTTAGTGTGACAAGGATCGTAGGTTGTGTGCAAGGGAGTAGGGAAGGTATAGGGGAGCAAGGGTGGCTAGTGTAAGGGGATTTGGTGTAAGAGGTAGTTGGTATGCATGGCTTAGAAGAAGAAGGGTGTAGGAGGGAAGGGTTTGTTTAGCTTGAAGAGCAAAGGAAGGGCTGTGTTAACGCATAGGTCGAGAAGGAAGGGGAAGAAAGAAAATAAACAAAAAAAAAGGAAAAGAAAAGAAAATGGGAAAAGGGGGAAAAATTAGTTTTGGTTGAAGATTAATTTTAAGCTTGTAATTGGGGAATTTGCTAAATTTTAATCATTTGGTGATCTAAAGTTAGGATTAGGCTAAAACCAATATAATAGCCTAAAATTTAAAACTTGGATTAGGTTAAAATATTAACTAACTGAGAATAATATTGTATAAAATTTTAGGGTATTACAATGCCGGCAGCAACTAAGGTACCTCCTCAAGTTGAATCGTTCACTCCATATAAGTCAATTGTCTCCATGAATTGCTCAAGTCCTCGATGTGTGGCCATAAGAAACATAAATATGGAAACATTTAGAAAGTGTTCAAATACCGACTACAAAGTTAGTATATATGGAGGTCACACATTGCACATATGGTTTTGGAATAGTTCAACAAAGAATTTAAGACCAACCCCCAACCCTAACTAACACGGTGCACTAGATTCTACAATTTTAGACACAGCAAAAGAAATTCATTTACACAACGTAGTATTAATATGTAAAACCATATGTTCTAATACTAATTTATAACACCCCTAAATTTTGAAACTTAAAATTTAATTTTAAAGATAATGTGGAAGCATACTAAAATTAAAAATAGGGAATATTAAAGCAATATCAACCATGGAAGAGGTGTGATAAATACCTAACACATGGCCGATACAAGATAAAAGAAACAACAACAAAATATGCATACCCTAACAAAACAATAAAAATAATAAGAATGAGAAAGATATAAATGAGAGATAGATTTATAAAATCTAAATACATTAACAAAAGTCAAGAGTTTAAATAACTAGAAAAAAAGAATTCCAATATAGTGGGAAAAACAAATTTAAGCTAGTTATCCTAATTCTTAACTAAACAAAAATGTAAATCTTGATCCCTAAACAATGACTAGCAACTCGCCCATGTTATCATTCTCAACATGGCGTAGTTGAGAATCATAACCCTAAAAATCGTCCTCTACTTATTGGAATACAAGCCTGATCATTAAAATGATTATACAAGCATAGTATTAGTATGGTTAAGTACTAGTAAAATTAAAAACCTAAAATATTACAATATAACATCTTTCAATTTAGGTTATGTAAAAAATGAAGTGTGATATGCATAAAAAAACATAACTCATAGGATCATGGAGATCATATATGCCATAGAAAAATCTATAAATCACAAATAACCACCCATTCATGAGTTTCCAAATAAGCCATGAGGGTATAACCGCATGATGCCATTGTCCATGGTGAGGATTTGTCTAGGAATGCAACTCCCACCACCACTACACATTAGTACCAAGGATATTTTCTCAAGGATCATCGACAACCACCATAATTGGTCTCCTAGGTAATAAGCACATGATAAACTTTTGGTCTTTAATACGTAGTTGCTCATCCATCATAATTAACCATTTTCCTGTATCAAAGATTGGGATGATCATAGGACTACCACTCCCACCATCATTATTCACCAGTTCTATAGGGCTTTCCTTAGGAATTTTCAACATCTGTCGCACTTAGGCTATTAGGTAAGGGATCATACACTAAACCATAGGCATGTAAGACCAACCATAATATGAATAGTGCCAATGGGTTTTTTTCATGGATCTTCATAATCCACCATACTTAGTGTCCTAAGCTAGAGGAAATAATAAGTTAACTAAACCCTAAGTATATATATAGCGAAAGCCTTTAATATTATATTATCCAATTCAAATAGATTAATCTAATTTGGTGTTTTAAGTGTTGATACCAAACACTAACTAAGGCATCTATGCTAGACATTGTTGAAACCCGGGTAAATTAGGATAAAGCTTAGATCATTAGAAGAAAGCTTGGATTATAGTGGAATTGGATATATAACTATTTTATCATAGGAATGGCCGTGTGTGGATTATTTGGGATGATCATGTATATCACATTACTTTAATAAAGTCCATGGAGTAGGGGATTCATTGTTTTATGATCAATAAATCCCTTTAATCTGAGTTCCACATGACTATGTTTTATGCACAAAAAATAGGTCGACAGAGACAATATCTTTGGGATTGGATGAAAAATATGAGACACCATACTAGACCACCATGTTTTGTGCTTGGTGATTTCAATGTGGTGTGCAGGGCTGAAGAGAAAAAAGGGGGAAAACTGGATATGGGGGATCTTCATGAATTTGTTAACTACCTCCATGGATGTGGTCTTGATGATATTAATTTTAATGGTAGCCTTTTCACATGGTGCAATCAAAAAAACCCTAATTAGATAATCTACTTCAATTTGGATAGAATTCTTATAAATGACCTGTGGCTGGAATCTTATTGTAATATCCCAAAATCCTAATTTCCGAAATTATGGCCAAATAAGGAATTATTAGGAAAATTAATTATATAAATTTATTTATTAAAATTTAGAGAGTTAATTAAGGTATATTAAGAGTAAAATAATAAAGAATTTAATTGGAAGAAAATTTGGGTATTTCTCTAATTAGCATGAAGGTTAAGGGAATTTATCTAAAATAGTCTAAAATAAGCAAAAAGGAATTTATTTAATATTTCATAAATATTAATATTATAAACAACCCAAAAATACCCCAATTTACCCATAAGTTATTTTATTTAATTTTCCCATCCTATTTATTACCTATTTTCCCCTCTTTTTCCCTTTTTCTCCCTCCTCTTCCTTTTTTTTCTTTCTTCTCCCCCGGTTGGGCCAGCCCACCGGCCCAAACCCCTCTCCTCTCCCCCGTCTCGCGCACGAGCCCAGGCCCCTGGCCTCTCCTTCCTTCTTCCCGCCCGCGGCCCAGCGTCGCGCGACGCCAACTGTTGCGCGCCCCATACGCCGCGTTTTACCCTCATAACTGTCGAAACGCCGCGCCTCAATTAATGGCCTTATAGCCGTTGCCAAACGGGCAACGCGACGCGGCGCTTTGTCGCCCATAACGTCGAAACGTCGCGTTTGACTTGCGGACTTAATAAACCACGCCGAACCGGCCGGTTCCCCTCCTCTTTTCTTTTCCCTGGACCACCGGTCCACCCTGCCATCTTCTTCTTCTTCGACCTGCGCCCCGACCTACAATTCGACGCTGCAGCTCGAATCCCGCCGGCAGCCACCAGCCCAGTACCGGCTGTACTCTCCTGCCCCTCTCCCGTCGTTTTCTTCCTCTTTTCGACCCCGACCGAGTCCCTCTCTCCCTTTCCCGCGTGCCCTTCTCTTTCCTTTCTTCTTCCCTGTCCCCGACCCAGCCTGCCATGGCAGAACCTGCACCTCCTGCCATCGGTCGGCCACCTGCACCCCTGCCCCGCGTGCCACCTCCCTTCCTCTCGTCGTTTTCCCCCTGGCCTATAAATACCCCCCATTGGCAGCCCCGATCAGCCTTTTCGTTTTTTTTTTGCCCCGAAACCCTGCCTCTCCGCCGCCTCAAACAGACGGGCTTTTCGCCGTCACCGGAGACATCCGCCGCCACCTCTGGCCACCGTTACCATCCCTGCACCTCCCTCGACAAAACCGAGCCACCACCACCCTCCGCCTTGCCCTGCACGTGCCGCCTTCGTCGTGCAAAGTTCCTATCCCGAAAACCACCACTTCCAGCCCGTCGCCGCCTTGCGCCGCCTTCTGCCGCCTCCTCCGCCGCTACCAGCCACCCTTCCACCCTCCAAAGTGACCAGCAGGTCCTCCCCTACCTGCCCATACCCTTCTTACCCCCTGCTCCCTTCTCCACCGGCCTCCACCATTTCCACCATCTTCCTCCTCCCTCGGCCACCGCGTCCGCCGCCTCGCGCCGCCTCCCAGCTCACGCCACCACCCTCATTCCACTCCCACTACTAGAAATAAGGTTTTTAACGACCAACAAATTTCGTCGTTAATGGCCAAATTTTGGTCGCTAAAGCTATTAACGTCCAAAAAATTTGTTGGTCGTCAGTGGTCGTTATTGCTCCCTCGTTAAAGGCTTTAACGACCAACTAAAATTTTTTGGTTGCTAAAGCAATAACGACTACATATTATGTTGGTCGCTAATGTAATAACAACGGAGTATAATTTTGGTCGCTAAAGGTAATAACGACGACGCAAAGTGTTGGTCGCTAAAAGTAATAACGACAACTTATGACGTTGATCGCTAAAAGTAATAGCGACAACGTATGATGTTGGTCGCTAAAAATAATAACGACGAATAAAATACACTGTCGTAAATAATATTAACGACCAATTTTTTTATCGTAATTAAAAAGGTATCACACCAATAACGACTAATTTTTCCGTCAATACTAAAATTCATTCATTATTTGCGACATAATTTATTGGTCGCAAATGGCATAATTATATATTCAATAATATATATAATCAACATTTCAATATTCATCTATAACCCTGCACCTATATGGATATACATATATCCATTTCAATCTTTTGAAGACCTGTATATATATACGTACATATATCCATTTCAATCTTCTCAAGACCTGTACCTGTATGCATGTATTTATATATATATCCATTTTGATCTTCTCAAATCTTGTACCTGCATACATATATATTCATTCTAACATATAGATATAATTTTCTAAATATCTGTTTATAATTAAACATTCAACTAAATATTCATACAAATAATTTGTATCAAATGTCCGGTACAATTTTCGGCTATGATCAAATATAAATATATTACAAAAGAGCTACAATATGTCGTTGCATTACAAAAATATCATGATTAGCAGCTGCTTAAGAATTAATCATTCTATCCATCGGATACAATAGACTTGGTAAGTTTATCAAAATAAACTGGATCTGCAACAATAGAAATATACAAATAATAATTAATATAAGTATCAAATAAACAATGAGTAATTTCCTTAACATGCAATTCATGAAATCAGATATAAAAAATGAAATCTCCAAATACAAGGAAAATAATGAAAATGGAAATAAATATGATTCAATAACATCCGAACTTATTAAATGTGTTATACTACGACAACCTAGATCATGCATCATCATGGTGTGTTTCCTTAAGTCTGTTATCAATGATTCAATACCTAATTAATATGGTGTGTTTTGGTCACAAAGTGTATCAGACAATATTTTTTCTATGATTCATGCATTAATTACACCTATACTTCTACAATATATACAAAACTAAATTTACTAAAAGTATTTAACGAGGATGCAGGTTATCAATTGTCACACAGTTTTCAAATATATCAGAAGAGTACACTAATTTACTTTAAATTTTTAATTTTTTTCAACAGTTATGGGCATGCATACTAAGCTTTTATTTATTCATCTATTGTTTTCTCTTGAGACCTCAATCTTGTCTGTGCGGCGTTTTTGCTAATTTAATCTATTTAGTACACGAACATCAAAATTTCATACACTAGCAGCCTAGCAGCCCTATACCCCCTTACATTCTGAAAATTGTTGCTTGTGCTTAAAGGGCTAATCTAGCTAACTTAGGCTATCATTTAAATCATCTAAACTAAGTTTATGGGGTAGCTTGCTTGTTATAATCGAGTTTTGAACATTATTTTTCCCGCTAGCGAGTTTTCACAATTTTCTGTTCTAGGTAATCGAGATAGCGTTCAATTTTGTGAAATGATCTTTTGAGGGCTGATGCAATGCAGTTAGAGTTCATTTAAGCCTCCTCGCATTCCTGATTTAATGGCGTGGGAGTTGAGGCCAAAATACCTTGCTTGTTATAATTTTCGTCATTTAGTTTCATTTATGATTAAGTGGCAGTTGCAAAGCATATAGGGCTCTTCTCAACCTCTTTGCATGTTTTTATTTTTTTATGATTGCCAGCATTGAAGCCGAAGCATTCTGTACCTAGATGATTTTTATATTCCGTTAGATGATTTTCAAAGAGATAGTCTCCAGGGGGAAAGCGGAAGTAACAAAGCAGGAGAAATACATAATGTTTTTCTGATAATATGCTCTATTGACCTTATCTCTGATAATGTTTAAATATGGGGAAGTAGCATATTATGCTAGCATGCTTTTCAGTCTCGATTGTCTAATTATTATTTGGATTCTAATTATAATTCTGATAATAGTCTCCAAGGTTTGTTATCTATCATTAGGTAAGAAATTGCATAGGTAAATTGCATGCTGTTAAGACATTGCTATGCTTGGTTGTACAGTTCTGCAGCTACTAGAGTGGTATTTGATAATGTTACTGATTAATGACCATGAAACAAAATTTCACTTTAAGCTGCTGTCTTGCTTCCCTGGATTGTGCAGAAGTTATGTGGGCATGTAGTTCTGTTGAAATGCTGATTCTTAATTATTAGATTTGCTTATTACAATTGGGATCAATATTTATGAACATCTGTAGCATTATGCATTTTTCACAGCATGTGTTTTAATGGAAAAATATAAATATAGAGAAAGCAGGAGAAAACCAACCTATACAAAAATGTCCAGAGAGCTGCAATGTAATCTGTTGAAGCACATCCACATCGTCTGTAGCAACAGTAACCTAGAGCAAAATCATACTTGTTAATTTTAAAAAGTCATCCATAGGAACCATATGTAGCTTATTTGAATTTATTTAGATCTAAACTAGTTACTTAAGCTTATTAGACAACTAGTTAGAATAATACTCATAATAATTACTTTCCTTTAACAATTTTAACTAACCTCATTTTCAAGGGCACCCCGTATCCTCTGATGTAGATGGAGAAGCAAGCATGTATTCTATATCATCATGTATATTCTCTTCATTTTCCATCAAGCATCGAAATCGTGCACTTTTCAAAATCTTCTCCATGACAGGTTCCCATTTGTCCATTCTTTCTTTTAGCACTCGATTTTCTTGATTCTTTTTCTCAATCTCTTCTTCTTTTCTTTTAATAGCAGCATCCTTTGCCTTGAGATCTGCTAAAAGCTTGTTCTTACCTTTTTAAGGGCCTCTAATATCTCTAGGCTTCACTCCACCACCATAGCCAGGAACATAGCCCCTGGTTCGAGTCACTCCATGCACGCGTTCAGCCACCTCAACATGAGTAAGGGAGGGTTCAGCAGCTTGGACCTCAATAATTTGAGACTTCAAGACAAAGAATGTTAGTTAGACAACAAAATATATATAGAACTAATAAAATAAATAAGAGTCAGGAAAGAGGTGTACATGGATGTCTGCAGCTTCGGCTGTAGCTATTTCTTCACCCTTTTTATGGCTTTCAAAATAAACGGTGCCATAATTTGGATGTTTTCCATCTTTTCCCCCCTAGATAATATAACATTTATTTATAAGGATTAAAAACAAGGCAAAAGTAGTGTGTTGGAAAACGCCATATCTTGCGTTTCATAGGCAAATACATATAATATATACCATATCATAGGCGATTGCTCGATAAGGCTTACTGCCACTACGATGAAGACATTTATTATCCATCATCAAGCGGTTGTTTGTATTTCGTTGGCTCATTTCCTGTGTAGATATATTGTATTATATGATAAATAAGAGAAGAATAATTAGCAAGGTAATCAAATATATAAATATTTCTAAATTTTTCCTTATTCATTAGTGATTTACCACAAACTTTGGACTATGATAGTAACATTTCACCAGCCACTCCCAATCGGATTGCTCTTCAATTGTAGTTGGTTTAAGCTTCAATTGTTCATGAATATCCAAGCCTTTAATAGTTCTATGATTATCTCCCCTCCAATTGTTCCACAGGTCTTTCATGTGACGAAGAGTAGAATTTTTGTAACTCTCCATGTCATCATTGGAGAACTTCTCCTACAACACAAAAGTATATATATACATTGAGGAACTAAAAATTAACAAGTCAAAAGAAACTATTATACGGAAAAATATAAACGGTTTGCAGTAGCACAGGTAAAAGTAAATGCCAATATCAAAATGAATACTTCAAATTCATTACCGTCATTGCAGCCCAGAGGTGGTCCTTATGTCTTTGTTCAATTGCGTCCCAAGATTGGATTCGAATAGGCATTATGTTGCGATCACGAACTAATTTACCTATGTGCCTACTCCACTCATGGCTATTATCTCCAGCAACACGACCATTAAAAAAAGTCACAGGTAGCTTGTTTCCACTGCTAAGTCTTGCCACTTTTTGACACCTATTTCTACCTCGAGGCTTCCAAATCTTTTGAGTAGAATTATCTATTACATAAAACGGTTAAAAAAATTGACCAAGAATTAAGTAAAATAAGAATAATAAAAAGCTTATTATGTCATACCTCCACTTGTAAGATTCACATGAGAAGAATGGAAGACATTTTCAGCAATGGCATGATTGTTTCCACCTTGGGCAACAGTTGTTTCGGCTTGCGGAGTAGTATCCTCATTGAGTAAGGGAGGAGGGGGTCCCTTTGCCCTACAAAGACATTAGAAGTGCTGGACATGCGTTTAGCGCCACCTCTTGTAGTTAATGATAATGGGGGAATGTCATTTGTCTTATCAGTGGCTTGAATGTTACCACCGCTTGTAGCGGATAGTAGAAACGTCTTCAACCCTAATCCGCGGCCGCGCCCCTTGCCAATAGCATTTAATTGCCCGGGTGATATATACTTAGGTCGATCATTCTTTAATTTAACTGGGGACACCATTTCTTTGAAACCTACAACCACACTATTAATATAAACAATTACATTCTATAAAATAACATTTAGTAGAAGATATTATCCCCTATCTTCATGAGCATTATAACACATTACCAAAATAGAGTACATAATACACTCCATTAAACACTTGTATTACGAGTTCAAAAAATACATCTCATCTTGAGAAAATCAAGCTGTATGGAATAGCAAGTATACAAAAGTACATAAATAAGCACCATTACAAATCTCAAGGATGGTTAAAGTTTATATGCATAAGTCTTCATTCGATTGTAATGTCTTCACAAGGAACTGCTGCTTGACTTTTTAACACAACATGCCAACCCTTGTTAATGTTATCTTCAACATAAAATGCTTGTGATGCTTGAGTTGCTAGAACAAAAGGTTCAGTAGTTTTCCAAATACGTCTGCAATCAACACTTGTGAACCCATACTTATCTTCCTTCACTCCCTTAACTTTATCAGTAACATCAAACCAATCACATCGAAATAAGACTAAGCGTTTATTGCCCAAATACTGCAATTCAATAATCTCGGTCAATTGGCCATAGTAATCGATGGATCCACTACCATCATCACCAACCACAACCACTCCACTACATTGTGACCTTGTTCTTTCCTCATGAGATGTAGTGTGGAATCGATATCCATTTACTACATAACCATAAAAACACGTAACATATTTTGACGGACCACGTGACAATGAGAGTAAGGCTTCTATCTTCTCGCTTTTATCTGTTTCATATAAATCTGCAACCTAATAAATATAATGTTTATTATAACCTATTTTTACAAACCCAATGATCTAAATAAACTTGCATTTCTATATATATTGAATATTGAATAGCATAGAAAACTTACTGTTTTGTTAAACCACTCAATAAACATTCTATTCTGTTCATTGGATGACACTTGTGGTGGATTGTGTTCTTGGTTTTGATAATACATTCTACAATAAAAAAGATATATCAAATGTCTAATACTTGCCTTTGAAAAAAAAATAGATAGAAACGAATGAGTTTTTAGGAATGACTTACTCAAGAAATGGCTGAACTTCTTCAAAATTGTTAAGAACGTACATATGGGCTTGCTCTAATTCATTTGCATCTAAATCTCTGGTTTGACCACTTCCTAGCCCTCTTCCCTTGTAATAAAAGGAAGAAAATTCCGCAGAAACATTCACATCATCATCATAATTTCGATCAAGGCGGTTAAACTTAGTCTCTGTTTTATGCAAATATCTTGAACAAAAATTCATGCATTCTTCTGCTATATACCCTTCCGCAATAGAACCCTCTGGACGAGCCATGTTACGTATATAAGACTTCAAAGTATACAAATTCCTTTCCACTGGATACATCCAATGAGAATGTACAGGTCCACATAACATAGCCTCATGTGCCAAATGAACTGGAAAATGTAACATCACATCAAAGAAAGATGGTGGAAAAATCTTCTCTAACTTACAAAGGGTTATTGGAATTTGGGCTTCAAGACACCTCAACTTTTCCATATTCAAATGTTTCGAACCTAAATCCTTGAAAAATATAGACAACTCAAGAAGTGGTTCATACACATCCTCTGGAAGAAGGCCACGCAATGCAAGTGGAAGAATATGATGCAAGAGAATATGATGGTCATGACTCTTTAATCCAGAAATCTTACTCTCTTTCAAGTTTACACATTGTGAAATGTTAGAAGCAAAACCATCTGGAACCTTCAAATGCTTCAAAAACTTGCAGAATTTACGTTTTCCCTCTCGAGATAGGGTGAAATGAGCGTCAGGTAGCAATATATTATGACCATTTGTGATAGGATGTAACTCTGGCCTAATACCCATTTCTTGCAAATCAAGACGAGATTTATAGTTATCCTTCATCTTATTTGGTACATTAAGTAGTGTTCCAAGTATGCTATCACATATATTTTTTTCAATGTGCATTACATCTAGGGTATGCCGTATCAAGTGGTGCTTCCAATATGGAAGCCTAAAAAATATACTCTTCTTGTTCCAGTTATCTTGCCTATTCTTGTGCGAGATCTTTCCTTTGAAAGCAGGATCTTTGCTTAATATGATGTCTTCAAGATCTTGCACTTGGTGAAGAATCTCTTCACCTGTTACAGGGTTCGGAGGTGTACCCTTTTCTATAGTACCATCAAATAACATTTTATCCCTTCTCCATCTATGATTACTTTCCAAGTAGCGTCGGTGACCCATGAAGCATTCTTTTCCCCCATTAACTAGTCTCAAAGAGTGAGTATCCTTATTACAAACAGGGCAAGCGAGTTTTCCCTTTGTACTCCATCCAGACAATATTCCATATGCAAGAAAATCATTGATAGTCCACATAAGAGATGCATGGAGATTGAAATTTTGACGCTTTGATGCATCATATGTTTCGACACCATTGTTCCACAAGTCCTCTAATTCATTAATTAGAGGCTATAAATATACATCAATAGCATCTCCAGGACCATCAGGGCCTAAAATCAGCATAAAAGAAACAAATTTGGATGATATGGATATCAAAGAGAAGCAAACACAAAACGTGATTTTGTTGATATCATAATTTGGAATAGTTGGTGAAAGTTTAAAGTAAATCACAAACCTGGAATGAGCATGGATAGCAACATACTTGGTTCCTTCATGTACAACGAAGGAGGCAAGTTGTATGGAATAAGAGTCACAGGCCACATACCATATGATGGTCTCGCATTATTGAACGGCTGAAAACCATCACTAGCTAGCCCAAGTCTAACATTCCGAGGTTCAGAAGCAAAATTCGGATTGAGCTCATCATGTTTTTTCCATGCCAACCCATCAACTGGATGCCTCAGATCTCCATCATTATTTTTATCATGATGCCATCTCATTAGAGAGGCCGTCTTAATGGACATAAAAAGCATCTGAAGTCGAGGTTTTAGTGGAAAATATCGCAATATCTTAATAGGTATTTTTTCCCATTTGCTTTTACCTTATCTTCCCCACTATGCTTGCTTTGTTGCCATCTTGAAGCTTTGCAAGTTTTACATTTCTGCAGATGACTATCTTCTTTCCAAAATAGCATACAATCGTTCACACATGCATCAATCTTCTCATATGAAAAGCCAAGATCTTTAATTGTCTTTTTTGCCTCGTAATAAGAGTTGGGCAAGGTCGAATCATTGGGCAATAACTCCTCTTTCAACAATTTGAGTAACATTGTGAAAGAACGATTACTCCATTTTCCAGTACTCTTCACATGAAGCAATTGAATTAAGGCAGACAATTTAGATCCCTTAGAACCCTCGTAAAGAGGTTGTTGGAAGTCATTTAACAACCTTTGTTTTTTTGATGCTTCAAAGTTGGGTTCTTCTTCATGGTTTAGGGATCCCATATTTTCCAAATTAGGCTCAACATTCCGATAATGAGGATACCTATCTTCTAAAAGTTCCGCTATCTCGTTATCACTATCATCATAGTCATCTTCATTCTCATTATTTTGAGGATCCATATTTATTTCAGAATGTTCCTCGTGTCCTTCTTCACCATGATGAAACCATAAAGTATAACCTCTCATAATCCCAAAGGTCATCAAGTGTGCTTTCACAGTATCACGAGTTCTAGAATCGGTGTTAACACAATTGATACACGGACATCTAATTAAATTTGTATTAATTTTTTGAAATGCATAGTTCAAGAATTCTTCAACCCCAGTCAAATATGCTGGATCATGAAAACGATCATCAACCAGGCGAATCCATTCCTTATTGGGTGCCATTTTCTAAAGGGAAAAAAAAAGGCATAAATATAACAATTAGAAAATAATTGCCAATTAGATAAAATATGCACACTATCATTTTGAATAATACCCGAGAAGGATTATAAAATATAATACCAAACATCATTAATAAAGTATCTAACATGAACTTAGATACATTTTAAAGGATATTGTAAATTCAATTTATATAAAACGGATAAAGCGACAAATTCGGATATAGCCGAGTCACAAATCCAATTTTCACAAATCAACCATAACCAATACAATTAACCATTCTAAATCATTCATACAACACATATATATACAATTAAACAACTAAATTATCTTATCATAAGCTAATTCATTTAAAATTAATCAAAACAATATTTTATACCAATTATATCATATTTTATTTCTTGTTAAAAAAAATGTCAATGTTGATCATCATCATATTTTATTCAATTGATTATAGAATTCTTAAATGAATTAACATAGAAAATATTCTAAGGACATAACAAAGAGATTATATAACAATATAAAGTAATGAAGAAAAACTTCAGCACCACCATCTATCAAAACCCTTCCTAATATTTTACTTTCAAGATAGCATCTATCATGTACTCAATTGATTAAAACAATAAACGAAACATCAAATTTAACATAATTAGGGTTTTTTAGCTTGGACTATAAATCCGGTCAAATCTTGCTCAAATATTTAAATTGACATGTCGAAAATGAAATTAAACATAATATAATGCAAATTATATAATCAATTGAATAAAATAACTCGATTACACAATCCAATTTAATTTCGCAAGAATTTTGACCTAAGAATCCAATTCCGATTAATTTCGTACAAAAATTTCAAATTGATAGTTCTAACATGAAATTAGATACATTTTAAAGGATATTGTAAATTCAATTTATCTAAAATAGCTAAATCGGATAAAACCGACAAATCCGGATATAGCCGGGTCACAAATCCAATTTTCACAAATCAACCATAACAAATACAATTAACTACTCTAAATCATTCATACAACACATATATATACAATTAAACAACTAAATTACCTTATCATAAGCTAATTCATCTAAAATTAATCAAAACATAAGCTAGGGTTTGAGTATTTATACCAAACGTATTGCAGCGAAATTGGAGGGAGTGAGGGGTGCTGGACCTTCGTCGGTGGTCAAGCACCACTCGCCGGTGACGAGCGGTGGTGGAGGAGGTCGGACGGTGGCGCGCCGCGGCTGTCGTCGTGCGTTGCTGGTGGCTGCTGCTGCTACTCCGTTGCTGCTGTATTGGACGACGACGAGGAGGTGCGGTTGTCTGCTCGACCGGCGGTTGATGGCGTGGTGGTGCAGTCCGGGAAGAACACGCTCAAACGGCGACGGCCGTTGCTGGTGTGGTCGTCGAGCAGGGTCGGGGAGGGAAGACGAAGGCTGTGCTCAAATTTGATATAATTTGGCACAGGCCCGCGGTTATGTGATGTAATTTTTTTTTTTTTTTGGTTTAAAGGGATGAAACGAGCATCAAAGGGCGCGGGATTTTTTTTTTTTTTTTTTGGAGTAAGGGTAATTAAGTGTTTTATATTTTTATTTTTTTGGATTTTAGAGATTTGAAAAAAAAAATATTATAAAACATATATATAACTTAAATTTTTTTAACGACCAATAAATTAATGATTAACGACCAAAAATTATATTAGTCGCAATAGATATACCATCAACGATAACTTTTGACAATGATCGTTAATAATATATCAATAACGATAAAAAAAAAATTGGTCGCTAAATTGGTCGTTAATGGTCCAGTTTGTTGTAGTGTCCCCTCTCCCTGCTGTATCCTCCCCCACACTTAGCTTCCTCTTTCCTCCTCCCATCTCACCGCCACCTCCATCTTTCCCCCTCTTCTCCTCCTCCACCGTCGCCGCCGACGCCGCCACGCGCCGCTGCCGGACCACCACCGACCCTAGGTGGTTCTCCACCCATCCAAACCCTAACCCCCTTTTTATATAGCTGCTACTATTTTCTACTAATATTAATACTAATATACTTATTATTACTATTATTATTATTACTTTTATTATTATTATTATTATTCTTAGTATTATTATTATTACCATTATTATTGTCCTTATTATTATTAATGTTCTTGTTTTCTTACTAATACTAACATCTCTTTTAAACCCTAAAGTATATTATACTTAACTTTGGTCTTATTTTTATAAGTATTAGTATTAACATTTTTATTATTATTATTCTATTATCCTTACTATGGTTATTATTAGTATTGCTTAGCCTTAATTGGTTGTACTATTGTGATTATTATTATTATTATTATTATTATTATTATTATTATTATTATTACTATTATTATTATACTTAACACATTTACCACTATTGTTAATAATAATACTACCTTGTCTTACCCATGTTACTTAACTCAACCTAGTAAATATCATTTGGTTGTTAACTAAGAAGAGTACTTGAACCTTATTATCATACCATTTAACATTAACCCTAACCCTATTACTATGACACTATTATCAGCTATTATTATTATTACTACTATCACTACCTTATTGTTGTAATCAAAAGCATTTAAACCCTTTTATTATTCAAGAATATACAAATATTGTCATTATCACCCTTAGGAATAGTTACTTGTAATATTGTGACCTTATAATAATATTATTTTGAATATGACACCATTAATAGACTTAGCCTTAAAAAAAGGCTAGGGTTTCTCTTACTATAAACATTAGTGTCATGAGTATTAGTTTTATTATTATTATTATTATCATTATTTTTCTATAGTTAACATGAACATTATTATTATAAGAATAGGGCTAATGGGGCTAATAATATAAGTGTAACAATAGGTATTAAAAATAAGCATATTTTAACTACTAATATTTAGTATACTAATTCTAAAGTAAAAACCCTAGTTTTTGTATAAAACCCTTTTTAGTAATAAAAACCCTAACCTTAAACTAAAATGAGGTTTGATAGTAATTATAGGGGAAACTAATACTTAGCATTTTCCCCTTTTATAGGTAACCCCGACCAAAGCCCTAAGGAGTTAGAGGAGCGTGCTCCAAGCCCGGCGTCGCCTTAGGTAAGGACGATGCTAATGGCCTTGTGCTATGTGTGACATTGATGTGTTGAATGTTGTGTATGCCATGCTATGTCATGTATTGTATGATTCGTGGATAACTTGTTTTATGTGTAGCGCAGCTTGGAGATTGAGGTATGTTGTTTGTGCTTCCATGACATGAGCATGACGTTTATATGTATGATGTTTACGACGTATTATGCTATGGCCCTCTAGGACATGCATGTTAGGATAAATGGTAGTATGAGTTGGGAACCATCATGGGGGTCTTGAAGTTTGTATGGTGGGATTAGGGTTTGAATGGTGGCATCAATGCTCGCATGTTGGTACAAATGATTTCATAGTGGTATTAATGGTTTATGGCGGTATTTGGGTTCGTATGGTGGTATTGTGACTTTATGGAGGTATTAATGTTGGATGGGGGTATTTGTGATTTTATGGGGTATTAATGGGGTACGATGTTATTTGTGATTTTATGGAGGTATTAGTGTTGTACGGTGGTATTAGGGTTCGCATGGTGGTATTAGGGTTTGTATGATGGTGGTTGTGATTTTATGGTGGTATTAATGTTGTATGGTGGTATTATGGTTGTAACGGTGGTATTAGGGTTCGCATGGTGGTATTAGGGTTTGTATGATGGTATTTATGATTTTGTGGTGGTATTAATGTTGTATGGTGGTATTAATGATTACATGGTGGTATTAATGGCCTAAGGAGTAGGGGGTTGAGAGTGAGAATTCACTTATATAAAGGATGAGTATGGGTTTTCTAAAGGAGGGAGGTTACTTGTTGAAGAAGTAAAGTGCTAGGGTTTGGTGCAGCCAACCAGGGTTGGCGTGGTCGATTAGGGTTTGAGTGGCCAACTAGGGTTTTGTTGGTCACATATGAACTTGGGAGATAAAGAAATACACTTGGGGAATTTCCTAATAAAGAATGAGGTGCGAGATAGAGAATAACGTAGCGTTTGGGTAAGTAAGAAAGAGTTGGGCCACATAGGTCCGATTAGGGTATCCGAGGAGGAACCCTAGAGGGATGAGAACATGCAGAGGCGATATCATATGTGTTGGGATGGCCTATATCCTTGGGGTTTGTGTCTTACTATATGCTACTTTACCTAAGTCTACGGGGGATGGATGTCGGGTGTGAGAAGAGGTGCGAGTCTCAAAATATGGGACGGTCCCTCTGGAGGGAAAAGAGATACAGTATCAACCGCATGCATGTCCAGGATGCGATGTGATTCAATAAGACGCGGATAAGACACTAATCATGTAAAGTGAAAGATTGTTGAGCCGAGCCCAGACCGGTCCACCGGCAAATAATAGTGGCCAGGAGCCGGGGTGCCCTGGAGACCGGTCCACCGGCAAATAATAGTGGTCAGGAGCGTTCTGCCCTGAGTGTATACTTCTGGTCCACCGGCTATAATAGTGGGGGATTTCGTGCTCGACAAACTGAAGTAAGTAAGTTAAACCATGGGAAATACACTAAGCACTTACAGCGAAACATCATGTGATTCGGGGCCAGACCGGTCCACCGGCAAATAATAGTGGCTAGGAGCAATTTGCCCTGGAGACAGGTCCACCGGCAAATAATAGTGGTCAGGAGCATTCTGCCCTGAGTATATACCTTCCGGTCCACCGGCTATAATAGTGGGGTTCCCGCAATCATATGAACTATTAAAGAATGTGTGTGGATTGAACATGCTGTTAATGAAAATAAGGAAAATACACTAAGTACTTACAGTGAAACACCATGTGAGTCGGGGCCAGACCGGTCCACCGGCAAATAATAGTGGCCAGGAGCGTTCTGCCCTGGAGACCGGTCCACCGGCAAATAATAGTGGTCAGGAGCGTTCTGCCCTGAGTGTATACTTTCCGGTCCACCGGCTATAATAGTGGGGTTCTCACACTCACATGGACTACTAAAGAATATGCGTGAAATGGACATATTATTAATGAGGATAACGAATAAATCATCGGAAACATACTCAGGCCTTATCTTGTGTGTTATCGCATGTTGCCTACGTGAATGTGCTATGTATGCTATGTGGTATGATTGTATGCTTGGCCTTAGCGCACCTGTGTCCTTACTCAGTATTGGACCCGTACTGATACTACCTTGATTGACTAGGTCCTGTGATGATCCACCAATGGTGGGGAGCAGACCTCCTATGCAGGTTTCATCGATTACTAATTTGGGTGGAAGGCTTGACTTGAGTGAGTAGGTGATCCGGATACTAACCCTTTCTGGGAATTGCTTTGTTAGCTATATTTTGTATTACGTTTCATGTTTTAAAAGAAAAAAAAATATTATGGGGTCGTAATCCTAAAGCGTATTCAAACTTCTATTGGACTTATATCTTATTAATGATTTATGATAATGTCGTTTTGCGTTTTATGATACTTTGTGCTTATTGACGATCGGATTTAGCCTTAGCACTTAGTACTGGAACGGTAGAATGAACCGGTCTGGTACTAAGTGTGGCGGTAATAGCCCCAAGTTTACAGTTTTAAATTCTTTCGCTTCCGCTAAACCTTTGATTTAAACGAAACTTTTCAATAGTAAATTTGGGGGTGTTACACTTATCTTAAGGGGTTTGTAGACAATCTCTACAAACCAACCTTAGATCATAATCCTCTCCTATTGAATCTTTGTATTAATCAGCTAATTAGGGTCAAAAATTTCAAGTATATTAACTTCTGGGCTGATAGAGATAAGTTCATGCAGATTGTTAAGGATTGTTCGAGTACCCATACTGATGACAGCGACACCTATAAGGTTGTGTTCAAACTTAAGATCCTTAAGTAGATACTTAGTTTAATAAGCATAATGGGCATGTGTCTACTAAGGCACACTAAGCTTGGCTTTCCAGGCAAGAATGCAAGGGTCACACAATGCTTGACCCTTTCCATAATGATCTCAGTAACAAAGAAAGGGAAGCTAGAATGGAATGGCATAGAAGTGCTAGAGAGGAGGAGCATTATTTCTGATAGAAAGCCCATATTCAGTATGTTTAGTTGGGTGACCAGAATACTAAATATTTCCATGCAAATGTTCAAATGAGGAGTAACAAAAATAAAATCCACAAAATAGTTAATGATTCTAATGAAGACCTTACTAGTGATCATGAGAATCAAGAGGAAATTGTGAGGTTTTACAAAAGACTTCTTAGAGCTGCTTCTGGTTCCCTACAGGGGATTAATAAATAAGTATGCAATTAAGGCCCTTTGCTTTCTCTAGATTCTACTGAATCTCTTATTATTGTTCCTCCAAGTGCTGAAATCAAGTAGGATGTTTTCTATGGGGGATTTTAAGTCTCCGGGTCCTGATGGATTTAATTTTTACTTCTACAAGAAAGCTGGGGACATCATTGGTGGCGATGTTATGGCTATTGTCCAAGACTTTTGGCAAACAAGATACTTGTTGAGGTAGATTAATAACGCTACCATTACCTTTATCCCTAAAGTCCCTAGTGCAAACAAAGTGAAAGATTTTAGGCCTACTACTTCCTGTAATATCATGTATAAACTTTTTCTAAAGTTCTGGCTAATATGATGCAAGGGGTATTGTCTAATACTATTGATTCCTCTCAAGCTTCTTTTGTTAAAGGTCGAATGCTATATGAAAATGTGCTTATGGCTGCTAAGATTGTGAAGCATTATACAAGGAAAAGCATTAGCCCTAGGATCCTACTTTATGATTCTATTAAGTGGAGTTTCATTAAGCAGGTCTTAGAAGCTATGCAATTCCCTTGGAATTTTATTAATATGATTATTTAATGCATTTCTAATATAAAAATCTCTATCAATGTTAATGGTGTTCTTACCAAGCCTTTTCTGAGTAGAAGAGGGCTAAGGTAAGGAGAGCCTATTTCCCCCTATCTCTTTGTTATCTACATGGAGTATTTGCACAAAAGGTTCAGAAGGCTGTGGAATTATCCTAACTTCTAAGGTCACCCTGGTTGTAGAAGATTGAAGCTCATTGACTTGAGCTTTATAGATGACCTCCTTCTCTTTTGTAAGGGTGATGTAGGGTTTGTAAAGTAGCTTAAAGAGGCTCTTACCCATTTCTCAAATTGTTCTTGTTTGACTATCAACCACGATAAGAGCTCTCTTTTCTGTGTTGGAGTATATGATAGGGTGAAGGAGGATATTCTTGGCATCTTTGGCTACCCTGAAGGGTCCTTTCCATTCAAATATTGATGCCTCCCTCCAGATATGGCTTATATGGGGATTAAATAGTATCAAGGTCTCATTGATAATATCTTTGCTAAGATAAGGAATTGGACATGCAAATATATTAGTTATACAGGAAGAGTCTAGTTGATTTCATTTGTTCTACAAAGGATTATAAGATTTTGGGCTCAAATCCTCCCTATTCCTGCAATAGTGATCTCACATATAAAGTAGATATGTAAGAATTTCCTTTGGTCTAATGATATAGAGGGGCATAAATCGATGGTAGCCTAGAAGACGGTGTGTCTACCAAGGAATGAAGGTGGTCTTGGCTTGATTGACCTTAAAGACTTGAACCAAGCTTCCTTGGGAAAATGGATTTAATAACTTATAAAAAAAAAGAGTAAAATGCTCTAAAAATATTTATTTTAAGAAATATATTTAAATAAGGATTTATTAGGGAATTAATTAATTAATTTATTTTACTTAGAATAAGAAGGATTTATTTAGGGTAAATTATTAAAGAATTTATAAATATTTTTATAAGGGAAAATTTTGGCTTTTGCTAATTAAAAAGAAATTTAGGAAAAATCTATTAAAAATCCTAAATTAGTCTAAAAAGGAAAATTAATATTATTCTAATTACCAAAAATATTCTAATTAAATTATTTAAACCCAAACCACATAATTTTTCCTTTTTCCTTTTTCTTTTTCTTGTTTTTCTTTCTTTTTTTCTTTCTTTTCTTCTTTTTCTTTTTCTTTTCTCTCGCCGAATTGGGCCTAGACATGGCCCAAATCCACTTTTCCTTCCTTCTTTCCTCCGCAGCCTAGCGCCGTTCTTTTTCTTCTTCCTGCGGCATCATGAAGCTGCGTTTCATGCCTTTTATTCCCGAGATAATGCGTTTCATTTAAGGGATTATAACTGTAGCCGACTAGCCCGGTTCCTCCCTATTTTCTTTTCTTTCCTTTTTTCCTCGACCGCCCAGCTCACCTTCTTCCTTCTTCCTCCTTTCTCCTCCGTCGTTGAGCGTGCAACCTCTACCCCCAAAAATGGTGCCACCGGCCACACATGTTGTGACCAACCTCTCTCCCACTCTTTCTCTTTCCCTCGACGCCCACTCCAGCATAAACTGCCCCACTTCCCTCTTCTCCCACACAATCTCCCCATTTTCCCTCACGAAGGTCAGGCACGATTTGAAATTGTGCTGACCGATAAACACCACAATTACCCCCATTATCTCATTGGCTTTGACCTCCGCTAACCTCTAGAACTCGACCCTACCCTCTAACGCTATAAATACCCCTCGTATGGCCTGATTTTGAGATTTTTTTCCCCAAAACCCTAAGTACAAGCCTGTGCCCCACCACAACTTTAGACGCACCATTCTCTACTGTTAGCCAACCTCGTTGCCGCCCTACCTCCCAAACGCTTCCTTGTAGTGCACTCTAGCTAACTAAACCATCCACCCCCTTCGATTCTTCTCGCACGAGCCACCTTAGCCATGCGAATTCCCCTTCCCACCTCGAAAAATATTTTATCCTGCAACCTTTAAACCACCGTCCACCACCACATCTACCACATCTACCACTTCTACAGCCTTCTACACCACAAAATAACTTCTTCTAATTCTCCATTCCTTCTTATTTATTGAAATTTATTCTATTTTTATTTTAATTTTTAATGTTATTTTGATTTTAATTATTATTATTATTGTTATCGGCTATAACATATTTGATAAATTTTTTTGATAGGTGGAGATTATTCTTGAGTTAGATAGATTATTAGTTTTGAATTTTAGGAATTTAATGGAATTATTATAAGTTTACTATTAGTATTAATATTATTATTATTAGTATAATTATTTTATTAATATTATAATTATTTAAGGGGGGCTAAGACCTTAAAATTTAATTAGGTCTCACACCCTTGCATTTTTATTACTATGATTACTATTAATATTATTATTATCTTTATGAACTTTTATATTATAAGTATATATATATTATTATTATTATTATTATTATTATTATTATTAATATTATTGAATAGTATTTTTATTATTTTGGGTAGGTTCGAAAGCTACCTTGTTATTTTAAGATTTATATTATTATTATCATTATTATTATTATTTTACTAATGTTAGTATTATTACTAATATTTTATTTTTATTAATATTAATATTGTTATTATTATTATTATTATTATCTTTACTAACATTATTTTGGTGAAGGGTAGAAACCCTTATATATCACCATTCATTTTAAATTACAATAGTATTTTACTTTTAGTAGTATTTTGTATAGTTAATTATAGTATAATATTATTTTAATTAAAAAACAAGTCTTAGGATAAGTTAGTGAATGATAAAAATTTTAGGAGGGAACCTAACTCTAGTATTTTTCCTATAATAGGTGAGCCTAGTCAAAGCCCTCAAGTGGTATAGGAGCGAGCACCAAGACCGGTGATATTTTAGGTAAGGGGTGCTAAGGCCATATGTGTAATATGTGATTTTATGCTATGCATGCCATGTAATGTGAATTATAGTGTATTTCATGTGTATATTGTATAATTGTTATGAATGCAACATGATTATGGAGTTGAAGTATGTTGGTGTGGATAAATTGCGGCATGAGTATTATGTGCATAATTGTGTTATTATTATGTTATGATGTGGCCTTAAGACATACATGTTAGGGTTGTAAAATAATGATGGGGAGTGTAACAATTTGGTGTTAGGATTTTTCATGAAATGGTATGGTGTTAGGGTTTGCATGGAATTGCATGGTGTTAGGGTTTTGCATGGGGGGGGTATTAATATTGCGTGGTGTTAAGGTTTTGCATGGGGTTGTTACTATTACATGTTGTTATGGTTTTGCATGCGGGTATTAATATTGCATGGTGTTAGGGTTTCGTATGATGGTATTAATGCCGCATGGTGTTAGGGTTTTGCATGGCGGTATTAGGGTTCTTATGGTGGTATTAATGTTGCATGGTATTAGGGTTCATATGGTGGTATTAATGTTCCATGGTATTGGGGTTTGCATGGAATTCATGTTAGCATGATGGAGTTAGGGTTTCATGGAGGTGGAGTCTACGTGGAGCTAGGGTTTTCATGAAAGTGTGGTTTATGTGGAGTTAGGGTTTGCATGAGAGCTAGGGTTTGCATGGAGTTATTCATGCATGTTTGGGCGAATGTTTGTGAATAAAATATTTAAGACACTAATCTTTTAAAGTGAAAGATTATTGAGCTGGGTCCAAACCGATCCATTGGTCAGGAATAGTGGTTAGGGTTTTACCCTATGTGCAACCGATCCACCGGTGATAATAGTGGTTAGGATATGATGTCCTATATGTGACCGGCCCACCGGCAACAATAGTGGGGTGACTCGAGCTCAATAAACACAAACTAGAATTGCTAAGGCTCTTAAAAGATACTAATTACTTACAGTGGAATACCATGTGAGCAAGAACCAGACTGATCCACCAGTCAGAAATAGTAGTGTGGACTATTGTCCCGCAAGTGACTGATCCACTAACGAAAATAGTGGTGTGGGCTATTATCCCGCAAGTGACCGGCCCATCAGCTAAAATAGTGAGGTGTTCCTGTACTTACATGGACTTGATAAAAATTATGGTGTGCATAAACTTCCTATAAAAAGATTAATTAAATAATTAATCTGGATTGCTTGGCCTTTATGTGTGGGCTTGATCAATTATAAGTTGTGTACTTTTCTATATGACCTTGTGCATTATATACGTGGGCTTAAAAGTATAAGTTGAATATTATCCTGTATGATTTTATGTGATTATGTGTTAGCCTTAGTGCTCGGTCACCTTACTCAATACATAGCGTACTGATCACCCGTTTCATGGGCGTTGCTCATTCCCACGAGTAGAAGGCCCGTCTGAACTGTTGTAGGTAGGAGATGCTTATTTCGATGCTATTGATGTCTATGGGACAATAGGTGGGGCCTAGTGATATTTGGGCTGGATCAATTCCTGGAGTGGCGTGGCCATTTTTCCTTTTTAAATTATGACTCATGTTACTTTTTATTATGTTTGAGTTGCAGAAATTTTTTTATTAATGTTGTTTATTTATTATCTAGAAAAACAATAGCTAGTATTTTGAATTATATAAATACTTAAGCGTACTCTGATTTCCATTTTTATAAATTTGGATTATTAATGATGTTATTAGTAGTGTTTTCTTAGCCTTAGCACTTAATACCGGAACGATAGGAGTGAACCGGTCGGGTACTAAGTGTGGCATTAACATCCCCATAAATTAACTGTTTTAATTTTTAAGTATTGTGTTTTTAAAAGAAAAAAATGTGTAAATTTTAAGGATGTTACAGAGAGCTTATAGATTAGATGGGTGCAAGGAATTTATATGAAGAACAATGACATCTCCACTGTTATTATTCAACAATATCAATCTTGGTTTTTTAAGAGTATCATGAAGAATAGATCTGCTTTGCTACAACATATTATTAATGGTCGTTGTGGTACTGATAAATATAAGATTCATAAAGCTTATGATGTATTGAGATATAGGGAGGGGAAGAAGGAGTGGTCTAATCTTGTGTGGAATCATATTGGTATGCCTCGCTGCTCTTTTGTTACCTGGCTTACCTGCCATAGAAGACTTCTTACCAGGGACAAACTAAGAAATTAGAATTTATAGGTTCCCACTGATTGTGGCATTTATGATAGGGATGTTGAAACCTTTGATCACATGTTTGTGCATTGTGAATTTGCCTCAAAGACATGGAAGCTGATTTCTAATTGGATTGGGACAGAATTTCAGGGGACAATTTAGGATACCTGGATCCCACATATTATCTAGGCCACAAAGAGCCAAGATGGCAGAGCTGAAGGATTAAAGGTGATATTTGGAGCTATGATTTATGGTATTTGGCAATGCAGGAATTCTTCTATGTTTAATGGGCTCTCCCATCATCCAAGATATATGGTAAAGGACATTATTAGGAGATTCTTTATTATATTGCACTTGTATGACAGGAAGGAGGGGTATAGGTGTAACACCCCAAAATTCACTACTTTTTTTTTTCTTTTTAAGCGGAAGTAATTAAAATAGAAATACTTAAACCTGTGAATTCTGGGAATATTACCGCCACACTTAGTACCAAACCGGTTCTCTCCGACCGTTCCAGTACCAAGTGCTAAGGCTAAAGAAAAGAAATAATCAATTATAAATCAATACAATCTAAATTCCAAATAAGCATTAAACGGTTGTAAAACAAAAAGTCAGAGTACGCATAAAGAATTATTATTCAAATTAAAAGAGAAATAGCTTACAACCGGTAAAAGATTAACAAAAGGAAATAAAATCACATAAAGACTGAAATATGGCCACAACTCTCTCGAACTTCGAGCCAAACATGCTCAACACTCAGCTCTGACTAGTGTCTCGCCCACCTGCACAAAGTCAGAAGGGCACACTACTCGTGGGAATGAGCAGTACCCATGAAACGGGTGATCAGTACACTACATACTGAGTAAGGTAACCGAGCACTAAGGCCAACACATAAGCACATAATCTATGCATACAGATAAAGAAAATAAAGGCCTAATTATAGTCTGAATACATTACTTAATTTATCTCTGATCAGGAATCGTTTCACACCATGGTTTATATCAAGTCCATGTGAGTACGGCCGGTGGACCGCAAACACATAGGGTATCATACCCTAACCACTATTATAACCAGTGGACCGGAAACACATAGGACTACGAGTCCTAACCACTATTCCTAATCGGTGGATCGGTTGGCCCCGGCTCACATGGTGTTCCACTGTAAGTAATTAGTATCTTTTAGGTGCTTTAAAAAAAATCTGGTTTATGATGGTTGAGCTCAAGAACCCCCACTATTATAACCAGTGGATCGGTCGCACATAGGGTAAAAACCCTAACCACTATTCTAAACTGGTGGATCAGTTGGTCTCGTCTCAACGATCTTCCACTTTAGATAATTAATCTTTTAAGTATCTTATTCAGAAGCTTTTACCGTAGACATGCATGAATCATCACATATCACAGATGATAAATTTCACAATCATAATTACACTTGAAATCACTAAATACACCTGATACACGAAAACCCTAATTAGCCACAACAAACCCTAATTAACCACAACAAACCATAGTTAACCGCTCCAAACTCTATTTAACCATAACAACCATAATTAGCCACTCCACACCTTAGTTAGTCATAACAAACCACAATTATCCATTCCAACCCCAGTTAATCACAACAACCCATAGTTAATCACTTCGAACCCTAATTCAATCTCCTCAATACCCTTATAACATCCTACGTACTATTTTTCATCCCAAGTGTTCAAATACCCAAACAACACTTACATTACCTTCCTTATATCTCAAATCAACTTTTCATACGTAAATTTCACTCCCATGCAAACTTTACACATCCCATGCAACCTCTCAAACTTTTCATACATATCCTAAACCCCATGCAATCATTAACTCCCATGCAAAACCCTATTGCCACCATAGAAACCCTAATACCTCCATACAACCATAAATACCCCCATACAACAATTAATACCACCATGCAAACCCTAGATTCTGTCATACAAAACCCTAAATTCAATCCACACAAAACCAAAGATCCATCCATATCGAACCTTAGATTCAAACCATAGAAAACCCAAAGATTTTTCCATATAATACAATTGATTAGATTCTCCCATACAAGACCATAAGTTAGATTCTTCCACATAAAATCATAAATTAGAATCTCCAATATAAACCATCAATTAGATTGTCCCATATAACATCATATATTAAATTCTCCCATACAAAATCATCCAAACAATAAAAATCATAAATCATATTTTCGCACACGAAGCCCTAAAATTCTCCATTTTACTCTTCCGCTCATGAATCATTAAAATAATTAGGTCAACTCACATCCCTTGGTCAACCTCTTTCCCCATCCTCCTTTTTCATCCTTTCTCCTAAACAAACCACATCAACACCCTCACATGCATGTCTTACAGGTTCACAATACGTATCATCATATATACATAGTACACATGCCATATAAACACACAAAAACATACTTCAACTCCACATCATACCATATACGAAATATTTAATAAAGATAACCATGTGATATATAGCATGCGAAGCACATAATGCATATAAGCACACAAAAGGCCTTAGTAACACCCTTACTTGAAACGACACCGGTCTTGGAGCACGCTCCTACGCCTCCTTACTGCTTTGACGAAATAATAACATACTAATAAAAATAACATTAACAAAATTCTAACTTTGCTAAAGATATAGAAATAATAGAAATATTATAAAAGTTGATAATATAGGGTTAAATACTTTACCCTAATAATAACAATGATACTAAAAATAATATCAATGAGAATATAAATAAGAACAATAATAATAATAAAAAGGACATTATTCAAAAACAAAGTAAAATAAATGCTTCGGCCCCCTTTACCAAAATAATACTAATAATATTATTAGTAAAATAAATAACCAAATTTATTAATAACAATAATGATAATAATAATAATAATAATAGAAAAAATAATAGTAAAGTAGTTGTAATATTAATAATGGAATAATAATATTAGTAATTCGAAGTAGTAAAAAATAAAAATAATTATAATTATAATAATAATAACATATTAATATTAATAATAGTAATAATAGAAATAATAAGAAGAATAATAATAAAATCAAATTAAAAATACCATAGGGCTTCAGCCCTCAACAGAAATAATAATAAGAACATTAATACTAATAATAATAATAATACATATTAAAATATAAATAATAATAATAATAATATTTATATTCAAATAATTGAAATAAATTAAATTAAGGCTTGTAAAAATAGGGAAAGGGGTTGAGAGTGTCTAGGGTTCAACCTTAGGCTGGTGGGGATAAGCGGCACCAGTGGTGGTGCACGGAGGCGGCGGCGGCGGCCGGAAAAAGAGAAGAAAAGAAGAAAAGCTGCATGGTGGGAAAAAGCTAAGGAGAATTAAGGTGGGAGTTGGGGTGTTTAGGGTTGCCTAAAAGGAGGGGGACATAATAGAGGTGGTAGCGCAGCCAAAGGTGGCGGCGGTGGGTGGTGGCCAAATGGACGAGAAGAAGAAAGAGAGAGGAGGAGAGGGAGAAAGGGGAAAAGAAAGGTAGGGGAAGGTAGAGGGTGGTCTACAGATGAATTTGGGAGATGAAAGAAGCGGCGGAAGCAACAGAATAGGTGGCTAAGGGTGGTTGTAACACCCCCAAATTTACTACTGAAAATTTTCGTTTAAGACAAAGGTTTTAGCGGAAGCGAAAGAATTAAAACCATAAACTTGGGGGTATTACCGCCACACTTAGTACCAGACCGGTTCACTCCTACCATTCCGATACTAAGTGCTAAGGCTAAACTAAAAAATCATTAAGTAAGAGTCATCAAAACATAGGTCCATAGTTAACATAGACCATCCACGAAAACCACGAGTCAACAATAGTTAAAATATCGTTTAGGAATACAACTTCGAGTACGGTTTCAAAACAAGAAGCGTAGTACAAAATATAGCCAAATAAAACAGATCCCAAGGGACCAATATCCGGATCGCCTACTCACTCAAGCCAAGCCTTCCACCCCACAATTTGTAACAGATCAAACCTGCATAGGAGGTCTGCTCCCCACCATTGGTGGATCATCACAAGACCCATTCAATCAATGTAGTATCAGTACGGGTCCAATACTGAGTAAGGGCGCTGGTGCGCTAAGGCCAAACACACAATCGTACCACATAACATACATAGCACAAACATATAGACAACATGCGATAACCCGCAAGATAAGGCCTGAATACTTTTTGGTGACTTATTATTTATTCTCATTAGCGATAATAAGTCCATTTCACACATTCTTCAACAATCCATGTGAGCACGGGGACCCCACTATTATAGCCGGTGGACCAGAAATAAAACACAGGGCAGGACGCCTCTGACCACTATTCTTACCGCTGGACTGGACTGGCCCCGCCTCAACATGGTGTTTCACTGTAAGTACTTAGTATTTTTCCCGTGGTTTAACTTATTTACTTTGGGTCTATCGAGCCGAGGCCCCCACTATTATAGCCGGTGGACCGGAAATAACAACACAGGGCAGAACGCCTCTGACCACTATTATAGCCGGTGGACCGGAACGAAACGCACAGGGCAGAATGCCTCTGACCACTATTATAGCCGGTGGACCGGAACGAAACGCACAGGGAAGAACGCCTCTGACCACTATTATAGCCGGTGGACCGGAACGAAACGCACAGGGCAAAACGCCTCTGACCACTATTATAGCCGGTGGATCGGAACGAAACGCACAGGGCAAAATGCCTCTGACCACTATTATAGCCGGTGGACCGGAACGAAACGCACAGGGCAGAACGCCTCTGACCACTATTATAGCCGGTGGATCGGACTGGGCTCGGCTCAACAGTCTTTTGCTTTACGTTATTAGAGTCTTATCCGTGTCTTATTGAATCACGCAACACTCTTGACATGCATAAATCATTCTCTTTATACTGTACACATCACAACTAATAAAATCCCACATCCATAACTACACTTTAATCAATAAATACATATGATAACACCAACAACTCTAAGCAGCCTTAACCGACCCTAATTGTCCACACCAAACCGTGGTTACCCACTCTTAACCCTATTTTAGCATAAAAACCATACTTAGCCATCCCAAACCTTAATTATCCTCAACAAATCACAATTAGCTACTCCAACCCTACTTAATCACGACGGCCCATAGTTAATCACTCCAAACCCTAATTATGTCTCCTCTATACCCTTATAATACTCTACGTACTATTCTCCGTCAAAAACAGTTAAACACCCAGATCATTCTTGCATTACCTTTCTTACATCCCAAATCAACCTTTCATCCGTAAATTTTGCTCCCACGCAAACATTACACATCCCATGAAACCTCTCGAACTTTTCATACAAACCCTAAATCCCATACAATCATTAACTCCCATGCAAAACCCTAACTCCACCATGCAGACCCTAATACCCCCATACAAACATTAATACCACTAAACCATAACACCACCATGCAAACCCTAATACCACCATAAGCTATTAATACCACCATGAAATCACTAATACCACCATACAAACCCTAATACCACCATGCAAACCCTAATACCACCATGCAAACCCCAATGTCATCATGCAGCCATTAATACCACCATGTAACCATTAATACCGCCATAGAACATTAATACCACCATACAAACCATAACACCACCATGCAAACTCTAATACCACCGTAAGCCATTAATACCCCCATGAAATCACTAATACCACCATACAAACATTTATACCACCATACAACCCGAATACCACCATACGAACTATTAGTACCGCCCTAGGACATTAATACCATCATACAAACTTCAAGAATCCAATGATGGTTCCCAACTCATATTACCATTTATTCTAATATGCATGTCCTAGAGGGCCATAACATAATACATCATAAACATCATACATATACATGTCATGCTCATACCATGGGAGCACATACAACATACCTCAATCTCCAAGCTGCGCTACACATAAGACAAGTTATACACAGATTATATAATACATGGCATAGCATGGCATACACAACATTCAACACATCCATGTCACACATAGCACAAGGTCATTAGCTTCGTCCTTACCTAAGGCGACGCCGGGCTTGGAGCACTCTCCTCTAACTTCTTAGGGCTTTGGTCGGGATTACCTATAAAAAGGGGGGAAATGCTAAGTATTAGTTTCCCTTATACGTACCACAATTCCTCATCCTAGTTTAGGATTAGAGTTTTTATTACTAAAGAGGGTGTTATACAAAAACTAGGGTTTTTACCTTAGGATTAGTATACTAAATATTAGTAGTCAAAATATAGTTATTTATGATGCTTATTGTTACACTTATTTTATTAAGCCCATTAGTTCCATTCTTATAATACTAGTGTTCACTAGTCATAGTAAAATAGTGATAATAATAATAATAATAATAATAATAAAACTACTAATAGTGACACTTATGTTTCAAGTAATAGAACTCTAGCATTTTTAAGATTAAGTCTAACAATGGTGTTAGGTTTGAAATAATAATATTATAAGGTCACAATATTACAAGTAAACTATTCCTAAGGGTGATAATGATAATGGTAATAATACTAATAATGATGATAATAATAGTAATAATAACCATAATAACCCTAGCAATAATAATAACAATAACAATAACCCAGTATGGTTAAGTATTAATAATAATAACCATAGTAAGGTAATGGAAATAATAATGATAAAATGTTAATACTAATAACAATAAGACCAAAGTTAAGTATAATGCCAGTTAGGGTTTAAAAGGGATGTTAGTAGTAGTAAGAAAATAAGAACATTAATGATGGAGACCATAATAATGATAATAATGATAATAATAATAATAATAGTAATAGTAATGAAAGAAATAATAATGATAATAATAATAATAATATTATTATTATTAATATTGGTAGAAAATAGTAGTAGTTATATAAAAGGGATATTAGGGTTTGGGTGAGTGGAGAACCACCTAGGGTCGGTGGTGGTCCGGCGGCGGCGCGTGGCAACGACGGCGGCGGCGCTGGAGGAGGAGAAGAGAGAAAAGATGGGGAAGGTGGCTAGATAGGAGGAGGAAAAAGGAAGGTTAAGTGTGGAAAAGGAGACAGCAGGGAGAGGGGAGTGGAATGAGGGTGCATGAGCAGGGCGGCGGCGCGCGGTGGCGGACGCGGCGGCCGAAGGAGGGAGAAGGTGGTGGAAAGTGGTGGAGACCGGTGGAGAAGGAAGCAGGGGGGTAAGGATGGTATGGGCAGGTAAAGGAGGACCTGCTGGTCACTTTGGGAGGTGGAGAGGAGGTTGATCACGGCGGAGGTGGCGGCAGAAGGTGGCGCGAGGTGGCGGGGATGGTTTTTGGGCAAGGGATTTCGCACGGCTGTGGCGGCACGTGCGAGGTAGGAACGGGAGCGGAGACGGTTTGGTTGCGTGGAGGGTGGTGCAAGGGTTGGTTCTGGGGGTGTTTTGATCGTCGGCGTTAGGCAACGGCGGCAGACGACTTGTCTAACGGGCGACGGCAAGAATGGAGGGTTTCTGGGTTTCAAAATCAAAACCCAGATTAAGGATGCTCATTAGGTATTTATAGGCCGATTGAGGTGGGCAATGACAAGGGGAAGAAGACAAGCGGTGGCAGGTACCAGGCATGCCGCCCGGTGGCGGCAGTCGAGGCGGTTCTGCCATGGCAGGGGCGTCGGGGTCGAGGGAAGAGGAAAAGGGAAAGGGGCAGGTCGCTCGGGAGAGGGGAAAAAGGCCGGTTGGGGTCGAATTGGTGTAAGAAAACGACGGGAGAGGGAAAGTCAGGGTGGCCGGCCGTTGCAGACGGCTGCCGGCAGGTGCAGCGGTTGCAGGTCGGGGTACGGTCACGCAGGAGGAAAAAGAAAAGGAAAGGGGGTGGACCGGCGGTCCAGGGAAAAAGGAAGGAGAGGGAGAACTGGCCGGTTGGCAACGTTTACTTCCTACTAATTGAAACGCGGAGTTTCAGAGGATATCGGGGTAAAACTCTGCGTCGCGCCCTACGATGCGGGCTGGACGCGCTGGGCCACGGGGGAAGGAGAACGGAGGGAAAAGGGAAAGTTGGGCCGGGCGAGGCCCAACCGGCGGGTAAGAAGAAAGGAAAAAGAAAAGGAAGAAAAGGAAAAGGAAGAAAAAGGGAAAATAAGAAAATAAATAGGATGGGAAAATAATTAAAATAACTTATGGGGAAATTGGGGTATTTTTCGGTTATTTAGAATATTAATATTTATAAAATATTAAATAAATTCCTTTTTGCTTATTTTAGACTATTTTAGATAAATTCCCTTAACCTCCATGCTAATGAGGAAAAATACCCAAATTTTCTTCCAATTAAATTCTTTATTATTTTCCTCTTAATCTACCTTAACTAACTCTCTACATTTTAATAAATGAATTTATATAATTAATTTTCCTAATAATTCCTTATTTGGCCATAATTTCGGAAATTAGGATTTTGGGATATTACAGTGGCGCAAAGGGTGGTGGAGACAGAAAAATAGGTTGGTTGAGGGGCTACTTCGCACAGCCGGGGTGGCTTGTGTAGGAAGAATCGAGGGGTATGGATGATTCGGTTAGCTATAAGGCGGTGCAAGGATGAGTTTTGTGCCATTTGTGGCGGCGAAGTTGGCCGGAGGCGACGGACGAGGTGTCCAAAGGAGTGGTGGCGGCAAGGTCAAGATTCTGGAGAAAACAACCAAAGTTTGATGCAAGGTAGTGTAAGGGGTTATTTATAGATTTTAGAAGGGAGATTAGGGCTCTGTGGGTCGGCTATGGGGTAAGGTGGGTAGGGTTCCGGTCGCCGGTGGCGACATTGGCCGACAAAAATCAAAACGGAAAAAGGGTAGCTGGCTCTGAGAAAGGGCAAAACATTCGAGAATAAAGGAGTTCATTAGGTCGAAAAGATAGGCCGGTCAGCAGGGAAAGAGAGGGAAAAACTGGTCCGTCAAATCGATCAAGATCGACGGCGAAAAATCAGGGCAAGGCGGCGGAGGTTGCAGTCGACAGCGAAGGCAAGATTGAAGGCTGGGGAAGAAGAAGTAAGGTGGCTGGACCAGGCGGCCGGGAAAGAAAAAGAAAGAAAAGAAGAGGAGACGGCCAAACCAGGCGCTCATTAAAATGGAAAGCTGAAACGCAGCCCCCAGGGAAACAAAACTACAAAACGCGGCGCTAGAGGGAAGAAGGAGGGAGAATCGGCTGCACGGGCTAGCCCACACAAAAGGAAGGAGGGAGGGGAACTGGGCCGCTGGGACAAGCCCAGTTCGGGGATTGAAAGAAAAAGAAAAAGAAAAGAAGAAGAAAGAAAAATAAAGAAAAAGAAAGAGAAAGGAAAAAAGAAAAAGAAAAAGGAAGAAGGGAAAAAGAAAAAAATAATTAGATTGGGTATTTAAATTAATTAAAGTATTTGGGATATTTAAAAATAATAATATTTAAATCCCTTTTTAGGCTAAAATAGGATTTTTAAAAGATTCATCATAAATTCCATTTTAATTAGCAAAACACCCTAATTTTCTTTGATTAAATTATGTATAAAATTTATATTAATTTAGAAATATTTTATCCTCCTTATTTTAAATAAAATAATTTATTTAATTAATTTCCAAAATAAAATCCTTAATTAGCTAAAATATCCAAATTTCTCCTAATTAAAATACTCATAAAGTTCTTTTTGAATTTCCCTAATTAATTTTATTAATAAAATCTTATTTAAATATAATATTTAAAATTATAAATTTTTCAGGGCATTTCAATATGAGCTTCATACATAACTGCAATAGTTTTCCTTAAGTTGTGTATTTTCTAGCTACTATTGATGTACTGTTTCTCCTTTGGTATTAATGAAATCCTTATTAAAATAAGTAAGCATCATCAACTTAGGTAGAAAAAGTCCATCAATCCTTAGGACCAATCAACAGATATGGTCACACCGAACATGAGGAAAAATAAATACATAGTAAAATGAGGTGATTGGGTTGCCCAACTAATTGAATATTCATAGAAAATAGATTATGGGTTTAACCATGCCAATTAACGTGTTTAAGCCAAGACCAAAACCACTCTAGTTAAAAAATAACGATTCAATGTGTCTAGCAAAGCAACCATCTGGTCATTGAAACAAGTAAATGGGTTCCTCAAACTAATCAAACATTGACACAATAAGCCAAATGTAGCTACTAAAAAAATGAGTGTTCACATAACCAATCAATGGGTTTAATAATTAGTCAAAAAGTGTAGGAGAAACAACACCAAGTCCCATAATTCCACAATAAACTAAAAAAAACAACACTTTTCCAAAAATATTTAGCATGTTGTTTTGCTATAAAATATATAGGAAAACATATTCCACATATAGGATCATATGGATAAATGGTCAAAATTTGATATTCAATACAATCATGTATAAGTTAATCGAACACACACATGATATCAAAATACTCAAAACATGATCTAAAACTTAAAAGTTATAAACATTACCATATGCTCAAATATAAGAACTTAAATAAAAGATATGCATCATAGAATATACTAAGAATATGAAACCACAATAAATAGTATAATTAGTTAGTTATATTGATATAAGGATGCCTTACCTCCAAGAAAGTTTTATAGCACAAAAACACTCCTAACTTGATGATTTCTACCGAAACACTTAATTTCCCAAAAGAATCAATAATAAAAACTATTAAAGTTCCTTTTTAGAAAACCAGTTAAGAATTAAAACAAAATAAGATGGAAAGAATAAGAAAAACCCTACTTTCTCTCAAGAGCTAAATATCCAAAGGAGAAACATAGGATCTTTAACCCTTCTCTACACCTTTATCTTCCATGTTTAAAAGAAATAAGGTAGAAATAAGACAATTATTAGGAGAAGGAAGGGGAGAAAATATTAGCTAATCAAAAGAGGAATATAAAAGGTAAGCCTTTTATTTTTCAGTAGAAAAAAAAAGGGAGAAAATGAGGAATGCCCAACACCTAGAAATTTAAGCCAAGGGAGAAGGAGAAAGAGAGCAATTATAGAGGGAAGAAGTTAAAATGAATAAGAAAATGGAGTGTGAAGGAGAATTGAGGTTGACATATCAATGGGAGGAGAGAGGGAGAGTTGTCTTTGGTTTAGTATGGAGAACAATGGTAAACGAAGGTGAATGATGATAATAAGGGAGGTGGAGCACAAATAGATGGTGGTAGAGTAGGTAAGTCAAAGGAGAAGATGTAGGATAACCTGCATACAGCCATAGTTGCCACAAGAGAGAGAGAAGTGAGGGAGAGGGAGAGGGAGTGAGAAAGTATCTTAAAATTGTTATTGAAAAATTGTTAGTTAAATAAAATCATAAAATGATCTAAATAATACAAAAATAATCCCAAAAACTAAAACATGATTATTAGCACAAATTAACTCTAATTTGATGTTTTAATAATCATTAAAAAGGGAATTAAAGCTAAAATAGAAAAGGATAAAAAATCACAACACAACAAGTCAATTAGTTTGGGTAATCAACCTACTTGTTATCTGAGAAATTAAAATGTCAGTTTCTAGTCCTACTTGTTCATTGATTTGGGAAACTAATCAACTAGTATGCCTGAAATTCATATTTTAACCCAAGTTTCAACTCCTTTTTAAAACTATAGCCAATTTTCATTTATATTGACATAATTTTAAATACAATTTGAAGGATTTTATGATATTGTCTTATATATAGGGACTATATCTATAATCTTCTCTATAAAATCATTGAATATAATAGAAGAATTCACACACAAATTCTCTTTTCTTCTTCACATGCGTATATCTTTATTGTAAACTAGGGAAGAGTGCCAAAGCAAAGCAATACTCATTTCGTATATATGGTAACCGACATGGGTCTTAACTTCTCTTCACCGCCATATACGTACACATTTAATTTTAAAACAAATATAACAACTTCCTTCAAGTCTGCGTACAAGTGTGAAGCGCATAATATGCATGTCCTTAATTATAAATACATATAAACATATATAGCTACTATTTCTATTATCAAGAAATAGAACAGAGATAATTGGGTTAATATAATGATATAAGACCATGTTTAATTAAAACTTTATAGCCACATATTATACCTTTTTTCATATGGATACCTTAGGGTTAATAAATTGTATTATATAAAATAATTTATACATAAAATAATATTATTAATTATAAAATCAGAAAAGAAATGAACATTTTCTTCATAATGTGGGCCTCCTTCAATGAATAAGGGTTTGGAAAACACAAAGCTTAGGACACAACCAAAATGGTCATAATTTTGGTTTACAAAATTTATGATGGTGGCGAATGCACCTGCATGAAACCCCTGACCTACAACAGGAAAGCTCTGTAACGATGGAATAAGCGCCCTAAGCTATAATTACTCTTGCAAGCAATAAGAAATTGATGCTCACGCGGTGTTGCGGTGTAAAGTTACAAAATCATATGCCTCCAAGTACTGTCCACCTAAAGACGAAGAAAGATAGCTTGCATGATTAGTTTGAGGAAGTGAATAAAGCCTGGTAATTGGTGTGTAGTTCGGATATGTACCTAAGCCTGAGCAATGTTTGGTGTGCTTACGACGACGAAGTCTTCAATGCCATCATCAAAGCACTGTAGGGACCTGAAGGATTATATGGAGGATTTATTGAGCTCACTATGGGACGATAGCCGCAGAAAACAAACAGCTATAAAACTAGCAAAGCTGACGCTTCCAGCATTGGGTTATATAAAGAATAATATTGACGCAGGCTGCGCGGGCAATGGCACTCAGAGCACTGGTTTTATATACCGAGATCACAGTGGAGAGATGATGATTGCATCTCAGCAACGAAAACTAAAACAAAAAAATCACCGAGAGATGAATGCAGAACGCTGTATGTATTTGCTTACAAAACACAACTTTCGAACCTTATGGATAAACTTCGGGGAGGAAGCGTAGGCATATCATTGATGGTTTTCATTGTCCATGATATTTTCTCCATGGTCTTGGCATTCCGAAAGGAAGCATGGTTGCATACACCACAATTGGTTAATAGTGTAACTTATTATATTGCTAAATATGTAACTGAGAATAGGGAGGAAATTTGGACGGCGCTTCTCCCGGACTCATTTCCACTTTTAATAAAATAGAGAATAGAATTTGAGAATTTAATATAAACCTTGCAACAACCGTGATGTATTAATGAATAGATGATTAATTACTACAAAATAAAAGACTACGTTAAATTTGAAGTCGGCCCCAGTGTGGACGGCATAGTTGTTGGGTTGCAAACTTGCAACTTGCTAGAGAAAAGCACTTTCCCTTTCAATTCCCATCCATCCGGACACGGTCCAACGCAGGCACCAAACAATTCAAAGAGGATACTTTATTTCTTTTTGACCAATTGAATACAACAACCAAGTAATAAATCGATCAACAAATCATATGTTGGAAAAATTATCATTCTTTTTAACTCATCTACCCGAGAAAATTGATCGTCATTCTATACTATGTAGACACGTATAAAAGTCACCATAATTTAGGTGATATTTTATATTCTTATTCATAAGTATAATATTTATGAGAGTAATTACAAAAGAATGATTTATAACGAATAAAAAATTAATAATATAACGTATTCATAGCTAAAATCATAGGTCAAGGTCAAGAGTAGATTAAATGTGATTTTGACTGATGTTTGGACTAATTACTCTATCACCCTCCCTCCTCAAGCACGGTGTGGGGTTGAGTCTAACACGAAGCTTTGATCGAAAAAAACTCAAATAAGGGATGTCCAATACTTTTTGTAAATATATCCACGATCTATTAATGAGATGTGACGAATTGAGTCAATCACTTTGAGGATGAGAAAAGTTTTTGAATAAAATGATAATTGATGTCGATATGTTTCGCACATTTGTGAGAAACTAGATTTATACTAAAAACATATTCACTTTGCTATCACAAAGAATTATAAGGGGTCAGTAAGCAACATAGAAAGCTCTTATAAAAAAGATGTCGCCCAAATAAGCTCAACAATAGCATTAACCATGGCCCGGTACTCGAATTCACAACTTGAGCAAGCAACAATAGGTTGTTTCTTCACAATCCAAGAAACAAGATTATCACAAATATAAATAGCATAGCCATATGTAGACCGACAAGTTTCAATACAAGGAGCCTAATCAACATCTGAGTATCTAAGGATATTAGTGGTAACACCTCGAGTGAAAGTGAGATTAAAGGATAAAGCCCCTTTCACATACCAAAAAATTCACTTAACTGCATCAAAGTGGTAGACCATAGTTTCTTTAAGGAACTGACGGCATAAAAATGATCTAGTTGAGTAATTGTTAACTACTATAATGTGCCAACAAGTGAGAATAAACCATGAGATTAAGAAAATGATCACTATTACTCACAAGTTATATATTCATAGCCAAACAAGTGAAAACTATCTTGGAATCTAACAACTAAGCACTAGACAGGATGTCTTGAGTGTATTTAGCTTGGCTAAGAGAAAACCCATCAATAGTATATTACACTTCAATACCTAAAAAGTAGTTGAGGGCGCTAAGGTCCTTAGTTCAAAATTTAAAATTACTATGAGTGATGAACTTTCAAATTAGTGCATAATTACTGCTTGTGAGAATGATGTCATCCACATACACAATGAGATTAAGGATCAAGTCAACTTGTTAAAATGTAAAGAGAGATGTGCTAGCATGACTATAGCTAAAGCCAAGACGTAGAAGAAAAATGTTGAAATGCTAAAATGAAGTGAGCAGAGCTTGCTTCAAACCATAAAGAGCTTTATTAAGCTGACATGCGTCATTAGGAAAGCGTGGGTCAACAAAGTTAGGTGGTTGTTCCATGAAGACTGTCTAACAGAGATGCCCATTTAAGAACACTTTTTTCATGTCAAGTTGATGTAGAGTCCAATTCCACGTAATAATAAGAGAGAGGATAATATAAATAATAGTAGCTTTAACAAATGGACTAAACATGTGATTGTAATCAAAGTCGCGTAATTTTGTGAATCCTTAGGCAACAAGGTGGGCATTAAGACATACAATAGACCTATCGGATAAACACCCATTTGGACCTAATGATATTGGCACTAGATGGATGAGGAACAAGAATCTAAGTATTATTTTGTTGAAGAGTAGTAATTTCTTCATTGATGGATGCCATCAACTCCAGTCTTTTTGCAGCTCATTTAAATCCCTTGGGTTCCATGGAGGAAAAAAAAAGCTAGCAACACTCCAAAATTTTGAACCAAATAGAGGTCCATCGGATAATTTCATTTAAAGATGATTACCCGGCCTTTAGTGATCATATGATGAGGCTTGATATTATCATTGGGATGAATAGGAAATACAAGCTTATTAGCGAGATTGGGATCTGGTTCTAGAGCATAGGGTGATTCTAGGACTAATTTTAGGTGGGCATACTCATCATGGGTTGCATTAGGCATAGGAAGTGATGGACCAACAAAAGAGTAGAGGCCACATGAGTCAATTGGTGTAGGTACTTGTAACGAAGAAGATGGGATGGACTAGACATCAAAAACAATCCTAGACATGGTGAAATGCCCCAAAATTTTCTAATTTTATAAAGTATATTTAGATGAGACTTTATTAGAAAGATTTAATTTAATAAATTATTTTTACTAAAATAAAAAGAGAATTAATTAGGGAAAATCTAGAATAAATTTATAAGTGTTTTAATTAGGTGGAATTTTGGTATTTTAACTAGATAAGGATTTTATTTTAGAAATTAATTAAATAAATTATTTTATTTGAAATAAGAATGAGAAAATAGTTTTAAATTAATAATGATATTATAAATAAATTAATTGAAAAAATTTGAGGTGTTTTGCAAATTAAAATGGAATTTATAGAAAATCTTTTAAAAATCCTAATTTAGCTTTAAAAGGGATTTAAATATTATTTTATTCAAATATTATTATTTTTAGATATCCCAAATATTTTAATTTATTTAAATACCCAACATAATTATTTCTTTCTTTTCCTTTTTTCTTTTCTTTCCTTTTTCTTTCTTTTTCTTCTTCTTTTCTTTTTCTTTTTCATTCTTCACCCCGAACTAAGCCAGCTCGCGGCCTAGTCTTCTTCTTCTTCTTCCTTCTTCGGCCCAGCTGCGCCAGGCACCCGTCGCCCCTCTCGAAACGCCGCGTTTCTTCTTTTCTCCATTCAACACGCGTCGTTTTGTTTAATAAATCTTCCCCGTCGCGCTCGGTTCGCTTTCTTCCTTTCTTTTCTCTTCTTTCTTCTGGACCGCTGGTCCATCCCTTTTCTTCTTCCCCAACTTCGCACCTCCAGCCCCGATACCGTCGACCGCAGCCTGCAACTCCCAGCCGAAAATGGCGGCGCCGGCTACGAGAACTCTGACCGGCCGAGTCACTTCTCTTTTTCTTCCTCCCGGCTCGCACATTAGCTTGGAATAATCAATTACCCTTAACTCTCGCTCATTCTCTCTCTCTGGCTTCGCGAAAGTTCCACCCCGACCCAAACTAATGCCGGCCGATTTCTGTCACTGGCCACCAAAACCCTAGCAATAAATATCATCCACGCGACCCCCAAAACCCTAATAACCCATCTAAAATCTATATATAGCCTGGTTGTGAATGTTTTTGAAGCTTCTTCCTTCCCGAAACCCTAAGTGAGAATCGCCCAACCCCGTGACTTCAGACGCATTTTCTGACGCCGATAGCCAACCTCAACGCCACCACCACATTTCAAATTCTTCATTGCAATTCCCTCTAGCTAACTAAACCATTTTCAACCTTTGATTCTTCTTGCATGGGCCTCCATAACCGTGCAAAGTTTGCTTCTCATCTCGCCAAAATCTTTACCCCGAAACCTTAAACCACCGTCCGCCGCCACATACGCCGCTTCTGCCACCCTATAAACAACTCAAAATCTCCTACTAAGTATCCTCCACCGAACCATAAGCTTATTTTATTTTTCTCCTTTCCCCTTCCCTCTTTTTCTTCATTTTTACCTCTCTTAGATCCATTTTTAGGCCACCTCCGGGAACCATCGGCGGTGCCACCTTCATCCTCCAACTCAAGGTGATACCATAGACATTTTAAATACTTTATTTCGAATTATTTATAATTATTCTAATTTTAGCCAAAATTTTAGTATTAATTCAACTTTAATTATTATTATTATAATTATTATTATTAGTAATATTGACTATATTCTAATTTCTAAATTTTGTTTATAGGTCTAGAAGTATGATTTAGTAAGATACAGTAATTATCTCGGCATTTACCTATTTTCTTAGATTTTTACATAATTGATGTTATTATTAATAATATTTATAATAATATTATTATTAGTATAATTACTTGGTTGATACTTTGATTATTACTGGAAGAACAGAGGCCTTAAATTTTAATTATGCCTCGCATTTATAAAATTTATTAACATTATTAACATTTTTCAACATTATTTTGATTATATTACCATTATTACCTTTATTAAAATATAATATAAGTATGTATATACATTATTAATTTTATTGTCACAATTCTAAATAATATTATTTTTATCATTGTGGGAGGGTTAGAAATCCAACTTTTAATTTTAAGAATTTTGATATCATTAATATCTAATATTCTATTTATAAAAAGTATCATTAATATTATTGTACTTTATTTATATTACTAATTATTTTTATTACTATTATTCTTATTATTGTTATATTATCATCATCATAGTTATGTTATTATTAAATCTATTTTGGGAGAAGGGTAGAAACCCTTAGTTTATCACCTTTTCAAAAGAAAATAAGTGAATTAATTATATTAGTTCCTATAGTTAATTATTAAATAGTAAAATGTCATCCTAAAACCAAACCTCGAAATAAGTTAGAATTATATAAGAGAGTCTAATTCTAGTATGCTTTGATATAATAGGAACCCAATCAAATCCCTCAAGTGGAATAGGTAAGGAGGTGTAGGAGCGTGCTCTAAGACCGGTGACGTTTTAGGTAAGGAGTGCTAAGGCCTTTTATGTGCTTATGTGTATTATGTGTTTCGCATGTTATGTATCTAGTGTTTATTATTATTAAATATTTTATATGTGGTATGACTTGGAGTTGAAGTATGTTGTGCATGGTATGTGTATTAATTATGTATGATGATATGTGTTGTGTATGTGAGGAAGTCGATGTGGTTTGTGTGAGAGGAAGGATGAAAAAGGAGGACGAGGAAAGAAGTTGACTAAGGGAAGTGAGTTGACCTAATTTTGTGGTTTTATAAGGAATAATCTAATGTATGGTTTTATGTGGAAGAATATAATTGATGGTTTTATGCGGAGAATATAATATGTGGTTTTATTTGGGAGAATGTAATTTATGATGTTATATGGGAGAATTGAATTTATGGTTTGTTTGGGATAATCTAATTTATGATGTTATTTGGGAGAATGTAATTTATGATATTATATGGGAGAATCTAATTTATGATTTGATTGGGAGAATCTAATTTACGATTTGTTGGGGGAATCCAACTTATGGTTTTGCTTGGGAGATTCTAATTTATGATTTTATGTGGAAGAATCTAACTTATGGTCTTGTATGGGAGAATCTAATTTATGGTTATGAAAGGGGAGAATCTAATCAATTGTATTATGAGGACAAATCTTCGGGTTTTATATGATACGAATGTAAGGTTGGTATGGATGAATCTTTATGGTTTGAATTTATGGTTTGGCATGGAAGAATCTTTATGGTTGGTATGGACAAATCTTTGGGTCTTATATGGTTTGAATTTAGGGTTTTGTATGACGGAATCATGGTTTGTATGGTGGTATTTATAGTTTTATGGTGGTATTAGGGTTTACATGGTGGCATTGATGATTGAATGGTGGTATTAGGGTTTGCATGGTTGAATTTAGGGTTTCACATGGAAATTTAGGGTTTGCATGAAAACGGTTCAAAGGTTTGCATGGGGAGATTAATGTTTGCATGGGTATGAAAATTACGTGTGGAAAGTTAATTTGGGATGTAAGGAAGGTAATGTAAGTGTTGTTTGGGTGTTTGAACACTTGGGATGAAAAATAGCACGTGGAGCAAATTAAGGGTACGGAGGAGACTGAATTATGGTTTGTTGTGGTTAATTAAGGTCTATGGTGGTTGATTAGTTTTTTTTTGTGTTATCATATGTATGTGGTGATTAAAGTGTAAGTATGATGATGATTATGGAAATTATGATTTATGATTCGTGCATGTCTATGGTGAAAGCCTTTGAATAAGATACTTAATACACTAATCAGTTAAAGTGGAAGATTATTGAGCCGGGTCCAGCCGATCCACCGGTTAGGAATAGTGGTTAGGGTTTAACCCTATGTGTGACCGATCCACCGGTAATAATAGTGGTGAGGACTTTGTCCCGCAAGTTTCAGGCCCACCGGAAATAATAGTGGGGTGACTCGAGCTCAATAAAAATAAATCATAGTTGCTAAAACATTTAAAAGGTACTAATTACTTACAGTAGAACACCATGTGAGCAGGAACCAGACCGATCCACCGGTCAGGAATAGTGGTGTGGACTATATCCCGCAAGTGACCGATCCACCGGCGAATAATAGTGGTGTGGACTTTGTCCCGCAAGTGACCGGCCCACCGGCAATAATAGTGGGGTGTTCCTGTGCTCACATGGATTGATAAAAGGCATGGTGTGAATCGAATTCTGATAAGAGATCAATTAAATGATTAATCTGGACTACAATTGGGCCTTTGTACTTTTACCTGGTTAATCATATGCATTTATGATTGTGTTCTTCTATTTTTCTGCATGGCTTATGTGTTTATGTGTTGGCCTTAGTGATCAAGTCACCTTACTCAGTACTGGACCCGTACTGATACTACCTTGGTTGATGGGTCTTGTGATGATCCACCGATGGTGGGGAGCAGACCTCTTGTGCAGGTTTTAGATCAGAGACTGTTTTGGGGTGGCCGGCCCGACTTGAGTGAGTAGGCAATCCGGAATTTGACCCATCGGGTTTTATCTTGTTTAAATGCATTTCTATTTGGAAGTTACAAGTGTTAATAAATGTTTATGCATACTCTGATTTTGTTGTATGATCTTTCGAATTCATTTATGAATTGTTAATTTGAATTTAACGTAAATCTTTTCTTTAGCCTTAGCACTTGGCACAGAAACGGTCGGAGAGAACCAGTCTGGTACGAAGTGTGGCGGTAACATTCCCAGAATTCACAGGTTTTAAGTGTTTCTATCTTAATTGCTTCCGTTTTAAAGAAAAAAAATTAGTGAATTTTGGGGTGTTACACATGGGCTCATAAAAAATTTTAAAAATCCAAACTAGCCTGTGGAGTTGAAATAATTCTAGACATGAGAAAATTAGCATCGTCAAATTGAGCATTTTGTGTGATGTAAATTCATGATGTGGAAGGATCCAAACATCAAAAACCATTATGATTGTTACTATATCCAATTAAAATACAAGGAATTCTCTGTGATGATAGTTTATCCTATGGATACTCACAAAGACAAGGAAAAACATGACAACCAAAAGGGTGAAAGTTAACATAATTAGGAGCAACTAAAAATAATATTTCAAAGGGAGGTTTTTTAACTAGTAATGGAGATGGAAGGCAATTAATAGTGTAAACTACGACACTAAAACCCCCATCTAATAAATTAAGGGTGTGTTCAAGTGAAAAATCATTACAAGACGAGTTTCAATGATAAGTCGATGGTTTCTTTTGGTATAACCATTTTGAGCATGTGTATGTGGGTAAGATATAGTATGATGAATACCATTCAAGTAAAATAATTCTTGAAGAAAATTGTTAGTGAATTCTATTCCACCATAACTACGAGAGAAATTAATGAGATAAGCAAACTAATTTTCAACAAAGGCCTTAAATTTGAAAAAAATATTGTAGAAACCCAACTGAAGTCGTATAAACCAAGCAAAACATGAGTAGTTGTCGAAAAAAATGGCATAATGGTAAAAACCTACAATAAATTTAATTAATATGGTCCTCCACAAATCATAGTATATTAAATCAAGAACTTACTCAGAGTTTTTCTCATTAAGAACAAATAGTAAATGCTTACTTTTATCATTTTATAAGATTGACAAACAATATGAGCAATGAAAATGGATGTAACGGATTAATGTCCCATTTTATTCAACATAAAAATAGTATCTAAGGTAATGTGGCCTAAGTGAGAGTGCCATAGTTTAAAAAACCATGCAATTTATTATAATTTAACATAGAAACAAATGTAACTTCTCCTTGTTCCAAAACATATAGACCTTGATCACATCTATCTTTGCCCATAATTTATCCCATTGCATGTGTTTGAACAACAAATGAGTTATCAATAATAATTAGTTAACTAGCTAATAGAGACCAAGTTCTTTTTTAAACTTGGTACGACCAACATATTCAATAGCTTAATGGAATTAGATAAATGATGACAACTAATATCTGAAATAGATAAAGTGTTACCGATTCCAACCATAACACATTCATTACCAATATATAGTTGAGTGGAGTCTAGAGAGGTAGGAGATCATATGTGTCATTTATCTAGTATCTAAATACCAATTAGATTCATAAGATGGGCTTGGCCTAATGTTACAAATAGTTGCAAAAGACTCGGCAAGTTGAGCAGAGTTTGCTAATTTGCAAATAACAATGAAATCTCCACATTTATTAGCAAAATGGTTGTATGTACAACTTATTAAACAATATGGAGTCTGTAGATTAAGATCATGACCCCTTCTATGTTAATCATAATTGTGATTCCCTCCATTAGAGGGCCTATTAGCAAGCCCTTGTCTAAAATTAATATTTCCACCACTAGAGTCATTAGTCTGGCTACCGAAAGGAGGGAAGGAAGGTTAATAAGGTTACGATACAAACGTGGTAGATTGAGCTTGAAACACCATCGGAGAGACACGATACGCCATGGATTTCTAAAAGATTTCATAGCTAACTGCAATCATAAAAAGATTTTAATGACCACTTGATGGGCATTTGAGAGGTTGAAAAGCTTTCAAATGGTAGATCTAGGTTGGATTAAAACCAATAGGATTTATCTAATTTATGCAAGAGATAACCCATAGTAGGCAATTGATCACATAAGGACTTAAAGTGGCACCCATATTTAGTGATTGGACACAGTCCTCTTGGAATATGAAATTCATCTTTGATTTTGAATTTCACATACCTCACATCATTTCAAAAGGCATACTCAAGGGCTTCCCACACTGATCAATAGCTAGTGCACCCTATCACTTCAAACATGGCTTCTTCACTGAGAGATAAGAGGATAAGACTCTTGAGGCAGTCCTCTTAGAAGTTTTCGCACCGGTCTCGCCACTGGTGGAAGATGGCAGAAGGTCAGAGCCATCAACATACCTAATGAGATTTTTGCAAATAAGGGCTAAGGTAATTTGATTCTTCTATAAGAGATAATTGGCGGAAGTGAGGCGAATCATGATCATATGAATCATAGTCACAAATGAAAAAGAGAAAAGGTTAGGGGATGAAGTTTCTATCATGGAGAAGAAGAGAGGGGGGGAAGAAATTTAGAAGAATTAGGTTTAGGATCGAAAGGTTGATACCATGTAGATTTGTATGAAAGTCATCACAATTTAGGTGATATTCTTTATTCCTATTTATAGGTATAATGTTCAATATAGTAATTACAAAAGAATGAATTACAACGAATACAAAATTAATAATCAAGAAATTCAGTAGCTAAAATTATGGATCAAGGTCCATAGCAGATTAGATGGGATCTTGAGTGATTTCTTGACTAATTACTCTATCATACTACATCTCATTTATACTCTCACATACTTACAAATGAATTTTCTATTAAATTATTGTCAATGCAACATCATATTATTTTCCAAAATATTCCTCAACTTAACGAGAGGAAAAAACTAGGACTTTCTATATCTATCTCCTTATTCCTTTCTTTCCCTGTGATTTTCATAGAAACCAAATAGCGTAAAAGTAAGTTCTCACTTTTTTTTTTTACTTTTCCCAATACTTTCTTAAAACCAAATAAAGCTTATATATATATATATATATATATATATATATATCATTTGACTTTAATTATTTATATTTTCTATACTTTTATAAAAATTATATTAATTACGATTTGTATTAGTTGAGGTTAATTTTTTTTATTTTGGTTTTTTATCGCATTTTTTAAGAGCTTTGCAACCCTAGATACATTTATGAAACACATAGTTTAGGAATCTTATGAGTTTCTATTCCATAAAACTTCTGAGTCACTTTTGATATCGAAATTCTTCTAAGACTCTTATTTTGTGTGAATATTTGAAATTATTACATTTTTTCTTAGCCTCCTAGCCTCTTTTTTTTTCTATATACTAAATTGAGGCTTTGGTAGAAACATGTTATTCATCGTATTAATATGTCTTAATCAAATATAAAAAGTGTTGCAAAAACCTTTTAGGTAATATAAAATTTATTGAATATTGGGGGTTGATCATCTTATTTTAGTATTCATGAGCTAAACTAGATATAAAAAAGTTTTACAATATTATGTATATAAATTTAGATCTATTAATATAATTTTGGATATAAAAAGTGGATGAATTTAATAAATTTTCTTCTAACTCTTATCTAATCTTGTATGGATTCATACAAACACTATATTATAATTTAGAATGTATAAAATTCATCCATTTGACCCCTATGAGCCAGTGCCACTTCCCCCTATGGTAGTTACCAATTTAAGTTTGTATTCTTCGAAAAGTTGCCATTTTACCATTATAATTTCATTCACTCATTTTTTACTAACCTTTCTATTTTGGTTTTTTGGGTGATATAAGTTGTTATCATAAACGAAAATGGTAACATAATTTAAGATAAATACCGATTCTAGAATTCCATCATTAGCTACAATCATCACCCATTTTCTTATTTATATTTAGTTGAAGGACCCTATAATTCTTAAACTAGTGGAACGGTTCTAGCACCTCTTAGGAACAACATATATGAGCCACTATTATTGTCTAGTAGAATAATCCCAACAACTCTCAAAGGAAAATGTACCCGAACACTATTCTTAAATCGGTGAAATAATCTAAAGCATATTTAGGGGAAAAACACACCTGAACCACTATTATCATCTAATGGAATGGAACTATGTCTTAACTCACATAATCTTCCACTTTAAATGATTAGTGTATTATTTTTTATTCTTATTTCAATATCATATATGGGTTTACAATGATTTAAAGAGCTCCACGATTACTAAACAAATAGAATGGTCTAAAACACCTCTCAGGAACAAGGAAAAAGAGAAATGAGGAAAATAAATGAAAAAAGGAGAGAAAAGAAAAAGGGGAAAGGGAAAAGGGAAAAAGAAAAGGATAATTTTTTAATTTATAATTTTTTTTAGGATTAGGTTTAATATTTTGGAAAAGTTAATCTAGAAATTTTCTATGGTTGAGATTAGGTTACAATAAAAAAAAACTAACTATTAGAAATTAGAATAGTTTAAAATTTTAATAAATCGTAAATAAAATTTTAGACTATTACATCATTACCCCCATAAAAGAAAAATCTATCCCCAATGTCAAAATTCATGGTTGGGGATGGAGAGAAGAAGGATGCAAGGGAAGGTGGTATAGGTGTTCAAATCTAAAGGAGTTGATCCATACGAGCAAAATTGAATTCTTCAAGGTTTGGAGTATCTTGGTGTCCTGAATCTGCAAAGGCCTCTCCTTATAACATAATTTCTCAACTACAAGATGTGGAAGATGTTATGAACTCAGGCTAGTTATGGCAAAAGTTCCAAGTGATAAGTAACCTTACCCACTCTTTTGAGAACCTCATATAGACTAATATACCTCAACCTTAGCTTCCCTTCCTACCAAATCTCTTCACCCCTTTTGTGGGAGAGGACTTCAACAAATTGTTGTATCCTACCTTAAAACCATCACTATAACTCCTCTAATCCACATAGCTCTTCAATCAACTCTAAGTTACCAACATCTTGTCCTAAATCAACAAAATCTGCTGAGTTGTCTTCTTGATCTTATCTAGTATAAGTATAATAGTCTTGATAATTTTGCTCCAACATAAAGGCATTCAACACTTGTGTCTATATAGTGCCTCAACAGTGTCATACTTATGCTAGTATGACAAGTTTTATTGTACGAGAACTCCACCAAATGAAGGCAATCATCCCAACTTCCTTGGAAATCTATAACACAAGCCCGTAGCATATCCTTGAATATTTGGATTGTCCTCTCAGTTTGTCTATCTATATCTAATTGAAAGGTAGTACTCATACTTAAATTCATATCCATAGCCTCCTACAACTTCCCCCAAAAGTATGTAAGAAATCTCTAATTCCTATTAGAGATTATACCTATAATGCCTACTCACTACCAATCTCATGAAAGCATCAACCAGCTGATCCTTACTTTGAGTCAACCTCATCGATATGAAAACTATTGATTTAGTAAACCTATAAGGAATTACCCAAATTATGCACACCCATTATGAGTAGTTGTTATTCCACTCACGAAATCTATAGAAATGGTGGCTCATTTCCATCTTAGCACATCCTAAGACTGGATTAAACCAATAGGTTTGTGATTCTTTATCTTAAACTTCTAATAGGTTAAACATCTTAGCAAGAACTCCACTAATTCTCACTTTATGTTAGGCCACTAATAAAGCTATTCAAGGTCCTTCTATACCTTATCCCCTCTTAGGTGAAAAAAATAGGGAGTACGGTTACCTTCCTCTAAAGTGTAGCTCTTTAGATCAAGGCAACCCTAAGGTACACACTAATGTCACTAATAGCAAATGCTACCATCCTCATAAATCTAAAAATCCTTGACTCAACCATGTTATATCTTCTATCGCATCCTCCCTAGCCTAACATTTTTAGGTTACCTATTTCAAAATCCATCAAACACCATTAACGTAATTGTTAATGCACCGATAAGAACCTCCAAGTCACCTTACTGGATTAGTTCCACCCCCATCTCATTGAACTTCTCAAGTGACCATTTAGCCACCACACAAGAATTCAAAGAGTATGATTCCTACTCAAGGAATCCACAATAACAGTATCCTTACCCTCATAGTAGATCAATTCAATATTGTAGTCCTTTACCAACTCTAACCATCTCCTTTGCCTCATATTCAACTCCTTCTACTTGAATATATACTTGTAGCTCTTATAGCTGGTCAAAATAATGAGTCCAAATATTCAATATGAAGATGACCACAGCCAACCCTAAATCATATGTTTAGTAAGTATGCTTATGTTGCTTCAACTGATGAGAAGCATAAGCAACTACCTTACCATGCTACCTCAACACATAACCTAACGTATACTTAGACGCATCACTATAGACCACAAATCTATTTGATCCCGTTGGTAGAGTCAAAATCAATCATATATTCAGATGCTCCTTAAACTCTTGAAACATGCCTTTGTAGGTATCATCCCACTAAAACCTAGTAGTCTTTGTCAAAATGCATTTCAAGGGTATAGTTATCGTTGAAAAAATCCTGAACAAAGTGCATATAGTACCTAGCTAAACATCTAAAAATATGAATCTCAGAAATGTTGGTAGGTGCCTTCCACTCTGTAACTACCACAATCATCTCTAGATCTACAAAGTCTCCTCCTGTTGACATTACAAATTCTAAAAAGGTAAACTTCTAAAGCCAAAACTCACACTTGGATAGTTTGGCATATAGCCTATGTTATCTAAGGAGCGACAAGATTGTGTGTATGCTTGTGCTCCTCTTTACTCTAAGAGTACACCAGAATATCATCAATAAACAAAACTAAAAATGGTCAAGGAATAGTAAAAAAAATCCTCATCATCAAGCCCATAAGGATGGAAAGTGCATTGATGAGATCAAAAGGCATCATTGTAAACTCATAGTGCTTGTACCGTATCTTAAACATTTTCTTCATGATCTCTACATCTACAATGCACAGATGGTGGTAACTCAACCTCATATTAATCTTTGAGAAGATTGTATCACCTTAATGCTAGTTAAAGAGGTTTTCAATCTTCAAAAGCAGGTATCAGTTCTTCATTGTCAACTGGTTCAGATCTTGATAGTTAATATACAAATGAAGGCTCACATCCTTCCTCTTCATGTATAAAACTAGGGCTCCCTATGGAGACACACTTAGGTGGACCTAACCATGAGCCATAATCTCCTCCAACTAAGTCTTCAACTCCCACAACTCTAATTGTAGTATTCGATAAGGTGCCTTCATTACTAACTTTGCCCCTAGTACTAGCTCGATGGTAAAGTCAATCTCTCGCATTAGCGACATACCAGGTTTCTCCTTCAGGAATATTTCTAAGAAGTCCTGAGCAACTAGCTTGAATATCTTCTATAATTTTCACATCCTTATTCAACTCTTGATCACTACACGGGTATATAGTGTAACCACTCTACACGAAGGAGTAAAACATATAGGAAGACACAACCTTTGTTATAGGTGTAGGCTTACACCACTTATAGGACACCCTTGTACTCTAAGGTCCACAAAACACTACATGTTCCTGCGTACACTCTATCACTACATAGTTTTTTCCCAACATATCAATCCTCAAGATGACATCAAAGTCCCGTAGGTCCATCCTGACCAAGTCCACTAGGATGTTTACCCCCACCTATTTCTATGGTCAAACACGTGTAGATCCTAGTGCAATCCAATCTATCCTTGGAGGGTAATGTCATAGATATAACTACACTAATAGATGGAGATAGGGCAGCTCTAGCAATAAAGGCAGTAGGTACAATCGATTAAGAAGTACTTGAATCAAACAACACATGCATTGGTAATGATAGGATGGTAAACATACTAAAGACAACATCCAACTACCAATCATCCTCTACCTAGCTAATAACATTTAGATTCTTACCTAACTGTTCACCCTATTATTTTCCTTGATACCTTTTATCACCATTAGCCTAACCTCCAATCTAAGGGAATGGGTGAGACCCATGTGTTCTCCCCCGAGTTTCACTAGATTGTGCACCCTATTAGGGTTGGTGCCCTCTCTTAAAAATACTATGGCAGAGGCTACTAGGCCTACTATTGGAGCACCAACGTTCCCCTATATTGAAACTAACCACCCTTAGGCTATAATTAGCCCTTTTGGTGCTAACACTCAAACAATCAGTGGCCTAACTAACCGCAAGCCCAATATAGAATAGCTACTCCCCAAAAATTTTATCTTAATTGATCTTTACTGCAAATGAGATAGAAAAAGCAGCTTGGCGATCCTATATATTTTTTCTTACCAATCTTTTGGCGTCTCAGATGCATACTCAGAGGTCAATCTCCCTAAAACATAATTTTACCTTTAGATTCCTATGTCTCCAACTTCTTTATCCCTAGAATAGGATCCTACTCTTGTACCATAGTAATAGGGACATATAGCCATTCATACAAGGTGTCCAAGTCCTAGAAGGACATGACACCTATTATCCTGTAGATGCTAAAATGGAGCTCTTGCTCGAACTCAATGACAAATGTTGACTCCCAAGCTGCTATGCCAGGTGTAAACATCAGTAGCTTTGTAAATCGGGCACGATACTATCTCATTGTCATGTCTCTTGGAGTCTACTTCATGAATTCTTGTATCTTTTTAAGGCTCTCTAGATATAACTTTGTACTAATCACCATCTTGAAGTGATTAGCAGCTCTCCCTATGCATGAAGGATTACCTACTAGGCATTTATGGTTCCATGGAGAAATAATGTTGCTATGCTCACCTTCCTAGCAGGTGGATAATTGACTGCCTCATAGGTCCTATCCATGTCCCAAATCCATCTCTCTAGGATGACGAAATCCTCATCACCGGTGTAGAGTGGAGTGTGGTGTCTAGTAACCCTCTAAAGCTAATATTCTTTAATACATTCCTATGGGTAATGCCGAGTTGGGAGTGGAGGTTGAGGCTAACATTGAGTGAACTCCATAAAGGCTTCAAATACCTCCTCCAAGCATCCTATTTGACTATTCATTGTCACGAAAAGCTAGTTGTAAGACATTAAATGCATTAGGAAGAAAAAAAAATTCCTAATTTATTAGCATGTATCATACATAACACCTTTAGAGGCCACCTAAGCAACCCTTTTGATGAGTATATATTTTTACATATTTTATGCCCCTTTAGTCTTAGTTTATGGTCTTTTATTTGAGAAATACATAAGAATAATTATAATATTATGCTTAAGTGATAATAGTCGTATAAATTTTATTATTTAAGCTAAAGTGATATAAATTAAATAAATTTAAAGTATAAGATTACTTATTAATTTTTCTAATTTTATTTTATTGGTAAAAATAATAATATTTTGGTCCTTTTGGACCAAAGGTCCAAAGAACCAAAGGCCCAAAAGGGAAAAATAGAAGAAGAGGAAGTAGTCGATCCATAGAGGTTGTGAGAAAGAAAAAAAATAGTTATAAAACAAAAGAAGAGTGAGGGAAGAGAAGTAGTAGAGGGTGGTCATAGAGGAAAAGAAAAGCAAAAGGAGATGCAACAATGAGAAAAGTTGTTGATAGAGGACAAGGATGGTCAAATGTAATTGGTAGGAAGCTAACAAACTAGGAAAGTTGAAGGGCCAACGAACAAAAAATGAGAGAGGGAGTGACCAATGAGAGAGAGGAGGAGAAGAAAAAAATGACAAAAAAAAAGAAGCCAGGCAACACAACATGATGAAGATAGAAAAAAAGAGAAAAGTTAATAAAAGTAAAAAAAAAAAGTCTATAGCAAAAAAGGGGAGGAGGATGGCAGCAGAAGTAGAGGCCTAACATGTGGTTGGTCAGTACAATCAGACGCAAAAAAAAAAAAAAAAACAACACAAAAGTCTACACAGATTAGGGGAGAGAGAAAAAGAGACCAAAAAGATTTATTACAGATGAAATTTGGTAATTTTTCCCCTAAATAAAATTTTAAACTTTTATCCATAATTAATTTTCTTATATAAATTTTTAATATATGTGTTCTTATGTAATTAATATGATTTTTATAATTGTCTACTTATTTATTAATAGGGTATAGATTGAAACCCTTAATTATGGTTTGAAGTATAATATTTTTTTTTTGTCTCATGATATTGTTCTTTGACTCTATTTTAATTGCTATCATTTATATATAGGATTCTATCAAGTATGATTTATATGATGCAAACCTTGTTATGGTGTTTCTCAAAATAATAGTATGTAGAATTATATACCTGCTAGGTGACCATATAAATATGCTAGAATTTATAGGTATAAATTGCAGCTAGGTTAGATATCAATTAACTTAATAGTTTCATGATTCTAACCAAAGTAGTGAAACATTTAGATACGTGTGGGTCAAAGGAGAGAAATATACTTAGACATACTTATTGTAATTGTATGGGTAATTAGATTGACATACTCCACTTGTGCTTAATGCATTAAATATAGTAAAATATAGGGGCTGATTTTTAATACTATACTACTACTATTTAATAGGATTTAATATTGGTACTTTTAAAAAATAATATAAGGTATATAGATATTTTTTTAGCTTATAACTTGGTCAGTCTCCTTATCATGATTAAAAGATGACTTAGAAATTATTATTATCTTTTGACCTAATATAGTGGTGGACTTTAATTTTTATAACACATTTATCATATTTGCAATCATCTATTATTATTATTTTATTTTATTTATTCTTTTTATTTTTAAAAACCCCTATTATTGTATTTATCTTTGTGCGATTTAGAGTTTTTATTTATTAATTTATTTTTTTATTTGTGAGCTAGTTAAATAAACGTAAGCCCTCTCAATCATTGGTATAGATGATACCCTTATTTACCAATATTATAGTTGACCATAAAGGGGGTTGAAATTGTTTTTTGGCTATAGCCACACCACCTTTAATCAATTTCTTACAAGGTAATATAGATTTTTGAAGAAATAATATTTTTAAAATATAAAATAGAAGGGTAAAATCAAATGGATGATTTCTTGAAAATTGAATTTCATGAAAACAAAACAAGGTAATAAAAACCAAGGATCTAATAACAACTTATAAGCCCCTAAATTTATCATCTAAAAATTTTCATTTAAACTAAAGCATAAGACAAACATAAATGGGTGTTACCACCTTAATTAACATAAGTCTGCTTACAATCCATTCTCACACCAATTATAGGGAAAAAAAGAACTAATGAGGCAAACCATAATAAACATATAACAAGAACAATTTCATAAATATAAGTAAGAGTTTTGGAGGCTAACTCTAAAAATGAGATCCAAATACATAAAGTGAATATCCTAAGATAAATGTCAAAACGGTATCTAGTTTAAAATAAGAACCAGATAACATAACTCTTTGATTCTCAAACCCTAAACATAAGATATAATTATTAAGCCCTAATTAAATCATCATAATCAACATAATTGTCTAGTAGGTACTTAATGACCTACACAAACTCAAATGGGTCCTATAATTGTGCGAATGAGTAACAACCATAAAATGGATGACCAGCATACTACATACTGTGTAAGTAACAATACAATCAAAGAAAGGTCACATTGAAAATGTCAATCAGATGGAATCATAAATGAGCATGGTAACATAATGTAAGATCGCTATTAATCCTAGAATTCCATATTTAGTTACAATCAACATCCATATTCTTATTTATGTTGAGTTTAGAGACCTCCAAATTCTTAAACTAGTAGAAAGGTTTGAAGTACCTTTCATGGTCAACATACCTAAGCCACTATTACCATCTAGTGGAGTGGACCCAATGCCTCTTAGGGTAAAATGCACCTAACCACTATTCTTAAGCTGATGGAACCTTATAAAGCACCTCTTAGGGAAAAACACACTTGAGCCACTATTATCGTCTGGTGGAATGAAACTAGATCCTTATTCACGTAATCTTTTACTTTAAATTACTAATATCTTATTTATTATTCTTATCTTAAGATCATATTTGGGATCATTTTGAGTTTAAGAGCCCCACTATTTTTAAACTGATGGAATGGTCTTAAACATCCCTCAAAGGCAACACACTTGAGCCATTATTATCTTATGGTGGAACAGACCCAACACCTCTCAAGGCTAAATGCACTTGACCAATATTATCAAACCATTAGAAAAATATGAAGTGCCTTTCAGAGAAAAACAATCCAAGCCACTATTATCATCCGATAGAACGGATCTGACAACCCTAACTCATGTAATTTTTTATGTGGGAGCATCCTCATTTAATGATCACACTCTTACCCTTAATTTTCTCAAGTTTGAGAGTCAAAAAACTCTCCTCACTTGGACAAATTAATCACCCCTATGAAAACTATCCATACAAGCCATGCAAACCTTGTCATCTTTTACCACCTCCATATAATAAACGACCACCTTTTTAAGCCATGTGTTCCCATGTTTTCCCATCCTTTTTAGCTAACTTTATTTTATTATTTTAGATCCAAAAATAACCAAAAAACAAATCGCAATCTATACCCACAATAGCCACACAAAACAACCACTAGTCCCTCTCAAGCTACATGATAAGCCCTTTTTAGCAATTAGGAAGAACAATGAAGATTTTTGGGAAGAACAAGGAAGGCTAGAAGACATTTCTTACTTCTTTTTATCCCTTATAAGATTAAAATGATCATTGTGTCTTTACTTATGATTAAATTAGCAGCTTCATTATTTAGACACATGATGGAAGACCCCCACCATTCGAAATCGGCACAACACACACCTCATGGCTAAATTATATAGGTCGTGTATTAGGTAGTCTTTTTTATTTGTTTTAGCTCAAATCACTTGTATTAGTTTGCTAAGTTATAAACTTTAATAATTCAATCCATATATAAGTGAAACTTGAGGAATGAATGAAGGATCAACTTGTTATTGGCTGCAACTTTCTTCTCTTAAAATTGAGAGTCGCCTCCCTTAACTCTAGTGTATAAGTTTAAAGGTTTTATAAAATCTTCTAAGATTTATCCTAAGAGTTAAAACCTAAGGTGGATTACCAAGAATTAGACGCCACTTCTTAGCATGACCCAAGTTGTACCCCATATACATCAACTTTGTATCAAAGCTTAGGTTAAAGCAATTATGTTTTTCCTTTTTATTCAATCATCCTATTTGAAACTTAAACCCACATACATAAAAAAAAATTCTGAACCAAAAACCAATCTATTCAAGCTATAACACATATTGAAATGCCCCGAAAATTCCTAATTTTATAAATTATATTTAAATGAGGTTTTATTAGAAATTTATTTAAATAAATTATTTTTATTAAAATAAAAGGATATTTAATTAGAGAAATTAAGAAGAAATTTATAAGTATTTTTATTAGAAAAGGATTTGGGTATTTTAGCTAATTAAGCATTTTATTTTGAAAATTAATTAAATAAATTATTTTATTTAAAATAAGAAGGAGAAACTATTTTCAAATTAATATTAATTTTATAAATAATTTAATTATAGAAAATTAGGGTGTTTTGCTAATTAAAAAGGAATTTGTGGAAAATCTTTTAAAAATCCTAATTTAGCCTAAAAAGGGATTTTAAATATTATTTTATTTAAATATTAATATTTTTAATTATCCCAAATATTCTAATTAATTTAATTATTCCAAATAATTATTTTTCCTTTTTTCCCTTTTCCTTTTTCCTTCTTTTCTTCTTTTTTTTCTTCTTCTTCTTTTCTTTTTCTTTTTCTCCTCTCCGAACTGGGCCAGCCCAGCGGCCCAGTTCCTCTTTTTCTCCCTCCTTCGGCCCAGCCCGCGCGGCTGTTTCTTCTGCCGACGCAACGCCGAGTTTTGTTTCGTTTGTCACCGAAACTCACCGTTTCATTTAACCCGTTACCCCTCGCGCAGTCGCCCTTCGCCCGTTCCCCTCTACGCCGCGTTTTAATTCCACTTCTACCGAAACCCGTCGTTTCATTTAATGCCACCTCCCCCACGCCCGAACCGCCGGTCTCCTTCCCTTTTTCTTTCTTCTTCCCCCAGCCCCTCGCACCTGCCCAGCCTCGTCGACACCTACCTGCAACTCGCCGCCGCCCCGAGTTTTTCGCCGGCGACCTCGCCGTTTTGACCGACTTTCACCCTCCCTTTCTGTTCCCATTGATTCGGCGACCACATATAGCCAACCATCTCCCCTTATCGCGCGATTTTCCTCCCTCTCTCTCCTGCGCAACCCCCTACCCGAAACTCACTCCCACCGGCCACCACGCCACCGGCGACCTGAACCCTACGTTCCTTACCCCGTAGCCGACCCAAAGAACCCTACCCTATCTTATTTTCCCTATAAATACCCTCGTAAGCAGCTCTGTATCGAGCTCTTGAATCCCCCAACCCAGAATCCGACCCAGCCACCGCCCCATCAGACGTCATTATCTCCTTCCCCGGCCAACTTCAACACCTCCTCTTTCTACCAATCTCTTCCCTGAAATTTCCTCTAGCTAACTAAGCCATTCAAATCCTTCGATTCTTCTTGAATGAGCTGCCATAACCATGCGAAGTTGGTTAGTTGCTTCGACAGAAAATTTCACCCCGAGACCTTAAACCACCGCCCGCCGCCACATGCGCCGCTTCTAACACCTTCCAAACCAACCATTAAATCCTACTAATTATCCTCTACAGCCCCATATAATTATTTTAATTTTTCTTCCTCTCCATTACCCATTTTCCTAATTTTTGGCCCTCTTAGACCACTTTTCCGGCCACCTCCGGGAACCACCGCCGGTACCACCAATACCCTCCAACTCAAGGTGAAACCCTAGAACTTTTAAATACTTAATTTCGATTTATTGATAATTATTATGCTTTTATTATAATTTTTAATGCTAATTCGAGTTTAATTATTATTATTATAATTATTATTATTGTTGTTATCAACTGTATTTTAAATTCTAAATTTGGTTGACAGGTCTGGGAGTATTATTGAGTAAGACAAATTATTATTCTCGAATTTTGCCTATTTAATGTAATTATTACATGTTTAATAATATTATTAATAATATAATTAATATTATTATTGTTAGTATAATTAGTTATTTGATACTGCAATTATTTCAGGAGAAGTAGAAACCTAAAATTTTAATTAAGTCTCGTAGCTTTGCCTTTTTATTATTATTTTTAGCATTTTTAACATTATTACTAGTTATCTTATTATTATTAACCATATTAACTTTATATAATAAGTATATGTATAATATTAATATCTTTTTACATTTCAAATAGTATTATCATTAAATGGGGAGGTTTCAAAATCCACTTTGTAAATTTAAGGCTTAGATTATTATTATTATTAAGTTTTCTATTAATATTACTACTATTAGTAATAAATTGTTATTATTAAAATTATTATTATAATAAATATTATTATTATTATTACCTTTACTAAATTTATTTGGGTAAAGGGTAGAAACCCTTATATTACCTTTTTACTTTAAATTGTAATAGTATGTATTAATGTTTTAGTGGTTTTGGGCATAATTAATTAAGAATCAAGACTTAAGATAAATTAGAAACTAATAGTAGTATAGGAAGGAAGCTAATCCTAGTATTTCTTCCCCATAGTAGGTGAGCCCAGTCAAATCCCTCAAGTGGAATAGGAGCGTGCTCCAAGACCGGTGTCGTTTTAGGTAAGGAGTGCTACGGCCTTTTATGTGTTTATGTGGTTTTATGTGTTTCGCATGCTATGTATCTAATGTTTATTATTATTAAATATTTTTATACGTGGTATGAAGTGAATTTGAAGTATGTTTTGTATGGCATTTGTATTATTTTTGTATGATGATATGTGATGTGACCCCGTAAGACATGCATGAGAGAATGTTGATGTGGTTTGGGGGAATGTTGATGTGGTTTGTGTGGGAGAATGGATGAAAAAGGAGGATAGGGAAAGAAGTTCACTAAGGGAAGTGAGTTGACATAATATTATGGTTTATAAGGAATAATCCAATTTATGTGGTTTTATGTGGAAGAATATAATTTAGGGTTTTATGCGGAGGACTTAATTTATGATTGATTTGGGAGAATTAAATTATGATTTGTTTGGGAGACTTTAGTTATGATGTTATTTGGGAGAATGTATTTTATAATATTATATGGGAGAATTTAAGTTATGATTTGATTGGGAGAGTTAATTTATAATTTGTTTGGGACAATTTAGTTATGATGTTATTTGGGAGTGTGTAATTTATAATATTATATGGGAGAATTTAGTTTATGATGTTATTTGGGAGAATTTAGTTATGATGTTATTTGAGAGAGTGTAATTTATAATATTATATGGGAGAATTTAAGTTATGATTTGATTGGGAGAGTTAATTTATAATTGGTTTGGGAGAATTTAGTTTATGATACTATTTGGGAAATTTTAGCTTATGATATCATATGGGAGAATTTAATTTATGATTTGATTGGGAGAATTAATTTATAAGTTGTTTGGGAGAATCTAATCAGATGTAAGTTAAGATGAATCTTTATGGTTTGGGATATTCTAATTTGTGATTTTATGTGGAAGAATCTCTATGGTTTGAATTTAGGATTTGGTATGGATGAATATTAGGATTTACATGGCGGCATTGATGGTTGAATGGTGGTATTAGGGTTGCATGGTTGAATTTAGGATTTCACGTGGAATTTTAGGGTTTGCATGAAAACGGTTCAAAGGTTTGCATGGGGAGATTAATGTCTGCATGGAAGCAAAATTTACGTGTGAAAAGCTGATTTGGGATGTAAGGGAGGAAGTAGAAGAGTTATTTGGGTGTTTGAATATTTTTGGTGAAAAATAATACGTAGGACATTATAAGAGTATGGAGGAGACTGAATTATGATTTTTGTGGCTAATTGAGGTATATGGTGGCTGATTAGGGTTTTTGGGGTTATCACGTGTATTTGGTAATTAAAGTGTAATTATGAAAATTTGTGATTGTGATGTGTGGTGATTTGTGCATGTTGATGAAAGCCTTTGAATAAAATACTTAAGACACTAATCACTTTAAGTGAAAGATGTTGAGCCGGGTCCAGACCGATCCACCGGTCAGAAATAGTGGTTAGGACATGATGTCCTATGTGTAACCGATCCACCGGTAATAATAGTGGTGAGGACTATGTCCCGCAAGTGTCCGGCCCACCGGCAATAATAGTGGGGTGACTCGAGCTTAACAAATATAAACCAGAGTTTGCCAACGTTTAAAAGATACTAATTACTTATAGTGGAACACCATGTGAGCAGGAACCAGACCGATCCACCGGTCAGGAATAGTGGTGTGGACTTTGTCCCGCAAGTGACCGATCCACCGGCGAATAATAGTGGTGTGGACTTTGTCCCGCAAGTGACCGGCCCACCGGAAATAATAGTGGGGTGTTCCTGTACTCACATGGATTTGATAAAAGGCATGGTGTGAAATGAAATCTGGTAAGAGATTAATGAAATGATTAATCTGGACTATGATTGGGCCTTTACGTATGTACCCAAACGATTATTCGTTGTTATGATATCATGATCGGCTTTATGTTCTTTTATTCTTATGCATGATTTTATGTGCTTATGTGTTGGCCTTAGCGATCATATCTCCTTACTCAGTACTGGACCCGTACTGATACTACCTTGGTTGATGGGTCCTGTGATGATCCACCGATGGTGGGGAGCAGACCGCTTGTGCAGGTTTAAGATCAGAGATTGTTTGGGGTGGCAGGCCTGACTTGAGTGAGTAGGCAATCCGGCATTTGACCCATCGGGTTTTATCTTATTTAAATGTATTTCTATTTGTAAGTTACAAGTGTTTATAAATGTTTATGCGTACTCTGATTTTGTTGTAAGATCTTTTGAATTCTTTTATGAATTGTTAATTTGAATTTAACATAAATCTTTCCTTTAGCCTTAGCACTTGGTACTGGAACGGTCGGAGAGAACTGGTCTAGTACTAAGTGTGGCGGTAACATTCCCAGAATTCACAGGTTTTAAGCATTTATAATTTAATTGCTTCCGCTTTCAAAAAAAAAAAAAAGTAGTGAATTTTGGGGTGTTACAAGTTGGTATCAGAGCAGGTTTCGACCATGCTCTTCCGTGTTCTTTAAAATTTTTAAATTGATACCACAGGATGGTATCGAAGTTGATTTCAACCAAGCTCCTTCATTTTTAAATTTTTCTCTAAGCTGATACCACAAGTTGGTATCAGTGCGGTTGGTCCTTCGGCCACGCTTGTTTTTAAAAATAAATTTTGGTTTTCGGATTTTGTATTTGATTTTGAAGTGTGTTTCGACCGCTCCTCTATTTGTTTTAAACTTTTTAAGCTGATACCACAAGTGGTATCAGAGCTTTTGGTTGTTGAGAATCGGGTTTCGGTTAGAGATTCGGTTCTCACGATCCTAAATGTTTTAACTGAAAATGTATTTACCTTGTTTCAAGTAAATTTTAAAATCCGGATTAGCTTGTGAGGATCGTACGATGGGGTAGCGTAAGTGACCTTGTGTGTTGTTGCTATGATTATGGTCTTGTAATTAGTTCGCCCTTAAGGGGGTAGTAACCCCACTAGGTTTACCCTAGTCCTATAAGTTTAGTGGATTGATAATCTTAAGGCGTACCGTGCTGAATCCAGCTTTACTTGGTTTAGTTTTTGTAAACATCGTTTATTTTCTTCGGAGTTACTTTTAACCTATTTATTGAAATCAATATTTTATACGATCATTGGTCAAGTTTACGCTACTTAGATTTTCCTGAACTTTGGGGACGAAGTTCCTTTTTAAGGGGGTAGTGATGTAACACCCCGTATTTTTAAAATCTAGATCTATTAAGTTTAATGATTTTATTAACGTAATTTGATGTAAACAATTAATTATTTTAATTTCGATTTGTCTTATGGATTTATCGACGATTCAAATTCATAGTTAAATTTAATTCAATTTCTTATGAGTTCGATTTTTGTTTAATAATATGTATTCCCGTTCTTTCTCGTATTTTTATATTTTAGACTTATTTTTATTATAACCTTGTCATGTGATTACGACGTTGTTTTGAAGTATATTTTGTTGACAAAATACATTATTTAAATTATATAATTCCTATTGAATAGTTAAATTTATTTTAATAATTTTATCAGTAGAAAATATTTTCGACTCTAAAGTATTCGTTTCAATCGTTAATATTTTTAGAAAATTTTAAATTTAAGAGACGTATTCAGGAATTTCTTCCAAAATCAGCTTTATTCTGTTCTATGCTTTTTGATTTACAGAAAAATAATTTCGGAAATGACTAAATTTGTCTCAGGGTGTTAGAGTTCAATTTAAATATTTTATTATGTGTTTTAAATAAATTTTTGAGTTCTTATGATATATTTCCATAAATAATACATATTTTTTTATGTCCATCGGTTATTCCTTCCGAGAGTATTTCCAAAATTTTTATATAACTCTTTTATTAATTTTGAGCCTTCGGATTTTTTTTAAAATAGATTTTCGATAAATAAATTTTGATTAAATTCTCCCAATATTAATATTTAATATTTAGTATTTAAATTGAACTTATATCCAGGTACAACAACCCATAGTTCGTCTCTAAGGGGGTAGTTTTTTTTTTTATAAGTGTTATTTTTCATATGGTGTCCCTATTTTCAATGATTTAAATTTTTTTTTAGTAAGTTTATTCCTAAGGGGGTAGTTTATATTGGTATTAGCGTTAGTTGGTTTTTTATCCACTTAGAACGTTTTTTTTCCTAACCCTAGGCGCTCCCGGAGACTTCGGGGGCGAAGTCTGTTTTTAAGGGGGTAGTGATGAAATGCCCCGAAAATTCCTAATTTTATAAATTATATTTAAATGAGGTTTTATTAGAAATTTATTTAAATAAATTATTTTTATTAAAATAAAAGGATATTTAATTAGAGAAATTAAGAAGAAATTTATAAGTATTTTTATTAGAAAAGGATTTGGGTATTTTAGCTAATTAAGCATTTTATTTTGAAAATTAATTAAATAAATTATTTTATTTAAAATAAGAAGGAGAAACTATTTTCAAATTAATATTAATTTTATAAATAATTTAATTATAGAAAATTAGGGTGTTTTGCTAATTAAAAAGGAATTTGTGGAAAATCTTTTAAAAATCCTAATTTAGCCTAAAAAGGGATTTTAAATATTATTTTATTTAAATATTAATATTTTTAATTATCCCAAATATTCTAATTAATTTAATTATTCCAAATAATTATTTTTCCTTTTTTCCCTTCTCCTTTTTCCTTCTTTTCTTCTTTTTTTTCTTCTTCTTCTTTTCTTTTTCTTTTTCTCCTCTCCGAACTGGGCCAGCCCAGCGGCCCAGTTCCTCTTTTTCTCCCTCCTTCGGCCCAGCCCGCGCGGCTGTTTCTTCTGCCGACGCAACGCCGAGTTTTGTTTCGTTTGTCACCGAAACTCACCGTTTCATTTAACCCGTTACCCCTCGCGCAGTCGCCCTTCGCCCGTTCCCCTCTACGCCGCGTTTTAATTCCACTTCTACCGAAACCCGTCGTTTCATTTAATGCCACCTCCCCCACGCCCGAACCGCCGGTCTCCTTCCCTTTTTCTTTCTTCTTCCCCCAGCCCCTCGCACCTGCCCAGCCTCGTCGACACCTACCTGCAACTCGCCGCCGCCCCGAGTTTTTCGCCGGCGACCTCGCCGTTTTGACCGACTTTCACCCTCCCTTTCTGTTCCCATTGATTCGGCGACCACATATAGCCAACCATCTCCCCTTATCGCGCGATTTTCCTCCCTCTCTCTCCTGCGCAACCCCCTACCCGAAACTCACTCCCACCGGCCACCACGCCACCGGCGACCTGAACCCTACGTTCCTTACCCCGTAGCCGACCCAAAGAACCCTACCCTATCTTATTTTCCCTATAAATACCCTCGTAAGCAGCTCTGTATCGAGCTCTTGAATCCCCCAACCCAGAATCCGACCCAGCCACCGCCCCATCAGACGTCATTATCTCCTTCCCCGGCCAACTTCAACACCTCCTCTTTCTACCAATCTCTTCCCTGAAATTTCCTCTAGCTAACTAAGCCATTCAAATCCTTCGATTCTTCTTGAATGAGCTGCCATAACCATGCGAAGTTGGTTAGTTGCTTCGACAGAAAATTTCACCCCGAGACCTTAAACCACCGCCCGCCGCCACATGCGCCGCTTCTAACACCTTCCAAACCAACCATTAAATCCTACTAATTATCCTCTACAGCCCCATATAATTATTTTAATTTTTCTTCCTCTCCATTACCCATTTTCCTAATTTTTGGCCCTCTTAGACCACTTTTCCGGCCACCTCCGGGAACCACCGCCGGTACCACCAATACCCTCCAACTCAAGGTGAAACCCTAGAACTTTTAAATACTTAATTTCGATTTATTGATAATTATTATGCTTTTATTATAATTTTTAATGCTAATTCGAGTTTAATTATTATTATTATAATTATTATTATTGTTGTTATCAACTGTATTTTAAATTCTAAATTTGGTTGACAGGTCTGGGAGTATTATTGAGTAAGACAAATTATTATTCTCGAATTTTGCCTATTTAATGTAATTATTACATGTTTAATAATATTATTAATAATATAATTAATATTATTATTGTTAGTATAATTAGTTATTTGATACTGCAATTATTTCAGGAGAAGTAGAAACCTAAAATTTTAATTAAGTCTCGTAGCTTTGCCTTTTTATTATTATTTTTAGCATTTTTAACATTATTACTAATTATCTTATTATTATTAACCATATTAACTTTATATAATAAGTATATGTATAATATTAATATCTTTTTACATTTCAAATAGTATTATCATTAAATGGGGAGGTTTCAAAATCCACTTTGTAAATTTAAGGCTTAGATTATTATTATTATTAAGTTTTCTATTAATATTACTACTATTAGTAATAAATTGTTATTATTAAAATTATTATTATAATAAATATTATTATTATTATTACCTTTACTAAATTTATTTGGGTAAAGGGTAGAAACCCTTATATTACCTTTTTACTTTAAATTGTAATAGTATGTATTAATGTTTTAGTGGTTTTGGGCATAATTAATTAAGAATCAAGACTTAAGATAAATTAGAAACTAATAGTAGTATAGGAAGGAAGCTAATCCTAGTATTTCTTCCCCATAGTAGGTGAGCCCAGTCAAATCCCTCAAGTGGAATAGGAGCGTGCTCCAAGACCGGTGTCGTTTTAGGTAAGGAGTGCTAAGGCCTTTTATGTGTTTATGTGGTTTTATGTGTTTCGCATGCTATGTATCTAATGTTTATTATTATTAAATATTTTTATACGTGGTATGAAGTGAATTTGAAGTATGTTTTGTATGGCATTTGTATTATTTTTGTATGATGATATGTGATGTGACCCCGTAAGACATGCATGAGAGAATGTTGATGTGGTTTGGGGGAATGTTGATGTGGTTTGTGTGGGAGAATGGATGAAAAAGGAGGATAGGGAAAGAAGTTCACTAAGGGAAGTGAGTTGACATAATATTATGGTTTATAAGGAATAATCCAATTTATGTGGTTTTATGTGGAAGAATATAATTTAGGGTTTTATGCGGAGGACTTAATTTATGATTGATTTGGGAGAATTAAATTATGATTTGTTTGGGAGACTTTAGTTATGATGTTATTTGGGAGAATGTATTTTATAATATTATATGGGAGAATTTAAGTTATGATTTGATTGGGAGAGTTAATTTATAATTTGTTTGGGACAATTTAGTTATGATGTTATTTGGGAGTGTGTAATTTATAATATTATATGGGAGAATTTAGTTTATGATGTTATTTGGGAGAATTTAGTTATGATGTTATTTGAGAGAGTGTAATTTATAATATTATATGGGAGAATTTAAGTTATGATTTGATTGGGAGAGTTAATTTATAATTGGTTTGGGAGAATTTAGTTTATGATACTATTTGGGAAATTTTAGCTTATGATATCATATGGGAGAATTTAATTTATGATTTGATTGGGAGAATTAATTTATAAGTTGTTTGGGAGAATCTAATCAGTTGTAAGTTAAGATGAATCTTTATGGTTTGGGATATTCTAATTTGTGATTTTATGTGGAAGAATCTCTATGGTTTGAATTTAGGATTTGGTATGGATGAATATTAGGATTTACATGGCGGCATTGATGGTTGAATGGTGGTATTAGGGTTGCATGGTTGAATTTAGGATTTCACGTGGAATTTTAGGGTTTGCATGAAAACGGTTCAAAGGTTTGCATGGGGAGATTAATGTCTGCATGGAAGCAAAATTTACGTGTGAAAAGCTGATTTGGGATGTAAGGGAGGAAGTAGAAGAGTTATTTGGGTGTTTGAATATTTTTGGTGAAAAATAATACGTAGGACATTATAAGAGTATGGAGGAGACTGAATTATGATTTTTGTGGCTAATTGAGGTATATGGTGGCTGATTAGGGTTTTTGGGGTTATCACGTGTATTTGGTAATTAAAGTGTAATTATGAAAATTTGTGATTGTGATGTGTGGTGATTTGTGCATGTTGATGAAAGCCTTTGAATAAAATACTTAAGACACTAATCACTTTAAGTGAAAGATGTTGAGCCGGGTCCAGACCGATCCACCGGTCAGAAATAGTGGTTAGGACATGATGTCCTATGTGTAACCGATCCACCGGTAATAATAGTGGTGAGGACTATGTCCCGCAAGTGTCCGGCCCACCGGCAATAATAGTGGGGTGACTCGAGCTTAACAAATATAAACCAGAGTTTGCCAACGTTTAAAAGATACTAATTACTTATAGTGGAACACCATGTGAGCAGGAACCAGACCGATCCACCGGTCAGGAATAGTGGTGTGGACTTTGTCCCGCAAGTGACCGATCCACCGGCGAATAATAGTGGTGTGGACTTTGTCCCGCAAGTGACCGGCCCACCGGAAATAATAGTGGGGTGTTCCTGTACTCACATGGATTTGATAAAAGGCATGGTGTGAAATGAAATCTGGTAAGAGATTAATGAAATGATTAATCTGGACTATGATTGGGCCTTTACGTATGTACCCGAACGATTATTCGTTGTTATGATATCATGATCGGCTTTATGTTCTTTTATTCTTATGCATGATTTTATGTGCTTATGTGTTGGCCTTAGCGATCATATCTCCTTACTCAGTACTGGACCCGTACTGATACTACCTTGGTTGATGGGTCCTGTGATGATCCACCGATGGTGGGGAGCAGACCGCTTGTGCAGGTTTAAGATCAGAGATTGTTTGGGGTGGCAGGCCTGACTTGAGTGAGTAGGCAATCCGGCATTTGACCCATCGGGTTTTATCTTATTTAAATGTATTTCTATTTGTAAGTTACAAGTGTTTATAAATGTTTATGCGTACTCTGATTTTGTTGTAAGATCTTTTGAATTCTTTTATGAATTGTTAATTTGAATTTAACATAAATCTTTCCTTTAGCCTTAGCACTTGGTACTGGAACGGTCGGAGAGAACTGGTCTAGTACTAAGTGTGGCGGTAACATTCCCAGAATTCACAGGTTTTAAGCATTTATAATTTAATTGCTTCCGCTTTCAAAAAAAAAAAAAAGTAGTGAATTTTGGGGTGTTACAAGTTGGTATCAGAGCAGGTTTCGACCATGCTCTTCCGTGTTCTTTAAAATTTTTAAATTGATACCACAGGATGGTATCGAAGTTGATTTCAACCAAGCTCCTTCATTTTTAAATTTTTCTCTAAGCTGATACCACAAGTTGGTATCAGTGCGGTTGGTCCTTCGGCCACGCTTGTTTTTAAAAATAAATTTTGGTTTTCGGATTTTGTATTTGATTTTGAAGTGTGTTTCGACCGCTCCTCTATTTGTTTTAAACTTTTTAAGCTGATACCACAAGTGGTATCAGAGCTTTTGGTTGTTGAGAATCGGGTTTCGGTTAGAGATTCGGTTCTCACGATCCTAAATGTTTTAACTGAAAATGTATTTACCTTGTTTCAAGTAAATTTTAAAATCCGGATTAGCTTGTGAGGATCGTACGATGGGGTAGCGTAAGTGACCTTGTGTGTTGTTGCTATGATTATGGTCTTGTAATTAGTTCGCCCTTAAGGGGGTAGTAACCCCACTAGGTTTACCCTAGTCCTATAAGTTTAGTGGATTGATAATCTTAAGGCGTACCGTGCTGAATCCAGCTTTACTTGGTTTAGTTTTTGTAAACATCGTTTATTTTCTTCGGAGTTACTTTTAACCTATTTATTGAAATCAATATTTTATACGATCATTGGTCAAGTTTACGCTACTTAGATTTTCCTGAACTTTGGGGACGAAGTTCCTTTTTAAGGGGGTAGTGATGTAACACCCCGTATTTTTAAAATCTAGATCTATTAAGTTTAATGATTTTATTAACGTAATTTGATGTAAACAATTAATTATTTTAATTTCGATTTGTCTTATGGATTTATCGACGATTCAAATTCATAGTTAAATTTAATTCAATTTCTTATGAGTTCGATTTTTGTTTAATAATATGTATTCCCGTTCTTTCTCGTATTTTTATATTTTAGACTTATTTTTATTATAACCTTGTCATGTGATTACGACGTTGTTTTGAAGTATATTTTGTTGACAAAATACATTATTTAAATTATATAATTCCTATTGAATAGTTAAATTTATTTTAATAATTTTATCAGTAGAAAATATTTTCGACTCTAAAGTATTCGTTTCAATCGTTAATATTTTTAGAAAATTTTAAATTTAAGAGACGTATTCAGGAATTTCTTCCAAAATCAGCTTTATTCTGTTCTATGCTTTTTGATTTACAGAAAAATAATTTCGGAAATGACTAAATTTGTCTCAGGGTGTTAGAGTTCAATTTAAATATTTTATTATGTGTTTTAAATAAATTTTTGAGTTCTTATGATATATTTCCATAAATAATACATATTTTTTTATGTCCATCGGTTATTCCTTCCGAGAGTATTTCCAAAATTTTTATATAACTCTTTTATTAATTTTGAGCCTTCGGATTTTTTTTAAAATAGATTTTCGATAAATAAATTTTGATTAAATTCTCCCAATATTAATATTTAATATTTAGTATTTAAATTGAACTTATATCCAGGTACAACAACCCATAGTTCGTCTCTAAGGGGGTAGTTTTTTTTTTTATAAGTGTTATTTTTCATATGGTGTCCCTATTTTCAATGATTTAAATTTTTTTTTAGTAAGTTTATTCCTAAGGGGGTAGTTTATATTGGTATTAGCGTTAGTTGGTTTTTTATCCACTTAGAACGTTTTTTTTCCTAACCCTAGGCGCTCCCGGAGACTTCGGGGGCGAAGTCTGTTTTTAAGGGGGTAGTGATGAAATGCCCCGAAAATTCCTAATTTTATAAATTATATTTAAATGAGGTTTTATTAGAAATTTATTTAAATAAATTATTTTTATTAAAATAAAAGGATATTTAATTAGAGAAATTAAGAAGAAATTTATAAGTATTTTTATTAGAAAAGGATTTGGGTATTTTAGCTAATTAAGCATTTTATTTTGAAAATTAATTAAATAAATTATTTTATTTAAAATAAGAAGGAGAAACTATTTTCAAATTAATATTAATTTTATAAATAATTTAATTATAGAAAATTAGGGTGTTTTGCTAATTAAAAAGGAATTTGTGGAAAATCTTTTAAAAATCCTAATTTAGCCTAAAAAGGGATTTTAAATATTATTTTATTTAAATATTAATATTTTTAATTATCCCAAATATTCTAATTAATTTAATTATTCCAAATAATTATTTTTCCTTTTTTCCCTTCTCCTTTTTCCTTCTTCTCTTCTTTTTTTTCTTCTTCTTCTTTTCTTTTTCTTTTTCTCCTCTCCGAACTGGGCCAGCCCAGCGGCCCAGTTCCTCTTTTTCTCCCTCCTTCGGCCCAGCCCGCGCGGCTGTTTCTTCTGCCGACGCAACGCCGAGTTTTGTTTCGTTTGTCACCGAAACTCACCGTTTCATTTAACCCGTTACCCCTCGCGCAGTCGCCCTTCGCCCGTTCCCCTCTACGCCGCGTTTTAATTCCACTTCTACCGAAACCCGTCGTTTCATTTAATGCCACCTCCCCCACGCCCGAACCGCCGGTCTCCTTCCCTTTTTCTTTCTTCTTCCCCCAGCCCCTCGCACCTGCCCAGCCTCGTCGACACCTACCTGCAACTCGCCGCCGCCCCGAGTTTTTCGCCGGCGACCTCGCCGTTTTGACCGACTTTCACCCTCCCTTTCTGTTCCCATTGATTCGGCGACCACATATAGCCAACCATCTCCCCTTATCGCGCGATTTTCCTCCCTCTCTCTCCTGCGCAACCCCCTACCCGAAACTCACTCCCACCGGCCACCACGCCACCGGCGACCTGAACCCTACGTTCCTTACCCCGTAGCCGACCCAAAGAACCCTACCCTATCTTATTTTCCCTATAAATACCCTCGTAAGCAGCTCTGTATCGAGCTCTTGAATCCCCCAACCCAGAATCCGACCCAGCCACCGCCCCATCAGACGTCATTATCTCCTTCCCCGGCCAACTTCAACACCTCCTCTTTCTACCAATCTCTTCCCTGAAATTTCCTCTAGCTAACTAAGCCATTCAAATCCTTCGATTCTTCTTGAATGAGCTGCCATAACCATGCGAAGTTGGTTAGTTGCTTCGACAGAAAATTTCACCCCGAGACCTTAAACCACCGCCCGCCGCCACATGCGCCGCTTCTAACACCTTCCAAACCAACCATTAAATCCTACTAATTATCCTCTACAGCCCCATATAATTATTTTAATTTTTCTTCCTCTCCATTACCCATTTTCCTAATTTTTGGCCCTCTTAGACCACTTTTCCGGCCACCTCCGGGAACCACCGCCGGTACCACCAATACCCTCCAACTCAAGGTGAAACCCTAGAACTTTTAAATACTTAATTTCGATTTATTGATAATTATTATGCTTTTATTATAATTTTTAATGCTAATTCGAGTTTAATTATTATTATTATAATTATTATTATTGTTGTTATCAACTGTATTTTAAATTCTAAATTTGGTTGACAGGTCTGGGAGTATTATTGAGTAAGACAAATTATTATTCTCGAATTTTGCCTATTTAATGTAATTATTACATGTTTAATAATATTATTAATAATATAATTAATATTATTATTGTTAGTATAATTAGTTATTTGATACTGCAATTATTTCAGGAGAAGTAGAAACCTAAAATTTTAATTAAGTCTCGTAGCTTTGCCTTTTTATTATTATTTTTAGCATTTTTAACATTATTACTAATTATCTTATTATTATTAACCATATTAACTTTATATAATAAGTATATGTATAATATTAATATCTTTTTACATTTCAAATAGTATTATCATTAAATGGGGAGGTTTCAAAATCCACTTTGTAAATTTAAGGCTTAGATTATTATTATTATTAAGTTTTCTATTAATATTACTACTATTAGTAATAAATTGTTATTATTAAAATTATTATTATAATAAATATTATTATTATTATTACCTTTACTAAATTTATTTGGGTAAAGGGTAGAAACCCTTATATTACCTTTTTACTTTAAATTGTAATAGTATGTATTAATGTTTTAGTGGTTTTGGGCATAATTAATTAAGAATCAAGACTTAAGATAAATTAGAAACTAATAGTAGTATAGGAAGGAAGCTAATCCTAGTATTTCTTCCCCATAGTAGGTGAGCCCAGTCAAATCCCTCAAGTGGAATAGGAGCGTGCTCCAAGACCGGTGTCGTTTTAGGTAAGGAGTGCTAAGGCCTTTTATGTGTTTATGTGGTTTTATGTGTTTCGCATGCTATGTATCTAATGTTTATTATTATTAAATATTTTTATACGTGGTATGAAGTGAATTTGAAGTATGTTTTGTATGGCATTTGTATTATTTTTGTATGATGATATGTGATGTGACCCCGTAAGACATGCATGAGAGAATGTTGATGTGGTTTGGGGGAATGTTGATGTGGTTTGTGTGGGAGAATGGATGAAAAAGGAGGATAGGGAAAGAAGTTCACTAAGGGAAGTGAGTTGACATAATATTATGGTTTATAAGGAATAATCCAATTTATGTGGTTTTATGTGGAAGAATATAATTTAGGGTTTTATGCGGAGGACTTAATTTATGATTGATTTGGGAGAATTAAATTATGATTTGTTTGGGAGACTTTAGTTATGATGTTATTTGGGAGAATGTATTTTATAATATTATATGGGAGAATTTAAGTTATGATTTGATTGGGAGAGTTAATTTATAATTTGTTTGGGACAATTTAGTTATGATGTTATTTGGGAGTGTGTAATTTATAATATTATATGGGAGAATTTAGTTTATGATGTTATTTGGGAGAATTTAGTTATGATGTTATTTGAGAGAGTGTAATTTATAATATTATATGGGAGAATTTAAGTTATGATTTGATTGGGAGAGTTAATTTATAATTGGTTTGGGAGAATTTAGTTTATGATACTATTTGGGAAATTTTAGCTTATGATATCATATGGGAGAATTTAATTTATGATTTGATTGGGAGAATTAATTTATAAGTTGTTTGGGAGAATCTAATCAGTTGTAAGTTAAGATGAATCTTTATGGTTTGGGATATTCTAATTTGTGATTTTATGTGGAAGAATCTCTATGGTTTGAATTTAGGATTTGGTATGGATGAATATTAGGATTTACATGGCGGCATTGATGGTTGAATGGTGGTATTAGGGTTGCATGGTTGAATTTAGGATTTCACGTGGAATTTTAGGGTTTGCATGAAAACGGTTCAAAGGTTTGCATGGGGAGATTAATGTCTGCATGGAAGCAAAATTTACGTGTGAAAAGCTGATTTGGGATGTAAGGGAGGAAGTAGAAGAGTTATTTGGGTGTTTGAATATTTTTGGTGAAAAATAATACGTAGGACATTATAAGAGTATGGAGGAGACTGAATTATGATTTTTGTGGCTAATTGAGGTATATGGTGGCTGATTAGGGTTTTTGGGGTTATCACGTGTATTTGGTAATTAAAGTGTAATTATGAAAATTTGTGATTGTGATGTGTGGTGATTTGTGCATGTTGATGAAAGCCTTTGAATAAAATACTTAAGACACTAATCACTTTAAGTGAAAGATGTTGAGCCGGGTCCAGACCGATCCACCGGTCAGAAATAGTGGTTAGGACATGATGTCCTATGTGTAACCGATCCACCGGTAATAATAGTGGTGAGGACTATGTCCCGCAAGTGTCCGGCCCACCGGCAATAATAGTGGGGTGACTCGAGCTTAACAAATATAAACCAGAGTTTGCCAACGTTTAAAAGATACTAATTACTTATAGTGGAACACCATGTGAGCAGGAACCAGACCGATCCACCGGTCAGGAATAGTGGTGTGGACTTTGTCCCGCAAGTGACCGATCCACCGGCGAATAATAGTGGTGTGGACTTTGTCCCGCAAGTGACCGGCCCACCGGAAATAATAGTGGGGTGTTCCTGTACTCACATGGATTTGATAAAAGGCATGGTGTGAAATGAAATCTGGTAAGAGATTAATGAAATGATTAATCTGGACTATGATTGGGCCTTTACGTATGTACCCGAACGATTATTCGTTGTTATGATATCATGATCGGCTTTATGTTCTTTTATTCTTATGCATGATTTTATGTGCTTATGTGTTGGCCTTAGCGATCATATCTCCTTACTCAGTACTGGACCCGTACTGATACTACCTTGGTTGATGGGTCCTGTGATGATCCACCGATGGTGGGGAGCAGACCGCTTGTGCAGGTTTAAGATCAGAGATTGTTTGGGGTGGCAGGCCTGACTTGAGTGAGTAGGCAATCCGGCATTTGACCCATCGGGTTTTATCTTATTTAAATGTATTTCTATTTGTAAGTTACAAGTGTTTATAAATGTTTATGCGTACTCTGATTTTGTTGTAAGATCTTTTGAATTCTTTTATGAATTGTTAATTTGAATTTAACATAAATCTTTCCTTTAGCCTTAGCACTTGGTACTGGAACGGTCGGAGAGAACTGGTCTAGTACTAAGTGTGGCGGTAACATTCCCAGAATTCACAGGTTTTAAGCATTTATAATTTAATTGCTTCCGCTTTCAAAAAAAAAAAAAAGTAGTGAATTTTGGGGTGTTACAAGTTGGTATCAGAGCAGGTTTCGACCATGCTCTTCCGTGTTCTTTAAAATTTTTAAATTGATACCACAGGATGGTATCGAAGTTGATTTCAACCAAGCTCCTTCATTTTTAAATTTTTCTCTAAGCTGATACCACAAGTTGGTATCAGTGCGGTTGGTCCTTCGGCCACGCTTGTTTTTAAAAATAAATTTTGGTTTTCGGATTTTGTATTTGATTTTGAAGTGTGTTTCGACCGCTCCTCTATTTGTTTTAAACTTTTTAAGCTGATACCACAAGTGGTATCAGAGCTTTTGGTTGTTGAGAATCGGGTTTCGGTTAGAGATTCGGTTCTCACGATCCTAAATGTTTTAACTGAAAATGTATTTACCTTGTTTCAAGTAAATTTTAAAATCCGGATTAGCTTGTGAGGATCGTACGATGGGGTAGCGTAAGTGACCTTGTGTGTTGTTGCTATGATTATGGTCTTGTAATTAGTTCGCCCTTAAGGGGGTAGTAACCCCACTAGGTTTACCCTAGTCCTATAAGTTTAGTGGATTGATAATCTTAAGGCGTACCGTGCTGAATCCAGCTTTACTTGGTTTAGTTTTTGTAAACATCGTTTATTTTCTTCGGAGTTACTTTTAACCTATTTATTGAAATCAATATTTTATACGATCATTGGTCAAGTTTACGCTACTTAGATTTTCCTGAACTTTGGGGACGAAGTTCCTTTTTAAGGGGGTAGTGATGTAACACCCCGTATTTTTAAAATCTAGATCTATTAAGTTTAATGATTTTATTAACGTAATTTGATGTAAACAATTAATTATTTTAATTTCGATTTGTCTTATGGATTTATCGACGATTCAAATTCATAGTTAAATTTAATTCAATTTCTTATGAGTTCGATTTTTGTTTAATAATATGTATTCCCGTTCTTTCTCGTATTTTTATATTTTAGACTTATTTTTATTATAACCTTGTCATGTGATTACGACGTTGTTTTGAAGTATATTTTGTTGACAAAATACATTATTTAAATTATATAATTCCTATTGAATAGTTAAATTTATTTTAATAATTTTATCAGTAGAAAATATTTTCGACTCTAAAGTATTCGTTTCAATCGTTAATATTTTTAGAAAATTTTAAATTTAAGAGACGTATTCAGGAATTTCTTCCAAAATCAGCTTTATTCTGTTCTATGCTTTTTGATTTACAGAAAAATAATTTCGGAAATGACTAAATTTGTCTCAGGGTGTTAGAGTTCAATTTAAATATTTTATTATGTGTTTTAAATAAATTTTTGAGTTCTTATGATATATTTCCATAAATAATACATATTTTTTTATGTCCATCGGTTATTCCTTCCGAGAGTATTTCCAAAATTTTTATATAACTCTTTTATTAATTTTGAGCCTTCGGATTTTTTTTAAAATAGATTTTCGATAAATAAATTTTGATTAAATTCTCCCAATATTAATATTTAATATTTAGTATTTAAATTGAACTTATATCCAGGTACAACAACCCATAGTTCGTCTCTAAGGGGGTAGTTTTTTTTTTTATAAGTGTTATTTTTCATATGGTGTCCCTATTTTCAATGATTTAAATTTTTTTTTAGTAAGTTTATTCCTAAGGGGGTAGTTTATATTGGTATTAGCGTTAGTTGGTTTTTTATCCACTTAGAACGTTTTTTTTCCTAACCCTAGGCGCTCCCGGAGACTTCGGGGGCGAAGTCTGTTTTTAAGGGGGTAGTGATGAAATGCCCCGAAAATTCCTAATTTTATAAATTATATTTAAATGAGGTTTTATTAGAAATTTATTTAAATAAATTATTTTTATTAAAATAAAAGGATATTTAATTAGAGAAATTAAGAAGAAATTTATAAGTATTTTTATTAGAAAAGGATTTGGGTATTTTAGCTAATTAAGCATTTTATTTTGAAAATTAATTAAATAAATTATTTTATTTAAAATAAGAAGGAGAAACTATTTTCAAATTAATATTAATTTTATAAATAATTTAATTATAGAAAATTAGGGTGTTTTGCTAATTAAAAAGGAATTTGTGGAAAATCTTTTAAAATCCTAATTTAGCCTAAAAAGGGATTTTAAATATTATTTTATTTAAATATTAATATTTTTAATTATCCCAAATATTCTAATTAATTTAATTATTCCAAATAATTATTTTTCCTTTTTTCCCTTTTCCTTTTTCCTTCTTCTCTTCTTTTTTTTCTTCTTCTTCTTTTCTTTTTCTTTTTCTCCTCTCCGAACTGGGCCAGCCCAGCGGCCCAGTTCCTCTTTTTCTCCCTCCTTCGGCCCAGCCCGCGCGGCTGTTTCTTCTGCCGACGCAACGCCGAGTTTTGTTTCGTTTGTCACCGAAACTCACCGTTTCATTTAACCCGTTACCCCTCGCGCAGTCGCCCTTCGCCCGTTCCCCTCTACGCCGCGTTTTAATTCCACTTCTACCGAAACCCGTCGTTTCATTTAATGCCACCTCCCCACGCCCGAACCGCCGGTCTCCTTCCCTTTTTCTTTCTTCTTCCCCAGCCCCTCGCACCTGCCCAGCCTCGTCGACACCTACCTGCAACTCGCCGCCGCCCCGAGTTTTTCGCCGGCGACCTCGCCGTTTTGACCGACTTTCACCCTCCCTTTCTGTTCCCATTGATTCGGCGACCACATATAGCCAACCATCTCCCCTTATCGCGCGATTTTCCTCCCTCTCTCTCCTGCGCAACCCCCTACCCGAAACTCACTCCCACCGGCCACCACGCCACCGGCGACCTGAACCCTACGTTCCTTTTACCCCGTAGCCGACCCAAAGAACCCTACCCTATCTTATTTTCCCTATAAATACCCTCGTAAGCAGCTCTGTATCGAGCTCTTGAATCCCCCAACCCAGAATCCGACCCAGCCACCGCCCCATCAGACGTCATTATCTCCTTCCCCGGCCAACTTCAACACCTCCTCTTTCTACCAATCTCTTCCCTGAAATTTCCTCTAGCTAACTAAGCCATTCAAATCCTTCGATTCTTCTTGAATGAGCTGCCATAACCATGCGAAGTTGGTTAGTTGCTTCGACAGAAAATTTCACCCCGAGACCTTAAACCACCGCCCGCCGCCACATGCGCCGCTTCTAACACCTTCCAAACCAACCATTAAATCCTACTAATTATCCTCTACAGCCCCATATAATTATTTTAATTTTTCTTCCTCTCCATTACCCATTTTCCTAATTTTTGGCCCTCTTAGACCACTTTTCCGGCCACCTCCGGGAACCACCGCCGGTACCACCAATACCCTCCAACTCAAGGTGAAACCCTAGAACTTTTAAATACTTAATTTCGATTTATTGATAATTATTATGCTTTTATTATAATTTTTAATGCTAATTCGAGTTTAATTATTATTATTATAATTATTATTATTGTTGTTATCAACTGTATTTTAAATTCTAAATTTGGTTGACAGGTCTGGGAGTATTATTGAGTAAGACAAATTATTATTCTCGAATTTTGCCTATTTAATGTAATTATTACATGTTTAATAATATTATTAATAATATAATTAATATTATTATTGTTAGTATAATTAGTTATTTGATACTGCAATTATTTCAGGAGAAGTAGAAACCTAAAATTTTAATTAAGTCTCGTAGCTTTGCCTTTTTATTATTATTTTTAGCATTTTTAACATTATTACTAATTATCTTATTATTATTAACCATATTAACTTTATATAATAAGTATATGTATAATATTAATATCTTTTTACATTTCAAATAGTATTATCATTAAATGGGGAGGTTTCAAAATCCACTTTGTAAATTTAAGGCTTAGATTATTATTATTATTAAGTTTTCTATTAATATTACTACTATTAGTAATAAATTGTTATTATTAAAATTATTATTATAATAAATATTATTATTATTATTACCTTTACTAAATTTATTTGGGTAAAGGGTAGAAACCCTTATATTACCTTTTTACTTTAAATTGTAATAGTATGTATTAATGTTTTAGTGGTTTTGGGCATAATTAATTAAGAATCAAGACTTAAGATAAATTAGAAACTAATAGTAGTATAGGAAGGAAGCTAATCCTAGTATTTCTTCCCCATAGTAGGTGAGCCCAGTCAAATCCCTCAAGTGGAATAGGAGCGTGCTCCAAGACCGGTGTCGTTTTAGGTAAGGAGTGCTAAGGCCTTTTATGTGTTTATGTGGTTTTATGTGTTTCGCATGCTATGTATCTAATGTTTATTATTATTAAATATTTTTATACGTGGTATGAAGTGAATTTGAAGTATGTTTTGTATGGCATTTGTATTATTTTTGTATGATGATATGTGATGTGACCCCGTAAGACATGCATGAGAGAATGTTGATGTGGTTTGGGGGAATGTTGATGTGGTTTGTGTGGGAGAATGGATGAAAAAGGAGGATAGGGAAAGAAGTTCACTAAGGGAAGTGAGTTGACATAATATTATGGTTTATAAGGAATAATCCAATTTATGTGGTTTTATGTGGAAGAATATAATTTAGGGTTTTATGCGGAGGACTTAATTTATGATTGATTTGGGAGAATTAAATTATGATTTGTTTGGGAGACTTTAGTTATGATGTTATTTGGGAGAATGTATTTTATAATATTATATGGGAGAATTTAAGTTATGATTTGATTGGGAGAGTTAATTTATAATTTGTTTGGGACAATTTAGTTATGATGTTATTTGGGAGTGTGTAATTTATAATATTATATGGGAGAATTTAGTTTATGATGTTATTTGGGAGAATTTAGTTATGATGTTATTTGAGAGAGTGTAATTTATAATATTATATGGGAGAATTTAAGTTATGATTTGATTGGGAGAGTTAATTTATAATTGGTTTGGGAGAATTTAGTTTATGATACTATTTGGGAAATTTTAGCTTATGATATCATATGGGAGAATTTAATTTATGATTTGATTGGGAGAATTAATTTATAAGTTGTTTGGGAGAATCTAATCAGTTGTAAGTTAAGATGAATCTTTATGGTTTGGGATATTCTAATTTGTGATTTTATGTGGAAGAATCTCTATGGTTTGAATTTAGGATTTGGTATGGATGAATATTAGGATTTACATGGCGGCATTGATGGTTGAATGGTGGTATTAGGGTTGCATGGTTGAATTTAGGATTTCACGTGGAATTTTAGGGTTTGCATGAAAACGGTTCAAAGGTTTGCATGGGGAGATTAATGTCTGCATGGAAGCAAAATTTACGTGTGAAAAGCTGATTTGGGATGTAAGGGAGGAAGTAGAAGAGTTATTTGGGTGTTTGAATATTTTTGGTGAAAAATAATACGTAGGACATTATAAGAGTATGGAGGAGACTGAATTATGATTTTTGTGGCTAATTGAGGTATATGGTGGCTGATTAGGGTTTTTGGGGTTATCACGTGTATTTGGTAATTAAAGTGTAATTATGAAAATTTGTGATTGTGATGTGTGGTGATTTGTGCATGTTGATGAAAGCCTTTGAATAAAATACTTAAGACACTAATCACTTTAAGTGAAAGATGTTGAGCCGGGTCCAGACCGATCCACCGGTCAGAAATAGTGGTTAGGACATGATGTCCTATGTGTAACCGATCCACCGGTAATAATAGTGGTGAGGACTATGTCCCGCAAGTGTCCGGCCCACCGGCAATAATAGTGGGGTGACTCGAGCTTAACAAATATAAACCAGAGTTTGCCAACGTTTAAAAGATACTAATTACTTATAGTGGAACACCATGTGAGCAGGAACCAGACCGATCCACCGGTCAGGAATAGTGGTGTGGACTTTGTCCCGCAAGTGACCGATCCACCGGCGAATAATAGTGGTGTGGACTTTGTCCCGCAAGTGACCGGCCCACCGGAAATAATAGTGGGGTGTTCCTGTACTCACATGGATTTGATAAAAGGCATGGTGTGAAATGAAATCTGGTAAGAGATTAATGAAATGATTAATCTGGACTATGATTGGGCCTTTACGTATGTACCCGAACGATTATTCGTTGTTATGATATCATGATCGGCTTTATGTTCTTTTATTCTTATGCATGATTTTATGTGCTTATGTGTTGGCCTTAGCGATCATATCTCCTTACTCAGTACTGGACCCGTACTGATACTACCTTGGTTGATGGGTCCTGTGATGATCCACCGATGGTGGGGAGCAGACCGCTTGTGCAGGTTTAAGATCAGAGATTGTTTGGGGTGGCAGGCCTGACTTGAGTGAGTAGGCAATCCGGCATTTGACCCATCGGGTTTTATCTTATTTAAATGTATTTCTATTTGTAAGTTACAAGTGTTTATAAATGTTTATGCGTACTCTGATTTTGTTGTAAGATCTTTTGAATTCTTTTATGAATTGTTAATTTGAATTTAACATAAATCTTTCCTTTAGCCTTAGCACTTGGTACTGGAACGGTCGGAGAGAACTGGTCTAGTACTAAGTGTGGCGGTAACATTCCCAGAATTCACAGGTTTTAAGCATTTATAATTTAATTGCTTCCGCTTTCAAAAAAAAAAAAGTAGTGAATTTTGGGGTGTTACACATATTCCCAGCCATAACCAAAAACAACTTCTCTTCTTTTACCTTATAAAACGATCTTCTATTTTCAATGGGAGACCTCATTTTACCATGAATTTTGACCCTTGATGAGAAAATTAATTTAAGGAGGGATTAATCTATTGACTCTCTTCAATATGATATGGGAAGAGTGATTTATATCTTGGAGACTATCCTTCTTAATTTGGACCAAAACACACACACAAAATTACCCCCTACTCGAGATCACCATGGGTTAGTGAGCATGTTGAATGTGAAGATGGAGAAGATTCATCCTCTAGTGATTCTTATTTACATACAAGGAGAACAAGGAAAAAAATTAAGAATTTTCATAATTTTAGAGTCAAGATCCTAGTGTTTGAAGGCAATCACAATCCCAAAGAATTTTTGGAGTGGGAGTTGAGGTGCATTAGATTGTTTGAGGTTATGGTTTATTTTAACACTAAAGCCTTTAAGGTGGTCATCAATAATATAAAATTCCATGCCTCATTATTGTGGGAGAACTTAGTTCATAATATGAGAAAAAAAATAAAAGTCAAAAGTGGAGTCTTGGTTGAAAATAAAGTTGATGAAGGAGAGATTCCTTCCTCCTTATTTCACTAAAGACTTATACAATAAAATGTGCTCTTTGAAGCAAGGATAATTAAGTGTAGAGGAGTACATTAGGGAGTTTCAAAGACTCTCAATGAGGTGCGGTTTGGATGAGCTAGAGGATTATAACATGGCTCAGTTTCTTGGTGGACTTAGGAATGATATATTTGGGAAGGTGGAAATGCACAGATTCTTAGCTTGGATGTGCTTTACTTATTAGACATCAAGATCAAAAATATAAAAAATAAAAGAGGTTTGTGAGGCATGAATGTACAAAGAAGGGTGATATCACCTCAAAGGATACTCCTCCACCACTTAGAACTCCTTCCACACCTTTAACAAACGATATAAAGGGTAAAGGGGTGTTCATTGAGAATCAAACCAAAAGTTTGAGGTTTTTTAAATGTCAAAGCTTATGGCACCATAAAATGAGTGTCCTAACAAGAGGTTGATGACCATGGTGGGTTTAGAGGAGGCGAACCAAGAGGAAGAAAGTGAGGAAGAGGAGGATGATTTGGCCTTTAATGGAGAGTAAGAGTATGCTCCACTAGATGTGGGAGAACCCTTGATGATTAGGAGGGTGTTACACATTAAGGAGGTTAAATGTGATGAATCCCAAAGAGAAAATATTTTTCAAACCAAGTGCACCATACTTGAGAAAATATTTTCTCTCATTATTTATGGAGGTAGTTGCGCCAATTTTGCTTCTTGCACTTTGGTAGAGAAGCTTGGTCTCACCACTAATGAGACAAACCATATAAGCTACAATGCATAATGATGGTAACACATTGGAGATGAAAAAGAAAGTAAAGGTGTCATTTTCTAGCGAGAAGACCTGCCAAGATGAAATGGTGTGTGATGTATTGCCAATGGATTCTTGTCATTTGATTTTAGGGAGACCATGTTAATTTGAAGAGAGTGTCCTACATGGTGGGAGGAAGAACACCTATTGCTTGAAGTTTGCAAAGAATAAGATTGTACTCACCCTTTTAGTTACTAGGCTTAATCATGTTGATATGAGTTGTAAAAAGAATTTATTTATAGTTGAAAATTGTATAAATAAGGCTATAGTAAAATGGAAGATAAACCACTTGTTGTGATTATTAGAGGATAATGAGGGAAGGCAGATACTGAACTAAGGGTTAGGGCATTGTTGGAAGAGTTTGATGATGTATTCCCTAATGACATACCCTATGTACCCCACACTAGAGGGATAAAGCACCAAATTGACTTTATACCTAGTGTTATACTCCCTAATAAGGTACCCTATATGTGTAATCCTAAGGAGGCCTTAGAGTTACAAAGGAAAGTAAATGATCTATTGTTTAATGATTTGATAAGGGAGTCTGTTAGCCTTTATGTCTTGTCTGCCTTAAATGTACTAAAGAAAGATGGTACCATGAGAATGTGTTAGGATAGTAAAGCTATCAACAACATTACCATAAAGTATAGGTATCTTATACCTAGACTTGAAAATATGCTTGATTATTTGAATGGTGCATACTTGTTTTCCAAAATAGACATCAGGAGTGGCTACTATCAAATAAGAATGAAAGATGGTGATGAGTGGAATAACACATTTAAAACTGAGGGAGGATTGTATGAGTTGATGGTTATATCCTTTGATTTGTTAAATACCCCTAGTAACTTCATGCGATGAATGTATGAGGTACTTAGACCATTCATTACACAATTTTTAGTAGTTTACTTTGATGTCATCCTTGTGTGTAGTTCTAGCAAAGAAGAATATGTAAAACATCCCAAACTTGTATTTCTATCACTTACAAGTCATAAGTTATATGCTAAGCTAGAAAAATATATGTTCTTTATACCTAAGGTTACTTTTCTAGGTTTTATAATGTTTAAGGATGGAATAGCCATGGATGAATCTAAAATGAAAGCAACTAAGATATGGCCTACACTAACAAGCCTTACACAAGTGAGATATTTTTATGGTTTGAATTCATTTTATAGGAGTTTTATTAGGAATTTCAGAACCCTACTAGCCACTATAACTGAATGAATAAAGAAAGGAGAATTCAAATGGACCAAGGCCACATAAGACACCTTCGAGATGATCAAGGGGAAGTAAGGCGAAGTACCTATCCTAATATTACCAAAATTCAAAAAATTATTTAAGGTTGAGTGTGATGCTAGTAGAGTAGGCATCGGAGCTATTTTACTACAACAAGGGAAACCAATCACCTTTCTAAGTGAAAAGCTAAAAGGCTATAGTGTGAACTATAACATGTATGACGAAGAATTTTATGCTTTGGTAAGAGCTCTAGATTTTTGGTGCCACTACTTATGACCCTAACAGTTTGTGCTACACATAGATCATGAGTCATTGATGTATATCCATAGCCAACACAAGCTTAATCCAAGGTATGAAAAATAGGTAGAATTATTACAATATATTTCCTTTGTAGCCAAATAGAAAAGTTGCAAAGAAAATGTAGTAGAAGATACACTCTTAAACATAAAAGTGGCAAAGCAAATGTAGTAGCAGATACACTATCTAGGAGGTATTGTATGCTCTCTTTGTTAAAAGCATGAGTATTAGGGTTTGGGTGCATTCTAGAGTTATCCAAGGTAGAAAAAGTCTTTAGCTACTATTTCAAGGACTATGACAAGAAGATTTTTTTTTGTCATCCAAGAGGGGTTTATTTTCAAGAACAACAAGCTTTGCATTCCCAAATGTTCAATCAAAGAATTACTTGTAAGGGAAGTGCATGGAGGAGGACTAGCTAGATAATTTGGCATCAGCAAGATTATCGATGTTCTTAGTGAACATTTTTATTGGCCCAAACTTGTTGGAGATGTACAAAGTGTAATAGATAGATGTGTCACTTGTCAAAAGTCCAAGAGTCACTTCCACCAAGGGCTCTATACACCTCTACCTATCCCACATCAACCATGGGATCAAGTGAGTATGGACTTCATTGTAGGATTTCCTAGGACACAAAGGTAAAATGATTCTATAATAGTTGTGGTTGAAGGGTTCTCTAAGATATCTCATTTTTTTACCTACCATAAGAAAAATGATATCTCTTACATAGTGAATCAATTCTTTAAGGAAATAGTTAGGTTAGATGGTATTCACAAATATATTGTTTTAAATAGGGATACCAAGTTCCTTAGCTATTTCTGAAAGTTTATGTGGAGGCTAGTAGGTACCAAAATCCTATTTAATATAGCGTACCATCCACAAACCAATGCAAAAACTAAGGCCTCCAATAGGACCCTCACCATGCTTCTCAGAAGTTTGGTTCACAAATCCTTAAAGGGTTAGGATACCAAATTATCTCATGCTGAGTCTACCTACAACCGGTCACCAACCTATGCTATAGGCCCCTCTCCTTTTGAAGTAGTGTATGGGGTGAATCCTAATACTCCCATCAATTTCTTACCTCTTCCCATCAAAGCCCACACAAACTTTGAAGTATAAGAAATGGCTAGGGGAATGAAAAAACTTTATGATCAAGTGAGATCAAAAATAGAGAGGGTCAATGAGATGTACAAGAGTAAAGTCAACAAGCATCAAAAGCATCATATGTATGAGCTTAGAGACATAATTTGGCTTCACCTTGGGAAGGATCAATTTGCTTTTAAATGGAAAAACAAACTCATGCCTAAAAGCAATGTTCCATACAAAATCATTAAAAATGTTAATGATAATACATATAATTTGGAGTTGCCTAAGGAAATGGGAGATATATCAAATACATTTAATGTTGGAGGTTTACTTTCTTACATTCATGATGAACCCTTCGAAGATGAGGATGCTACTTTTGAAGCGGAAGAGAATGATGTTGGAGCATCCACATCTAATGATCACACTCTTACCCTTAATTTTCTCAAGTTTGAGAGTCACAAAACTCTCCTCACTTGGATAATTTAATCACTCCTAATTAAACTAGAAATGGAAGCCATACAAACCTTGTCAACTTTTACCACCTACACATAATAAAATCCCCACCTTTTTAAGCCATGTTTTCCTATGTTTTTCCAATACAAACCTTTTTAGCTAATGTTCGTTCATTATTTTATCTCCAAAAATACTCCAAAATAAATACTAATATGGACCCATAATAGCAAAAAAAAAACCATAAGTCTCTCTCAAGTTGCATGACAATTCCTTTTTAGTACTTGGAAAAAACAATTCAGATTTTTGGGAAGAAAAAGAAAAAGGAGAGAAGACATTCTTTACTTCTTTTTGTTTCTTACAAGATTCAAATGATCCTTGTATCTTTCCTGATGAATCAAGTGAATTTGCATGATTTGGATGCATGATGGAAGACCCCCACTATTTGAAATTATCACAATACACACGTCATGGCCAAATGCCATAGGTATTATATTAGGTAGTCTTTTTCATATGTTTTAGCTCAAATCACATTTATTAGTTGGGTAAGGTGTAAAATTTAATCTTTTAGTCCATATATAAGTGTCAAGAAAATAATGAAAGGAGAATCAACTGGTTTTTGGATTAAACTTTCATCTCTCAAAACCGAGAGTCTCCTTCCTTCAACTCTATTGTCAGAGTTTGAAGTTTTTACAAAATCTTCTGAGATTTATCATAAGAGTTTAAACCTTAGGTGGTTCTTGTGAGTATTTATTAAAGGAGTTACCAAGAATAAATTTCTTCTCCTTGAATATCTCTCTATTCTACTCTTAATTTTTGATTGATCTAATTTAATTAGGTACTACTTCCTAGCATGACCCAAGTTGTATCCCATATACATCAATCGTTCTCTTCAAGTGATTAATATATCATACGAGGATGTATTTTATCAAGTTCCTCATACATATGCATATGCATTCATGAAAGGTACATAATATATCTTAACATAATCATTTGAAATCTATATAACACAAATAAGATGAATACTGATACACTCCTTAAAGGAAAAGACCACATCCCAAATTTCATAAGTCTAGCATAATTTCTCCCCTAGTACTTATTTTATCACTAATATCAATTAACATCCTTAAAAGTTTATTGTTGACAACATACCCAAATATCAAGGTTTAACTCCAACATTTTACACATGTGATAATAGTCTACCTTTAGTATTGCTATTCTTATCTCCTATAAAACCCTAATTTAACCATTTAATCATAAATTTTTTCCATTAAATCATATGAATGTCAAATATAATATACATTCCCAAAATATTATTAGTGATATAATATGCCAAAATTGAGGTCAAACTCTCACGTCTTACACATGCAATAATAGTCTACATTTAACGTTAGTATTTATATCCCGTATAAAACCCTAATTTCACATTTCAATCACAACTCCCCATTGAAACCCATATGTCTCTCAAATGTTATATGAATACCAAATATGCCAACATCAACACTATATCCAGATTTTATGGTCAAATTCCAACCTCTCATACACATAATCAAGATACCACACTTAGGTTTTATTATTCACACTTAAAGTTATTTTTCTTATTTGTCATACTTAAATCATTCATTTTCACTCACATAATTTTATATAATATAATTAATCTATTTTGAACATTAACACTCTAAAATACCAAATATTCTTTTTTAAAACAATATTTACAAAAATACACCTAAGGTAACTAGAATACCTATTTTTTCACCAAAATCTCACGATTCCCAACATGAAAGATTATTCGACCTCCCACACATACTATCATCATAAAAGTGTATAGCCACGATTATATATAAATATTTTATATCTAAATTCATTTCAACCAACAATATACACAACTCATGCTTTCACGGCTTTCTTACCTTTTCTTACAACATGGAAGACCACATATCATATAGTATAAATGTCAAGATAATACTTTCATATAATAATTTCAAGCATGATAACACAATCAAAGATACATGTGTTGCACATGAAATCCTTAACTATAACTTTTATCCCTACTAACGTGACTCTAATTTTTAAGCATGCAAAACCCACACTTCCTCCTCCATTATCATTGGATAAGTCACTTATAAATAAGAATATAGAAAAATTAAATTAAGAGTTTTAACCTAAAACAAAACTAAGGCATGGGAGAGGGAAGAAAATAGAGCTAACTAAAAATGTTTGGCTTAAAATGGCCATGCACGGTGGCGGTCACAATAGCGGCCATAGTGGTAATGTGGTGGATGAGGTGGTGGTGATGGTATTGGATAAGGATGGATGAATGGATGGCACCAAAGGTTGAGGTGGGGGTGGTTCTAGGACTAGTGAAAGTTGGTTGTAGGGAGTGGTTGTAGTGATGGTGGCCAAGCCACAGAGGTGGTGTTGATGGTGGTGATGGTAGTTTTGGGGGGGCTAGTGGTTGGTAGTTAAGCTGGCTAGAAGTAGGGAAGTGGAGTGGAGTTAGTGGGTGATGGTGAGGTGGTGGTACTAGTGGTCTATAGGTGGTAGTTAAGGCTAGAAGTGGTTGTTGACAACAGTGTAGATTAAAGGAAAGGGTGGTACCTAGGAGAAGGGAAAGGAGGGAAATGTGAAAGGCTTTGTGTGGTGAGGATCTAGCCAAGAAGAGTAAGGAAGGTAGGGAGGTGGTGATCTTAGGATATGTTAGCAATGGCTACAGGGGGACGACAAGGAGTATGGGCATAGATGATGGTGAAGAAGTGGCATGGGAGGTGTGATGGTGTTGGGTTGAGCTGGAGGGTGAGAGGAAAAAGCAAGGGAGCTCTGCTAGGATGATAGATAAGGGTAGGGGTGATGGTTTCTAGTGAAAATGGTGGCATTATAGTGAGTAGTAGAAAATAAAGTAGGAGAGGGAGGGTCTCTTCAACAATTAAGAAAAAAAAAGTAAGGAAAGGGAAGAGGAGAGGAGATGAGGCCACGGTTTGCTTGGATGTATGTGCATATATATATTGAAATACCCCAAAAATTTTCTTAGCCTAATCCCACATCATTAATGCCCTGAATTAATTATAATATCACAAAATATTATTTTTAGCCTTAAATCAATTCCTTAATACTAAAAATTTAACCGAAATTGAAGTCTTGACTCGAATAAATCGTAATTCATAAATAAAAATCAAAACCCACTAAAATTACCACTAATCCTAATTACTTATAGCTAATCTAAAAATAACCCTAAACTAATTCCTAACCCTTCTATTTTTCCTTTTCTTTCTCATGTTCTTTACTTTTCTTTCCTCTACTCCTTCCATCAACCTTGAGCTGCAAAGTTTGATTTGCTTGCAACTTGCACCTATAACTTGCCTTACCTTCCCCACTTGCACCATCTCTCATCTTCTCCTCTGTAGACACCCATCATCCATCACCTTTCTTCTTCTTCCATCTTTTCCTGATATTCACACCACCATCAGCTCCCCTGACACTCTTCTTCTTCTTATTCCTCTTATCCTTATGTAATACTCACACACACAACCATCCCCATCAGCTACCATTGTTTCCAACTCTTAACCATATTTTCATTTGCACCTTCCTACAACATTGATTATATGCCTCCCTCTTATATCAATTTTATTTTCCCCAATTCACTCCACACGTACATAGGCCATACACACACATACACACACACACATTTCTGTGTCAAAAAGCCACTACCCGAGCTTCCTCTTCCTTTTCCATTCTTCTTTCTCTTTTCCTCTTCTTATTCATCCTTCTTTCCCCTGTTTTAGCTTATGAACCACCCATTCCACCACCATGCACCACCTTATCCACCACTTACTGCCTATTGGCTAGTGGAGCAACCACCAAGGTTATCCCAACCTTTCCCAACACCGTCATCGGCCATCACCGCTAACCACTGTCTCTTTTCCTTTCCTCTTTCTCTCATCCATCACATTTTTTCACAGAGCCTATCGTTGTGTAACACTAAAAATTTTCTATCCTACATCCATGCAACTCAACATCGCATAGACCTCTATGATCTTTTCAATCAACTAGAGATGCACCCCCTACAGCACAATCATATAACTCAACACTGCTTGGTCTTGCATGATTTTTTCTCTCAACTAGAGCTACATTACCTATAGCATAGTAGTGCAACTATCCATTTTCGGTTGTACACCCCTATTTTCATTCCTAAACCTTATCCAAACACCACTAAAATTTTACTATAGCTCAACCACACATTCCTCTACACATCTAGACAACCTAAGTTCCCATTTAATTACGGTTATTTTTATTTTGCTCCTCTTTACCTTGATCTCTCCTTCGATTTAACTCTTCAAGCCTAACCATGAAGTTTGTTATTTCTCATAAGTGGTATTCTAATAGCTTTAGAGAAGGAAATCTAGAATTTGCATGTTTTGAGCTCGATGTCCTAGTTGATAAAGATAATATATGATGTTTAGGGTTTTTGGTGTTATATGTTTGTATGCTTATATTTTATTTTATGATATGAATGATATATGTTGTAACATGTGTTGATCAAGATATTTTGTGATGATATAAATTTTATGTTGAAAGGGAGTAAGAATGGGTATGAGATACCATTATGTTAAGATTTTGTTGTGATAATGTCATATTTATGAAAATATATCTTATGGTATGAAATATAGGCTTAAGGATATTGTGTTATTGAAAGAAAGTAAGAATGGGTAAGATGTACCATTATGTTTTATTTTTTTTGTGATAATTTCATATTTGTGGGAAAATATCTTATGGTATAAAATATGGGTTAAATGAGTTTTGATAAATAGAATTAAGAATTTTGATAAGGTATAATAATAAATTGTTGAGTTGAAAACTAATATGTGTGGTCGATTAAAGATTTAAAAATATAAAGATTTTTATTTGTGCTTAAGGTTAATTTGGTTATTATGGGGTAATAAGTAAATTTTGGTATTTTGTATATTAGGTGGATTAAAATATGATAATAACAATACGAGGGATTCTTAGAAGTATTATCGTTATTTGAGGTCCTTAAATGATTTAATGGATAATTTGGGACAACTATCTTATAATGATTATATCATTATTCAATGTATAAGATATAGAGGTTATTTGGATTTCTGAATACATTGTTAATATTTGACCTTATGAGGTTATCTATTAGAATTTGTAATCATGTAAATTTCATGGGAGGTGTTATGAGGGATTTTGACAATTTTATTGAATTTGGTACTTGGATATTTCTGCGAGTAACATATTGCAATGAGATTATTAATGTATGTTTATAGGAATTATATCATGTATTTTGGTATGATAATAATATTAGGATTTGGAGATGATATAATATAAGTTGTCTGGAATAATAATATGGGAGAATGATTACTAGGGTGTGTAATAAAGGTTTGAAATAACTTAAGGACTTGGCCTATGCTATATGTATACATGTTTTTATATGTTGTACATCAAATTATCAATCTTGAATAAGATACTAATCACTTAAAGTGAAAGAGTACATGAGTACAACCAAGATGATATATATCTATATATATATGTATGTGTGTACGCATTCCCATTCCACTGGGGAGAATAGTGGCTAGGAAGCATTTTATCCTAAGAAGGTACTTCAATCTGTTCCACTGGATTAAGAATAGTAGGGCCTCTACTCATTGTGAAATGAAAATGTGTCATACTAACCTCTAGAAAATATATTAATGATTTAAAGTAGAAGAATACATGAATCAAGACCAAGACGATCTATTTATTATATATATATATATATATATATATATATATATGTATATATAAGTGTGTTTCCCTAAGAAGGTGATGATTTTAAATCCATTACATTAGATGATAATAGTAGCTCAAGTGTGTTGTCCTTGATATGGTGTTTCAGACCATTCCACTGGTTTAAGAATAGTGGGGTTTGATATAGGAGCATCTAATGATTATCATATTCATCTTGATTCTCAAGGTAATGAAGAATAAGCTTTCTTAATATTGGAGCCTATCATATTAAATATTCTTGATAACTTGTCTATGCTTCGTGTTGAAAACAAGTCAAGTTGTTCTTATAGGTATGTTACATATTTACAAGAACAAGATGTTAATACACCTAAAATGTACAATTATTCAAATCATGAAAGACTATGGCATACATGGGATGATACTTTACAACAATAAGATATGGTGATGATTATCATTAGTTGTATTAACTTGTTGTAAACCCTAAGTGTATTTTATGTAAGTTAGGGTTTAATCTAATTTTATGTATGTATCATAGTTAATTGTATGGTTTTGTAATTTTAGTCATTAATATCATTTAGACAATGATATTGTGATTAATATTAGGTAGTATTCGGGCTTAATTCAAGTGGGATAATGAATTAAGGTAGGAATCTCGGCTGGTTTAAGCTTAAGGTGTCGGCTAATTTTTCCTATATATATACCCTTGTACACGCATGGAAAAGAAGAGATATATAGAATTTTTTTAGCACAAAATTAACATATCAAGGCCTGCGTTTTACCACTCTTTTGAGTCTCCTTTGATTAAGGCAATCCTAGGGCATTCCTTCTTCCATTGATCTCAATCATTCAAACATTGAAACTAGCTGCAACCTTCGAAGAAGTTCAGCCTGAACATAGCATTTGTATTAGTTAAATAAAAATTAAACCAAGTTTTTATGCTACATAATCATGTGATTGATACAACCAAACAATATCCATCGATCCAATTCTTCCCTCCACTTTGATTACACACCATTTTTAGTATCAAAGCTTCAGCTATTTAAGTGTTATCTATCAAAGCCATTCTATAGACAGGTTATCACATGTGTGCGTTCTTTGCATCAAGAACTCATCGATAGCTTGTTCTTTTCATTGAATTCTTGAACCTTAATAAACTTATTGGATCTTCCTTGAATTCTTGGTTGAAGATCTTGTAATGTTGCAACAATCTTGTTGCATTTTGGTAGCCACATTGTTGTCACCTTCGACTAGCAACTTATCTTCTATCGCAACTCCATCTGTGTGTGTTGCCTTGTTCTGCTGTGAGTTTGGTTATTTCCACCGATCATTTCCCTCTTATTTCTTATCCCTAACTGTGCATTTATCCTATGTTCATTCATTCATTTTTCTTTTTGTTTCTATACGTTCAACTTCGGGAGAAAGGGAGACTTCCATTCGACACCTTAGTACCATATTACTAGGTTTGAAGGGTGTGTGAAAAAAAAATTGTGCCTGGTTTAGTCCATTACCTCTCTAACTCTTATCCATACTCATATCCTTGTCTTCTTCACATATCCTATGGTGTATGACAATACATCTTCAACTTGAAGATATCCATTTCTTTTGAAGAGAGTCGACGATATTCTATTATTTTATGTAATAGAATTTTGGAACCACATAAGAAGATACTTTCCAAAAATTTTGTCCCTGCGTACATGCTGTGATATTGTGGCTACATTTTCCTCATTTGTGCCTAATCAAATATTTCAGGTAGTTCTCTACACTTTGGTTGTAAATTAGCAAAAAAAATTGTGCCTTGTTTAATTGCAGGAAAAGTTCCAGCACCTACATACTTATGGAATCCTTTTTATGCAAGAAAAAGTGGTGTGTGTTAACCTTCACTATGGAAAGTGAATAATTTCGTGCCTTGATAGAGTCTATCAAGAGCCTCACTACAAGAATAGATGTTCAATTGCAAAATTAAACCACACTTCAACATCAACTACAAAGTGTGGAAGCTAAGCTTGCCGAACAAGGAAAGCATAGACCATGGCAAAATCACATGGAGACCACGCATGATAGTGTGGAAGGAAAGATGAATCCTATCTATCATGAAAAAGTTGGATGTGGACATTCAAATATACATCACAATAAAGATGGAGAAGATGAGATGAGCTCATTTAGCTCAAGCAACAAAAGAATACCGCCTACATTTCAAGTAAGACATGCCTACTATGAAAATCAAGGTATTAAACTTGACCTTCCTAAATTTTATGGTGATTTGAATGTGGAGTTATTTTTTGAATGGTTTCATGAGATTGAAGCTATTTTTGAATTTAGAGAGTATGATGATGAGAGAAAATGCAAGCTAGATACTTTTGAGTTCAAAAAGTTTGCTCTAATTTGGTATGATAATTTAAAAAGAATAAAAGAGAGACAAGAGAAATCAAAGATAAAATCTTGGAAAAACCTTGAGCAACACTTAAGAAAGATATTTGTGCCTAGAGAATATGAGCAAGATATGTATGTAAAAATGACAACTCTAAGGCAAGGTTTATTTAGTGGAGAAGAATGCACTAGAAAATTTGAAAAACTAGCCCTTATTTGTGATATTCAAGAGAGAAAAGAGCAAAAATGTGCTAGATACTTATGTGGCTTGAATATCTTGATAAGAGATAAAGTTGACATGTATTCTTATGATTCTCTTGATGACTTGATTAAATTGTATTTGAAATTTGAAAGACAAACTAAATCAACTAGAGCCTATGTTAAGTCTAATGCTTCAACTTCAACTAAACCCTATTCTAACACCTTTACACCTAAATCAACATCTTCATATGATAAAAAGAATAATTAAGATGATTAAGGTAAAAATAAGGTAGTTGAAATTTCAAATAAATAATGTTTTAAATGTAAATGATATGGACATTTTGCTAGAGATTATCCTAACCAAAGAGCCTTAACCTTGCATGAAATAGAAAACATGGAACAATGTAGTGATGATGAGAACTTAGAAATTGAATCTCCTAATGAAATATTAACCATAGATGAAGAGGAAGGAGATCCATGCTTTGTAATACAAAGAGTTTTACAAATATAACCTAATGATACACCTACTCAAAGAGAGAAAATTTTTAAGACCAAGTGTAAAATAGGTGATATGGTTTGTCGACTCATAATTGATAGTGGTTCATGTACAAATATTGCTAGTGAAGAAATGGTTAAGAAAATTATTTTGGATACTACTAATCATCCTGAACCTTATTCTTTACTATGGATAAATAAATATAAAAGAGCTAAAGTAAACAAAAGAACCTTAATCACATTTTCCATTAGAGACTATCATGAAGAAGTTCTATGTGATGTTTTGCCTATGGATGCTTGTGGATTACTTCTAGGAAGACCATGGAAATATGATAGAAAAGCAACTCATGATGGGCTAACTACTAAATATGTGGTGAAGAAAGAAAAGAAATTATATAGGCTAACACCTTCTTTATGAGATCATATGCCTTT